>OX578228.1:15000-2515000 GCA_951216915.1 Tetheella fluctuosa
ACCTAACCTAACCTAACCTAACCTAACCTAACCTAACCTAACCTAACCTAACCTAACCTAACCTAACCTAACCTAACCTAACCTAACCTAACCTAACCTAACCTAACCTAACCTAACCTAACCTAACCTAACCTAACCTAACCTAACCTAACCTAACCTTTTTTTTTTTTTTTTTTTTTTTTTGGCCAGGTGGAAAATGCATTACGCATACCCTCCGCGCATGGGAGTGCGCAGAGGGTTATGTGGGACTACACTCGCCTCCCCTCCTCGACCGAGGAGGGGTAGGGAGTGCTACCCACTAAAAACCACCTGGGCGTGCATCGCCATACCGGCTTTTTGTAGGACACCGTGGTACCTGCGTTAGCATTGCCCACGGTGTCCAACCGGCGGCGCCCCGACAACACCGTTGCCGGGGCTTCCCGCTAGGGGAGATGGCCGAGCACGCTTGGCCATCCCCCTGGACCGCAAAGTGGCTTATAACCGCGGGCAGAGGACTCCCATCCTCCGCCCGCAGCCACTATGGGTTGAGACTGGCACCGCCGCCTTCTCAACCCATGCCGTCTGGCCGGAGGGGGCGCGCGAGGCAAACCTCCTCGCGCACCCGCTCCGCGGTCCATCCACAGGACGTCTGAATGCCGACCTGGCACTCAAACGTCCATGTGGCTACTTCCCTCAGCGACGGGGGGGGGCTGGCTGGGGCGAGCGGGCCGCAGCCCCTCCCTCCTGCCCCGTACCTCCGGTGGGGAGCACTTAAGGCCCCCCATGATGTGGTCGGCCGGGAGTTGAGCGTGGTGGCAAACTGCACACCACGCCTGAACCTCCCGGCACTCCGCCGACTTGTGCCCCTCCGAACCGCACCGGTAGCACAACAGGCTCCGGTCTTTGTCGGAGGGGCACAGTGCCCTCGAGTGTCCGACACCCATGCACCTGTAACAGCGCATGGGCCTCGGACCGACGGGGCTGACCCCGGCGGACGCCCAGCCCACCAGGATCCGACCACACTGTAGGAGGGCTCTCGCCGCCCCCACCGGACATTGTACGAGGGCAACCATTTTGCCCTCGTACGTGGGGCGAATGCCCCCCACCCTCACTTGCGCCTCATCGCATCCCCCTACCTTGGCGACGGCGGCCGCCAGGGTCTCCTTGGTGGCGGACTCGTCCAGTCCGGAGACCCTGATGGCGGCCATTTTGACCGGGCGGCTTATGAGGGCAATGTCCCCCACGATTGCCCTCATCTTTTCCGCCAGGCTGTCTGCCACCTCCCCGCTTTCTGCCCCTGGCACCTCAATGACCCGGCCCCCGGTTGCCGAACTCCGGACCGCGACATGCTGCAGGCCTAGCTCCTCCAATTTGATGCCTTTTATGGCTTTGGCCATAACGGCCTGCAGCGTGGTGGCGGTGGTGATATCCTTCCTCAGGGAAATCACCACCGCTGTCGTCTTGGGGGCCGTGGGGGCCTTCGGCTTGGGTGCCGTCTTCTTTTGGGGGGGAGGGGGTGGGGGCGGGGCATCAGCCTTCCCCTTTCCCTTCCTCTTACGCCTCACCACGTCGGCGAACGAGTCGCCCTCTGGCTGCGACTGCTCGACCGGTGGGTGAGGCGCTCTCTCCTGAGCCGGGGCGGACCCGGCTGCCGAGGCGTAGGTTTTCGGCTGGGGGGCCGTCGCCTTCTTGGAGGCCTTTTTAGGCCTCCCGTCCCCAAGCCTTGCCCCGGAGAACTCCGGCTCCGGGGCAACTTCGGCCGTCTGGGCCGGTGGGGCCCCCTTCTTTTTGTCCGCCGCAAGCGGCGGGCGACTGACTGGTGCTGGAGGAAGTCTGCTGCTAATCTCCTCGAGGCGGGCATCAACTAAGTTGCCCACCGAGATTAGCAGGCTCTGCTTCATGCTCTCCAGCAAAGTCGCCAGGTCCGCGGCCGCGGGCGGCGGGGACGCCTGGGCGACCGGCGGGGCCGGGGGGGCTTCGGCAATCGTCAGTTCCGGGGAAGCTTCGCCAGGAGGGGGGGAGTCCGTGACCTTTCTCCCCAAGAGGGCCTCACGGAGGGCCGTCTTTTCCTCGATAAGACGGCAGCACTGCTCGCGGACCCTCTTGTTGTCCTCTCGCAGGACACGGACCTCCCCTTCGTCTACCTCGGACGACTCCATCTCCTTGAGTGCGTCAAGGATCGTCCGGACCGCCGACTTAAAGAGGTTGACTGTCTCCTCCTTGAGATTGTCAGTCCTCTGTACCCCGTCGACGATCCGATAGACCGCTTGACGCGTCACCCCGATTAGACCCACCAGATGGACAGGCACCGATGGGTCCTCCACGTACTCATCGCGCGAGGGGGGGGCTCTCCCTCCCCCGGCTTTCGCCTTCGCCGGCCCATAGGTCAGGTGGACCCCGGCCTTCCCCCTTCGGGCTGTGCTAATCTTGGGCCCCAGCCCCGGCCCGGGGTCACCCTCCTCGTCCCGACCCCTTTTCAGGGGTTGAGGAGTCCTCAAATTGACCTCTGGGAGGTCAGTCTCAAATTCAAGCTCTGAGTCTGAGGAGCCATCAAAGTCCCAGCCCGTCCCATCTCTGGACGTGGCCATTATGGCCCCGTCAATAGCCCCACCGAGTTTGGTCCAAATCCGGCCACACAAGCCGAAGATATTCCCAAAATAAAGTTGTGAATAAAATCGGCCAAGTGTGTTCCGGATTTAGACTATCTCATACAAATTGGAACAAAGCGCCTGAAACTTGCAAATAGCAAAATTTGCGTCCTTGCTTCCACAAATTCCCCCTTTTTGCACACTTCTCACGGGCGCAGAGAAGCGCAAGTAGCACCAAACGATAGGGGGAGAAGCCCCCTATCCAACAACACCCCTACGAAAGCCGTAGGGGTCACCACCACAAATTGGGACCACACCAAAAAACCTACTTTTTGTGTCAATAAAATTGGCACAAAAAGTAGGCAAAAATAATAACAAAAAACCAAAAATCTCCCGGACGAAGTGTCCGGCAGGAACAAGAAGCACACCACAAGAAAGACGGCGGCTGCCGCTATGCAGCGGCCCCGAAAAGGGCGCTCCACAACACCAGCCACACGACTAACACAACAAAAACAAGAAAACAAAACAACAAAATCCAAGTAACAAAGAGCCAAATCGTAAAGAAGTCAATAAGTCCAGTCGGCCAGCCAAATAATCAGAATAAGCAGAGTCGTCGGAAAGGAAATCGCGCAAGAAATCGATGAGTAAAATAAAAACTAAGGGCACCCAGAAAACCACAACCTAACCTAACCTAACCTAACCTAACCTAACCTAACCTAACCTAACCTAACCTAACCTAACCTAACCTAACCTAACCTAACCTAACCTAACCTAACCTAACCTAACCTAACCTAACCTAACCTAACCTAACCTAACCTAACCTAACCTAACCTAACCTAACCTAACCTAACCTAACCTAACCTAACCTAACCTAACCTAACCTAACCTAACCTAACCTAACCTAACCTAACCTAACCTAACCTAACCTAACCTAACCTAACCTAACCTAACCTAACCTAACCTAACCTAACCTAACCTAACCTAACCTAACCTAACCTAACCTAACCTAACCTAACCTAACCTAACCTAACCTAACCTAACCTAACCTAACCTAACCTAACCTAACCTAACCTAACCTAACCTAACCTAACCTAACCTAACCTAACCTAACCTAACCTAACCTAACCTAACCTAACCTAACCTAACCTAACCTAACCTAACCTAACCTAACCTAACCTAACCTAACCTAACCTAACCTAACCTAACCTAACCTAACCTAACCTAACCTAACCTAACCTAACCTAACCTAACCTAACCTAACCTAACCTAACCTAACCTAACCTAACCTAACCTAACCTAACCTAACCTAACCTAACCTAACCTAACCTAACCTAACCTAACCTAACCTAACCTAACCTAACCTAACCTAACCTAACCTAACCTAACCTAACCTAACCTAACCTAACCTAACCTAACCTAACCTAACCTAACCTAACCTAACCTAACCTAACCTAACCTAACCTAACCTAACCTAACCTAACCTAACCTAACCTAACCTAACCTAACCTAACCTAACCTAACCTAACCTAACCTAACCTAACCTAACCTAACCTAACCTAACCTAACCTAACCTAACCTAACCTAACCTAACCTAACCTAACCTAACCTAACCTAACCTAACCTAACCTAACCTAACCTAACCTAACCTAACCTAACCTAACCTAACCTAACCTAACCTAACCTAACCTAACCTAACCTAACCTAACCTAACCTAACCTAACCTAACCTAACCTAACCTAACCTAACCTAACCTAACCTAACCTAACCTAACCTAACCTAACCTAACCTAACCTAACCTAACCTAACCTAACCTAACCTAACCTAACCTAACCTAACCTAACCTAACCTAACCTAACCTAACCTAACCTAACCTAACCTAACCTAACCTAACCTAACCTAACCTAACCTAACCTAACCTAACCTAACCTAACCTAACCTAACCTAACCTAACCTAACCTAACCTAACCTAACCTAACCTAACCTAACCTAACCTAACCTAACCTAACCTAACCTAACCTAACCTAACCTAACCTAACCTAACCTAACCTAACCTAACCTAACCTAACCTAACCTAACCTAACCTAACCTAACCTAACCTAACCTAACCTAACCTAACCTAACCTAACCTAACCTAACCTAACCTAACCTAACCTAACCTAACCTAACCTAACCTAACCTAACCTAACCTAACCTAACCTAACCTAACCTAACCTAACCTAACCTAACCTAACCTAACCTAACCTAACCTAACCTAACCTAACCTAACCTAACCTAACCTAACCTAACCTAACCTAACCTAACCTAACCTAACCTAACCTAACCTAACCTAACCTAACCTAACCTAACCTAACCTAACCTAACCTAACCTAACCTAACCTAACCTAACCTAACCTAACCTAACCTAACCTAACCTAACCTAACCTAACCTAACCTAACCTAACCTAACCTAACCTAACCTAACCTAACCTAACCTAACCTAACCTAACCTAACCTAACCTAACCTAACCTAACCTAACCTAACCTAACCTAACCTAACCTAACCTAACCTAACCTAACCTAACCTAACCTAACCTAACCTAACCTAACCTAACCTAACCTAACCTAACCTAACCTAACCTAACCTAACCTAACCTAACCTAACCTAACCTAACCTAACCTAACCTAACCTAACCTAACCTAACCTAACCTAACCTAACCTAACCTAACCTAACCTAACCTAACCTAACCTAACCTAACCTAACCTAACCTAACCTAACCTAACCTAACCTAACCTAACCTAACCTAACCTAACCTAACCTAACCTAACCTAACCTAACCTAACCTAACCTAACCTAACCTAACCTAACCTAACCTAACCTAACCTAACCTAACCTAACCTAACCTAACCTAACCTAACCTAACCTAACCTAACCTAACCTAACCTAACCTAACCTAACCTAACCTAACCTAACCTAACCTAACCTAACCTAACCTAACCTAACCTAACCTAACCTAACCTAACCTAACCTAACCTAACCTAACCTAACCTAACCTAACCTAACCTAACCTAACCTAACCTAACCTAACCTAACCTAACCTAACCTAACCTAACCTAACCTAACCTAACCTAACCTAACCTAACCTAACCTAACCTAACCTAACCTAACCTAACCTAACCTAACCTAACCTAACCTAACCTAACCTAACCTAACCTAACCTAACCTAACCTAACCTAACCTAACCTAACCTAACCTAACCTAACCTAACCTAACCTAACCTAACCTAACCTAACCTAACCTAACCTAACCTAACCTAACCTAACCTAACCTAACCTAACCTAACCTAACCTAACCTAACCTAACCTAACCTAACCTAACCTAACCTAACCTAACCTAACCTAACCTAACCTAACCTAACCTAACCTAACCTAACCTAACCTAACCTAACCTAACCTAACCTAACCTAACCTAACCTAACCTAACCTAACCTAACCTAACCTAACCTAACCTAACCTAACCTAACCTAACCTAACCTAACCTAACCTAACCTAACCTAACCTAACCTAACCTAACCTAACCTAACCTAACCTAACCTAACCTAACCTAACCTAACCTAACCTAACCTAACCTAACCTAACCTAACCTAACCTAACCTAACCTAACCTAACCTAACCTAACCTAACCTAACCTAACCTAACCTAACCTAACCTAACCTAACCTAACCTAACCTAACCTAACCTAACCTAACCTAACCTAACCTAACCTAACCTAACCTAACCTAACCTAACCTAACCTAACCTAACCTAACCTAACCTAACCTAACCTAACCTAACCTAACCTAACCTAACCTAACCTAACCTAACCTAACCTAACCTAACCTAACCTAACCTAACCTAACCTAACCTAACCTAACCTAACCTAACCTAACCTAACCTAACCTAACCTAACCTAACCTAACCTAACCTAACCTAACCTAACCTAACCTAACCTAACCTAACCTAACCTAACCTAACCTAACCTAACCTAACCTAACCTAACCTAACCTAACCTAACCTAACCTAACCTAACCTAACCTAACCTAACCTAACCTAACCTAACCTAACCTAACCTAACCTAACCTAACCTAACCTAACCTAACCTAACCTAACCTAACCTAACCTAACCTAACCTAACCTAACCTAACCTAACCTAACCTAACCTAACCTAACCTAACCTAACCTAACCTAACCTAACCTAACCTAACCTAACCTAACCTAACCTAACCTAACCTAACCTAACCTAACCTAACCTAACCTAACCTAACCTAACCTAACCTAACCTAACCTAACCTAACCTAACCTAACCTAACCTAACCTAACCTAACCTAACCTAACCTAACCTAACCTAACCTAACCTAACCTAACCTAACCTAACCTAACCTAACCTAACCTAACCTAACCTAACCTAACCTAACCTAACCTAACCTAACCTAACCTAACCTAACCTAACCTAACCTAACCTAACCTAACCTAACCTAACCTAACCTAACCTAACCTAACCTAACCTAACCTAACCTAACCTAACCTAACCTAACCTAACCTAACCTAACCTAACCTAACCTAACCTAACCTAACCTAACCTAACCTAACCTAACCTAACCTAACCTAACCTAACCTAACCTAACCTAACCTAACCTAACCTAACCTAACCTAACCTAACCTAACCTAACCTAACCTAACCTAACCTAACCTAACCTAACCTAACCTAACCTAACCTAACCTAACCTAACCTAACCTAACCTAACCTAACCTAACCTAACCTAACCTAACCTAACCTAACCTAACCTAACCTAACCTAACCTAACCTAACCTAACCTAACCTAACCTAACCTAACCTAACCTAACCTAACCTAACCTAACCTAACCTAACCTAACCTAACCTAACCTAACCTAACCTAACCTAACCTAACCTAACCTAACCTAACCTAACCTAACCTAACCTAACCTAACCTAACCTAACCTAACCTAACCTAACCTAACCTAACCTAACCTAACCTAACCTAACCTAACCTAACCTAACCTAACCTAACCTAACCTAACCTAACCTAACCTAACCTAACCTAACCTAACCTAACCTAACCTAACCTAACCTAACCTAACCTAACCTAACCTAACCTAACCTAACCTAACCTAACCTAACCTAACCTAACCTAACCTAACCTAACCTAACCTAACCTAACCTAACCTAACCTAACCTAACCTAACCTAACCTAACCTAACCTAACCTAACCTAACCTAACCTAACCTAACCTAACCTAACCTAACCTAACCTAACCTAACCTAACCTAACCTAACCTAACCTAACCTAACCTAACCTAACCTAACCTAACCTAACCTAACCTAACCTAACCTAACCTAACCTAACCTAACCTAACCTAACCTAACCTAACCTAACCTAACCTAACCTAACCTAACCTAACCTAACCTAACCTAACCTAACCTAACCTAACCTAACCTAACCTAACCTAACCTAACCTAACCTAACCTAACCTAACCTAACCTAACCTAACCTAACCTAACCTAACCTAACCTAACCTAACCTAACCTAACCTAACCTAACCTAACCTAACCTAACCTAACCTAACCTAACCTAACCTAACCTAACCTAACCTAACCTAACCTAACCTAACCTAACCTAACCTAACCTAACCTAACCTAACCTAACCTAACCTAACCTAACCTAACCTAACCTAACCTAACCTAACCTAACCTAACCTAACCTAACCTAACCTAACCTAACCTAACCTAACCTAACCTAACCTAACCTAACCTAACCTAACCTAACCTAACCTAACCTAACCTAACCTAACCTAACCTAACCTAACCTAACCTAACCTAACCTAACCTAACCTAACCTAACCTAACCTAACCTAACCTAACCTAACCTAACCTAACCTAACCTAACCTAACCTAACCTAACCTAACCTAACCTAACCTAACCTAACCTAACCTAACCTAACCTAACCTAACCTAACCTAACCTAACCTAACCTAACCTAACCTAACCTAACCTAACCTAACCTAACCTAACCTAACCTAACCTAACCTAACCTAACCTAACCTAACCTAACCTAACCTAACCTAACCTAACCTAACCTAACCTAACCTAACCTAACCTAACCTAACCTAACCTAACCTAACCTAACCTAACCTAACCTAACCTAACCTAACCTAACCTAACCTAACCTAACCTAACCTAACCTAACCTAACCTAACCTAACCTAACCTAACCTAACCTAACCTAACCTAACCTAACCTAACCTAACCTAACCTAACCTAACCTAACCTAACCTAACCTAACCTAACCTAACCTAACCTAACCTAACCTAACCTAACCTAACCTAACCTAACCTAACCTAACCTAACCTAACCTAACCTAACCTAACCTAACCTAACCTAACCTAACCTAACCTAACCTAACCTAACCTAACCTAACCTAACCTAACCTAACCTAACCTAACCTAACCTAACCTAACCTAACCTAACCTAACCTAACCTAACCTAACCTAACCTAACCTAACCTAACCTAACCTAACCTAACCTAACCTAACCTAACCTAACCTAACCTAACCTAACCTAACCTAACCTAACCTAACCTAACCTAACCTAACCTAACCTAACCTAACCTAACCTAACCTAACCTAACCTAACCTAACCTAACCTAACCTAACCTAACCTAACCTAACCTAACCTAACCTAACCTAACCTAACCTAACCTAACCTAACCTAACCTAACCTAACCTAACCTAACCTAACCTAACCTAACCTAACCTAACCTAACCTAACCTAACCTAACCTAACCTAACCTAACCTAACCTAACCTAACCTAACCTAACCTAACCTAACCTAACCTAACCTAACCTAACCTAACCTAACCTAACCTAACCTAACCTAACCTAACCTAACCTAACCTAACCTAACCTAACCTAACCTAACCTAACCTAACCTAACCTAACCTAACCTAACCTAACCTAACCTAACCTAACCTAACCTAACCTAACCTAACCTAACCTAACCTAACCTAACCTAACCTAACCTAACCTAACCTAACCTAACCTAACCTAACCTAACCTAACCTAACCTAACCTAACCTAACCTAACCTAACCTAACCTAACCTAACCTAACCTAACCTAACCTAACCTAACCTAACCTAACCTAACCTAACCTAACCTAACCTAACCTAACCTAACCTAACCTAACCTAACCTAACCTAACCTAACCTAACCTAACCTAACCTAACCTAACCTAACCTAACCTAACCTAACCTAACCTAACCTAACCTAACCTAACCTAACCTAACCTAACCTAACCTAACCTAACCTAACCTAACCTAACCTAACCTAACCTAACCTAACCTAACCTAACCTAACCTAACCTAACCTAACCTAACCTAACCTAACCTAACCTAACCTAACCTAACCTAACCTAACCTAACCTAACCTAACCTAACCTAACCTAACCTAACCTAACCTAACCTAACCTAACCTAACCTAACCTAACCTAACCTAACCTAACCTAACCTAACCTAACCTAACCTAACCTAACCTAACCTAACCTAACCTAACCTAACCTAACCTAACCTAACCTAACCTAACCTAACCTAACCTAACCTAACCTAACCTAACCTAACCTAACCTAACCTAACCTAACCTAACCTAACCTAACCTAACCTAACCTAACCTAACCTAACCTAACCTAACCTAACCTAACCTAACCTAACCTAACCTAACCTAACCTAACCTAACCTAACCTAACCTAACCTAACCTAACCTAACCTAACCTAACCTAACCTAACCTAACCTAACCTAACCTAACCTAACCTAACCTAACCTAACCTAACCTAACCTAACCTAACCTAACCTAACCTAACCTAACCTAACCTAACCTAACCTAACCTAACCTAACCTAACCTAACCTAACCTAACCTAACCTAACCTAACCTAACCTAACCTAACCTAACCTAACCTAACCTAACCTAACCTAACCTAACCTAACCTAACCTAACCTAACCTAACCTAACCTAACCTAACCTAACCTAACCTAACCTAACCTAACCTAACCTAACCTAACCTAACCTAACCTAACCTAACCTAACCTAACCTAACCTAACCTAACCTAACCTAACCTAACCTAACCTAACCTAACCTAACCTAACCTAACCTAACCTAACCTAACCTAACCTAACCTAACCTAACCTAACCTAACCTAACCTAACCTAACCTAACCTAACCTAACCTAACCTAACCTAACCTAACCTAACCTAACCTAACCTAACCTAACCTAACCTAACCTAACCTAACCTAACCTAACCTAACCTAACCTAACCTAACCTAACCTAACCTAACCTAACCTAACCTAACCTAACCTAACCTAACCTAACCTAACCTAACCTAACCTAACCTAACCTAACCTAACCTAACCTAACCTAACCTAACCTAACCTAACCTAACCTAACCTAACCTAACCTAACCTAACCTAACCTAACCTAACCTAACCTAACCTAACCTAACCTAACCTAACCTAACCTAACCTAACCTAACCTAACCTAACCTAACCTAACCTAACCTAACCTAACCTAACCTAACCTAACCTAACCTAACCTAACCTAACCTAACCTAACCTAACCTAACCTAACCTAACCTAACCTAACCTAACCTAACCTAACCTAACCTAACCTAACCTAACCTAACCTAACCTAACCTAACCTAACCTAACCTAACCTAACCTAACCTAACCTAACCTAACCTAACCTAACCTAACCTAACCTAACCTAACCTAACCTAACCTAACCTAACCTAACCTAACCTAACCTAACCTAACCTAACCTAACCTAACCTAACCTAACCTAACCTAACCTAACCTAACCTAACCTAACCTAACCTAACCTAACCTAACCTAACCTAACCTAACCTAACCTAACCTAACCTAACCTAACCTAACCTAACCTAACCTAACCTAACCTAACCTAACCTAACCTAACCTAACCTAACCTAACCTAACCTAACCTAACCTAACCTAACCTAACCTAACCTAACCTAACCTAACCTAACCTAACCTAACCTAACCTAACCTAACCTAACCTAACCTAACCTAACCTAACCTAACCTAACCTAACCTAACCTAACCTAACCTAACCTAACCTAACCTAACCTAACCTAACCTAACCTAACCTAACCTAACCTAACCTAACCTAACCTAACCTAACCTAACCTAACCTAACCTAACCTAACCTAACCTAACCTAACCTAACCTAACCTAACCTAACCTAACCTAACCTAACCTAACCTAACCTAACCTAACCTAACCTAACCTAACCTAACCTAACCTAACCTAACCTAACCTAACCTAACCTAACCTAACCTAACCTAACCTAACCTAACCTAACCTAACCTAACCTAACCTAACCTAACCTAACCTAACCTAACCTAACCTAACCTAACCTAACCTAACCTAACCTAACCTAACCTAACCTAACCTAACCTAACCTAACCTAACCTAACCTAACCTAACCTAACCTAACCTAACCTAACCTAACCTAACCTAACCTAACCTAACCTAACCTAACCTAACCTAACCTAACCTAACCTAACCTAACCTAACCTAACCTAACCTAACCTAACCTAACCTAACCTAACCTAACCTAACCTAACCTAACCTAACCTAACCTAACCTAACCTAACCTAACCTAACCTAACCTAACCTAACCTAACCTAACCTAACCTAACCTAACCTAACCTAACCTAACCTAACCTAACCTAACCTAACCTAACCTAACCTAACCTAACCTAACCTAACCTAACCTAACCTAACCTAACCTAACCTAACCTAACCTAACCTAACCTAACCTAACCTAACCTAACCTAACCTAACCTAACCTAACCTAACCTAACCTAACCTAACCTAACCTAACCTAACCTAACCTAACCTAACCTAACCTAACCTAACCTAACCTAACCTAACCTAACCTAACCTAACCTAACCTAACCTAACCTAACCTAACCTAACCTAACCTAACCTAACCTAACCTAACCTAACCTAACCTAACCTAACCTAACCTAACCTAACCTAACCTAACCTAACCTAACCTAACCTAACCTAACCTAACCTAACCTAACCTAACCTAACCTAACCTAACCTAACCTAACCTAACCTAACCTAACCTAACCTAACCTAACCTAACCTAACCTAACCTAACCTAACCTAACCTAACCTAACCTAACCTAACCTAACCTAACCTAACCTAACCTAACCTAACCTAACCTAACCTAACCTAACCTAACCTAACCTAACCTAACCTAACCTAACCTAACCTAACCTAACCTAACCTAACCTAACCTAACCTAACCTAACCTAACCTAACCTAACCTAACCTAACCTAACCTAACCTAACCTAACCTAACCTAACCTAACCTAACCTAACCTAACCTAACCTAACCTAACCTAACCTAACCTAACCTAACCTAACCTAACCTAACCTAACCTAACCTAACCTAACCTAACCTAACCTAACCTAACCTAACCTAACCTAACCTAACCTAACCTAACCTAACCTAACCTAACCTAACCTAACCTAACCTAACCTAACCTAACCTAACCTAACCTAACCTAACCTAACCTAACCTAACCTAACCTAACCTAACCTAACCTAACCTAACCTAACCTAACCTAACCTAACCTAACCTAACCTAACCTAACCTAACCTAACCTAACCTAACCTAACCTAACCTAACCTAACCTAACCTAACCTAACCTAACCTAACCTAACCTAACCTAACCTAACCTAACCTAACCTAACCTAACCTAACCTAACCTAACCTAACCTAACCTAACCTAACCTAACCTAACCTAACCTAACCTAACCTAACCTAACCTAACCTAACCTAACCTAACCTAACCTAACCTAACCTAACCTAACCTAACCTAACCTAACCTAACCTAACCTAACCTAACCTAACCTAACCTAACCTAACCTAACCTAACCTAACCTAACCTAACCTAACCTAACCTAACCTAACCTAACCTAACCTAACCTAACCTAACCTAACCTAACCTAACCTAACCTAACCTAACCTAACCTAACCTAACCTAACCTAACCTAACCTAACCTAACCTAACCTAACCTAACCTAACCTAACCTAACCTAACCTAACCTAACCTAACCTAACCTAACCTAACCTAACCTAACCTAACCTAACCTAACCTAACCTAACCTAACCTAACCTAACCTAACCTAACCTAACCTAACCTAACCTAACCTAACCTAACCTAACCTAACCTAACCTAACCTAACCTAACCTAACCTAACCTAACCTAACCTAACCTAACCTAACCTAACCTAACCTAACCTAACCTAACCTAACCTAACCTAACCTAACCTAACCTAACCTAACCTAACCTAACCTAACCTAACCTAACCTAACCTAACCTAACCTAACCTAACCTAACCTAACCTAACCTAACCTAACCTAACCTAACCTAACCTAACCTAACCTAACCTAACCTAACCTAACCTAACCTAACCTAACCTAACCTAACCTAACCTAACCTAACCTAACCTAACCTAACCTAACCTAACCTAACCTAACCTAACCTAACCTAACCTAACCTAACCTAACCTAACCTAACCTAACCTAACCTAACCTAACCTAACCTAACCTAACCTAACCTAACCTAACCTAACCTAACCTAACCTAACCTAACCTAACCTAACCTAACCTAACCTAACCTAACCTAACCTAACCTAACCTAACCTAACCTAACCTAACCTAACCTAACCTAACCTAACCTAACCTAACCTAACCTAACCTAACCTAACCTAACCTAACCTAACCTAACCTAACCTAACCTAACCTAACCTAACCTAACCTAACCTAACCTAACCTAACCTAACCTAACCTAACCTAACCTAACCTAACCTAACCTAACCTAACCTAACCTAACCTAACCTAACCTAACCTAACCTAACCTAACCTAACCTAACCTAACCTAACCTAACCTAACCTAACCTAACCTAACCTAACCTAACCTAACCTAACCTAACCTAACCTAACCTAACCTAACCTAACCTAACCTAACCTAACCTAACCTAACCTAACCTAACCTAACCTAACCTAACCTAACCTAACCTAACCTAACCTAACCTAACCTAACCTAACCTAACCTAACCTAACCTAACCTAACCTAACCTAACCTAACCTAACCTAACCTAACCTAACCTAACCTAACCTAACCTAACCTAACCTAACCTAACCTAACCTAACCTAACCTAACCTAACCTAACCTAACCTAACCTAACCTAACCTAACCTAACCTAACCTAACCTAACCTAACCTAACCTAACCTAACCTTTTTTTTTTTTTTTTTTTTTTTTTTTTTTGACCAGGTGGAAAATGCATTACGCATACCCCCCGCGCGCATGGGAGTGCGGCAGAGGGTTATGTGGGACTACATCTCCCTTCTTCCTCCTCGACCGAGGAGGAGAGGGAGTGCTACCCACTAAAAACCACCTGGGCGTGCACGCCAAGCCGGGTTTTTGTAGGGCACCGTGGTACCTGCGTTAGCATTGCCCACGATGCCCAACCGGCGGCGCCCCGGCAACACCGTTGACCGGGGCTACCCGCTAGGGGAGGTGGCCGCGCACGCTTGGCCACCCCCCTGGACCGCAAGATGTGGCTTATCTCCGCGGGCGGAGGACTCCCATCCTCCGCCCGAAGCCACTATGGGTTGGGTCCGGCGACAACCGCCGCCCTCCCCAACCCGAGCCGTCTGGCCGGAGGGGGCGCGCGAGGCAACCTCCTCGCGCACCCGCTCCGCGGTCCAACCGCAGGACGTCCAGATGCCCGCCTGGCATCTAGACGTCCATGCGGCTACTTCCCTCAACCGGGGAAGGCATGGGGCGCGCGGGACGCGACCCCACCCCCCTGCCCCTTACCTCCGGTGGGGAGCACTTTAGGCCCCCCATTATGTGGTCGGCAGGGAGTTTGGCGTGGTGGCATACTGCACACCACGCTTTTAACTCCCCGCAATCTGCCGATCTGTGCCCTTCCGACCCGCACCGGTAGCACACGTGGCTCCGGTCAATGTCGGAAGGGCACAAAGCCCGCGAGTGGCCGACACCCATGCACCTGAAACAGCGCATGGGCCTCGGCCCCACGGGGATGACCCCGGCGGACACCCAGCCCACCGGGATCCGACCACCATGAAGGAGGGCTCTCGCCACCCCCACCGGACATTGTACGAGGGCAACATTTGTGCCCTCGTACGTGGGGCGTATGCCCCCCACCCGCACCTGTGCCACCGCACACTCCCCCACCCTGGCGACAGCAGCCGCCAGGGTCTCCCTCGTCGCCGAGTCGTCCAGGCCCGTTATCTGGACAGCGGCCATCTTTGTGGGGCGGCTGATGAGGGCAACGTCACCGACGATTGCCCTCAGCCTCTCCGCAAGGCTGTCAGCCGCCCCTCCGCTATCTGCCCCCGGGACCTCGATGACTCGGCCCCCGGTCGCCGAATTGCGGACCTTGACATGCTGCAGGCCCACTTCAGTCAAGTTAATGCCGTTGATGGCCTTAACCATCGTGGCCTGCAGCGAGGTGGCGGCGGTGATGTCCTTTCGCAAGGTCACCACCACCGCTGTCGTCTTGGGGGCTGAGGGAGCCTTCGGCTTGGTTGCCGTCTTCTTTTGGGGGGGAGGGGGTGGGGGGGGGTCCTTAGCCTTCCCCTTCCCCTTCTTTCTACGTACCACGTCGGCGAAGGAGCCGCCCTCTGGCTGCGCCTCCGCCGACGGACCCGGTGACGTCTCCAAGACCGGGGCGGGGCCGGTCGCCTTCTTGGAGGCCCTTTTAGGCCTCCCGTCACCGAGTCTGGCCCCGGTCTCTTCCGGGGCCACATCTTTCACTGGGGCCGGTGGGGCCCTCTTCTTATTATCCGCCGCGAGCGGCGGGCGGCTAACTGGCGCCGGAGGGAGGCGGTCGCTGATCTCGGATAAGCGGGCATCGACAAGGTTGCCCACCGAGACCAGCAGATCCCTCTTCATTCCCTCCAACAGGGACGCCAAATCCGCAGCCGCAGGCAGCGGGGGAGCCTGAGCGACTGGCGGGGCCGGGGGGGCTTCGGCATCGGGAGGGGGGGAGTCAGTGACTCTCCTCCCCAAGAGGGTCTCGCGGAGTGCCGTCTTCTCCTCGATAAGACGGCAACACTGCTCGCGGACCCTCTTGTTATCCGCCCTGAGCATGTTGAGCTCCCCCTCATTCGGCTCGGACGCCTCGATCTCCTTCAGAGCATCGAGGATCGTCCGAACCGCCTCCTTGAAGAGGTCGACCGTCTCCTCCTTGAGACCGGTCGACCTCTGCACCCCGTCGACGATCCTATAGATCGCCGACCGGGTGACCCCAATTGGCACCGCCAAGTGATGTGGCCCCGAAGGGCCTCCCATGTCCTCAGTGCGTGGGGGGGTTCCCCTTCCCCCCCCTGCCGCCGACTTCGCCGGTCCATATGTCAAATGGACTTTCCCCCTACGAGCTGAGCTTATCTTTGGCCCCAGCTCTGGCCCGGGGTCACCCTCCTCCTCCCGTCCCCTCTTCAGGGGCTGAGGAGGAGGGGCTACCTCGTCCTCGTCGTCGTAGCCGTAGTCCTCAAAGAGGTCCGCATCGAGGTCCGAGTCGGATGAATGCATTATCCATCCGCTCTTCTCCCCCGACGTGGCCATTATGGCCCCGCCAACAAGCTCCCCACACAATAGCCCAAATCCGGCCACCCAGACCGAAGTTATTCACCAAAATAATTTGGTAAATAAAAACGGTCAAGGGTGTGCCGGATTTAAAATATTGTATGGGATTTTAAAATTGCCCCTGAAAGTTACGAATAGCAAAAATAAAATTACTTTTGCTATTAAAACCCCAAAAACACCCTCTTCCCACGATCGCAGGGGAGCGCGAGTGGGTCCAAACGAAAGGGGGGGAGGCCCCCTATCCCCTTGCACCACAAAATACCCCAAAAAGGTTACCCCCACAAAATGGGACCAGAACAAAAAATACCTCTTTTTTGTGCCAATATTGACACAAAAAAGAGGCAAAAAAACACAACAAAAACAAAGATAACTACCGGACGGAACGTCCGGCAGAAACAAAAACAGACGAAACAACAAGAAAGCGGCTGCCGCTATGCAGCGACCCCGAAAGGGGCGCCCCACAACAACAAAAACACTTAAAAACTTAACAAAATAACAATAACAACCAAATTAAATACCACCAAATCAGAAAAACAAATCAAAGTACCAGTCGGCAAGCAAAGTCAGTAAGTTAGGCAAGATAGGTCGAAAGAGAACCGCAAAAGAAAACAATCAATCAAATAAAAACTAAGGGCACTCCAAAAACCACCAAATTATCAACGTCAACCTAACCTAACCTAACCTAACCTAACCTAACCTAACCTAACCTAACCTAACCTAACCTAACCTAACCTAACCTAACCTAACCTAACCTAACCTAACCTAACCTAACCTAACCTAACCTAACCTAACCTAACCTAACCTAACCTAACCTAACCTAACCTAACCTAACCTAACCTAACCTAACCTAACCTAACCTAACCTAACCTAACCTAACCTAACCTAACCTAACCTAACCTAACCTAACCTAACCTAACCTAACCTAACCTAACCTAACCTAACCTAACCTAACCTAACCTAACCTAACCTAACCTAACCTAACCTAACCTAACCTAACCTAACCTAACCTAACCTAACCTAACCTAACCTAACCTAACCTAACCTAACCTAACCTAACCTAACCTAACCTAACCTAACCTAACCTAACCTAACCTAACCTAACCTAACCTAACCTAACCTAACCTAACCTAACCTAACCTAACCTAACCTAACCTAACCTAACCTAACCTAACCTAACCTAACCTAACCTAACCTAACCTAACCTAACCTAACCTAACCTAACCTAACCTAACCTAACCTAACCTAACCTAACCTAACCTAACCTAACCTAACCTAACCTAACCTAACCTAACCTAACCTAACCTAACCTAACCTAACCTAACCTAACCTAACCTAACCTAACCTAACCTAACCTAACCTAACCTAACCTAACCTAACCTAACCTAACCTAACCTAACCTAACCTAACCTAACCTAACCTAACCTAACCTAACCTAACCTAACCTAACCTAACCTAACCTAACCTAACCTAACCTAACCTAACCTAACCTAACCTAACCTAACCTAACCTAACCTAACCTAACCTAACCTAACCTAACCTAACCTAACCTAACCTAACCTAACCTAACCTAACCTAACCTAACCTAACCTAACCTAACCTAACCTAACCTAACCTAACCTAACCTAACCTAACCTAACCTAACCTAACCTAACCTAACCTAACCTAACCTAACCTAACCTAACCTAACCTAACCTAACCTAACCTAACCTAACCTAACCTAACCTAACCTAACCTAACCTAACCTAACCTAACCTAACCTAACCTAACCTAACCTAACCTAACCTAACCTAACCTAACCTAACCTAACCTAACCTAACCTAACCTAACCTAACCTAACCTAACCTAACCTAACCTAACCTAACCTAACCTAACCTAACCTAACCTAACCTAACCTAACCTAACCTAACCTAACCTAACCTAACCTAACCTAACCTAACCTAACCTAACCTAACCTAACCTAACCTAACCTAACCTAACCTAACCTAACCTAACCTAACCTAACCTAACCTAACCTAACCTAACCTAACCTAACCTAACCTAACCTAACCTAACCTAACCTAACCTAACCTAACCTAACCTAACCTAACCTAACCTAACCTAACCTAACCTAACCTAACCTAACCTAACCTAACCTAACCTAACCTAACCTAACCTAACCTAACCTAACCTAACCTAACCTAACCTAACCTAACCTAACCTAACCTAACCTAACCTAACCTAACCTAACCTAACCTAACCTAACCTAACCTAACCTAACCTAACCTAACCTAACCTAACCTAACCTAACCTAACCTAACCTAACCTAACCTAACCTAACCTAACCTAACCTAACCTAACCTAACCTAACCTAACCTAACCTAACCTAACCTAACCTAACCTAACCTAACCTAACCTAACCTAACCTAACCTAACCTAACCTAACCTAACCTAACCTAACCTAACCTAACCTAACCTAACCTAACCTAACCTAACCTAACCTAACCTAACCTAACCTAACCTAACCTTTTTTTTTTTTTTTTTTTTTTTGACCAGGTGGAAAATGCATTACGCATACCCCCCGCGCGCATGGGAGTGCGGCAGAGGGTTATGTGGGACTACACATCCTTCTTCACTCCTCGACCGAGGAGGAGAGGATGTGCTACCCACTAAAAACCACCTGGGCGTGCACGCCAAGCCGGGTTTTGTAGGGCACCGTGGTACCTGCGTTAGCATTGCCCACGATGCCCAACCGGCAGCGCCCCGGCAACACCGTTGACCGGGGCTACCCACTAGGGGAGGTGGCCGCGCACGCTTGGCCACCCCCCTGGACCGCAAAAGTGGCTTATCTCCGCGGGCGGAGGACTCCCATCCTCCGCCCGAAGCCACTATGGGTTGGGTCTGGCGGCGACCGCCGCCTTCCCAACCCATGCCGTCTGGCCGGAGGGGGCGCGCGAGGCACCTCCTCGCGCACCCGCTCCGCGGTCCAGCCGCAGGACGTCCGAGTGCCCAGCTGGCACTCAGACGTCCATGCGGCTACTACCCTCAACAGGGGGGGGCATGGGGCGAGTGGGCCGAGACCCCACCCCCCTGCCCCTCATCTCCGGAACCTAACCTAACCTAACCTAACCTAACCTAACCTAACCTAACCTAACCTAACCTAACCTAACCTAACCTAACCTAACCTAACCTAACCTAACCTAACCTAACCTAACCTAACCTAACCTAACCTAACCTAACCTAACCTAACCTAACCCAGAAATCAAGTCCCCGAAGCCATCGGCGGCCCCGGTGGACCCCCCAAAGCCAAAACCAAAGACAATGCCCTCGCAAGAGAGCAGAGTTACCTCGCGACGACCATCGGCTGAGGCCTCAGGGAGCCCACCGGTGAAACCGATATACGCTAGTAGGGTGGCCGAGGCACGAGCCTGTCTCACCAAGGCAAAGTTGCATCTGGGAAATTCACGCAATCTAAAAACCGACATTAAAACGGAGGTTACCCAGGCAATAGATAGGATGTACCAGTTGGTAAAGGAAGCGGAAGCGGGACAAAAACGAGATGGAAAAACGAAGGAGCAGCAAGAAGAAGAAGAGATTAAGGTTAAGGAGAAAGGGAGAGGGCATGAAGAGGTGGAATTGACAAGGAAAATAGAAGAACACGGGAAAATGCTTCAGGAAAACAGAGAAACAATGGAGAGTCTTAAAGAAATGTTAGGAAAACAGAATGAGGCCTTGGAGAAGATAACATACGCGAGTGTAGTGGCTGGTCCACCACCCAGGAAGCAACCCCTGGGGGGAGCAGCCATGCACTCGGTAGTTATCACATCGAATGACGAAAGCGAAACAGGAGAACAGGTCCTGGAAAAAATAAGAAAGGCAGTAAACGCAAGGGAAGAAGGGGTCAAGATTGACCAAGTTAGAAAAGGAAAGGATAGGAAAGTCATATTAGGATGCAGTACGAAGGAAGAAATTAGTAAAGTAAGAGAAAGTATTAGCAAAGTGGGAAAAGGGCTTAGCATCGAAGAAATAAGAAACAAAGACCCCTTAGTCATTATAAGGGATGTCCTCTCCTATAACAGCGATGATGAAATATTGGACGGAATTAGAAGGCAGAACAAGCAGCTATTCAGTGGAGTGAGTGCGGAGGAAAATAGAATGAGAGTAAGATATCGGAAAAGGACAAGAAACCCACTCACCTCGCACATTGTGCTGACGGTCTCGCCAACAATCTGGAGCAGGTTCATTGGGGCTGAGATGCTGCACGTTGATCTGCAGAGAGTCAGTGTAGAAGACCAGTCGCCCCTCATACAGTGCTCCCGGTGTCTGGGCTACGGCCATGGTAAACGATTCTGCCGTGAAGCTGTGGACGTGTGCAGTCACTGCGGGGGGCCGCACCTTAGATCCGAGTGCACTGAACGCCGGAATGGCGGATTACCTACCTGTTGTAACTGCCAGAGTGCCAAGATGGAGCGCATTGACCACGATGCGTTTAACGATGCGTGTCCCATAAGAAGGCGGTGGGAAACTCTGGCACGATCGGCGGTCCAGTATTGCTGAGGTGGTGGCGGGCGTCACACAGCACACAGGCCCGGTTGGAAGTAGCACTGGGGAAAACCGGTACCGCATCGCTCAGGCCAATCTGCAAAGGAGCAAAATAGTTACCGAAGAACTCATTATAGAAGCGTCGAGTAGAGGGATATCGGTAGCTCTGGTCCAGGAACCCTACATCGGAGGGATCGGCCAGATGAAGAACTATAGTGGAGTCAGAGTCTTCCAATGTAGCAGAAAGACGGACCGGGTAAATAAGGCCGCGGTCGTTCTCCTCGACGATAACATCGATGTCACCCAATATCCCACGCTCACAACGGAGAACATTGTTGCCGTAAGGTTGAGAACAAAGGCGTGGGAGATCGGAGTGATATCGGTGTACTTTGAGGGAGACAAGCCATTAGAACCCTACATTGAGCATGTCAAGTGGGTAGTGGAGCAGATTGGAGTGAGGGATGTAGTACTAGGAGGTGATGTCAACGCCTGGAATATTTGGTGGGGTAGTGAGGATACGGATCACAGAGGAGAGGCTATTGCGGGGATGCTTGAAGAATTGAGTCTCCAAATATTAAACCAGGGAAAGGCACCCACCTTCGATACCATAAGGGGGGGGAAAAGGTTCACGAGTACGGTGGACATAACGGCATGCTCCACCAGTATTCTCAGACGGATCGATGGATGGAAGGTAGACGACAGCATGACAAACTCCGACCACAGGGCAATACTATTTAACATAAACAGGGGCAAATCTAAAGGAATTGACATAAAAAGAACCACTAGAATCTATAATACTAAGAAGGCAAATTGGGATCAGTTTCATGAGAAACTGACCCAATATTGTGATATAAGGAACATCAATAAAGCAGAAATAGATAAACTAAATACAAAAGAAAAATTAGAAGAAACAATAACAGAATACACAAATATAATAAACCGGAGTTGCAAAGAAAGCATACCAGAGATGAAAAATAGGAAAAGAGTAGAGTTGCCTTGGTGGACGGAAGAATTGGCGGAAATGAAAAGAGGAGTAGTGAGACGGAAGAGAAGGATAAGATGGGCGGCATCGGTCCGACGAGAACACGTGGTGCGAGAATATTTGGACGCCAAAGCAGCTTACATACAGGAGGTCCAAAAAGCGCAAACCGCGAGCTGGAAGAGCTTCTGCGGCAGACAGGAGAGGGAGACGATGTGGGGAGGAATCTACAGAATCATTGGACGCACGACAGATAGAAATGAAGACCTACCGCTGATCAAGGATAACAAAATCCTGAATGCGATAGAATCTGCAAATCTACTCACCGGGACCTTCTATCCGGAAGATCGGCAGGAGGACGACAACGCCAGCCACAAAGCGACGAGAGAAGAAGCCAAAGCAGTAAATGAGTGGAAGTATGGAGAACCAGAAGACCCCCCATTCACGGCGGAGGAGCTAAGGTGGTCAGCGTCTAGTTTCAACCCGAAGAAGGCCCCGGGATCGGATGGACTAACAGCGGATATCTGGCGTGCGGCCATTGCTGTGGACCCGGACCTAGTCCTGGCTCTCCTAAACAAATGCCTGAGCCTGTCCTACTTTCCCGCTCTGTGGAAGGAGGCGGTGGTCGTCGTTTTAAGGAAGCCGGGCAAAGAGGATTATACTCTTCCGAAGGCCTACAGGCCGATTGGGCTCTTGCCTGTCCTTGGGAAGATGTACGAGAAGATGCTCGTGAGAAGAGTGAGGTGGCACACTCTACCGACTATGAGCAACCGACAGTACGGGTTTACGCCGCAACGAAGCACCGAGGACTCCCTCTATGTTCTGATACAGCAAATTCGGCAGAACCTAAAAGCGAAAAAGTTAACAGTAATAGTATCTTTGGACATAGAGGGAGCCTTCGATAGCGCGTGGTGGCCAGCCATCCGCTGCAGGTTGGCGGAGTCGGGCTGTCCAGCAAACCTGAGAAGGGCCATAGACAGCTACCTTGAGGACCGAAAGGTTAGACTCAGGTATGCTGGGGTGGAGTGTGTGAAAAGCACGACCAAGGGATGCGTCCAGGGCTCGGTGGGGGGTCCAACTTTCTGGAACCTGTTGCTGGATCCCTTGCTGAAACAGATGGAAGACGACGGCATACACTGTCAAGCTTTCGCAGATGATGTGGTCCTGGTTGTGGCCGGGGACAGTGGAGAGGATGTACAGAGGCGGACGAATGCGGCCCTCGAGCGTGTTCAGAACTGGGGGGTCGAAAATAAGTTGAAATTTGCACCCCATAAGACTAATGCAATGGTGGTTACAAACAAACTAAAGTTTGACCCTCCAAGGCTGAACATGGGCGGGGTACGCATCGGTCTGTCACGAGACATTAAGGTGTTGGGTCTTACAATTGACGACAAGCTCACATTTAATGCGCACGTAATAAACGCGTGCCGCAAGGCGCTGGGCTTGTATCGTCGATTGTCAAGGGCAGCAAAGGTACAGTGGGGGCTGTCTCCTGACATAATCAGGACAATCTACGTCGCGGTGGTAGAGCCGGTAATTATGTACGCAGCGAGTGCATGGGCCCCGGCCGCTAGCAAATTGGGAGTCCGAAAACAGCTGGACGTTGTCCAAAGGGGGTTTGCCCAGAAGCTGGTGAAGGCGTATAGGACGGTCTCCCTAAATTCGGCCCTAATACTCGCCGGGATTCTGCCCTTGGATCTGAGAATCCAAGAAGCAGCCTCACTGTACGAGGTAAAGCGAGGCTACTCCCGGCGGGTAGTGGGAGACCGCGAGATCGAGGTACCTGTACCCTACACCAGCATGGCACATCCGGCGGAACAAGTTGGCTTGCGCTTCCGATGCGTGGGGGACGGTGCAGAGCTTTTCCAGCGGGACGGATCCCCTGTAAATATTTATACAGATGGATCCAAAATTGAGGGTAAAGTTGGAGCCGCGGTATCCATGTGGAGGCATAACGCGGAAACAAAATCGCAGAAACTCAAGCTGGAAAGCTACTGCACCGTTTACCAGGCAGAGCTACTGGCCTTAATGAAGGCCACAGAACTGGTTTTAAAAAGCAAAGAAGATGCGTTTAACATTTATTGCGATTCTAGGTCAGCGCTGGAAACGGTTGCTGATGGTCTCTCCCTCCACCCCATTTCGGTCAAAATTAAACTAAATTTAAATACAGCAAAAAATTTGGGCAAAATGGTAAATCTATTTTGGATAAAAGCACACGTGGGGCTGGAGGGAAACGAAAGAGCAGATGACTTAGCGAAACTGGCCGCAATGAATGTTAAACGCAAACCTGACTACGACCTGTGCCCTGTTTCATTCGTCAAGCGACAAATCCGTCTGGAAACGCTTGACGAATGGAACAGACGCTATAAATTGGCTGGAACCGCATCCACCACAAAAATGTTTTTCCCCGACGCCATCCAGGCGTATGGCATCGTAAGGAAAATTGATATGGGGCCGGTGCTAGTGCAAATTTTGACGGGACACGGCGGATTCTCCGCGTACTTGAATCGCTTCAAGTGCAAGGAGAGTCCGGCGTGTATCTGCGACCCGGCAAGTGACGAGGACGTGAAGCACATACTGTTCCAATGCCCAGTATATGGAAGAGAAAGGTTTGACGTAGAAGCAAAATTAGATAGAAACGTAAGTGAAAAAGAAATACATAAATTGATGAAAGATGGCAAATTAAGGGATATATTTTTAGAATTCGCGAAAACATTAGGCACAAGAGTAATAAAAAACAATAAAATTTAGAAAACGAAGATCTGACCACTGCAGCGTATACGATATTATACACTACCAGTTAAGATGCAAAAAATTTCAAGAAAAGTAACTCAAAAAGGATACACAAAGTCTTCGCCTCTTCCCACGGCGAAGGAAATCGTAATATATAATAAAAAAAAAAAAAAAAAAACCTAACCTAACCTAACCTAACCTAACCTAACCTAACCTAACCTAACCTAACCTAACCTAACCTAACCTAACCTAACCTAACCTAACCTAACCTAACCTAACCTAACCTAACCTAACCTAACCTAACCTAACCTAACCTAACCTAACCTTTTTTTTTTTTTTTTTTTTTAGGTGGGGAAATCCTCATGGATACCCGGACACTTCGGGGGAAGCGCCCGGGTTATGTGAGACTCCTACTCACTAAAACCCCACCGTATTCCTTCGCTGCCATTTGGTCGGGGCTACGGGAGCTATGTGTCGGCCGTGTGCCCCGCCGGCACGCTCTTTCGAGCCCTACTCTTTGGGGCGGGGCTTGGCAACGGAGATGGAAACACCATTGCCAAGCCCCGCCCCACCTCCGCTGAGGCGCCCAGGAATACTTGGGCGCCTCCAGCACGGGACCCTTAGCGTCGGCGACAGACCCCCCGATCTGCCGCCCACAGGTCCCCGTCAGGGCGGCATCCGACCCGCGAAGGCCAGACGCCGCCCGCCACGTCGCCGGCGGCGGATCGGGAGCGAGTCGATACTATCTTCCCGCTCCCGCTCCGCCGCTTCCTTCTGCGACAAGACTGTATCGCAGAAGGACACGACCGCCTGCCAGGACTCGTCTCCGCCGACCATGGATCTTACCAGGGCCGGCAGCGACAAGTCCCCACCTACCGTCGCGGACAAGGCGGCGCGAGGCACCGCCCAAGCTGGGCAAGCCTCACGCGTGTGTTGCGCCGTGTCCGCGACTCCCGCCGGGCAGTGGTGACACGCCTCTGTGGGCTCCCTACCCGCCACCCGACACAAATAGCGACCGAAACAACCATGTCCGGTCAGCATCTGTGCCAGGTGGAAGGTGAGAGCCCCGTGCGCCCGTTCCAGCCACTGCCTGAGAACGGGCCGCACGGCCGCCACCAACTCCCGGCTAACCAGGGGGTTGTCGAGGCGGGCCGCCCACCTTTGAAGGAGGATCTCGCGCGCGTCCTCTCTCCAGCGCTCGATCACCCTCGCAGGGGGGCGGCCACCACCCTCGACTTCCTCCTCTTTGGCTCGCCAGTACACCGCGGCGAGTACCTCGGCTTCGAGGTCCCACGGCGGCGTACCGGCGAGCACACACGCGCCGACACCCGACACGGTGCGGTACGCCCGGACCACCCTGAGTGCCATGGCGCGCTGCGGACGTCGCAGCGCAGCCAAGTTTCGGGCACTCATGGCTCCTGCCCATATCGGCGCTCCGTAGAGCGCCATGGAGCGCACCACACCTGTGTATAGGCGTCGGCAAGCACTTCCGGGGCCTCCTAAATTAGGGAGGACGCGCCCCAGGGCTCCGGCCGCGGCCACGAGTCTAGGGGCCAACCGCCGGAAGTGCTCCTCAAACCTCCACCGACCGTCGAGGACAAGTCCTAAATACTTCATCGTCGACCCGACGGCGATGGAGGTCCCACCAACTACAATCGTGGCCCCAGGTGGTGGCGCCCTTCGAGGCCCATGGAAAACGAGCGCCTCCGACTTGTGGAGGGCCACCTCGAGTCCCAGGGCGCGAATCCTGGCCACCACCTGGGCCACGCCCGCCGTGGCGAGGAGGGATGCCTCGCGATAGGTGCCGCCGCGGGCCGAGACGAGGGTGTCGTCGGCGTAACAAGTAACGCCGACCCCCCGCAACATGGCCCCGCGCAGCACCCAGTCGTAACCGATGTTCCACAGGAGCGGACCGAGGACCGATCCCTGCGGAACACCGCACGACATGTCCCTCCTCCCGAAGCCGTACTTCGTCGGGAAGACCACCGCTCTCCCGACGAAGTAGTCGGCCACGACCCTCTGCAGATACCGCGGCACGCTGTGGAACTGCAGAGCACTCTTCACTGTTTCCCAGGGCAGCGTGTTGAACGCGTTGCGGATGTCTAAAGACACCGCGAACAACACACCGCCCCGGGAAATGGCCTCATCGGCGAGGTCCCTGACCCGCGCGATGGCATCCAGGGTCGACCGACCCCGGCGGAAGCCGAACTGCGCGTCGGCGAGGTCCGGACACATGCACTCGACGAGGCGAGCAGCGAGCACACGCTCGAACAGTTTGCTCACCTCGTCGAGCAGCACGATCGGACGATACGCCGACGGCTGCTCGGCCGGGCGTCCGTCCTTCCGAAGCAGGACGAGCTTGCCCGTCTTCCACCTCCGGGGGAATCGACCCCGCTCCAGACACGCGGAGAACAGAGACCTCACCCTACCACCTATCTCCTCCAGCGCGATCGCCAGGGCGGTCCCCGGCACACCGTCCGGGCCCGGGGCGGCCCTCTTCGACTTTAATCTTAGAACGGCCGCCCCGAATTCGGCCTCCGAAACTGGCGCCGGAGCATCCGCCCCGGCGACACGCGCTGGATGAGATCCCCCCATCGCGGGGGGCACCCACTCACCCCGCCGGGGAAACAGCACGTCGACCACCTCATCGAGGAACTCCGGCTGGAGACTACTCGTCAGGGGGGGGGCCCAGGGGCGCATTTTTTTGCGCACCACTCTGTACGGCCTCCCCCATGGATCCCTGTCGATCATCTCCAGCCACTCCTCCCACGCCGCCTCCTTGGCCTGCGCGATCGCGACCTGAAAGGTCATGCGCGCGGCCCTGAGGGCGGCGTACGAGGTCTGCTCCTCCTCGTGGTCCAGGACCCGTCTCCTCCTGCACCGGGTGTACCGGCGGCGCGCCGCATTGCACGCCTCGCGCAATTGGCGGAGCTCCGGGCGCCACCAGTACACCGAGCGCCGTGGCGGGAGGGGCCTCGCCCTCGGCATGGCCGCATCGCAAATGCGAGCGAGCGACACGCCGAGGTGCTCCACCTCCTCATCCACGTCCGCCAGAGGGACGAGTCCCTGGGTCCACGACTCGAGGACGGCCGCTTCCCCGGCGAGCTCCCTGTCGAGGCGACCCAGCACCCATCGCGGGCCGTCCCCCACACCGGGGGGAGATCCGGCACTGCTCCGTCCCGGGTCGATGGGGAGCGCGGAGACATCGAATCGGATGTAACGATGATCCGATAGTGTCTCCACGTCCACCATCACCCTCCAGTGCCGGACACGGCGCACCAGGGGGGCCGACGCGAACGTAACGTCGACTATCGACCCACCCTGTTGTCGCACGCACGTGTCCTCCGACCCGGTGTTGAGGACGGCCAGCCCGACAGAGATGGCCCACTCCTCCAACGCCTCCCCCCGTGCATCCGTCCTCGGAGATCCCCACGCCGTTGATTTGGCGTTGAAATCTCCGGCGACTAGCACGGGGTGGGGGGATACCTGCCCAATCAGAGCCCCGACCTCGACGAGCATCTGCTCGAATTCGGCGAGACTCCGATTGGGTGAAAAGTACACCCCCACTACTGCAACGTCGCCCACGACGGCCATCACCCAGCTCCGACCCCTCAATACGCGTTTGAAGGGCGGAGCACCGATGGACGTCTGGGCGACGATGGCCACCGAGTCCTCCCGGTCCCCAACCCAGTCATCACGGGCGGGGACATAGTAGGGTTCGGCGACCACGGCGACTTTTATCTCCCACTCCGCCAGGGTCTGGACCAATAAGTCCTGGGCCCTCGCGGAGTGGTTGATGTTCGCCTGCAGTAGGGGCCAGACGGGCATTAACTACCCGTCTCCATGGGCTCCATCTCTGCGCCGTCTGGGCGCTGGGTAGGCTCAGGGGCTACCGGGTCCCTGGTCTTCCGCTTCTTCTTCTTTTTCCCCTCTGGGGGAGATCCCCCGGAGGGGGCGGGCTTTTTGGGCCCGGGCTTGGGGCCATTGAGGCACCCATTGCCGCCCAGAGGGTGAGCCGCCACGCAAAGAGGGCAGCTGGGCTCCGCCTTACAGTCCCGCGCCCGGTGGCCCTCTTTTCCGCAGCGGTAGCAGAGACCGCTGCGGTCCACTTGGGACTGGCACTTGCCGCCGAGATGTCCGACCTCCAGGCACCGGAAGCACCTGGTAGGCCTGGCGGCAAGTAACGCCACGCGGGCTGACACCCAGCCGACCCTTACGCGACCGAGGGCTACCACCTTTTTGGCAGCCCCCGTTGGGCAGCTGAGCCACAGGGACCCAGACTCCCCTATGACCCCCGCCTTGATGTCGGCGGCGGAGCACCCTCCCAGGTTGGCAACGGCTGACACCACCTCCGCTTCGGTGATGGAGTCATCCAATTCGGTGACTCTCACTTCCGTCCGTTTAACCGGGCGCGACACACGCACCAGGTCCGCGCTCAGGACCTCCCTGAGCTTGGTAGCCAGGGAGTCTGCCTTTTCGGGGCCCGCACTGCCCAAAACTTCGAGCATGCGGGCACCGGTGGCCGTCGTCCTCGAGCGCAGTTCCTCGATCCCGAGGCCCTCGTAGTTGTCCAAGCAACTACGGGCCTCGACGAGGACGGACCGGTACGTGGCCCCCTTCTCGATTGCGCCCGGTTGCAGGGTGAGAATCACCGCAGCCGTACGCGGAGGGCGGAGTTTCGCCGCTGCCTTCTTATTTGCCGGGACTTGGCTGGAGGGCGCAGTTTTGCCAGCCGCCGCCGCCGATTTTTTGGCAGCCTTCTTGGAGCCCCCGGCGACCACCTCCGACCACTCCTTCTCCAACGGTGGGGGTGGAGGCGCCGGCATATATGGACTGGAGTCCCTGGGCTTCCCTCCCCTAGCCTCTCTTGCAGCCGCCGACATCTTTCCCTTCCCCTTACCCTTGCCACCCTTGGTAGGCTGGGCGGTGGAGGCAGGTGGCGGCCGGGCAGCCGACTTAGACGGCGGCGGCTGAGCAGCTGCTTTGGCCTTGGACGACGGCGGTCCCTCCGAGGTGGCAGGCGCGATGGAAGTAGAGGGCTGCGGTGACTCCTTCGCCGCAGCCTCTTCCGCCCTCCTCCTGTCCGCTGCCAGAGACGGCCTAAGGCGCTGCTCTGGCAAGAGGCGATCCTCTATGCCCTCCAGTCTCGCATTGAGCATCGCGCTGAATCGGGCGACACTCTCACGCGAGACCTCCTCCATCATTTCTTTGATGCAGGGAGCGGGCATCGCCACCGGCTGCCGCCGCAACTCGGCCACCTCTTTGCGGAGCTCCTGCAACTGGCCACTGAGCTGCGAGTTGGCCGACTCCAGCCTTGCCAACTCCTCTGTCATGGTTCGGGCCCTAAGACCGGCGGTTGCGTCCTTAATTGTGTCCGCCGCGATCTTTAGGGCCTTCACCGTTGGTCCTTTTAAATTTTTGGACGTCACAGCCACTTTGATGACCATGTCTGCGGCGTCCATCACAATTTTATTCAGTGCAGACATAGTCTGCGCTGTGTCCTCTCCAGAATTGGGCTGGGAGAAGCCATGTTGGCATGCGGCCCTGGACTCACGAAGAGTCCTCGTCATGCCAACCATTTTCTCCTCCACCTCAAGGCGCAGCTCGTCCGCTTTTGCGGCATTCAACTGCGCCTTTGCCTCCGCCAGGCCGACGTATTGGCCCGTGGTGGGCGGCCGGCCTCTCTTCCTCTTGGTTTTATGCGCCGCTCCCTTGGGCGGCGACATTATTTCCTCCTCGTCTTCGTCCGACATTGCTGACCGCTTCCTATAGAAGCGGTCAGGACTCCTCTTTCCCAGCGATGATACGCTGCGTAGACTGCAGTCCGTATCGGTGTCAGTCAGTCGTGTCACCAGGACACGCAACTCTCGCACATCGCTCTCCATATCCATTTCCTGTACCTCCTCACTAGTCACGTCCTTCATCTTTTTCTCCTTCTCCTCTTCTCCTCTTTCTCCTTCATCTCTTATTGTATTTTCATTATTTAAATTTAGATTCATTATAGTTCCCACGAGTAATGGGGATAGACAGTCGACTCAGGCGGTGCCCCTGCACCTGAGCAAGCCTCGTGTAACCCGCAATTGGTGTCGGCCGGTGCCAACGCGGGGAACGCGCTAGGAACAGCACTCCCTGCTGCCACTCACCCTCTCGCGGCGCGCCGCCACTTAGGGTTAGGGTAATTTTTTATTGAGGTTTTCTTCCTCGCAGACCCAACCGGTAAAGGCCAGGCCCCCCGCTCCACATAGGCCTCCTGCCATCGTTGAGGAACGGGTTGACCGACGGTGGCCTTGAAAAAGGCCGTGTCTGGTGGTATTGTAAGTACACACCAGACCCGCCGCTCCCTCCGCGTCGGAATGACCAAGGAAAAGGGGGAAGGAAAGGGAAAGGATGATGGGTCGGAGCAGAACCGCCCTTTAGGGATGGGAAGTGGAAAGAAGGAAAGGATAAGGAAGGGAGTGTGTTGCTCTTCGTCAGATCCCTCACCCCAAGCCTGCCCGGTATGGGTGGCCCTGGCCGGTATAGCCTTGGGGATCATCGAGACACGCAAGCCCCCCCACCACGGCAAGGTGGCAACACGTCGGGGGGGAACCTAACCTAACCTAACCTAACATAACCTAACCTAACCTAACCTAACCTAACCTAACCTAACCTAACCTAACCTAACCTAACCTAACCTTTTTTTTTTTTTTTTTTTTTTTTTTTTTTTTGACCAGGTGGAAAATGCATTACGCATACCCCCCGCAACGCATGGGAGTGCGGCGGAGGGTTATGTGGGACTACACATCCTCTCTTCCCTCCTCGACCGAGGAGGAGAGGGATGTGCTACCCACTAAAAACCACCTGGGCGTGCAACGCCTTGCCGGGTTGTGTAGGGCACCGTGGTACCTGCGTTAGCATTGCCCACGATGCCCAACCGGCGGCGCCCCGACAACACCGTTGCCGGGGCTTCCCGCTAAGGGAGGTGGCCGCGCACGCTTGGCCACCCCCTTGGACCGCAAGAAGTGGCTTAATAGTGGACGGAGGACTCCCATCCTCCGCCCTAAGCCACTGTGGGTTGGGTCTGGCGGCAACCGCCGCCTTCCCAACCCATGCCGTCTGGCCGGAGGGGGCGCGCGAGGCAACCTCCTCGCGCACCCACTCCGCGGTCCAGCCGCAGGACGCCCGAATGCCCACCTGGCATTCAGACGTCCATGCGGCTACTTCCCTCAACAGGGGGGGGCATGGGGCGAGCGGGCCGAGACCCCACCCCCCTGCCCCTCACTACCGGCGGGGAACATTTCAGTCCCCCCATTACATGGTCGGCCGGGAGTTTGGCGTGGTGGCATACTGCACACCACGCTTTTTCCTCCCGGCAGTCGGCTGACCTGTGCCCCTCCGAGCCGCACCGGTAGCACACCGTGCTCCGGTCGACATTTGAGGGGCACAGCACCCTCGAATGGCCGACACCCATGCACTTGTAACAGCGCATGGGCGCCGGGCCGACGGGTTTGACCCCGGCGGACGCCCAGCCCACCGGGATCTGACCATTCTGTAGGAGGACCCTTGCGGTCCCCACCGGCATTTGTACGAGGGCAACCCTTGTGCCCTCGTACGTGGGGCGGATACCCCCAACCCTCACAAGCGCCACGGCGCACCCCCCGGCCCTTGCGACAGCCGCCGCCAAGGTCTCCTTTGTCGCCGAGTCGTCCAGGCCGGAGACCTGGACAGCGGCCATCTTGGTGGGGCGGCTGATGAGGGCAACGTCACCGACGATTGCCCTCAGCCTCTCAGCAAGGCTGTCAGCCGCCCCTCCGCTTTCCGCCCCGGGGACCTCAATGACTCGGCCCCCGGTCGCCGATTCGCGGATCCTCACATGCTGCAGGCCTACTTCCTCTAGGCTAATGCCATTAATGGCTTTAGCCATGGTGGCCTGCAGCGTGGAGTCGGTGGTGACATCTTTCCGCATCGATATCACCACCGCTGTCGTCTTTAGGGCCGGGGGGGCCCTCGGCTTTTTTTCGGTCTTCTTGGGGGGGGGAGGGGTCGGGGGGGGGGCCGTAGCCTTCCCTTTTCCCCTCCTCTTTCCTCGCACCACCTCAGCGAAGGTGCCGCCCTCTGGCTGCACCTCCGCCGGTGGGCCCGGTGACATCTCCAAGTCTGGGGCGGGGCCGGTCGCCTTTTTGGAGGCCTTTTTAGGCCTCCCATCCCCGAGCCGAGCCCCAGACTCTGGTTCTGAGGCTACCTTTTTCGTCTCTTGGGCCGGGGGGGCCCCCTTCTTATTGTCCGCCGCGAGTGGGGGGCGGACATTTAGCGCCGGAGGAAGCCGGCTGCTGATCTCGGCTAGGCGGGCATCCACAAGGTTGCCCACCGAGACCAGCAGATCCCGCTTCATCAATTCTAAAGCCGCCGCAAAGTCCGCGGCCGCAGGCGGCGGGGGGGCCTGGGCGACCGGCGGGGCCGGGGGGGCTTCGGCAACCAATGAGGCCGCGGCCTCTGATCTCCCAAGAGCATCGCGGAGATCCTTTCTCTCCGCGATGAGGCGGACAACTTGCTCTCGCATCTTCTTATTGTCCGCCCTCATGACGCGGATCTCCTCATTTTCCGGTCCGGACGATTCCAGCTCCTCCAATGAGTCGAAAATCGTCCGGACCGCCGATATCACCTGGTCCACCAACCCCCCCGGCAGGTTGGTGGACTTCCGCACCCCGTCAGCGATCCGACGGACCGCCTTTCGGGTCTCCTCAATAGGGCCCTCCCAGTGGTGCACCGGGGGGCCACCGTAATCCTCGACGCGCGGAAGGGGGCTCCTTCCCCCCCCGGCCACCGTCTTCGACAGCCCAGAGACATGGCCTCTGGGCTTCCCTCTCCGGGCCGAACTGACCTTCGGCCCATTCTCCGGCCTAGGGTCGTCCTCCTCATCCTCATGGCCCCTTTTCAGGGGCTGAGGAGACATCGCCAGCTCAGGATCTACCCCATAGTCGTCAGGGTCCACCTCCGAGTCGGATGAATTATAAATCCATCCGGACTCACTAAACGACGTGGCCATTATGGCCCCGCCAACCAAAATCCCACACTTACTCCAAATCCGGCCACCCAAACCGAAGATATTTACCAAAAATATTGGCAAATAAAAACGGCCAAGGGTGTGCCGGATTTAAAATAATGTATGGGATTTTTTTCCCAGCGCCTGATGAACACGAATAGCAATATAATTGCTATTCGTCCCCACAAAGTCCCCTTTTTCACACCCTTCCCGCGGTCACAGAGGAGCGCGAGAGGGTGCAAATGAAAGGGGGTGACGTCCCCTATCCCCTAGCACAAGAAGATCCCCCAAAAGAGTAATCCCCACAAAACGGGACCAAGGCAAAGATACCTCTTTTTTGTGCCAATAAATTGACACAAAAAAGAGGTAAAAACAAACACAATACCCCAAAAATCTGCCGAACGGAGCGTTCGGCAGGGACGGAACAAACAAATATAACAAAAAGGCGGTTGCCGCTATGCAGCGACCCCGAATGGGGCACCCCACAATAACAGAAACACACAATAACAACAAAAATAACAATAACAACCAAAACAGAAAACGCCAAATCACAAAAACAATCAAAATATCAAGTCGGCCAGCCAAGTAATCAGGTTTAGAGGAGTCAATCGAAAGGTAATCGCGCAAGTAGTCAGTGGAGAGAATAAAATCTTTGGGCACTCTACAAATCACCAAGTTATCACCAAAAAATTAATCTCAACCTAACCTAACCTAACCTTTTTTTTTTTTTTTTTTTTTTTTTTTTTGACCAGGTGGAAAATGCATTACGCATACCCCCCGCGCATGGGAGTGCAACGGAGGGTTATGTGGGACTACACATCGCCTCTCCCTCCTCTAAAGTGAGGAGGAGTAGGGAGTGCTACCCACTAAAAACCACCTGGGCGTGCCGCCTTGCCGGTTTTGTGGGACATCGTGGTACCTGCGCGAGCATTGCCCACGATGTCCACCGGCGGCGCCCCAGCCTTTGCCGGGGCTTCCCGCGCCGAAGGGGAGATGGCCGAGCACGCTTGGCCACTCTCCCAGACCGCTCAGTGGCTTGCTACTACAGGCAGAGGACTCCCATCCTCCACCTGCAGCCACTATGGGTTGAGTCTGGCGGCAAACCTCCGCCTCCTCAACCCGAGCCGTCTGCGCCGGAGGGGATGCGCGAGGGGATCCTCCTCGCGCTCCCGCTCCGCGGTCTCCTTTTGCGAAATCACTGATTCGCAAAAGGAGACCACAGCCTCCCAGGACCTCTCGTCGCTCAGCATTGCCTCGACAACGCTTTGCAACGAGAGGTCCACCCGCTGAATGGTGCGTGCCATGAGGCCACGCTCCGCGTCCCAACGACTGCACACCTCAAGGGTGTGCTGAGCAGTGTCGTCGGGACCTCCGCACTCATGGCACAGCGGGGCCGGCTCCCTTCCGATGGTGTGCAGGTAGTGACCGAAACACCCATGTCCGGTCAGTACCTGCACGAGCCGGTATGACATCGCGCCGACCGCCCCCTCTAACCAGAGGTCGACCGACGGAAGGATCGCCCTTATGGTAAGGACGCCATAACGGGCGTCCCCCAGCTGGGCCTTCCATCGGTCTCGCAGTCGGCGCTCCGCCATTCGACGGGAGGCTGCCACCTCCTCAGGGCCCGGGCGTTCACCTGTATCCCGGACCCTTGACCTACGTCGGTAGGTCTCCGCGTGCACCTCCGCGACCAACTCCCACGGAGGGGTGCACGCGAGGAGGCAAGCCGCCGCAAAGGCCACCGTTGAGTAGGCCCTCACCATTCTGAGGGCCACGGTCCTTTGCGGCCTTCTCAACTGGGCCCTGTTCCGGGCGGACAACTTGTCCGCCCAGATTGGGGCCCCATATAGGGCCATGCTCCTTGTAACGCCGGCGTATAGTCGCCGGCATAAGGAGCCTGGCCCCCCGACATTGGGCAGGAGTCTGCCCATTGCCGACGCGGCGCCCACGACTCGGGGAGCAAGTCTTGCGAAGTGCTCCCCGAAGTCCCACTTGCGGTCCAATGTCAGCCCCAAATATATAATATGGGGCTTTATTTGGACCGCTCCACCCTCCAACATGAGCGCCGTGCCCGCGGGCAGACTCCACCCGCGCCCCCCGAAGACTATAGCCTCAGTCTTCGGGAGGCTCACCTTTAGGCCGAGCTTGGCGATCCTGAAGATCGCCAGCTCGGCCGCCACCTCCGCCCTCCGGAGGGTTTCCCACCTGTCCCTCCCGCGCACAGCCACCATTGTGTCGTCCGCGTAGCAGACGACGCTTGTGCGCGGGAGGAACTCCCCCCGGATTGCCCAATCGTACCCCAGGTTCCACAGCAGAGGGCCGAGTACGGAACCCTGGGGTACGCCGCAGGCCATCCTCCTCTCCCCCCTTTGCCCGTCCATATTTTCATAGAGCACTACCCTCTCCGTAAGGTAGTGCTCTATGATCCGCCTAAGGTAGTGAGGCACTCCATGATATCGGAGTGCCTCACTGATCACCCCATAGGGGAGGGTGCCAAACGCATTCGCGATGTCTAATGACACCGCGATGACACCCTCCCCCCTGCTCGACGCGTATTCAGTAAAGTCCCTCAGTGACTTTACCGCGTCGAGCGTGGACCGCCCTTCCCGGAACCCGAACTGTCTGTCAGAGACGTTCGGGCCGGCGGTCTCCAGGTGCTGCAGGATCCGGGAGGCCAGGATGCGCTCAAACGCTTTCCCGGCCTCATCCAGCAGCACTATGGGGCGATAGGCGGACGGGCAATCCGGTGGCCGACCCTCTTTGCGGAGGAGGCACAGTCGCCCTTCCTTCCACACCCTCGGGAACCTTCCATCCCTCAGGCAGTCATCCATGATGTGCCTGAGGCGGTCCCCGAGGTGATCCAGGGCGACGGCGAGGACGCGACCTGGGACTCCATCTGGCCCCGGGGCTTTTCTACAGCCCCGGAGTCGGTCCGTCACTCGCTCGAACTCGTCATCGCTTATCGGGGCGATGACGAGCTCGGCCTCCGGCTCCGCTGTGGGGTCGACCATCGACGGGGGAGAGATCGAGGGGGCTGGTGGGAACAGCCCCTCGACAACCCTCTGGAGGAGGGCGGGCTCCAGGGAGTCCATGGGGGGGGCGGCGCGCATTTTATTGCGCACCATCTTATACGGCCGCCCCCATGGGTCCCTGTCCAGGGTGGCCAAGAACGAGGCATATGCTTCGTCCTTGGCCTTGGCTATCGCCACCTGGAGGGCCCCCTTTGCCTCTTTGAGGGCCCTATGGAGCCCTTCCTCCTCTGCTTCGGTGTGCCGCCGCCGCCTGCAGTGTTGGTAGGCGCGGCGGGCACCGTTGCTGGTGGTCCGCAGGGCCGCAATTTCTGCGGACCACCAGTACACCCTCTTCCGGGCGGACAGGCGTCCTACCCGAGGCATGGCCGCGTCGCACACCATCTGTGATGCGACGCGGAACTGTGCCGCCCTCTCCTCGACTCCGAGGGTGACGGGTGGGGCAGCACACCATGCCTCCACCATTGCCGCCTCGTCCGCCCTGTCCCTGTCCAGGTGGACCAGGGCCCACCTGGGGAAACACCCCCTCCGGCCTCTCCCCCCCCCTGGGGTGGGTGACGGCTGGACGCCATCATTGGAGACCCTCATTCTGATGTACACATGGTCAGAGAGGGTCTCGACGTCCTCCAGGACGCGCCAATCTGAGACGCGTGCGGATATGGCGGGGGTCGCGAACGTAACGTCCACGATTGACCCCCCCCGCCTCCGCACGCAAGTATTGGCGCTGCCCCGGTTCAGGACTACCAGTCCTGATGCCGTCACCCAGTCCGCGAGGGCGGTCCCTCGGAGGTCCGTGATGGGGGAACCCCACGCCATACTTTTGGCGTTGAAGTCCCCCATTACCATCACTTGTGACGGGGCAGCCCTTCTGACTACCCCGCTCAGGACCCCCAGGAACCGCTCGAAGGCGTCTAGCGGCTTGTTGGGGGAGAAGTACACCGCCACAATTGTGGTGTCTCTCCCCCATTTAGCCGCCACGAACCCGTGGCCGCCTTCGATCCTCGTTAGGGGGGGGAAGTCCCCCACCGTCGGCACTACGATCGCCACTACTCCGTCAGTATCCCCAGCCCAATTAGATTGGGGGGGGACGGAGTAGGGCTCCGCAACCACCGCGACGCCAATGCCCCACTCCACCATGGTCTGCATGAGCAGATTTTGAGCCCCGGTGGAGTGGTTCGCATTTGTCTGCAGGACGTCTAAATGCCGGTGTACTGGCATTTAGACGTCCATGCGGTTGTCCTCCGTGGGGGGCCGGCTAGCGGCCGATGCGGCTGGTGGGGGGCGCGGAGGACGAGTGGGTCGGGACCTCGCCTCCTTCCCTCGCTTTTCCGGTGGGGAGCATTTTTGCCCCCCCATAATGTGGTCGGCCGGGAGGCCGGCGTGGGTGCAGACTGCACACCGCGCCTTGTCCTCCCCGCAGTCCGCCGATTTGTGCCCCTCCGAGCCGCACCGGTAGCACAAATGGCTCCGGTCTACGCTGGAGGGGCACAGGGCCCTCGAGTGGCCGACACCCATGCATCTGTAGCACCGCATGGGTGCCGGACCGACGGGGCTGACCGCGGCGGACGCCCAGCCCACCTGGAGCCGACCACACTGAATGAGGGCTCGTGCAGTGACCACTGGACACTGCACGAGAGCAATCATTCCGCCCCCGTACGTGGGGCGGATGCCCCCCACCCTCACGTGCTCCTGAGCACATCCCCCCACCTCTACGACGGCGGCCGTGAGGGTCTCCTTCGAGGCCGACTCGTCGAGGCCCGAGACCTGGATAGCGGCCATTTTTGTGGGGCGGCTTATGAGGGCAACATCCCCCACTATTGCCCTCAGCCTCTCAGCGAGGCTGTCCGCCACCACACCGCTATCCGCGCCCGGGACCTCGATGATCCGGCCCCCGGTCGCCGAGACCTTGACCCTCACATGCTGCAGGCCAACTTCGTTTAGCTTTATGCCAGTGATGGCTTTCGCCATCGTGGCCTGCAGCGTGGTGTCGGTGGTGACGTCCTTCCTCATCGTCACCACCACCGCCGTCGATTTTGGGGCCGAGGGGGCCTTCGGCTTTGGAGCCGTCTTCTTCTGAGGGGGAGGGGTGGGGGGTGGGGCTACAGCATTCCCCTTGCCTCCTTTCCTCTTCTTTCTCCTGACCACCTCAGCGAAAGAGCCGCCCTCCAGCTGCTCTCCCGAGGGGTCAGGAGCCGTTTCCGACGCCGGGGCAGGGCCAGCCGCCTGTGCAGGCTTGGTCGCCGTGGCGGATTTAGCCGCCGAGGTGGAAGCCTTCAGGGTGGCCGACGCCTTTTTGGGGGCCTTTTTTGCCCTCCCATCTCCCAGCCTGGCCCCCGTCTCCGGCTCCGGGGCCACCTCCTTTGTTGGGGCCGGTGGGGCCTTCTTCTTGGCGTCCCCTGCGAGCGGGGGGCGGACCACAGGTGGCGGAGGGAGGCGGCTGCTGATCTCCTCTAAGCGGGCACTCACCATGGTGCCCACGGAGATCAGCAGATCTCGCTTCATCTCCTCCATAGCCTGCCGAAAGTCCGCAGCCGCAGGCGGCGGAGGGGTCAGGGTGACCGCAGGGGCCGGAGGGGCCAGAGGGTCCGGGAACCCCCGTTCAGAGAAGGCCCTGCGGAGGGCCCCCATTTCCTTCATGGCATTGGCCAGCTGCTCCCGCATCCTCTTATTGTCGGCCCTAAGGGAGCGGATCTCATCGCTCTCACTCCTGGCCGACTCAATCTTCCTCAAGGATGCGAGAATGGCATCGGCTGCCTTATTAAGCTGGCCCCTAATGCCCCCCTTCAGGTTCCCCGACCTTAGGGTCCCGTCACGGACCTGCAATGCCGCCTGCTTGGCCACCTCCATTGGGTCCTCGGACCGAGGCTCCAAGTCGTCCCTCCGATAGAAGGCGGCAGCATCAGGGTCGGAGAAGTAGCACTCCTGCTCCCTCTCCTTCAACTTCGCCCTGGCCGCCGACATCCCCACGTGGGACCCCTTGGGTTTCCCCCTGCGAGCCGTATTCACCTTCGGCCCGTGCTCCGGTCTGGGGTCATCGTCCTCATCCTCGTGCGCCCTTTTCTGGGGCTGAGGAGTCGCCTCTCGGGCCTCCACAAACTCGTCCGAGTCGGAAGAGGACGACAGGCGCCTAACCTTCCGACCGGAGTGTACCCTCTCCATGTCCGACGTGGCCATTATGGCCCCGCCAACGCTCTCGCCAATTTTGGGCGTAATCCGGCCACCCAGGCCGAGTAAATTCACCTATAAAAATATAAGTGAATTTTCGGCCAAGGGTGTGCCGGATTAAAAATATTCTATGAAGATTCGAAAAAGCGCCTGACAAAGTCGAATAGCAACTTTTTCGAATCTTCCTTGACGAAATCCCTTCTTTCACCCACTTCCAGTGGTCGCCGGTGGGCGCGAAAGGGTTCAAAAAACAGAGGAAGATCCCCTCTATCCCTTGGCACCCCTACTGCGACCGTAGGGGTTACCACCACAGAATGGTACCACTCCCAAAAACACTTATTTTTTGGCACAAATTTTGTGCAAAAAACAGGTGAAAAACAAACACAAAGTAACAAAAATCTCCCGAACAGAACGTCCAGAAGCAACAAAAACAAGCCCGAAGGCAGAACGGCGGCTGCCGCCGTGCAACGACCCCAAACAGGGCGTCCCACAGCCACAGCAACACGAATTAACAACAAAAACAATAACAAATAATAACAAATTCCAAAATAACAAAAATTTTGACCTTCTATTCGACCGCTTTTTCCAAATTGTACATCGAAATAGAGAAATAATATTTTCCATACAAAACTACTTATAAAAAACACTTAACTTCAAATTTTTCCAAATTTTTCATCGCGGCTGGCCCCGTTTTCTAGTAGACCCGTTGCTCCTCGCCGAGACGCGTCGTTCGCCACCTTCCGTGCCGCTCGTCGATCTCGTGCACCTGAAAAATAAAACATTTTTAGTTAAAAAACACACATAAATTCACTTTTTTCCAAATTTTTCACCAATTTTCACATAACCCACCCCCGTTTTTGACAGGATTGAGTGCCCCCGGGCGAGACACGTGTTTTGACACCGCCTGGGCTGATCTCCGGTCAAAAATTTCCCCGCCCACCCACCCGCCGGTCATTCGCCAGCTAGGCTTTGTACAATAGGTAACTATAAATATATTTTTAAAGTATATTACATTGACGTTTCTGCCTTTGAGTGATACGTTGGATGGTTTGAGGTGCAGCAGAAGCTTCAGTAAAGCGCCCAATCTTGGAACTTTACTGGTTCTCCAATAATTATTTATTTTGTTTATTATTACTGTCTCATCAACAAAATTGGAGCTTATTTTATACTAATTTTAGTCGAACAAAGGTCTTATTGGACCTTTGACTCTATATAACTAAGTGTTTTATCTACACTTTCAAATTCTTTTCGACAAGGGTCTTATTGGGCCCAGGACTTGCTCCGTATTCGGACACACACTATTTTAAATACATTTATACTGACGTCACTCTACTGACTATTCTATATTCAATTTTAGTATTCTTCTTTTTAATCTACAAATTACCATTATTTATTTGACAAATTTTACAACTTTTACAAACCTTTTTATTATAATTTTATTTGATTGATTTACTTTGCGACCCTTTGGAACCATCAAATATGTTTGGCTTTCGAACCCCCGCCAAAGGCAAGGGTGCACAATTTAAATCCCCCACGACTCCTGAAAAGACCGCAAAGGCAGGCTCCTCGCAGTCCTCGAAAGTACGGCGGAGCATTGGAGAATGGGAGTTGGGAAAGGTCAACAACGGACAAAAGTCCCCAACCCCAACCCCAGTGGTCGCTCCGACGGCCCCCCCGAAGCCTAAGTTGAAGGCGGCATTTCTGCCTGAAGATAAGGCAACTGTCCGAAGAATCTCGACGGAGGCATCGGGGAGCCCGCCGGAGAGACTAACTTACGCCTCGAGGATTTCAGAGGCAAGGGCCTGCCTCAGTAAAGCCAAACTGCACCTGGGTAACTCGCGGAACTTAAAAACAGACATCAAGGCGGCCGTTACCCAGGCTGTAGAGAGGCTTTACCAACTAGTTAAAGAAGCGGAAAATGAAAAGACAAAGGGTAAGGAAGAGGTTACAAAAACCAGGAAAGGAAAAGACACAGACACAGAAGAGAAGGAACACACCGAGGAAAAGAGAGAAAGGAGGGAAATGATGGACCTGATGGGAAAGCTGACAGAGCATGGATATTTGATAAGGGAGAGTAACCAGAGATTAGACAAGTTGGGGGAAATGTTGGAGAAGCAGAGCTCAACCCTGGAGAGGACCACATACGCGAGTGCGGTAGCGGGAAACACCAGCAGGCGAATGCCGGAACAAGTTGCTCTGCACTCGGTTGTGGTCACCTCCAGGGACGAAATGGATACAGGAGAGGAGGTATTGGCCAGCATAAGGGAGGCAATTAACGCCAAGGACGGATGGGTGAAGGTTGAGCGCGTGAGAAAGGCCAAGGATAGGAAGATAATTGTGGGCTGCGCAACCGAAGAGGAAAGAAGAAAGGTGAAGGAGCGCCTGGAAGGAGCGGATGGGCGACTCGTGGTAGAAGAGATCCGGAACAAGGACCCGCTCCTGGTTCTGATGGACGTGATGTCGTACAACACTGACGACGACATCTTAAAAGCCCTGAGGAACCAGAATCGGGACCTATTCACGGGTCTCAAAGAGGAGGACGACCGGCTGGAGGTCCGCTTTCGGCGGAAAGCCAGGAACCCCCATGCCGGGCATGTGGTGATGCGGGCGTCCCCCGCAATATGGTCAAGAGCAGTCGCGGCCGGAGCGCTGCACGTGGACCTACAAAAGGTTATAGTGGAGGACCAATCTCCACTCGTGCAGTGCTCCATGTGCCTCGGCTACGGGCACGGACGACGGTTCTGCAAGGAAACCGTCGTCAAGTGTAGCCATTGCGGGGGGCCCCACATGAAGTCGGCATGCGCTGACTGGCTCGCCAATGCGCTCCCATCGTGCTGCAATTGCGCGGGCGCCAAGCTGGACCAGACTGGACACAACGCGTTCAGCCAGGAGTGTCCAGTAAGGCGCAAATGGGACGCATTGGCCCGGGCCAGTATAGCGTACTGCTGAGGGCACCACACAGCGAGCTGCAGATGAGTCGGGCTGGAAGGTGTGCGAGTGCAATACAAAGTCCGACCACGGCGTGGCCATGGCGGGTGCTAATTGCAGACAATTTCGTGCGAAATTGGCACAATTGCAACAAGGGCTGGCCGTGCCGTGGTGGGTACCGGAACTCGCAGCATCTAACGAGGAAAGCAGAGAGGCGGTTGCGCAGCACAAAATAGAAAGAAGGATGCTGGGTAGATATACTGAGGAATATATACCATTGCATAGAAATAAAAAGGAAGAAAGAAAAAATGATATGAAGGAACGGAATGAGAAAGAGATGGAATGGGAAAAACAGTATGAAAGAATGAAGCAAGAATGGAGAAAGGTATTTGAGATGGGAATAAAACGGAAAAAAGACCATGACAGATGATGAAAGAACGGAATTTTGAATTTAAAGAGAAAGTATGAATGAAATGATGGAAGAAAAGAGAAGAATGATTGAATGGGGAAAACGGGGGGACATTTGGAATACTAAAGCTACAAAAAGTTCGAAAACAAAGGCTCTGATCATGTCAGAGGTAGTCGCAGGCCGGACCAACAAGCGTCCGACAAAAAAAAAAAAAAAAAAAAAAAAAAACCTAACCTAACCTAACCTAACCTAACCTAACCTAACCTAACCTAACCTAAACCTAAACCTAAACCTAAACCTAAACCTAAACCTAAACCTAAACCTAAACCTAAACCTAAACCTAAACCTAAACCTAAACCTAAACCTAAACCTAAACCTAAACCTAAACCTAAACCTAAACCTAAACCTAAACCTAAACCTAAACCTAAACCTAAACCTAAACCTAAACCTAAACCTAAACCTAAACCTAAACCTAAACCTAAACCTAAACCTAAACCTAAACCTAAACCTAAACCTAAACCTAAACCTAAACCTAAACCTAAACCTAAACCTAAACCTAAACCTAAACCTAAACCTAAACCTAAACCTAAACCTAAACCTAAACCTAAACCTAAACCTAAACCTAAACCTAAACCTAAACCTAAACCTAAACCTAAACCTAAACCTAAACCTAAACCTAAACCTAAACCTAAACCTAAACAGACAGACAGACAGACAGACAGACAGACAGACAGACAGACAGACAGACAGACAGACAGACAGACAGACAGACAGACAGACAGACAGACAGACAGACAGACAGACAGACAGACAGACAGACAGACAGACAGACAGACAGACAGACAGACAGACAGACAGACAGACAGACAGACAGACAGACAGACAGACAGACAGACAGACAGACAGACAGACAGACAGACAGACAGACAGACAGACAGACAGACAGACAGACAGACAGACAGACAGACAGACAGACAGACAGACAGACAGACAGACAGACAGACAGACAGACAGACAGACAGACAGACAGACAGACAGACAGACAGATTAATTAAAAAATATTCACTTTAAAAATTACATAATTTATTTATTTGATTTTATAATTGACACTCACAAGATTATAATACAACTAATAATTATAATAGAGGGGGTAACAGCTATCAGATCGACGGGGGGCCGCGCGGGGGCGGCATCTTTGGCATCTTTGACACGAGGTAGGAGGGGACTGCGCCGGGGCCACCGAGGAGCGCTAGAGGGCGGGCTCGTCGGCGTCGGCGGCGCGCAGCGTGCGGCACACGACGTCGTTGGGCCGGCCGAGCGCCAGCGTGCGCCCCTGCGCCGGGGTCACCGAGGAGCGGGAGCGCGACACGCGCGCCCGCCGCGCTCCCTGCACCGACTCCAGCGTCACGTTGCGTCTGCAACACTACTACTTATGTATCCATTCACGACATCATTGGGGCTGGTGGCTGGTGCACACTGTGGTCGATGTAGCCGGATACTATTACTAGTAGTGTTGCATACCAATTGTTCAATATCGATAGACTATCGATTGTTTATCGATAGTTTCGGCAAAACCAATAGTAACAGCAATTTATCGATAGTATTACCATGTTTCAATAACATCGATACTATCGATTGTATCGATAGTTTTTTTTGAGCAATACAATTGATGACGATACTATCGATAGTTTCACGTCCTATAGTGTCGATAGTATCGATAGTATTGCAAAATTGACATTAAAAACTCAAAAACAATCGATATTAACGATACTAACGATTGTTTTACACTATCGATAGTCAGCTATGTTTCAATAGTATTTATGTCCCATTATAACTAATGTAGGCCCACACAATTAACAATAATCCTCAAGTTTTAAACTAAAAATTAAAGCACTTAATAATTACCTTCCGTAAAATAAAATAGCAACACTGGTTGCAGTCGTTAACTTACCTCTATACATAGATTTCAGTATGCTTACAATAGTATCGAACAATCACTGACAATCGATAGTTCGATCGATACTATCTAAAGTACCGATAGTTTTTGAGTTTTTAACGGCAATTTAGCAATACTATCGATACGATCGATACCATTGGACGCATAACTATCAATAGTGTCGATAGTATTGCCGTCATCAATAGTATTGCTTAAAAAGTATTATCGATACTACCGATAGTATCGATTGTATTGACATGTGGCGATGCTATCGATAGCACTATCGATATCCTGAATAGTTTACAAGGTCAACTATCGATAGTCAAACTATCGATTTTTAAGCAACACTAATTACTAGTACCTGCCTACGGTCCTACACTAATCGACACATTTTTGAAATAAATAAATTACTTTATTATTATGACCACCCTGAAAGTAACCGAATCGATTTCAGCACCTGCCTGATATTTTACTATCGCGCAGTCGGTCCTTCGAGGGTCGCGAACGTACCTCGTGTAGGAAGGGTCGAGCGAGACGCGCGCGCACAGCGCCACCTCGCCGTAGAAGTCGAGGTCGGCGGCGATGCGCAGCCGCGCGTCCAGCCGCGTCACGGCGCGGGCCTCCACCGTGCCCCACGCGGTGCTCAGCCGAGCGTGCGTCGCGAGGTGGCCGCCCGCGCGCAGCTGCAGGCCCGCGTGCGCGCTGCGCCACCACAGCGAGGCCTGCGCCGCCGCGTCCAGCGCCAGCGCCAGCGCGCCCGCCCGCCGCACCGCCACCACGGCGCCGCCCGTCAGCGGCACCGCCCCCGCCCCCACCCCCGCCCCCGCGCCGCCCCGCCCCCGCAGCGGGACCACGGCGCGCGCCACCGCGGTCGCCGCGCTGCCGGTACCCGCCCACACGTGCCCCAGCAGCTCCGCCTGGCCAGTGAAGAGCGTGATGGGCGACATCCGCGCGCCGGCCACCGCCACAGCGAGCCCGCCGGCCACGCCTTCCCCCTCGCCCCCCTGCCCCTCCGCCGGCCCCTCGTCGGACCCCTCCGCCGGCCCCTCCCCGGGCACCGCGCCCCCCGCCAGCGCGTCCAGGCCGCGCGTCCACACCGCCACCTGCCAACATTTATTTTATAGTAAGAAAATTTAGCGATAACTACGACCAAACGAGTAAACATTCACCCTGTATGAGACACACCAATAGAATACATATTGTCACATTCAAAGACTAAATAAACAATGTTCAGATTATAAGAGGCGGATACAACATAAAACTATCAACGCACAGCTCAAACCACTGGACGGATCGAGCTAAAATTTAGCATACAGATAGATATTATGATGTACACATCCGCTAAGCTAGGAAAGGATTTTTGAAAATTCTACCTTTAAGGGGGTAAAATAGGGGTTCACGGGTGAAACCGCGGGGCGGTAAGCTAGTACAGGATATGTCATTTACGAGGTAATTTTTTTTTTTTTTTTTTTTATTAGGTTCACAAAACTGGACGATACACAACTAAAATATACTAAAAATAAAAATAAAAGTTTTGACAATTCTAGTGTACGGCCTTCTAGATGTGAACACAACATGCAAAAATATATAAGAGCTAAACCTATTTTAACAGTATATGAGGATCGAAAAAGGACTAAGACAAGTAAATAAACTTAAAAAAATATATTCTTAATTGAGGTCAGAGAACCAAAGAAAATATCATGCTTATGCTTGATGGATTCGTATTGTTCCAGAATACGACAGAAAGGAGAGTGTTGTTTGTGAACTGTACGGCTGCGGGCGATATTAAAGGTTTTACGGGTACTATATCTAACATTTGTTCGCGGAACATTAAAATTTACAAGCTGAAGCAAATCAGGTGCATCTAGTGATCCATTTATCAGTTTATGAATAAAGGTTATGTCAGCTGAGGTCCTACGAGAGGCTACATAACCTTGCATCCTACCAATGGTAGGATCGGTTAACATTGTACCATTCGTGTACAAATTTGGTCCTTCGAGCCGGATCGGCGGCGGTTCATCTTCAGCGGGGATATCCCCTTCGTCGTCATTACTGAGCAGTGGATCGCTGCTCAGAGCATCCCTTTAGAAGAAGTGGCGCCACCTGGTGAGCGACACTCTTCGGAAGGCGGCGGCAGGCGGCGGAAGGCGGCGGCAGGCGGCGGAAGGCGGCGGAAGGCGGCAGCAGGCGACGACAGGCGACGGCAAGCGGCGGCAAGCGGCGGCAAGCGGCGGCAAGCGACGGCAGGCGGCGGCAGGCGACGGCAGGCGACGGCAGGCGACGGCAGGCAGCAGCAGCAGCGGGAGTGGTGACGGCGACGGCACAGCAGCGGCAGCAACGGGTGCGGTCACAGCAGCAGCGGCGACGGCAACAGCAGCGGCAGTGGCGAGTGCGGCAACAACAACTGCTGTCGAGCGGTGACGGCGCTGTCGGCGAGCGACGGCCTGCGAGCAACGGCAACAGCATCGGCACGGCGCGAGTGTCACTGAGTGCTGTGAATATCTGTGAGTACTTTTAAAATTTAAATCAAGGCAATTTGAACCTTATTTCTAAATTCTTCACTTAGAAGAAATTTGAAGAACATTTGGACTTAGTCAGTTTAGCTTTAATTAATTTAGAACTTAGAATAATAATTTAAAAAAGGTTTAGACGGGGAACCTATGCCCGATTTTCTATAAAAATCTAATGGTAAAACACTTGTAAAAGTTTGGGGTAAATATTATTAACTTGTAAATTTATAAAAAACAGGATTTAACGACTTAGAAAACCTTAAGTTTTTTTTTTTGTTTATTTGGAAAAAATTATAGTTTGTTTTTTATTGGGAAATTAATTTAACTTTCACTTTAATATTATTTCCTCTTGTATTAAATAATATTAACCGTGTTATAATTTCCGTTTCTTTTTTATTATTTTATTGTTATTATAAACAGTTATGATGGATTCGCTTTACAATTTACAAGAGGATGTAAGAGTCCGTATGGGGAAACTTAAGGTTAATTTTAAAAAATCTCCAAAGGATAGGTTGACTAGTCAATTTATTGAGGCAAGGCTTGATAATTTGGAAAAAATGTGGGAGCAATTTACAACAACTCATAAGAAAATATATGAAGAAATTTCTGTTCAACTAATTATTAATAGTTTATATGTTAAGAATAATGTTTATGATGAAACGGAGGACTTATATTTGAATTTTAAAACTGATTTAAAGATAGGATTAGATTCGTTTAAAAAGGAGGGAAATAGTATTGTTTCTCAGGGGGCTAGTAATGTCAGTCAGTCATCTCAAATAAAATTACCAAGGATTGTTATTCCGACATTTTCTGGAAAATATCAAGAGTGGCCAACCTTTCGAGATCTATTCACTTCCTTAGTGTCCGAGTTTATAAGTTTCATTGAATTAATATTATTTAGTTTAACTATAGATCGCTAGATGGCGTTGTACTTTTTCTGAATCGCGCTATGGTTTGACTTACTCGGATATGATATAGTATTTTGATTTTTTTTGTATGGTTGTAGAAATACCAGGGTATGTAATATTAATAATAGTATAACAATAAAGGTGTTACAGTAATAATCTGTGCCTATTATTGCATCATCATCCTAGACCTAAATCTGTCTAGTTCATGGTCCTTCGAGTCGGAGACTTGGGGTGTATTTTGGTAGTCGTCAGCGGTGGTGATTACCACCCGCATCGTCAGCTACTGGACAGTGGATCGCTGTCCAGAACAACCCTGCAGTAAGACACCAGGTCGTGTCACGCCAGCAGCGGAAACCGGAGGAGTGACTCTGGAGCAGTGGCGTGCCTAGGGCTTTAGATTAGGGCAAGCCCAAACTATATTTTTGTGGGTTCTAACCGTTTGACGTAAAATCCATCTTGTTATTTCTTCAATCAGTAATCTTAGTCTTCAACTATCACTTGCTCCTTGAGGGTCCTTGAGGCGAGTTAACCAAAGCACACTGAAGGCATACTACTTCTAGATAGATTATTTAAATCGTCATAACCGGACGTATTCCAAACATCGTTTGTATCGTTAGAGAAAAACAAACAGCTCCAGCAAAACAACTTGTTCAAATGAGAACAGCCCGCAATCCAATTTGTTTTATAAATAGATCTACTGAATTTACGTTTGTGTCCCTTGCTCTGAGAAATACACAGGTCAGACGTTGGTTTTGGTGAAGTTATCAAAACTTTTTTTTGAGAAAAAGTCAAAGATTTTACCTTGCCCTGGTCGAGTAACGCTTTAATACACCTCATATCCTCACAACGCACTATTTCTTCCATTTTTAAACACAAATCTACTATCTAGTAAGTATTGCAATGAATCGATAACAAACAAAACTTTTCTTTCAACTCAAACAATCCAAAACAAACAATGTCTATGCACTGAAGTTGCAGCGAAACGATGTACACGAGCATGCGCAATACTCGCGCCAAAAATCCGCAGACAACTTCATGGTAAATCAATGCTTCGCCCGTCCATACTAATGTGCAGTTTCGTAACAAAGTAGCGCTATTTTCACTATGCGTAGTTTTCATAGGTTAGAAAGAGAGATGTGCAAGCCGCCGTTTTTGGGCTTGCGTTAGCTTTGCAGACGTGCGTACGAGCGGGATGGAAGATGTGGAATATTGTGAACGTGTGTGCTGTACGCATGAAGCGGCGCGCGTGTAGTAGTGAGCGTAGCCGGCCGGCCGCCGGCCGCTGTGTTCGGGGTAGTTTACCTACATCGTATGACCGCGCGAACTTTTTAGCGCGAAATTCAAATTATTCGATGTTTGTTACGTGTGGGTATAAGTTAGGCAAGCCGGGCTTTTGGGCTTGTATGAAGGTACCGCCACTGCTCTGGAGGAACGACGAGCGGGAGGAAACCGGTTCATGGAAGCCGGAGGTTGCGAAGCAGGGTGTCAAGCAAGTGCAGCGCAAAGTTCGAGAGCAGCATCGCGTCCCTAGAGGGCGCCACTTGGAGTTTGCGAAGTTAATAGTGAGTGCGTGAAAATTTGTGAGTACATTTTGAACCTTATTTGTTAGAAGAATTTAACTTGCATAATTTCAAAAGAAGCAACTCAAATATAGTAAATTGAACTTTAAATATCTAGTAGTTAAAAAAAAATGTAGTATTGTTTAGACTTGTAATAGTTATAAGTAAAAAGTGGTTGAGACGGGGAACCTATGCCCGATTTTTGCAAAGTTTTAGCTTAAACACTTGTAAAATTTTTGAGATTTTTTTTGGGACTTAGACACATTTTTATTTCATTTTTTCGGGATTTGTTTAAATTATATTTTTCATTAACTTAAAAATGGAATCGTTGGGTAATGTGCAGGATGACATAAAAGCGAAAATGTTAAAGGCGCAAATTAATTTTAAAAAGTCACCTAAAGACAGACTAACTATTCCATATATTGAAACAAGATTAGAGAATTTAGAATCGCTTTGGGCGTCATTCACCAAAACACATTCGCAAATTGTTAGCTCAATTAAAAAGGCAGAATTATATAATTCTGACTATTATAAAAATGATGTGTATGATGAAGTTGAAGAATTGTATGTGCAAGTTAAATCTAATTTAAAAGAAATGTTATGCGATAAAAAACTGCTTGTGGATTCATCTGCAAATGGTAGTTCAGGTGAAAAGTCAGTGTCAACTAAAGTTAAGTTACCTGAAATTAAGATACCGATGTTCTCTGGTAAATATACTGAATGGCAAACATTTAGGGATTTGTTTATAGGGCTTGTACATGATAACAAATCTTTGGACGATGCTCAACGATTTTATTATTTAAAAGGGCATTTGACCGGAGAGGCGGAACAGTTGTTACGTAATATAAAAATGGCATCGAATAGTTATCAAACCGCATGGAGTAAATTAGAAGCTATGTACAATAATAAAAAGTTTTTGGCCAACGGTATCCTAAAACGCTTACTAAATCAAAGAAGTTTGACAAATGAATCCGCAACAGATATTAAGAGATTAGTGAATACCACATCAGATTGTATAGAGTCAATTGGTAATCTTGGTGTTGATGTCTCGTCTTGGGACATATTAATAATACATATCATTAGTGGCAAATTAGATAAGGAAACTCGGAAAGCGTGGGAATTAAAAGTGTCTTCTGATCCTACAGACGAATTGCCCACCTTTAAACAATTCTCTGATTTTCTGACTAGTCGTTTTAGGGGCCTAGAAAATATAGATAGTAGGTCTCTTAACAATATTGAAAGAAATAAACCCAAAACGCATTCATTTCACTCACTAAAAAATAAAAATAAAAATAAAAATATATCATGTTCATTTTGTTCCGGTGAACATAAGATAACTGCTTGCAATAATTTTCGGAAGGAAACTAACGATGCTCGTCGCAGCTATGCTTTAGAAAACAATTTATGCTTTATTTGCTTAAATAGTAACCACTCTGCAAAGGATTGTAAAATCACCCTAAGATGCCAGAAATGTAAACGCCGCCATCATTGGTTATTGCACCCTTCGGGTGATTCTGGGTCTATTGGTAATGATGCTGTTGGAGCGCATCAAAATACCTCATCGGATAATACGAATGCGATGAAGGAGGCTTCTTTAGAAGAAACTAAAGATTCCGCACATGCGGAGGGGTCCCAAAAGCCACTTGTTTCTTTTGTTTCGACAGGGAACTGTCGGGAGACAGTTATTTTAGCTACGGCGTTAGTGAACGCCGAGTCAAAAAACAAGACTTTCCGTTTGGTAAGGGCTTTGCTAGACCAGGGGTCGCAGGGTTCCTTTATTACTGAAGCCACGGCTCAGTATTTAGGGCTTAAGAAAACTGCGGCAAAACACACTGTTACAGGTGTAGGTGGGGACAAAAGTGTGACTTCAAAGTCCACAGTCACTCTTCAAATCGGATCGAGATTTGATCCTGAATTCAAATTGAAGGTTAATGCTTATGTATTGAAGTCTGTCACCTCCCTTCTCCCAGTTGCTAAAGTAACTAAGGTAGAATGGGTAGACTTGACTGAAAATGACTTGGCTGATCCGGAGTATTACAGGCCTAATAAAATAGATTTATTATTAGGTGCTGATGTATACAGTCAAATCATTCAAGGAGGCATTAAAAAGAACCCAAGTGGATCATTGTTGGCTCAAGATACAGTGTTCGGGTGGATATTGTCAGGAGTCTTCAAGTTGGACAATTCTTCGAGTATTCACTCACACATCTCCGTCATGCATACTAATATTGAAGCGGATGATATGTTGAAACGCTTTTGGGAATTGGAGGCTGAACCAGTTCTGAATAAAAAGATTCACACGGAGGAAGAAATAGCGTGTGAAAAGCTGTTTGTAGGTACCACAAAACGTGATGAACATGGTCGTTATGTGGTAAGGTTACCATTTCGTGATGAGAATGCAGACTTCAGGCATGGAGAATCGAAGAATATAGCTGAAAAAAGACTGAAAGGTTTAGAATTACGGCTTCACAAAAATATAAGACTAAAAGAAGATTATAGTAATGTTATAAAAGAATATATAGAGTTAAAACATATGGAAAAGGTAAGAGACGAAGATAGAAACAATAGAAAAGCAATTTACTTACCTCATCACGCGGTCATTAGGGAGGACAAGGATACGACCAAGGTGCGAGTCGTGTTCGACGCATCCTGCAAGACAAGTAATAGCAAATCGCTTAACGACACATTGATGGTTGGTCCAACGTTGCAAGCCGAACTCCGTCATACAATAACTCGATGGAGAACACACCATATATGTATAGTTGCAGACATTATAAAGATGTATCGCCAGGTTTTGGTTGACAGACAAGATACCGTATTTCAACGTATCCTCTGGAGAGATACCCCTGAAAAGGAAATTGAGGAATATGAATTAGTAACTGTTACATTTGGTACAGCATCTGCGCCATACTTAGCAGTTCGAGCATTGCATCAGGTAGCCTACGATGAGTGTCAGGATAATCCAGAGATAGCAAATATCTTATTAAATGATTTTTACATGGATGATATGATGACCGGCGCTGAAACCATAGAAGAAGGATTAAATATTTACAAAAAAATGACTAATGCATTATCTAAGGGAGGGTTCCAGTTACAGAAATGGATGAGTAATAACCAAGAATTATTAACTAAAATAAAGGAAGGAAAAAGGGGTAAGGAAGAGGAATTAAGGATAAAATTAGATAATATAACTAAAATCTTAGGACTTACCTGGAACTCCGGCGTCGACGTCTTCTTGTACTCCGTAAAACTCCCACCGTTGGTTGAACCTGCAACAAAAAGAAAAATTATCTCGGACATTTCGCGATTATTTGATCCCTTGGGCTGGTTAGCGCCCACCATCATCATAGCGAAGATGATGATTCAAAAATTGTGGTTAGCTGGTATTGAGTGGGATCAAGAGGTCCCAAGCAATTTATTACAAGAATGGATTACTTACCGCACAGAATTATCTTCGTTAATTGACGTGAAAGTCCCTCGATGGCTGCACACTACTTCTTCTAACATACTTACCGAGCTGCATGGATTTTCGGATGCTTCCAAGTTAGCTTACGCGGCAGTGGTGTATGTTAGAGTGATGGATAAAATGGGAAATGTTCATGTTTCCTTAGTCACTGCAAAAACTAAGGTATCGCCTATAAAACAGGTATCGATCCCTAGACTGGAACTTTGTGGAGCAGTGTTGTTAGCCAAGCTTATTACAGAAGTAGCTGAGATTTTGGGCATACCAAAATCTAATTTACATGTGTGGACGGATAGTGAGATAGTTTTGGCATGGTTAAATAAACACCCTTGTCAGTGGAAAACTTTCGTGGCCAACAGGGTTTCAGAGATTTTATCTAAATTAGATACAATCCATTGGTCTCACGTGTCTTCTAAAAATAATCCCGCGGATTGTGCATCTCGTGGAGTTTCACCTGCAGAGCTAGGTAATACTTCCATTTGGTTCGATGGACCAGAATTTCTCAGAGAAAAGGTCGTTGAATATACAAGGCCTAAGCAACTTGGTACTTAGAAGAAGTTAAGATACACACGGTTACTGTAGATGAGACAATCTGGACTAAATATTCATCTTTTATCAAACTAATTAGAGTGGTTGCGTATTGCCGAAGGGTTTTAAAGAGAAAAGCAAAGGGTACGAAAGGTGAACTCTTTCCTTTATCTCCCCAAGAACTTGAAGAAGCAAACAAAGTTTGTATTAGAAGATGTCAGGAAGAAGGTTTAGCTGAAGAGTTAAAGGAATTGAAGTTGAAAGGAAATTTAGATTGTAAAAGAAAGAAATTAAATTCGTTAAATTTATTTATTGATTCAGAAAGAATCATTAGAGTAGGAGGTAGGCTTGAAATGTCGAACTTAGAATTAAATAGAATTCACCCAATTCTTATACCCAAAGAATCGTTCCTCACCAACATGTTGATCAAAGATGCGCATTATAAAACCATGCATGGTGGTCCACAAATAATGATCACATACTTGCGATCAAAATATTGGATTGTAGGTGTTAAATATTTAGTCAAAAAATATGTAAGAAGCTGTGTTATTTGTGTTAGGTATTCTTCAAAGATACGAACTCAGCTTATGGGACAATTGCCATCGTCACGTGTGACGCCAAACAAGCCGTTTCTTTGCACTGGCGTAGATTATACAGGGCCTATAAATATACGTGTATCAAAGGGTCGCGGTAATAAGTCCTATAAGGGCTATATAGCCTTATTTATTTGTATGTCCACGCGTGCCGTACATTTAGAAGCAGTTAGTGAGTTGTCCACTTCAGGTTTTTTAGCTGCGTTAAGGAGATTTGTGGCTAGGCGTGGTCGATGTGCTGAATTGTTCAGCGATAACGGCACCAATTTTGTGGGTGCTGCCCGCGAGTTACTTTGCTTATTCAATGAGCAAAGGTCTAACTTCAAGCCTGAACTGGCTGAGTATCTCGCGAATAATGGCACTCAGTGGCATTTTATTCCTCCTCATGCACCTAATTTCGGAGGTCTTTGGGAGGCAGGAATAAAGTCCACTAAGCACCATCTCAGAAGAGTCATAGGAAACTCTACGTTGACTTTTGAAGAAATGGCTACGGTATTAGCCCAAATTGAGGCTTGTCTCAATTCAAGGCCGTTGTCATATGTAGAAGATCCTAATGAGCTCACTGTTCTTACTCCAGGGCATTTCCTAGTTGGAGAGCCAGTAATTTTAGTTCCAGATTCGAGCTATGAAAGGTCTAACATTAGTACTCTTCGTAGATGGCAACTCCAACAAAGAATGATGCAGGATTTTTGGAGAAGATGGTCACAAGATTATCTTCATCAATTTTTACAGCGTCATAAGTGGACCAGTAAAAACCCAGAACCATCAGTCGGGGATGTAGTTTTGATAAAGGAGGATGACTTGCCTCCCGGCAGGTGGTTACTAGGCAGAGTTGAGCAAAAGCATCCTGGCCCTGACAATGTGACCAGGACTGTCACGGTGCGTACAAAAAAGACATTGATTAAGAGACCTACGTCTAAAGTGTGCGTTTTACCTGTCACAAATTAGTATGGATAATTTAAGTTAAAGCTATATTCATGTTTATTTATAGTTATGTAAGCATAATAATTGCTATTGTTTTTCTTGCAGTAATTGTAAGGTTATTGAGGTTAATTTACCTATTTTCTGTGTCGTATTAGTGTTAACTACGCATACAAATTACCCAATTGTTGTATGCACATTAGAATTTGTTTTATATTATTAAGAATTTCATTTGTTCAAGTATCCGCCATGCATCTCATGTATCTCAAAGTAAGATTGGTCATTGTTCTCATTCCTGCATGGTGGGCGGTATTGAAGGACATTTCCATCAGTATGTCCTTGGTGGGCGGTATGTCCGAGTTTATAAGTTTCATTGAATTAATATTATTTAGTTTAACTATAGATCGCTAGATGGCGTTGTACTTTTTCTGAATCGCGCTATGGTTTGACTTACTCGGATATGATATAGTATTTTGATTTTTTTTGTATGGTTGTAGAAATACCAGGGTATGTAATACTAATAATAGTATAACAATAAAGGTGTTACAGTAATAATCTGTGCCTATTATTGCATCATCACCCTAGACCTAAATCTGTCTAGTTCACTTAGTACATAATAACAAAACTGTTGATGGAGTTCAAAAATTGCATTATTTAAAAGGCTATTTGTCAGGAGAAGCTGAACAGCTCCTCCGTAATATACCTATTTCTTGTGATAACTACGATAGGTGTTGGGAATTGTTGCAATCTCGGTACAATAATAAAAAATATATTTCAAGTGCAATTCTTAAACGTTTGTTGAGTCAAAAAAATGCTAGTTCTGAATCATCAACATTTTTGAAAAATCTTTTGGATACAACAACGGATTGTTTAAGCGGGTTAGTAAATTTAGGAATAGATGTAAGCTCTTGGGATATTTTACTTATCCATATACTAACACTGAAACTGGATCCAGAGTCAAGGAAACAATGGGAACTGTCAGTTCCTTCTATTACTTCTAGTAATGAACTACCTACATTTGAAAACTTTAAGGAGTTTTTATCAAACCGGTATCGGGCATTGGAATTTTTAGACTCTGGAACAAGTTACAGTAAACCAAATAATGTCACAAAGGAAAAATCTTATCATTTATCAAACAGCAATAATATAATTTGTGAATTTTGTAACGAAGAACATAAATTATCCTTTTGTAAGAAGTTTGCAAGGGAAGATATTGATGCAAAACTTAAATTTGTTGAACAGAACGGCGTCTGTTTTAACTGTTTAGGTGGTAATCATAATGCTAGATCGTGCTATAGTCAAAATGGATGTCGTGTTTGTAAGCGCAGACATCATACCTTATTGCATTCTAGGGGTGGTAATCTTGGCAGTTCGGGTGCTGTTAATTTCGGCGGTTCAGGTACTGTTAATCTCGGCGGTTCAGGTACTGGTAGTTTTGGTGATTCCAATTCAATTAATAATTCAGCGCTGTCTTCTAAAGCGGTTTCTAATGGTTCATCTAAGGATAACCAATCGGAGACAGTTGCATTTGCGGAATGTTCAAGGGTAACAGAACCGTTACTTACTTGTTTCTCCTCGGGTCAATCACCGGTTCACGGGCAAATACTATTACCAACGGCTCTTGTCAGAGTCGAAGATTCAAACGGAGAAGGTCACATAATTAGAGCGTTGCTTGACCAGGGTTCTCAGGCGTCTTTTGTTACAGAGGCAACGTCTCAGTATTTAGGTTTAAAGAAAATCCCTGTTCGTGGAGTTATCTCGGGTTTAGAGAGTAATAAAAACATTAATTGTAAATATATGGTTTTACTTAACCTTCGGTCTAGGTTTGAGACGGAGCTAGAGATAAAGGTACAAGCGTATGTTCTGAAAACAATCACTAGCTTTCTACCAAGTAGGAAAGTAGTTGAAATAAATGAACTACCCATACAGGAAATGGTCTTGGCTGATCCTCAATACCACAGTCCTAACAAAATTTATGTTTTGTTAGGTGCTGAGGTTTACGGACAGACAATTCAAGAGGGTATCAAAAAAGGTCCTCGTGGTTATCCAATTGCACAAAAGACTGCATTGGGATGGATATTATCTGGAGTAGTTGATAGATCTCCTCTTTCGGCTACAAATATGGTTGTTATGCACAGTTGCATAGAAGATAACGAGATTTTAAAAAGATTTGGGGAATTAGAAAGTGATCCTATAACTAAAGTTATTAAGCTGACGGAAAAGGAAAGGAATTGTGAAAGGTATTACAAAGATACTGTAACAAGAGATCGTAAAGAACGGTATATAGTAAAACTTCCACAAAGAAACTGTGAGTTGAAACATAAAACAGAAGGCTTGAGATTAATAGCACAAAAACGTTTAGTTTCACTACAAAGAAGACTACATAGGAATGATAAGTTAAAGAAAAGTTATAAAGAAATTATGGCTGAACATTTATGTTTAGGTCATATAAAAGGAGTCCTTATGGAAAATATAGCAAGTAAAGGTGTGTACTTACCTCATTACACGGACGCTCTTGAAGACAAGGACACCACAAAAGTAAAGGTAGTGTTCGACGCATCCTATAAAGGTAAAATCGAGATTTCTAAAAATTATAAATTGAGGGTTCGTTCAAGATTCCAATCTAAACAAAGACCATCGTTGATACGTTGGAAAACTTACCCCATATGTATGTCGGTGGATATCATAATAATGTATAAGAAATTGAAGATATATCCTGAAGATGTAGATTTTCATCGTATTCTTTGGTCGAAAGATCCTGAAAGTGTAACTCGAGATTACAGAATGTTACGGGTCACTTTAGGAACAGCATGGGCCTCTTACCTAACTTTTAAGGTTTTTCAACAAAATGCAAAGGATGAAGGCGCGAACTATCTTTTAGTTTCTGAAAAGGTAAACAAAGATTATTACATTTATGATATTTTTACGGGTTGTCAAGAAGTAAAGAAAGGATTGGGAATATTCAAACAAGTTAATGGGTATTTGGATAAAGGTGGGCTCAAACTACAGAAATGGATAACTAATAATATAAAGATAATGGAAAGTAATAAAAGGTTAAGAGAAGGAAAGAAGGTGACGGAGGATGGGATAATACTAAAATTGGATGAAGTTATAAGGTTGCGTGGACTTACCTGGAACCGGACGTCTGATGAATTTCGCTATTCGGTGATGTTGCCTGAAATAAAGTTACCTGTAACGAAAGGAAATTATATTATCGGAAATATTTAAATTGTTTGAAACTTTAGCTACGGTTTTCCCAAGCTTAGAAATCCAAAATGCCATGATTCAAAGGCTTCTGATATTAGGAATGGCTTGAGTGAGACGAAGAGATTAAAATACTAACTAAATATAATATATATATATATACAGATATAAATGGTCCTACCAGACACCAGAACCTGCTATTAGGTACTATAATAAAAATAATTACTTACCTCAATGTAAGTAGATGGCTTCTCGGTCGCGTAGATATCTCGGTGTTAATAATTTAATCGCGTAGTTACATGGCGCACTAAGAATGGATAAATACAGCGTGCGATATCAGCCCTTTGCATTCTTCCGTTCAATAATTAAATTTGTATGTAGATTACTTTTGTCAAAATTTTAAGGTTGTATCCGTTATGGTGGGCGGTAGGATTAAGGACAAAGTCCTTGGTGGGCGGGATGTTCACGTAGTTTTAAGTCATTATTGTGTCAATAGATGGCGTTAGTAAATTTCTGGATCGCGCTAACGAATGGTTCTCGCGATTCAGATATAGGTGTGGACAAGTATTGATTAAAATAATAAATTCAGCGGTGTGAATAATAAATAGTTTTTCATTTATTCACATTGCATCCTACCAATGGTAGGATCGGTTAACATTGTACCATTCGTGTACACCGTATATATAATATAATTTTGAAACAATAATAATAATTTTGAAACAATAAAAAGCAATCGGAATAATTAAGGACGCGTTCGCAAAATTGATAGGTAGAGAATCGAACTACTACATTGACACGGGTCATACACACAAGTGTACGCACGAGTCGCACGACTAACTGCGAGAATAGTAGTCAAGTGCCACCTCCGAACTTGATGGACTAACCTGAAGGTGTACTTCGGTGACTGCTACTGGAACTCCTCGACGAGTTGTATTAGGTGAGCCGAGTTTGGGCTTGTTTTGTTAGTTATGATGAGACCTTACCTCCGGACTTAATGGAGTGACCTGAAGGTGTACTTCGGTGACTGCTACTGAAACTCCTCGACGTGTTGTACTATGTGATCCGAGTTTGGGCTCGTTTTGTTAGTTATGATGAGACCTTACCTACGAACTTGATGGAGCGACCTGAAGGTGTACTTCGGTGACTGCTACTGGAACTCCTCGATGAGTTGTACTAGGTGATCCGAGTTTGGGCTCATTTTGTTACTTATGATGAGACCTTACCTCCGGACTTGATGGAATGACCTGAAGGTGTACTTCGGTGACTGCTACTGGAACTACTCGACGTGTTGTACTATGTGATCCGAGTTTGGGCTTGTTTTGTTAGTTATGATGAGACCTTACCTCCGGACTTGATGGAGTGACTTGAAGGTGTACTTCGGTGACTACTACTGGAACTCCTCGACGAGTTGTACTAGGTGAGCCGAGTTTGGGCTCATTTTGTTAGTTATGATGAGACCTTACCTACGAACTTGATGGAGTGACCTGAAGGTGTACTTCGGTGACTGTTACTGGAACTCCTCGACGTGTTGTATTAGGTGAGCCGAGTTTGGGCTTGTTTTGTTAGTTATGATGAGACTAGTTCCAGTAGCAGTCATCTCATCTGCATCTTTTTTATAGCGAAATAAAATAGAATGAAAATCTTACCTTGTCAAGTATAAAATTTGGTTTATCGAATATTTTGTGTTTGTATAGCGATCTTTTTCATCTCGAGCTGCTCTAAACAGGCGATACAGGTCCACTCTCGACGGCGGCCGCGGGCGGACTAAAGTTTCATTCAAAATGCTTGTGCAATACATCAAGACGAGTTTTATAACTAAAATAACCCTTAATGCAACCAGTAATTAAGATTCAACCAGAATAGCAAAAAATGTGAAAAAATAAGATTCGCTTTTAATTTTTTCTGCGACTATTTATAGCATTTAGATAAAAATTAAGAATTGAATATGTTTGCCTACATATAGTATTTTTAGAAATAGTAAAATATGTTAATAATAGCACAAAAATGTACCTAAACTCAACCCGGTATCGATAATTTTGTGGAAACGACAGATCGATTTTACATTATAAGAAACTAAATTTTTCAATAATAATGTAACTATTATTTGAAGATGAAGAACCAATCTATACGAGGTAGTTATTAGTTATATTGGATTTTGATTGGTTATGCCGTAAAATGTACCGAAAAACAGCTTAATTTTGCCTGATATGCGAACGCGCCCTTAAAAGATGAAGAATAGTGATGATAATTTTGATGCTAATAATTTACACGAATGAATTTTGTACCGACGTCCAGTGAACCGTCGAACACATATTATCGATATTAATAGATACTATACACCTATATACCTTCTCACAAACAGCATACATACACGTTTTTTTTTTTTTTTTTATTAGGTTCACAAAACTGGACGATACACAACTAAAATATACTAAAAATAAAAATAAAAGTTTTGACAATTCTAGTGTACGGCCTTCTAGATGTGAACACAACATGCAAAAATATATAAGAGCTAAACCTATTTTAACAGTATATGAGGATCGAAAAAGGACTAAGACAAGTAAATAAACTTAAAAAAATATATTCTTAATTGAGGTCAGAGAACCAAAGAAAATATCATGCTTATGCTTGATGGATTCGTATTGTTCCAGAATACGACAGAAAGGAGAGTGTTGTTTGTGAACTGTACGGCTGCGGGCGATATTAAAGGTTTTACGGGTACTATATCTAACATTTGTTCGCGGAACATTAAAATTTACAAGCTGAAGCAAATCAGGTGCATCTAGTGATCCATTTATCAGTTTATGAATAAAGGTTATGTCAGCTGAGGTCCTACGAGAGGCTAAAGATTTCATTTTATAATATTTCAACCTAGATTCATAAGTGCTGACCACCCGACACACACCATCCACATAGGAAAGATGATATAAAAATCGCTTTTGGATGCGTTCTAAACGGTCCTTATGGACTTGGTAGCCCGGATTCCAAACCTGGCTGCAATATTCAAGAATGCTTCTCACCATACTATCGAAGAGAAGAACGGTAACAGGAGAGTTTTTAAATATTTTCATCTCCCTAGAAATAAAACCGGACATTCTTGATGCTCTACTAATTGACTAAACACCACTGTCTAATTTTGCTTAAATCAGCTTGTAAGTAATCGATATCATGGTGGTTTCTAATTATCCTATACACCTTCAGATCGTCAGCGAACATCTTAGTTGGGCTAGTAATAACATCAAATATATCATTCACAAATATCAAGAATAGGAGGGGCCCTAAGTGAGAGCCCTGCGGAACACCAGACGGAACGCTTCTTGCAACAGACTTGAAACGCCGTAGAACTACTAACTGCGAACGATTAATAAGATATGATTCAAGCCATCTGAGGAGATTTCCGTGAATTCCCAAAAAACTGAGTTTACTTAACAGTAAGTCGTGATTAACTAGGTCAAAAGCCTTAGAAAAATCTGTGTAGACTGAGTGTACTTCAAAACCCAGATCCAAGGCATTTGATATATCATTCACGTAGCCCATCAAATTAGTAGTGGTGGACTTTTTTGGCAAAAATCCATGTTGATTTAAATTAATATTTTGTTTAACATGCCAATGTATTTTTTTTTTGGATAATAGATTCAAACACCTTCCCGAAAGCAGAGAGTATTGAAACTGGCCTATAATTAGACACAATCGCCAAATCACCTTTTTTATGGATAGGTGTAATGTGGGCAACTTTCCATTTAGATGGAAACACCCCTGTATTGAGTGATTTATTAAAAATTATGTACAGTGGTAAGCAAAGTTGCTTAGCACATTGTTTTAGAAACAATGGTGGAATATCATCTGGACCTGGTTAAGATACATACATACATACGAACGCTTAACGTGTATGTATGTGTGTGTGGGAGGTGTAAGGTTTTTCGTTACGGTTTTTTTTTATCAAAATTTCTTGATTCGGTCTCAAACCTCGAAGCCCGCGATAAAAGCTATACAATAGCTTAAAAATATTTCAAAATCCGTCTATACAGGGTAGCGACGACCTAATCACAATAAATCCTTATGTGTATTCTATACCCTATTCTAAAAACATATGCTTAAAAAAACAATCAAAAGACCAATATTTTAGACTGCAGACAGCTTTTTAGGATTTTTACTTTGCAATCAACCTGTATCTGCGTAAAGACATCAGCTGAGAAGTACTAGACGGTAAATGAACTTTGTCGGGCGGCTCGCGGCGCCCCGCCTCCGCGCCCGGCCGCTCGCAGCCGACGTCGCCGCGCCGGGTGAGTGAACTCGTATCATAAAGGATGTTTTATTTGAGGTAAATTATTACGCTATTTATTTTGTTCGAAAAATGTATATATTTTTTTTATTGGAATTTCTTTTTTTTTATTTTAATACTATTATAGCAACCAGTGGATACTACCGGGTGATTTATCGCGATTAGGTCGTCGCCACCCTGTATATGACGAACCTGTATATGACGGAGTCAATTTACGACCGAACCGTACATAAAAAAATATTAATATCCAAATTGAGAATCTCCTCCTATTTAGAAGTCGGTTAAAAACCACCAATCAACGAAAACCGACCGACCTCCATGAGGCGGACGACCTCGTCGCGCGGACCGTGCGCGTCGAGACACACCCGGCCGCGACGCAGCGTGCCGCGCTCCGACACCTGCAGCGAGTCCAGCCGCGTCGCCCACCCGCCGGCCGCCCCCGCCGCCCGCGCCACCACCGAGGACGTGCCGCCCGCCGCGCGCGCCGCCCAGCCGCCCGCCGCCGCCTCCAGCAGCGCGGCCAGCGCCGAGGCGCGCCCCTGCGCCTCCAGCCGCGCCCACAGCAGGCGGCGCAGCTCCGCGTCGCGCGGCGCCCGCGCGGCCAGCGAGCGCGCCGCCTCCGCCAGCGAGGCCACGCGGGGCGCGCGCCGCACGGCCAGGTCCAGCGCCGCCGCGCGCACGTCGAGCGGCGCGCGGCCCCGCAGCGCCACCGCCACCAGGCGGCGCAGGCGCGGCGCGGGCAGCGCGGCCGGCGGCAGCGCCTCCAGCGCGTCGAGCGCCGCCCCCGCGCCGCGCTCCGCGTGCTCGAGCAGCAGGTCGGCGGTGTCGGCGCGCGCCAGGTTGCCGAGCGCGTGCAGGCGCGTCGCGCGGCCCGGCTCGTCGGCGCGGCGCGCGAGGGAGCGCGTCACCGCGTCGCGCACGTCGCGCTGCGCCTCGTCGGGCAGGCGGCGCGCGGCGCGGGCGGCGGCCAGCAGCGCGGCGCGCGCCACGGCCGGCGAGCGCGCCTCCTCGCCCAGCCGCAGCGCCGAGCGCACGGTCGCCTCGCGGGGGTCGTCGGCGAGCGCGAGGGCGCCGAGGTAGACGAGGGCGAGCGGCTCGAGCGGGTCGGCGGCGGACAGCCGCAGGAAGTGCGCGGCGGCGTGGTGCGCCTCGGCCGTGGCGGCCAGCCCGAGCGCGCGGCACAGGGCCGGCAGCAGGCGGTGGTGGGCGTGGGCCCGCAGCAGGTCCCCGAGGCGGTCGCGCGAGGCGACGCGCAGGGCCGCCGCTAGCCGCAGCCCGGCGGCCGCGGCGGCGGCGTCGCCCCCCTCGCCCGGCTCCTCGCCCGCGAGCGCCGCCTCGTCCTCCGCCAACACCGTCTCTGGCGATTTCTCGTCCTGCCCGAGTATGAACTCGTAAATAATAGTAAATATGGAATATGAGCCGCCTTATCTTATCGTTTCTTGGGAAAAGAACTCAAAGTGTTGTTGTCAATAGAGTTAAATCATCTAGTTCTCCTGTGCATATGGGTGTGCCGCAAGGCTCTATTTTAGGTCCTTTTCTATTTTTAATTTATATAAATGATCTTCCCTTTTATGTCAAAAATACCTGTTGAATTTTACTGTTTGCTGACGATACCTCACTGCTTTTTAGTGTTGATAGACTGAAATCCAATTATGACGATGTAAATGGTGCATTAGCTCAGGTATTAAATTGGTTTACTGTTAATAATTTAGAATTTATATAGAATTTACATGCGCAAGGACATTAATTCAAGAAGTTTTATGGTTAAGGACATAGCATCTTTGAGCTCTCTATAAGTAAATATAACAGAGGAGCTAAATTAGTTATATGGTTTCTTGTAACTCGATTTTAAATCTGAAATGTTTGTATCAAAACGTTAGGGGTCTTAGAACCAAAACTGAAACTGTACTTGTAAATGCATTGCAACAGGAACTGGACGTTATTCTATTAACTGAGACATGGCTCAATGATTCTGTATTTGATCATGAAATACTTGACCACAGGTACACTGTGTTCAGGCGTGATCGAGGCTCTACTAATTCTGACAAACACGAAGGCCCCTCCTTCGAGTTCTCATTGCAATATTAAAAAAATACTCTCCTATTCGTAAATTGAAATGGGAATCAGATCAGGAGGATCTATGGGTTGTCTTTAAGCTTTAAGTTTAAAAAATATAACACATTATATGCACGTATATTTGTTTGGAAACCCTAATAGATTATCGCATTTGCATATTTTACAGTTCCAATAATATTACATAGGTGCATATGTGTCGAATTGATAACCTCCTTTTTTTTGAAGTCGGTTATAAATTAAGGCTTGATTTTAGAATAGAATAACATTTCAACGATACTTCGTTGATTTTTAAAGTTGATAGAAAAGACAAAGATCTTATAAGAGTAAATGATACCTTGTCAATAGTCTCCAAATGGTTTACTGCAAACAATTTGTTACTCAACTCTAAGAAGACTAAATGTTTAAGATTCTCTCTACCCAATGTAGCACAAGTAGATAGTCAAGTAATAATAGATAGCAGTAATTTGGACATGGTTAATAAAACTGTATTCTTAGGTTTAACATTAGATAATAAATTACAATGGGGTCCTCATATAGATTCTTTGGCAGGTAAATTAAGTTCTGCTGCATTTGCTGTAAGAAAAATTAAACAATTGACGAATGTCGAGACGGCTAAACTAGTATATTTTGCTTACTTTCACAGTCTGTTATCATACGGTATTTTATTATGGGGAGCAGCAGCCGATATTGAAACTATTTTTATACTACAAAAAAGGGCAATTCGTGCAATTTATAGTATGGGTCCTCGGGACTCATTAAAGCATTTATTTAAAGAAATAAATATAATGACTTTGCCTTCACTCTACATTTATGAAAATATAATGTTCATACGTAGAAATATAGGAATGTTTAAAACAAAAGTAGATGTCCATAATATAAATACAAGGCAAAGAGAGAAATTAGTTGTTCCTTGGTAATTACGTTCGTTTTTATAATAAAATACCTAACTCGGTAACCAAGATGACCGATTTTAAATTCAAATTTTACGTAAAGAAAGTTTTGAAGGAAAAGGCTTATTACAAGGTAGCTCAATATATTGAAGATAGGGATGTTTGGAAATAGTTTCACTCTGCACAGGTGCACTTCGCATATTGTTTTTTTATTTTATTTTTTTAGTTTTAGCCATTATGTAGCGTATTCGCTATTATTTAATAAGAACTTGTTTGCGTTACATTTTATTATTTACTTGGTATTGGTATTTTTCTTTTTGATTTAATTGTATATTGTATTGTATATTTTGCTGTTATTGAAAAAATATAGCCAATAGTCAGATTATAAAAAAAATATATATATATATAAAAAATGTAACCTTGCTGAGTTTCTTGCCGGTTCTTCTCAGTTGAAGGCTGATTTCCGAATCGGTGGTAGCTTCAGTAAATTCGACCTTCATAAGTGCCCTCCTAGGGCCTAAACTGAATAAATGGCTTTGACTTTGACTTTGACTTTGATTGAGCCCGTCCGCTGGTATTATTGAGTTAATTCTTTTTAGGGTAAAAAAAATGTATCTTTTAAAAATAAAACCGACTCCAAAGTGAACTAATAGAAAAATAATGATAAGAGACGCTCGCTATCAGCGAAGCCGCGGGGCGGACCTCGGGGCACCGCGATAAGCGACGACCTGCGACCTCGTCCGCTCGCTCCGTCTTAGCTACTGTTAAATGAAAATGAAAATATTTTTAATTCAAATAGGCCTTCACAAGCACTTATGAATAGTCTGACTCTAACGCACCAACGTACCACCACATCCTGTATAACTAGCGACCCGCCCCGGCTTCCCACGGCTGCACAGCTGGTAGCAGAGCATATTATACGCCTACTCAGTGCCGGATTAAGCCAGACAGGGGCTCGGTTGTATTTATAGTATAATATATTTTTTATATTCATTTATTTACAATAATGGTATTATGGATTTTATATAAGGATAACTCGAGCGTTCGTTTGGTTTTGAAATACTGGCTTATGATTATGAGCTACATGGCGTGTGCATAGTGGTACACTGTGTAGTAGCACAGCGTAAAAAACATGCAGTGGTCTATCGCATTTGAAGTCACGCGAAATGCCGCTTTGTATAGGCATTCGTCATTGCTGCATTGTGCCCAAGTGAGTGTATGGCAGCTCGGGCTCGCTATCGCCGCTGTCTCACCCCGCAAGATTGCTCTGTCTAGACGTGGCCGTCTGTAAGAGTTACATAGACTGTGGTAGTAGTGCGTGTGTAGTATGTATTCGTGTGTCATGTGCATGTGCATGTGTATTTGTAGTGTAGTGTATAGTGTACAGTACATACCGAGTCATCGAGGCGTTTGTCGAGTGGCGACGAGAGTGCAAGCGGCAGCGGGCGCAGCGCGGCCGGCAGCGCGGCCAGCGCGGCCTCCAGCGAGACGGCACCGGGCGAGGCGGGCGAGGCCAGCGCGGGCTCCAGCCGCTGCAGCGCTACCCAGCTGCGCGCCTTCAGGCCCAGCCCCGCCCCCTGTGCGCCCACGTCGCCCACGTCGCCCACGTCGCCCAGCTCGCCCAGCGTCACCAGCTCGTCCGCGTGCAGCGCCGCCACGCCCCAGAGTCCGTCCGCGGCCGGCTGCAGCGGCTGCAGCGGCTGCAGCGGCTGCAGCGTGTAGCGCGTCGCGCGTCGCGCCGTACTCACGGCCGCCCCGTCTGACGAACAACTCCTCTGCACACCGACCACGAGACTCATTACACGCGGTGAGCTCGACCCACGTCCACATCATCATAATAGACCGAGACATATCTTAGACATTTAAGAAGGTCGATTTGTGTAGCGGTATTGAGTATTCCGAGTGATGCTCACCTTTATCTTCCGGAAAACGTTGATTGAGATGGTTTCATAGATAACCGCACATGTGCCGGATATATCTGTTTCATTATACTCTCCATCCATTGTTTGAAACTGAAAATCGGCATGTTGCGATATTGAGTTAAAATGGAAACTGAGTGTGAATCGTGATCGATAGATAGGTCAGAATAAAAATAATGCATATAATTTAGTGAAAATAATATTACCTGAAACATGCTGACCAGTGATTTTTTATAATTAAGAATGTCGAGCGGCTCCTCAGGGTCCAAGTAAACCGCTTCAATAGAGCCCCACTTCCAGTGAGCATAGAATGTGGACTCACTGTGCGAGTCCCAAATGGAGCCATGAGGAAGGAACTCCGCATTGATGTGCTTCCCCCGGAGATGCAGTTTTGGAGAGTGTAACTGCAGCACAGTTATTATTAATTGCTAGATCTATACATATCTATCCTATCAAAAACATAACATGTAAAAAAATGCACAAGTCTCGCTATGCAGTTCTTCTGCCGTAAAAAGATGTGAAATCGAATGTAAACCAAGTTGGTTAATTCAGTGCCTACCTAACTATGGGAGCAGCCATCCAATCACTTTGTCATGAATTGATACCTTGTTAGTTAGCTAACAACATTTTATTATAGTAACCATAATATTAATATTAATTTTTTTTTAATTTCTTTAATAAATAGTGACTTGGCAAATGCACACAGCAACATAATCTACTAAGTAATATAAATAGTCTTCCATATAAGTACTTTCAAACAAATAAAAGCACAAAGCACTAATATTAGATAGATTTTGTTTTATGTACCCATTTTGAAGCCAGGTTTTCTTTATTTTTCCATTTTTAGCTTCTTGTGTATTGAAGACCTATTTATCAAGATTTGACACATGTCGACAATATTGAATAATATTTATAATTTTTTTGTGTTCATAAGTGTTCAGTAGCATAAAATTAGGTCAGAGAGTAGCCTTAGGATTTGAATTTTAATTTAAAGCAAACAATCAGTCTCATAACTTATACAAACTGATCTGATAAGATTTGTGGGTAGTTTGAATATTTTATAAAGGGTAGAAAGATGGTTGGTGCAGCCTAACTAGGTACATAAATTGAGTGCAGGTAAGTAGTTAGTACGAACATCAAACTTGAGGAGGTACTGTCGATGGTCGTGAGTCCAGAGCGGCGCGACGTGGAGGCGAGCCTTGATCTTGTAGCCGAGCTCCTTGTCACGCGCGGCTACGTCGTTAAGCAGCACCGCGGTCTCCACGCTGAATGCGGCCGGCGCTTCGAACAGCCTCAGCTCCGCCAAGTCGCCGTGCGGCACCGCCGAAGCCGACGTTACTCCCGAGTAAATTTGTACCACATACGGTAATAATACTATAACTATACCGAGCACATTCATTTTCATAAAACATTCGAATAACATAGTACAAAAATAACCAAGATTTAAAAGTTCAAAACTTTGATCAAGTAAACTTATTATGTATGTATCGTGTCGCGTCACCAAAACATAACACCCACACACCTCAACACCGGACGCCGGCCCTGAGCTCACTGTCAGTCAGTCAGACAGACTGTCAGTGTATCCAGTGTTGCCAACAATAATTTTGAAATTCCGCCGACTCTATTACAATATTCCGTTAGAAATCCGTTAAATCTTGCATTTTTCTCTTCAGTAAAATGCATTATGGTAATTAAAAAGCGAAATAAAAATATAGTTAAATACAACAATCTTTAAAAAGAACCGAAATCTATGTTATCTAAATCATCGTCACTATTTTGGGTCTCAGTCATATCGGATGCAGTAGAAGTTGACGGCAGAGATCGCAGCATTATTTTGTTCGCTGCTATCTTGTCTATGACGTGGTACATTCCCGTACATGTGTAGTTTTTACGATGAAATAACAATTTCGTTCTGATTTTTGAAAAAAAAAAAGGAAATATAAAAATAAAATAAAAATAAATCTGTTTTTATTTAAATAATATTTTTTTGTAAAGAAATCAGATAAAGTACCTCTTTATCTAAGGTAGCCTTTGAGCTATTAGTGTCACGTCCGCGCGATTCGTCACTCACTGACAGTGCTGCCAACCGTTTAACTAACTCTCCACCAGATTCAACTGCTAAAACTACCAGAAAACCACTAATAATAAACGGTCCTACTCATAATTGCTAAATTTTCCACGTTTCCACCAAGATAACAATCCCCCTTATTCAGATCCATTTGGTTGCCATTCCGATCTATTTTATTTAGTTTTTAGGCTGAAGCTGTGTTAGTTGAAGAATAATTGTGTACCGATCGACTGCCTCATTCCAATTAGAAGTCTGAAACGAGAAAATAAGAGCCATTCTATTCAGTAAACTACTCAATCAGTTTGTCTACCCGATCGGGATCGCATCCGAGCTGGTCTGAATAACTCCGAATAAGCGTAATAAAATATTAACAATCAGGACTATTGCAGTTATTCTATAACAACTCAGTTTCACGCAGTTCCATTTTGTTCGGAAAAAAAGGAAGATACAAGTTTACGTAGATAAAACTGTCTCAAAGCACTGAAATTCATTGATTCGTAACTCATATATACCACAATTAGTAAGTAAAATAAACACGCGTAACCCACCCAAAACCAGTGCAAATTGAAATTACAAAATAAAATGAAATAAGTGGCTCTAGTGAGTTCTACTAAACCACAAAAACATCCACCAGACACTAAGGGTATGTTCCGATATACACTGCGAGCACTGTAAGGTGCATAGAACATTTATACTCAAGAGGTAAGGTGTGACGTCATTTAGTATACTGAGCAGCCGTTCCTTTATAGTTAGCTATACTGGGTACTGTTTAAAACGGAACGCAGTCCAGTATACTGTCTGTCATCCACGTATATATTATAAACTGTCATTCTGAACGCCGTTGATCACGTGATCATAGCACTGAGAGCACCTTACCTCGAAAACGCCAGTGCTCACAGTACAAAAATGGTGACTGGTGAATGGTTTATGACGTCATATATTTCCCTAGGATACTGCGGCAGTATACTGTCATCTAAAACGGAACGAATTTCTCCCCAGTAAGAGTACTGAACAGTGCTCGCAGTATAAAGTCGATATTTCGCCACTAAAGGGGGGTCGAAACCACCAGTTTTAGTGGTAAATCCACTAAGCTGGCGACACTGCTCACTGATCTAAAATGACGTTGATTGACTAAACTGACTGAGGGATTCATCTGTGACTGACGGACTGACATAGCGGCATCAGTGCTGCCAACACCTACGAAAATTTTCCTCGCAGAAATATTAAAAAAAGAAAACAATGTTGGGGCGTAAACCCTACATGGTGATAGGAATGTAGGGTTGTAAGGCTTATACTTACGAGATTTTTAGCTCAGTTTATGTTAGCGATGGGCGATTGTTGAAAAAAAACACTCGAATGAAACTAAAATTATGGTCGTCGATTCATCGATTTCGATACGGTTTCCTGTGAAAGGTATTTAATTCATCAGCGATGGTTCTTAGATATGTGTTATAGTGCTATCTCACCAGAGTGTGATGTAAGTAATAAATATTTTTCTTGCATTTGTATATAAATTGGAGCAAACAGTACGGGGGCTAAATTTAGGGATATAATATATTGTAAGACACCAAGCATACAGAAAGACAGATATTTAGACAAAAATTGATTAATTCTACCTCACCAAGTGTCACCAAGGGGGAGGCGTTAAAAAATGCTAAAAAAAACATCACGTGATTAATGGACGGCCTCTTACCAACAAGAAATATATGTGTAGTGCTGCCAACTTAGTGGATTTACCACTAAATCTGGTGGTTACGAAGCTTCTTCGAAGTTGTCAATTGTCATATTTGTCATTTTGTCATAGCTCTTTCTTCCTTCCTATGATAACTGAGTACCTATTTATTAGTATTTTATTTATCCACCAACGAAAATTATTTATTGCAAATATTGCAATGTTAGTGATCAGTTTGTGCCATTTATCCACCATTAGGTTGTTGAAAATTGTAAATGCTTAAGTGTTTGTACTTTTTGTGCATATTATAGTAGATTAGACAAGACATCAAATGACATGAATGGAATGCAGTAGGTACCTATTGTGTGTTGTTGTTACTTGTTTGTTAGTTGTAAAGGAGTGTCTGACGTACGTGAGAGTGTGGTTTGAAGAAGTGATTGTATCTTTTGGGTGAAAAGTCATTGAAGAGTGACGGATTGCGAGCAGGTCAGCTACCCAGTTCAGCAGGTGTTGCAGTGTACGCCCAGGCCCTTCGGCCGCGGCTAAGCGAGGGTGCGCGCGATGGAGGACAATGCCGATGGAGACCGCGACCGAGCACTGTGAGTACCTACTCCTTAGTATTATATGGAAAAATATGATATCCTCTCATTTGAGCTGCCTAAGACTACTCTCTGACCATGATTTTTCAGGACATCACTTAGACTCCCAAAGAATACTCTAACCTACTCTTTGTCTCTGGGCCATAAGTTATCCTATCTCTGACAAATTTTATCATTATTCAGAATTTTGTGTTGCATTTATCTACAAAGATAATACATGAAGACACCGGCCCTAAGGCTACTCTCTGACTGACAATTGCATTAATTATTATAGATAGATTATCCTATCTATGAAATGAGCAACGTTTGTATATATATTTGTAAAATCAATCTAGCTAGGTCTCATATCTGGGAAATTTGTTTTCTCTATTTTCACCTGAGCAGAGCTTGGTCGCCCAAGTTCTGTGCATCAACACTATTGTTTGTAAAACATAGCATAAGTCTTGTGACTGTAGCCAGAGTGATATGAATATGTATTATAATGTTTATTGAAAAGAGTAATTGCTGAGTTTCTTGCCGGCTCTTCTCAGTAAAAGTAACCTTCTGAACCAAGCGTTAGAGTCAGACTATTCATAAGTGTTTGTAAAGGCCTATTTGAATAAAAAACATTTTCATTTTCATGAAAATGAACTATAATTAAGTATGACATTGGTATCTGCATGCAACTCCAACATTGCAATCATACAAAGAGCCCAAAATGGCATCTTAAGAAACCTGTCCAATGCCCCATGGTTTCAAAGAAACTGTGAATTTCACGAAGAACTCAACTTTAACACAGTTGGGGACAATATTAAGCAGTGCTCGATCAACTACAAGCGAATACTAGCTACCCATCCAAACCCCCTGTTGTCGGTTATTAACGATCAACCATTCAAAGCGACTTAAATGAAGTCACATTATAGAATTGGATCTGAAGTAAAGGGAACAAAAGTCGATGGACTGTTCCTCCCTCAGTCCCACATGATATAGACTCAGACCAGATCTGCTCAAAGTTTGAAACTGATTGCAGGTAGGAAAAAAAAATTACATTGGAATAAGTTTCATCTGAATATACATATTCTTAATCATAGATAACTTTATTGCAAAGAGATAAAGCTCATTTTCGTATCACTGGCTACTGTCACAGGACTCGTGCTTCACTTCACTTCTTGTTTAAAAGGCATCAGTTTGTTTATTTCACACAATGGGGTATTTGACTGACATTCAAATCAGCAAATTTTTGTGAAATGTCAAAACGATAGGTTTATATGGAGTTTTGTATAAAATACAAAGATGTGTGTGACGTCATAATTTTAAAACATACTCTTTATAGTTTGATTGGTCATTAAAAATCATAATAAGGACAAATTTAATAAAATAATTGTGGTTTCCCCTTTTTTAGATGTTTTATACATTGGTTAGTGTTGGATAATTTATTTTGAATACAGGCAAATACCCTATTCCGCCAGTGTCAGGGTGTTAGGAGATATAGGAAGGAGATTGATTGGTAAAAAAAAAAAAACGAATATTAAATCATCAAATCGGAGGATGATGGCTGGTGATGAATTGACCTAGAACAAAATGAATGACAACACTGTTACGTAAATCCACACCATATTACATGTAAATTCATATGTTAAAAATAGGTACAACACAAAAATAACATCACAGTTTAATTTTATTAATACATACTAATAAATTGGGACAAAGAGTATACAAAGGGAGAGTCTACAAATGACAATAAACGTTTTATATTAGTAGGACGAGGAATATTGGAGGGTAGGAAGTTGTAAAGGGGGGATTGCAATTTAGGACAAACAAAAAACATGGATGAATAAGGGGATTATCACTGACAACACGGAGCACGAAAAATTCAAATTAAATAAATAAATTATTATATTCTTCACCCGCATTCCCGGGATAAAATATAGCCCATGTTACTTAGGGACTTGTTTACCATTTTAATGGTGAAAGAATTTTTGAAATCGGTCCAATAGTTTTTGAGTTTATTCATTCTAAACATACAAAAATATAAATCATTCCTCTTTATAATATTAGCCTATGAAGTATGATATAAAATGGTAAACTGATTGACTGTTGATATATCAACGCGCAGCCCAAACCGCTGAACCTAGAGACTTGAATTTTGCTCATAGATACCTTTCACAGTGTAGGCATCCACTGAGGAAGGATTTTTGGAAATTCCATTCCTAAAATAGGGGTTCGCGGGTGAAACCGCGGGGCGGAAGGCTAGTTTCGTCATATAGGTACTTCACAATGGAAAGGAAACTATTTAATAGGGTATTTGCCTGTATTCAAAATAAATTATCCAACACTAACCAATGTATAAAACATCTAAGAAAAAGGGGAAACCACGATTATTTTATTAAATTTATCCTTATTATGATTTTTAATGACCAATCTAACCATATGCTGTATAATTATGACGTCACATGCTTGTATTTCATACAAAACTCCATATACATATAAACCTATCGTTTTGACATTTCATAAAAAGTTGAATGTCAGTCAAATACCCTATTGTTTGGTACAGGTTGAATGGGGACAACAGTGCCGCTGAGGGGGATGGTGATAGAGGAAGATACAGGTTATTATATTTTATTATATAAAACATTAAGTAAATTATTTTCTTATAATAAACGGATATTGAAAGTACATTACCTAATGAGTAAAATTACATCAATAACTTTTTCGAAATCAAACGAGAAATATCCATGACATTAATTTGTGAAAGCATAGCACAGTAGTAATATCGCGCGAATCAGAGAATAGGTAAATAACTCTGCTCTCTGGCTTGTTATAATTGTTAAAAAGGTACTCGCGGCCCGCGGCAAGTCCTTCAAGTATAGGGTTACCATATGCCAGGCTTTCGCCTCATTTGCCAGACAGTTTGGCACTCGATCAGGCGTCCGGCCGGCTTTATTCTAAGTCAGGCTTTTTGATCATCCGCGCGAAATTTAACTGAATCTCGAATATTTTCCAGAAAAACAAGTAGCCATAAATGACGATAAACTTTTGGACGAATTCCGAATTTTTATCCCGGGAAAAATATAAGAACCCTCGGGACCGCGGGTGAAACCGCGGGGCGGAAGCTAGTTTAGATGTACATAATTTATATAATGTATTTAAAGTGTACCATAAGTAATAATAATATTAATTGTGGGTACCTTATCATAATCAGACAGTAGCTAATAAGCGTTCCCACACCAGTATTATTTTGTGTCGGAGTAGCACTTGTTCTATGTAATATTTTCGGCCAAGTGAAATTCGGCGAAATGACAGTTGTCGTGGTATGCGCCGTGTAGCATGATAGTGCGGTGCGCGTCGCAGTCGTCGCTGGATGAGTCGTCGCAGCGGCCGGCGCGGGCGGCGGGTGAGGGCGCGGCGGGGGGCGGGGGCGGCGGGGCCGGCGGCGGCGGGGGCGGCGGCGAGGGGCGGCACGCGGCCGCTCTGCTGGCGGGGCTGGCGCGGCTGCGGTGCGACGCGACGCTGTGCGACGTCCGACTGCAGGCGCAGGCGCAGGGGCGCGAAGCCGCCGGGGGTGTCGGGGGCGTCTTGGGTGCCGAGGGTGCCGAGGGCGCCGGGGAGGGCGCGTCGCCGGCCACCCCCGAGCCGGCGGCAGGAGCGGTGTGGGCGCACCGCGCGGTGCTGGCGGCCGCCTCGCCGTACTTCGAGGCCATGTTCACGCAGTTCGAGGAGCGTACGCGGCCCACGGTGACGATCGGTGAGGTAGAGGCGGACGCGCTCGAGGCGATCGTGGAGTACGTGTACACGCCCGACTCGCTGACCATCACGGAGGCGAACGTGCAGGCGCTGCTGTCGGCCGCGTCGCTGGTGCAGGTGGGCGGCGTGCGCGACGCGTGCTGCGCATTCCTGGCGGGCGCGCTGTCGCCGGACAACGCGCTTGGCATCCGCGCGTTCGCCGATCTGCACGCGTGCACCGACCTCGCGCTGTGCGCCGCACGCTACATTGACGACCACTTCGTCGAGGTGCTCGACACCGAGGAGTTCCTCGCCCTGGCGCCCACCACGCTCGCCACGCTACTCGACAGCGACCGAATCACGGTACCTATCTTACTTACCACCATACTTGTCCTAAGACACCTTGTAAACTTGTAATGAAAAACACTTATACGTGCGTGTGCAGGTGCCTAGCGAGGAGGTGGTCCTGGACGCGGTTGTGCGGTGGATGCAGCACGAGCCCGAGGTTAGTGTCGTATGACGAGAGGTCTGCATGACTCAAAAAGCCTCACGCCAAAATCGCTCTTGTGTGTGTGGGTGTGTAGGAGCGGCAGGGGCAGCTGGGGGCGCTGCTGGAGCACGTGCGGCTGCCGCTGGTGGCACAGGAGGCGCTGGTGGCTCGGGCGCAGGCCGAGCCGCTGGCCAGCGCGGGGCTGCGGGTGAAGGACCTGGTGATAGAGGCGCTGGCCTTCCACCTGATGCGGCCCGAGCGGCGCGCGCTGGCCGCCGTCGCGTGCGCCCGCGCCCGCCCACGCCACCCGCCGCGCTCGCCCAAGCTGGTGCTGGTGGTGGGCGGGCAGGCGCCTAAGGCGGTGCGCGACGTCGAGGCCTACCACGCCGAGTGCGGCCGCTGGCGGCCCGCCGCCGAGCTGCCCTCGCGCCGCTGTCGCGCCGGCCTGGCCGTCGTGCAGGGCCGCCTCTACGCGGTGGGCGGGTTCAACGGCACGTTGCGCGTGCGCAGCGTCGACGTCTACGACATAGCGCGCGACGCCTGGACGCCGGGCCCGCCGCTCTGCGCGCGCCGCTCCACGCTCGGCGTCGCCGCAATCGGGTGCGTCGTGTACGCGGTGGGCGGGTGAGTTGAGTGGTGCCCCGGTGTGTGTGTGTGTTGTGTTGTGTATGTAACGTATGTAGGTGTACTACTGTGCCGTCGACTGTGTGACAGGTTCGACGGCGCGGCCGGTCTCAGTTCGGCGGAGGCGCTGGACACGCGCGAGGGCGTGTGGCGACCGATCGCGTCGATGTCGTCGCGTCGGTCGTCGGTGGGCGTGGCGGTGCTGGGCGGACGGCTGTACGCGGTGGGCGGATACGACGGCGCCTCCCGGCAGTGCCTGCACACCGTCGAGAGGTACCAATGGACCGGACGTTACCCGACACATCTCATCGATACATTTATAACAGACTAGCTGTTCGCCCGCGACTTTATAAAATTTCAACAACTTTTTTCCCGACAGGTACGACCCCGGCACGGACACGTGGGAGAGCGTGTGCGAGATGTCGGCGCGGCGGTCGGGCTGCGGCGTGGGCGTGGTGGAGGGCGCGCTGTACGCGGTGGGGGGGCACGACGGGCCCGCGGTGCGTCGCTCGGTGGAGCGGTACCGCGAGGGGGAGGGCTGGAGCCCCGCGCCGCCCATGCACACGGCGCGCCGCAACGCCGCCGTGGTCGCGCTCGACGCCAAGCTGTACGTGCTCGGCGGGGACGACGGCGCCGCCAACCTCAGCTCCGTCGAGGTGTTCGACCCCGCCGCCGACAAGTGGACCACGCTCGCCGCGCCCATGTCGCTCGCGCGCTCCTACGCGGGCGTCGCCCTCGTCGACCGCCCCGCCTGATGCCGCGCCCCCGCCCCCGCCGAGGAGCCGACGCCGCCCCTGCCCCTGCCCCTGCCGGACCCCGCCCCCGCGCCGCTGCTCAGCCCGCCCGCGTTCTCGCACGCGCATCTCCGCGCGCAGGCGATGCACCATCACCGCATGCGGCTGCAGATGCGCCCCGAGCCCGGGTCAGTCTCTCATGTATTGATCAGGGTACTTTTCCTGATCTAATGAAGTGTAGTAAAAAAGTGTCTATTTTTTAAACTGGCTGTAAAGATAATCCCTCTTATTATAGACCAGTCTCCGTACTTCCAGCACAATTCTTTTGCTTAATCAAATGTTAGATCATTTTTATAAACATGAGATACATAGTCATCAGTTCGGTTTCGCGAAGGGGGAAAATCTACATCAGATGCGGCAGCCAAATTATTTAAGCACATTTATGAAGCCTGGGAAAATTCACAGGAAGCCATTCGCTTTTTTTGTGATCTTTCCATGGGACTTTGACTGCGTTGACCACCTTACTGTTCCTAAAGCTTAACTAATTAAGGTATTCGTGGAACCTGCTCATAATCTTTTTTTTTATCTTATTTGAATAATCGCCAACAAAAAGTATCAATAGTGGTACAACATCCAAAGGCTCCTTGGCTAAAATGGGAGTACCCCAGGGTTCGATACTAGGGCCATTTCTGTTTCTAGCTCAATGATTTGATGATTTTCCAACTCGGATATTGTTGGGGCGAAAATCTACATTTAGTTTGATATTGATTCAGTGTGGGCAGATGGTGGCCTCAAACTGGTGGTGATGATGTTACATGATGATGATGGAGGCGGCTCCTGGGGCTGATGAATAAAACCACTTCGTGCGAGTGCTTCAGCGACACTGATTTATTGTTCTGCTATAATGATATTGTTTATGTTACAAATGTTGTGCCTACGATGCATTGTGACAATTCATTTTCACTATATAAAAGTAAAATGGTATTGAGCGAGATTGCTCGTACAGATATCTTCCTGTTTGCTGAGATAGAAAAGACAAAGAACTTATTAACCTAAATTATACTTTTTACGGCAGCAGTTTAGAATTAGTCGATAAAACTAAATATTTGGAGATCACAGTAGATATACATTGCAAAATGGGGTCCTCGTGTAGATCTTCGGCCGGTAAATAAAGGCCGACTTCGGAACCGGAGCCTAGGGCCTAAATTGAATAAATTGCTTTGACTTTGAATATATCACTCACTCGCTTAAGGTGGCAGGCCCTGCCCCGGGAGATCCGGCCCGGATAGTGACAAATAAACTGTACTGGGGGCAGGTACGCGAACGTGAGCGTGTACGCTCAGGCGATGGGGCCCGGCGGGGGCGGCCGGTGGCGGCCGGTGCTGATGCAGCGCGCGATGCGGCCGCCCTCGCTGGACCACCTCGCGCACGAGCACGCCCTCGAGGTGGCGGCCGCGGCGGCGGCGCAGGCGGCCGCGCAGCAGGCGCACGCGCAGGGGCAGGCGCAGGGGCTGGGGCCGGGGCCGGGGCAGGGGCCGGCGCCGGCCGTGTGGTGGTGGCGCGCGCGCGGCTGTCGGCGCCACGACCACGCCAGCCAGACGCTCGAGTTCAACACGCGCGCGCTGGTGGCGGCCCGGCCGGGCGAGCCCGCCCCCGGCCCCGCCCCCACCGGCACCGTGCCCCGGCGCGCCTACGGGCGGGGCCGGCCGCCGCCCGCGCTCTCCGCCTCGTGCGGCACCATCGACCTGGACCTGCCGCCCTGCCTGCTGCTGCTGCAGCGCTGGCGCCCCTCCTGCTCCTACCACCTGCTGCCGGAGAGCCACCGCGCCGCGCCGCCCGACCACCGCCAGGTGACCCTCCCCACCCCACCTCACCCCACAGCCCCCCCCCCCGCACGGTGTGCATGTATGTGAGCGAGCGTGTGTCGTGTGCGCAGGGGCGGGACGCGTGCTGCGAGGCGGGCGCGGTCGAGGCCGACCGACACGCCGACGACTACGCGCCCGACCACCGCGACCACCGCGACCACCACGACCATCACGACCATCACGAGCACCACGAGCACCACGAGCACGTGGAGCGGGACGAGCACGAGCGTGAGCACGAGTTCCAGGAGCGGCACGAGTTGCAGGACGACATCGACCACCGTGAGGAGATGGAGCGGTGCTTCAGGGGCGCCAGCGACTCTGACTCTGACTGAACGGCCGGACACACCTTCGTACACTCTCCCACACTCATACACCCTCACACAGTCACGGTCCGCGACTACGTTTCCCTGTATTGTAAATATGCTCCACGTCACGCGTAAGATACTGCTTTTATACGAAGTAAATAGAGTAAGTTTTCATTGATAGCCGAGTCGCTCCCTTCGTGATATACATTTTCGTAGTGATGTAGCGTGTGATGTTGTGGTGTGATGTGGTGTGACTAGCCACACTGACTACACCTGCGCCTCACTGCACCTCAGCCCCCTGCACATGTGAACGAACTATTGTAACGTATAACTAACAAATACGTCTCGCGAGTTCTACATTAAATAAAATCAGACGAGAGTTGAGGGACGTTCGGCCACGTCTTCCTCACAATGTGTAGGCCTCTAGTCGCGGCCTGTCGGAGCATGGGAGACGAGAGACGAGAGATGAGGGAGAGGAGATATTCGACAACATTCCATCGACACACTATAAGCTGCTTCGGGTTGTTTGTATTAACGCTTTACGTCAATATCACCTATTGTTGCTGTTTAATTCCGCCTATTCGAGTAAACGCTCGTATCGTTAGACTATACTCACACGAGGCCTAATGTTGAATGAGTTACTCTATCAGTTGGAGATGGATCACATCCGCTCGTGCGTGACTCGTGAGTCGCAACGTGACGTGTCGCGTCGCGTCGCATCGTGTCGTGTCGCGTCGCGTCGCATCGTGTCGTGTCGCGTCGCGTCGCATCGTGTCGTGTCGTGTCGCGTCGCATCGTGTCGTGTCGTGTCGCGTCGCATCGTGTCGTGTCGCGTCGCGTCGCATCGTGTCGTGTCGTGTCGCGTCGCATCGTGTCGTGTCGTGTCGCGTCGCGTCGCATCGTGTCGTGTCGCGTCGCGTCGCATCGTGTCGTGTCGTGTCGCGTCGCATCGTGTCGTGTCGTGTCGCGTCGCGTCACATCGTGTCGTGTCGTGTCGCATCGTGTCGTGTCGTGTCGCGTCGCGTCGCATCGTGTCGTGTCGCGTCGCATCGTGTCGTGTCGTGTCGTGTCGCGTCGCGTCGCATCGTGTCGTGTCGTGTCGCGTCGCGTCGCATCGTGTCGTGTCGTGTCGTGTCGTGACGTGTCGCGTCGCGTGTGAGCGCAGTCTACCTCCTTCCTGTATAATTCCCAAATATTGTGATTACTACTCTAGTTAATAAGTACGTACTTATCTCGATCTGAATGTAATTATTTTTCTAATATCATAATCGTCGTATGTAGTTAGTTTAGTATAGTTAGCTAGTTAGACGTATGTATATGTATGATTGAACGATAATACTCTCTCATTGATTACGATTAATTGTTGTAGTCAATTTACTGTATTGTAGCTGATGAATAAATAAACTGATTCAAGTTAACTGTTTTATTTATAATCCCGGAGACCACCTACTATTGCCATCAGACAGCCTACTGTAATATAGAACAAATCTCACGTATTGACGTTCCCATACGTTAGCTATTTTGATATCTGAAGTGACTCAAGTGAATAAAGAAAGGACTCGTAAGGCACAGTACAATAATTATGGTCGAGTTAATATTCGCCCGGATACAATACGACATAACAGTAGGGGTAGCACTGGCCCTCGATGGAGAAGCTGAATCAGCGCGCGGGCTGACCGATCGCTGCTATTACAACACACGCATCGAGAAGCACTGGCCGATAGGTACCTAGCATGTATATACTCTACACTAGCCTAACAGGTCGAGGGATCACTCACGGGACGTGCCACGGCACGGGTTTGGTCGGGCGGCCTGGATCTACCACTGCTGCCCCGGCCCCGGCCGGTCATCATCACCGAGTCGAGTACGTAGCGCAGGACCGGCTGCAGCGTGGCGCTAGGTCGCAGACTTGCTGTGCTAGTGACAGTGACGGTCACTCGCTCTGCAGGCGCCAGGCAGTAGTGTAGTGTAGTGACTAGTGAAGTGAAGTGACTAGTGAGCGCGCGGCGGGCGGCGCGTGAGCACGTGCGGTGAGCGGCGAGTGGTGCGGCGCCTCCGCAGTGATACGAACCCGTCGCGAGTGCTCATTGAGCTGACTTGTGATACGACCAGTGCTGTGTTGTGATAGTGTCCCCACTGGATTATTGCCTCTTACTTAAAGTGAGTGTATTATATATTCACCTAATTGCTGACAATAAGCATTTGACACGAGTCGAGTCGATTTAAACGTGATAACGGGATTAACCTCGACATGCTTCGCCAAGTAAACGCATAGACTGCGACCTATTCATTATTACATGCTAGTAGCACAGTAAGACGACGAGAGTCGGCCAGGATAGGGTTGGTCGTATTCATTAGAACATGGATAGACTTAATAAAGATACCTAAGAGGCTGGTTCAAACATATTATAAGATCATTGAGTCAATACTAAATTATCAAAAGAAAAATAAATTAAGGCGATGATAGCTTAATGATACGAGACGTCGTGTCGCCGGTCATGTGTTCGAATCGGTGAAAAAAACATCTTGAGGAATAGCATGGTGGTACGATTTAGTACCTACGCACCTAGCGTCTGGCTGGCTACTTACCACCCTCGATTTAAAACGTCGCCTTTAACCAGTTTACCGCGGTGTCCCGATAGCATCCCTTAGGAACCGGTTCCCACCTAGGCATTGTGTACTTACCACCTTTGATAAATAAATAAAAAAAAGCAAGTATGGAAGTCATGAAGCGACATACACAAAAACTACTTATTTATTTAGTAGGTACACCTATACCAGAGAGGCCGATACACACCAACAAGTTATAGGGTGAAAATACTGTAATATACCTAATAAATGAAATTACAAAATACCTTATTTATTACGAAGATTTGTAGGTACGTTCTTAAAATTACTTTTAATTCACTCTTAAATCTATATAAGGTGTTAAAAAATTAACTTTAAGAAATTTAAGGAGTTGTTTAAAATCATATTCAATAAATAATCCCGAAGAAATATATAAAAAAAAAGGTAACGTTCAAAAGATCTGCTTACGCGTAAATAATTTAATATGCGCACCGTACTAGGCCGTTGAAGTCCCGCTTGCCGCAAGCGCCCGGCGCGCGTGGCGGCGTGCGCTCGGTAGGTACTCTAGGTACTTAAATACGTATCATACGTACCTACAATAGGATGTAAAAATAATGGCGGGCGGTCGATAATTAGGTTACCTACATTTAAATTTCTAATTCATAAAATAATCATAACGAATCAATAACGAAACTCGCGAGCAATTTGTTCCGCAGTTTTTGTCGTTATGTGGAGTGATTTCACGTAACAATCATGTTTAATAATAATAGGCTCCTTATTACCTACTTTATTCTAAATACGGCACTTCAAAGACAACCGTAGCCTTTTGTTAACTGATAGATAACGTATGTATGAATGATGTGCAGCTTACTGTAAACAAACTGCTAGTGCCGATTCTAATTTTCCCATCACGTTTCTCAGATTGGACTGGACTGGCAATTTATTGAACTTTATAATTAGCGACTAGTTTTAAATAAAGTAAATTCAAAAAATTGGTATGCTTAAAAATTTGAATCAGCCTTTTTACAATGATTATTAGCACAAATATGTATTTACAAAAAGTCTTTACCTTATTTACAAAAGGTGCTGGAAATGTCTTCCACCTTGCTCAATGCATAAGTTTGCACGACGTATCACATTGTTTTTCACTTTCATTAATGTGTTTCGGTCACTTTTAATAATGTCGAATTATTATGATACGGGTTTTTAATTCGTCCACGTTTCTAATATTATTTCCACTATGTCCATACACTGTTACTGTACGTAAACGGCATTATTGACATTAAGAGCGCGCGAAAGTTTCGAGATGACACTGAGCGAGAAACCCTTCCCGCGCGACAGATATCAAACGACTGACAATCAGGAGAGGATAGCGCGGGGGAGAGAAGCGTGTCACTGGCCGTGGCGCCACGGCGCCGCGGCCGCCGACGTACAAGCGCAGCCTCGCGTACAGTGTGTATAAAAATAGTTTTACAAATTACTTTATTTTAGTGAAAAATTAAAATCGCTCAAAATTTTTTTTTTTTTAATATATTTATTTTTCGATATTGAACAGGCTTAACAGTATCCTAGTTTCCTTCCATTTCATTTCCTTTCCCAATATCTAACCTGGCGTTTAAATTACGCGCCTAAAACGCTCGATTGAGCCGAAAATCCACGAACGGTGTCGCCCTCCCACGGCGACTGAGAAAATCTGTTCAAGTAAAACGTCTGTCAGACATCTTTTTGAAAACCGAAGCGGCCGCTATCGATACTCGTGGTAAAACAAGTGAAAACCTAACATAACAACAATTACTATTCAAGATCTAAGTGATGTGGTGAAAGACTAACTCCTGTAAGTACCTAGTCTGTAATCCTTTATCCTTTTAATATCTGTTTTCTGCCTTGTTCAATAAAAGCATAAGTTGACCTGTTGTTGAAAACGAAAACTTCATTCAAGTACTAAACATAAGTTGGTCCATTACGAGCGCGAATACCTATGGAAAAATAGTCATTTTGCCTATCTCAGGTTCAATTTCTATCGAATTAGCTGAGAATTTGTGCAAAAGTACGCATTTCATTGTAAAAGTATAACCTTAATAAATTGTGTTGGTTATAGGTTACATTAAAACTATTCGGATTCACAAGTCATCTTAATTTCGTAGCATTACCTTGCAACAAACGGGGTTTGTTCGATTTTAGTACCTACAAGTTTTGAACCTACCTACATACATTTTATAAATTTATTGTGAGTAGTTCATAGTCCTAAAAATATATTATAATAATATATTACTTATTACCTTTTGAACGGCTTTCACTACGATAAGTAATTGTTAAAAAACATATCTATACCTAACTATTGGTTGATTTAATTTAATTACTTATTTTTATTACATTATTTTATTTCATTCGAACAAAACATGGAAGCAAGTAAACTTAAAATACTTCAATCACAACGTGAATATGTTTTCCGAGCTATGCAAATCCTTTACGATTTATCAAACGAAATGGTTCAAGATCGCTCAAAGGTATCGGCGTTCAAGTCGAGATATACTCGGGTACATTCAATTCGCGATGAATTTGTTTCGTTATGTAATGAAATACAAACGTTGGAGTTAGCTATAAAACCTGATGTCCAAATAAACCAAAAATCTATGTGTTCATTTGACGAATTGTTTTACGCTGTGATCGCAGCGGCTAGTACCTTGCCGCCATGCGAGAGGAGCGTCAACGTCGCCGGACAATCGGATGGTACGGGCGGCGCGTCGCCGGCGCGAATATCTTCCGACCCCGCGCTTTCTGGGAATTCCGCACTCAATGCGCGGTTACCTAAACTTGATTTACCTAAATTTGATAGCAACATCGAAAACTGGCAAACATTCTATGATACATTTGTTAATTTAATTCATGAGAATAATACGATATCAAAAATAGAAAAATACCACTACCTTGTGTCGTGTTTACGCGGACCAGCCTTGTCTATTGCAAAGGGGATTCCAATGACCGCTAATAATTACGATGTTGTTTTCGATGCCTTGATCGAACGTTATCAAAATAAACGTATCTTAGCTTTAACTTATTTAGATAAATTCTTAAATTATTCGGTTGTGAAATCAGGTAACTTTCAAGAATTACAAGTATTGACTAACGTATTTTATGAATCATACCATGCGCTCCAAGCTTTAAATATTAAAAACTTAGGTGATTTCATCTTATTTCATTTAGCCTCGCGTACCCTCGATTCAGATACCCGCAAACGGTTTGAATCTCAAAACAGTTCTCAAATACCTTCTTTTATTGAACTATTAAAGTTTCTTCAAGACTACGTAAAGATCTTAGAAACTAGTCAACTATCTTTAAGTTCTACCAATAATCCTACCCGTAACCTTGAAGTAAGGAAACAATTGCCAGCGAATAATCGGCAGAATAGCAGCGGATCGAAACGCTCATCTTATCTCACTAAATCTCAACCTACAACATCATTCACATGTTCTTGTTGTGGTGAAGCGCACTCAATCTATAGGTGCCCTACCTTTCAATCTTTAGACTCTAGTGCTAGACTCGCATTAATTGAAAACAAAAAAATGTGTACAAACTGTTTACGTACTAATCACGTCATAGAAAAGTGTATTTCTAAAGTATTTTGTACTTTATGCGGATTGCGTCATCATACCTTACTACATACTGACCGAACGCAAGCTAGCTCCAGTGCTGCCACTCAAGCGAGCGTCAGTGCTCATATCGGAAGCAGTAGCAGCATAGTGTTACTAGGTACGTGTCAGCTGCGCGTGGTCAACACTGCCGCCGGCGCCCAGCGCACCGTGCGCGCACTGGTCGACAGCGGCGCGCAAGATTGCTTTATCACTACGGCTTGCGCTAGGACACTTGGTTTAAAGCTCCGCCGGTGTAACCTTACAGTAGCTGGTTTAGGACAAAACACCGTGTTCCAAGTTAAGGGTGTCACGGAATGCGTTTTAAGACCACTTGATAGTGACGTTCCGCAGTTTAACATTAAACCGATCGTGTTAGATCATATCACAGCTCAGTTGCCTAGCAGTACCATACCGTCAGTCGTTCGTGAACATTGTAAACACTTAATACTAGCCGATCGCGATTATGATGTTCCCGCAGAAGTCGACATACTAATAGGGGCAGAATTATTCCACGAGATTTATGATGGTCAGCGCATCAAATTAGGACCTGGCCTACCGTCCGCTCTGCATAGCATATTCGGTTGGATACTTACCGGTGCAGTCAATACTGACTTTCAATTGTTACCTCCTACCACCACGTCCTCACTATTAGCTACTACATACAATCTCGATGAACAAGTTAGGCAGTTCTGGGAAGTCGAGGAACCACCGCGCGTACCTATTACTGTACCTGAGGATGAAATCTGTGAACGTTTGTATACGAGTTTAACTTATCGAGAACCTAATGGCCGCTACGTCGTACCACTCTTGTTAAAAGATCGCGATTGCCCTGTAGGTGATTCATATAATAGTTCTTTGTCGCGTTTAACTCACCTTGAAAAGAAACTTAGCCGACAAGGTCAACTTAAGATCGATTATATTAATTTCATGCGCGAGTACGAAAGTTTGGATCACATGTATCCTGTATCTAATGCTTCCTTGCAAGCGGATAATCGTTATCTCATTCCGCATCATTGCGTCATTCGTCCTGAGAGCACAACTACCAAGCTGCGAGTAGTGTTTGACGCAAGCTGCAAGACCACTAACGGTATATCTTTGAACGACAATGTATTTACTGGACCTAAGCTTCAAGTTGACATCATCGACATAATCACTGGCTTCAGATTACATGCTGTAGTATTTACGTGTGACATATCAAAAATGTACAGAGGGATTTTGGTCAGGCTTGAGGATCGCATCTATCAGCACGTGCTATGGCGAGAAACTCCTTGTGACCCAGTTAAGGAGTACGAACTCGCAACTGTCACTTACGGAGTCAGCAGCTCACCTTACCTCGCTATCCGTACTCTCCATCAGCTAGCTACTGATCATGGCGCTGAGTACCCCCTCGCCGCTGAAGCTCTCCGACATGAAACTTTTGTTGATGACGTCACGACTGGGGCACCATCGTTAGAGAAGGCTATCGAGCTAAAAAATCAACTTATAAACTTATTAGGCTGCGCTCAGCTTGAACTCCGCAAATGGAGTAGTAATTCAATACCTTTTCTTAAAACTTTACCGGTAGATCATTGTCAAACTCCAAAACCTTTCTCAGAGGAGAGCAACAAATCTACGCTTAAAATCTTAGGAGTTCAATATGACCCAGTAGGTGATAACTTTACCTATTCACAATCTCCGATTGAGGATAGCTTGGTCACTAAGCGTTCTATTTTATCCAACGTGGCTCGAATATTTGATCCTCTTGGTTGGCTTACACCATTTATTCTCAAAGCAAAATTGCTTCTTCAAGATATATGGCGTCTTAATCTTTCCTGGGATGAATCTGTGCCCAGAGACATATCACAAGATTGGCAAAATTTCGTGTCAGATCTTCGCAACTTAAAAAATATCGAAATTCCACGTCGAGTCATACCACTTCAGTCAAAAGAATTCCAACTTATTGGATTTTGTGATGGCTCCACTAAAGCATATGGTTGCTGTGTCTATCTTCGCGTGGTTACTCCTGGTGAAGTTCAAATTCACCTTTTAATCGCAAAGTCCAAGGTAGCACCTTTAAAGGTCCTTACCGTTAATCGTTTGGAACTTTGTGGTGCAGTACTACTCTCCAAAGTAGTCAATCGTGTCTACACCTTGCTTAGTAAAAAACTGAATTTGAATCAAACAATTTTATTCTCTGATAGCTCGACGGTGTTGTCATGGTTGAACACTGAACCTCATAAACTAAAAACTTTTGTAGCGCACCGTGTAGTGCAAATTAACGATACTACCTTTCCAACTGTGTGGCGACATGTTTCCACTCATGACAACCCCGCCGACATCTGTAGTCGTGGACTCTCTTGTTTGCAATTGGCTACTTGTGGGAGTTGGTGGTCAGGTCCACAGTGGTTGACCAGTGACTCTAAAAACTGGCCTGTATCAGCAGTTGAAGAGCAGGATCACGTCCAAGAGCTTAAGTCATCGTCACACTCGTGTCCTGCCAGTGTAGTGACACAAGAACCTGACGTGCTTGACAACCTTCTGGAACGTTCCTCCTCTCTTTCACACGTAGAAAGGGTATTAGCTTGGATCTATCGTTTCATTGATAACGTTAAACTAAAACGTCCTGAGCGGAACCTATCATCTTTTCTTTCGTCCACGGAACTCGATCAATCTTTAGATAACTTAGTTAAACACGTTCAGCGTAAACATTTTGATGATGTCATCATTCATATCACATCTAATAAAAAACAGCTTCCAAAACATTTATTAAAGCTCTCTCCATTTGTTGATTCTCGCGACGTCTTGCGAGTGGGGGGACGACTGAAAAACACTGACTTACCGGAACGTGTCAAACATCCATACTTATTGCCTAAATTATCTCGACTAAGTACTCTGTTGGTAGATCACTATCATTCAACTTACCTTCATTGTGGGCCCCGCCTTCTGCAATCCTTAATTCAGCGTCGATTTTGGATACTTGGCATTCGAAATCTTATCAGATCTCGATTAGCTAAATGTGTTACTTGTTTTAAGGTAAAACCAATACCTCTTCAACCTATCATGGGTGACCTTCCACCTTCCCGACTGAAACCAGGTCACTGCTTTCAGACAGTTGGAATCGACTTCGGAGGCCCGTTTATGATCAAAGAGAGCAGGCGTCGTAACGCAAGAGTTTATAAGGGATATTTGTGTCTTATAGTTTGCCATGCCATCAAAGCCGTTCATCTTGAATTGGTCACCGAATTGACCACCGAAGCTTTTATAGCGGCCTTAGACCGTTTTGTATCTAGGCGAGGTCTTTGTAAATTCATAGTCACCGACGGAGGTACCAATTTTGTTGGTGCCAAACGTTATCTATCGGATGTTTCAGAAATGCTTATAAGAGAAACCAATGATATCTCCAATCAACTTGCTTCTCGCGGTATAACGTGGAAGATCAATCCTCCATCGGGTCCTCACTTCGGAGGTATTTTCGAAAGTGGTATAAAATCAACTAAGTATCATTTAAAACGGATCATTGGATCCCAAGTTCTTACATTTGAAGAGTTTTATACCATCTTGACGAAAGTGGAAGCCATGTTAAATTCTAGACCCCTAGTGGAACTCTCGTCCGATCCCGGTGAGGTTGACGCTCTTACAGCGGGTCACTTTCTTATAGGCCGACCATTTGTATCATTACCGGAGCCGGTATATTCCGAAAACGAAACTCTACGAACTCGATGGCAGCTATTACAGAGGCTCTCTCAAAGTTTCTGGCGTACTTGGCAAAGAGATTATTTGCATACGTTGCAACAAAGAATGAAATGGTTTAAAAACGGGAACCGCCAACCAAAACTTAACGATCTTGTAACTATTTACGAACCTAACTTACCAGCCAACGAATGGCGATTAGGTCGCGTAGTACAGCTCCATCCAGGCCGAGACAATATCATTCGCGTTGTGACGGTCAAGACTTCCAAGGGTTTACTTGTACGACCTGCTGTCAAAATTTGTCCACTTCCACTAGATTAAAATAATTAGCATTACACATTTAACTTATTTATTTATCTTATATCTTAATACAGCTTTAAATCAACATAATTTTAATATATATATATATTGTTTATATATTACAAAAAAAAATGACTATATGAATCCGCATAGTGGTAGAAACTCAATCGTTTTATTCATCTTGTGAAATACCTAGTTTATTTCAAGTGGGAGGATATGAACAGGCTTAACAGTATCCTAGTTTCCTTCCATTTCATTTCCTTTCCCAATATCTAACCTGGCGTTTAAATTACGCGCCTAAAACGCTCGATTGAGCCGAAAATCCACGAACGGTGTCGCCCTCCCACGGCGACTGAGAAAATCTGTTCAAGTAAAACGTCTGTCAGACATCTTTTTGAAAACCGAAGCGGCCGCTATCGATACTCGTGGTAAAACAAGTGAAAACCTAACATAACAACAATTACTATTCAAGATCTAAGTGATGTGGTGAAAGACTAACTCCTGTAAGTACCTAGTCTGTAATCCTTTATCCTTTTAATATCTGTTTTCTGCCTTGTTCAATAAAAGCATAAGTTGACCTGTTGTTGAAAACGAAAACTTCATTCAAGTACTAAACAGATATCGAGCAACTTCGTAAAATATTTAAAGTTAATTTTTTAACACCTTATATATAGGGTTGTAGGGGGTTGTAGGTAGTGAGATGGCAAGCGTCCCCCGCCCCGGGCAGGTCGTAGAGTAGCGGTGACGTCATGTGATGTGATGGTCAGGAGTTAGGTCAGGTCACGCATGCCATGAGACCGTGTAGTGTGTACAGTGTTTGTCGTAGTTGCGAGATAGGCTGGTGAGGTCGCACTCGCAGTCTTGCACCGCGCACCGGGAGCACCCGGGAGCGATGCGGCGCGACTGGAGCCCGCGCCGCCGCCATGAAGAAGTTCATGCGCACGCGCGACCTTGCGCAGCCGCACCCGCATCTCAACGGGTACACGCAGCCTCCCAACACTAATGGACACGCCAGTGAGTTGAGTACATGCCTATACTCACTATACCCTACATGAGCAACAACATGACAAGTAACAACCTTGTGTGTAGTGAAAGCTTTCACCTCGACAATCGCGCGAAAAATGTACAAAAGTGCCGCCGCCGCCGCCAGCGCGCTGTTCCCGCGACTTTAAGTAATTATTACACTACCCGATTTAGAGACCAAAAATTACACCTCCCGATTTCCTAATTCCTAATCCCTAAATCGGAAAGTGTAATAACCACTTTACTTTGTGCCGCGACCACATGGTCTCATGCATGAGCGAGACGAGGGACTGCTCGCGTATAGTTTCGAATTCTTCTCTTTTGAAACTATACATGGTTATTACGCTTTTATCGCGTATATTTTCCAATTACGTAGACTTACATTTTGTGCGAAAAATATACTGTACTGCGGACTAATCGTGTATATTTTCTAAGCGCTACGCAGGCGACGTACTTAAAGAGTTTCAAGGTTGGCTACGTAGTGATTATATATTCTTTGTTGGCTATCTTTTTGATTTAATGCTTTGTCTTTTTTTCACAAGAATCTGTGCGGTCTGGCCGTGGGTGAGGAATCATGTCGCAGAATATTTATTTATTTATTCTTTTCATAATTATTGCATCATTCGACACGTGCCATTGTCATCGTTGAATATGAAGGGTTTTCGTGCAGTTAAAAAAAATAACCACGAAGTGATCGCTCGCTGCGCTTCGCGATCGCCATACACTTCTATCCTAAAGTATCCGGGGGTCGTTTCTGAATAGGAAGAGATTTTAGAAGTTTATATGTAAATATTTTTATATGCTTGACATTATCTAACTTTCCGAGCTTGTATACTTTACAAACACTTGTTACACGTTTACATTCTAAATCTATACAATGTCAGAACATGTTGGTTCTAGCCTTGTACTTATATTCTCAGAAAGTATACGCGACCATTACGCAGAAATCGTGTATATTTTCAAAAACTTTATTTTGTTACACATTCTGAAACCGTACAGTGTAAGAACACCATGAATGCGTGCCGGCCTTGTATACTTTCAATATACGCAGACGAGGGAGGCCGATGCGCTTCGCTTTCTAAAGCTTCACTCAAACTGACGCGAATCTGGCGAAGCCCGCGCTGGCACCAGGAAACGAACGAAACGTGAGTCTCGTTAGCATGCATGCCACGGCCTATTGAGGGAGGGGGCTCTACGCGTCTCGAATGGCTCGCGAGATTCTCTTCAGTTTGTGTGAGGCTTTAGTTAATGAGAAACTATAAGTCAACTAGCTGTCCCAACAGACGTCGTCCTGTCCAACTCATACACAAAATTTCATCCAAATCGGTCCAGCCGTTTATCTTATCTCTCAAGTTGGACCAGACTGCTCACGGTGTGCCAATTTAATTTAAAATCGGTTAAGTAGTTTAGGAAACCATCGCGGACAAACATCGTGACAGGAGATTTATATATATTATTAAGATTATAAAGATTATCAATTCGGTTGCGATCGTGCACCATGAAAAAATCTCGATATCGAAACGTCTACATCAATTTGCGTGCATAATAAATAACATGGTAGGTAAGGTACCTAAACACATTATGCAAGTAATCGTCACCTGTAATTTGAATCCGTTTTTGTGGAGCTTTACTTAGGTAAGCAATACGAAACGTTGTCACTTCGGTATTGTTGTATTCATTACATACTTACCTATTATGTCGCATATTCCGAGCCAAGTCAAGGCGTACCCGGGCACGACTCGACGCTGCAAACTACTCCGCGTCGAGCTGAACTAGCCCAATCAGCAGGTCAAGCAAAGTCAGAGTGTAGTATTGTGCCGAAACAGGCATAGGTCAGCATAGCATAGCATCCCTCACAGAATAAGAAGTTCGCCGATTCTGTGAATCTATTTGTCGCTAGTAGCTACTGTAGCATCCGATACTGGGTAGGATTGGGTAAGCGTTTAGTAGATACTTTTGTCTGCTGAAATCAAAAGGTGTAATTTATTTGTATTTTTTTGTTTATTCAGAAAAATAATTTTGTGACAATATATTTGTTTGTTTCATAGAATAGGTACTTAATACGTGCGTGGTGGTTGCAGAGGGTGCGGTATGGGCGGGCGGGGCGGCAGGCGCGGGCGGTGCGGCAGGGGCGGGCGGGGCGGGCGGGGTGGCAGGGGCGGGCGGGGCGGCAGGGGCGGGCGGCGCTCATGGCGCGTGCCACGACGAGGCGCGCTCCACACTCTCCAGGTACACTACCTCGCTCTACCTTTATAGACTATATGTACCTATACCTACAACTTTGCAGGCGATGGATGATGACCCTCACAGTCATCGTATCGAGCGACCTGACATGTTCAGAAATTATTCGTTTTGGTCGTCCAAGATACACGATAGTTCAAAAAGTAATGAAATCGAATAGCGAATATCGTGGGTTCGAATCCTGTAATTTTCTTATTATCTGTGTTTTCCCAATATTCCTAGGATTTTCGCGAAAATTCGAATTACCAAATCATCCTGCGACTTTTTCTTTTCTGTTGTTCTTGATTACTGTGATTACGTTTTTTATAAATTCTACTTTGTGTATGTGCGTCCATTTCCAGTGAATAAATGTTTTTTCTTTCTTTCTTTTCTTTCTTTATTGATTGGCCTCCAAAGCAACGATTTTTTAAATTAACAAAACCACAATGGAAAATGGAATTGTACGTAATATAATTATCTGTCTTTCCTTAGCATTTAAAATCAAAGTTATGTCGTAATCGTAATGTAGGTAGGTATATCGTATTAATTACTAATATTTACTACTGTCTCACATAATATATTTATACATAAGAAAAATATCCTTACATGAACACTCGTTGAAAACATTACAACGCCATCTTGTGTCAAAAATACATGACAATATAATATATCTAAGTCAAATTAACCAAATCACAAAGCAAAATCGAAATAGAAGGCAACTATATAGATTATTATATGTAAGTATTCCGTAAAGTTATTCACAATATTTTTTTATAATTTTTAAAAGACCGATCGAGTCGTTATTACGTCCTGACTTTCAATTATTTTTTTTTCTATTAAAATGACGATAACTCTTTTTGCAACATCCGATTTTAATTAAACAAAGCCTATATTCTGCCCCAGATAAATCTCTGTCTACCTGTGAAAACAACATGCAAATCTATCAGTATTTCCGGAGATTTGCGTGAACAAACGGACAGACAGAAAATAATTCTAAAAATCACTGGTTTTTGTTCTATTACCCTTCTTTAGTTACCCCCTTTCTATTTTTATTACTTTTCTTGAATGTACGGACACACCGGACTCTACTTTATTTATTTATTTATACCAAATAACATCTATCCTTACAGGCTAATACTCCTAATGCGATACTGTTTTATTAAAGTATACATTTAAAGATAAGTATGTATTTATAAAAGAAAAGTAGTATATGTATTATATCAGTCATCTGGCTTCCATAGCACAAGCTCTGCTTAGTTTGGGGTCAGATGGCCGTGTGTGAGGAATAATGTCCCAGAATATTTATATCACTTTTTTTTTACATAAGTAATATGACTTATATTTTGTTGTACAAATAATATGTTTCCATAAATGTACTGCGATGCTACTGTGAGGATACTAATTTGTTTAAACTTATCTCTTAGGGAAGCTCAAGAACTCAAATTATAATTATTAACAGTAAACCAATTTAATACCTAGGCTAATACACCGTTTACATCGTCATCATTGGATTTCAGTCTATATACACTAAAACGCAGTGGAGTATTATCAGCAAACAGTACAATTTCTTAGGTATTTTTGACATAAAAAGGAAGGTCATTTATATAAATTAAAAATAGAAATGGACCTAAAATAGAGCCCTGCGGCACACCCATATACACAGGAGAACCAGACGCTTAAATCTACAAATAGGGTAGTGTAATAACCGCTTAAGCTTCACCTTTCGAGGAAGGAAACATCTCGAGGAAATCTTATAGCGTGGCCTACTATGTAGTCGGTATGCACGTACAGGTACCCGCCCGCCTGGCTACGCTACCAACCCCAAGTTGAAATCCATCGCCAAGCACCTACCGCTGTACTCCGGCAGCTGAACTAGCGATCCAGTTTCCTTCTAGGCTTACAAAGCACTTATTATGGCTTCAATAAAGTGTATAGGGCATCCATCCCCTCTGTAGGATTTCGGGTACGTGTACGTCCTTTATTTAGGATCAATACCGTTGGGTGTCAGTGAGGCTTGTGTCGTTGCAGCCGCGGCCGCGGCCGGCACTGCGCGCTGTGGGAGGACGACTCGTTCCCGCCGCACCGCGCGCTGCCCAAGCGTCTCGCCAACAACGTCATCTGGATGAGGCCCTACGTGAGTTGAGTACACGTGTCTACACCACACTGTACACTGTTGTTGCTCATCTAACTTATGACTTTCACTTGAAGGTTACTTGAAGCATTCATCTCCTGTCTTTATAATGTATCTAAGTATATAAGCTTCACGACTGCACACAAATAAGTACTGAAGTAATAAACTAATGTTTACAAACACGTGTCGAGATCTCTTTATTATCTATCTTATTGTTGTTTGAGCACCGAGGTGTCTAAACAGCTAGTCGTGTATTGTGGATGATGATTGACTACTCAGTATAGGTTGGTAGGTAGGTGCATATCTATCTGTTGATGTTTCAATGCTAGCAAAGTTAGGTACGTATAGTGGTTCATACATGCGATAAGGTCACGTAAATACATAATGTAGGTAAGGTGCCAGATGCAGTGCAGGTACATAGTGACAATACGCGCTGCCCTCATATGCAAATGTATATCGCATCACTATGTATGTATCTAAAGGTGTGTACAAATTACGCGCGGCAGCCGCGCGAGCCGATGCGATGTTCGAGGGTCTGCCGCGCGTAATGTGGACCCGGCTTAACTGTAGCACCGCGACGCGACGCGCGACGGGTGGGTACCTCCTGCACTACACCGCGAGGAGCGTTCACACCAGTACATACATACATTGTGAATAGATAGCCTGCGCACGTAACACACCTCCTTCAAGCTGCGCACACACTACCTGCCACCGCCACCCTCACGTAACCCTCTATCACACATCGCACCACACCACTGCACTAGTGAACGCTTGGGTTGTGCGACCTCACCATTCACCTCACATTGCTCACAATAGGCGCCGCACCTGTCTGTCTGTTTGTTTACATTGCCACATCGCACACCGTCCGCGTCCGCTACACTTTATATATTTGCACATCGGTAGGTAGGTAGGTAGGTATGTACATATTATGTACGTACAACAGCCTTGTGTTGTCGCCGCGGCCACGGGCGGCGCCGCTTGTATGTAAGTAGGAACGCGTCTCGAATCGCCGTTTCAGGTGACTAGTGTGGACCTTGAGGAGTTTAGCAATACCTACTTACCATTACAATACAACATAATTATTGGAGGCTGCAACTGGCAAGCAATGGCTGCATAGTGTGGTGTGGTGTATATTGTAGTAAATAAAACAAGGTCCTCTTAGATCGAAGCTTTTATTATCGTTTGATTTTGAGTAATGTTAGTTAGTACCCACACCTGGCTAGAATACAGTAAGTACGTAGATGAGTCAATAAAATATTACTTATTCAGACCCATTCGGTTGCGATCGGAAAGAACGATTTTATTTTGATAAAATTTTAGGCTGATGCTGTACGTAACACACATTTTGTTTACTGTTCATCAAAAACAGCGCCAGGAAACGGCAGAGCCGCGGACTCGCTCGACCACGTACCGTAGGTACCTACTCATATAATAAGTATGTATAACATAATTGTAACTAGCTAGGTACGTGCTACATACAATGTATGTTCAATATGGGGAGGGTCAGCCAGCGGCCAGCGGTGGCCGACTGAGGACAGGACTTGGGTCGACAGGTCCCTTCGACCGCGGCCCGACCCACTGCAGTTCGACGAAGTAACCACACATCATTAATTGACCCCATTCATTATACTATATGTATAGGTACACGTATTAGATAACTAAAGTGTATCGTCGAGTCAGTCGCCTCATACGTAGTATAGATTCTATAGGTACCATATTATATTATTATTTTTGTATAGGTCGGTAGCGTTGCGTGAATTGAGTGATGCATGAACTAGGAACACTGTTGAGTAGGTATTGGTCGCCGACCCCGGGGCTGCCTGCGCGGGCGCAGACCCGTTATACTTACCTGCTCGCAGTTATACTTACCTTTAGGTAGGAAGGTAAGGTACTCGACGAACGTATTGCAATTAAAACAGTCTTAAACACCCGGAATTTAGATATATAAACGCACCTTTCTGCCTCTGGCTGCACATGGGTACCGTATGCTGGGTTTTTGTGTTACTAAGGGTCGATTTTTCAATTGCTGGATAAACCTCGGATAAGCTCTTCCTCCGATAAGTCCATACAAAAACAGTTCTTATTTCAAATTAACAGCCAGATACCATTTATCTGGCCATTGAAAATCAGGGCTAAATTAATTTTCTTTGAAATGACGATGACTTAATCATAGCAGCTATCATTGATAACGTCATATCTATATTGTGATTCGGAGACGTGGAGCGGCGCGGCCGCCCGCCGCGTGCTCGAGGCGGTCCTCTCTCTACAGGCGACTCGTAAAGAAGACATCAACGCGTTCTGTGCACCTCCGTAACATTAATGCGACAATATCGTACACCCAGTGTCAGTAGACCTAGGTAGGTACCGACGTACTCGTCTGTAGTCAATAATTAATGTAAGGTTTTAAGATAACATGTGAGGCTTTACGATTAGCAATATAGGTAATTTAGTCCCTTCCCTTAGAGTTATATAAGGCCCAAAGGTGTTGTTGAAACCAGCACCATATTTTAGTATGTTGTTAAGCATGTTATTCTGACTAAAAAACCATCGGGAGACAGTTTCTAAAGTGGTTAAGTCACCAGTAATGACGTCATCAAAATGGCCGTTGCCGCGTTTAGAATATCAAAGGCACCTTTTTTTCCGCTAAGGGAAAGGACTAATTAATCATATGGGGGCTGGGGGCGCGATGTTCACTTCGCATCCCTCGGTCGGTTAGTTAGTTAGTGGTCGGCGCACGTCCGCACCGCGGCGCCGCGCACCCGTACATACGTACATGTACATGTACCTGGACGGTACCTACTGCTACTTTATATTAATAGCGATGGTATGGGAACGGTTATGGGCCGTGCTATGTTTGGCACAGCATGCGGCTTGCGGCATGCGGCATACTTACATTATAGCACGCGGCGCGTTGCGTCTTGCGTCACCGCACCGTCCGCAGTGGGCACGCGTCCCGCCACGGTCGACCGTTACCTAATGACAACACTGCAGGCAGCACTGGTTGCGGCCGATGATCATAATAATTGTTATCGACATGTTAGTTAATATGAGAGGCACGCCGCCGCCGCCGCCGCCGCCGCCGCCGCCGCCGCCGCCGCCGCCGCCGCCGCGTATATGTTCGAAGCTTTTATATGTAGGGAATCGATTATGAATATAAACTGTGAAATGGCCGTGAAGTTCATTTGACAACAACAGTACCTATCTAACTAAATGTATTTAAAGCAACCATTTTTATTTTGCCCGAGCATGTGATAACAATATAGAAAACGGGTAGGTTGGTACTTTTAGGTACCTACATACTTACTTATTATGTTTGGAATATTAATTGTTAAAGTTACATCATAAGGCCAATCAGATCAGCTCGAGCCCAACACGAAACGAAGTGGGTCACGTGTATGCGTCTCACCTACCTCGGCCGGCAAGCCTCTAAGCAAGCATTCATGTAAACAATCAATGGATGGAGGCTAAGGTTGTGCCGGGGCCGGGCTGGGGACGGACGGGGCCGGGGACGGGCGGGACCGGGACGGACGGGGTCGGGCGGCGGTTTCTCTGAGAGTTGACATTCGACGACGACGTCACACTCCTCAATAATTATACTTTCGTCCAATTTGCATTGTTCTTATTATTTGACAGCAACTATTTTTAAGCTATTGTATAGCTTTTATCGCGGGCTTTGAGCGCGGCGACCGAATCAAGAAATTCCGTAACGAAAATAAAACCTAAGACGAGCTGCTCCGAAATCGGACGAATACGTAAGCAGCTGTTTGTGAGAAAGCGTGTAGGTATCTATAAATATAAAAGAAAAATCTTGAATTAATATCAAAGAAAAAAAAAAACTGCATTAATAAAAAATAAATAAAAATACGTGTGGCACTCGGGGACTGCCGCGGTAAAGCTATTGCATAGCAATTTTTATCAACTTATTCAGTTATAATTATTATTATTTTTATTTTTTTTCGTTTTTGATATTAATAGATACCTATACACCTTCTCACAAACAGCATACGTGTGGGAGGTGTTAGGTTTTTTTAAATCAAAATTTCTTGATTCGGTCGCCGCGCTCAAACACCGAAGTCTGCGATAAAAGCTATAAAATAGCTTAATAATTATAATTGCATTTGTTGATAAAAAATGCTATGCAATAGCTTTACCGCGGCAGTCCCCGAGTGACATACGTATTTTAATATAAAAAAAATCTTTACATATCTTTGAGTCTCCTGTGGTCTATAGCCACCAAAGCGGAGTGTCCATATTATACATACAGCGCCTCGTCGAGCGCGATGTGTATGTAATGTGTAGTGCCTAGTAGGCTAGGTAGGTACATAGGTAGGTAGGTACCTCGCCTACTCACCGTGCGTGCCGTGCCGTGCCGTGCGGTGCGAGTGCGAGTGCGAGTGCGCGTGTCATTTCCAGCTTCGGGGAATAGGCAACTATGGGAAGATAAACCATTTAAATGTCATTGCATGCGCATTAGTATGCGCTCCTTCACTTCTCCAATCAGATATCTACTGTTATATTAAACAGTATTCGTATATCTATTCGGATGTTTATCTGTGAAAACTGTGCCCGCCAGCATCCCAGTAGGTAGTTCAACGTAGGCATCTCATCATCAAGCTACTAACTAATGACGTTATGTCGGTGCCGGTGAAGCAAGTCGCGGCACAGTCGGCGCCGGCGCATGTGAGCAGAGCAGCTGCGACGCCTGCGACTAACTACCGTTACATTAAGTACATTTATCGGTATAGGTACATGAACCTCGCAATTGTACTTCATACTTACTACCTATATAATATTATGTAGGTAGGTAGCCACTTGGTGTTATTTCACATGAGCGAGAGTGGCGGGCGGGGGCAACTTTAACGAAGTACTGCGGTGTATGCGGTGTGTGGCTCACACGCACTGGCTCCATTTAGCATTTTGGAAAGTAGGCAAAAGACAGTTAGTCTGTAAAAGTGAAGTGCATCAATGGCGCCGCGCCCGCGCCGGCCGACCCGACGACGCGCGCCCGCCTGCGCCGTGCTGGCTGCACTCTCACACTCACACGACCACGCTCGATTCACTTTTTATTGACTAATCAATTCGACCACCGTTTCGGTTTGAACACACTAAATAAGCGTTTAAACGGCGCGGCGTTGCCAAAATAATGTTTTATTCGAACCCGAACTGGGTGCAGAACCCTAAAAAGGAACTGAGAATAGTCGTGATGAAAGTCTAGGTTGTTGTTTGTCGGTCTGATGTTTGAAAATATTTACCAAATTTCTTGTCCAAAGATTATAGTAGGATGAAATGCGTGAAACATTGATATTTATTGAATTGTCACCCGTCACATGAACAGTCAAGCGGCCACGCACAGATAGAAGCGAGCGCGGACCGTAGCTGCGCATAGATCAAGCGTATTGTAAGCTAACATCCATAATCTATCTAAAGCAAAACGTAACCGACGACGAAGCGATAATAGAGCGATTTGCGAAGTTCAATTACCGGTTGCAGTACCGGTGCCGCCGTGCCGCGTGCCGCATGCCGCATGTCGGCCCTCCTCCGCTCCGATGGGCACGGTCTAGATTTATTTGCGCTCACGGAACGTCGCGCGTCGGCGCAATTGTTGAAAGCATAATTTTTTAAATAAAAATGTTACATACTATAAATATACATATAAAAAGAGTGCGTGCAACTCTCCGGCCGAGTAGCTTGTCTCTCTCATGCCCACGCATTTTCTTTTTCTGTATACTTTAGTCGTCCGTCACCTCACCACCATTGTGTTCGACCGCAATTTCACCATGGTATATGTGATAATGAGACCTGGTTCCTCCTGAACTGGCTCTGTCCTCAGTCTGGGTGTAATTATCTATATAAGTATTACACCAATAAGGTGGCAAAGAACTTAGGTAGTATAATATAATGTACGTAATGTATTGTTGCAACAGGAGCTGTACGCGCGGCCCACGTTGGCGGGAGCGGGCGAGGCGAGCGAGACGAGCGAGGCGAGTGAGCCGGCCGAGCTGGCCGAGAGCGACCACGAGCGAGCCGCGCGGTCAGTGTGGTGGCAATTAATGAATTAATTAAATATTCTTTATTGTATTCACCCACCATATACTTACAAGAAAAGAAAGGACATATAAAATAACAGAGAAGACGATCTAGGCGGCCTTATCGCTTAAGCGGTCTCTTCCAGGCAACCTTTGTGTAACAGGAAATAAATAAAACAGTGGCAGGTGGAGCGACTACCTACAAATTTTGCATAAACTATAATAGTATAGTTTACTTGGTCTTCAGGTTACTTTCTTGATTTGATTTGTTTCAGCGAGTTTTCATTAGGTATAGTTAAGTAGGTAGCATCTATAAACACATACTAAATTTAGTTAAGTTGCAATAATATTGTTGTCTTTAGGTTAATTTATTTTTGATAATATTTCGAGTTAGTGTGAAGGATTGATTGGTTTTAATATTTTTTCGTTGTAATATTTTGTTGTTGTTGTTTTGTGTTATCCTTAGAAATTTTAATGTTTTACTTGGCACCGACTTCAAAATGATGTAGAAAGATAATATTTATTTTAAGCTTTTCAGTTTTTGAAGTCGGTTTTTTTTTTATTTATAATTTTTATTTATTTAACACTTTTAAGTTACGAATATGGGTAGACCCAGTAAGGCAGCTTTTCGAATGCGGAAACAACGGCTAGATGAAACGGAATAAAACAGAACCGTACAGACACTGAAATATTGAAAAAATATGAATGAAAGTCCGTAGGAGTTGGGCCGTCACGGTGCACAAGTTACAAGGCACTACACTTGATGAAGCTGTTATAGATCTTGGAAATAAAAAAAAGTCTAAAGGCCTAAACCCTAAATGTGTATGTATTTAGCTGTCAGTCGTGTAAAATAACTTTGAAGGAATAGCACTGCCTAATTTAGAATCAAATAAATTATTGAGTAGGCCACACAGAATCTTTCGTCAAAGAGCATTGCCAGAAATGATACTCTTTATAATGTTCGCCTTTAAATTTTGCCATGAGTAAGTTAATTCACACGTTCGAGCTGTTTGTCATTAAGGAGTTCCGTTGTATGCATTCCTAGTCCAAGTCCAGTCCAGTCCAGTCCAACACGTCCTTGATCATAGTTAGGTATCTCCTCGTAATGGAATTGTCATAAACCTAACTATACCTCAATGCCAAGTCAAAGTCAAAGCCCTTTATTCAGTTTAGACCCTAAGAGGGCACTTATGAACGTCGAAACTACTGAAGTTACCACCGATTCGGAAGTTTTTTTTTTGGACAATCTGACAATGTTGGCTTTTTTTCCATTAAATTTTTAACAATTTTTAAAGAAATATAATACACATAAACACAAAAGATGAAAAAAAAACAACAAGAAAAATAAATAAAAAATAATAACCTGAACAAGTTCAATTTTATTAACGATTCACGAATCACTACACAATTCCGATCTGGTATATCTTCGGAGTCCACTGTCTAATACCAATGAAATTTAAATGGAACCATTTTGACGCTATACTAAATCCAATGCAAAAGAGTTTATTAAAATCGGTTCGTAAACAAAGAAGTTATCCCCAGAAATAGGTAGGATCATTGAGAAGTTCCGGTGGTCGTCTATGGTCTTCTTCATCAGTTTCACATCACCAAATGATACTTTCTGAATGCAAATGCTTGATTTGTTACCGAAAATACCAAAATCACTATGTATATGCGTATAATATTTGAGGAGTTCCCTCAATTCTTCAGGATTCCATCGTCAGAACTGAATTTTGAAAAAATGGGACCAATCTGGAAGTATACCCTTTCAAATGAAAAAGATTTTTTTAAATCGGTTCATAAATTACGGAGTAATGAGTGTACATCCATTAAAAAAAAATACAACCGAAAATACAAGTCGGTTAAAAATACATAACTACATAAAATAAATATAGATATGCAAATAAATAAATTAATTAATTTATTTATTTATTTAGCACATGGAGGACTTACAGCTAATAAAAACAAACCAAAAGAAGAAACCATAGTCACCAGATGGCCAATTACAAATCCTCACGTATAGATTTATAATATTGTTATTTATGGTGTGAGCACATGTGAGCACATAACAAAAAACTAATACTAAATATTGTCAATAAATAAAAGAAAATAAAAAGATCAAAGAGAGTGATAGTAGGAGAATATTTGCGATTTAAAAGTTTCAATATTCTGAGCTTGTCTAATGACTTGAGGTAGAGAGTTGCAAAGGCGAACAGCTTGCCCGGTAAAAGACTGACTAAAAGTTTGGGAGCTGTGTGAGGGAGTTTTGAGTTCAGAAGACTTACGAAGACCGTGATGCTGGGAGCTATGATATTCGAAATGTTCCTTAAGTTATCATAAAGGAGCTTTGGGATTAAATTAAATAGTATATAAGGTTGAAAGTATGTGAGTATTCCGGCGAAGGCGAATAGGGAGACACTTGAGTTGACAACGAAACTGAGAGACGTGGTCAAATTTGCGCAAGCCAAAAATGAACCGTATGCAAAAATTTATACAGACAACAAGTTTTACCTCATTGAATATCTTTTATTTTGAGTGCAACATCTTATATGACAAGAGTCAGATTATTCGTAATTTATCTTGGTTATACATTGAGAACGGACATAAAGTAATACAAAGCAAAAGATAACCAAAGTGGTGACCCGTGAAGAATAACCCTTCTGAAGTGAAAATTTATATGGTGGGAAACGAGAGAAATCAAAATGGCAGTTTCGGCACCTCAGATATCACATGGACTTTCTGATTTATCAGCAATTACCGTCTCTTCGCGAATCCTGGAATTCTGGACACACCAACCAACAGCATGGTTCATCAGGACGGAAGCGGTACTGGCACCGCAGAAATTGGGTGACGCCTCAAAATTCGACCTGGTAGTGTCAAAACTGGGAGCAGACATAAAGTAATACAAAGCAAAAGATAACCAAAGCTGTATAGCAAAAGTAATTTGTGGTAGTTGGTCCTACTTTACCCGAGATATTAAAGTTTTGCTACCAATAATTCTAGCCTTAGTTTTAGCTGGATTCACTTGGAGACCAAAAAGTCTGCTCCAATCAGATATAGCAGTGGAGCGTGGACGTGTGACGTGGACGTGTGCCGTGTCGCAGGTGGAGCGTGCTGTTGGGCGCGGTGGGGTGCGCGGCGCTGGCGCACACGCCGCGGCTGGTGACGTGTGACGTGGACGTGTGACGTGGACGTGTGACGTGTCGCAGGTGGAGCGTGGTGTTGGGCGCGGTGGGGTGCGCGGCGCTGGCGCACACGCCGCGGCTGGTAACGTGTGACGTGTGACGTGGACGTGTGACGTGTCGCAGATGGAGCGTGGTGTTGGGCGCGGTGGGGTGCGCGGCGCTGGCGCACACGCCGCGGCTGGTAACGTGTGACGTGTGACGTGGACGTGTGACGTGTCGCAGGTGGAGCGTGGTGTTGGGCGCGGTGGGTTGCAAAGGCGAACAGCTTGCCCGGTAAAAGACTGACTAAAAGTTTGGGAGCTGTGTGAGGGAGTTTTGAGTTCAGAAGACTTACGAAGACCGTGATGCTGGGAGCTATGATATTCGAAATGTTCCTTAAGTTATCATAAAGGAGCTTTGGGATTAAATTAAATAGTATATAAGGTTGAAAGTATGTGAGTATTCCGGCGAAGGCGAATAGGGAGACACTTGAGTTGACAACGAAACTGAGAGACGTGGTCAAATTTGCGCAAGCCAAAAATGAACCGTATGCAAAAATTTATACAGACAACAAGTTTTACCTCATTGAATATCTTTTATTTTGAGTGCAACATCTTATATGACAAGAGTCAGATTATTCGTAATTTATCTTGGTTATACATTGAGAACGGACATAAAGTAATACAAAGCAAAAGATAACCAAAGTGGTGACCCGTGAAGAATAACCCTTCTGAAGTGAAAATTTATATGGTGGGAAACGAGAGAAATCAAAATGGCAGTTTCGGCACCTCAGATATCACATGGACTTTCTGATTTATCAGCAATTACCGTCTCTTCGCGAATCCTGGAATTCTGGACACACCAACCAACAGCATGGTTCATCAGGACGGAAGCGGTACTGGCACCGCAGAAATTGGGTGACGCCTCAAAATTCGACCTGGTAGTGTCAAAACTGGGAGCAGACATAAAGTAATACAAAGCAAAAGATAACCAAAGCTGTATAGCAAAAGTAATTTGTGGTAGTTGGTCCTACTTTACCCGAGATATTAAAGTTTTGCTACCAATAATTCTAGCCTTAGTTTTAGCTGGATTCACTTGGAGACCAAAAAGTCTGCTCCAATCAGATATAGCAGTGGAGCGTGGACGTGTGACGTGGACGTGTGCCGTGTCGCAGGTGGAGCGTGCTGTTGGGCGCGGTGGGGTGCGCGGCGCTGGCGCACACGCCGCGGCTGGTGACGTGTGACGTGGACGTGTGACGTGGACGTGTGACGTGTCGCAGGTGGAGCGTGGTGTTGGGCGCGGTGGGGTGCGCGGCGCTGGCGCACACGCCGCGGCTGGTAACGTGTGACGTGTGACGTGGACGTGTGACGTGTCGCAGATGGAGCGTGGTGTTGGGCGCGGTGGGGTGCGCGGCGCTGGCGCACACGCCGCGGCTGGTAACGTGTGACGTGTGACGTGGACGTGTGACGTGTCGCAGGTGGAGCGTGGTGTTGGGCGCGGTGGGGTGCGCGGCGCTGGTGCACACGCCACGGCTGGTAACGTGTGACGTGTGACGTGGACGTGTGACGTGTCGCAGGTGGAGCGTGGTGTTGGGCGCGGTGGGGTGCGCGGCGCTGGCGCACACGCCGCGGCTGGTAACGTGTGACGTGTGACGTGGACGTGTGACGTGTCGCAGGTGGAGCGTGGTGTTGGGCGCGGTGGGGTGCGCGGCGCTGGTGCACACGCCACGGCTGGTAACGTGTGACGTGTGACGTGGACGTGTGACGTGTCGCAGGTGGAGCGTGGTGTTGGGCGCGGTGGGGTGCGCGGCGCTGCACGACGCGTGCGCGGCGCTGGCGCACACACCGCGGCTGCTGGCGCGCGTCGCGCCCGCGCAGTCCTTCCGGCTGCACTACACTGGCGCCTTCAGGTACCTGCCGCGTCCCGGCCCCCTTGTACTGGTGTGAATGAGTATATAGTATACTGTGTGGGTGGCAGGTTCACCTTCTGGGTGTTCGGAGTGTGGCGCGAGGTGGTGGTGGACGACCGGCTGCCGACGCGCGGCGGCCGCCTGCTCGCCTCCGGGCCCGCCCCGCCCTCTACCGACTTCACTCTACCGCTGCTCGAGAAGGCGTACGCCAAGTTAGTGCACGCACACACACACACCCACACACACACACACGCACACACGCACACACACACACACCCACACACACACACGCACACACACACACACACACACACACACACACACACACACACACACACACACACACGCATACACACACACTGGAAGGAAGGAAAAAATTGGCTCTCAGGTGCAGCTGCCGAAACATACCTTACCTACCCGAGTAGTACCTTATTATCGTACTATAGTTTCCTCACGATGTTTTGAACGACGACCTCCGTCCGGCATTCGAGGTCACTAACGCTATTGCAGACGATCTGACCCTTCTGCTGAGGACGTAACCTTATAAAGTCTGGTCGATATCGTCGGGTAGCGGCATGTGGTAGTACCTAAACGGGTGGACGGGGTCAGGTTGTACGGCGGGTACGCGTCGCTGCGCAGCGTGCAGGCGGGGCAGGCGCTGCAGGACGTGTCGGGCGGCGTGGTGCAGCAGTTCTCGCTGCGGGCCACGCCGGCGCCGCTCACGCTGCAGGTGCTGCACTCGGCCCTGCCGCGCTCCACGCTGCTGGTGGCCGGCGCGCACCTGGTGACGGGCGTGGCGCTGGTCGGGGGCGCCACCGCCCTCGTGCGCCTGCGGGGGCGGCCCCGGGCGGGGGCGGGGGCGGGGGCGGCGGCGGGGCAGTGGGCGCCGGGCGGGGCGCGGTGGCGCGCGCTGCCCGCGCCCGACCGGGACCTGCTCGACCGGCGCACGCTCCACCACGCTGAGTTCTGGTCAGTACTCACGCCTACCACTTTCCTCGTAATTGCACTTGCACTCGCACTCGCTCGGCTGCATATCTCGTTTGTACTTTTTCGTCGGACAATACTATGGACTTAAACCCTGAGACTCGCGTGGTCGTCTCGTCAGTTTTTAAGTTAATCATATTTTTAAGTCGTTTGTTTGTTTTGTTATCTTTTTACGCCTAAACCGCTGAACAGATCGCGACGAAATTTAAGGTAAAATAAGGTGTGAGGTCGTCCCCGCAGGATGTCCCTCGACGAGGTGCGGGCTACGTTCGGCACGCTGGTGTTGGTGCACGTGGGGCCGGACGAGTGGGTGGCGGAGCCGGCGCTGCGGGCGCGGCGGCCCTGGCGCGCGGTGCTGGCGCGGCGCCGGTGGCGGGCCGGGTACAACGCGGGCGGGGCCGTCGCCGCCGCGCCGCGCACCGCCGGGGCCAACCCGCAGTTCCGCGTGACGGTGCCGGCCGAGAGTCACGTCGTCGTGTCCGTCACGCAGCAGTACACGCCGGGCGCGGGGCCGGCGCGCGTGCCCCACGCCGTCGGGTTCGCCGTGTACGAGGTGCCGCCCCACGTGGCCCCCGCCCCCCGCCCCTACGACCTGCGCCAACTGGTAGTAGTACACGCGCCCACCCACCTGGATCGACGCAACCTGCCCGGCTGTTCTAAATATTAACGTCTAGGTGCGTGTTGCATTGCAGCGGCTGCTGGATGTGACGCACTGCTCCCGCGCGCGCGAGGTGGCCACGTTCTTCACGCTGCCCGCGGGGCCGGGGGCGGGGGCGGCGGTGGGGATGGGGACGGGCCAGTACCTAGTGGTGCCGCACACGCAGCGCGCCCACACCGACGCCGCGTTCCTCCTGAGGATACTTACCGACGAGCACACCCACGTTTGGTACGTCCCCGTCCAACACCATATTATGCTTTCTTCCTCCATTCTGCCCTATCAATTAATATTTTTATAGTACAGTGGGAGCAAATAACATTTATTTACTTCTTAACATCTATCCTAACAGGGGGACCCTAATGCGATAGTGTTACCTTACATGTATACAATAAAAATACAATATTAAAATACAAATAAACAAGAACTTAAATATAACTTATGAGTAACAAATTATGCTTAGTAGGACCTTTGCTAATTCACTCAAATGACATGAAAATACATCTAGCCTGTCATGTTGTCATGGTTGTGGTTATCTATATATGTATGTATTTACAAAAGAAAAAGTAGTATATGTAGTATATCAGTTATCTGGCTTCCATAGTACAAGCTCTGCTTAGTTTGGGGTCAGATGGCCGTGTGTGAGGAATAATGTCCCAGAATATTTTTATGTGTTTCATTGGTAACTTTAATTCCACGAGTGAGAGGCGTATTTGCCAGTAAATTTGGTCTGGCAGATAGTACAGATAGCAGCGGACGGCGGAGCCGCCTCCACACGTAGCGGTCCGGCACACAGAGACTCAAGCGCCGCAGTATCCCCGGATTTATTGTCTATACCACGTAAAAATTTTACGAGATACGTGGTAAGAGTGAAATCTCGCCGTACTCTCAACTCATTGTAACCTACCATACCTAACACAAATAGCGTAGGGTACATTAAGGGGTAACAGGGGTATACTCCATACAGCCTCAGGTACAGGTGCCTCGTGAACTTATTCTGCACCCGCTCCAACATGACCCTGTATTTTTCTTCGTGAGGAGCCCATACGACTGCGCTATGTTCTAGATGACTCCTGACTAGCGCGTCGTATAGCACTCTTACCACTGACATGTTAGTGAACTTCTGAGTCTGCCTTAGTATAAACCCCAAGTTTCTATACGCCTTTTTACACACCTTGGTAATATGTTCACGAAACCATATATTTGGAGTGAAACAAACACCCAAGTCTCGCACCTGCGTTACTCGTTGCTTTGCCACTGTACCGATTTTGTATTCATACAGGGAAGGTGTACGAGCACGAGTGAGGCTCATTACTGAGCACTTGGATACGTTAAAGTATAGGTTATTTTCATGGCTCCAATCTACGACTCTCCGTATGTCCTCCTGAAGGCGTTCACAATCAGCCGGTTCCCTAACCTCGAGCAATAACTTGAGATCATCAGCAAATAATAAGCACGAGCTATACCTGATGATCTCCGGCAAATCATTGATCTTTATGATAAATTCTAGAGGGCCCATGTTACTACCCTGGCTTACGCCAGACCTAGTGGGATATGGTTCTGACTCGCAGCCATTATAATCTACGTACTGCTGTCGACCTCTCATATAAATCACAAAAAAATCCAGAACCTTCGGTGTGCACCCAATTTTGGCCAACTTGGTCAACAACACGTCGTTATCGACGGTATCAAAGGCTTTCCTAAAATCAAAGTAAGCTGCATCCACCTGGGATCCAGCATCCACCGCTGGCACTAGCTGCGCCATAGAGCTCAGTAGATTAGTGGCAGGGCTGCGCGTCCGAGAGCTGCGCCTTCACCTGTGCATACAAAGCGCGCTGGATAGCCGACTCAAATACCTTAGCCGGTGTAGAAAGCACGGCCACTGGCCTGTAATCACCAATATTTGGTCCTGCGCTTCCCTTAGGGACTGGAATAACTCGAGTTATTTTCCATTGAGTTGGAAAAGTATCGTACTTTAAACAGATATTAAATATATAATATAGAGGTTCAGCCAGTACCTTACCACACTCCCTAAACAGAAACGCAGGTATACCATCCGGACCAGCCGAGTGTTTGGGTTTGAGACGTGCCAGTGCTGCTTTTACTTCACTCAAGCTCAGAGTTTCCAAGTGCACACGCTCACCTGTCACGCCGTACGCCGCCGCCGCTGCTCGTGCGTCTAGTCGTGGTGATTCACTACTATAAACAGACTCAAAATAATGTGCGAACTGTGTAGCGCACTCATCATCCGATAGATTACAGTTGTCTTTTACAATAGCCGGCCTATTAACTGTTCCTCTTTTCGTTCGCATGTATTGCCAGAATGTTTTCGGATCTTTAGCGAACTGGCTCTGGATTTTAACCCTGTGATGAATATGTGCATCTTCTATAGCATTTTAACCCACGTCCTATACCTAGCAAATTCTCGGTAATCACAATCGAGATTTGTTTGTTTATATCGCTTGTGAAGCCGAGCTTTCATTTTAATGGCATTTATAATGTCACTTGTGTACCAATTAGGATAACTGTACCTCAGATTATTATATTTTGGTTTCTTCCTGGGTACGCATACATCTAAAATATTATTAAGGATACTATAAAAGTAGAGTAACATTCCATCTACATCTTGCATCTCACATAATGTGCTCCAATCTACAGAACCTAACAGTGAGTACAATAATCCATAATCAGCCTTATAGAAATTCCAATGAGGGCGCGAATCGCGTGGGCTAATAATAATAGTCTGTGGTGAGACAGAGGCTTGGGCGAGGCGCACGGTCACCACGAGCGGTGGGTGATACGCGTCGACCGGCACCAGCATCTCGTCCGCCGCCGCCACTGACACCCCCCCACGGAAACCTGTACTCAACACCAAATCTAGCATAAGGTCATCCATGTGATACCTGTTGTGCAGGGACATATTATGAAATGAAATAAATGAAATGAAATAATTTATTCATTCAAATAGGCCTTCACAGGTACTTGTGAATAGTCAAGACTCTAACGCACGGTTCGAAAGGTTGCTTTTACTGAGAAGAGCCGGCAAGAAACTCAGCAATTACTCTTCTCAAAACAAACTTAGATTGATTACATAGAATGTATCCTGCAAGAGCGAGCGCTACACCCAAGCATTGTCGTCATTTAAATATTCATTAATGTTATAGTATGCCTTCTGTACTAAAATCGTAAAGGCAAATTTAAAAGTGCAGGAGGGATCTTATTATAGAAGCGTGTACTCAGTCCCAAAATGTGCGTCGTCATAATGATTGAGTTATAACAAGTCGAGTTAGTTGTCCCACGAACGCATTAGCGTGCGCCCGCGTCCACCCTCTTATTACAGTAGTCTTTGTAATTGAACCATTTCAATATAAAATAATTTTGTGACTTTGTAACTGATTATAATTATATTTAATGAACTGACAGTGTTGAAGTTGTGTGAACTTTTGTAGAACTGAAATTATACTACTGATTAACGAACAGTTGACATTTATTTAATTCCCACACAATAGTACCTTTAAACCTGCATCATTCCGCAGCCAAAAATTCAACCTCGACCCCCTCGCGAGTGTGTTTAGAGGGTTCACGATTTATCGGGTGGTCACATTTCAGGGAGGTGAACGAGGACAACGCGATTTTGCACGATATATCTGCGGAGTTCATCGAGGAGGGGCAGCCGGCGCCGGTGAGTGACTCCCGCCGCACCCGGGACCCGGTCTAGTATAGGGGGAGCGCATAGTGTATAGAGCGTCTCGTGTCGTCGTCAGATGGAGGTGTGCGGGTCGGCGGCGCGGCTGCTGGGCGTGCCGAGGTGGGCGGTGGGGCCCGGGGGGGAGGCGGAGGTGGAGGCGGGCGCGGTGCGCGCGGCGCTGCGGCGCGGCGCGGGGACGCCGGGGGGGCGGGCCGGGGCGGCGCTGGGCCGCGCGCTCGTGGCGCTGGTGGCGCTGCGACACGGCGCGGTGGCGGCGCGCCACGTGCCCGCGCTGGTGGCGCTGGTGGCGCGGTGGCAGGGCGCCTACGCGGCGGAGCTGCGGGCGGGGACGAGGCGCGCCCGGTGCCGGTGCGGGGGCGCGCTGAGCTCGTACGGGGCGCGGGCGGCGCTGCGGCGCGGCGGCGTCGCGTGCAGCAACAAGGTGGTGGAGTGCGTGGTGGCGCGGTACTCGCGCGGCCGCACGCTCGCGCCCACAGACTACCTCACGGCGCTCGCCCGGTTGCACCTCGCCCACGGTATCTTCACTCACTCACTCACTCACAAGTTTGCACTAAAAAGTATAAACCACAGAAATATTTATGTGGTATAAACCCATTTTGAAGTCGGTTTTTCTTTTTGTTCAAAGTTAATTTTAGTTGTATATGTACCTAAATCAAATATTGTAATTATTGTATGTCATTAGTTTCCAAAATATAATGTTCTACTATTTTATACTACTATAAAAGCGATGTAATCGAGTGGTACGTCTGTCGTATGTTCCAGCGCGGCACCGCACCCTCGACGCTAAGACGAAGTACAATCCTATCTCCCTGGAAGAGGTACGTACACGGACCTACGCGCCACCCACATACTGCTTGTAGCAAGCGACCGACCGACACACATGCACACGCATACCTTTAGCAGCCCCCTCTACCCTCGCGGTGAGTCGCGACCACGACGACCCATCGCCCTCCGAAGGGCGTTTTACGACAGGCAGGGAACCGTAAGCAACACCGTAACACCGTAGCTGCTATTCTAAGCCCCAGCTCCTTAGTTAAATTCATTGTAGGAGGATCGAAGGCGCTATTGCAAACTTACCACTAAGTGAAAAGGCTACCAGGCGCAAAGTGTGTTCGTTATCCAATATTGTGTTTATGTTGCAGATGATCCTGATGACTATCTCCTCGTGAGGCATGGCGTGTGGCAGCGTGTGGTGACATGTTGCAGCATGTGACGGCGTGTGGCAACATGTGGCGGCGTGTGGAAGCAGTACTCACCCGGCGTTTGATTTGTTGCGGTTATTGTTATTGTTATGTATCGGTGCAATTGTCGACACTCAATAGATAAACTAAGTACAGAAGGACTGCTCCGTATAAAACACATAACTAACAGAAAGGGTGTGAGATACCTGCTAGATTTTTTTTATCCTATATGTTTTGAATGAACAAGATTTGTGTTTGAACCAGAATTATTTTAGAATTGTAAAGTAAAGTTCTGACATGGTTCGGGCGTGGTGCGCTTGAGTTGCCTGACGAGCTGACTGTGTGCGAGGCTGCGCCTGGCTCGGGGCGGGCCTTCTGTACTTGTATACGTTAGTAGTATAGTATAGTGTATTCAGTATTGAACTAGTGTTAAATGATACGCGGTACCAAAGATTATCCGTCCAGCTCCCTCCGGCCGCACCGCACGGTCGCAGTACAAACGTAATATTCGAATCTATACAGTAGGTAACTCTCTCTCTGTGCGAGAGGTGATATAATTTATATTGAGATAGGTATCGTTGCAAAATATATTATATTAAAAATTATAATATATTTATATTATTATACATAGTTGTATTTACACCAGCCATGTTCTTATCGATGGATGGTCGCGTCGAGTCGGTGCTCATCTCATCCCAGTGCAATATTGACATATTTTTATTTAGGAGGTATTTAGTTGATTATGTATCAGTTCTCGGAACTTTGACAAAAATATACACACAAAGATCTGTGTCCCATTGAAATTAGGGTTGGGCCGAACATGGGTTTCACCGAATACGAACATTCGGCCGAATGTTCGGTAAAACTTTTACCGAACCGAATATTCGGCCGAATGTTCACCGCGTGCGTTTGTTTTCGTTATTTTTTATTTGAAAAGTATATTTGAATAGTTTATTTTGCTTGGTTTTATAATTGAGTGTCTTAAAATGAGTGGAAGAAGATCGAGTATATGAACTTATAAGACCGTAGTAAAGTGAAATGTTCGATTTGCGGAAACATACTAATAAAATATCTCGGTGATTTAGCCGCATATTCGGTCAACCTGCCGAATATGCCGAATTCCGAATATAAAACGAATGTTCGGCCCATCCCTAATTGAAATATCTAGGTAGGAGTTGACCGAGTTGACATGTGATATGTAATTATAGGTGGGTGTGGGTACGGTACCTCAGTCTGTGGTGTAAGTGTGCGTGGGGGGGGGGGGGGGATGGGGGACTAGTCGAGGGCACGATGGACCTTCAATCTATATATCTGTTGGTGCTAGTTATATCGCAACGTGAAAGTTGACGCGCGTCTGACGGTATTATTGTTATTTGTTGTTATATTTTAATATATATAAGTATATTACTTAAATCCTTCGCTACGGTAGCTAAGGAAAAACGAACCTGTATGCGAACACTGTGAACTACAATGTTAGTTAAACACAACAATATTGGCTGACCAGCTGACTGACTGAGGTAGAGGCAGGTGCGTGCGCGTGTGTGTGTGCGTGTTGCCTCTACTTGTGACTACTGAACGTGAACCGTCGCCACCACATGTCACATGCCACCCACCACACACCACCAAGCCTCATGCAGCGGTCGAGCTATAGATGTCAACTTGTGGTTGGCGGATGGTGATGGTGACATTGAGCCCGACTATTGACTATGTATTTAAAATAAACACAAACACTTTAGATGGTTGTATTTTATTGTCGACCGAGACGTTGCCTCCCTGTTTTTTTTTACAATGGATAGAAATATATCTATGGAATGTGTTCGAAAGTGTGAAGGGCACCTCCAATGGCCAGTGGGGGCCTGGTCCTCAATTGTAGGTAGAAGTTGGAGCACCCCGGTAGGGCTTGGCGAAAAACGCCAAGGCGATGATAGCTCAGTGGTAGTGACGTCCGACGCCGCGGCGACGGTCGTGGGTCCGAATCCTACAATGAGCTTGAGCTCTCGTTGAAGGAAAACATCGTGAGGAAACCATAGCACGGTGGAAGGGTTCTTTGTAGTACCCGCCTAGCTGGCTACCACCCTCAAGTTGAAAATGTGTTGCCAAACACCTATTGGTGTGTTCCGGCAGCTGCACTTGAGAGTTAGTTCCTTCTAGGCTTTGTGTGCTTACCACCTTCGGTCACATCACACACCATAGTGAGATTGTGGTCAAACACAAGCCTATACCAAGTAAAAAAAAAAAAAAACTATTTGAAGTAGCCAGGCAGGCGGGTCCTACAAAGTAGCTTCCACAGGAATGCTGATTAGCTACAGAGCCAAGTAATACAATGAAAGCTTAAAAAAAGCTCAAGCACACATACATATTAAACAAATTAAATAATACAAACAACTAAAGGAACTTGAAAGTTGCCTTGCCTGCCACCTGGCAAATTTAGATCGAATGTTAGTAAAAATATAGGTTATCTTTGCAATTGCTACGTAGTACTTGTGGCACTCGCACAGAAATCATGTAATTTCTTCACCACACGATAACGATGATGATGTAGTCATAGAGAATTTCTATTAGAATAGGGTATTTTACTTCATATGAGAAAAAATCTAAAAATGTACAATTTAGATAGCTTAGGCAATAAGCAGTCGGGAAATGTTAGTTTTAGTTCATAAAATAACTTAATTAATTTTAATTCATTTCAAAGATTTCAGTTTTTGAAGTGAAACTTCTTTATCGACGTATGGGAGAAATTTTTGTAGCAAATCGTCACGTTTTTCGGTTACGCGCCATGTTGCTTTTATTATGTTTTCCCGTATTTTGGAAGGCAAAGGGTTCTAGCTCATACAGCATAGCCATTTATCTTATTTATCTTCTTAGTTTTGAATTAATGTCTGACATCTTAAAATATAAAGGTATGAAGTTAGCTAGCGAAAAACATTGGTTGCCATGGCAACCAATGTTTTTTAGTAAGCGTTACTTCCGTCAGAATTTTAATCAGGGACTTTTCAGAAGTTTCACTTCTACCATGTGTGACTTGCACACACACACACTTTTTTTTTTTATGTGTTTCTAAACAAGCGAAACAGGAGCCGCCATTATAATGACGTCATACGGTACTGTATGTAAACTAAAATGTGTCAACTGAAGTATTATTATTTTTACACTAGTATTCGTGTGATACTTCGTGGCCGCGCCACCGCGTACAACACGCGTACAATGCGATAAATGGTGTAATGATGTACAGAATGATTGTAAAATAAATGTACGTCTATGGGTCATTGTATTAAAAGTGAAAAATACACATTGTTTTTAGGGTTCCGTAGCCAAATGGCAAAAAACGGAACCCTTATAGATTCGCCATGTCTGTCTGTCCGTCTGTCTGTCCGTCCGTATGTCACAGCCACTTTTTTCCGAAACTATAAGAGCTATACTGTTGAAACTTGGTAAGTAGGTGTATTCTGTGAACCGCATTAAGATTTTCACACAAAAATAGAAAAAAAAAACAATAAATTTTGGGGGTTCCCCATACTTAGAACTGAAACTCAAAATTTTTTGATGCGCGAGAGACACTTCCAAAGTGGTAAAATGTTGGTCCCCCCCCCTCTGTAACTTCTAAAATAAGAGAATGATAAAACTAAAAAAATATATGATGTACATTACCATGCAAACTTCCAACGAAAATTGGTTTGAACGAGATCTAGTAAGTAGTTTTTTTTTAATACGTCATAAATCGAAAACCGCAATTTACCTTTCATTCAATCAACTCAAATATAAAAAAAAATGGCATTTTTTCTTACAGCACAAATAAAGGAAAAATTCTAAAAAATAAAAAAAGTTGATAATTAAAGGATGTCCCCATATATACATAGTTACGTTAGTTAGGTCTTTATTAATTACCTCTGAGTTGTATGGGCGCTCATACAATTTAGAGGTCTAGCTTAATTGGCACTAACGTCAAATACAGTAAATAAATAAAATTATGCATTTCCCGTTATGGACGAACGATGGACGAAGTTTGTACGGAACCCTCGGTGCACGAGTCCGACTCGCAGTTGGCCGGTTTTTTTAAATAGCAGCTGTGGCGCGGCCACGAAGTATCACACTAGTATTCATGCATTCAGGAACAGCACACTAATAAAACCGGTCCTATTGGAGATCATTAGGGGAGGTATATGTCCAGTAGTGGACGTCTTGCGGCTGAGATGATGATGATGATGACACTAATAAAAAAGATAATAGCTCATTTTTAATTTATAAAATTTTATAAGTCCAATTGGGACCAATATCAGCGCATTTATTTACTTACAAGATACCAAATACCGTCATGATCGTGGAGTAACATGGCGTCCAGCGTTTTCATCAATCTACGCGCGAAAATTTAAAATGTAATATTTAAATGCATTTTTATGGCACTTATCGATTGAATAAAATTGTTGTTTTTTTTTTGGTAGCTTATGAACCTTAATAGTACCTTAGGAACGAATTGAGACACTTTTTAAAAATGGGTGTAATACCCTATTAGACGATAGATCAAAGAAGATAAGATAAAGATAGAGAAAGAGTAAAATAATAGACCTTGCGATAGATGTAGTGTACAGTACAGGTACCCTCTATTAGCGGTTATAGGAACTAATAAGAGAAAAAGTACGCTGTTGCCTACTGTCGCGTACAATTAGTTAGCAAATATAATCAGAGATGGCGGTATACTAATTTTTCACTATATGCTTTAATTAATCAAGGAACAACTATGGACGTACACTACACGGTAATTAGACCGTTCTGATGTTAGAATAAGATAGAATTTTTGGTATTCATAGCGTGAGGGAGACTTCCTTCTAATTCCTTATAATTAGTACATGGGTATGCCTATTATCATCTTTTGTACTACATACATACCGACCCCGTTTTATTAATTACCTACATTGACCACCCATCTCAAGTCGAAAATGACGTCTATCTGTGGCAGCCCAGGCTTGAGGCTTGGTGCGGTGATCACCTTCGGCCTCATTGTCATTACATACGGGGTAATTGTGATTTGAGGTCAAAATTAAAGGTAAAAATAAAATATGAATGTATCTACTAAGTATTGGGCAAGGGTTAGTCGTTCAATACGAATAGAGAGGAGGCAGGAGGCAGGCGATAGTGTTGCTTGAGTTGATTGATGCTAATCATGATTATAGTGCGGGCAGTTTTGACATATTGGCATAGTTTCTCCTTTGACCACTAGAGGCGCTATCAGTACATTGAGTATTACATAATTATTTTTTAAAACATTTTTAATAAATCACCACAATATTAGGTAAATCCAAATTCTAAATAACGAGTACTTATGTATTTTTTTATATCCTCGAACAGTTATGACATTCTGTTTTGCTTTTCTATTATCGGCGCGCGCTGGCGGCGCCATCTACGCCTCGCTTCATGTTCTATCTGGCACTACAATGTGATTGGGATAGCTATTATCATGAACTTGGTTGATGTTTTGTGTTGGCGCTATTAGTCTAGCTAGATTCAATACAAAATAATAAATTACGCTAAAATGGGACTTAGCCCATGTCTTCCGCCCCACGGTTGTGCCCGCGTTCCTGATAATTCGGCACTAGATCATTAAATTAGATTAGAGCTCGTATCATAAAGGCCCGGTATCTAATTTAGTAAGTATGGTCATATGTAGTAGTATCTGTGGTAGTAAAACTGGGCAGCGGCAGCCATGACAGGTAGGAGAGCCCGGGCCTAGATTGTCGAGTGCGAAATACTGCGAAGAATCTTATGTTCCATCGTAAAGTTTAAGGTTAAATACGTAATTAACCAAAATGTATGGAACAGCAGTTTTTTTTTCGCGCTTTCAGAGTTGGTCACATTGAAAAGTTTATTAATTCTATACATAAACATGTGAGATGATGTGTGAGATTATCATGTTAATTAAGTTGTGGGCTCAAATGGTGTGTAACTCTAGTCTTTATTGGTTTATGTCTTGCATCTTGCTTGACCACCTTACCTAGTATGTATTGCATGTTGTGGATATAGACGTCATATAAAGTAATAAGTAACGAAACACAATCGGTTGGCTACGGTCTACGGAGCGTTCTCAAAGGGCGAGATCACCCTTCCCACTAGGTAGGTACCAACCGGGTAGGTAGGCAGGTAGGTACCTACCTACCGAGCGACGCCGCTGATGGAACGACCGGCGCGGCACTCGGGTCGGGATAGGGATGATATTATGTGAACAAAGAAAAACGCATCTCCAACACGTTCAGTGTTTTATAATAATAGCTCCTAGCGGCCGACGACAATATCTACCGCTATCTGGGGCCGCTGCTGCAGCCTGCGGCGCCGCGAGGGGGCTGAGGGGCGGGGGGGCGGTGGGCCGGGAGGCGAGGGGCCGGGGGTGCAAGGCCGCGCGAGGGGTGGGGCGCGGGGCAGCGATCCATAAACAGCTGTGTCAGCTGTGTGTGTGTGTGTGTGTGTGTGCCGCGGCCGGCCGGCTACTTTCAGTACTGAAATACTCGTACAATACGAATATTTGGCCGCTTTAGCAGTATACACGACTTCATTCAACAAACTAAGTTTCATTATTTCATCGTTCAAGTTATCATTAAGTGAATTTTAATGATATTTCAACACAAAGGCCCGAAGGAGGCGTGTCTGTATTGGAACGATAAGAGAGAGAGGTGTTTATATAAAATCGTGGGGTGGGAAGAATATAGAGATACCGGCTTCTCGGCGGACTTGAGTTGCGCAATGCAATAGCTGTGGCTGTGGTGACGGCTCCAGCTGATTTTGACTGTTGCTAAGCGGGTGGGGGCTGGGGGGTGAGGTCGGGTGGCAGCGAGCCTGGGCGGGGGCGGGGTGCTCGCTGGCTTCATTATAAACAAAGGACGGCTGAAAGTTACACGGCACATGAATATGTACATGAACCCGTAATTTTTGATATACCTACTTAGTTCTCAACGTTTTCAAGGCCCAAGTGTTTGGAGCCGGTACATGCATAAATGCATCTCCTTCTGTTTTGGTTTTTGGTGGGAACTTCAGATTGTTTTACCTCAAGGAGACGCCTAATAGGTATCTTTTCAGATAGTTCCTACTAGACGATCCGAGAGATTCACGCCGGAGTCTCATCTATTGAAGAGTACCTATTCCGTACCGGTGCACGGTGGTAAAGTCAGTGGTTGGTTAGGTGGTATGTACCGCTGGTCGCTGCACACAAAAAGTAGCCTTATAGTGGTCATGCTTGAACTTGGTTTAAAAATAACTTTATTTCTCATAAAGAACTTTGTCGATTGTACCTAACCAACCACTGACATAATTATACAGGGTGATTTTTTAGTCACTGGCCATACTTGCAGGGGTTGAAGTACTCGTCAATATGAACAACTATGATGGGACTAACTGCAAGTATGTGCAGTGACTAAAAATCACCCTGTATGTATGTTAACGGAAATGTGTGTAATCCGTCATTGTATACAATTCCTGGGAAATCTATCCATTCAATAGCAATCGGAAATGTATTAAATTCAAGATAAAAACAGAGATTTTGTCAATTCCCTAACTAAGTGATTTGATCAATTCACGGAGGATGACAAAATAACAACACGATTTTATCATCATTTCCCTGAACAACAACTAGTGACTTGAATAAATACCTGAACTGGTTCCGTGAAATGACAAAAATATCTTTCCTATTCAGAAACAGCCCGGATTTTTTACGTGTTTTATTCATTTTATTCACAGAAAGCATTAGTTTTGAACAATATTGGAATTTCATACAATTCCTAGGAAATGTATAAATTTCCCAGAATATGTGTGTATTAAAAAAAAATTGAAACAATTCCTAGATTTCATACATTTCCGGTAACATATACATATATTTAAATTAATGAATAAGTTTTGAGTTTGAGTCAGAAGTGGTTGGAAACCTTCGCTGGCTAGAAGTATAAGTAGGTACAATACATAACTACACAATACTCGGCCCTTCTCCGACCAACCACCCGACCACACCATGGAAGCAAACAATCAGCCACTAATTTATCCCTCGTTCGACACCGAACCTACTTATTTACTACAATCTCGCTACATCGCCGCCGGATCTCGGCGCGCGGCGCGCGGTAGTGAACGCCGGACGTCCGTCACCATACAAATAGATATCTCTACTAGCGATACAATACAATACATTCCGAATCTATAATCGACTTCGTATCTATAGTTAGTATGATCGGATATTAATCTCGTTGATTAATGTACCCCGGCTCGTGTATGTGTACCTACTAGGGATGATGTTACGAATATTTGCATTCGCATTCGCTAATGCGAATGATTCGCATCATTTTAAACATTCGCATCGACATTCGCATTCGCATGCGAATGTTTTGCGAATGCGAAAGTGTGCAGGTCGTGTCGTGTCTCGCCCGGCGCGGCGGCCGCGCGGTTGGTCAATCCTCGCATGCGCAGAAGGCATCACGTGTTTTATTCGACCATTATTCGCATTCGCGAATGTGAAAAATATGACATTCGTAACATCCCTAGTACCTACCTATGGAGCTCTAATCTTAGCACAGTATGTACGTAGAACGGGCGCGGGCGCGTTGATTAGTTGCACGATAACGGAGACAATTAGGACAGGTAGGTAATATTATCATCTATAATGATTAATGTCCATGTGTTTGGAACTCATCCATCGCAAATCAGCTGGTTTGGTGATCGTTCATTAGAGTCGGTCTTAGGAAGGTAGTTTATGGTGGCGATAGCTACGGTTACCGGACAGACCAGCCGGACATTTGGGCAAAGAGGCCGGACACCCTTAAATTACTAAAAGTAAAAAAAGATTTTTTTATCATTTACCATAAAATCATCTTAAATTCTAATTAAACAATAATAAAATTGAATGTATCAGTCTTCTTTATTAGTAATCATTAAATATTCATTACATTACATTATTATTGATTAATTTCAATATTTGCAATAGTAGTTACTGCTAACTAAATGGTCAAAATTAAAAAGCCAAACAAAAGCCGGACAGGCCGGAAACCGTCTAATTTGGCCGGACACGGAACCAAAAAGCCTGATTGTGTCCGACTCTATCCGGACGTCTGGCAACCCTATAGCCATCCGTGTAACTAGTCGCAAGGCCCGAGATGTGGCACAAATATATTTATTTTTTCGGAACAAAATATAAAAAGCGGTGTTGGGCGTTGACGGAAATGAAACTTCCTGAGGAAGATGTAGAATCTTTATATTTATTTGTCTGTCTACCTGCGCGCTGCAGCCTCGCGCCCACCCTGTTACAGTTATTAATTAATATTTTTTGCCATTTCGTTATGTAACAGTCGAGAAGTAGAGATATAGGTACTTACCTATATAGGTGTATGTAACCACGTATGTAACCCATCTCGATCAATAATGTAATTTATATTTATTTTCGCACTTTTTATGTATTTTCATACGTTCCTGAACCTGTCTCCTAGGTAGATAGGTAGTTTAGGTAGGTATATGCCACAAGACCCACGCTCCATAACTGGTAAAAAAAAATGTACAGACACGCTGGTTTTACAGAATTATTATAGATTTAGGTATTTAGGTAGGTAATACTTTACTTAGATAAGATGTATCTTCGTTTAATTTATGCTGTCTGTACGGTTGGTAAGGTATGCATGTGTGCCAAACAAACACAATGTGAGGCCTTGCCTCGTGACTACCCCCGGGCCCCGTACCTGTGCCTAAAAACAAAAACCATAAATACCTACTTCCCTCGACCAGAAACACTAATAATCGCATTTATAGCGCGATGTAAGTATAATATCCAATCTAATCTGAACTACGATGTCAACGAAACTCTAACATAAGTAAGTAAGAAAAAAAACTAAATATGGACATGTCTGTCTGGTCGAATTAAATAAATAATATTGATAATAATTGTATTTGTGTTCTCCGTTCTAATTGTAAGTGTATATGCTTTAAAGTAGTAAATTGTTTATTGCTATTTCCATTACTTTTGTTTCTTGTTGTATTTTAGCTTGCTGTGCTAATGTCATTGTTTTTGTGAAGTTAAATAAAGTTCAGTCTAAGTATTGTCTAATTAGACCTATGATTTGTTTCCTAGATAAGGTTGTACTCGATTTATTATCATCGTTTTTATCGGAGGCAAGTGAGTACCTACTTACTTGGTTTAATTTGTAATGTGATTGTGAAAAGCTATTATTGGCTAGCGAGTCACGAGGGATCGGATTATGGGGTTGCATCGATTGTATCGCGGTATCAGCACCGGCCGGCAGGGCAGCTGTGAGCGCGGCATGATGGGCGAGGCTCGTCAGTCACGTGGCCGCTGTAGCTGTACCACAGATGTCTAAATAGTTACTACTACGTAAGCTGTACTGTAGCTGTAGGTAGGTCGGGTCGGGCGGGCTGCGACTGGCTGCGAGCGGCCGGAGCGGCGGCGCGCGGGAGCCAGCGGGCGCGGTGCCCCCCGCCGCCGCGGCACCGCCGCCGCCAGCCGGCCGCAGCCCCCAGCCCGCTGCCGCCAGTACGCCGCGCGAGACCGCCGCCGCCGCCGCACCGACCGCGCCGAGCCCGCCGACATGGACCACTTCATTGAGACAGTGCGCAAGTACCCCTGCCTGTGGAACACCACCGCCATTGAGTATCGGGACCAGGAGCTCAAGGACGCCGCGTGGGCCGAAGTCATGAAGGAGACCGATCTGTCGTCAGGTGAGCGTCGCCGTTTTGGCCGAGCGAGTATCGGAGCGCGGCGCGGGGCCGGCCAGCCTGTCGCCTGCCTGCCTGCCCGACCGGCCCCGCGCCCCCCGCCCCTCACCCCTCGTGCCCGACCACACCACATCCGCAGGTCGGGCCGGCTCGGCCGTGTACCGACACAGGCGGCCGCACGCACACAGCGCCGCCCCGCGCCCGGCCGGCCGGCATGCGGCACTAGCGCACTCGGCGGTTCCTCGCATCTATTGTTACGTTATGAACTTTATTTACACAGCTCGATCGCTCGACTCGACACGATGCGCGCATTAGAGACATTCATCACAAATATTAACGAATTACCTACATATATTATATCCCAATTGTCTGGTTTTTTACAAGCTTTTATTTGATTCAATTTGACATTGATTCAATCTGTACTTACTTCACAGTCAATAGATTATCATACCCTTATTAGAATAATTACCTACACAGTTATCATAGGTACCAGCTGTGCTGTGGACGCACTAAACATTAGAGACGGGTGCGAGTCTACTTGTATCGATATCGATACTTGTTGCACACTAATTATAATGTGGAGCAGCATTATCACCATAAAATCTGACATGCACTACAAGATTTGTGTTCAATACAGACACACTCCAGAATGATGGAATCCTTACGATTGTATGTTATACCTACGCACGTTCGCTACTAAATCATAAGCGTTCTTTCTGAAGCATCTAGTTGACCCAAAGCTATACAAATTGACAAAAAAATATTTGAAATGTTTTAAGGGGGGCCTCCCTTCCCATACGGCTGGTATTTCTTTTGTTTTAAAAAATACTAGAAAACAAAATAATGAGAAGTCACCAAAAGTCAGTCTTTTTACAAAATGTTGTTTGTTCCCAAGTTTTTTTAACTTCCCATTGACCCATGAGCTAGTGGTGATAATGTTTATTATTACGTATATTTTACTAACAAATACCAAAATATTGATAAATCAGATTTTATCTTTCTTTACATATCTACAACTTTGTAGGGAACCCTCGGTGCGCGAGTCCGACTCGCACTAGGCCGGTGTTATTATAGACTTGCGAAAATTACCTGTCAAAAGTCACTTAGCTCGCGGAATGGCGGCCATTCGAAAGGTCACGCGTGCCGACTTTGAGATTTTCGTGTTTATCTCTATAACTACACATACATTCCAAAAAATAAAACTACCGTCAGAATCTTAGATAAATTTCCAATTGGAATCTTATTATCACTTGTCATAAACTAATAAGAGCGGACCACAATCTTATTGGAAACTACGCCATTAGCATAACAGGTGACCATCATATGTATTTTGAATATGTATTGCAAAATTGTTGTTATTTCGAGCAAAAGCATATTTATTCAAGTAAATGAATAAATAATGATTGAAAACGTATACTTAGTTTTATTTTATTCCATACTAAAATACTGAGAAATGTGTTTCTCAAGATAAGGGTTACAGTGAATTGAAAAAAAATATCTTGTCGTATATAATTTCTTGACATAATAATAGATTTAGTATAAAACCTTTATGTTGTTAGATAGATTGAACATTATTCTATTCATTTTATCACAAAAAACATGTGTTTGCTTCATTTTCAAGTAGAAAAATACAAAATTGTACGACTCGGCGACGAAAATGAGGTACTCAATTCGAGGTCTCAATACATCGAATTTTATACCAACTTTGTAAAAGTATAGACGTATATAGCTTCTAAAAATGCTCAATAATGCGATTTACTTGCCATAGTTATAATCTTTCATATAAATATAACAAGAAAAAGGTCTTTTGTTAGTCCTTGATTTCCGAATTCGCGTCATTTTTCATTATCGTCAAAAACTACCTACTCATCAATTTCGAAATTATGAAAAGATTATGCATTGTACCCTACATAGATTTTGCTTAGAATACCGACATTATAACATTTCTTATCTAAAAAGATACTTCTGACTTACCAATAATCACTTTATGATGGAAAACTGGATCAAAGCATTTTTGTCAACACTACCAAACGCCTAACAACTGGTTTTTATTAAAAAAAAAAAACACTTTGTATTTCACTGAAATAATAACTGTATTGTATTTATTACTAAGTATTCTTTAGATATTACACACCTTTACACAACAACAAACACTCAAAACACTCGCAATTATATATTTTAGAAATTATTCGAGGAACGCCAAACGCCCTGACGGACTGAAAATTTTGACTGACTTTTATCATTTTTTTGTGACAGACTGCCGGTGTTGTCATTTTTTTGACGCATACCACGGCATAGACAATTTAATGCCCTTTCCACACGTACCAAGAGCTCAAAAATCGACTAAAAAACGGATTTTAATCTGAAAATTGTCACGTCTCAGGCGAGGTGGGACGCGCATCCCACTTGAGAACCAAGTTGTGCGCCGAGGTAGGTGGGACGCGCGTCCCACTTGAGAACCAACAGGAAACAATAGGGAACGATACGAACTTTATCCGAGAATCGTACCCGAACTTTGGAGTTGTAATTAAATATCTAACTAGTACTTTAAGCACTTTTAAGTACATAATGGGCAACAATTAGATATACTTATACTGGGCATATCGTTCGCAGTGAAAGAAGTGAAGTTGAAATGGAAGAAGCTCCGCGACAGCTACCGCGACGCGCTCAAGAGGCAGAGCGAGATGCTGGCCAAGGACCCCAGCAACCCGGTCAAGAAGAACTACCCCTGGAAGTACATGGGGCTGATGCAGTTCCTGCAGCCGTACATGAGCAACCGCAAGAAGCCGACCGAGTCCCCGAGCTACCCGCCGGTCGCCGGGGCGCACGAGAACGGCCACTCCCTCACCAACGGCGCCGCCGCCCCCGACGCTGACCCCGACCGCTCCTCCGACGACTCCGACTCCGAGGCGGACTCCTCGCGGACCAACAAGCGCAAGAGCTGCGAGCGGCTAACCGTCATCGACCGCAAACTCGACTACCTCTGCAAAGCGCAAGAGGCGTCCAAGCGCCGCTGCACCGACGCCCACCACCAGGAGCGGCGGCGCGACCGTGACCGTGAGCGAGACGCACGCCACTCGCCGTCCGCCTCACATACGCCCGCGCACGCGCCCGCCCCGCCCGACCCGCTCGACATCTTCTTCAACAGCATGTGCCAGTCCACGAAGCGCTTGCCGTTCCCGACGCAGATCAAGATCAAGCGCTTGGTGTTCGAGGCGGTGGTGGGCGCGGAGGAGGCGCTGCTGGCGGAGCAGCAGAGCTACGCGAGTCTGTGGGCGCGCGGCGCCGGCAGCTCCAGCAGCAGCGAGGCGCCCGACGCCGACACGGCCGCCGACGCCGATGCCGATGCCGACGGCGACGCCGAGGCCGTCGACGACGAGGTCAAGTCCTGAGCCCGCTACTACCCGTGGCTGTACGGGTTGTTTGACGGGTATCGGCACTTCGCCGCCGCCACCGACCCCACCGGCGCCGGCGCCGGCGCCGCCGCCCGCACTTGAGCCACGCGCCACAGCTCCACCCGGTACGTTTAGCTTGGGGAAGTGTAACGTGCGAATGAATCAGTTTAGAAGAGTGATTGATGTGACAACTGACGCTAAGCGATTTAGTTTGCAAACATTGTCGTTTTAAGTTGGTTCGGTTTCTCGATCAATAACGAGAATAAAATGTGACATCTGCCGGTATAATATGCAAACTGTGTTTCTTTGTAAATCAAAACAGTGTTTTTGACATTGTAATATTTTTATCGACTTAAGTAACGGTTGTTTCAAATTGAAACTGATTGCGATAGGTAACAAGAGCCACGTACCGATTGCCATGCAGTTAGCAGTAAATAGGTACTTATTTTAATAAAAGATAAATCGAAATTTTAATGTGTGTAATATGTGTCTTGTAATATGACTTCAGGCGCAGCTTCAACACAGAGTAAGGACCTGTGGCTTCAAGTCATAACATTGATCTTGTTTTGATTCTGATTTCAATTAAGCTATATACATGACAGAGCTTCCGAACATGTATTGTTTCGTTCTGACAACGTATAAGTACTATAGTACAAATGTGCACGCGCAACTATTGCAACAGTCGACCACGCTTTACAGAAAGATCCAAGTAAGTGGACACAAGAATGTAATTAAGTAACATGATAAATATGATAAGTGCTCATTTTGCAATCTGACTGAGTCTGCTTGTTGCATTATTCGTACGAAATAATACAGTTCTCATGTTTGTTGCTAACTGTGTTCCCAACTGAACACTCGACGTTTGCCACGACCACGTCCACGACCACGTCCACGGCCACGTCCTTGGTCCTCTTGGCCGTCTTGGGTCACGGGTCATCACACTCGGCGTTAGCCAGAGCTCATAACAATCAATAATGTTATTTTTTTGATTTGCTTGACTATGTAGTGAAGTGCATCTAATGTAGTCCTCAGAGACACGGGTTCCGTTGCGACTGTTGCGGGTAACCGTCAATATAATAGGTGCCTACCTAATGTTTACAATATGTATTATTCCAAATTAATGAAGATTATGTGACTTATTGTTCAAAATGCTAAATACTTTATATAATTGTTTAAGAAACCGATCGCTATGAAGCGATTGCTATATAAATTTGACTGAAATTAATAATAGGCATGTATAATTAAGAGCCTACGAGTAGACATAGCTAGTAAGTCAGTAGCTAGCTATTGTATCTTGATGAAACATGAAGATCTCTATAGTTATCTAGGTATTATAAGTATTAATAGAAATAAAGATTTTTTTGTAATAAAAACAATTTAGGTACTTGGTTACTTTATTTACGATGGCGTCATTCATATTCCTCAATTCAAATCTAACGCTCCAACATCTTTATTTTCTGTCAGAAGGCTGATTCAGAAGGTGTAGTCAGAAGGTGGACCACCCGCCTGCTTGTCAAAGCAGGCGGGTGGTCCACCTGATGGTAAGTGGCTACCGTCGCCTATAGACATTAGCAATACCTGTGGGATAGCCAATGTGTTGCCGACCTTTATAAAGCCTAGAAGCACAGAATAAAGATGTAACCAGTACGGAAACTACATACAAACGGTCGAAACGGCTCACTCACACAAACATGCGCATCGACGAGACCCCTAAGCGGTTTTCGCGGTGCTGTCAGTAGCATAGATAATACACATATACTAGGTCAGTAGTGAGTGCCGCGTATTCAAATGCCTAGTTACTTATCATCATATTGACCATTCCATTACAAACACACCCGGGTAACACCATAATCTTACAATGGTGAAGATGACGTGGCCGAAGGTTGTAAGCACACAAAGCCTAGAAGGATCTGGCTCTCAAATGCAGCTGCTATCATCGCCTTGAACCATCGCCATTGCATCAGGTATCATCGCATCGATCTGGCTCTCAAGTACAGTTGCCGGAACACACCAATAGGTGCTCGGCGACAGATTTTCAACATGAGGGTGGTAGCCAGCTAGGCGGATACTACAAAGTACCCTAACACCGTGCTATGGTTTCTTCACGATGTTTTCCTTCACCGAAAGCTCAAGCTCATTGTAGGATTCGAACCCACGACCTTCGCCGCGGCGTCCGAGGTTACAGAAGTTGAATACAGAAGTTAAAACCCTGCCGTTGATCTCAACACCGTTCTCTTGTGCTTGACCGTAATCTCACCACCGTACAGTAACAGGTAACCTACCATCGAGGCCGAAAGCTCGAGCTCATTGTAAGAATTGGACTTCGCCACAACATACAATGGAACACAGCATTCGATTTCTATTATTATTGCTGCTGAGAAAATAAACAAATCATCTTAATAGACGAAGAAGTATGTTTGAACATTAGCAATCATTCGCTCGGATGATCAATCAAATGATTTCTATCCTCCATCGCGTCGCTTCTTTTCTTTCATTCTATCTATAGGTATGTACCTATAGATAGAATGTACTGTACTGTACCCAATACCTACCTACGTAGGTACTTATATGTATAGACAGTGTTGAGGTACAATATAATAAATACGTCATAACTACAACCCCGATGCAATTCATCTTTCGGCCGCCTTTCAAGTGAAGCGCATCCTGTGCGCGTGCGGTCGTAAACAAAGCAACAGTGACGATCAGCTGATCTCCATGCGGGCCACTAGAGGTGACATTAGAATATGACCTCTATCCATCCGTACTAAGCGCTACCTGGAGCAGGCAGGCAAGTCGGCCGTGAACTAGGAATGCGACCGTTAATAGATTATAGGGAACGTGCAACAGCTGTTTTCTGTCAAAAGGAAACATGTTCGTTGCGTCTGTGCGCGGGAGAGCATTCTCCCATAAACATTACTGTAAGTAAGTATGTATTGGGGATTCGCGGAAACTGAACGGAGATAGTTTTTATGTTTGTATTTTTGACACACACCCCACCCTATGAGTAAGTAATGTAACTATAGCGTCGAGAACATTTCCAAAAAGCAAAACTGAAAAAAAAATGTAAGGTTGTTAGGCCAAATTCATCACTAGATCCATGCAACCGGCAGAAGTTATGGGTCTAGTCTCATCTCAGTTTGTTCATTCTGCCGATCCTCGCGGTGTGGTTGGTGGTCAGCAAACCTTTTATATAATTATCTGCTTCTTTAACTTTCTATTATGTCCATGGGGGTTCCTCTAATCAAATAATTAAAAAAAAATACGTGTGGCACTCGGGGACTGCCGCGGTAAAGCTATTGCATGGCATTTTTTATCAACCTATGCAATTATAATTATTTATTTATTTTTTATTTAGGCAGTTTTTTTTTCTCTTTGATATTAATAGATACCTATACACCTATATACCTTCTCACAAACAGCATACGTGCATATGTGTGTGTGGGAGGTGTTAGGTTTTTTCGTTACGGTTTTTTTTTTAATCAAAATTTCTTGATTCGGTCGCCGCGCTCAAACCCCGAAGCCCGCGATAAAAGCTAGTTAACCCCCAACTTTTTAAAAATGGTTGTACTTATTGAAAAACGGCTTTCTATCGTGAAATATAAAAGTAAAAAAATATGACAATTATTATAAATTCAGGAGTGTGGGAGGTTCGTTCGTACTCGGGTCCGTGGCCGGGCCGGGACCGGCATCGCATCGCATCGCTAGTCGCGGGGCGCAGGTTCAACTCGCGACTTATTGCTCAATATACGAGCTAATGACAACGCGCCAGATGTTTGCTATTTGGAAAATTAAAACTTTCAGAGGCGGAACGGAGAGCCGTTTTTAGTTTTATGGGCCAAAATAATAAGCCGCCGCTCGCACGACTATATTTACTCGACGACAACGTAAGAGAAAAAAATTGGGTGCGAGCCGCTTAATTGCTCACTAAATCAAGATAGAGTTACGTGTCTTCCCGAGCCCGGGGCGAGTGGCCTGAGGGGAGGGGACGGGAGGACACTTTGTCACTACACTAGATACTATTTTTGGAGCGGATCCTTGGGCGCCAAGAGAAAAATGGATTAAGTAAGGGGTTTTGAAAAAGGAAAATAACGTGTTTAATCGGTCCGGTCCGGGGTCCCAAGAGCCCAACACTTGCAAGCATCACCTACAGCGAGAAAGAAACGTAGTAGCACGTCAAGTCAATGGTCATAGTGGATAACAGCTTAGAGATAATCTCATACTTACAAATATCCAATACAAATAAGAACGGGTTGAAACGAATAGTTGTTAAAGGGATTAAGTTGAGGGAGCGCAGTCTGAATGTGATGTGACCAGTGACCTGCATGATGGCTACATGTGATCAGAATGCTCGATCAGGGGCGTAACAAATACGCAACAAGTATTATTTCAACTGCTAAATGAATAACCTTCTTTCTTTTACAAAATTTTCATTGAGACTGAATTCGTTACATGACGTAACTCTTAGATTATAATTATTTATTTATATACTAAAAGTGGTTCCTTGTTTGATTACGGAACTTTAAAAATAAAACAATAAAGATGGTTTTGAATTGGACCACTTATAAAGGTCAAAGCTACTGAAGTTACCATTGCACCATTGTGAACTCTACAGCTCAGGGCATCCGTAATCAAACTAAGCCAAACAATATTTATTAATTACTTACTACGTTCACGACCAGAAAATTTAAGTAGCTCTGTCCGTACGTCTAACATTTATCCATTTTGGCTATTACCTAGTTTACCTAGGTACCCGAACGAACATGGATTGTAAACAAAGATGTAATATAATATTTTAAATGAGTGTTACTTTAGCAACGAAAAATAAATAAGTTCAACATAATGGTGTTCCATTAAAGTAAATAAATAAATAATGGCCGACTGAGCTGACCTGAGTGAGCCTAGGCCGCGGCGCCGCCCGTGTCGTCCGTCTGTCCGCTTGCGGCTTGCGCTTTCGATCAGTGCCAGCCACCAACTAACCGGTGTCGTTAGAAACTATTTATTAGGTCAGCAAAATTATAAATAAAATATGGACTCAAATACAGGAAACCTCTACAAATACTGCATCGTACGGTAGCCAAATGTGGAAAGACTGAGTTCCACACAAAATATTGTTCGAAGTAGTACCCTACCTACCGACAAAGCTGGTCAGACGAAGAGCAAATCGTGAATCAATGAATAAGTTAATGATACCAAATGGTATAAAATATGTTTGTGTAAATCATTAACGGGTGTAACTGAGACTGTACAATATAGGTACCGTAGTTTACGTATTTAATCACATATTTTATAGAATGCAAAGAAATAAGTTATACGCGTGGTTATACGATAAAATATCGACTATTTCTTTAATTTTGTAGAAGACATGTAGATGAATTTTAGATATTCCTGTAGGCAAAAAGAAATTAATAAGTAGATGTTTAACATCTTACGAAAATAAATAATTATATTCATTGCTCACTCACTGTTGCTCAGTCAGGCACCTAAGGATAAGAACATTATCACGGACATTATGAATTTGAGACACTTTTGCGAGTTCCATTCTAGTGATAAAAATATTCGACGTGCGAGTGAATGAACTGTGCAACGTTACGTCATCCGGTGCGATGTCGGCTGTTTATCGAACGAATGTGACATGTTTACTAAGCGCTCGCCCTACCTTACGTAAAGGGACAGGTACGTTTTATCGTAAAAAATATTGTATTTTAAACGACTTAAAAAAAAAGGAATGGAAAGAATACCTTAGCGAAAACGCAATAAAGCAATTAATTTTATTAGGTAGTAAGTACCTACATCATACAATACTTAGATGTTCCGTTCGCTGCGCAATAAAATACAATTAATTTCCTTGTTTTGAGCTAAAATAACTGCTTTGTATGGTTCTTGAGCGCTGAAAGGGCATTTATAAAGTTCATTTGTATACCATCAAGGGTTGCCCTTGCCCCGCGCATTATGTAAGTATGTGTGTATGTATGTACATACATACCACCTTTAAAATAATGCCCCACATTTCAAATTGCTAATCTGAGCGCGGCCGGGGGGCGCCGGGCGGGACGGGACCGGGTGCGACGCGGCGCGGGAATGAGAGTCGCTCGTAAAAGTGATGCCAATTTACGATAAAAAAGCTGATTAGTTCATTCCGCCAGGAATCATACGAAACCGGCACGATGTCAGTTTTACGGCTATCCGCCCTCCCTTTCCTCCGCGCCCCCCTTTTTAAACCTCCTTCAAACTTTGCCTCCTTTATGTAAGTGCGAATTTATTGCCTAAGTTTCTGGATCCTTGTAAAGATAAGAGCTTTTTAAAAAACTGCCGTAAAACACCTATATTATACAACTTTATGCGGTAATTAATTATTAAAATGCGGCGCGCCGAGGACAGGTACCTGTTAAATTAATTTGAGGCTAAGATTTGGGGATCACGCACGGCTATTGTTTACGAAGGGTGAATATTTCTTTTTTATAAAATACTTACCCCATAATATCGAGCAAGAACATTAAGTATGCCGACAGTACATAGTGTAAGAAGCAAAGCTGACACCCGTTACGCGTTACACTATTTTTAGGCAACTGAATGATTAAAAAAAAATTCACAATAAAAAGTATTAATAGCAGAACCCGCCATTTCGTGTTTTGTTTGTTTATCTGTGGCGGGTGTCGCGCGGTGTGCGGTGCAAGGCGAGGCGGAGCTACTCGCGCGCTGTATAGTCTGTGCCAGTCGGCCGCCAGCCTTGCCGTAGTGGGGACTGATCGTTTGCCGCCCGTCGCGACAACCGCCAGACATTATTATTTAGTTTTGTTATTACGTAAACACTATTTAAGGTAAGAATGTTTTGTATTACTTGTGAATTTTTCATCGTTCGACTGCTTTTATCGTATTCACTATGTAGTTACGTGCTTATTTTACATACTTGTTATGTAGTACTTAGGTAAGTAAGTAGGAACATTGCTGTTGAGTTGTTGTGTATGACGCGATAACCGTTACGTTTGAAACGGTGTCGCGTACATTTTGGGGTTCCTTCTCTGTGTATGTTTTATTATGAGGGAGCGTTTATCAATACATAAGTACGCGTACAATCGATTTGTGTTAAGATTTGTGAATTAGATAAGATTACTCTCGCACTCATAATTAAATCGCTTCATATTTTCACTTCTTATAAATAAATTAAAATAAATTGTGAGTACAATTTCTAAATGTTTTTGTTGACAGATAAATTCAAAATGTCGGACAAACCAAAAAGGCCGATGTCAGCGTACCTCCTGTGGTTGAACAGCGCTCGCGAGGAGATCAAGGCGGAGCACCCGGGGCTGAAGGTGACGGAGATCGCCAAGAAGGCGGGCGAGCTGTGGCGCGGCATGAAGGACAAGAGCGAGTGGGAGCGCAAGGCCGCCGCCGCCAAGGTGCAGTACACCAAGGACCTGGAGACGTACACCGACGCGGCGGGCGGCGACGGCGAGCCCGACCCGCCCGCGCCCAAGCGGAAGCGCAGCAGGAAGCCCACGCGCGCGCCCGCCAAGCTCAAGAAGCCCATCAAGAAGGAACAACACGACGACGATGAAGACGACGACGAAGACAGCGAGTGCGAATGACTTCACAGTGGTTCAGTTCAAGTGACGGACATTTCATAGTTTTAAGTATGAATAATTCTGAGACTTTTTCGATTTATACACGCGGTGTCCCAGTGTATTACCAACCTATTGTCAGCCAATATCGATTAGTTAATTTAATTAAGTAATTCCATACCCGTCTACTATTTCATCGACCACATGGTTCATTACATTGCGCTTATGTGGACTATGACACAATTCAATAAATGTATAAATGATTGCAAGATACTGCATGCATTTATTAGATCTTAAGACACTTCGTCGTAATTTACAAGAATTAAAAAATAAAGAATATTTCCTAAAGGATATCGTTTGCATTGTTTGGAGCCATCACCCCTGCATTCCATTCCCATAGCTACGTTTAGTTAGGCGGCGCGGCGCGGCGGTCGGCCGGCTCGGCGGCCCGTGCCTCCCTCCAGCTACCTAACTAAAGTTTTACGGTCACAAAAAATAACCCCCGGTCGGGACCGAACGAACCGAACGAACCGAGCCGCACCGAGCCACGCCGCCGCCGCGCCGCGCCGAGCCGATCCGGAGCTTTTGTACTCCAATGAATGCAAATCACTTTTTAAAATATTTGCTGTGTTAACGATACTTACCTACCTACGCATTGTTGATCTTTATGTACTGAAGTGAAGCTGAGTTATATGTACTTACCTAGGTAATAATAATGTCTTACATACTTACACTTTGATTGAGTGATACTAGATAATTGGAGAATTGAATAACTTAAGAGTAGGTACACTGTTAAGAATACATAAATGTAGAGTCGTGTTTACGGATACGGATAGAAACTTATGATTGTAAATGAAATACTTAGATACTTAATTAATATATCATTATTTTAGATAAAAACTTTATAAATTACAAAAAATTGTATCGAGACAACTGAACACAAAATAATTTGATAATAACCGGCCAAGTGCGAGTCGGACACGAAGGGTTCCGTATCATTATCTATAAAAACGGCAAAAAAAATCGCGTTTGTTGTGTGGGAGCCCATTTATTTTATTTTGTTTTTAGTATTTGTTGTTAAAGCGGCAACAGAAATAGATAATTTGAGAAAATTTCAACTGTCTAGCCATCGCGGTTCTGGAGATACAGCGTGGTGACAGACAGACGGACGGACAGACAGCGAAGTCTTAGTAATAGGGTCCCGTTTTTACCCTTTGGGTACGGAACCCTAAAAAAAGGAATCTGAGAAGAAAGATTTATCGTAAACAGTATTATCTCGTAAACTCGTAAGCTCCTCGTAAGTTTATTTATTGTATATAGGTAGGTAGGTATACATAAGTACTGGCCGTCTGATTATGTGAAAATTCTATTAATCCGTAATTTATTAAAGCTTGCATGGCAAGAACACGATCACGCACGACAATTTGCGACCCTTTTTAAATGTTGGTCCCGAATAGTAGACTGTAGTCAGTTGTTTGCTCGCCCCATGATGTATTATAATTGTGCATGGTGAATACTGGTGTGAAGTAACCCCGATTTGAGTCGTGAATAAAGCAGAGTTCTCATAAAGCGCGGCTCCACTTACCGAGGGATCACTCGACGGGCGCGGGGACGCGGGTTTAACTACTATTTTACTGCTTCATGAGATCAACTGTTCGTTGGCAGCAGTAAAAAAGAATTGCTCTTGAATCCTAGGCTTTCCCGTTTGTCACCGCACACAACTACACAAGTCACAATGCTATAAACGTGATAACGTATGACATGCATTGCTGGCTAGGTAAGAGATCGAGTGGGGATTGCCTTTGATGAACCGACAGTGTTGCGAGCTCTTACAATAAGATTGTTATTAAATAATCGAGGTCAGGAGCCGGTTGATAAAAGATTATTATGCCATGCTACTACGTCTACTTACTTACGTGTGTATCTATGTATGAGTCATAAACAAACACCGGTTGGTGTTTAATCATTCCCACTAGGAAGGATGCTATATATTCGGATATCTAGAGAAAACCATGGAAATCCTCGATGCTATCAGATCGATGGGTATTAGGTGGATGCTGTTATTTGGGTTCATGTAATCTAGCTAGTAGAATTAAAACATTTTACATAATGATACAGCACCGATGATATTATTTAGTTGGAGGAAGGTACCTATTTAATAATGTACAAAGACGCTTCTTGGAATTTGTTTGCAAACAAACAATTGACGTGGGCTCCGTTATGGCTCCGTCGAGCTGCTGTGTTCATTATAATAATATGATAGCAGCAACCGAAAATAAAATGCGATGCGATAGAAAAAACATCGGTCTCTGGCCGGCTCGCTACCCGCGCCGGCCGCCGCCGCCGATGCCGAGCCCGGGGCCGCGCGCCGTCCCGCGTCCGAGCCGAATCGATAACCGACGATGTGGAATTTATAAAAGTAACAGCCCGACGGACAGAGCGTCTGCGCTCTTGCTTTTTCACGTGTTTCTATGTCCGCGTCGCTCTCGCGCGGTTTATGGCACGCGGGAGAGAGCGAGACCGCCGTGTTTGCAAGCTTGCTTCTCTGCGCGTGTCTGTCTGCCGCCATGCGCGTCGCCGTGTTTGCTTCGCGCGTCCGTTGCGGCGTGACGTGTAGTTTACATTTTTCACGCGAATAATAAGTTCGGTGAGATTATTTTTGGGTACGTACGTAGGGGCCGATTTGGAGCATACCTAAACCGCAGCAGAGGGTGCTAACGGAGATGGAGGAGAGCGCGGTGACAACGGACGAGGCGGTCCTGGTGTGCGCGGCGACGGCGGCTGCGGCGGCGGTCGCGGCGGCGGCGGAGGTGGGGCGCATGGTGGACTCGTCGCAGGCCGACGACCGCAAGATGATCCGGCTGGTGAAGGCGCGCCGGCTGCTGTACGCGCGTAACAACATGCCCGTCGCCAGCTACTACACCACCGTTAAGCGGCTGTGGCAGGAGGTCGCCGAGGAGATGGGCTGTACCGGTAACAACACTTGTTTTATTTATATCTATCTATCTACGCTAGCTAAGCCTAGCTAGATGTATGTATTATCGCGTCGCGCCGCGCTGCGCCGTCTTATCTTGTTGATGTTTAGTTGGCGTTTCGGTACATGTTTGAACAACAGCTGATAGTAGCGACATATGTACCTACATACATACCCAGGTATATGACGAGTAGGTACTGATACATACATACTATGAACAGTGAGTTTGATAAATAAATAATGTTAAAATGTTTTTAAAAAGCATAAGGAAAAATAAGCCACCACCATCCATTCTTTATTGAGAGTATCTATTTGAAAGTAAAAGGACGAGTAAGTATTATTTGTTACAAAAATAAAAGAATACTTAGTTGAGACACGTTGAGATCCGATGTAGGCAGGAAGGTACAGTCAGCAACATAAGCAGATGAACAGATACAAATTTTCATAAATACATGTTAATAATTTTTTTTCACAAAAATACCTATAATCGGTATTCTTACTTACTATCTTGTTCCTCGCGGTTTTACCTGTGATCTTCCACGTTACATCTATCCTCGATAAATGGGCTATCCAACACTAATAGTAGATTGTTATACAAAGAGCTAAAATGACCCATTATATACGAGGTAGTTGTAGGCTCATTGTCATTTGACACACAAAAATTTAAAAAATTAAACTTTATCCCCTAGAGGAAGAATTGCTATTTTTTCTTCGCTCTAGTACGCCACAATGACGGTCTTTTTGAGCAAGAACGAAAAAGTCTTTAGTCATAAGTAGAATAATCATGAATAAAGACTCGACTTATTACTGTTTCATAAAAAAAGAACTTCATTTTAATTTTGAAAATGGAACTAAAATCGGCGATCTCTGGTAGAATGCATGCAATGTGTTGCGGCTACAGAAGAAACAAAAAAAAGTCATTTGCGCGAAATCTTTATAATTTTTCTCTAATTGCAAATTGAATTGGTAGTATTGTATTGGATTGTTTTATTTTCTCGCAATCGTAGTGAAAAGTATAGTGTAACACACGGCGCTAAAACCCATTAAAACTCGGTTTCTATTTACTCCCTCGCTAAAGCTCGGGAGTAAAAATACCTCGTATATAATGGGTCATTTTAGCTCCTTGCATAACAATCTACTATTCAATTCGAACCAGTAATTCTTGACATTACTTAGCGCGTTCCATCGAGCACAGACCCCGTAGAGAAGAAATGTCATTTATTTTGTTCAACAACAATTTCGCCAAATCACTGCGGCAACGCATGTGCTCGATGGCGCGTTCAATTAAACAAATAAACTCTTCAGCTTTATAATATTAAATATATAATAAGTGTATAGATTTAATCATCACTGCGAAGAATACTTTGCCCCTGTGTTGATTTAGTAGAACCCTCAACTAAAGCAGTGTAGCGTGCATGAGTGGATGTTGATGTGTGTATGTGTGCGTGTGCAGTGGCGGATGTGCGTCGCAAGTGGTCCCACATCCGCAACTCGTACTCGCGCCACCTCCGCAACGAGATGCACGGCGCGCGCACCGGCAAGGGCCGCATGGTCTCCAAGTGGTACCTCGCCGACGAGCTGCAGTTCCTGCGCGAACACATGGCGACCGACACGTGAGTCATACTGCTTAGTTAGTGATCGTTGCAAGCCGAGTATAATGTATACAACTATTTTACTATTTTTTTTACTTTATTTGCAGACCATTACGAATTCAAACTCAAACCCATTTATTCAGTTTAGGTCCTAATAATGCACTTATGTTACGATTGAATCTACCACCCCGGTTCGGAATGCACTTGGACTGAGAAGACTCCGGCACTAAACTCAGCAAGGCATCTTTTTATAGTTGTAACTCTGCTACTAAACGTTACACAGAACATGTTGCCTGTTGCGTCTGATATTGTCGGGTATGCGTATGTATCGTGATGTATTAACAGGTGGCTCCCCTCCGCAGGAGATCATCACCGTACTCATCATTCACGCCGACCTCATTCCTGAGCATCACGGAGCAGGCGTCGGGGACGGGGGCGGGGACGGCCTCGGCGGAGGCGGTGGACATTAAACCGTTCATGCACAGCCCGTGGTTCAGTCTGGGTGCGCACGCGCAAGTGTTCGAGCCGCCACCGCTCGACGACACCTCCAGCTCGCACACCTTCGAGCCCGACGAGAACTCCGCCTACTTCCACTTCTTCCGAGGTATATACAACGACTACCAGGAGCTGCCTATGAAGAAGCAGAGGCTGTTCCGACGACAGTGCCTCAACTTCCTCCACAATTTGCTGGACGAGGAGGACGGCCACAACGGCATGGACCAGCAGAACGACGCCATCAACTTGACCAGCTCCGTGGAAGCGAGGAGCGACGACGAGGACCACAAACTTGGCGTCCTGGATAAGGATGACGAGTTCCGCATCCTCCCGGACGAATAAAGCGCTCACAGTGGTTGGACAAATAAATTATTCGTAATTGAAGTGCTGAGATAATATTTATATCACTTCAATGTTTCAGTTCCTGCTATTAAGAGGTTAGGTAATAAAATTGAAAGGAAGGAACCTTGATGAAGCACACAACATAAATATGCATTTAGAACCTAGTCTACAAATAGTAATATTAAATGTATATATGTCTCTTTCGTGGTCAAAGAAACTATCTCAGTCAAAACTCTTTCCTGGTACATAAAAAAAAACAATCTATACTTAACCTATATTATGTGAAGATAAAAAAATGTAACCTTGCTGAGTTTCTTGCCGGTTCTTCTCAGTTAAAGGCGACTTCCAAAATGGTGGTAACTTCAGTCTGACGTTCATAAGTGCCCTCCTAGGGCCTAAACTGAATAAATGGCTTTGACTTTGACATAGGTTAGTGGTTTTTTTTAAAGAACCAAGAATGAGTTTTGACTGAGATAGTTTCAGTCAAAAGTAGTTTTGACCATGAAATAGTTCTGACTGTGACATATACATACATACAGGTACGTTAATAGATGTTTTATAATTTTATATTAGTAGGTAAGTAGATAAATTAAAAATATCTTATGAGTTTTATGTTATATTTATATTTATAATACATATTAACAAATGTTTTGGATTGTTTGTCAAAAACTGAGTTCAGGTAATGATAACTGAGGTTTCCGGCAACTGGGACCGCAATAAACTGGAACCGCGGACCCAGCAGCCGGATTCATTTAATTTGATCACTCTCTTGCTCAACAAACCCGGAGTGTCGACCATTTATAATTATTATATGTTATTTAAAAAAAACTTATTAATTATAATTATAGAGATATTTTAATTTATGCATGTCTGTCATGGAGTCTGAAGTACTTACTTAGTTAAAAAGATCAACAAAACTAAACTTACAAAAATGTGTAACAAACATAGACGTGTAATAAATAATAATTTAATTAAGTAATAATTTAAAATAGTAATTTGTATTAAATATATATATATATATATATATATCATGCGTCAATTTGTTGTGAATGATTATGTACGAAATATTCATATTGAATACTTACAGGAATGATTATTAAGAAAATAAATGTTCTATTTTATATTGGTATTGTTTTTCTTTATAAGTTAAAACGATACCTCACAATTAATGTCTTTAGAAACATAATATTGTCTAGAAATACTACATAGGTACCTACTACTAGCTACTCTGCCGATCCTTTTCTTTGATTCCTGTTACTGCTAACAATGCCGTTTTGTATTTCCGAGATTGCCTATTAGTAATAAATATTACCTTGAAAACTATCGTCCTTGAACGTTTAGTCTCATCATCTTTTATAATGACAGCTGCCGCATCGTATGTAGAGCCCTGTGGTAGAGCCTACATACGAGTATATCTATCGGGAACTGAACAAGTAGAACTAATGTTATCATCTAATAATACGAGCCAAACTTCGTATCGAGGGGTGCGTGGTGTGGTGTGGTGTGACAGAAACACACATTCATGCTGCCCCTTTATCTGTCGCATTTTAATTCTAGAGCCAGCTGCACAAAAATACTAAATACAGGGTACATATAGAGTTAGTCCCACGATAAAAGTTGTTCATATTGATGAGTACTTCCACCCCTGCAAGTATTGCCAGTGATAAAAAAATCACCCAGTATTTGTAGAGCACTTGATAGTCACGATCAACTTTAACTTTGTATTACCTCAATTACATTAACTATGTGCTGCATTTAGTGTCCACCAACAACTACAAGTCATTCAAACGATCACTAATACTTTTACATAATCCGAGAACCGGCAGACTTCAGAACAATCCTATTTCTCTACATTTACCGTTGGTTAGCTCTGTTTGTTTGTAAGTATTATTGTTGACTTTGTAAAAAAAACTTGTGTTCCTTCTCAGATATGGCTACCTGGTACAGTGCCTCGTACAGTGCCGTCGTATAAAAATAGTGTAAATTAACTTCTCCACTATTTGCTAAACGTGTTATTTAGTCGTAGCGCATAGCGGAAACGGCGGTTTGCCGGCGAGTGTGCGTGACTTGCTTCATTTCAAATTATTTCGCCAAATCCGGCGCCCCAAGGTCGTTACTGTTTTGGCGATCTTGCTTAGTTATAAAAAAGGTTTCATTGATACATTTTCAGGTATCCTTTATTATTTATTTCTCTAATCGGGTCAATGTCGCTCTTATCTCTATCCTCTTTCAAAGAGAGCTTTGTCACTCTTCTTGATTGTTTTTCAATAATTAAACTATAACTAGACGATTAGGCGATATCATAAAGAGAGACAAAGTTAGTTAATACAACGCTATAAGTAAATGGCCAGTGTTTACTGACAAATGCTCTAAACGAGGTTGCCTAGCCTACAGAGAGAGAGCAAACATAATGTTGACTAAGCAAATCTCACCAAGTTTATATTAAACTCGGGACAAAGGTGAAAGAAGCAAATTTAAATGTAACATGAGAGGGGTGGGGTGCAAAGGCACCCCATCCCTGGAGTTGTTTCATCTACATGTTGGATCACACACGCCTACTTAAAATGCTTGAACGTTGTCGTGCAGCGATTGAAAATCCCGGCTTAAATACGTCCCTCTATTTGTATTCAGGTCTCGCGAACAAGCACTTGTCCCGCACCCCGCACCCCAAATGGAGGATCTGTGGATAGGCGCACGCAACGCCCGCGCCGTGTCACCTATAATGTTTGTTCGCCATCTTTCGCTCCCACTACTAATGGAAATATTGCAAGGGTTTGCTGAACATGTCTTACAGGAAAATTGCACGTAAGCCGACTCCGCCGAATGCTGCTTTAAGGTTAGCATTTTTAGCACCTGGTCGTGCTTTCGCATTTTATTTTGTGTTATCGATTCCGTATTCATGATTGTGATTTTCTGCTTTACTTATATTTCGTTCCCATGTCTTCATAAGGTTATTTAAAGTATAATTGCTAACTGTAGACAACAAAATAGTCATCGTAACTTTTACATAAGTAATGGCCATTCAAATAACGAAATAGAATCTAACTTAGAACCCAAGGATTCTCAAAATAGAATTGAATTACAATACAAACACCAGAATTCGCTGTGTTACTAGTTTTATCAGTACATTACATAGGTACACTATACACAGTAGTCGGTAGAGAGCGCGAGTTTGTTTGCGCCACTTGTCGCTCCTCGCTCGCTCGCGGCAGTAGTGGTGGCGGGCTGCTAGGTGGCAAGTGGATGCAAAATACGGTCGGTCGGTAATCAGCGGACCGGTTGGACTCGGACGAGCCACTGCGATAGAGAACCAACAATATTATTGTTATGCATTTTATTTGATTAATTGACAATGTTTATTTCTACCTTGCCATTCAATAACTGTGAGATAAAATTAAAAATATACATGTAAATATATTATGTTGTACTAGATTGTTATACAAGGGAGATAAGTGATCAACTACACACGAGATATTTATAATATAGTTTGAGGGTGCAATTTATTACTTTCACCTAAGTTAAACACTACTTTTCATCACTAATGTGAGGAATTAACGCTCAGACTTAGGCTCATTTTTTTTTGTTGTTAAATCTATGTTTTTAACAAAGTTTTCAACCATAATGCATTCATATAGCATTAGCAGGCGGTATTTCGGAGGCACAGGTACGGTGTGCGACCGCGATGGCGAGTCGTATTTGTGTGCGAGTGACAGAGACACATTGATGTGTCATTGTATGAAATTCCTCCTGCTACGTGAATGCACATTAGAAAGGCGTGCCGCCAATTACCTTAGGACTTTAGGACCCTCCAGCCAGGCATACTGGTCAGGTCTACCTTATCTACTATTGAAAAGTTCCTTGTTTACTTACATTCATTTTCCTTTTGAAAGGATAGGTAGGTAGGATTCAAACGTAGCCTAAACAGTTTTTATTTTTTTTTAAATCTCTATATGTCCGTGATTAAGTAATCTAACTCTATATATTTATGTACCCAATTTCAAGTAGATTCTCGTGACAAAATAAACTGTGACAGATAGACAGATAGACAGACCTGAGTGATCCTTTAGGGGTTCTGTTATTTTATCGGATTTACGGAATCCTGATTCCCTGCAGGGATCATTGCCGATCGGTAGCGGAAGCATTCTCGATTGTATTTTGTTGATAAATTAATTGAATCTGAAACGATAATTTTACGAATTATCAATGGAACAATTTAATGAGCCATTAATTTTGTATCGATTCGAAAATATCACTGGAAAAAGCTCACATATCTCGAGGCAGCCTCGTCGCCTCACCCCGCCTCGTGCTTGCGCCATGTTGCATGCGACCGCGACGGTCCCACGCGACCCTGACACTGCACAAGGCCAGCGCGAGCGGGCGCCCCGCCGCCCCACCACCCCGCTGTCGCGCGCAGCGCAGCCCGTTACCTACTGAACTATATTATATTTAAACATATTTAATACAAAAAGGCACGTGATAACATTTACTTATTAAAAATAATGTATGTTTATACTTAGTGGCACTGGGATCCTTATCATCATTTATAAGTATTAGTAATTTAGTACAATATAAGTAGGTATGTACATCAATTCTGATTGACTAAAAGCCAGAACTGGAATATGATAGTTGTTATTTGGTATGGTATTTGTTCTCGAAAATTATTATTGAGTACATATTTCTGTAAACTCGAACATTTTAACCTAATTTGTCTGTTTGTTTTGTTGTTACCTTATCCTAAATATCTATTGTTTAGAATTCGCAAAGCACTCACCCATATATCTACATGATGCAGGGCGTGTGGTGTCAGATACAGGTGTATTTTATGTGGTAGAAATACTTTTAATTAATTCAGTGAACAACGTGCGGAAGTGTCGGCCCTATGGCATTGGAAGCCGCACTTGCGGTTGAATTCGCAAACATGTCACCGACCGCGACAGCTGACAGAGGTCTCGACACCTCTCTACTTTACACTACACTACACTAGCTAGACACAAGTATCTACACTGTAGGCTGGCATTGTGTAGCGATTGCACACCTACTTGTCACCACACATGTTGTAAATGTACACTAATGTAGAGACGATTCTCGGCTGATATGGTATGTAATATATCAGGCAGTACGTTCTTATATTATAATTGTAGAGGTAATATATTTAATTCCGAAGGCTGACTTCCGAGCCGGTGGTAACATCCGTAAATTCGACCTTCATAAGTGCGCCCTCCTAGGGCGTAAACTGAATAAATGGATTTGACTTTGACTATGCATGGTGGCTCAGTGATCGTCTCAGATCTCACTTGCCCACGATCATGAGAGCGCAGCACATGTTCGGACTCCAGATCTCGTATCTCTGTGTTAAAAACTTACACGCGATTTAACATTACTTTGGTACATTTCCATCATCGTGAGAAATCATCGATTCATAAACGCAGTCGGCCACGTCTCCCACTAAGGATTCCCGCGACGCCTGTAGGAATACAAGAGCTTAAATTAATTCAAACCATATTACTGAAGCCATAAAGATCGAAATAGCTAGCTAACGTAGGTCACAAAACCGCAGGCGCTTACCGAACCATCGATTATTTATGATTTTTAATATCTGTAGTACTGTGGTAATACGGTGTTAATTGGTGTGTGCGTAAAATAAAGTGTCGTCAAACAAAAAAAAAACTGAGCAACTAAACTATCAGTGTGGTAATTATTCTATCGATGTAATGTGCACAGTTGATAAAGGCTTCCGAATTAATATTAGACCCACGACTAGTTTCTTTGGGTAAAGATGAAAGTAAGTACCATGTAGGTATATAGATGTTCTAACGGTATTACTTAATATGCCTCTATAATAGAGTGTGTTTAGTTTACAAGGCGCTTCCGTGAGCTCCATTACGGAGCCTTGTTTATTGACCGAAGACGCAGGGATGTAGGGACGCTAGTGATGTACCTACACTTATCGTGAATGCTATCGATAGTTGCGATATGAGTTAGTTTATTGATATTGCTTATCGGTCGAGCGAATAGAGAATAGATAAATAGAGAGTGAACACTCGTAATTACTAAATAGGTATTTATCTGTAAATATATATGGAGAAATATTATTATAAAATTATTTAATATTGACAGAAATACATGTAGGTATATCGACGAGACAATCACCTGCAATACATTAAATTGCTCGATTTAATAGCTCGAGCTTCGAGCTCTTATTCCTTGGCTCTGAAATAACAATGTGAAGCCACTGTACTTTTTTGTTACTCGTTGTATTTTTTAATATAATTATCGATGCGATATTATGTGTGATTTGTTACCACAGTGAGATAGTATCCTCACCTAAAGCTTATCTTTGTAGATATAATTTCGTTCAACCGTCACCGTTATAGAACAAATTACAATCAGACGTATCGTTTTAATTCTAATTTCAAAAACCAGTTGCTGCACTGACGTGGAACCTTCTATCGATGTACAAAGGATCGACAGTGAGCCATCACTAGTGATGTGTTTAATGTAGGGCGGGGTATAGAGCTAGATTAATGTTTAGTCTAGAGTGGTGATTGCGGGCCCGGCCGCGGCCCCGGGCCCGGCTTGTTGATGTCTCGCGCCATTATTGAATCAATACACTGTCTGTCATATGCTGTCATATATCTATTAGTGCTAATGCACATGTGTAGGTAGTATAGTGTAGGTAGGTACATATCTTAATGTGCCTTCAACGGGCTCATTGACTCGTCACATTATGTAATGTGATGATTATTTCAGAACAGTAAGCAAGAGATTGATGTACCTAATGGATATGTGTACGCTTTCTGTTGGTATAATGGTGATTATAAAATTTGCTAAAAGCGATTGGAGAAAAAATGGTTTTTCATATCAACACATTATGTGAGTCGCCACTCAACTGTAGCTGTAAGTAAAGGAAGCCCGACACAATATCTGAACTTTATGCAACAACGGCATACTCGGGTATAAATTGAAACGTGACGTCATTTGGGCTTTTTAAAGAATCTATTGTCAGGCGGACCTTTTTGTCCCTCGGGAAGCCGAAACTCACTTATTCCGAGGAAATACCTACTTGCTTAACATACCCGAGCTTACCTAACCGACTTAACAGACACTTTCAACTTAAGCTGCATCACATTAAGGTTGATTTTGGGTTACAAATTGTTAAACGATAATAATGGCCGGGGGGTCGGGGAGAGGGGTGGGTCAACCCGATAAATCAAATAGAAACCTTTCCAATAGTATCTTTAAATGAGACGACGGACTGAATTTGCACGTCGAGTTGAGATGCTTGCTCGAGTTTGTGTATGTTTGTATGAAACCGTGGCATACTCTAGTTTCTATCCGCAAAGTATTCATTTCGAAGTAAATAAGAATTGAAAGGGAAATGTTTGTTCCTGAACATTGTTGAACGTTTAAAGATGTTAGTCCAGGAGAGTGCAGCAACACCATCGAGCCTCACATCATCCATACTATGCGAAAGTAACTCTGTCTGTCTGTCTGTTACCTTTTCACGCCTAAACCGCTGCACCGATCGCGATGAAATGTACGCAGATAGCCAACGGTATGAAGAGGGACATAGGCTACTTTGTTTTCTCAGGAACGCGAGAGAAACCGCGGGACAGTTAGTTTAATATATATATGTATGAGTTTATTAATTATCGCTCGATGACTTCAATATAAGTACTTAATGGTTAGATAATCATAAAAGTAAATCAATAAAGTTCTCAAATGTTAAATGTTTCGGTAAGGTTTCGGTCAACTGTCGTAACTCTTAAACTCATTTCGCTAAGTTAAATTATAAAATTTAAAATTAAATTAAAGTAATTTCTACTCGAGTTAGGTAGCAACCAACTTTCTAATTCGATTATTATTCAAACTGCGTTAACTTTTCACGAGTTAAACTTGAAATGTTCGTTGTTTCAACCTGTGTTAAGGCTCCTTAAGTTTAATTTATACGTTGAAGTTGTAACGCTTCAAACTCTTATTGCTTTCATTAGTATTCTTGGGAGGGAGGTGTTTAAGTAGCGAGTGGTGTAACAGATACCTTTTAATGGCTCGTAATGAGTATGAATTACACGGTGTGTCGGTGAGAGGCCCGCGACGACGGCCGCGGAGGTGACAGCACCGACCGAACACTCCTGTTGTATTGTATCAGATTAGAAACAATTATTTTTTTATTTAATTATCAACAACCTCTCATTTGTACAGAGTTAATAAACAAAGAAATGTGCAACAGACGAAGCATTACATAAATAAGACAAACTACATGGTTGCAATTGCTATTAGACTTAGATCCACACAGCTTCTTATCCAAATTATGCTTTATTCGTCCCAATGATGTATCAGATTTCCAGGTTAGGTTGTAAATCACGTTGAGTTCTTCTTTCAGAACAACACCAAGGATACATGGTGATTTTTTAGTCACTGGCAATACTTGCAGGGGTGGAAGTACTCATCAAAGTGAACAAATTTTATTATGGGACCAAGTCTGATATCGCATAAAATAAAATGGTTGCTTCATACATTTTGGTCGAGTAGGTATTGAACTTTTGTATGGAACATCTGATATTTTTTTTGTGATCTCAGAGTTACTCCCATGATAAAAGTAGTTCATATTGATGAGTACTTCCACCCCAGCAAGTATTGATAGTGACATCAAAAAATCATCCTGTATATTACTACGTCAAGAGGCAGAGCAAGGTTTTCAACAGTCCCTCGCCAAGATACGAAGCGATCGGATTCGTGAAACAAGTAGTAAGTTGTAACGCGAGTTGTTTGTAATCCTCCGCGGGGGAGTTCAGTTCAACGGAGCTGGAGAGGCGAGATACTGACTGCGGGATCGTAATGCGTTTACAAGTTTAATTGTTAACCCGTTATCGTTAAGTACCTTATGTAAGGCAAGACATTGTCAAAAGGCAGTCGAGGGTTGAGCTCGTACCATGCATGCAACCGATCCATCATTCATTCGTTACTACTTTGTAAAAGTATTATGGTGGATTCTAGCGGCTGTTTTGACATTTCCTTGCGTAGGTCATCCATTTTTTAGTATAGAATCTTGTCTTACCACAATCTCATTTTGGTAAGTGATGATGTGGCCGAAGGTGGTAAGCACACAAAGCCTAGAAGGCTCTGCATGCAGCAATCTGAACACAGTACGTGTTTGGCTACATATTTTCAATTTCTGGGTGGTAGTCAGCTAGATGGGTACTACAAAGTACCCTACCAGGGAAACATTACGCTGTAGTATTCGAACCCGCACTCGACGTCACTACCACTGAGCTATGATTGCCTATCTATAATTGTTCTATACTTTAATTATTAATTATTATTATTAATATTATAAAGAGGAAAGATTTGTATGTAAGTATGTTTGTAACGAATTAATTGGCACAAAAAGTACTAGACCGATTTTAAATTTTTTTTCACCATTTGAATGCTACATTATTACTGATTAACATGGGCTATATTTTATCCCGGGTTTGCGGGTGAAACCGCGCGGAAAAGCTAGTATTAAATAGTCAGAGTAGTGATCAGAGTAAAAGATCTTTATTTCTTGTTGGCACCGTCTAGCTAATCATATAGGAAGGGCTTTGCCCTATGGTTCTCTACCCGGTTCGTGCCTTGTAGAATATTTTTATATGAAAACATGCCATCAGTTCTATTTATATCCCTTAGTGAAGCACAAGGCCTTCGAGTAAATTGTTGTTTCTTAGATCCTTTTGTGAAAAACTGTGTCACTCAGAGAGTGTGGGCGACTTGTCGTGTCCGCTAAAGGCAATACACATTTATATAAGTTTAGCTAAGTATACGCTTGATTAATTAGAGGATATTTTATATGTGCTTTATTGTAGCGTGTAGGTGCTACCTCGGGGCAATCAGTTACCTATGTTGTTACGTTATGTAATGCTTATTTCTTTGTTTACATAGGTGCTGTTACATAACTACGCGCGTCATCTATATATATCTATACTAATATTAATAATATAATATAATCCTAACTAATATTATAAATACGAAAGTGAGTTTGTTTGTTTGTTACCTTTTACGCTTAAACCGCTCTCGATGAAATTTGGTATGCAGATGGCCTATGGTATGGAAAAGAACATAGGGTACTTTTTATCCCGGGAAAACATAAGATCCCTGGGGAACGCGGGTGAAACCGCGGGGTGTTAGCTAGTAATCTTATTATAAAGAGGAAAGATTTGTATGTATGTTTGTAACGAATTGGCTCAAAAAGTACTGCACCGATTTAAAAATTTCTTTCACCGTTAGAAAGCTCCATCTTCACCGAGTAACATAGATTATATTTTATCCCGGGAACGCGCGTGAAACCGCGCGGAAAAGCTAGTTGTAAATAGTTACTGATCATTATTTACCTTCATAATCGTTTGGGCATTTTATACAATCTATACATAGAAAAAGACTTGTTCTGATTGACTGATCTGTCAACGCACAGCCTAAACCCAGCGGGTTTGAAACATGAACGGTGCACTAGTTCCTTATCTAACTCGATCACGTCGTAATTGCTATACGGAATTGGATGAAACTTAGAACATTATCAGCATAACAATAACTTAATCAAAATATTATCATTTATTACCAGTAGACCATAAGGTTATGATCCGTCCGGCTGAAACTCTTTGAAAATCTAGTCCCTCTATATTAGCTAACCATTTTCTTTTCCACGGTGATTTTGTTCGTCATTGGTCATTCAATTATCTATACTCTACTTATTCTACTTTAATAATTTCTACAATCCTGTGAATAGATTTGATATATTTCTACTTACATATTGATGTAGGTACCTACCGAACGAATACTAAATGATAACCGCCTGCATCAAAGGCACAAACATATATGTACCTACATATTACTATAGTGTACCCACATACATCAAATAATCCAATTATCATGCAATTTGCCACAGCGCAGCGCTTAGCAACAGTGCGTGTTGTGCCGCGTGCACACCGACGAGCGGTCTGTAATTGCACCCGTGTCCCGTGTGCAGTGCACCTGACTGCGAGGGGGGCACGTGGGGTGGTGTGGGAGGGGGGGGGGCGGGGGGACAACCACGCAAGGTGACACCGGCCGGCGGACCGCGACTACACAGACATAGGAATCGGGTAGACTCGGGTGTATTCGGGTACAGTGTTGAAGTAACAGGGACTAATAATTGAACATTGCATGGCCCCTACAATAGTGTTAACAAATAAGTTTTTTAATGTACGCAGGTGCGTTTGACTGAAATGTGGAAAAAGCAGAAACTACTCGAATTATTAGGAGGTTTTAGGATTGGGAGGTAGCGCTAAGTTTGAGTAGTAGAGCAAGTAGTAAACTATCCAGTAATTCAAATATTTCTTTTAATTATTTTGCTTGTGTTTGGCCACAATCTCACTATGGTAAGTGATGATGTGGCTGGAGCTGGTAAGCACACAAAGCCTAGAAGGAACTGGCTCTCAAGAACAGCTACTGGAACATATCTGTAGGTATTTGGCGGCAGATTTTAAACCTTAATTATAGAAGAGCTTTCTATATTTCTCAAATAGAAATCAAAGGTACAGAAAAGTCACACCAAGTAAGTAGTCGTCTATAGTCTGTCTTGCACGAGTTACACGTAATTATCCATTGAAACTAATTTACACGTGTATTGCTAATTATAATTGGGCGTGTACGTGCCCCCGGCTCGCCGTGATATTGAGGAGCCTGGTGCTGTTGAATGGAGTGAATAAAGCAAAGATTACAGCTGTCTGGTCTGATAGAGCGCTGGGTGCGCAAGCTCCACTCCGGGCCGCGCCGCCGGGTCTGTCGCGGCGCATCGCACTCCTACATCAATAGCTACATGCTTGATGCTCATTATTATATGTGTATAGACTCCGTATTATGTATAGATCCTCTAGATTATTCGATGAATATCCGACGAGGAACGAGAGGTCTACAAGACAAGGAAAAAAGTACTTGTCTATACTTACTGCTCGATTTAGATATGGAATTTGACTTCAGACCCTTCGCGATAAGCGATTAACATTTTATTATTAGAATTCTTAGGTACGTATCTACGGCATAGCTTGTTGCTGTCCTATACATCCATTACGTATCTAATTAATAACTATTGTTCTATGTTCGGCCATCGCTCCGATATCTAATCCAGTCTCTAGCTCCCTAAATATTTATAAACCTTAGACAAAATATGTGTACTTGGTCGTTTTGCTACCGTCACATGGGCGTAAGTAAGGTGAAAAATGTATTCACGACTCATTACTTTTCTGTTATAAGTACAATAGTTCTTGTAGTAGCGAAGTTTGTGAAGTTAGGGCGTGTAGAGTTAGAAGCTTAGCTCTACATGAGATCTGATAACTTTTTGACAGTGCGAGCCGTACGGTCTCGTCTTGGCGATATTTTACATGAAAATGTTTTTGGTGTGATTCCTATTTCAAGTTCTATTCGAACAATTGTAACCGAACCAGTTCCAACCAGTTATAACATACAGAAAGCAAATACATTATTTAGATTTTTCTGATTGTAGGTACCTGTTAAAAATGTGTACGTTTATTTGTGAGGCCGGTTCATCGTATTCAGAGCACGTTCGTGAGGCTGTTGGCTCTGGGCCGGGAAAGTGGTGTATCAGCTAGTTTCATCTCGATGCTATCTGGCTCTGCTCGAGTGAGTATACCTGATGCATACGAGATACATACCTCTGCTGCTGACCTGACCTCTGTTGAATTTTAGTTAATGTAGTAATAGTTCTGTCGACCTATTCAACGCCACCACCCGGTCGATAGATATAGAGCTAGAGACCAATCAGTCTTTGATTCACATTCCTAGTTACGGACCTTAGAACTAGGTATCTATGGTAGCAGGAGACATGACTGACAGCAACTAGTTGAACGGTGAAACTTACTTCCAGCCGTGGATGTCAATATGATAGAATAGGATAGAATACACTTTATTGTATACTTACAAAAATATACGTACAACTAAGGCGTAGTTGTTGCTCCAGGCAACCTTATTATGATGTTGATGATGGAATCGTATGTCAGATCACCATAGCGTGTTCCACTCAGTGTTTGCTAAATGATAATTAAAATTATAAAAGAAAGAGCACGTAAAAAACCTGCTTATTTTCCTATCCATAAGAGCCAGCCAGTTAGTCTAGTTAAAGCTTATATCTAAGCAAAAAGCCTAGATCTAATCGCAGTTATGCCGACTATGTATGCACTCAGCAGGTATTGCATTAATTTATTTTAAAAAATAGTGCCAATTGACGGCGGGCACCGGCCGACTGACTCACGTCTCGTTATAAACATTTTCAATACCACTGTAAAGGTTAAATCTGATTGTTTTATTTTCCGTAAGGATTAAAATAACATCCTCATGTTCATGTATGAAGGAGAACAAAAACTGGACGCGTCCATGAGGATGCGTGTGCGAAAGGTCAGTGACGGTGACGTCACACCGCGTCTTGAATAATAGCGCGTCACTCTGTCACACCGCACCACACCGCGGCACACCGGTGGGGCTGGTTTAGATTTTTTTTTATACCTCTAAGGCGGCAAACAAGCATACGGCCTGCCTGATGGTAAGTGGTTACCATCCATATTGATGCTTGCAACACCAGGGGCATCACTCGTGCGTTGCCGACCCTCCAAAAATCTCTTCACACCTTTCTTGAAGAACCCCAGGCTGTACTCCCTTGGGAAAACCGCAGATGATATACAGTACAATAATCATATAAATACAGAATTGTTGGGTAATATCTAAATCATTTCCTAGCTTAAGAATGGGTTTCGGCTCTATAATAGAGTTGTGCAGAGCACATCGGTAAGATATTATGAAGACAGGTGAGGTGAAGTAAGTAAATCCAAACAGAATGATGGGTGAGACAATATCGAGAAGGGTGCAGGACAAACTTTGATACGGTCAGCACAAACGTTAAGCAATGTTTAATGTCCATCACTAACAAATGTACACAGATGAATTGAAAATCTCCTTTTTTATGTTGCTTAAACCAAATCTAATGTTACATCAATGTAGCATTGCTTGCCAATTTGCATCTCAATAAAATCGATCTAACAGTCGTGTAAACATCGTAAAATGGTGGTTTTATACTCGTTCGATTCAATTCAAGTGCACTCGATTCGTGTTTACTGCTGCAGCGAGCTGAGCAGCGGCAGTAAATATTATACTGTATTTATTAAACAAACCAAAGCAAATTCATTGGTTCTATTGACATCGTGCATACGAGAAATAACGTAATTGCTACGTAGAATCAGCGTATGAATTAAAAAGAAAGAAAGAAAGATACATTTATTAGACACCACAATAGTACAATTACACAACGAATAAATTAAAAAAAAATATATATATAAAATACAAATGCACACAAAAAATAAAAAATAATAATAAAAATACAGCAGTCATAATATTTATTGTACTAGAGGGGTCCAAAAGGCCCCAGCTCAGCATGTGCTGCAAAATAATTACAGCGCTGATTTTCGGCTGAAGCCATGGGTGATGCACGGACAGATGGGCGGTTAAACAAACCTTTGCAAATTTTATAATTAATCAATAAAGAAAATATAAAAATAAAAAATCACAAGTAATAATAATAATAATCAAATCAGCAATCGCACAAACTGATAAAATTGAGCATTCAATAACAAGAATAAAAATAATAATAATACAGGGCAAAAGCGTACCTATCTAAGTGCTGGATTTCTGTAATTACGAGTTTGTTTTGTTTATAATTTTATATAAATCATTCGGACAGCTTTTATAGCACTCTTATATCGGTTGATGTATTTGTTTGTAACGCGATTGTCGCGGTGTCGTTCGTTACGACGCGGTGTATTAGCGGTCAACTTTTAACACGTTCTGGATGTAGTTATCGAAATAGCACGAGATTATTGAGGAAATACTTCACAGATTATAAATAGCATTGAATAGCTAGCGAATGGCACAGAAGGAACATCGATAACTATTATTGAACACAAGGTAAAGAGCAATATAAGGTAAATAAATAAATAGGTATATTATCCACAGTCATGCCCATAAATAAGTATACTTACAATAGATTAAAAGGGCAATAAATAAAGCAAGAGTTCAAGTTCAGTCTATACAAGAAATTTTTAATCGATGACTATGAAATTATACACAGGTATTATATTTTGGAATCATAAACACTATAGGTATAGGGATTTGTTTAAGCTACAAGATGGAACCTATATTCAGCAACTGGCTGAATAGTGAATAGATAGAAGCTGTAATGGCTCAATAAAACAATATGTTATTTATGCAAATGAGAAGGCCCAGCCTCTCGTACTGAGCCAGACCTGCGTAGGTATAGTTTATGAGCTGTGCTGTGAGCATCGCGTCGTGTCAAATTGTGCACACTTGGACGCAAAGAGGTCACACCGATACACACAGTTGTATTAGTGTGCAGAATTGAGTTACTACAATATTATTATAAAATTGTCCGCAGATTATAGGAAAATATATAATGACTAAGTACATACAGTGAAGTGGGAGGGAGAGGTAAAAGTATGCGTTTGTTTTGACAAAGAAATAACTTTCTGGTCGCTTTTAATTTATTTGTGAAATTTTAACACGTTTGTTTTGATTTTCTTTCATTTTGGTGATGTTGATTATTGCATCGCTATTTTTGTTTTGGCGGTTTGTTTACGCCTTTTAATTATCTATAAAGGATATTTTCTCATAAACAAAACATTGTAAATCCCGAAATTGGCTCCAAGAAAGGGATATCAAAAGATCGTAAATTACGAAACGATCCGAAAGTCGGAAGGAGGAACGAGTGAATCTACAAGGTTTCCGCATTTCAGCCCTTTGTTTGAGTTCGAATTACGGGATTCTTCAATGGTTCAAAAACTCCTTGAGACGCTTTCAACTGCCGAACCCATTTCGTACTAAAAACTTTTTTATATATATGTACCTATTTAGAAATGGAAGCAGCAATCAATGGATCTGTGAGAGAATACCTACTTACTCGCACATTACTAATTAATGTTTATAGCCGATCTCATTACAGGATATCCGCTGGTCCACAAACAATTGTAGGGTACACTAAGCGAGACATTGCGTTCTATTTAGAAACAAACTTATTCAATCCTACTATAAGTATATCCTACTTCCTTCCATCCTACTATCCTACTAATATTATAAATGCGAAAGTTTGATGGATGTTTGTTACTCATTCACGCCAGAACGGCTGAACGGATCTGGATGAAATTTGGTACAGAGATAGGCTACTTTTTATCCCGGGAAAACATAAGAAGCCTCGGGAACACAGGTGTAACCGCAGGGCGGAAGCTAGTATGGTTATATAAGAGTTTACAAATTGGCCTATAAGTAAGTACTTCTTTAACTTTGAATTTTAAAAAATCCCCTTCCTTAGTCGATGTCTATTTTTTATGGAACCTGCTTGCAAAATAAAAATACTAGACCCTGTTTGGAATGAAATTCCTTTACGGAGCTTGTAAATTATACATTAGGTATTTCAGGTAATTACTTATTGTTTTATAAATAATCTAGTGATAGTGATATATGTGCGTGCGATTGTACAGCTCTGAGCACGATAGTTGCACCACTGCGCTGGCTGTGGAGGTCTGCAATAATCATCGGTCGAGTTGTTGCTGCGCGGGAGTGCGCGGGGCGAGCGACACGGCGCGGCCGCTATGTGACGGGCGGACGTGTGACAATACATCTATACTAATATTATAAAGCTGAAGAGTTTGTTTGTTTGAACGCGCTAATCTCAAGAGCTACTTGAAAATTTATTTCAGTGTTAGATAGCCCATTTATCGAGGAAGGCTACAGGCTACTTTTTATCCCGGGAAAACACAAAATCCCTCGGGAACGCGGGTGAAACCGCGGGGCGGAAGCTAGTTACATCATATGCGTCGGCCTCCGCCTCACAATGTTATTAAACAAATTTATAGCTTCAAAGTTGGTCTATATAGCGTCGGTTCTCCATTTCTACACGAGACACATACGCTCCCCCACAGAGTGTGTTTATGAACATAGCTGCACATGTCCATACAAACAAACATAAGTGAGACACAAGTGTACAAATGGTGCGTTAATTCGTTCAGAATGCGCGCGCGCACAACTGTTTGCATTTAATATACTTACCTACACTGCAGGGTTGATAATATCTTTTTTTCTGTCAATTTGATATTTTTGACAAAATTAAATACTAAGTATACTTTTTACTTACTATAACTTTTCAGAGAAACTATACAATAGCGACGTTAAATTAGTAGATTTAGGTGAAAGCCTAGGGTGGATCTGTCAAGTACAGATGGATGCCCTCTAGCTAGACCGTCGTGCTAGGAGATTGGTCGGTTATTACAAAAATACATATTTTACTGTACTCGCAATTCTTTCTCTTAACCTGAGATGTATTTTATGCAAGCAAGTCATCTTGGGATGTCCCAATTTGTAAAAGTGCGAAATTAGGACGTGTGCGAAGGGCATAATGCGTATGCGCACGTATTGTGACCGCTCAGATGTTCACATTTCAATGCTGATGAACTGTGACATTTGAAATAAGAATAACAATGGTTGGCAGCCCGTTGCTGCGCCCGCGCCGCATAATAATTCACATATTGAATGGGAATAATTATCTTGAAGTGCGTTCCAAACATTTAATTATTAATATAATAAATTATTATGCATAGAAATATTATTGTGATGAATGGAAGAGTAACTGACTGACACGTTTGGTTTACGTTTACTAATGTTATGTGCAAGTAATTAATTAAATAATAAATATTCTGGGACATTATTCCTCACACACGGCCATCTGACCCCAAACTAAGCAGAGCTTGTACTATGGAAGCCAGATAACTGATATACTACATATACTACTTTTTCTTTTGTAAATACATACATATATAGATAACCACAACCAGACACAAGACAAACAGACATGTTCATGCACACAAATGTTTGTCCTGAGTGGGAATCGAACCCACGACCTGCGGAGTGATAGATAGGGTATCTTACCAACCACGCCAACCGGCCCGTCAATAAATATAAATAAATAATAAATATTTGTTTATTAGTTATGGCTTAGCTAAGTAGGTTAGGTATTTAGGAAATAGTATACGTACTTAACGGTAATTTTAACTATTTTTTTTTGTAACGAAACTCCTCCACACCTGATAAACTTAGGAAAGTATAGATTTCTATAATCTAAATGACAAACAATGTTAAAGATTTGCCATTAATAAATTCACTTATCGACGAGCCCAAACTCGGCATGTTAAAGTACTTTTTATCCCGCCCGTGTTACCAGATAACACCAAGCACCGAGTCCCAATCGACCGAAAAAAAGGGATCGAAACTTTCCGAGATCCACTTATGAATATTTAGGAGCGCCGAGCGCACTCGACAACATCCAAGTTTACAATGAGCACCGATAAGATGGTATCAACGCGATTTACGAGTAACACTGACGAGGGAAGTTTTAATTAAATACACACCACTAAGTTTGGTGATAAAGAATACGTACGCGCGTCAAGTACCTACTTCCACAACTTGACAACCGAAAGTAGCAAATAATTTGTATGCGAGTCTCATTGTTCAGTGATCGGGATGGACAGGGTTGTCACCTCTACAGGTATATATGTATGTATGTTGAACATGCGGACATACTCCGATCTAGGTCAAATTAATTAACTCCAAGATTATTATTTTATGTCCTCTCGTTCTGCATTGTCAAAATTTATTTCATTTTAAGTGTCATCGGACTCATACGGCCATTGTAAGTATTGCCAGCTGAATGCCAGAGATATTCGAATTGGGAACGTGTTTATTGGAATGACGTCTGGAACTCATTTAAAGTGAATGCGACGGGCAGATAGTTATTGCAAAACTGTTGAACGTGGTGCGTTCCTCATCGCTTGGGTCGACATCCTCCTTATTGCTAACGGTTAAAATTGTGGTTAAGCACAAGATAAGCGCGGAAAAACCATGTACCCCCTTATTCAGACCCATTCGGTTGCCATTCCGATCGGAAAGGACGATTATATTTCGTTAAATTTAGGCTGATGCTGTGTTAGTCGCAGAATTTATTTGCCACGATCGTGTACCGATCGACTGCCTCATTCCAAATGGAAGTCTGCAATGAGAAAATAGGAGCCATCCTATTCAGTTGACTACTCAATCTGTTTGTCTACCCGATCGGGACCGTAACCGAGCAGGTTTGAATAAGGGGGATAGTGTTGATATAAGTGTAATAATTGCAAAGAAAAATAAATTTAATATTATATATTTAAGGCATTAAGTATATTTACAATAAATTGAATTAAACAAAATTATAAATGCGACCAAAAACAACCTTCAATTTCAGTCAAAGTCAGTTAACAATATGAAATCAATGCCAACAGTTTATATATGCCTAGGTATCTAAGTATTTTTTGTACATATTACAGGAGCGAAAGATAATCAAGAGGGAGCCGGCTCCCCCTTAGATGTTTTTGTTTTATTTTGTAAAGGGCCTGGAATCAACTATGAATCTGTATGTGATTGAAACCTGTTCTGCTTAATGTTCGTGATCAACTGCAGCACACCCATCTGGAACTGTAGAGACTCGTCATCTGTAAATGTGTATAGACTGGGGATGATGCCTTTGAAGAACGACACGTGTCGATCCTCCGGCTGTTGCTGCTGCGGACTCATTGTCTCCGGCTCAAAGTACTGTTGAGGAGGAGGCTCCTCCATCTCTCTCTTTAGTCTCTTGTTCAGTTGCTCCAGAGATGGTTTCCTGTCGTCTTCGTCGTCCGATTCGACATGTTCAGAGTTCTCGTTGGCCGAGCTCGTTGATAAGCTGTCTTCTTTGGAATGGTGAAGAGGTAACTTTCTCAAGAATTTCAACTGGTCAGCGTAGATGTATTTCTTAATTGGGCCGCTGGTTCCCATTTCTTTTTTCCGAGACTTGGTAAACGCGTCTCGAATGTTCACCCATTTCTTGATCACTTCTTTGCCTGTGAACAAGATACATATATTTTATTTAAAAAAACTATAAGATGAGTCAATAAAAAGCCCAGCGAGGGCATTTATGATGGTCCAATAACATGATCACACCCCTGACAACAGAGTAAAGAGGACCAAAATAAATGGGGTATTGTTACAAATATTTGTTTACGATAATATAATATATCATGTTTTAAATCCATCATTTTAGTTGGAGTTGAATGTGTCCAGAAACAAAATTATATGCATCAACAAATTGCGGAGACTATTGACCATAATAAATTGACTCGCGATTCCTGGAATTCAATTTTTTTAGGGTTCCGTAGCCAAATGGCAAAAAACGGAACCCTTATAGATTCGTCATGTCTATCTGTTTGTCTGTCTGTCTGTCCGTCCGTATGTAACAGCCACTTATTTCCGAAACTATAAGAACTATACTGTTGAATCTTGGTAAGTAGATTCTGTGAACCGCATTAAGATTTTCACACAAAAATAGTAAAAAAAACAATAAATTTTGGGGGTTCCCCATACTTAGAACTGAAACTAATTTTTTTTTTTATCAAACCCATAAGTGTAGGGTATCTATGGATAGGTCTTCAAAAATGATATTAAGGTTTCTAATATCATATTTTTCTAAGCTGAATAGCTTGCGCGAGACACTTGGCACTTCCAAAGTGGTAAAATGTGTGTAACTTCTAAAATAAGAGAATGATAAAACTAAAAAAAATATATGATGTACCAAACTTTACCATGATAGATTACCATGCAAACGTATGTAAAAGTATCTAGTAAGTAGTTTTTTTTAATAGGTACGTCATAAATCGTAAACCGCAGTTTACCTTTCATTCAATCAATTCAAATATAAAAAAAAATTGGCAAAAAGCAAGGTCTTACAGCACAAGTAAAGGAAAAATTCTAAAAAATAAAAATGTTGAAAATTAAAGGGTGTCCCCATACATACATAGTTACGCCAATTAATAAAGACCTCTGAGTTGTATGGGCGTTCATACAATTGGAGGTCTAGCTTAATTGGCACCAACCTCAAATAAGGTAAATAAATAAAATTGTGCATTTCCCTTGATGGACGAACGATGGACGAATTCAAGTCAAAGTCAAAGCCATTTATTCAGTTTGGGCCCTAGGAGGGCACTTATGAAGGTCGAATACTAAAGTTATCACCAACCAAGTTTGTACGGAACCCTCGGTGCGCGAGTCCGACTAGTCCGGCCGGTTTTTTGTAGGTAGTTTTGGGTTGGGCGTCCCATTCGCGAGCCAACCGAACAATGAACATTATCTATAGGTAATTAATATTTTAAATTAACTTGGCAGGAAATAAAAAACAAATTAAAATATCAAATACTTGGACTTTCAGATGATATTTGTGATTGGCAGAGACAACACAATATATTATCATCGGGTTGAGTATGTTTAAATGGGCTGGTCGAGTCTTCTAGCTGGGGCAGAAAAAGTGTAGGGACCGCATCGCCCTTAAGATATTTTTTGGGGCAGTCTGAATCAGCAAAATGAAGTCCGCACACGAAATAGCTTCTATTGAGTGTGTTTACGCCTTTACTCTCCAAGTCCGTTCGACCTACTGCTTTAATCCAATGCCTGCACCTAAAAAAAAAAAATCCAATGAAATAAGGCAATGGTCGTCGGATTTCATATAAATCATTCAATAAAATAAAACGAATTAATTATTTAGGTGGTAGGACTGGGTTGGATACGGATGGCAAGGAACCGAAAGGAGTGGCGCGCGTTGGGAGAAGCCTACGTCCATTAGTGGACTGAAAAAGGATGATGCTAATAATTAGTTGAGTATTTAGGTTCTCGGTTTATTATTTAGATGTTAAAATTTATTTAATTACTCGCGCCACTACAAGATTATATCGCACAACCCTCAGATCGATGTTTATGACTTGAAGGTGGAGTAGTAGAAAATGACTCAGTAGTATAATTATGTTTAGTTAGGTAGGTAAATAGTACAAAGGACTACACACAAAACAAAACAAAACATGCCTTACCTTAGTTCATCGGCAGGAAAACGAAAAAATCTCCGATTCTTATTTCTTTTAGTATTTTCTAAGCATCCATTCACAGAGCAATTACGAACCATTTTGTTTTTATATAATAAATAATATTGATCAATATAGGTATATTGAACTACATTAATAGATTAGAGCACACGCAGCAAGCGGTGACAACTTGAGCCGAGTGACGCGACACCGGCCCTGCATGCGGCACGGCAATCAATACTGCTGCGTACTCGTAGGCGTACTGCTATGCTACTACAAGCTATCTAGCACGTTACGGGCGACGGTAAATTGGCGCAGGGGGGGACTGCTTTTGTACTAAAATTGGTAATCAAATTGTACAGCGTGGAGAACAGTTTTAAATCTCGGATTGGGCACACCTTGTCACAGTATAAAGATGTAACCAGTATGGAAACTAAGCCTAGTTGATAAAATAATCACCTACACTCCATTGAAGCAATAGGGTTGACACTTTTTATGTTTTATAGTATTGTTTTTTTTTAAATTAAAACATTATATTTTCTGTAGTGACTAGTGACCAATTAATCGAATTGAAATAGCTAGTTTACAAATAAAATTTAAAATAGGTATCTCATTGTGTCGGTTAATATCAATAGTTTAAAATACGGAAAACAGTTTAATATTAACACACAGCTTGAAGATCTTTTTTTTTTTGGTAGGTTACTAACTTATCATTATGGCATAACCTTTTACAAGTTTTGGCGGGAGCGTAGGCGAGTTGCGGTTGGGCGCGCGCTAGGCGCGTACTAACCCCAAAAATGCGTGTGATACCTAGTATTTAAAAAACCATTGCATAAAAAATACCTTTATTCTTCATAAATTACAAATTATTGACTGCAAAAGCACTATAGGCTTCAACACCCTCGAAAACCATAAAAACGACATCCATGAAGAAAAAGTTGATAATTTCTTGCAGCCGCCATCTTGGATATATATTTTGACAGAACTATCAGCTTCAACACCCTCGAAAACCATAAAAACGACATCCATGACGAAAAAGTTGATAATTTCTTGCAGCCGCCATCTTGGACTTACATTTTGACAGCACTATCGGTTTCAACACCCTTGAAAACCATGGAAACGACACTCATGACGAAAAAGATCATAATTTTGCGCAGCCGCCATCTTGGATTTATATTTTGACAGCATTATCGGCTACAACACTATACTAATTTAATTAATTACTTATAGATAGTGGCGAAATTTACTTTCGTATTCTAATGAAAATGTAGCAGTTTCTCATAGATTGAAAACACGGTAAAACGACAAAATGAAACCTAGCTATATATTTTGAATTTTGTACAATTATGAGACGAATTATTAAGTAAAATCTATATGGGTATCGTTTCCATGGTTTTCGGGGGTGCTTATTACGAATATATAACATATTTCGAGATCCAAGAAGGTGGACGCGAATTAAAAAAAAAAAACAATATGGGTATCGTTTCCATGGTTTTCGGAGGTGCCGATTACGAATATATAACATATTTCGAGATTCAAGATGGCGGACGCGAATCATTAAATAAAATCTATATGGGAATCGTTTCTATGGTTTTCGGGGGTGCCGATTACGAATATATAACATATTTCGTGATTCAAGATGGCGGACGCGAATTATTAAATAACATCTATGTATAAGGGTATCGTTTCCATGGTTTTCGGGGGTGCTGATTACGAATATATAACATATTTCGTGATTCAAGATGGTGGACGCGAATTATTAAATAGCATCTATGTACATGGGTATCGTTTCCATGGTTTTCGGGGGTGTTGATTACGAATATATAACATATTTCGTGATTCAAGATGGTGGACGCGAATTATTAAATAACATCTATGTACATGGGTATCGTTTCCATGGTTTTCGGGGGTGCTGATTACGAATATATAACATATTTCGTGATTCAAGATGGTGGACGCGAATTATTAAATAACATCTATGTACATGGGTATCGTTTCCATGGTTTTCGGGGGTGCTGATTACGAATATATAACATATTTCGTGATTCAAGATGGCGGACGCGATTTATTAAATAACATCTATGTATATGGGTATCGTTTCCATGGTTTTCGGGGGTGCCAATTACGAATATATAACATATTTCGAGATTCAAGATGGCGGACGTGAATTTTTAAATAAAATCAATATGGATATCGTTTTCATGGTTTTCAGGGGTGGCGATTACGAATATGGAGTAGTGATATCTCTGCGCGACCTAATTTAACTACTAGCAAACTATTATGTATTAGTATTTTAACGTACTGCCAAAAATTAGAAGACACTTTACAGACAACTTTTACAACGTTTGTTGGAAATAATATTAGAAGTCAATTATATCAACAGCTAAAGAACATTAATTTTAATACAAGACCATGGGCCTGCTTCCCGTCTGAATTTTTATTAAAATTATTTCTACGTATGAGAATTGACTACATCGTCCAATTCAACAATCGCAATCTGAAAATTAGTAAATCCAAATGTTGAAAATACCTTTCAGTTTCGCATTTGTAGTTTTTAAAAGAATAAGTATCTCAGTATTTTTTTTATTTTGGTATCCTATTATATTATTAAAAGGTCATAAACAATAAAAAATATGTTAGGTATTAGTTCTACTAACATAGCTTCTATATTTTTTCATTTTATTCCTGGTACTCTACATACACATACTACGAATAATGACGAATGTCTACACAAAAGCGGCATTTCGCGTGACTTCAAACGCGATAAACCACTGTATGACTTGTTACGCTGTGGTACTATTGTAAATAATGGTGTGAAAGATGAAAAAGTTAGAAAAGTAGGATGAATCATATCGAACAAAGTAATCAAACTTGAGTCGCCAACAGGACTCGATCCGTGGACTTCTAGTTCAAGGATCGCACGATCTCCCGCCTGAGCTATTAATTACTTATTGATAGCGGCGAAATTTACTTTCGTATTCTAATAAAATTGTAGCAGTTTCTCATTGATTGAAAACACGGTAAAACGACGTTTTCTAAAAATGAAACCTAGCTATATATTTTGAATTTTGTACATTATTTTCTTCATTCATATTTCTTATTAAAAGCGGAGGAGAAGCGGTTTCATTCAAATTAGTAGGTACATACTATTGTAAATAATGGTGTGAAAGATGGAAATAAAATAGAAAAGTTACAAAACTAGGTTAAAATATATTGAGAACTCGGTTATTACTATTTCTTTATAGCTAGTTGTAATTACATATTTATACTATCAATAATAGCGCCATCTAGTTGTGTTAGTTTCATAGATATATTTGTACTTGTTTATTGTTTATTGTTTGCCGAAAAAGTACACCGTTTTACCGCGTCTTCGTGTGTGGCGCTATGCTGTGCTATACGTGCTATATATATTGGGGATGTAGAGGGGCGTGGCTAAAATATCAATTTCTCAAGGCCATTTAGCTGTTGTCAGCGCCTTAACGAACGGAACCTTCCGAGCTTTTTTCGCCGAAAAATCGTTGATGATTTCTCTGCAATCCAGTTCCCAGAGCAAATCACTTTGAATGATCAGGAGAAAGCTTTGATAGACGGTTTTGTCCCATCGTGGTTCGAAGCCCGTGTTTTATTAAACGGTTTTATAATATTAATTTTCATTTTTTATTAAATGAGCGCTCTCCAGTGCAATTTGATACCATCAAAACCAAATACATTCTCAGTGAAATTTCAAGGTTTGGGAATGTAGTTCTGAAATTTTGATCTTCGAGAATTTGGTAGTAAATTGAGATTTTGATATTTTACTGATTGCCTGATTGGGGTGAACAAATATGAATCAATGATTTCTGTTAATATTTAAGAACAATATAATAATTTATGTACAAAGTACTGTAGGTAAAGGCAAAACAGCGAAAAAGTATATCAAAGGAAAAGTAGTTAACGAAGTTTTCCGAAGTTTCTATTGTAGGGGCTCCTCTTTTGTGGAGGCCCAGGGGCTGTAGCCCCGGTTGCCCTCCCCTAAATCCAGCCCTGGGAACAGGCTTATTATAAGTTAGTATTCTTTCATATCACTTATTATTCTGTCTGATTAGACCTCAGTAATAGCCTTCCGATAGTTTTGCAAGACTGCCTCGGTTAACAAAACAGATCTATAGATTGAAATGTTACAGAAAAAGTTTGCATTGTTAGTTTGTTTGCTCTGTCTGACTAATAGAATCCCCCAAACTGTCTACATATTGCAACAAGGAATTAGTATGTAAATGCAGCCCGCAAGACCGCGCCACGCCAGTATTATATGTACGAGTTCGCAACTTATTGGTCATTAGTTTCGGTGGGTCGGTTCCGGGTCGGTACAATCGCGTAGTCGCATCGCAGCCATAGTTGAGCGCACGTTGAGCGCCTGCGCTGCTCTGCTCGATCGAGTCACTCCGAGTAGTGCTAGCATTGGAATCGTACATACGTAATGTGAATCAGCGCCACAGCGCAGTTGGGCGCAGCGTAGCCGGAACGCAGGCAACGAGCACCACACTTATATTATTTTAATGATAAATGATATTCAGCCTTGCTAGCATTTATAAGCCAGATCATTTAACACGATACGTACCTATATTCATTTTTATAGTAAAGGTTATTAAGACATAAATAAAATGAACTTACCGAATAATTTCTTTTTTTCTTCATTCAGCTTACTATAATCACTTTTCAGTCCCATAAATACTTCATGCCACGCTTGCGTCGTTTCGAATCGATCCTTGTGTATGGCGAGTGTCTTGTCCCAGAGCACAGGGTGAGCTTGTACCAGTTTGATAAGTAAGTCGGGGTCTAAGTCTAAGTCTTTTGGCATTTTGACGCGCGCTCGTTGGGCTCGCGAGACGGAATAGCGCGACCGTGCCGTGCCGCGGCCGTGCCGTGTGTGCGGGCGGGGCCTGGGCCGGGGACGAGGTCGTGTCGTGCGTGCATGAGTGCGGGGCGAGCCCGGTCACCGGTGCGGCTCGGCGCGGTGCCGCCGCCGCCGCCGCCGGCCGTGAGCTTGTGTGGGCTCTAACTTGCATGGCTGCGTCACGGCACTCACGGCCACGGCACGGTCGCTTATACCTACTTGTTGGTTGCGTGTGAAAGTTGTATTATTATCTATGAGCGTCACGAAACCGTTTCTATTCACTTCTGATATTGTCGGTGTGTTAGCTAGCATAACTAGCTGTTCCCCACGGTTTCACCCATGTTCCCGGTATATTTTTTTTAGTTATTCTGCTATTCGGGACGAAAACAAATCCAACAAATCAAAGATCATAAAAATCGGTCCAGCCGTTCTTGAGTTATAAGTGGACTAACTAACACGACTTTGTTTTATATAATGTAAGTATATAAGATAATATAGATAGAATATATTGGCAAGGGTTAACTCGTGGGTTAACTATCCTAGAGGTTAATTTAAAAAGTTGTCGAGAGTCCGGTTCGGAAGCGCTTGTCAGAAACTCCTTTCAACTGGAGTAAGCTAAGGGAGTCGGTAGCGGTTGTCTGTCACTCGTCAGTGGCTCGTAGGAGATATGATGCAGACCAGGACTTGTGAGGAGCCCCTACGCAGCAGGGATGGGGGAAGGGCGGGGTTATTTACGACGTTGTTTCGTTTTCATTTTCGGCCGAGAAGTGCTCGTTTTGTTCTTTTACTGGATCTTATGGAGCGTTTACAGCTCTTGGTGACTTATTCGTTTTTGACTATGTATTATTATATTTATATACTTAAATGAGGTAACTACAATTTGGCACTGAAAATGTTGGATACTAATTTGTGTCTATCTTTGGTTATGCCACAAATCTTACTTGAAGTACTGTCAGTATAGTTCCAGGGTACTTCTGTTGAGGTACGCAGGTAATTATACAGATTACTCTTTTTCTTGGTCTTCAGCGTCGGTCTTAGACTTGCGAAAATATAGCTGATCATAGTCTCGGAGAAGAGAGAACAAGACACGAGTCAATTGGGGACATCAATGTATGTATTATTAATCCTACTAATATTTATAGGTAAATGTCAAAGTTTGTATGTTTGGATGTCTTCACGCATAAACGGCTGAATGGATTGCGATGAAATTTGGCACATGGATAGACCATGAAATAATATATAGGGTACTCTTTATCCAGGGAAAAATAAGCCAGTATTTTATATAAATAGGCCTTCACAGGACAATTGGATAGTCTGTTCGAAACGTACGGTTCACAAGTTACTATGACAGTGTACTCACGTTCTCAAATGAAAACAGTCGCCAATAAACTCGGCAATTATTATTTTCATAACAAACTTGAAATTATTACATAAGGTGTGTCCTGCAAGAGCGAGTGCTATATAAGGGTACCTACACCCAAGCATAATCGTCCATCATTTATTCTCTGGTGGATATTTCAAGATGGAATATTGTCGATACCTATGTTAACTATGTTGTTCGTCATACTGAACTTTTACTATGGGACTAACACAAAATTCACGAAAAAAATATTTTTTCCATAATATCTACCCGGTATATTCGGAGCCTAGCTCTAGCTTTGCTCGACTGACGAGTACACATGCGAGTAGCGTTCGGGCGAGTGCATAGTGAACGCAGCACCGCGGCCATCGCCATATTTCCACGGGCACATTTGTCAGAAGCGCGATGTTATTAAATTCGGCCGTGATTAATATTCGTATATAACGTCTCTCTCTCTCTCTCTCTCTCTCTCTAGCTGCCTCTGTTTCCATTCCGCGCTCTATCTTTGGAAATTGTTATTGATCAGTTGAGTGAAATATCTGTAACGCGACGTAAGCCATTAGCTAACTTACTTATAGGCGAGCGCAATGGCTCGGAATTTATATATTGGGTACTTACCATACCTACTAACTGATATTTCCTGATGAAAGTTTTATTATTATAGTTAGGTAGGAGATTATAAGTTTATTTTAGTTTCAGTTTTGATAGATTTATAATAAGTTACTTACTTAATTGTTTCAAAAAATCTTCGTTTTGTATTAAAAACACCGAATCCTAATCAAAAACACTGATTGCACAGCAAAATAGTTACCTATCTCAAAATATTATAATCTTAGCAATAATTTATGTTCGTGACGCATTGCTGGAGCTTTTTTATGAATGCATATCTAATAATAACTTGCGCACAATAAATCTATGGGCAGTATTTAAACGCACATCAAAAATTGAAAAAAAAATCCAACAGAATTTGTTTTATAACAGTATATTTTTACTCTGTATAGGCTTGTGTTTGACCACAATCTCACTATGGTAGGTGATGATGTGGCCGAAGGTGGTAAGCACACAAATCCTAGAAGGATATATTATACGTAGGTACATCAAAAATACTGTTTGCGTACCAAAATTTGCACATCCAAAAAAAAACCGCGGTAAAGCTATTGCATAGCATTTTTTTTATCAACTTATGCAATTATAATATTTTTTTTATTTTTTATTTAGGCAGGTATTTTTTTTCTTTGATATTAATAAATACCTATACACCTATATACCTCCTCACAAACAGCATACATATTAATTTGGCAGTGGGAGGTGTTAGGTTTTTTCGTTACGGTTTTTTTAAGCTATTGTATAGCTTTTACTCGCTTCGGGGTTTGAGACCGAACTACTACGCTTCCCGATCGCTATCTCTTCTAACCTAAAGTATCCGAGTCGTTTCTGAATAAGATGAGATTTTAGAAGTTATATTTTAGTTAGACTATCGTGTATCTTTATTAGATGCGCATTTGTTATTTTTGATACCTATGTAATTAATATTAGGGGTTAAAGTATGAAATTGCCGATTTGTACTGAAAAATTGAAATTAGTTTTTTTTTAATTTAACATATTTATTTCATCAAAATAATTACCATTATTATCTATACATTGCTGCCATCTAATAGGAAGGTCATTTATGCCTTTGCGATAGAACTCTGGTGATCTAGATTCGACAAACTGTGTGAAAGCATTTTGTACTGCCTCCTGAGAAAAAAACTTTTTATCACGTAGAAAATTGTCCAAATCACGAAAAAAATGGTAGTCCGTTGGAGCAAGGTCTGGCGAATACGGAGGGTGACGAATGGTTTCTAATTGCAGTTCCTGTAGAGTCAAAACGGTTTCTCGTGCTGTATGAGGTCTCGCGTTATCATGGAGCAATAATGGTGAAGATCGATTCGTGAGTCGGGGCTGTTTCGCTGCTAGTTTTGCTATGATTGTTCGGAGTTCGGCACAGTAGACATCTGCCGTTATTGCTTGACCAGATCGGAGAAAGCTATACTGAAAAACACCATGCTGAGACCACCGACCATTACCTTTTTATTGGTAAGCTTTGCTTTAGGACACTATTGCGGCGTTTGATCTGGGGTCAGCCATTGCATTTTTCGCTTACGGTTATCGCACATGTCACAATTCAATCCAATATTCCTTCATTTCTGTATCGATTCAACAAGGCAACACAAGTAATATGCGTACACATTTTTCATATTTTTTTATTTTATTGATTTGACGCAAATGAGTCAATATTGTTGGTAAGGTAACGTTAAACCATGCCGCTAATTCCTGGGTAGTTTGGCTCGGATCGGCTTCCACCATCTCTTTCAGTTCATTGTTATTCACCTGTGTGGGAGGTCTTCCACGTGGTTCATTCGTCAAATCAAAGTTTCCATCACGAAAGCGTTTAAACCAAAATCGCACGGTGCGTTCATTAGCAGTCCCCTCTCCAAACGCAACATTGATATTGCGAGCTGTTTCTGCCGCGTTAGTTCCGCGTCGGAACTCGTATTTAAAAATCACTCGAATTTTCGAAGAATGCATCTTTCTTGTCTAAGCTGAATAAAAAAAACCACTGAAAGTCAATAATAGAATGTTGCACATTTTTTAAAAGAAGAACTTCATAGGTACCATTTGAAAAAAGTTTCACTCAAAAATCTCAAACCATGAAGGTTCTATGTCACTTCGAAGTACCTATTACAATAAAACGGTAATTTCATACTTTAACCCCTATTATTTTTGTTGTAACCACTTTGTTGTAGGTACAAGTTTTGATATTCAGTTAATTAATAGTGCATTCATTTATTTGGTGTACTTACATGTAGATTAAAAGGTGTGCGGTTAATAATTCCCCAAATATTATTACCAAATAAGTCAGATTGTCCAAAAATATATTTAAAAAGAATTACTCTTGAACCTTTTTGAATATCGAACATAACTTACACGAGGGCTTTCGCTTGGTAACTCATTTTAAATTTGGAAGTATACAGATACATGCGGGTGTTCGGTCGGTCGGTAACGCTTTACGACCTTAACACAATTTAAAAATGGTGATTGAAATTTTGATCAGCCTCCTGCGCGATGTGATTGTGCGATAAAACGCAATATTATTATGACGCAGAGCGAGGGGCACCGAGGGGCACACACGATGGGGAGGGGGTGAAATTACCTAGTTATCTGTCAGCACACTCGCACCCCTTTTTCGATAGACTTCGCTTCGCTACTGCATGAACGTTTCCATTGATTCTTGTCACGATATTTTTTTTTTACTAGCTACCAGCTTTTTAACTATCGGGAGTGCTAGCTACTAGCTACATAAACAAGTTGTATTTTCTATAAGTAATTTTCCTAGCATAACTGTCATTGCTATAGAAAATGTTTTTAGTTAAATTGTTAACTACGATAGGTTTTCGGGAATCATTATTTCTTTTACTTTTTTTAAAATCTAATATTCATCCAACAATATTATTTAAAAAAAATTGCCCTTGAAAATGGACACACACACATCTTTCGTGATAAAATAATATGTGGCGCACGCCGCCTCACCTCCTAGCTGTAGATGAAAATATGGAGGACAATCTGGGGACTCCTCAATAGCTGATAACGGTTAACGTGTACTGACGAGCTCGCACCGTACTACGACAAAATAACATTATACATTCAAAATAATTATTTTGAATAACATACATTACCTACGACAAGGTAAATGGTAACTAAGCATTGTATGTAGAGCATTACAAGTTTCTATCAATGTTTGTATCTGATAAACTAAGTCTAAACATAGGCTATGTTCACACCAGTTCATACTCCCCGGTGTAGGTACTTTGTACATTTCTTAGCCGCCTATGTGACTGCTTTAGTATATCTTCTGCCATTCTGTCTCGTCAAGTGTCCTGCGGCCTGCCCTGCGCTCTGACCTCGCGATCTATCGTATTTTGACGTTGGCTATCCGAGCTTGAAGATAACGATGCATTATTGTGGTACATGTTGCCGTTTATGGGTAACCATAGATAGACTTTACTATTTCTATATCTATACTAATATTATAAAGCTGAAGAGTTTATTTTTTTGTTTGTTTGAACGCGCTAATCTCAGGAACTATTGGTTCGAATTGAAAAAGTGTGTTGGATAGCCCATTTATCGAGGAAGGTTAAAGGCTACATTTTAGCCCGGGAAAACATATGATTCCTCGGGAACGCGGGTGAAACCGCGAGGCGGAAGCTAATATAAGAATACAATCGCACAATTTTACCCTTAAAAAAAACTATTCTAAATAAATAAAAGGATTAAATTAATGACAGTTCTGAGGAACGAGTTACGATGTCCGACTGGTTGAAGGCTTAATATTTAATAGGCCGTAATTTAACAACTCCATCACTTACACGTAACGAGTACCAACTCGACATTAATACAGCTTCTATTACATCAATTGCAGAAATTACTCTATTACAACACTGCTTGCATGTTATAACTCTTATTACAAGCTAGGTAGGGTCTAATTTTATGTGTTTATGTGTGAATAAATAGGGTGTTGGTTGCAAGCGAGGTCGCATCGTAAGAGCGTTTTCATTACACGATACGACCCCTTGTCCATTCAATGAAATTAGCAAAAGCAATTATACAGGTTTGATGACAGTTTTTCATCGCTGATAGCAATTTTACCAAAGCTGGTAACAGTTAAATTTGACGTCGATTATCGTCCCCAATTGTTAATCTTTTTGTGGTTGTAACGATTTTGTAATCACCATTTTTGTCGTGTCGTATCGTATAATAAACGTACTATATATAGTTCAAAAAGATAAAACTATTATATTCTGCAAATAAATAGGTACGTTAAATGAATATCATTTCATTTCGATTTAATATCACTGTACCTACGTAATTGACCTAAATGTTTAACGACTGCAACGATATTTGCTTTGTTATGCATTTATTAGGCGTGCTCTCCATGTGGAGATAAATATTAACTTCGAATAAGTATTAAAACAGTCGCCTTCACCAGGAGGCTTGGTCTACGTTTAATTAAAAAATATCCTAATTTTCCATCCATATATGACGAGCCGAATAGGATATTATTTATGATCTCAGTTTTGTTTCAATTACTCTAATCGTGGAAAATTCTGCATGACTTGCTTTGCTCGCCGCGCGAACCAGAAGTGTGTCCAGTTAGGCTGAGGACACACTTGTGTGTATCACATCACGTTCTGAACTTAGAGCTTTTAAGAACAGTAATCACTAAATGTACTGATCAATACTTTTTATCCATGAAGATGGCTCGAGGAATAACCTAATTTTGTAGCAGGTAAATCACAGATGAGAAAAGTACGAAAAGTGCGAAACCTTCCTTATTTATGTATTTATTAGTTTTTTTTTTATTATAGGTAGACTCGTTTTTGTATCTCACCGTTAAAATTGATGACGTGGCCGAAGGTGGTAAAACACACAAAGCCTGGAAGGGAAGTTGTTATAGTTTCTATTTTTTTATCGTAGTCTCAACTAACGTAAGTTACCTGAAATTTACCTACTTAATTTGGTTTAATTTTATTTAAAAAAAAAAGCTTTCAGGTTAAATAAGCTGTTTTTAAATAATAATTTGGAGGTTACTTCGCAGTCAAAAGTGCTCTCTTAGGGCCTAAACTAAACCAATAGCTTTGACTTTGACTGAACCATTTTATATTTTTAATTTATACAATACTAGATTCCGCCCCGCGGTTTCACCCGCGTTCCCTAAGGACCTTGTATTTTCCGGGATAAAAATTAGCCTATGTTCTTCTCTATATCATAGGCTACCTGCGTACCAAATTTCATCGCAATCGGTTCAGCGGTTTAGGCGTGAAAAGGTAACAAACAAACAAACTCTCTTTCGCATTTATAATATTAAGTTAGGATTAGGATAAGATTCCAGCTACCAAGTCAGATTCTAAATGTATCAGCCGTCTGTATAGCATTAGTGATACAACGTGATACCCCCAGTGTGTCCCCCGCCCATGGCCAGCCGGCAACACGAAGCGGCACGAGTCCGCTAGAATGGTTGAAAGGTTACAATTGTCGTGATGTAATGCACAGATAAATTCACATTCGTCATTACACGCTCACTAATGGGGTAAATAGCGTGCGGACAACACACCTAGTTTAGTTTAACATAATTGAGCTTGTTATTGTGTTTAGTTGCTATTGAGGGAGCAGCGGCCGGTGACCGAGGCGGAGACCAATTACTGACCACTGAGTGACTCGATGGAAACTATGGAGATTTCGACTTAGTGTCACGCGAAAGGGTATGACACCATTCATAGAAAATAATAGAGTTGTGATAACAATTAAGCTTTGGAATTGAAATATGTTAAATTTACTTATACTTAAGTAAATATCCTACTATCCTACTTCCTACTTATCCTATCCTAACTACTTATTTTAATCCTAACTTCCTAACTATAATATTATAAATGCGAAAGTGAGTTTGTTTGTTTGTTACCTTTTCACGCCTAAATCGCTAACCGATCGCGATGAAATTTGGTATGCGCATAGCCTATGGTATGGAGAAGGACATAGGCTACTTTTTATCCCGGGAAAACTTAAGGTCCCTGGGAAACGCGGGTGAAACCGCGGGGCGAAAGCTAGTAATAATCCTAACTAATATTATAAATGCGAAAGTGAGTTTATTTGTTGGTTTGTTTGTTTGTTACCTTTTTACGCTTAAACCGCTGAACCGATCCCGATGAAATTTGGTATGTACATAGCCTATGGTATGGAGAAGGATGTAGGCTACTTTTTATCCAGGGAAAACATAAGATCCCTAGGGAACGCGGGTAAAACCGCGGGACTGAAAGCCACTTCGATATAAAATCAGCACCCAAAAACGCGACAGGAAAAATTGGATCAAATTTCGTAAAAAATAAAAACCTCGGCAAACTTGTACGCAGGTCTACCCAAACAAAGTTCCTGCTAACACCTCAGACTTGTGTAACCTACTAAATGCTTCGATGGTTCAATAATTTTAAGGTATATTTCCATTGACGCGAAGAACTCCATACACAACAACAGAATATGAAGGTAGCTTTGTGTTTGGCGACAGATTTTCAATTTGAGCCAGGCGGGTACTACAAAGTATTTTACCACCGAGTTTTAGTTTTCTCACGATGTTTTCGTTCACCTAAACTCTAAAGCTTAAGCTCATTGCAGGAGTCGAACCTACGACCTTCATCACTTCCACTAAGTTATCATCGGCATAACTTGTCGGACTATACTTTGACCATAACATCTCGTGGTAGGCTTATTAAGTACCTACCCACGCGGGAAGAGACGCTTATTGCATTGGAGACCCAGTTATTTTAGGCTACGAGTGCTCAGTGCTCACAATCTTCGGTTATTCGAACTGCGCTATCATCTCATAGGGTATAGGTAGGTAGGTATTCAAAAATCCGCAAAAGAGTTCTCTAACTAACATGTCTGTAAGTGTTCCTAATTTGGGCGCAAAATTATGACATATACGTATGTATAATATTATACAGGGTGATTTTTTTGTGACTGTCAATACTTGCAGGGGTGGAAGTACTCATCAATATGAACAACTTTTATTATGGGACTAACAATGTGAAATCACGAAAAAATTATCAGCTGTTCCATACAAAAGTTCAATACCTACTCGACCAAAATGTATGACACAGAGTTAGTCCCATAATAAAAGTTGTTCACATTGATGAGTACTTCCACCCCTGCAAGTATTGCCAGTGACTAAAAAATCATTCTGTATAGATAAGGTTATCTACAGATTTGCGTGCTGGCTCGAGGCGTGTCTGTATGTCCGTCCGTCGGCAATTTCCCTAATTACAGCGGAGTGTATTGATGTGTGCTTGCTGTACCAGATGTATTGTCATATTAAATACATGCTTCGTGCGTTTTTCATTGAATACCTATTGAATTAAAGGTAGCATTGTGTTTATTGTGTACTGTACTGTGCCTGAAAGAATACATTCAGTTATAGGTATAGCTCAAGCCATGCAAGTCATGTCAGTCGACTCTCAGTTCATTCAATCATTTAGGTACTAGAAGGTTCCATGAATTTTGGAACCATTTCTTTAGTCTGGGAATACTTTATTGAAATTATTTTGATACCTACTATGATTCTAGATTGTAATTCATCTCATACTAGTTTCCACTAACGGTTTCACCCGCGTTCCCGATATGTAGTAGAACAATATCACATTCGCTTTTATAATATTATACTTACCTATTAGTAGTATTTATGTATATACAGGGTGATTTTTTAGTCACTGGCAATACTTGCAGGGGTGGAAGTACTCATCAAAATGAACAACTTTTATTATGGGGCTAACAGTGAAATCATTAAAAAATTATCAGCTGTTCCATACAAAAGTTCAATACCTACTCGACCAAAAGTACTCAATCTCAGGATACAGTAGAAAATCAAAAATCACAAGTACTTTTTAAAGAATGTGACAAGCTAGGGCTCTTTTACGGACATGAAATTTTAATGGCGAAGGGAACTTCAAAGTGCTCGCGTATTGGAAATTATTTTCATATTTTGTTTGTGCTCTCAGAGACTCAACGTGTCATATAATTGACAGGTTTTTTCGCTCTCTTTATCGTTGCGTAAAAATGAAGATTCTCGCTTGATGTCGCCGTTTTGTGGAATTGTTCGCTGTTCGATAGATAAGATACAATACACGCAGTATTGTACCTACCGAGGGAACAGAGGGGGAGGGGGGAGAACGAGGGGCGCTGGGGGAGCGTCGATAACTTTGTGTAGAGCGAAATAATAAGAGAAACATTTGTGACAATGAATAAAGCGGCCGATATATATAACAATTGGTTGTCAGCGATACGAGCAATGTTTGTTTGTCGGAAAAATGTTACATTATTGTATGGAGACGAATTAAATGCGTTATATGTGCAGCGTTGTATCTAAGTAATACCCGAGACTAAAGGCAAACATCTCGCAACACACCAACAAATCGTTTTCAAAAAGCAATCCGTCACAATCCAAGAGTTACAGAGACCCTAAAGGGTTTACGCAGAAACATAAATGGGATAAGCACACAACACTAGGTAGAGCTACATTCCTACTAAATATTTAAAGAGGTACCATCGGCTTGTAACGTCATAATGGCTTGTTAAGCCTCCGATGGAAGGATTCCTCCTCGAAACTGGAAACCCTTTCAATTCAAAATGCTAAAAGACTCGTTCAAATCACGAACAAGTGTTAACTGGTGACGAACTCAATCTCTCGCAGTTTATCAATTTTAAATTAAGTAGATCGGTCCAGAGAGTTGCTGAAGTTGCTTTAGTATAGATGGAGCCTCTTTCTTGAGCTCAGCGACTACCGGGAATAATAAACCTGTTAAACCGGAGAACGAAGAGATTAGGTGAGTGCTTACTTATTACTTTCTGATGAAAACAATAATCTTTAATTGCTCGGATATTTTATTGACGACTATTATTGTTTCAGGAAAATTATTTAATTTATTTGGTTCTTTGTCAGGTAATTTATAACCAAAAGGTTGATAGCTCAGTGGAAATAAAGTCTTAACCTATGGCGAAGGTCGTGGGTTCAAATTCTACAATGAACTTGAGTTTTCGGTGAAAGAAAACATGGTGGTTCGCCTGGCTGGCCTACCACCCTCAAGTTGAAAATCTGTCACCAAGCACATACCAGTGTGTTCCGGCAGCTGCACTTGAGAGCCAGTTTTATTTGTATGCTCACAAACTTCACAGTAAAAAAAAGGAAATAAATTATCTTATCTAGTGATTTTCATAAAGTAGGTAGGTACTTACAGACTACTTCTCGCTGTGCCTGGAGGCATAATTGTTAACCAAAATTGAACCGATTATAAATGATTACGTACTCCTGCCTACTCGTGCTTACTCGTGCCTACTTCAATATGAAATCACAAACATTTCCACGAAATCGAATAAAGTGAATTAATATGTTTCCTTCAATTCCTTCAAAACAACATAATTAAATTTCTCTAGGTCTACAACCTCGGCATCCACGGCAACGTCGTTTCGATCGCAACCATTCAATATACCATTCGTCAAACGACAAACAAATAACAGTCGCTTACTCTATAGTCTAGCAATGACTCCCCGGTTCCCCTTAAACGATGACGTCGGCCACTTGAAAGCTGTCAGCATATATATCCAATGGCTTCCTAATGCCCTCGTTTGGGCACAAAAAGAGGGGTTTTAATATTCCATGAGTTTCATTGTTCCTAACGTCCTGAAGAGATCATTAGGCGTATAGATTCGTAATTATGTAAATATTGTAATGAGATTGCACAGCTGGGTGTAATAAGGAAAATAATTAGATAATAATCGCATTAGGGTACCAATTTTGTGATAGTTTTCTACAGCTCTGTATGTTCTACCTTATTTTTCAAAGCTTGTAGTTATGTTGTAGACCGACTATGTACTTAGTTAAGTGAGAACTTTGTCTGCGAATTAGAATATTATAAAATATTTAATGGGGGAAGTAGAGGTGGTACAAATTTTGCGCGTTGACAATGCTCCCAAACAGGTCATACAGCTCATTCGATTACCTACATAGCAATAGTTCTGTTGTGTTAACAATTCAGAAGATTTATCCGTTCTTGCATTTACGCCAAAGTCCGGAATGTAATATTTTTTTTTTTCATTAACTATGCAGAGTTTATCCTCAATAATGATCTTTTTAGAGAGCTGTGAGACTCTTTGTTAGCTCTTGAATTTTAGTCCGATGTTTGTTCGTGGCTATTACTTGACGTGTTCTATATAAACTTATGGAAAGCCCATAATGCGATTTCCTGCTCCTTATTTTGGGATTTGGCACATTTTACCTAGGTTTTTATATAGGTACTTATTCGAAAATTTTTGATAATTTACGTTTTTATATTTTTTTGTAAATAAAAAATCACAGAAATTTCCTCTAATTCAGCATTAACGTATTCAGGCGTCATTGTAGGTCATATCGCTTTTCAAGTTAGCTATCATACTTGCACGTCTAGGTCCACCCAGGCATCGCGTCGTCACCGTCGTCGCTAGTAGCGAGCGCGACATCAGCGGCGAAGAGGGATAATTCGCTTCCCAGTATCGCTTCTTGTGTTAGCAGCTGTCGGGACACGGGACACAGGAGTCTGAAATCCAGACAGTTCGGTCAACCCTAGTCGTGGCATCGAAATATAATTAATTTGATCTCTGGGTGAAGGAAAACATCGCAGGGAGACTAAAGCACGGTCTCTGGGAGCTTGACTAATCGAACCCTTGTCAGACTGTCTAAAAACTAAAAAATATATACTTACTTATATAAAAAGTGTAAATTAATAAGTTATTTATTTACAACAAGTATTTACAATCAATGTATGAAATACAAACTATGATAAGTGTAACCTTGCCGAGTTTCTTGCCGGTTCTTCTCAGTTGAAAGCGACTTCCGAACCGGTGGACCACCGGTTCGGACCACCGGCGGTGGTAACTTCAGTAGCTTCGACTTTCATAAGTGCCCTTTAAGGCCCTAAACTGAATACATGGCTTTGATTCTAACTTCTTGGCTTCACTTTGCTGCTTAACACTTTTGCCAACATCATCTTAGAAAATAAAATAATTAAAATAAAATATTTCCATAGAAGAAAAGACAAAAAAGACAGAAAACACTGCTTTCCTGTACACAAATCCTTTTAAGTTCGGAAGCATCGAGCCGTGCGACGAGTGAGTAACCGAACTACAAATGATAGCAACAAACAAACAAGTGTCATTTACTAAACTCATTCATTACTGCATTTAAACTTAACGAGACGCGCGATATTCACCCTTATACTAATAGCAATAAGATGTGTGTTATTGCTTGGGAATCCTATCACTGAACCCGTATCCGCGGGGACCTCGGCGGTTCTGCTAAGTGATTACATGCTCATGATTGATGAGGTATAGCTGGTAGATCTACCTGGACCTATCATTAGTACCATGGACCTAAATACACCAACTCAAGTAGGATATTATGTAGCAGAACTACTATCTACTTTACCTTAGTACGTAAACTAATATAAATATCTTGGTTTCTCAAATATAGTTTCTTTCCAGCTTGCAATAAATATTCCATAGGTTATGTGCGAAGCAGCCACTCAAGATTATGCATGCCGACCCTGTCTCGGTGCATATTCTATGAGGAGTCCTTTAGGGCGTAAGTTGACACTAAGAGGGGATTTGAGAGATCCTCTGGGATGGAGTGCGGAGTGAAAGCGCCGCGCCGCGGAGTGCCTCCACTAACTTTGTTACAAAAGTGAACCGCAACATGTAATGTGACTATTACTATGTGAATACTTTACTCGTTTGATACAAACTTACTTTTATCTATGGTCTAATGTCATTAGCTGGGGTCCTTGTAGGTCAAAGATATCATATGAACTGAGAAAGCCACCGACTGGATAACAGAAGCAAAATAACAAAAAATGTTCCTAGATTTTACTTTACCTTATTCGGCTACTTTTGATAGGTAAATACTAAAGGTAGATACTAGGTAGATACTAAATTGGACCTCAGTTAATAACAGGGGCGGGTGATGATGTAACCGAGGTTGTTCTAAACGCTCACTATTTTATAAAATTCATGAGGTACATATTCAGTTTAGAAAGTAGTTTCTCCACGCCAAAAACTTGCGATTTAGTCCCATTGCATCCTGTGATTGCTTACTAAGTTGCAAAGTGTACAACGTCCCAAATGGTCGATTGTGGCAGTGCCAGCCATCTTGGAGACAGAATGAGTTTTTACCCGATAAGCGGTGTAGATTTCACCCAGAGTGTGTGGTCACTACGTACGTAACATAGACTACAGGACTGACCAGAAGCCGGATGAGCATTTGAAGATGAATTATTAAGTTTTCTAATTTTTGTTTTCATCACGCACTTTTTAAACAAGGTCTAGAAGGAACGCGGTGAGTGATTGGTATGGTTTAATTAAAAAGAAAATGAGTATTTTCCTGCAAATTAAATACTTACTTAGTAGAAATATCACTATTACATAATGAAGCGGTTTCTAGTACGTTTTATATGCTGTGGAAGGAAAAGCAGCGTTGCCAATCTTGTATGCTAAACAGACGCTCGCACTCCTAACACCCATGCAGATGTGGCCGCAGACCCGATGCTAAATATGGACCACTTTATGGACCCACTATATTGCAACTCGTAAGTGCTTGGACCTAAAGCGTGCTCGATGGTACCTCAACTTTCCACCTGGAGCTGTTTATATAATTACAAAGCTCTATGAGTGTTTAGTATTTAATTTAATCACGGTTGTTATAAAGTTGATGACAATAACTTGTCATTCTTATTAACCCCTAGATACTTATGATGGTACTAAAGATACCACCGGTTCTGAAATCATTTCTTATATAATTTTTCGACTATGTACCTATATGCATCCAATTTTTGTCACGTTTCGCACTTTTAGTGTTCGATAAAATAAAATAAAAAATCATAAAAACAAAAACCAAAAATCTATTCAGACAGACACAGACATTCATAGATTACAAGCAATTATTATGATAAGTATTCACATTGGAAAGACATCCTGATGGTAAGTTGGTGGTTGGCCAACCAGGGGTTGGCCTATGTGTCACCGGGCAGTGACAGCGACCAACTAGTGACCAGCTAGTGGCCAGTGACCGAACCGTCACTGGAGGCCATAACAATTTATACCTGCACCTTCAAAGTCAAAGTCAAAGCCATTTATTCAGTTTAGGCCCTAAGAGGGCACTTATGAACGTCGAAACTACTGAAGTTACCACCGATTCGGAAGTCGCCTTCAACTGAGAAGAACCGGCAAGAAACTCAGCAAGGTTACATTTTTTATATATTTTGTTTATTATTTTTTGGACAATCTGACAATGTTGGCTTTTTTTCCATTAAATTTTTAACAATTTTTAAAGAAATATAATACACATAAACACAAAAGATGAAAAAAAAAACAACAAGAAAAATAAATAAAAAATAATAACCTGAACAAGTACAAATTTATAAAAAAAAAAAAATATATATATATAGTATCTCTAAAATACTAAGTACTGGCTTCTTTATAAGTATGAACAAGGTGCACTTGTGCAGATTGCAGCTATTTACAGACATCTTTATCTTCAATGTAATGAGCTACCTTGTAATAGGCTTTTTCTTTCAAAACTTTCTTAATGTGAGATTTGAATTTGAAATCAGTCATCTTGGTAACTGAGAGTAATTTATTATAAAAGCGTACACTACTTCCAAGAAATGACTTTTTAACTTTGGCTAATCTAAAATACGGAACAACTAATTTATCTTTTTGTCTTGTATTGATATTATGTACTTCCATTTTTGATTTAAACAATTCTATATTTTTACGTATGAACATTATATTTTCATAAATGTATAGTGAAGGTAAAGTCATAACGTTTATATCTTTAAATAATTCCTTTTTCGATTTCTTAATGTCGTAACTGCCACTTTTACAAGCATTTATAAACATAACAATAAACGCGTAGAATTATTTATAAAGCGAAGTAAACGTGATGTATCCTTTAAAAGCGGAGTTTAATTAATGAAGATTGACGACTGAATTGTCGGTTATGGCGTGTGAGGATACATTATTATATGAAAAACATGATAAATATGAACGTAGGGAATGTTGCTTGGTATAAAAAGCTTTAGTAATACGTGTCTTAAATAAATATGATATGAAGATAAAATACGCGTTGTCGTTTAGTAGGCCCTAGCGAGGACCTTAACAATATCCATTTTAGGTGAATCAATGTGCGTTTGGAATTTTGATATTTATGAGCGTTTGAGCACTTAGACCCGTTTTAGAGAACGAGAATCAAAACTTAAGTCAAGTCTCAAGAATATAGTGTGTTAATGGAAATTAAACTTTATGCGTGCCAAGTTTCAAATATATATATTTTTAATCACGAATCAAATCTTACGTATTATACTAATACTGAAGAGATGCTTTTTTTTATAGAACATAGTTGACAAACAAGCATACGGCCCGCCTGATGGTGAGCGGTTACCGTAGCTTATGAACGCTTGCAACACCAGACGTATCACTCGCGCGTTGTCGACCCTTCCTCCCTCCCCGATGAGCTCTGGCGATCTTACTCACGCGCAGGAACACAACTGTAAGTTATTTGGCTGCGGTATTCTGTAAGGTCGAGCTGCTTTTTGAGCGACATATCGCTATGCTATACCTCTCTTAAAAATGCTATTTGAGGTAGTGCATAATATATAGATCTAATCTAGTATCTAGTGCCGATGATGCTACAGAGTAACCAATAAAATAAAGTAAATAAAGGAGTAACAATACAACAATAGCTAAATAACCATTACGGCAACTTGAATGCGTCCAGCAAGAGCAGACCGCTCGCCGCCATCTTGCTAATATGGCGGTAGTGTTGTGTAGGACATACAAGAGGCAGTACATTTGTCCCGTACATGACGAAATAATGTAAGGACGAAGACGGTACGAGATTTTGACACGTATTGAGTAATTCCCCGTAGGCAGGGCAAGATGGGCAATTTTAATGGCGTTTTAAAGCTTATTAATGTAGAATTCATATCTTGCTACAATGTTTTACTGTAAAGTTACTAGTAAAGTTGATGAAAACAAAAAACGGAAGTTTTTTTGGGAAAATTTAAATAAAACTTAAAATTTCTCGCAAACTATTATATTTACAAGGTCAAGTGTAGAAACAATATTATAGCGCATTTAATTTTGCTTTTTATGACACAAGCTCACATGTGACATACTTTCTGTTGTACACGCAATATTCTAAACGCGGCAGCGGCCATTTTGATGACGTCATTACTGGTGACTTAACCACTTTAGAAACTGTCTCCCGATGGTTTTTTAGTCAGAATAACATGCTTAACAACATACTAAAATATGGTGCTGGTTTCATCAACAACACCTTTTGGGCCTTATATAACTCTAAGGGAAGGGACTAATACCTACTCTTTACCTCAAATGTACTACAGAGCTTCACGATACCTCGCCTCATTTGAAGTGGGACATTGTACTGGCTCAGTACAAAAAAGAGGCTTCACTTACGAACTCATTTTAAAACAGTGTCCTACCCAACACTATACGGCGGCGACGACGTGCGGTTACAGCTGACCACGATACGTTGCGTGAGCACTTATTAACTAACTAATTTATCACACATCTGCACAATAATCGTGCTTTTTGTCATGCAGTTTGGTGAAGTGGATAAATGACTAACACTTCTACACTTATAAAAATTAACCATGTATAGGTTAATTTTTATAGGTCACGTTATTGATTGACAATGACAAGAAGGTGATCGCTATTTATTTATATTTCACTAGTTGACCGGACAGACGTCACTCGTCCTGTCCAAATTTCAATAAATCCCATCGAAAAATGCACTCTATTTTTTTCGAATTATCTAATTTTTCGGGCCCTATTGCTGTCATTCACATGTCCGTCTGTCCGTCTGTCTACGAACTAACTTTAAATTTGGTGATAATGTTTATCTATTATTACGTATATTTTACTAACAAATACCTACCAAAATATAGATCTGATTTTTTCTTTGAAATTTACATACCTACACCCCTCGGTGCGCGAAATCAACTCGCACTTGGCCGGTTTTTCTTTCCCTAAAAACCTTATTCGGACTTACGCACATTTTAAAAGGAAAATTAGTCAAATCGGTCCAGCCGTTCTCATGTGATGCGCTTACCAATGGACAGCATAAAAGATAGATATTATTATGAGTCATCGTCTGCGTACAAGATAAGGATTTTAGAATTAAGTAAATAAAAAGCCTTATTTATTACATAATGCATCAAATAGACAAATTTACGAAATCCACAATTTTGTAATAAGTACTGAATCCTCCAAGAAAATAACTCTGCCAAAAATAAAATTCATCGGTGTATATTTTTCCTACAATAAAATAGCATATAGTGATGTGTTTAACGTAAATTTGACGCTAATGAATCGTTAAGCGACCGCCGCGCCGCCCCGAGCGGAGCCGCGCGACGAGCGCAGCCGCGCGACGAGCGGAGCGCAAATGATTGTTGTTGCTTCATTAGTTCTAACGAGCTATCCGAGGCGCGCTCAGACGAAACGATTTATTGCTCGCTTCGATTATGTTTTCGCATTTCAAATTTATCAGAAATAAAAAATCATTTTCGGTAAATATTTTGATGTTTATCGCGTCAACTCGATTTAAAAATAGTGTGGCAATATATTGCGGTTGAAGGAATACTTTAAAGTACTTTAGGTATCTAAGTGCACACGCCAAAGGTAATGCAGTTTAGCGAATTTAAATTTAAAATTAGAGTCGGAAATGTACTAGACCTTACACAACTTTCAGCTTGTGTAATTCTTAAACGTAGCTCATGGTTTTCTAATGGTCAAATAAACATCATGTTGATTTTAACCACCTATTCAGTGATACCCTACAAAAATGGTACGCGTTCATTTTCTCCACAGTCGCCATTTTGATTATATAAAAAGAAAATCTAGCCTATAGCCATTGCACAGGAGTCGCTTTTCTAGTCGATTGCGATGCTTCGAGCTCTCAGATTTCTTTATACCCTTAAAGAATACCACATACATAGAAACGCATGAAAAATATAACACTGTCTTTGCTGTCTTGCAGTCGGATAGAAACATTACTGGTTATAAACAGTAAATTGTAACCTAAATTAAAGTTTTCCCAATGCATCGCAGACAACTTTTAAATTATATGTGCAGCATTATAGTAGGAGGTGTTCACCATATAATGTGATGTGGTTTTCTCCCAATTTGGGCCCATTGTGTGTGCGCATCCTGTATTGTAAAACTGCATTAAGTTATTACCAAAACGAAAGTACCTACCTAACATAAAATTTTACGATTGTACCCATAATGCGAATAATGACTGATAAGTACTTATACCACCACAAACGTTACGGGACTTACAAGAAATGCAAGAAAGTCTCGACTGAAATGATGGCTATAATACAAAATGGCGTGCACGAGTTTGGACACTCGATCTAAAAACAACAAAGAGTCTCGGGTATTTAATCCACGCGACGTATACTTTGGGGCTGTTAACATAAATCGTTAATATCACCATTTGGCCGGAATCATTTCGGCAGTCATATTTACACGAATATAATGACCATAATTTCACGTTTTAAAGGGAAATGGAGACATTAAACAAATTGCCGTGTGCGAGTGAATTGGTCGGCGGGATATATTATAATAAAATACGTTGAACAATAATTGCGAAGCGGCGGTGTTACAGCCTGCTGGCGAGGGGGATGGGGGGCGGGGTGGAGGGTGGCCTTATTCTCACTAAATACCATCACAAAAAACAACAAATAACACGAAACATGTTGCTTAATTTAATTGAAAACATGAATCCAATTGAAGTTATGTAACGGAAAGTTTACTAACAATATGGAAGCAAAATTTATGAAATTTTCAGATAATTGACTATTGAAGTTATAATAACGATGAACTAACTATATAGAGCCATCGACAATGTCGATCGGTAGACAAACATACATATTTGTGTTGTTGTGTTGCCGAATAGCGCGTATGCATCAACTGATAGGTCGCAAGTTTTGATATTGAACAAAGGGCAACTTTCACCAATTTGTATAAACACATTATCAAGCAAACCCGAGCCCTCCCAGCCTAACAATAGAGTTTGAAATCATATTAAGAGTGATTTGCTTTGTTTTTACTGCTACTGCCGTTTAAATTTGTATTTTAACAGGTCAGTAGAAAGTTGAATTTCATTTGCAGTAAATATAGCAATATAAGACAGTAACAGACCCTTACGCTATTATTTGGCTGCCAATTTAGTTCGATTTTCACTCAAAAATAGAACTGGGGGAAATTATAGGTATGTTACCATTTCCGCGCTATATTATTTAAGAAATTGAATGTGTTTGTGAAATTTATTTTATATTATGAAGATATTTTTTTATTTGTGTATTTTAAGCATCATGCATGAGTTACTACAACTGTGGTAGCCACAGCACAATTCAAACATAACCGCACCTTACAATTACGGAACCCCTAAGATACAAGAACAATGATCGCCCAATAACCATGCAGAACCTAGAGCTGCCAACAATGTAGCTAATACCTCGTTATGAGCGTCGGCAGTCAAAACAAGGCTTTGCTAACAATGGTCTATTGTCGCAGGTTACTGAGAACTGTCGCCAGGCTCAGCTAAGCTAAGCTAAGCTCGCTTTACGATTATTAGTTTACCTCGTAACCTGCCTTCACTGTGTCTATATATATATATATAATAATATAATAGGTGTGTGGGTGCAACGTACCTAACACTTAAAGTAATGAATGGTGTTTGCGTTCTGTTTTGTAAGTACCTTATTACTTTAGGGCTCGGTTTGAGCCTCAACGTTATGCAAACTGGGTTCGATCGAATAGTTATCATTTTAGTCAAGTAAATCATTTTACGAAGCTTTGCACGGTTGATACCCACCCTTAAGTTAAAAATCTGTCGCCAACTTCGTACCGTTGCGTTGTTAAGTTCTGTGTTAAAATCCAGTTTATAGTCTTAACTAACGGTCATGAATAAATCGTTAATTACAATTTCTTAAAATAAGGTTAAACTTATTAACTTAGACCGACAAAAAGCATGGTGCACCTGGTCACATGTAGGACAGAGTAAGTTCCAACTACAGCAGACTTTCAATGGAAACAGTACATTATGGACTATGTGCCTCAGAACATCAGCATTCTTGTAACACAACTCAATAACTATATTCAATAATAATCTATGCACCTCGTAAGTCACATCGTCTGTTTTCATTGTGAAAATTGTATTCGCATTGTCACACAATCAAACAAATAACAATAAGGGAGACAAAAAAGCTCATCTGCAAATGTGATTGTATGAACCGTAGGTACAAGACGACGCACTCCGCCATAAATCCACGTATCAGGATATTTGTAAAGAATCTACATAATGGAGTACCTTCCATGCCTGAGTCGTCACATTCCCGGCAGGAATACTCAGCAATTTCGGCAAACATCGAACAATGCCGTTCTCGGCACACGGTGCGTTCCATACGCACAGTAATTTACGACCGCTGCCGGCCCCTTTTTGTTTCGGCGTGATGTTTTTTCAGCGGTAATTGACTTCTTGCGTGCGCAGCGGCAGACTTACCATTTTTCGTTTAATATAGTGCCAGCTTCGACGCCAGTGCTGGGCTTGTGTCGATGCTCTATTATATGTATATTCTTTTAGTCTAAAATTAATTCTTCAATCTCAAATTTTGCTAAATACATATCTTTGTTATAAAGATGTACTTTACACTTTGGCTTTGACTTTCTTAGTATCTTTGCCCAGATATTGTACTCCTATACTATTTCTGCTTATGTAATGAGAAGTAATTTCTTCCTGACATATCAAATTTAGTAGAACCAGTGCCATTACTATCCCCTGGAGTTACAAAATCAACTATGAATTCCGACTCTAATATATTTCTTTTCATCGACATTTTGAGGAAGCATTGCGCGCGACATCACTCACTCACTACCCACAGCGCAGCGGAGCCAGGTTCGGTTACTCTTACACTTGGCTGGAAGATGATTTGCTCTCTAATTTGATGGATACATCCCCTCAGTCCCGCCACCCCCTGCCCTGCCTCTCCCTGCTCCCCGGTTCTAAGTAAACCTACTCATTATTTATTTTATGTTGTTAATATTACGTTTTAGGTCGCATTACTGGGTAATAGGCAGGTCTTGTTCGCATAAAAGCACATTATGTGTGTTACAAGAAATTATAATACATTAACCTTATAGCTTCTTAAGAGGTTCAGCTTCTTTACAAGAGTCGTAAACATTGTTTTGTGAATTTCTACTAAAATATTAGGTACTAGATATTAGTTAGAATGATTAACTTGTTGTTTTTGATATCGTAGATTCCACTAAAGGTCTACCACAATAAGGTCCAAATATATCTTTATATTTCACAGTCTTTCCGTTGGTAGAGTTTTCCTTCAGTTAACTTTTTTTATGTCAGTATGTTGACAAGGAGGCCCAAGTTCCGAATATAACAGTTCCGAAAGCCAAGTCCGTACGAGCTCCAAGTCTTCACTAATGCATGTAAATGATGAGCCGTGGCAGCCACTAGGAAATTAAAAAAATTACTCGAACATGAAAGGGGCTCGGCAAATTCAATTGTTTGATCTCGCCCGTCATCATCCGGATTACGAGAGCCGGATAATTATGTAATAAGGTTCATTTCTCTATGTTATGACGAAAAATTATTTTCATTAAAAAAATTAAATAGTCTTTAGGGAATTATGAAGCTTTCTGTTTTCATTAATTTGTAAATCAATTCTTTATGTTACCTCCGACAGTTATGAAGGCAGCTGCACTTGAGAGCCAGTTTCCTTCTCGGCTTTGAGTGCTAATATTACACCACCATTTCACACTACTGGTTTTATCTAGATATAATACAAACAGCTGACTTTGAAAGCATTCTCAATATCTTCTCGCGCAACACTTTACTCGAGTCCTCAACAGATGGCGCTACTTGTATCAAACTGAACTAAATGACAAAGTCGCTCATTTACAATATTACACAAGTAATGCACATGTCTCACTGTGTCCATAACTTTCCCAGCACTCAGTTTTACATGTTTTACTTATGACATAAAACAAATGAGGTCGTTGAACCCATTACATACGTGACGTCGTCGTTACGAGTGGAATTTGTTTTGCTTTAATTTTCTATGCTAAGAAATTGCAACATTATCTTATCTTTTACTTTATACTATCTTACTTCTTACTTATATTATAAATGTGAAAGTTTCTGTGTATGTTTGTTAATGCATAACAGCTGAAGGGATTTGGATGAAATTTCGCACACATATAGAATATTTTTTGGACTCAAACCCAAATTCATTAGGCCCTAGGCAAAGGCTAAGGCACTTATGAACGTTACGATTGACTCTACCACCTGTTCGGAATACACTTGGACTGAGAAGACTACGGCAAGAAACTAGTATTAGGATACTTTTTATCCCGGGAGAACATTAGGTCCTAGGTCCCGCGGGAAAACGGGGCGGGAGAGCTAGAGAAAAATATTGGTAAGTAGTACTTACCCTAGCTACCAAACCAAAGCAACTGTCGTTTTTTTTACGTCCTAGGTAACAGACAAAAGATATAATCTTGCTAAAGTATCTACAGGATGGCAATACGAGTACCTACCTACCTACGTCGGCTAATAATCTAACCTATTGTAAAGCAAGTTGTAACGAACAAAGAATCGTATGAAACAAATTAATCTTCATTATGCAGTCTATGTTCTCATAATAGAACGGGGTCAAAATACTGCAATTGTAATGCGACAGAGTGGCAGCACAGGTCGCAGCAGGATAAAGCAGTCTGAATTGAAGTGTAAGCAACACGCTGCATGGCCGCCGCGCGCCCGCTCCGCAGCTATAATGGTGTTATAGTTATAACAGCATTAGTGAGCACTGCTAATAAGATTGCTCGGCAACAGCCACGTGAAAACAAGTTACAACAGAGCTGCAGAGTGCAACGACCTCGACCACCACTCGCCAAACACTATCACACACACACATGCACAAACAACGCATAGAAACACATCGCATCTCAGTTCATTAGATCAAGACAAGCTTTGTTTTTCAATGTAATAGGAGATACGTCTTCAACTCTGTACCGGAGCGCGGCGAAAGCAAAAAACAATAATGCTTCGGTATGATTTTCAAACAAGGCAAAATCAACCCAATAACAAAAGGAGCAAAGTTAAAAATAGATATTTTGAAGAAGCTTTCGACGAGACGAAAAAATACGTGAAAATGAACTCTATTTCTTAATCTTAAAATTAAAATTGAGATAGGAAGTCATTTTTCCGAGTGGTACGGAATCGAATTGTGCAAATAAAGCAACGCCTGCGGTTGGAAAACGAGATTTCATGCCAAAATGTTTTTTATACAGTTGTAATAAAGTTGAGCTTTTTTCGAAGAGGTTTAATGTATGTTAGTTAATCAGCGAAGAGTTCAAGTGACATGTGGCGGAGGAGCCAATGAGCTGGAACCAGCGGAAACCTTGCTCCAGATATAACCGATAATTGGGATTTTCTCTATAATGTACAGGAAATGGCGGGCCATTCGCAGAGGCATCCAGTTACCTAACACCTGGTTTGCCAATAAGATATTGGGAGTCACTGACTGACAAAGATTACCAGAATTTACATATTATATATTATCCATTCTAGAAGTCATAGGTCTGCCTCGTTGAACTCAAAATAACAATCGTGCGCCGTATTGTAAAGCGCGATAATTCACCATGATAGCAAGCGGTGTTTGACATATCGCTTCGGTCAGGTTATGCAGATACTAGAGTCGACAGCTTATAGGAAAAAATTAAAGTCATCTCGATTCAACTGACTGTCGAGGTTATTTTTTTATAATCATGGCCTTATTAATGTGAGTTTAAATAAATCAATAATCTTAGCTAATAATAATTGTTGAAGGAAATCATCGTTAACCGTCCCGATTCAGGTACTAAATGACAGGTAGAAGTAATAATATCACAGCATAAATTATTGATACCAATAATTTAGCGATTGACCTCTCTAGTCTAACATAATAACCTCAAGGGTCAGGCAGGTCAGGCCCGTGCCATCATTACGTGCAATTTCCAACCATTCAGGACCTAATCTGTGTTGTGAGTTATTGTTTGATCTACGAGCTATCAGTTTAAAGGTTAATATTCGTGACTGAGAAAAAGTTGGATGATTTAGAGTCTATGTACATGATAAATGAACTAATCAGGACTTATAGAAAGGCTAACTTTTTATTTGAAATGTCATGGTCGAGAAAAAACAGCTCGAGATATCGTCAGCTGCAAAAATTAAGATGAATATGAAATAAAAATCACTTATAATAGTGACACTAACGCACAGTTCGTAAGGTTGCTTTTGCTGAGAAAAGACGTCAATAAAATCAGCAATCACTCTTTTCTTGTGTTATGGCAGAAATAAATCGAGCATGAATTCGACAGCACACATGCATATATAACTGACTTCAGTTTAATAACGACAGCATCTTAACTTCTTTATTTATCAAAGACAAAGCCGAAGGCATACAATATTAGGCAACAATGTAAATGGGACATAGCAACAAAACAGTAGGAAATATTGCCACCCAGAAAACTAGGTCAATGGCCTTTTGGAGGCTCGTGAAATGTCGGCCGATTTACGCATAGCACTGACGTCATTGTGTGGTGATGAGTACCCAGCCGACACCGGCGACGGTGCTCCTGACACCGGTGACGAGAGGGAACCTCTCACCTGTATACTTATGTATATAAGTGACAAACATGATGCTGAAACAGGAAATTACTGAGGTTACTAATTATTTAAAATTAGTACAGCTTTTAACATATAAAAAACACTTTTTTTTTATACTTATAAGCAGGCAGGCGGTTCACCTGTTAGTAAGTGGCTACCATCCCCTATGGATAATAGCAATAACAGAGAGATGTTCTCGACCTTTATAAATCCTAGAAGGCATCTGGCTCTCAAGTGCATCTGCCGGAATTCTCTAGTAGGTGCTTGGCGACAGATTTTAATCTACAGGATAGTACCAGCCTGGCTAGTACTAAAAGTATTCTACCACCGTGAGTAAATACACGTGTAATAATTATACCTTTTTTACTTACCTACATTATTTGTTCGGACAAAATTTCACTACAAAAAAAAAATTATGTTAAAATAAAATTGCTAAAATTATATACGCGGAAATGTTTAACATAAATCAGTATCATAAAGATGATGAGTTCATTGAGTTTGAACGACAAAGTTGAGCCTGTAACATATCTGCACAAGTTGACAAGTTTCAGTTTCAGGAAGACGTTGAATACGTCCTCCGCGCTCATTAATATTAATGATGGAAAACTTGGTGCCATATCAAAGTTCACTGCGTTTCGCGGACACACTCACAAACTTGGCATCTCTTTACACATTTACATAATACCTATACATTTTCTGCTTCAAATTGAAATTGAAATAAACTTTGTTTAGATTGGTGTTGCTGGAAGTAAGTTAAGTTTTGTTAAAAAAATAAGCGGGATATTATCAATTGTCCGATATAAATAATGGTCCTGCAACATACATGAGTAGAGAGGTCCCCGCTCGACGACACATCCGCGCGTTCACGGACCATTGGCTCGTCAGATGCAGCCCTGGGGGTTGGAAAAATATGTAAGTAGGTACCTATGTATATTCAATATTCAATGGATATTATTATTTGTAGGAATTTGTGTCGCGATTTACATGCCTTCTATAAACAGTTTATGATTGTGTAACTTTTTTATCTCTTGATACAGATTGTAGAAGGCACTGACTTGTGCAGTTGCTGGATCACGCTGATATTGGTGGTAGGTTACAGACACTTTGTTTCGAAATTCAAATGATCTTCCTAAAATTAAACGACAGAATAAAATTATTTTTCTCATTCACTATTCTATCTATGGTGGGTAGGTATGGTGGGGGGAAGATGAACCCTTCAGATTTCATTCGGCTGAGCTCGGCTTCGTTCGGTTCCATTTGCGATTTAATGACGCGACAATAATGACGCCTTTTTTGTGCTCTCTCGCGCGCATTTACAAAACAATTACACTTAATGCTCGCGCGCCATTACTTCACTCTCCTTTTTTACTTTTTTCATCCGGCTAAGCCGCCTGTCTGTACAGCCTCATTTGAATTTTAATAAAGAGATGTGACATCACTTTTTATTATAATTAATAACGAATGCTCGTATTATTTTTTCTAACATGAAATTTTGACACTGACTTTAACATTATCTATCTATATCCGTACCCATATGGTCGATATATAAATGTGTCTTTATAAAAGAATAAGTCCTGACTGACTGATTGACTGAGAGTTGGTTCGCAGTGTTACTGGCCATATAACCATGTAAGTTAGAAGATACAATCTTTTAATAAAAAAGGGGTGTATTAAGAATTTTATACCCTCCCATAGGGGGGTAAAATAGGGGTGGCAGATGAAACTACGGGGTAAAAAGGTATTTCATATAATATTAGTACACTCAAAGTACGTAGTAATTTTACCTATCTAACTTTGAAAGAAGTCCGTTTATCATTCAGTTACTATAAAGAAACAAAAGTGTAAGTCGTCAACCAACCAACAATCAAACAAAACATTAGCTGACAACATAAGACAACACATTCCTATCTCAACATGATATTTGAAGACATACATTTATTCGGTGGAAGAATGCCGACACTGAAGCCGGCGAGGGACGATTATGTTTAAATGCATGTGAACTTCGTGAATTTACGACCAAGTATTTAAAGATGATTAAAATTTGCTACTATAGGTGATTTTTGGAGAAATAAGAAAAAGTACTACATAAGGATACACAAGCTGTAGGCGACTTGGTAATGAATTTTGAATCTCAAGCATAGTGACAGAACATGATATAAAAAAAAAATTAAATCGGGGACTGCCGCGGTAAAGTTATTGCATAGCGTTTCTTATCAACTTATGCAATTATAATTATTTATTTATTTTTTATTAATGCAGTATTTTTTTTTCTTTATACTACTAAACCCGCGATAAAAGCTAACAACGGGAAACAAAAATAATAGCCTGTCAATAAAGGCTCATTTACACACTGAGAACACTGTGTCATTTCATGATTAGGCTGAGTGGGCTAGAACCCTTTGCCTTCCCGAAATAAGGGAAAACAAAAGAAAAAACTGATACTGACTGACAGGGATGCATTCATTGAAAATATGGCGGTACTGTGCTCGGCTAATATGGCGACTGCCATTAGAATTCAACAAAATACTCGACAATCCGAATTTTGTGGATATATAATATTATGTTGTCGACTCGAAATTATTACTATTTTTTTATGTTTTAATATTCAGGTAAGGTTTCAATCGAGTCTACCGGGTGTCGCCGCGCCGCGCTCAAAGCCCGAAGCCCGCGATAATAGCTATACAATAGCTTAAAAAATCGTCTTCCAAGAATACAGTGCAGAAATAATAGAGCTAAGCTGGTAGTAAAATAGTAGTAATTGTAGTAAGATATTGAATGCGTTCAAAAATATACTAGTATAGGTCTGCAAATCAGTTCTCTAGTCACTGTCAATGTATCACCTACCGGATCGGGATCACGAATACGAACGCAAACAATATGAAAACGATCCTTCATCATAGGATCCAAGGCTCCAGTATGAATAAAAATGAATGAATGATCCCTCATTCCCCTGGGGAATCGAACTGAAATGAATTATCGTGGCCGGCGCCATTCGTGATCGCGTCCATTTCCGATGCCTGCTCAATTTCCTCTGCACATCCATCATGGACGGTCGGTACCTCCTCCCCTAGCTCTGGCCTGGCTGGGGTACGAGGTATTTATCTCGATGACATACGGATTGCGTATTAAGCTTTTTATATTAGCGGACATTTGTCAGGTATGAGGACAAACGAATTTTGGAATTGATTGGGAATTATTGGGCGTCCATTATTTTTAATATGCGCGCCGGTTTGAGTTATGAGTCGTTTCTATTGTTAGACATATTGTGTAGTTAAAGAAGGATCGGTTTCACTGATCCTACTAGGGTTCTTAATAGAGGATAGATGGGCCAAATTGAAAAACGAGACAAGTTAAGAAAACGAGGCACATAATCATAAATAAATTGTAACTTTTAATATGAATTTAGGTAAGACGCCTGCTGAGTTTCTTGGTTTAAGTATATTACGAACCGGGGGTAGAGTCAATTGTAAGGTTTATAGGCCTTATCACATCCTAAACTGAATAAATTAGTTTTGTAGAATACCTTAAAAATATAAAAATAAAGTCGACGCAAACTAATTGAGGAGCGCGGTCACCTTCACCTGAGCAGAGGTGATTAACTGCGCAAATGTGATCAGTTGGTAGTAATTAGATAGACATCTGGTGACGGGAATCCCGCGCTCTCATCACCGCTCATAGTGGGACACTTGGCTGCATGCCACGTGGGGATTCTCAAACTATTGTAAGATTTTAATAAAATATAATATTATATTTGCAAAGAAATCTGTCAAAATACGCAGATGATCATACGTTGTGTAGGGTTACAGGGCATGTGTTACGGGAACCAGTTAGCAACATTTTTGGAAAATAGTTACATAACTCGTCGAGCAAATAGATTATGACCTATAATAGAGTTTGTCGATCGGATACCTATAGGTCACATATTGGTAATGAATACAAATATAATGTCAAATCATGATTGTAAAGCTATAAAGAAGATAACATAAATTCAGAATAGCCCACGTCGTAGGAGCGATGTGAACGTAATCTATCGTACGATAATGTATAATCCTTGGCCCAGACTCACGTGTCATTTACTGCGTCAACGTTAGAAAGGGCCGCAGTTTTCTGCTGAAATCTTTGCAATACTAAATTTCCTATTTAATCTAGAGATCCGTTATAGGGATATTCAAAGAAGCACAACACTGAAAATACCTGTAGGCTGTGCAATAATATAAAATCCTACACTAAGTTTGAACTTATGAAAAACATCGTGAGAAATAGCATTCTCAGGGAAGGCTACTTTGTAGAATTAACTCTGCTTGCTACCCGCTCATGTTAAAATATATCGAGAAGTACTTATCAGTTACTCCATCAGTTGCACTTAACATAACAGTCAGTTTACCACCTTTGAACATTACATAACTTACCACGGTGAGATCGTGGTATCAAGCCTCTCCCAAGTAAAAAGTCCGATAGAAAGCTCTAGAGGCGTTGGAAGTTACAGGATGAACCCGCATTTTATCGGACACATCTACAGGGATACATACGTTCAGTAATCAGGCTCAACGCTATATATATATTATACTATAAATAAAACGTTTTACGAGTATCAAAGTAAACACAATAATCACGTAGCAAGTCTGATTACAAATATAGAACACGAAATTACTTTCGCTAACTAAAATGAACGAGTGGTAACGACCTGCTAATGTCTACAGGCAATAACATTAAATCAAATTATTTATCTGTTGTAATGGCCGAAATTAAACAAACTTGTTCGCTACTTGACAATACAATGAACGGATAAATTAAATTTTCGCTACACGCCCTTCGGGCCCTCATTGCCTAATAGATCGTTGTTGAGCAACCGTTGCGCAATTGTTACTGTCACAATGTTTCATTTCATTTCGGATACCTATTAAGATTCAGTATCTTTCTATTAGATGTATTATATAGTCTCTATATTAATTAGTAAAATAATTAACTGTATAGGTACTAATTATTTGATTTAAGTTAGAATCGAAAGTTGTATATACCTACTTTGGCACTACACGTATTTATTACATTAAATGCTTTAAACATTGAATACGGGTTTCATTGTTTAACTAGTTTCCAGCCCGCGGTTTTACCCGCGTTCCCGAGGGATCTAAAGTTTTAAGGGATAAAAAGTTCTATCTTATAGTTTAGTCTATATATGTACCAAATCTGTTTTATCATTACGATATGTTTGAGTAACAAACGTCCATAAAATCATACACAAGTATAATAGTGGGAATAGGATACAGAAATCTTCTTCATCGACTCCAATACTATAATTAAATTTGGCTAGTTAAAGGGATGTAATGAAAATGTACAATTAAAGGAAAATCACTCATTAAAAACCGGTAGCTAGTTGCATTTATAGTATCATCGCACGCAGAAGTTCAGACGCAAGCATTTATAGGCGATATATCACGGAGGCCGACGATAATTCAATTTACTGCCGAAACCTACTGATTAAAGTCGGATAAAGCGCCAGAGCGGGAGCGGGACGACGACGGGACGTTTTACGACGCCAGTATCTTTAGATGCGCCTCCAATAAAAGCCCCAATTGATAAGACTCAGTGCGTTTTAGAACGGATTTGGGGCGAAGCAAAGTTTTCGAAGCAATAAAATCGCTGATTGTTTTTTTCGGAGGTAGAAAGTGGAATTTTATCGTTATTAAGGAAACAGCAGATTTGCTTACTGATAAAGGGCACAGTGACTCTCTTTGGGAAAGCACACCAACACAAGCAGTGGAAAATAAATGAAAATTCATATGTATGAGTAACCTACTAATTTATCTTTATATAAACATGTAAAACTGGCTAACTGACTGATCTAGCAATGCACAACCGTGCAAAGTAAAGTACTGGGGTGAGAAACTTGATATTTTGCACACAGGTTCCTTAAATAATGTAGACATCTAACAAAGGGTCATAATTCAACCCCCAAGTGGGTAAGTAGATCGCGGGTGGACTAAGTTAGATAATGTATCATTTTGACGCACAACTCTTATCTTCTAATCAAAACACAAATAATTGTAATTACATAGTGTTCGTATAACATGCTACTGTAATATGTCCCGCTTTGATAACTAAACTAAGCAAGCCGACCGCTGCCGGTGCTGAATACTAGGTACGAGTCCCGGGCTCCCGGACTGGTCCCGGGTCGCCTGATGGCCTGATGGAATTACCGACGTTCGATAAGGTAATGCATAAATAAACTTGTATATGTTTCGGCACAATATCTACTGCTCTCTGCTTTATCTCGACGCAATGTTTGGCAAACAAATTGTATTGGTTCTGAATTTGAACACAGACATGGCGTCTCCTGAATAGTAGTTTGGTTATAGAAGATAGAAGTTCTGGTAAAGAAATGTGGTTAGAAATAAATGTTTTGAATTCAACGTTTGTTTTTTGGAAGAGAATTAAAGGATACGATACGGTATTATCGGTAATTCGGTATATTGGAATCCAAGAGTATTTTGTACTAAAATTAAATTGGGATCAACGTAATATCAACACGACTTTTTTTATAAATGAAGTGTCAAAATTGTTTCAAACGCTGCTAAGAAATTCAAAAGAATGTAATTGAACACAATGAGCGTCCCAGGTCCCTTTATTAACATCAGAAGCCGGAAACCAATCACAGCGGGAAAGAAAACTACTCCAAGAAAATGTGATAAAGCGCAATATATCAAACTAATTAAACATTTTTTCGTGCGAGAAATCAGAACCGTGACGCGCATTTCCGCAATTGATCGCATTAAAGTGTGAGCCAAGCTGAGCCGACCGGGACATTATTAGTCTTTGTCACCGTCTCCCCGCCTGCCCCGCTCTGCCCTGCGGAGTGTACTGTATGTACTGCGCGTTGCGTAACAGGAAATCTGGGCTATTCTTGAAGGAGGAAGTGCGAAATGTGGCTCAATAATTTATTAATATTTTCTAATCTATTACTAATATTATAAAGCTGAAGAGTTTGATTTTTAATTTAAATGCGCTAAAAATTCTTTTTGTATTTTAAAGCCTAATTATTGAGGAAGGTTATAAGGTTTTTTATCTCGGGAACGCGGGTGAAACCGCGGGGAACAGCTAGTGTTTTATACGTGGCGTGTGTAACGTTGTTACAACATAATTGAATATTAGCAGCACTGCACGCTTACACAGGGCACCGATCAGGGATAACATTGAAATTTTTAACTATGCATTTTATTCCCTTTCATTTTGTAAAAAGTTGACATTTTAATAACTTTTTTTTATTGTTGTTCAATATTTAATTCATCATCACTACATATTATGAAACAAAGTCCCCTCGCCGCGTCTGTCTGTCTGTCTATCTGTACGTGATAAACTTCAAAACTACTGAACGGATTTTCATACGGTTTTCACCAATGAAATATTAATTGAATATTATCATGGATGTTTTCATGTACAGGTTCACCACAAACTAGTAATAATAAAGTAATTAGATAGGTAGAATTATTGTCTAAATATAACCCAATCACTTTGTAATAAGGTCTCTTTTCCACATAAACAAACTTATTATACACACAAGTATTGACAGTGAGACTAAATAAATAATTTTATGTAATAAATCTGAGTTGGATTTGAAAAGAGTAATTGCTGAGTTTCTTGCCGGCTCTTCTCAGTAAAAGCAACCTTCCGAACCGAGCGTTAGAGTCAGACTATTCATAAGTGCTTGTGAAGGCCTATTTGAATAAAAAACATTTTCATTTCATTTATATTTAATTTCATATTATTGATTATGATTCCTAGTCGAGCAGTTCCATTTTCTCATTTTTTTAAAGCTCATTTCTTTGCTCACCTAACACTTGTTGAACTTAAAACATTATTAAGGGTTTTTCTAGGTCGAGGATTCCTTACATTGTAGCTATTGTGAGCGAGGCAACAAAAAATCTTGAAAATGTACGAACAACACTCCGGCAACTGTTTCTAAGGGCTTTAATAAAATAGCGAATTAGTTTCAATGTCTTCGTGTCACAGTAAGTAACAGAAGCGTGTTACTGTCACAATGCGCGGGAGACGACCCACCGTGAGATATTACATGGGACGTTGGCAGCCTGCCATCTCTTTCACACATTACATTATTATGGGATTAAAATGTAATGGGAAGGCACTACATGTCAGATTTCGTTTTGTTGGTGCCAATTTTTCGCAAGCATAGCAATTTAGGTTTGGACATCTATCTATATAAAAAGAAATGTCGGCAAGTACGCGGATAATATATGAATTCAATGGAATGACACAGGTATTTAGACATGTCGGTCAAAATATATTTTTTAAAATTAATTCTTGTATTGGGTCCATTTAAAACTTTGATTAAAATGTATAAAACTGTCGGAGTTACGTAATGTAAAAAAAATAAAGATTTATCTCTAATAATAGTTACAGACTTAAGACACGAGATTATTGTTCACAAACAAAACTGAATGTTGGTAAAATTAGCGTGGAATCTATTAAACAAACAGAATCTAAATGAGAAATCAAAGGAATGTCTGTTTCAGACCAATGAAAATAATTTTTCATTACAATTTCTTAAAAATAGTTGTAAATCTCCGCAGTGTCAAGTTCAAGGCTCCATTATATTTATCTGGCAGATTGTCTGACTTGACGCTCAGCTTGATGCATGACGCAAATGTGTGTTTCGAAGAGGAGTTCTGGAACATCGAACATCTCTCAAATTAACGTAAATAACAGCTTTTAGTTTAAACAGAGACACGGTACGACACGTGTAGATCATCGAGGTGGATTCGTAGAATGCCAACTGTCTGTTATTCTCGGTTCCTACAGCCACAATTTAATCCTACTAATATTATAAATGTGCAAGTTTGTATGTTTGGATTTTAAGAGAGGTAGAGCATAGCGATATGTCGCTCAAAGAGCAGCTCGACTGGGGAAGTACCTCCACCTTACAGAATACCGCAGCCAAATAACTTAGTTGTGTTCCTGCGGGTGAGTAAGGTCGCCAGAGCTCATCGGGAAGGGGGGAAGGGTGGGCAACGCGCGAGTGATACGTCTGGTGTTGCAAGCGTTCATAGGCTACGGTAACCGCTTACCATCAGGCGGGCCGTATGATTGTTTGCCGACAACGTGGTATAAAAAAAAACACACACACACACAACTCCGTAACGGCTGAACGGATTTGGATGAAATTTGGCACACAAAGAGAATATATTCTTGATTAACATTTAGAATACTTTTTATCCCGCGAAAACATAAGATCCCTCGGGAACGCAGTAAGATTAAGTAAGCTTTATAAATTAAAATCGTATAAAGCAACATTTTAAAAGGATTATAATTTACACTAGCCTACCTTACTGACAACAATTATTTCGCAGTTGCATCATATCACATCATAGCTTTAGAAAATTTGTTAATCCTCTAGAAACATCTATTTGGCACTTATCCTAAGAGAGATCTCCAGGTCCTCGATACTTAATCATAATAATAAATGACTTTTAAAACGCAAAAGAATTTCAATTCCGTTTCAAAGCGTTTGTAAAATGAGTAATAATATATCAAACTGGACGTCAAATGTTAAAATTATTAATAGCAGTGTTGTTTCTGTGGATATTTCGGGGTCTTCAGTTGTTGTGAAGGACGAGTGTAACGTACACTTTAGGTGCCTTTGCGATAATTGGGGCACATTTATATTTGAAGACGTCAATAGTTAGAGAGACGTTCTGACATACTGTCTATATAGTTTTAGAAAACAGTAAAACTTGCAACATAATAACTAAAGGAAATCCTCAAAGGGAACACATGACACAAATACAGCTTCCCTCGCCACCGTAACCCTAAACCTTCAAAAGAGCACACAACTTTAAGGGATTACGAAAAAACTTCTCGTCCGATCACCTTCATCTCACCCGACAATTCAAACAAACCGAAATTCTCAAACTAAACAAAACACCTGAAGAAAAGCCCTTAAAGCTGCCCTCCGGGGACCACGGAGGCTCATAAAAGAGGCATTGGCGACCCTCGGTCCACCTGCAGGGCCGCCATTCATCTCGCAATATCTCGCGGATTACTTCGATCGGCCCTAATCCTAGATTACCTACACAAAAGCCGGGGCCGAGGCTGGGGACGGGGCCTGTTATTCCCACAAGCATTCCCGATCAGTTTTCGTTATTGATCTTCAGTTTATTTCGGTACGTAATCATCTTAATTATATACTCCACTTGGTTTACGATGGATTGTGCTTAAGCGTTCAGCTTAAATGTAACAGTACGGAATTTATAGTCAATATTTATTTTTATGATACGTCCGAGCTAACAATTCAGGTAATAATATTATGATATTCCGAGTGATACAACACTGTCATAGTCTGACAATCTCTGACAATTAATGAGTTTATTAATTAAGATCCAGTAGAGAAAGACGAGCTGATTGCGATGTTAAATCGTTCGTGGTCGCACCACTGAGTGGTCAGTGGTGGGCTTGTGCAGCGGTTCTCAGTGATCTGAGGGCATTTGAATTTCTTGCAAATACTTCTGGTGATATAGAGAATTGCTCGTGTTACACAAAAAAACTACCTCAGTAATTACCTAAAGCTATATTTGGCGAAACCTAATTATGCTTACATTGTTTAAAGCAACTTTAAAATATTTATTAATATTCAATACTTTGATTCCTTGAACTGGGTGGATACTTGGCTATGGCGTATTTTAGAAATATATATCATTGTGCTGCCTTTATAGAGATGACAATTGACAAGCAAAAGTAAGCACACGTTAATGTGTTCAGCTAAGATTACATACAAAGCGACAGGTTACACAACAAATGTACATATAGAACAACATAGTATATCAATTAGAGCCTGCTTAGTCTTCTGACGTCAATAAGAGACACGTGTATGCTACCTGACACATGCATACACTTACATGAGCTGTGTGCGCGCCGCAGCCGCGGCGTGGTCGTGATTCCAATGCAAATAGCATATCCACGTGGAAGAGAATTAGTTTGATCTACATATTAAACTTTATTTGTATGCAACAATGTCTTTATGTAAGTAAATGTAGTAGGAAAACAAGACGATAGACGATGGAGTCTTCTAAGTTATAAGTAGTTGGATGCAAGCAAATCAATGTGAATAAATCTATTCATAATGAAAAATATCATACATAATGTGTTGGCAACAAATCGTCCAAAATTTTTAAGTTTATTTTTATAATTTTTTATACAATAAATATCTCTCAATCTCCACATTCATATTAATAGCTGAAATGTACCTCAGTTCATAACCTTTCTACTATAAAATCAAAATCGGTTCGCAATTAACAGAGAAATCGATGAACATACAAAAAAATATACAGTCGAACATAGAGCCTCCTCCTTTTTTGAAGGCGGTTAAAAATAGCTTCTGCTTAAAGAAACAAGGACAACAGACGCACATTTTCATTTAAAAAAATCCAAATGAGGTTTTGAAACCTCATCCTTACTTAATATTATAAATGCGAAAGTTTGTGAGTATGGATAGATGGATGTTTGTTACTCTTTCACGCAAAAACTACTGAACGGATTTGGATGAAATTTGGCAGAAGAGATTATAGTCTGGAATAGCAGATAGGCTACTTTTTATCCCGGGAAAACATAAGATCCCACGGGAACGAGGGTGAAACCGCGGGGCGAAATCTAGTCTAAACAATAATGTCGGAAGCTGCGGCATAACAAAACGTTAGGAACACTCAACTCAACTCGACCATCGCAGCCATCACTCAATCTATTAATAAACGATAAAGTAATCATTACAAACTTTGACAAAGGCGTACGATCTGTTTGAACACAAATTAACGTTCCGAAACAACTACTCGAGTCCCTTGTCAAATCTACCCTGCAGATTATTACCTAACTCACATCCATCGAACATAAAACCTACCTTATAGCTTTGTAGTTAAAGTTAATTTCCCAATGTTGTATCTTGAACTATCTACCAGGGTTGATCCGACCAATTTAGATAGGTATTTACAGAGTTCTCGAAAGCGATAGTGCTATCTGCCACGAGATTAATTTAGAATGTTATCCGCGTAGTATAATATAGTTTAGTTGAGTTACCGTTCAGTTTAGTTAATTAATGTTTAACGGACGGAGAAACAGGAATTTACCATTTTCCAACACACATCTTGCAATGTTTTAAAACCAATTTATTTTTTTTACAAATCCTTTATATCGTAAAAAAAAACGATAATTTATAAAATACTAGCTGTCCCCCGCGGTTTCACTCGCACAGCGGTTTAAAAAATTGATGTTGGCCGATTCTCAGACCTACCCGATATACACACAAAATTTCATAAGGGTACACAAAATATACATTCAGATACCATTATTCTTAGTTCCAAGAAATTAAAGACAAAAAAATACATAGTTTGCCCTATCATTACGATCGTAGATTTAACATGCCTACCGTCTAATTTATTCGCTTATTATGATTGAGATTCGTGTCCCTCATTATTTTAAATAAGTCAAATTACATATCGCCTCCGTCTCCCTACATTAAGTTATTATAACTTGGCACACATTCATGAGTACCTAAGTAAATTGTAACATTACATGCAATTACATTAAACCTTTGTTATGTCAATTAAAGAAGTGAGCGTTTGTACACAGACACAAACAACTATTTATAAAAAGAAAGTTATAATTTATCTTAGTAGGTATACTAATAAAGGGGAATGGTTCTCCCAAGTCAGCCGCCTAAAAAGGTTAATTTATTTTGTTACAAATTCTACTAAGTAGTATTATATACCTGAAGGCTTTAAGCTGCTGAATTATCTCTCTTGGCTCAGAGGGCTCACTCTCATCGAATTTATAAACTAATTTTAAAGCTGATAATAAATTCCCATGTTTGGCCCGACCCCTTGACTGTTTCACTTAGCAGAGTTGGCAATCTCCAGAACATCTAATCTACAGACTTCTAAACACAAACTCAGCAAACTAGCAGTAAACTCTTACCGCAGTATCCCAACACCAACAATACCCCAAACAATGCTTTCAGACAAATTGATTCCAATACTGAGCGCACGACATTTTATATTTCGCTTTAAAATTATATTGAGTTACTGTGGCATCCTTATATTGCCGCTTTGCGTCATATCTTATTTACAGCGAAAACGCACGCGAGAATTGATTTAAAATCATTCTCCACCGTAAAGTTCCATTTAACAGGGTTGAAATTAGCATACAGGTGTACTGCTTACGTCGATGCATAAGTAAACAAAGTCTTGGCACTTAAATTTCAGGGTTCAAATTGGCGTGGCAGGTGGGCGTCACGTGCCTGGTTGAAGTCGGTCCAAGCTGCAGCACATTTAGCTAGACTATCTGGCGCGCCTGACGGTGCCTGACGCAAAAGGCAGGCATCCAATTGCCATGTGGAAATTGTTTCACACCTCGCAGGCTAGCAACAATGTATTTATATACGTTGTATGTAGAACTGTTGCTGGGCTCGACGATTATATTTTATGTAGAGTAGTAAGTTTGAAATGCGGTTTCGACTTGCATTGAAATTTAGTATTTATGCCGGGAACATATTAAATTGTTTAACTGATGTTTGTCGTCGTGTTGGTACTTTATTAGTAGGTACAGGCTGGTAACATAGAAGCATGTTCATTTAGCAAAAATGCTTGGGTGTAGCGCTCGCTCTTACAGGATAGTACATCTTAAGCAGGGTACTCACTTAGAGGTGTAGCATGTAATGTATCTGATACTGTATGAACCTAAAAGTGGGTACGACTCATCCATGGTCACCGCGTATCGACCTACGAGCCGTAGGTCGATACGCGACTGCCGACTGCGAGCCGACTGCGAGTGCCTTTGTGTTCGTAGTAAAACCGCCACTCGGTCGGTTGCGGCGAGCACGCTGCGCTCCGACAACGAGCGTCTCGCGGCAAGTTCGCGCCTACGTACTCACTTGATACAGTATCAGATACATTATATGCTACACCTCTAAGTGAGTACCCTGCTTTATGTAGGTAATACATCTAAGTTTGTTTTGAAAAGACTTGTTACTGAGTTGATTGCCGACTCTTATCAGAGAAAGCAACCTTCCGAACCGTGTGTTAGAGTCAACAATTCCAAAGTCTGTGAAGGCATATTTGAACGAATGAAATAGGTATTTAATTTCATTATAAATACTATGGGAATAAATAATATTTTCATACATTTTGATCGAGGAACGTTGATCTTTTCTATACAAGGTATTTTCGCTACGTTTTTTTTTATGTCAGAAAGCTGATAAGCAGACTGACGGTTCACCTGACTAATGGTAAGTGTCCATCATCACCTATCACCACACAATAACAGGAGTTGTTCCCATTTAAAAAGACATTCAGCCCGACGAACCAAACTTATTTGATTTTGTGATCCAACCAACCAACCGACCGGTATTTATTATCAACAATATTTTTTACTTTCAGATATCAGAACAGATTCACCCGAAAATAATGACAAGAAATCCTTAAGCCTTAAGAAAAAACCCAGCTTGATTGTGAGCCGCGGCTTTAATACAACTAGTCGGACAACTCATATCATGCAAAATTTTTATTTTTTTTTGTATTTGTAGCCATTATGGTAGCGTATTCGCTATTATTTAATAAGAACTTGTTTGCGTTACATTTTATTATTTACTTTGTATTGGTATTTTTCTTTTTGATTTAATTGTATATTGTATTGTACATTTTGCTGTTATTGAAAAAATATAGCCAATAGTCAGATTATAAAAAAAAAGAAAAATTTATATAAAAAATGTAACCTTGCTGAGTTTCTTGTCGGTTCTTCTCAGTTGAAGGCTGATTTCCGAATCGGTGGTAGCTTCAGTAAATTCGACCTTCATAAGTGCCCTCCTAGGGCCTAAACTGAATAAATGGCTTTGACTTTGACTTTGATTTAAATAAGAAGTTACCTGGTCTTAAAACAAGATGCAGAAAAAATACAAGATAAAAAGCTGACGTTAAATCCCACGTACTCACAGAGTTGGTCTATAATTTCAATGTGTATCATACACATGTAAGATAAGGTCAAGGGTGAAGGATATCAGCTCAATAAGATAGCAAAATATATATATATATATATTTAGCCAATCTCATGTTTAAATTAGAGACGACCGTTTGATAGCCTTTAGTAATGTTGACGAAACTTCAAAAATAAAAAACAATTTTTATTATGGGAAATCTAAACTTGTTCTCGTTGAAGATCTAGATGAGCGAAAGTGATAAATGAACTTATTCGTAGTACTAATATGATTCGCATTTCAAAATAATTTAAAAAAAAAACTTTATTGTTCATGCTCTGAAGAAATAGATCGATATCAAAACAATTTGTATACATCAAAGTTGGCCCATGAATCATATATAATATATCTGGTGCTGTGGCACCAGCTATCGTCTGAACCAACAAACAAAATCATATAGCGTAACAAACTGTCGGTTGTGACAGCGCGCGCGCATCTTACAACAAAGACCGATCACCGCCGGGAATAGAACCCGCAGCCCTGACATCTGTCGAGCGACGACTGCCCCTGAACCCTGTGGGAGATACAAGACGTTTTAGTTTTGAATCTCGTGTAACAACCACGTAATGGGGCTATAATTATCTTATCACTTACGTATTTAGGAAGATAATTTAAAAATATATACACGACACTTCAAATGTTGAACTAGACATATAAATATGAATATAAATATTAGGTAGCCAAACTTGGATTTGACATTAAAGGTTATAGAAACTATAGTAATCCAACAAATCATTTTAAATCGTAGAGAGATAAGTTAATAAAATAAAAAATATCATTAAGCTGAATGCATAACAACCCAAAACAAAATAAACCAGACATTAACAAATGATGATACTGGAGAAGATTCAAAAAGGCATTCAAAGATATATTGCTAAGTGCCGATGATATCACCACTACACGTTTTATTAAATGTTATTTTTACATTTAACGTAACAAAAGAGAATTTCTAGCAAGAAACGTACTTTTCACCCTCTTAATTTGACTTTTCCAATTTATAAGTGAAAATAGAGCGTCAATCGTAAGTTTGAAGAGAATTAGGAAATTTATAAATGTACAATGTCGTTATATCTCGGCGGTCGAACGGCGTCGACATTCCACGTGTGACATGTTAATATGGCACCAAAACGAAGTAAATCCGCGGCCAAACACTAAGATTTAATGTAGCGAGAAGTTAAACCGAGATTAATCCCTCGCCACGTCCTGCCAACAGATCACAATCAGGCAGCTGGCTCATAAAACATGATGCCAGAATATTCCGAAGCTGTTATTACGAAAATTGCACTCGGATTTGGAATCAGCTCGGCATTAACGATTATAACACGAACAACACTCGTCAAACGTTGAGATATTATATTTTTGGGGCGAGTGAAGTGCTCGGACTGACGGAGGTGGAGCATTTAAGATAATGTTGCCAAAACTAGGTACTATACATGAATTAATGCTGCACAATTTAGTAGACCGGTGCTAAATTAAATTTATAAATATGTCAAATATTTAGGTAGCCTTATTTTTTAATTACACTACACGCTTTATGTATTTGTCCATGATAAGTTATGATATAAATTATTATTATCATAGTAACTTTAGTCAAGTCAAGTTCGTACACGTCAGTCAAGTTTAAACAAAATGGTGGCTGTTCTACTAAATCATGTCACGGAATTTTTGAGTTAACCTGAATCTCTGGCCACATAATATATACCTAATAGAAGCTTTGCTAAATTTACCTACAAGTTTGAACATAATAGACATGTTGTATGCAAGAAAAAAGACTTTCTTTATTTGGTAAAGACACTATTATCTACTATCAATGAAGTCATCTTAGCAATTATACATCATGCAAATGTCTTCAAGAATAACGATGCGGCACTGTCACTTGTATGGAACACGTGTGCTGGCACACACTTCACCAGCTCACGAGTATTACTAGCTCTTGCATCATCTACATCCAACCCTTCAAACTGTTCTGAACTCAAATCAGTATCAGTTAAGATTGGTATTACGCCAGCAATTACATTTTCAAAGACATCTAAAGACTGATGTATACTCTCGACCCGAGCGTTTTTGTTTTGTTAATTTTATTGCAGTAATTAATTTTCTGTTAAAACTCCTAAAGTTACATTTGTTTGGGGATATTGAGCATCGCTATTATTATTCCCTTGGAAGTCATCCGCAGATGCTATGGGTTCGCGTTCAATTTTTATCCTTAATTGCCTGTCAGTTTTTAAACAAGTTTAATTACCTACGATTAGTCAAGATTAATAAAGGGCGTGAAGTTTTATTTTTATTTACAGTCACTTATATTGGTCATCTATCTGTCTATCATTTGGACACATAAAAGACCATAAATACAGAAGACAACGTATAAGCAAGGCAAGAGATCAGCGCATGTGAACCTGACCTAAGCCCATGTCGATGCCGCAGACAGGCCGGCGCTGGCGACGGTCCACGACACCGCTCCTCCTCCCCCTCTCCCTCAGCTTCATCGCCACACTGTAAGCAAGTTCACGGCGACATTACAAGGGATCTCTAATTATCTGTTTCTTTTCAGTTATTCCCGTCTTTCGTTTCGTTGTCAAGGCGAGTGAGATGAGAACTTCTCAGAAACTCTTTTGAAGTTTAAAATAAATCCAAACACGGCTCCGCCTGAGCTCAGCGCAGTGCAGGGCTGCCACAGCTCAGTTTTATTATCAACAAGTTTCGTCGACTCGATTAAACTGTGACTTAATGCCGCACTTAATTCGGTTTTATTACTGAATAACCTTATCTAATCTCTCCGTTCTAATTTAGAAGCCAGTATATCCCGAGACAGTAGAGAGCATGAAATTAAGGGTGAAATTTGCATAATTGTGGAGGCTCCTCCCTCCCGGACCGCGGCCGGAGCAACTTCCACGATTCCATTACAGCGGAGAACTAAATTTCGTCGTCCATTACCGACGAAGGTCGCTACATCGTCGGTAATGCCGGCATAAAGTCAACACCGCTGAAAAACTTGAAGAATAGACTCGCTCCCAATTTGTGAAGGTTTATTTATAAAGGGAAAGTAATTTCGGTGCGATATTTGACATCCGGCCCGGGCTCGGGGTTTTTTAGCGCGTGATCCCGTCGACCGATTTCTGGGAGAATGGGGTCGGAGCGATTGATATTCCTTTTCATATTCATTTGAAAAAAGAAAGCGGATTCTTTTGAAATGACCAACGCTCGATATTCACGTGAATGCTTTCAATTGCTTCAATGCAATTGCGGCTGGATAATTAATTTTTCAACAAAGTTTGTCACATAATGTTCACATAATTAGGATGGGCCAAAATCTAAGTTCACATCCGAAGATCGAAGACAAACAAATATGTAGTTGCAATAATTTTCAGTCATCGAAGTAAGAAGAATTTCATATATCACAGACTGAAATAGCTTCCAATTGCTGTTGCCGGATCATACTGATAGGTTCTAGGCGACAGATTTACAGTGATCAGCTTCGTACATCCTATTTCATTAGCTGTAACGCTACTACATAGTGTATAATTGCAAAATAGAATGTCCCGTTTAATTTAGTTTCGTAACACCGGGTGCCCCGTGCCCCGTGCACCGTGCAGCGGCTGCAGCGGGCATTGTGCCAACTCCAATAAGCTTTATTACAACATCTATACAGCTCTTTGTTTCCAATTGACTGAAAGTTTCAGTTATTTCGCATTGCACCCAATTGCTTTTCGAGGCTACCTCCAATTGATTAGATATTACTGCGGTAGACACCAAATATTTGTGGGTGACATTTTCGAGCTAGAATAGTTATTTTATTAATTTTGGAAGCAAGTTTAAAACATAAGTAAAGTACCATACCTAGGAAACAAAACGTACAAACAAGAACGGATACGATGCAATTACCATTCGCTTACTTTATAAAAATGTTACCACTTACGTAACCAATAGTTAAATGTAGCAGTTACCTCATCATCCGTAGTTAACGGTTACTTAATCACCATAATCATTCGCGGCTCGTTAGCGCTCATTACACGTAAAAAAAGTAAAAAACTCAGACTTGGCAACAAGAGACAAGAGTCAACATACAACGTTTGTAACCTACCAGCATTATATTTTTAACGATTCCGTGAAATGGGCGGGTGACGCGCGGTGACAGGTGACAGTTGACAGCTGACAGGTTCACGGTCAGGGAAATGTCAAATGGGAGGCGAAGACGTCACGCTCGCAATGGGAACATTAGCAAAGAAATCAAAGAGATAAATACTTTTTGTATTTTATTATATCGCACGTAAGTTCCTACATAAAATAATAATAAGAATGAAATGTGTAAAGATTAAGAATAAGGAGGGTGGGGGATGCCATGACTGTTCAGGAAAAAATGTATGCTAAGCAGAAATAAATGACAATTGATCTCTATCATTCTAATCCGTATAATGTCGAATAAGCAAGATACAGATAACCTACGAAAATGTAGACAAACTGCAAAAGCTATAAAATGGCTTTGATGTCTAATTTGAAAGCTATAAATGAGTTAACAGCGCAACTCGTATACTCACGCGTTAGTTTGATTTATGTCCTCAGCAATTAAACTCGACACCACTTTTACGTCCAAAAAAATCAGCACTAAACTAACCCATAAAATGTAAGGCTACGTTATAAGAATAATACTTTTTATTACTGTAGATAGGTTTGTGTATTTCCTAACCACTATGGTTTCCTCACGATGTTTTTCTTCACTAAAAGCTCAAGCTCATTGTAGGATTCGAACCCACGACTTACGTCACGGCATTAGACGTCACTACCACTGAGCTATCAACGCCTTTATTATTACTTAAAGTAATTCTTACATCGATTGTAACATACTTTGAGAGAACATAATTGTGTGAATCTAGATTTTAAAAACAATGGCAATAGGTACCTGCCTATTACCAAATCGGTGTGGAAAAGCATCGAAAGCCCAATATAATTTTGTATTGATAAAAAACAGATGAATGGTATCGAGTAAAAAAAAAATTTGTGTCACATTGTATATTTTATTGAGGCATAGCTTGAAAAATACCTGAATATTCTCTGACTTCTTAATAATACTTATCTTAAATATATCGGCCATTATTCATCAGCGACATTGCAGATCAGAACGCGGGGCGTGAGCTCGCTCGTTGATAAATTAATTGGAGACGTTATTTATAGCCGCCCCCGCCTGTCCTCAGTGTGGTGTGGTGTGGTGAGGTGTGGACCCAACCTGACGATCACCATAACATGCTTTATTTATCACTTTGTTTGTGTGTTTGTACGATTTCATCTTACATAATACGTATCCAATATTATGTTTAGGAATGCATATTTTAGTTTCAGTAAATACCTATATTTTTCAAGAGTACGTAAGTATTTAGTGAGTATAATTTATTCTATAGTAATATTATATTACACATTAATTTTAGGAAAGAAATTGTCCTAAATTATACTAAAATGTAAGTAAGTACTTACTCGTAACTTATTCATGAAATATAATTTAATTTATTTATGCTCTCAATCCCACCTTACAATGTCTGCCTCTTATCTTCCTGAAATATACGGAAGGTGTATTTATTAGAAGCTCTGTTATTTATCAAAACGTAAATTCTTATTAGGAATAACATCTTTATTTGCTAATAATGTCAATCAGGTCGAAGAGCATAGAATAAAGATGGAGCCAGAATAGTCAGACAAGAAGTGTAGCAGTAGAGAAGAACTGAGAACCCATGGGGTAAGGTTAGCTGATGATGAAAATGAAATGTTGCTCTCTCTGGTCGGTTATTTTGTCTACGGCCATAAGTTGCGCAGGCGCACCTGTCAAATATCCCGTCCTACCTGTCTCCGCGACACTCACCAACCGCTGTTTGTCGACACCGCGACTTATGTCATCTGTCAAATTAACTGATTGCTGATTAAATGTGTGCTTTATTGCGACACTGCTATGAAAAGTAGATCGATAACTTTGAGTTGCGTAGGAGTGGTGTTGCAGCTGAAGTGTACACACTGAAAATATACTGTTACAATGTTACATAGAAATCTATTTAATCTTAGTTGACTTACAAACTAGCTTTTCGCCTGCGGCTTCGTTCGCGCAGTTTAACTCAAATTTTTCATCGCCTATTCGGCTGTGGCATCTTCATGAAAATTCATTTAAAAAAAGTTTGTATTTTGTTACTCTTCCAACATAAATCACACTCCATTTTTGGTAAAAAAAAATGTACAGACACGTTACTCCTTCGAATTTATTATACTTATCTAAGTACTTATGTATAGATAAACTTTTTGTCAGATCGGATTTGATTTGAGTTGTGTTTCAGAAAAAAGCAAACTGAATAGCCATATTTTTTTCATAGCGTTACTTATGTAATCAGTTCACATGTTTCAGTATTTTAGAAAGGTAGGTAACTTGTGAAATGAAAATAAAATATAAAAGGTTATTACGTAATCGTCTGGAATGTTAAAATCATTTCACAATTTCAGTTATTTACGAGTCTATTCAGCGGTCTACGAAACAATTCTAAAATTCACTAATTGCCAAAAATACCTACGTTTTGTTCATTTTCACAGAATACCTTATTTCAAATTAATACATTGTGTCGATTAGGAAATAACTCTTTGAAATCAAAATGGTTCAAGATTATACATAGCTGAGTGAGCTAGTAAATGCTGTAATTTTCTGGGCTTTCTTCATCCAACTACACAAATAGAAGTTCCCTCCCAGCAAGCTGGCTACCACCTTCACGATGAAAATCTGTCACCAAGCACCTGTTGAGTAGAATACCGGATCCCTTCTAGGCCCTTGTGTCTTACCACTTTCGGCCACATTACCATAATGAAATTGTGGTCAATTAAAAGCCTATCTATAAATAAAGAGCAGTAATTTAATCTATCATTATCGGTAGTAATATCAAGGAAATTAGTCCTACAGCTACATAAAATGAAGTATCATTTTATAATTAGAAGGACGCCATAGCAACTAACTGCACAACAACCTTTAACTAACCTATACCCTTGTGATAGATACTATTTTCGCTTATCCCAAGTAGTTAATTACTGTATCAGTGGATTATAAAATGGCATGTAATTAACCTTCATTCTTACTTCGTCACCGTAAGGTTCATTTTTGTTGAATAGGCTCGTCGGTCGGTAGTCGATACGGCTACCATGCGCAGTGATGCCAGATCGGTTGGGTGAGAAGTCGGGCGACAGGTCGGCCGACGCGTACTCTTTCTGCCCTTAGTAACAGATCAGCTGATAGGTATGTTCCCTTTTTTACTTTCTTTGGTAAGATTTCCTTTGTTCCAAGAGGAATTGTATTGAGTTATTATTGTGAATAAGTATTATAATTGGGGTTATAAATTGTTATGTTTCACGGGTTTTATTGTTTGGTTTTTTGTTGAAAGTACTGAACTATTATAATTATTTGAAAAAGGGGTGCTTATGTTTCTTTTATCCACTGCTCCGCTCCACTCGGCACCGGGCTATAGAAGGTTTAAAGAAATTGTGAGAATTTGACGATTGACCTTGAATTCAGCTTTTCATCAGTTTTAAAGCATTGTTTTTGTGCTTGAAGTATAACCTATAGATATAGGTAAATTAAAATGCCGGTAACTTGCATTTTCAACTCTTAGGTAGTCTCATAATTTTTATCAAGCCGTATGTTACTGTTACTACGGCTTTTTTAAATTAATAATAAAAATAGCGTTTAAATTATATAATGAGTAAGCTTACTTAAATGATTAAAACTAAATTTACTTTTTTAGCAAATAAAATTCATACTCAACTAGATAGAAGGAATGAGTAGTCAGCCAGGTAGGCACTACAAAGTATTCTACCACCCTGTTATGGTTTCCTCACGATGTATTCCTTCACCAAAAGCTCGGGCTCATTAAAGGATTTGAACCCATAACCTTCGCCATAACATACCACGCCCTCCCAATTCTTTATCTTTAAAATTTCATTCATTTTGACATATTTATATCCGCCATGTTTTTTTTTGACAGATGTCTAAATGCGACATTGATGTCAAAAGCCAGAGAATCCGTCCCTGGGCAACCCATCACTATCATTACACTACCTTATAACCAATAACAAAGATAATGAAATATTGGTACCACACACCTACTATTATGTACCTATCGCGAAGTCATTAGAACAAAATAGACGTAAACGTCATGAAACCATAATTCAAACGGGCCGCCAACTTAGCAGATGAGACAGGGGTACTCAGAGATAAACAGAAGGGGGTTGCAAACAGCGCCCTCTGCAGTCTTAGGTGCAGTGTTGGTAGCTAGCCAGGGTGTAATTACACCCGTGAACAGAACAGACAGCTTTGTCTTTATATATGATAAGTAAGTTAGGTAGGACAATTATTACTACTAGAGTAAATCCGGCTACGCTTTGCTGTGGTTTTTTTTATTGATAATAAAGCTAGTCCATAGCTACTAAACAAAAAAAAAAAACTATTAACAAATAGAAGAGAAAATGGTACCAAACTATTTTGTCTTTGGCAACAACAGTTCATCAAGATTCATTTGAATTTACATTTACAGATCATAAATTGATTCGCAAATATAACTATTTTCATAGTAAAAATCCTTCGTGGGGTTTATCTATCATAGAATTATCGAAGCGAAAGTTTGTGTGTATGAATTTCAATTTGAATATGGAACGAGCGTACCTACAAAAATATAGCTCTAAATTCAGCAGTGCTTATTAAGCCTACAGCACACCTCCACATCTCACCCGCAGCTCCGTCGCCGCGTCGCTCGGCCCCCTAGCCACCCCGCGCTGTATCGATCTGCGCCGACCTTGGCAGTGAGCGAGGACGTCTATTTATAACACACCTACTTGTACTTATACAGTGCATACTGCACGCCCCTAGGCCCTCCTGCCTGGGGGCCAGCAAGGGGGGCACGAGAGAGCTAGATAGCTTAGGTCTTTTTTACTGTGTTAGTTTGAAATTGGAACGGGATTGGTTGCAAAACTTTCAAGACCTTGAAGTTTTTATGTTCGGAATTCGAATTGCAAAATTGATTTTATCTATACTGGGCGGCTCGCGGCTACATCTCACGGAGGGAAAGTGCTTATAATAGTTAGAAAATCTTATTTAAAGAATTCTTCAATTTATTTTTAAAAATTGTAGAGATTTTGCAAAATCTCCTGCATGATGAAACACGCAAAATGTACCTTACAACAAATAATGGCCTGTATTTTTGTGACAGCAGCTATCCAAAGAAATTCATATGGATCAATTTATTTTTAATATGCTATATTTTTTTTAGAATTTCGTTTTTCTTTGATTCCCAGTTAATACATGAAGGAAAACATCGCGATATGGTTAGTACGGTTGTAGGGTACTTTGTAGTAACCGCCTGGCTGAAACACAAGTTGAAATTTTGTTGTCAAACACCTATTGGTGTGTTCCGGCAGTTGCACTTGAGAGTCAGTTGCCTTCTATGCTTTATAAAGGTCGGCAACATATTGGCAATCCCCCTGGTATTGCTAATGTCCATAGGCGACGGTACCTACTTACCATCAGGTGGACCGTCTGCTTGTTGCCTATGACATATAAAAAATGTTAAATCCTTCCGCGTGGCTTAGCTTTACTACACCCTGTATCCTGTATCTCGAAATAATAATAAACTAATGAGGGAATCCATAAAGCTTTGTTCCATGTACAACATCATCGCTGCTGCTAACAACACTAATGACTCTCATCATATTCGGCCACACATCGTCACCGTTCGGTCTCTACAATTGTCATAAAGACTCTTAACAGTTTAGACCTATTTCTAGTTTCATTAGTATACTTTATTCCTAGTAACTTTTTCGTATGATTCAATATTGTAAACTATTTCCTGAAATATAAATGGTACCTATCCGATTGACAACATCATATTTGTACCACATAACTGTCATATCTTCGTGTGTGTGCGTCACTCAATGAAATATGGAGCTATGTAGGTATCCCTGTGTGAGATAGAGCCGACTAGTTAGTTGTTGCTGGGCGGGGTTCGATCGATGCCACCTGAGGGGCAGGGCGCGGGGCGGGCGGGACTGGGCGGGGTGGCTAGGGGCGCGGGGGCAGCCGTGGGGGCGCTCGAGTCGGGGGCTGCTCGAGCCTCGTGAATGTAAACCGAGAACAGATTTATTTTTAATTTTTGCTACGTGACATGACGATTTTATGTTGTCATGTGAAGTAACTTGGTAGAACGTTTTGCTTTGTAGGGGATTAGGTGACCCGCGTGCTGGTGATGTGATGGGTAGGTCCAGGAACGCTCCGTGCTATTAGCTCTCTTGGGATGATAAATGGAGATATAACTATTTTTGACGTGGCAACTAGGAACAGCTTATCGTTTACGCTGTGTTTACATGATGTATCCATTTTTGGGGCTTCATCTGGGTACTTGATCATCCAGTCAGAGGTTCCATCTATAATTTTCGCTTCACTAGCTTGTGGACTACAAATTGTATGAATAACATAAAAAAAAAAGATTTAATTTAAAGTTACCTAGAATTCTTCATTGTGTTATATACCTTGATGTAAGACGACAGTGGTAGTGACGTCGTCGTGGGTTCGAATCCTAAAATGACCTTAAGATTTTGGTGAAGAAAACATCGTGAGGATACGACAGCATGGTGGTTAAATTACGATTACTTACATAATATGTGAAAACACATACATGTAACTTCTAAAATGTCTTTACTCAATTCAAAATCAGTTCGGCCCAGGGCAAACTAGTTTGGCCTGGAATCTAGTTTGGTATTTTCGCTTCTGGCAAGAGATTTGAGACACAAATAAATCAAATAAACATGGTGGTTAAAAATTTAAATATGCAATCGACATTTAATGGCACAAAACAAATTAACATTAAAATTATCAGTTAATTGTTTGTGAGGCATTTAAATATGTAGTTTTCTTGTTGAAACGTGTTCGGCGGCCACCGTACGATATGTATCGTATTATTATGCTCTGTAAGTTTTAGTTCGCTGAAGAGTTTGTTTGTTTGTTTGAACGCGCTAATCTCAGGAACTGCTGGTTCGATTTGGAAAATTCTTTCAGTGTTGGATAGCCCATTTATCGAGGAAGGCTATAGGCAACTTTTTATTCCGGGAAAAAATAAGATCCTCGGGAACGCGGATGTAACCGCGGGGCAAAACAAAAAAAAGAAATAAAGTCAAATTTAATTAGCAAATATTATTTTAATGTTAGAATGGATGTTTTACGAATGCACACATTTTACATGCGAATTTAGACCTCATTGCTAATCGTATAAAAAAATAAATTAAAAGTCCGTCATTGTCTTTTATTCTGAGACCCATGTCTAGCTATTTACATCTTAAAGATGTTAGCAATACGATGTAAATTCAGAATAACGACTACTTTACCTAGATTTCGAGACCATATCGGAATTGAGAAAAGAAACAGTTTTCTATACTAAAAGATTTATTATAATTAAATTTTTACTGCACCGTGGTAAGTAAGGTATTTTGTAGTACTTACGCAGATATATAAATAAATATAAATAAACTACTTTACAGGCATTCATATGATGGTCACAGAACAGACGCGACGTCCTCTAATAGCGCTGCGAGATGTCAATTTCGTTGGAGAAGACAAACAAATAGCGAGCCTACTCAAAGAAATGGAAGCAATCGACAACAGTTTCAATGTTGAGAAAGCACTATCTGATATGATACCTGTCAGTAGGTTCAAGGACCACGGTCGCCGAGCAGCCGCCAATGAGAACTGGCGACGAGCTGGTGCGAAATATAACAACGATCCTGACGACTTTACTTTCAAAGTGGTATCATTGATGAAACAAGTGATATACTTGACCCAACAGAGGCTAAAAGACATGGACCCAGCGGTGAAGAGATACGAGGGGGATCTGATAATGCGCTTAGCTTTCGTCATGTGCACATTAGATGAGTGGATAGAGCAAATGCACTCAATGTACACGATGCTGATCAAGACCACAAAACCCACCTACCCAAATGTTTCGAGGGAGTTGTTATACTACCAGCACTTCACGAAGAAGAACATCGACATCACATACACCGTGGAGAATATGATAGAACTTTATGCAGAGATGATCACAAGATATGGCTTGGGTAATGCAGGTAGTGTATAAAGTCGTGTTATACCGCTCCGCTGCTTCGTTCATTAGGTACCTACAGTACCAACCAACCGAACCATGGCTTTATTAAATACTTCAGAAAAAAATACTATAGTATATGGTTTCCCTAAGACTTTTTTGGGCTTAAAATCGGGACGTTTGGCATCGCCGCTCTCCGGCCTATTAATTATTTACCTGTATGCAAATCGATCCGTTGCTGAGTGAAAGAAAGACAAACCAACCAACAATTTCGCATTTAGCTATCGTGCTGCGGTTTCACACGCGTTCCTGGGATTAAAAGTATAATAGTTTTCGTATGTACAATTTTTGTATAATATGTTGATGTATGTATATGTGTATGTACCTAAATATTATTCAAGAAGAAAATATCATCTACTTCACGAATGTCACAAAACACGCCTCACCCAGAGGCGACCGTTTGTCAATTACAACAATGGCGGACCAAAGAACCCAATAAACTTATTTTTATTACTACAATATTCCGTGGATGTGTACAGCAAAATGGTATAATTGTTTTGTTAATAAAATTCAAGGTATGATTTAAAATAAGTAAGTACATCATTTATTACTGTACATATTTTACTCATATTTCTGACTTTTCGGGTGAATTGTAGCCATGTCCTTTACTTTCATTAAATATTATTATCTATACTAATATTATAAAGCTGAAGAGTTTTTATGTTTGTTTGAACGCGGTAATCTCAGCAACTGCTGGTTCGATTTGAAAGATTCTTTCAGTGTTAGATAGCCCATTTATCGAAGAAGGCTACAGGCTACTTTTTATGTTTTTGAATGATTGAGATTCAGATTGAGCTCTCGTATCATCATCATCATCATTAAAATTATTACAATTTAAAATAGATTTTTTTCTGAGTGAGTTTGTTTTGTTATGGCGCCAAAACTACTGACAGCGACTAGCGACATTACTGGCCGCAATTATTATAATGGGAGAAAAAAAAAGAAACTAAACGTCAAACTGCGTCTCGGTGTCGCGAGTCCAGAGGTTTTACCTCATCTAAAAATATGTGTACTGCGCTAAAAGAAATTTACACTTCAAAAAAACATATTTGTCAGCAGCAAATTGTTCTAGACACGCGGGAGCGTGTCAAGCCAAGTTCAAGAAACAGAACTGGCGAGCCGCACCGTGTGTAATATTACACGAACCATTTGGAGCCACTTTTGACCCCCTCATAAATCAAAAACTATTTTACATAAACGTATCAAATTTGGCTCATATATTGAGACTTGCGAGATACATATGTGTTCTAAATTTCATAAGCTTATCTCAAACGGTTATTTAGATATTAATGTCCAAAATTCCTCATTTTTATCATTGACTGACCTATAGACCAAAACTCTAACCCAGATCCAGATGACCTAGAGAGTTAAAATTTGGAATGCAGATAGGTAATTAGATGAATACAAAGGAATAAATAAAAAACTGACAATTTTTAAATAATTAGATTCTATTATGAACGCTTAACATAAATACCTAATATTACTTAGGGTACCTACGTTATTAACTGGGATTAATTATTATTTTTATATTTAGCGCAAATCAATCGTGTAAAATCATTACCTACTCATAAATAATGATAATAAAAAATAAAATAATAGGCATTTAGATTTTCGGTATATACACGACGCGCGCGCGCCGAGTGACGCCGGAGCGGCGCGGGCGGGGTGGGTGGTGCGCTGTGACAACCGAATTTGTAGTAATTTGTAGTAATATTATTATTACAATTTCTTTAATAAGTAGGTACGTACGTATAGTATTATAGTACAGGCAATAGTTTAAATAAATAATAATTTTATAGTTATAAGTAGGTAGGTGTATATACTTATTATTATTACAATTCCTATAATAAGTAGGTACGTAGGTTTAGTATAGTATAGGCAATAGTTTAAATAAATAATAATTGTATTTTTTAGTAAGTAGGTAAGTTAAGTATAGTTAAAAGTAAGTAGGTGTATATACCTACTTAACTCTGAGTTTGAGAACTTGTTGATAGTAGCAAATAGTTTTATCTTTTTATTACGTAGGTATGTATAGGTATTGTACAATGAGTCGTACAATAGAATTACGGGTGGGTGACACTCTCACCTTACACCAAATTATTCCAATGCCTCCCGATGGAAGCTGCTTATTTCATTCGATTGCATATTCTTTGTTTGAGTGTAGTAATATACAACAAACAAATAGATTGCGTGAAACTATAGTAGAGTATGTATGTCGTAACTGGGATGATTTGTGTATGTACACTTGCGCTGCAAACGGGGATCCTTACTGCTCTAAAGAAGAGTATCGAGCAAGCATTGCAATTGTTTTATATTTATAAAGTCTACTTTTAGTTTTGAATTTGTCCTTTTAAAAGGACCCACGGCGTTACGAGGTTAACGTACCGATATCTAATTAATCATATAAATTCATGCAATCTAAGTCTTGAGGTCGTTGAGGATAAATATTATCAACCCAAGATTCGAAATAGATGTCTGTAGAATCTGATTCAAGTTCAATTACCTCTTTTTTAGTATGGGAAAACCAGCCAAGTCAGCCCTTAGACTACATATTTGGATTTTGCATAGAACTTGGCACTCAATCTCAGATCTCCATTCTTTTTGCGGCGAAGCCCACAGCAGAGAATAATTTTTGTATTGAACTTGGCTCTCCTTTTTTACATTTATGTTTTTGGTGGGATTTATTTTAATCTAGCGGTACGCTATTATGACTGATTTGCCATGAGGGTATCTATTGTCTCTAGAGGGGTACGTGGGCCCTATATCTTTGGGAAACTCTATGGTAGTTGTAGACCATAGACATGGAAACAGCAAGAAAGAAATAAGTATAGTGCCGCTCCCTGACATTACTTGTTACTTTTGTGTTGCCTCACGGCTTTGCTTTTGAGAGCCCTGCGCCGCGACATTGTCTGTCCTCACATAAGCCAATTTCCTACAAACAAACGAACGACTGAATCGAACCCATTTGAAGACAATGCTCGCTTCTTAGCTAGTTAATAACTGCAGATTGATTGACGCACCCGTTTAAAGGAACGACTTGAATTTATACATTCACTTCACCGGGTCTGCGCCGCACCGCCCGCGCCACGCTGCGCCGATTCTAATTATCAAAACGTCCATTCCAGTCAGATGGATGGACGTAAAGGGGTTCGTGTAATTGATTTATTAGAATTATTAATGGGGGAGAGTTTTACATCTAAATGTGTTCGCAATCAATTAAATGAGATATATTTTCGGCTAATGGCCCGTTGAGAGGATTTGATAGGGCTGAAGATAGCGTTGGTACTGGGAAACCATTATTCATTTTAGGGCCTAGTAGGGCACTTATGACTTTTGAAGCTACTGAAGTTACCACCGGTTCGGAAGTCACCTACACCTGAGAAGAACCGGCAAGAAGCTCAGAGAGGTTTAATTTTTAATTTTTACTTACACAATTTTGTCTTGTTTGTAATCTAATCGATTCAATTTTGAATAAGTATAGACATCTGAAATCGAGCAACTGTAATGACGTAGACAATACAAAACTAAAATTTAAAAAAAAAATCTTTGTATATGCTTGTGTTAGACCATAATCTCACTATGTTAAATGATGATGTGGCCGAAGGTGGTACGCAAACAAAGCCTAGAAGGAACTGGCTAAGTAGCAAGTGCAGCTGCCGGAACACACCATTAGGTGTTTGGCGACAGATTTTCAACATGAGGGTGGTAGCCAGCCAGGCATGTACTACAAAGTACCCTACCACCGTGCTATGTTTTCCTCACGATGTTTTCCTTCACCGAAAGCTCAAGCTCATTGTAGTGAGCCCACGACCTTCGTCGCGGCATCCGACGTCACTACCATCATCGCCATAAAACCTACCCCAATTTGGTTTTGAAGAAACTGGTCACGTAGACACCTTCAGACGCTCTTCATTATTGATTCATCAAATGAAAAGACACACGAAGTCCTTCTTAATATCAAATATATTATTTAGGGTTCCGTACCCAAAGGATAAAAACGGGACCCTATTACTAAGACTTCGCTGTCTGTCCGTCCGTCTGTCCGTCCGTCCGTCTGTGTCTCCAGGCTGTATCTCAAGAACCACTATAGCTAGACAGTTGAAATTTTCACAAATTATGTATTTCTGATACAAATTAGATATTTAATTGGCACCAACCTAAAGGTAAATAAATAAAATTGTGCATTTCCCGTGATGGACGAACGATGGACGAAGTTTGTACGGAACCCTCGGTGCGTCAGTCCGACTCGCACTTGGCCAGGTTTTTTAATTTTTCTATTAGAAGCATACATATTGGTCTCATAATATGTGACGTAGGGTGGAAACCTTTATGAAATGTTGCTAAATTCACCTCCTACTGACGAACTGCGGCCTGCAGGGCAACAGATCGTAAGTTTTCACTTATGCTACTGTGTCAAGGTGCCCATTTTGAATTTTAAACGGATATTTTTAGGGTTACAATTAAATATCAACTATGCGACGTAATTTTATGATTCGTGCATGAGGAGTATGGAATGGATTATTGTGTGTATTAATTTTGCATTTAAAACTGTTTATTAGTATATACGTTGGTTCCTTATCAATAAATAACGGCCATTTGTAATTAACGAACTAATGTATAGTTCTATTAAGTTTTGAATGCAAAATTAATCACTACATATTATTAAACAAAGTCCCTCCGCCGCGTCTGTCTGCCTGTCTGTACCGAACTATGAAAATCCGTCCAGTAAAAGGGGGTTACACACGGCGAAGATACTATAATATTTTATCTTAAGATCATGAGACAGCATTATACTATGAAAGGAGAAGCAACGACCTACCTCTTACTTACCTACTTTCCTTCTCTTTCGCTGGTATAGCACTGTCTCATATATCTTAAGATAACATATTATCGTATCTTCGCCGTGTGTGACCCCCTTTTACTGGACGGATTTTCATAGTACGATTTTCAGCAATAGACGGAGTGATTCATGAGGAAGTTTTAGGTATACAAGGTCCTAACAAAGTAGATGACCTCATCTACTTTTGGGGGATGAGTATAAGGTAATAGATATTCATAAAAATAAAAATATTCCGCTGTATGGTTTATGGGAAAAAAGCATTATACGTAAAAGTAACGAGTATCAATTAAACTAAACCAAAAATACAATAGATACCAATAATATAAAAATGCGACATTTTAATTAAATACCTAGTTTTTCTAATACCTCACGGCATAGCATAACCACACATGCATAACATAAACACCTATGTACCTTTTATGCCAATCGCGCGCCGCCGCCGGCGCCGTGGCCGCGGGCGCCGCGGCCCGCCGCCACACCGCGTCGGGCTGTGTGGCTCACACACACGCTCAACTAACTGCACCAAATACACTAGAGATACACTACGTACCACCACATTGTTTTTAAATTTGTTCAGCACAATAGATTCACTTGTCACTTCGTTAAACGCACGCACAATTTTCGATTTTAAGTTCTTTGCTTTGGGCCTCCTACGTACACTATACCTGTTTTATTTCAACACTTTTGGCTTCGTACAGTCTCTGGGCTCTGTTTAGGTTCACAGAACTCGCGGTGTGAAAACATTGTGGGTAGGTACCTACTAAACGATAGCGCGGCGCACTGGAACACGGAACTCGAAAGTAAACGGACACCGCGTCGCGAGCGCCGCCGTCGGTCGACTGACCCCAACCAGTGTTGCCAACAGTTAAACTAGCTCTCCACGTGTTTCGACTTCCAAAACCACCAGAAAACCACTAACAATTAACGGACCTATTCTCATAATCGCTAAATTTTCCACAAAACTTTTTAAATTTTATGAAAGGTAACAATAAGTACTTATAATATTAGTAATTAGTTTCCTTTATTACGTTGTAATACAATTATTCAATAATAACGGCTCTTTCTAATTAAATTAATTCGTCTTCTTCGTAATGGGCGCGTTTTTGTGCTCACCAGTTGGCGCCACTGTCGCGTATGGTCCTGATGTATAACTATCAAAGTTTTTTATTACGGGCATGAAAACAATGTTTACATTTAAATCATATTTAATACCTTAGACCGTACCGTAAAAATATCGAGCATGCCTCAGTTTTGCGCAGTTCCATTTTGTTCGGAAAAAAAGGAGGACACAAGTTTATACAAGAAATAAAACTGTCTCAAAGCACTGAAATTCATTGATCCGTAACTCATATAAGTAGGTATGCCACAATTTATCAATCTCAGGTATTGCAAAATATTCTTGACATTATTCTCACTAAAATTAACCCGCGTAGCCCACACAAAAACAGTGAAATTTGACATTTCGAAGACCTCATACTACACTAGCGCCTCTAGCAGCGAATTCACACGCGATACCCCCATTGTAAACTAACTAAAAAATATTCTACGGGGGATCCCCGCGTATAGTGTATCGAGCGAGATGGTTCGTTTGATGTCACGTTATTTTGACGGATCAGTGTTGCCTATTGCACACTAAAAGTAAATACTCCTGAAAATTAATTGAATAGAAATATTATATTTCGATACGTGTAAGTGGCTTAGTATTCCATTTTCAGTGATTGAAACTGAGTTCTACCAAACCAAAAAAAAATCCACTAGCCACTAAAGTCAATATTTCGCCACTAAAAGGGGGGTCGAAACCACCAGTTTTAGAGGTAAATCCACTAGTTAAGTTGGCAACACTGACCCCGACCTGCCGGCCGATGCCCATGGCGGCCGCGCAGCTTGCGGAGCGGACCCTTCGCATCGTAGATGGACACGATGGACATGGCGCGGCGCGGGCGGCGCCACGATAATATTATTTACTTTTTTATTAAGTTATTGTATCACTGATCATTTTAGTTGGTTTAATGGCTTCAATTAATAGGTACTTTGTACTAATTATTGTTATGTTTTGGATTTTTTGGATTTACTTAATAACCATACGAGAAAATATGTTTCTAATATTTTTTGAGGAATAATAAAGACCTATACATTCATCCCCCAAAAGGACGTTATCTACTATGTTAGGACTTTATATAATATAATTCATTAAAGGTTTTGTGTGAATTGATTGTTGACGATGTCAGAAAAAAAGCATGCTGCTGACTGGGAGCTTTAGTGGCGTGAGCCGCGTAAACCTATAGTTATATAGTATATGCAATAAATGTAGGCGTTTATGCTCTGCTACCTAGTACATATATGAAATGAAACTATTGACGTATGCTTCAGGAGCAAATCACAAAATTACGACTCATAGTTGCCTGAAATAGACGCAATAAATTAAAACGCAAGAAAATTGATGTATTTTATATACAAAAGATACTCTAAATATTGCTAAGGGTAATCATAAAGTTTGATAGTGCCTAGTGGCCGATGATCGAAGTTCATATCTCTGGCACAAATGTTTGCAAAGTGCCAGTGCCAGTGCCAATGGCGAACGAGGGCCGATATACCTAAAGAGGGGAACTTTTCTATTTGTTATCAACGGGGTTCATCATTTCCGAGGGTAGGAAACTTTACTTAGGCCCTCGGCTGTGACCCTTAGTTGAAACGCTTACATAAGTAATTTTATTATGTTTATAGAATTTTAGGCTTAATCATTTTGATTAATAAGAGGGAATTGAGGAACTCCTTATGGTATATAATACCTAGTATGTTAAACACAGTTCTATGATCTTAGGGTAGGCATTAAATAATATTATCAAATTGATAAACCACTGAGGCTTCAATAAAAAGGTCTCTTTTAAATTATTCGGAAGGCTGGCTGTGACCAAACGACATCTTACTATGAAGGGTGACTCCGGCCATAAACCTGACGAGCGGCGGAAACGGCCGATGATTCACGAGCTCCGCAATAATGATACCGGAGCGTGTCCCGATTATTTATAGCGCAATTGTTGTCTCCCTACACAATACGCTACTGTAAGGAATGCTCAATAAATTGACGATTGACATTAATATCATGTTTGTTTTAGCTCTCCGTTCAACATAAGTTCTATAAATAATTTAACGAATTACGAAAATTGTTTATGTGTTTATGCTTTATGTTTTATTCTTGTCATTTAAAAAAAAAATGTTAGTTGATTCCTAAGTTATGTACTAAAGTTATCTACTCAAGAGCGTGACTAAGTCGCAGATGTTGCAAATATTCGACTTTCGAAACAGCGTCGTTTAATAAACGATAAATTAATATAGGTAAAGCAGCGAGGGCTTTGAGGATGTTTTCTATATATCATAGTTTGTATTTTATACATTGATTGTATATAGGTAAGTAGGTACTTTACTGGATCCAAATTTACAAAAATAAACACAAGAGTACTACAGCCGACAAAAATTAGGCATTGATTGCGTTGCATGATTCAGTCAGACATTCCTACTGCGGACCATTAAGGTATGGAATCAAATGGAATGAACTCCCCATTACGGGTTTCCCTCAGCGCTACGATATTCTTCAAAAAGGGTGTTAAAAGTGCTCTTCAAGTTTGACAACACGTCGACAATCCCCCTGCAAATGTATTGCAAATGTCCGTAGGCGGCGGTGACCATCAGGTAATAATTTCGAAATTACTATCTGTAAGAAGAATATATAAATTGAAGTGTAAAGTAAACAAGTTTTATGAAAATCTAATGGTTTCCTAGAATTTGTTTGTTTGTGAGTTTATTTAAAGCAAAATATTATGTGAAAACAATGAAATGTTGGTGAAACGAGTGGGAAGTTATTGTTCTCTGTGAGTATGAGCGACGTATAAAAACGGACGTCACCAGCTGCCAATCTATACCATGGCATGGCCAGAAACAAACGAAATGACTAAGAAAGTGTCTGACCTTATGCCGTCAATATAGAACGAAAAGTACCTAATTTACAGTTATTAAAAAAATGACAGAATTGCACCAAAGTTTCATTTATAACAATTTACAATATATACAGACAAATTTATTGCAGTTTTAAACATGGAGACGTTTGTCAAGGTCACAGAAGCTCGTCATTTTAATGAATCCGATGCTAGTAGAGTTTCAGATGAACTAAGGCCCGATAGAGATCCACCCCCAAACCGAATTACTTAACACATTACTTTTAGATGTTCTTCACTCCATCCTTAGTTTCTCCATGCTCATTCTCACAATCAGCTTCGATCTTCAACAGAGTGTCTAACACTTGTCTCTTCATGAGGTTCTGGTATTTCTTGGGCATTCTCTTGGTACTTTGGCAGACGCTGGCAAAAAACAGGTCCAGGGAGTCTTGGTCTGAGTTCCCTGGGTCCCATACTTCTGATTCTGGATCCGATTGGACTTCAGCTTCAACTATTTTCACATCTTCTTTTGTAGGTCTTTCGTTTCTGGAATTAAATGGAGTTAAGAGAAATACAATTTGCATATTTCAAAATGTTTGTTACTTAAAGCCTAGAAGGAACTGGCTCTCAAGTGCCGCTGCCGGAACACACCAATAGGCGTTTGGCGACAGATTTTCAACTTGAGGGTGGTAGCCAGTCAGGCGGGTATTATGGTTTCCTCACGAGGTTTCCCTCACCGAATGTACAAGCTCAGTAGGATTCGAACCCACGACCTTCGCCGCGGCATCCGACGTCACTACCATTGACCTATCCTATAATTTTACCAACGGACTATACCGAAATGTTATCTTTTACTATGGAACCAACTCGTAATTATTAAAAAGTATCGACTTGTTTGTTAAACTAGTAGGAGAGTGAGAGGCAGTACCTCCTCATGGTCATGTAGGGGAGCACGAACGCCATGCGGCTCTGGAAGCGCCACTTCTTGCAGGGCACGCCTGCCTTCGTGGTGGCGCCTTTCTTGCTCCTCTTGAGCGCCTGCCGCATCGAGTCGCGCAGGATCTTCCATTCACGTTTTAGAAGTTCACCTGACGGTTTATATGCTTGCTTAATAATATACTTAATCATAATCTTCTACTATATAAAAATAAGTCAGGTTTTCCTTCCTGACGCTATAACTCCAGAACGCACGAACCGATTTCCACGGTTTTGCATTCGTTGGAAAGGTCTCGGGCTCCGTGAGGTTTATAGCAAAGAAAAACATAAGATCCCACGGGAACGCGGGTGAAACCGCGGGGCGGAAAGCTAGTCTTCTATAATATAAAAATGAATCGCAAAATGTGTTGGTAAGCGCATAACTCAACAACGCCTGGACCAATTTGGCCAATTTTTTTTTTAAATGTTCGTTATTGTCAGGAGAAGGTTTGTATGAAAAAAAAATTACACCGGGAACGTGGGTGAAACCGCGGGGAACAGCTAGTTATAGATAAAAAAAATCGATTCTTACATAAATTAAATGATTTCTTTTTAATATTTTATTAAGTCAAATAGGCCTGCACAGGCACTTATGAATAGTCAGACTCTAACGCACAGTATGGGTGGTTGCTTTTGCTGAGAAGAGCCGGCATGAAACTAAACAATTACTCTTTTCAAAACAAACCTAGATTTATTACATAAGATTTATCCTGCAAGAGCGAGCGCTACACCCAAGCATTGTAGCATATTTTTATTTATTCGAAATGAGTTTGTATCTATGTTTTTGTATAGAATTTCGACATTTAAATTAGTTATATTCTAAAGAGACGTAAGCGCCAAAATGTCGTCATTTTATACGACTGGTACTACGCCCCGTGTGCGCTCTACTACACTACAGTGTATAATACATTATGTGACGCTATTTCACGTTTTACGATTCTGCGAGATTTCGAACTTAGGACAGAAATAAAAGGAAACAGGTTTTTTAAAATTAACTTTTGAAATATAAAATGGAGTTAATTAAACGAATGTTTTTATTAATATTCATATCTTTAGTAGGCCTTCTACCTACAATACATACCTACCTAATATTTTTTGGAGTAAAAACTTCTAATATAAATAGGCTACTAAAAAATATAAACCACTAGGTAGGTAGGTACGCCTAATTTTACAACTTACTCGTCTACGTAAGACAGAACGAATATACTTACCTCTACATTAAAATAACTGTAAAAAAAAAACAATTAAGTCAAAAAATACGCATTTGATATTCATTGCGTTTACTTTACTCTCACTCACTCAATCGTCTAACATCATCCAAAGCACAGCGCAGCGCAGTGTGTCGATACCTAATAATATAGCCAAGCCCTAACCAAATCTGTGTTCTATTAGGTACTCACTATTTGCACCGAGCCGCTCCGATATTTCCAACCAGCACCGATCTCTGACGTCTATATCGCGGTGGTTCTCGTGCCGCGTGTCGTACAACACCGGGTATTTCTTCACTTCATCTATCAATTTCTCTCTATATTTACTAGAGTTCATTGCGACGAAAAAACGCGACCACCCGAAGCGACCGCGAAGCTATACTGAGCGAGTGGGAGCGATGTGCGGCGTTGCCGCTCTGAGAAAAAGTTAGATAGTCGTATCGCTCATCGCACTCAGTGTGCGCGGTGGCTTAACATAGACGGTTTGTCGGTGATATGATACAGATGGGTAAATAGGTAAAGAAACCAATTTTGATAAATAGAAAGGGAAACTGACATTATTATATCAAATTGCTTGATTATTTCGTATTTATTATTCATCTTGATACAACTCTGTTTCACTCCGCAACTTTAACTTTGGAGATGTAAATGAATAGGACACAGGTTCGATTCCGTTGCAGTATTTAGAAGCATGATTAATTAGATTCCTAGAATTCTAGAATCTTGAGATAATAATACTTACACATACTTAATAAAATAGCTATTAATAAGGATTAATCTCTATCAGGAACTAGGATTAATCACTATCAGTAAATTGTTAAGCGAGATTCATAATTATACTTTATTCATTATCTACTTACTGACTGACCAACATCATATTATGTTTCTCCGCTATACCTAACTCTCTGCCTATCGTTCCATCTGAATTAAATACACTATGCACGGGCGCGTTGTCAGGCCGCGCGGCGAGGTTGCCAGCCCGCGCGCTCCCGCCGCCATCGCGCCGCGCGCCGGCCGCGGCCGGGCTCAGGTCTATACGTCACAGCCTATGTTGGACAAGCCAGCCACTTGTTTACTCAATAAAAGGAGGGAATTATTCACGATCTTTATAAAGCATCGCTTATTACACACGGTGACGTCACGCACCCGACTTGAGTTTAATAACAAACTAATTAGTCAAGGAAATAAAAACTTTATTGGTTTAAAATAAGATGTATTTTCCTTAATCATATTTCAATTAACTTAATTATAATGTGAATATAATAAGAATAGAAATCAAAGATTCTCCAGTTATTGCACTTTTCTTCTCTTCTACTTACAAAAAAAGTATGGCCAATATAGTAGGGAAGTACCTAATTAATTGTACATTACACAAATAAATATGGGCACTGAGTTTATATCTACTTTCGATTATCGCATAACATTAATCGTACATTTGGCACATCAATGATATAGATCAGATAAAGCGGACATGAAATAAACCAGCAACATAATCGCAGCATTGCACAATATTCACCGAGTCTCGATGGTAGGAATGAAGCTATTGATTTTAATGTTCGCACACCGCTTCCGGACCTAACGTTGATCTAGAAGAGCTTTTTATTTTTTTAAATAAAATCTACAAAGACAGTTTTATTTTGGTTTTATGCAATACATTAATGCTTAACGCTTTTCAAAATCTGTTTGAAGATGTAAGAAATATTTATGTTACTTTTGTGAAAGTCAATGTTACTAATAAATGCTTTAATCTAAGTAATAAATATGAGATCATAACGATATTCGAGAATGAGCATGAATATTAATAAAAAATAATCTAACCAAATAACTTAATAATTAAATACAAAAAAAAATTAACGTAAGAAAAATATATCATCAGTGGTATTCACTTCCACATTACGGGTTTTGATTTTCTTGCCAACTCTTTTATATTGATAAGTGAGTAGTTTAACCATTTGGTACAAGTCTCCGTTCCTAGTCTTCAGTCTCGAGTTAATTCTCATAAGCAGTCGCACTTTATTCCTGTATTTCTGTCTAGATCTTTCTAGTCTTTTAATTTCTTTCATGAACTTCTTTTCCTTGGGTGTGTCGAACATATCAGTGAAAGCATTCAAATCAAAGCCAAGAACGGAGTCGTCATCGAGGAAGTCCTTGAGTTCACCGACGTCTTCCTCTTCAGGTGGTAGAGGCTCTGGTTCTGGTGTTGGTGGGTGATCTGGTGGTGGCTAGAAAAATGAAGAAAGAATCCTTTCAATTATTAGTAAAATTACATGCTTAGTTAATGCGTCATCTTCTCTAATTTGGAAAATATGTATCGAGTAACTCTCTTTTTAAGCAGACATCCACGTTCAAGAACTTAAAAAATATCTTATAGGGCTTTTTATGATTTATGGGCCTATGTTTAACCGCAATATCACCATGGTGAGTGATTATACGGCCGAAGGTGGTAAGCACACGAAGTTTGGATGGAACTGGCTGTCGTCAAATGCAGCTGCCGCAACACAACGGTAGATTGTATTTGACTAGAGGATCTCCTACTATCTACGTTTAATTCTTTCTTGTACAAATTCTTATCGGGCTTTTAATATTTTGAAGTATCAAGTAGTGTTAAGTCCAACCTCAGGTTCCGGCTCCAGCGCCATATGAGGTACAACATCCTTCTTCAGCTTCCTGTACCCGCACTTGGTAGGAATGAAATCGGTCTCCTTGTTGAAGTGTTTCGAGCACACCCTGTGAGTCTCGTGCACCTTCCAATTTGGGTCATTCCTCACCTTTCTTATTATTTCTGCCCATTCCTCCGCTCTGCTAGGGTCTGTGGGAAATCTGATCGGGCGAAAAATAAATGTTATAAGTAAATTATATTTATCAAAAATTCGTATAGGTGTAAATAAATATATAATGATTTGTGTAGCAATAAAATAATAAATTCGTAATTATGGAAGCGTAGTTAGTAATGTCATTTCTAGTGAACCTATAGCGATGATGTTTGAATTGAGCGAGTTGATAATTCAAGTTATTAAGTAGGTATTTTTAAATCAACGTTGTATGATCTAGTCTAGCTAGTCTATTAGTTACTCATTTAGTAAATTCTTCATCCAGTTGATATATTATAGGTGGACAGAAACCCCACCCAGCCCCAGCATAGCATTTTCTTAGAGGATTCTAATCTGAAAAACATAATGAACACATAAAACTAGCACAGAACATAAACAAAGCAAACAATTACACGTACGTACGGAAACAAAACCTTTTGTAAATGCATAGATAATGTTATACGTACCTATAGAAAGTGATGCCATGTTTTTTTTTGCATTTTTTGGTGTAGCTTTTGCAATGTTTGACGACACAACTCGGCATTGCGGTCGGCGCGCCGTAGCGGGCGAACGGGCGACCGGGCGGCGCGGCAACCCCCGCTCTACTGAATTGGTTACCGAACTGACTGACTAGAGAGAGGACGAGATTGATTGAGTGAGCGCCCACCTTATAAAATGTTCTGTTTTTAAATAAAATATGTCGATATTGGGCATAGAGATGATTATTTTTTGTTTATAAGTATTATAATCGGGTATTTTACTCCATATGAGAAAAAATCTAAAAATGTACAATTTAGATAGCTTAGGCTATAAGCAGTCGGAAAATGTTAGTTTTAGTTCATAAAATAACTTAATTAATTTTAAAATACATTTCAAAGTTTCAGTTTTTTTAATCTGTTTCTAAACAAGCGAAACAGTAGCCGCCATTATAATGACGTCATACGGTACTGTATGTAAACTAAAAAGTGTCAACTGAAGTATTATTATTTTACACTAGTATTCATGCATTCAGGAACAGTACACTACTAAAAAGGATAATAACTCATTTTTAATTTATAACATTTTATAAGTCCAAGTGAGACCAATATCAGCGCATTTATTTACAAGAGACCAAATAACGTCATGACAGTAGTGTTACATGACGTCCAGCGTTTTCATCAAATTACTCCCAACATTTGAAAATGTAAAATTGAAATGCATTTTTATGGCACTTATCGATTTTTGTGTTTTTTTGGTGGCTTATTAGCACCTTAGAAACGAATTGAGATATTTTTCAAAAATTGGTGTAATAACCTATTGTAGTGGATATTTATGGTCACTTTTTTTTTAGTTTAGTTTTCTACTTAAGTACCTAAGTACTTTCGGTACGTGACTTTGGTTATTATTATTAAACTATAATTAGAATATTTATAGGTTTTAAGGGGTTTTAGTATTGAATGAAACCGCGATAGGTACCTTATTTTGTATGTTTTGAATTCCGAATATTTCTCTTCTTGTTTTTTTTTGTTATTAAATTATGCAGTAAATATTAAATAGCCAAAGTAGTTATGTAGATCATAAAAACAATTACCTTGCCTTGCCTTGCTTTTCTTCCCGGTTCTTTTCAATTGATAGGTAACTTCGGAACCTGTGGTAACTTCAGTACTTTGACGTTCATAAGTGCACTCCTGGCGCCTAAACTGACATACATTAAGTAGGTATAAATTGTTTTAACGACCTTGAGAAGTAAGCAACATTTATTTTGATTATTATTAGAGCTATTATCAATAATAAACATTTAATTATAATAAAGTAACGTATACATTTAGCCAAGTATATAAATAAACCAGAGTTCCGTCCAAAAAACGTCGATTTGCTCGAATCCGGTCCTCAAGGGACGGAAATTAGGAACGATATCGAATATCTCGGATTCAATGTAACTCTAAACGACCCTATCTTGAACGCAATAAATCTCATTTTACTTTATCGCAGTTGCCAATAATAACTTTGCAGTACGTAAGGAAACATGCCTGTAAACCAATTTTGATTTGCATCTTTAAGCATCCTTATGCAGAAGTAATACAATCTATAATGGTTTGTACGATTTTAAATTAAGTTGGCATACGAATCCTCCCCATCGGGTAAAGTTGGGTAAAATGGTATTTCTATTATCATTTGCTTTTTGTTCGTGTGACAGTAACCGAATTGAATTGATGATAATGGCATAAGGTATTTTTTTGTAATCTGCGTTTGTTCCCTTACGGATATAGGATTCAATATGAAATATACAAATTTAATGACATTTAAATGCAGAAAACGACTAAGTCCCATTTATATTAGCTATAGAAATATATTTAACTTTGGCTAACCTCAAATTTCGACTTACAAATTTTTATATACTTACTTAATAAAAGGTCGACATAACTAACTCTATAAAAAAAAAAAACAGTACCTACATCAATCAAAGTAACCTTTCCTTCCTTCGCTATCCCATTCTATATTCCCTTATATTATCCCTATGATAAAAGCGAGAGCGTATTTGTTGGTTTGTTCTTTCCCGCATCAAGATCGATGTGATTCTTTACATAGTGATAGTTTATGGACGGGAGAGTGACATAGGCTACTTTTCATCCCGGGTGAATCAACCTACCTATTTCTACAAATGCAAGTTACTCTCAAATTATTGATTTAAATTTTGTTATAATGATATGAGTGTTATCTCAAAATTTGCAATCAAAAAACGTATTTTAATTTTACTAAGTGCATAATGTATAATTTTTATAGTCGTGACTGTACGCCCGAGTTACTATAGCAAATACAAACTATTAGTTAGTAGGTATGTATAGTGAGCGACCTTGTGGCAGGTCACCTAGACCTGACAGGCAGGACTAGTCGGTAAACAGCCAAATTTAGTTCAAGTCGATTCTAATACACTGCATGCAGTGCTGCGAGGAATGTTTTTATTTTTATGTTTGACGCATATCTTTATACTTGCTTCCGCCCCGCGTTCCCGAGGGATCCTATGTTTTCCCGGGATAAAAAGTAGCCTATTGCCTTCCTCAATAAATGGGCTATTTAACACCAAAATAATTTTTCAATTCGAAATTATAATTATCCTTTTTTTTTTTTTTTTTTTTATTATCCTGAGATTAGCGCGATCAACCAAACAAACAATACTTTACTGATTCAATCGTTCTAGATAGTCAAGATTCGAACAATATAATATTTTGTTATTTTATTTTTTTACAATCTCACTATGGTAAGTGATGATGTGGCCGAAGGTGGTAAGCACACAAAGCCTAGAAGGAACTGGCTCTCAAGAGCAGCTACTGGAACATACCGGTAGGTGTTTGGTGACGGCTCTTCAACTTGAAGTTGGTAGCTAGCCAGTCAAGTACCCTATAGTATCACTTTATTAGTGTTTTAACAACCATGATTAATTTATTATTCATTTTAATATTTTATGATAAAACTTAAGTAATTTCGGTCTGAACGGGTCAGAAAACTTTGAATTCTTTCACAATGGAAACCATTTACGCAATTCAGTGTTGTAAGTATATTTGTCAACGTAAATATTCTGGCAGATTAGCAGAGCAGTCACTCAGCACTCCAGTCCCTGGCCTACAGTGAGATATGCCAAATGACAGCGGCATGAAACGATTTAAAAGTTATAAGCCAATACGGGAAAGCTTGCGTCTTTCAAATATTTCCACTAGTCAAGGTTGGGATTACGAGTAGAATTACGCCTTTGAGGAAAGTCACCTTTTGCTTGTTTCGCTCTCTATTTTTATCTCTCTACTAGCTTTTCCGTGCGGTTTCACCCGCGTTCCCGAGGGATCTTGTATTTTCCCGGGGTAGCCTAGTGTTCCTCGATAAATGGGATATCCATCACTAAAAGAATTTTTCAAATCCAACCAGTAGTTCCTGAGATTAGCGCGTTCAAACAAACAAACAAACTTTTCAGCTTTATAATATTAGTATAGATATGAGCACAGCCATCTCAGTTAATAAACGATTTATTTTACTATTTTCATCAAAACAGTAGCGGGTGATTGTGTGCCAACGATCTTTTTCCATTTCGGCTTTAATTTGACGAGCCAGACTTTACGTGCGTTCAAAACCAGCGAGGTAAAAATAAGCTATTCAAACTGTCGCGCGCGAGTCATGTTCAAGGTCGATTTCTCATTTATTCTGTCAAAAGTAAGAATAGTGCTGTACACTGCGATTTTCTTACTCGATTAAAATCGGTTTTGAAAACAGAGGAAATGATAATTACGTTTTTATATTATTATGCAGCTATATCATGTACGTAGTGCAAAGCGAATATTATGAAAAAACAGGTTATGGTTACTTCTATATTGCAATTTTATTTCAGATTTCCGAAAGATCCACATATTAAAAATAAATGGATTGAAGCAACTGGGCGTAAAAAATGGTTTCCTACAAAATACAGCTGGATTTGTTCCATACATTTCCATGACACCTTTACTGGCCCATCAAAGTACCGAAGAGTAAGCAGTACAGCTTATCCGACTATTGATGTAGTGATGATGTCAAATGATGAAAAGGTACACATTTACATAGAGCTAAGTATTATTTTAATAAAATATGCGTGCGGTACCACATAGAATCGGTGACGTGTTCTAATCGATCTGTGAATCGATGCTTTTGAATTATTTTCGCGCGGCTTATGTTTCCCATCTCTAAATTACGCTCGTGACGTCAAAGTACCTACGCAAAATGTTACACGCTCGGTCTCCCTACAAATTGGTGAACTCTTTTCTTCTATCTAGATATATTTCTGTGGTAGGTACCTATGACGCGTTCTATGACATTATACAACCAGAAATTTTTTCAACATTATTTTATTGCCAAAAAAGGTTTATAAAAAGGTACATTTATTAAGTTGTACTAGGTACCTATTTGTTAGTTACCGTTATCGGGGCCTCAGGCCTACAGTAGGTACCTATAGACAGTACAAAATAGTCGATTACATCAACGTACGTGCTCCATATAAATGCAATAACATAACAGCGATACAGGAAATACTGTTACAACAAAAACGGTAATAATCGAGTTTTGTATCTAGAATGGAACTATTTGTGGACTCAAGGTAATTCCCTAATAATACTCAGGTTTCTTTGTATTATTTGTTTACCGTTATGATTGGGTGTATTTTTTAACCGTATTGATTTTAATACAGATACCTAACGCATCAAATATGGTAAAGAAATGGGTTAGACCACTTTTCTCCCTGCCCTAATTTACTAACTAATCTAAACACTATTTTGCTATTTATCATCTATAGACGTCATCATCATCTCAGCCGCAAGACGTCCACTGCTGGACATAGGCCTCCCCTAAGGATCTCCAATAGGACCGGTCTTGGATGTAAACTTATTTAATTAATAAAGATTATGTTATGTCTTTTTGCACCTTTTTTGTGTGTGGTGGAAGTAATATATCTCATGTTTTTCTTTCTTTCTATTTGTTGTTTTCATACTGAAAAGTTATAAAGATTTGCCGCGTGTGAAATGTTTCCTATAAGGTCTTGCTATAGCACCGTTGTAGGGTACTTTATGGTACGTACCTGGCTGGCTACCACCACAGCTACCACCCTCAAGGTGAAAATCTGTTGCCAAGCACCTATTGGTGTGTCCCGGCAGTTGCACTTCCCAGTTGCCTTCTAGGCTTTATAAAGGTCGGCAACACATTGACAATCCCACTGGTATTGCTAATGTCTATAGGCGACGGTAGCCACTTACCATCAGGTGGACCGCCAGCCTGCATGACAGACTTTTGGCAAAAAAATATAAAGACGTTTTGTGATTGGTTACATGAAATGAGATGACGTAAAGAAAACTATGTGATAAGTAATAAAAAAAACATATTTATTAATAATGGAGACATACATTATAAAAGTACAAGCTTCTGCCCCGCGGTTTCACGCACTTTGCTGAGGGATTTTATGTTTTCCCGGGATAAAAGTACCCCATATGTTATTCCAAGGTCCATCTATGTATGTGCCAAGTCTCATCCAAATCCGTAATTGAATCACAAACATTAATACAAACAAACGCACATTTCTAATATTAGGAGGATTTGGTACTTATTTAATTTTTGTATAGCTAACTATTTCTCCATTTTAATGGAAACTTTCTCTTACAACTTTTGGTGCAAGAACTGTCGTTGTGGCAAGTAGGTCCTGGGGTGCTTCATCTTGACTCACCAATTTGTTATTCAATTCACTAATAGTGTTCTCTAACCTCTCTATCTTCTTGTTTCTTACACGTAATTTCCTTTGTAGATTCTTAACTTTTAGATCTTTCAGTTTTAATGCCTTGTGCGCACGAGTCAGTTGTAATTTCAATTTGTTTATGTATTCTAAACGATCGAATGAGAATACTGGATTCTTTTTGTTCTGTAAAAAGGTTTTATTCAATTTAATTCAATGATGATGGTATTTGATACAAAATATCATGAGGACTTATTAAAAGCTGAAATTGGATGAGTGTTTTCAATATAGTCAAATAAATTTGCATAAACATTTATGGACATCCCCTGTTGATTTCTACCAAGAGTGGTGTTGGCTACATCCTAACGGCTGAATTCTTACCTTGTCTTCATCTTGCACAGCGGAAGCGTCTCCATCCTTTAATGATATCTCAATTATCATCTGAAAAAGTATTTTTTTTCAAGTATAAAGTTTATTACAACAAGTATTTACAATCATTGTATAAGATACAAACTATAATATATAGAAAACATCCTCAAAGCCCTCGCTGCTGTCGATAGGCAAGGTTCCCAACAGGCTGGAAGCGTTCCCTTTTTGGATGGCCAAGCTTATGCGTTGGCGGAAAAAGCTCCCAGCCCGTTGGTCTCCCGAAGCCTCGATGAGCTTGGATGATAAAATCCCAGCAAAAGGTTTCTATCGCGAATGGCATGAACAAAAAATTAGGACTAAGACAAGCGTATTTTTTTAATTAATCGCTGATTTTGGGGGACTATACAAGGTGCATGTGATACAAACAAAAATGGGATTCCGTATTTTGTTTCAGAATCATAAAACTGTATTTTTTTCGTCTTTGCTATTAACACACCTTTCCTAATGTCGGAATCCATTTTGTCGAGTGGACAGGTCATTCACCTAAACGACTTCGATATGCTTAATTACTTACATTATCACTTTCATCAATCGGTTCATCTTTAATGTCCACTTCATCATCTAGTATTCCAGATTGAGATGTTATTGCTTCTACTGGTTTCTGTAACATAAACATAATATAACTTTTTTGTCAAACTCTTTTGGGTGCAATGAAATGTATATTACTAGAATTTGAGTGTAACATTTTATACAGAAATGTAACTTTTCTGCCGCAAAAAGGACAGGACTTAGATATTGCTACAAATTCCAAGACCTAAAAGAAAATCAGCTCAATGGGTTCCGATGATACCTTCTCTTTCGCTTCTCAATTTATACGTGTCATATAAAATCTTATCAATGTAGGTATATGTACGTACAATATATGGTGGGTTCCATATATCGATGGTGGGGTGCGCCTGCGGGAACAGTCTGCGAGTCTTCGTGGACTCATTGAAGTCTGAATCCACGAAGTGTGCAGAGCAGATGGTGCTGTGCTTGGTAGGGAACCAGGTCTTCCTGCCGGTTGCCTCGATCCACTTGCTGGCGGTGTCCGGATCATGTGGGAACCTATGAGTATTCATTTAACAGATTAGGGGAAGGCATCAATAAGGTATTAAGTACACCATATTTTGCCTACCTATGTACTATACGTGGTTGTGGAAAATCTGTTAGGATTATTCGGCATCAAGAATTATACTATAATTGCTTAAGTATTAATAAATATGATCCTCCAGTGGTCTGGATCAGTAGAATGGCGACATTTCAAGTCATTCAGAACCCATTGTTAGGGGTAACGTTTATTTATATTTTCGATTTCACCCTCTTAGGCACTGCTCATAGTATCATAGAATACAAACACGCGAGGCGGGCACCCGCCGACGGCCTTAGAGATTGAATTTCGGTCCAAAGTAAAGGGTCATATTGAAATAGTCACAACTCCTAAACTATTTAACTTAGACCTTAGGTATGTACATCAGTTTTTAGGTTTTATCTTAGTGCATCTAAAAAGTAAAAAAAAAATGGTATGTTAACAATCTATTTTTTTTTGCAAACAACCAAATATTTTCACACTTTAGGTTTTGATAAAACTTTTAATGTCAACTTATTGCCTACTTTTATAGCTGTCGAACGTTAGTTGTGTGTGATATTTCGAGAATACCAAAAATAGATTTTTATAGATATCCGCCATGTTTTATGATAAATATCGAATGTGATATTCATGACTACTGCTCGAGAATCGCCCTCGCCGCTCAAGCAATATTGCTAATGCAATTCATTTTTCGAATTCTCGGCAGATCCTACTTATTTGAATATGTTTTATTTAAAATAGTCACTAGAAATAGTCACATTATATACTTACAAATTAAATAATTAATTAAAAAAATTGGTATTGATTAATTTGCCGTAATAAGCAATATTGCTCGAGCTTCCTTTTTAGCCCCCAGGTCGGCACCTGCTCGCCAATTGTTGGCCGCACAAAATTCGAGCGGGAGGTCAAAATATACGTAAAACGCACAATCATTCGACGCTAGGCCCGTTTACTACTAACTTAAAAATTAAAAGATATATTCGATCTTGTAACCCACACAATCGTATTAGCAGGGTCTGAAAGGAATAATAAAATATATAGGGGCCTAATTACTAACTAATTTTAATTTAGTTAGTCATAATCCAGTATACAGACCGGATCCTATATTGGTGCTAGCATATCTACGCATATGTTATGAAGGCGGATTCACTCCTCCTACCTGTAACACCCTCCCGATCGGTACCTAATGGTGTATCCACACGTTTGCCACTTACTGCTAGTGAGTTTGGAGGAAGCAAGCATGACGGACGTCGAGCTTTTGTCGGCTATAACGTTTGGTTTAACCTATTTTTATTAAGTATAAAAGAAGCAGAAGCAGAAGTATAAATGAAAAGAGGAAAATTATAAGTATAAACGGAAAATTCGGCAAAGAAGATGGTGGATGATAAAAATACATAGAAACCGTACAAAGTATGTTTTTTTTCGTTAGGTATTTATCGATTTTCTACAAACGTGTAGATTAGATGGATCCCAAGCGCTTGCTACAAACTTCTTAGATTTGGGCGTTAAAAACCGACACTCGATCGGATCGGTCGCAAACGCTTGCAAGTCTACACAAGCCAACGCAACGCGTATCCACACATTTGAATTTGTGATGATTTGTCGAGGTTAGACAAGCGTGTGGAGCCGTCATAATAGAGTGCGGTCTAGCTAGGTAGAGTGAGTCGCGCGCGAGACGAGACGAGAGGCAAATGAATGAAATCGATCGACTCAGTCAAACCAGTCAGTCAGGGTAGACCCCTCGCCCGCGCCAGTCGCGCGACTCGTCCGGTCGCGCTACGATACCCCCCCCTACCACTCCACCCCCCGTGTCACGGCCCCACGTGGCCACGCAACATGAGCAAACACCACATTAAATTATTACTCGAACAATACGAGAAGCACACGTGCCTATGGGATCCAAAACATATCCACTACAAAAACGAAAATGCTAGAGAAGCTGCCATAGAAGCGATGATAAAAAAATTGGGTTTGAAAATCACATCTCTAGAACTAAGAATTAAAATAAAGAATATTCGAACGGTTTATTGTAAACTTCTGAATAGGATAGAGAACAGCAAGGAAGATGGAACTGGTAAGGTGTTTACGCCGCGCCTGTCATGGTTCCCCTACGCGGATAATTTTTTAAGAAGAATTATTGAAGACAAGAAACAGAAAGCCAGAGTCAACAAGGTAAGAAATGTTTATTTGGTAAGTACTTTCCTTGACTCCTGCACGCACTGTACTGTAATACCTAATTAATGATATTGTACACTTTATTATTATCGATGAGTGATTCCTGGAATTATATTTTTATTGTAGGTAGTTTTGGGACGCGCGTCCCATTCGCGAGCCAACCGAATATACACTCCTACTACTATATTTTGAATTCCGATTTCCGCAACGAAATATTCTTCAAAAATATTACGTACGGTTCATAAGTACTTATTTCCGCTAAATACCCATTTACTAAAAAAGAAGGCACCCATATCCATATCTTTGTTGTAAGTATAAAGTGTTATGTAATTTCAGTGTTCGTCTGTTTGTTTGTTATGTAATATATGCGTTCTTATTATCTAATTGAGATAAAACTTGGTCTGTGAGATCGGTAATCGATCGGAAGGTTAAGCAACGCCAGGCAAGGTCAGTCAGAGATGGGTGACCAGTTTAGTGGCATTTGAACTGACTCTGGAGGGTACTTAAATTATCTAGATAGCAGTCGGTAACTTGAGCAACTCTGACACCAGGTCAGCCTGACCACACAATAAAGAAAGAAAAGTACCTACTAGATAACATTCTCAACTTTCTCATCAAAATTCATAGAAATTTCGGGAGAATTGGGAGACTAGCGGGTGGGGAGAAATTTCCGCAAACGTATTATAATATTGGGCAAAGAGAAGGAAGCAGCCGTGCGTGAGGAAATATTCTATCATACTTTTCTATATATTGTTTGTATTTACCGGACGGGCCGGTTGGCATGGTTTGTAAGATCCCTATCTATCACGCCGCAGGTCGTGGGTTCGATTCCCACTCAGGACAAACATTTGTGTGCATGAACATGTCTGTTTGTCCTGTGTCTGGGTGTAATTATCTATATATGTATGTATTTACAAAAGTAAAGTAGTATATGTAGTATATCAGTTATCTGGCTTCCATAGTACAAGCTCTGCTTAGTTTGGGGTCAGATGGCCGTGTGTGAGGAATAATGTCCCAGAATATTTATTTATTGTTCTAAATATTTAAATAATTTATAGACATGTATGTTGTAATATTAAGTAACAATGTTACGTAACATTTTTCCACTATAACACACAAATATTGTCTATGAAGTCTCTGTCTGTCTGTATGTCATCGGTATGTATTACTAATCAGTAATATATATACAGGGTGATTTTGTTATCACTGGCAATACTTGCAAGGGTGGAGTACTCATCAAAATAAACAACTTTTATTATGGGACTAACTGTGAAATCATGAAAAAATTATCAGCTGTTCCATACAAAAGTTCAATACCTACTCGACCAAAATGTATGAAGCAACCATATTATTTTACGCAATATCAGAGTTAGCCCTATAATAAAAGTTGTTCACATTGATGAGTACTTCCACCCCTGCAAGTATTGCCAGTGATAACAAAATCAACCTGTATATTACGATTCGACAGATTTGATAAGTCATTTCACTGACAAAATGTGGACTACTTTTTTTAAATAAAATTAGATCAAAAAGCACGACCTGGCTGCCTTTTGATATATAGACGAACGGACGGCGAGATAGATTCGATCCTCACCATTCATGACCTAGTAATGAACCTCGGCCATTCCGTCGAGGTCTAATCAATAAACAAAACACGAGCACACAGTCCCAAAAAATCCGTTCATTCTTTACTTATTAATTTGTTTTTATTTCAATATAGGACATTTTTACTAATCCGGCACTTCAAAAGAACGGCACGTCCAATAATCCGCCACCCTCCGCCCTCCCCCCCTCGTAGCTTCCTACTCCCCCTACGTCCTACCCCCGCTCCGCGCACGCGCTCCGGCACCAGTGTCAATTAAAACCTTATCATAATAGCACGTATGTATTAACTCTGCGCACATTCCAGTTTAATACCTTCCGCTGCTGTTATATATTACGTGAAAAGTACGTATGTATTTCATTCAATAGTATAGCTTAAAATGTCAAGTAAACGGAAACATAAGACTCTAGCTTTGAAAGATAAAGTGGATATTTTAAAGAAGTTAGATAGTGGAGAAAATGTGTGCAAATTGGCAAAAGAGTATGGGATTGGGCGTGCTACTATATATGATCTTAAGAAAAATAAACAAAGGATAGTGGAATACGTGAAGACGATGGAATCGGGACCAGGAAAGCGAAAAACATTAAGAGTTGGTGGCTGTCCAACGATGGAGAACGCTCTCTACACGTGGTTCATGCGAGAGCGGTCTAGACAAGCTCCTATATCTGGAGACATTTTGAAAGCAAAAGCAATAGAGTTTTATCAAAAAATTACCAAAAATGATAACTTTCATGCCAGTGCTGGGTGGCTGGATAAATTTAAAAAGCGATTTGGTATCCGTTTGTCAAATGTATCGGGTGAAAAACTCTCAAGCGATGAATCTGCAGTGCAGCCATTTATCCAGCGTTTCAAAGACAAAATAGAGGAACTTCTTCCGGACGAAATCTACAATACTGACGAGGGTGGTCTGTCCTGTAGACTGTTGTTCAATAAAACATTGGTATCCTATAAAGAAGCGATCGAAGTAAGTAAAGATAGAATCACCTTTATGCCATGTTCAAATGCTACTGGAAAGCATAATCTTATTGTGTTGATTGGCAAAGCTAAAAATTAAACTATTAAGAATATTTGTCTGCCAGTCAAATAATATTATAAAAATGTTTTGCAAGGCGGAGTCGGATTATCAAAGTCGGACTATAGGATACTGCCACATCCTCCTGTAGTCCAGAACATTTTGAAAAAGAGCACCTTGTAATCCGACAAATTACATATCAAAGTGGTAAGGTTCTAAGTACTATAAATCATACGATGGAGGACGCCTCCCCTCGTGCGTGGCGGATTCATAACGCGACTCAACTACCTACATTATAGGCATGTCGGATTACAGGGGGGGGATTAGACATGGGCTGGATTACCGGGGGTCCACTGTACAAATATATTCCCTTTATAAAATTTGCCGACAAATGGGCACTAAAACTGAAATATCTACGCACAAAAAATCCTGTAACTTCTCGCAGAATTCAAACAGATTTCGAAGACAAGCGTGCTAGTGCAAGTAGATCGACGCAAACGCCTATTTACCTTTCATCGGGCGCTCCATGGATTACCTACTTAAATTAGTCTAAGAACGCATTATTTATTATCTTATCTTAATGTATTAATGACAAAAATCTAAATTCGGGGGGAAAGCAAACAAATGGGGACATGGGTAACTTAAAGAAATACATACCTTGGTAAAAATACAGTGCATTGAAAATTTTCAACTTAATTTATGAGCTTGGTAATGCAGATGGGTACCTACCTACTATCTTTTGAGAGCGTGATTAGGTACCTAATCGCATACCACACTATACTCAATCCGATAGGTAGGTACGTGGATTACGTAACTTTTTTGTAATCGGTTTCAATTTGAAACAGCTTCTAAATCAATAGAAATATTACATTGTCGAAAATGATAATATTTGCAACTAGTACTTCGCCCGTGGCTTCGCTCGCGCTTACTTTATAAAAGTTTTTCCCGTTAGCCAATTTCGATGAAACAACATATTCTAAACGCCAACGAACCTACTTAAGTGTACATATATTTAATTTAACCGTTTTATTGAAGAATGTCACCAAATTTTGATTTTAATCTTACAGTAAACTCTATTATAAACAAAAACACTGTAAAATGATTTTTTGATAGGTAGAAGTTTCCGAGATTCGTATGAGATGCAAGTCACCGCCCGCACCCCGCTGTGTTACGTCACTCTGCAACGACCGCTCAGCTTACTGCAGTGCGCGCCCCGCTCCCGACTGCTCGTATTCAGTTCAAGTCAAAAATAGTTCATAATGTCGAATCCACAAACTAGAAAATCATGTGTTATGCCAGAATGTTTTTATACGACAACCAATGCACCCGAAAGTTGTTCTTTTTGTTCCATTCGAACCTAAAATTTGAAAAAAATGGATGATAATTATGAAGCGGGCTAATCCACCACGAGCCAAAAGTAATGTATATTGTTGCGAAGATCATTTTGATGTAAGTAAGTCAATTTTACCTACAACATTTTGATAAACGTACTATCTATATTTTGATAAAGATAAAATATTTTTTGTAAGTTGCCATCTCAAGCTAGGTATTTGATGTTTGTTTGTTATTTGTACGTACCTAAGTACCTACCCAGACTTATGTTATAAACGTTAAATTAAAAAAAAAACATTGTTTTAGATTGAAAGTGACATGGAAAATTATGTTAATAGAAGGCAAAATAAAACTTAAAAAAGGAGTGGTTCCTCATGAATTCGAATGCCAAAAACCGATCAACAAAAAGCCTCATAAACGGAACCAGATATTTTTTAAGAAACGATTGATTGATGCTCCTTTATCAAATAGCATGGTAAATAAGACGTAACACATGATCAAAACTATGTAGGCACAATAACTCTGTATCTTTTTCAATATGTCCCTTTACAAATAAACATTCTTCCTTCTCAGATTAAGTATTAGGTATGGTACTTATCATAATTAGGTACCTGAATTTTAATGAGAAATACTGGGTGACTTTTTAGTCACTGGCAATACTTGCAGGGGTGGAAGTACTCATCGATATGAACAACTTTTATTATGGGACCAACTCTGATATCGCGTAAAATAAAACGGTTACTTCATACATTTTGGTCGAGTAGGTATTGAACTTTTGTAGGGAACAGGTGATATTTTTTTCGTGATTTCACAGTTAGTCCTATAATAAAAGTTGTTCATATTGATGAGTACTTCCACCCCTGCAAGTATTACCCGTGACTAAAAAATCAACCTGTAAGTATAAGGATCATAAGATTCATGATAACAACTAAAACATATATTTATAAAGCTATAACTTAGAAATCGGAGTTATTTGAAAACCATTAGACCGTCTATTTTAGGCAAAATATCTGATTGTCCATTTTTAAAACCGTCATCCATATCTAATATATTTGTAGCACTAATAGTAAAATCGATACACATAAAAACTTAAAAACGTGGAACGTAAGGAACATTAAAATTGGATAGCGATGAATGGAATGATTGAGAGTAAGGAGAGAGCGGGCGCGCACGATACAGTATGACGTCACATGCGCGTGGCGCGCTCACGCAAAATATTTGAATAAGGCGGAAACTAAAATAATCCTTTATCTATATTATTATATCCTTAGATTATATCCCTTTCTTCATTTGCACCGCACTGGCCCGCGCACGCGAGAGTAGCTCATGTACCGCTCGTTATCAGTTATTTAGCATGCAATATAAGGCGGCTCGCTTTTGTCATATCTGTGTCCATTTTGAATTTTGCGAGTGGTAGACAGTATCATTCACGCTTCAGGTTCGTGGCTTGAGCTTCGCACCCAAAGGTGAAAAGACCTTTTAGATTTACCGCGGTATACAATCTCCTCAACGGCTATAGCCGTCCTGTACACAGGATGAGCCTCCCTCGCTAGTGATGTGACATAATTGTTATGAAATGAATTGCTTAATTTATTTGACTGCTAGCATCCGTAAACTATCTCTATGCAAAAAATCACGTCGCTTCGATGCTGCGTGACAGAAGGGTAAATAACACACACTATCACATAAATTAATTAATCATGATAAACGATTTTTTATTTATTAAGTTTATTTTTACGCTTCGATCTTTTTGTCGAGAAGGGAGGAATGGTGGCTAAGAGATGGATGTTAATTGCTTTCTGGCCATCAGGAGATCTCAGAGTGGATGGTCAGAAGGCGGGCAATCAGAGAATCATGTGGCATGATGCTGTAATTGGAAAGATATTCAGTGTGAAGGAACATCTAACCCACACGTCCATTTCTTCCACAATTATTATTTCTTCTCTGTGCCCACACTCACAATAACAAGCGGTGAGTGCGTGCGTGTGGGTGGCCGCACTACTCACACACACGCTATTTCAAGCTTACGCGACGCGAGACGGTATACTCGACTCGTCCGTCAGTCGCCTAGTCGGAGTCATCCTAGGCTTATGTACGCGCGTCACGCGCTCCCGTAAAAAATAATGCCGAGTTGTGCAATTAAATGGTGTGGAAACAGTACTACTACTTCTAGTTATGCAAAAGATGGGGTAACATTTCACAGGTAAGTGTAATTTTCTACTTCATTATTTCAATTTCAGAATATTATGTTATTTTTATTTCTGAGACGCGCCCCCGTTGATGTCTTTCATGTTGTCTCTTTCTGACACAGTAAAATGTACATATGTTTATTTTTTCGACAACATTGAAAACGGTTCAATTTGTCAATATTTAAAAATATATTAATTTATTATTAATGTTTAATTGAGTTAACTATTATATTTTAAGAGCATTTTATGGAATATAAATATTAAAGTAGTTTATCATTATAGTTACATAAAACCTAGTTCTTTCGTACGTTGTAATATTTTGCAGATTTCCCCACGACAGCGCAAAGAAAAAAATTTGGATCAACGCTACTCACAGACTTAATTATTTGCCAACAAAATTTAGTGTCGTATGTTCCAGACATTTCACACCAGATTGTTTTATTTATATTAAAAAAAATAGACGCCGATTATATAGCACATCAGTACCCCAACTGCACTTACCTTCTCTGGTAAGTACTTTGTACTCGTAGATTTGGTGGGAGTAGGAGGTATTTTTCATTAAAAATAATTATTATTTTACAGGCATCAGCTGATTCGACAATCACCGAAGATCAACCCTCCACATCAAAAGATATTAAGAAAGCATTGTCTAAAAAGACGGTAATTTTCATAAATAATAATAATAGCTTAAATCTGCTTAAATAGTTGTATCTGTCTTTAAATGTTGACGGTTTAAGAAGTTCGTTTGCTTTTTAGGGTTCCGTACCCGAAGGGTCCAAACGGAGCCCGATTTGCTGTCACTCAAGTGTCCGTTTGTCCGTATTATTATTATTATTGATCTATGAACTTGAAATTTGGTGATAATGATTATTATTACGTATACTTTACTAACAAATACCAAAATATTGATAAATCAGATTTTTTATTTGAAATACACATACCTAAGTTTGTACGGAACCCTCGGTGCGCAATTCCAACAAAATATATAAAAACCCGGTCAAGTGAGACCGGGTTTTTATATACGTGATTTTAAATCTATGAGAAGACATTCCTTTAAATTATATGCTGTAAAGGGCAATTTTGATCTAGGTACATTCCCCTTTATTCAGACCCACTCGGTTGCCATTCCGATCGGAAAGGACGAACTTATATGAGGCTGATGCTGTGTTAGTCGCAGAATTTACTTTTCGCGATCGTGTACCGATCGACTGCCTCATTCCAAATGGAAGTCTGCAATGAGAAAATAGGAGCCATCCTATTCAGTAGACTACTCAATCGGTTAAAACCGAGTAGGTCTGAATAACTCCATTTAAATGCCCAACGTAACAAAACATTGGATAAGGATTATGGATTATATTGGTCAAAATATGTAAATCATTTAAACCTATACACATACATATACCGTCGCAGCGCAGACTTTTCTGTACGCCTTTTTAAGAAAAAAAATTGATATGAGATAGGTCCTCATAAGGTTTTTACCAGCGATAGCAATCTAGGCGCCCGAAAATATTTTTTACGACTTGATTACAAAATATCGACTTTTCTCTACTTCATATAAATATAATAAGTATGCAAGTTTATATAATATAACCTTCCGTAAGCAATTCTCAAAATAATAGTGAAAACCTTATCAAATTCCGTTGCGTAGTTTAGAAGAACTTGCGTTCGAACAGACAGACAGAAGATATGGACATACTTCAAATATTTTCGTGCTAAATTCTGTGAAAAATAATTCTTGAAAGATACGGAGAAAATCCAAAGTAGGTATACTTATATATGTAGTATTATGACAATCATACTTTAAGCTTATTAATTTTAAAAACCTGTAATATTTTGTTTAAAAAGTATGAATTCAAAATAATCTTTTTTATTTAAAAATCGAGCCTTTAGGCGATTACAACACAATGATATTTTAACTCAAAAAACAATCAGTATTCATATTTTTAAAATACCTATACTTTTTTTTCGTATTCCATCAGGGAATTGGGAATCAGTCTTGAATCTGTCTCTTGTGTCAGCCAATGAGGATCCGTAACGTTTTTAGTTGAGAATGCAAACATTTTTGTTCTACGACAAAAATTTACGAAGTTTTGACCAAATTACTAGCGAAGAAGTTCACTGAGTGTGACTCAGTGGCCGGTGGCCGCCTAGTCTTGTGTCGTTCGCGAACGAACTAGTTCGGAGTACTTCGGAGTTCGGAAGCGCGCTCCCATAGACATTGATAAGACCGACTTGTAATAGCGAGCGAGAGTGAGCGAGAGCGCGGCGCTGGGGCCGCCCGGCCGCCCTCTCACTCATGATAATAATATAATCTCATTCAAAATGATTAGGTAAGTAACAGATAAGTGTTATTTTTTTCATTAACTATAGCGGTAACATAATTTGTGCCACGTGAGCTCTAATCTGTATCCGAGTACTTGTAGAAGATTTAAATAAATAAATACAAAAAAATACATTTCAATATTTATTTAACAAACAAAAGTTCTCGTGCGAACGATCTGCTTTTCTCTGGTTTTAGACGGGAGCTGACGAACTAAAAGAACGAACGAGTTCTATAAAGAACTGCGAACGAGACTGATCGCTCCCAGTCGCGAACGATTATGCGCAAGCCTAGGCCGCCGCGGTAGCCATGACGTCACGGTGACGGTCGCCGCCCACCAGTTAGCCGTTGGCAGCGACTAGGCGCGCAGTGTTTTGTTTGGTTGATTGTGACTTTGAAACAAATTAAGTGTCTAATTCGCCTTATTTACTATGTATAAATATTGTATAGTGCCGAAATGTACAAACACTTCTATTAAAACGCCAGAAAAACTATTTTTTAACGTACCGAAGGACCCAAAACTTCGTAAAAAATGGTTTTACGTTGTAAAAAGAGATATTAAAACTCCACACTCTGCCCAGGCTACACGACATTGCTGTGAAGATCATTTCGATGTACGTACCTACATAACTATACTTATTATTCAGTTGTATGGAAATAATATGGTACCTAATTATTACGTGTAGTGTAAGTGTACCTATTTATTCTCTTTTTTTAAGTCTGCTGTACAAAACCTACTTACTTTTTATAAGTTTTGTGGAATAACTTACGTACCTAACCTACCTATTCGCTCGTTCGTTCCCATTTCTATGTAACAATGACACAGGGACGTACTCAGGTAAAAAGCAAAGAGTGAATGATAATATTTTTTAATCATTTACACAACAGCGGTGCTTCTATGTATTTGCCTCAGCTATGCCTTATCGTAGAAGCAAATAAATTTATATATATTTTATATTTCAGTTGGAACAAGATATGGAAAATTACATAAAGTATAAGTTGGTTGGGGGAAATCTTAAACTGAAGATGGGAGTTTTGCCTCATAAGTTTGAATGTCAAAAGGCTCAAAAAAATAAAATTGACAGACCCGGTTTTAAGAAAAGACAAAGAGAAGATAAAGAATATTCTGAAAGAGTTCTATGTAAAGATATTGGACACGAAGACCTGTTGTTGCATTCCATTGAAGAAGTAGTAGAGTGTGAGAATCAAGACTCAAATATCATCCAAAACAGTGATCCCCTTAACATACCTGAAGATATAGACGTATTATCAAAAAACAATGAAAGGGGTCAAGAAACACAAGCTGTGCAGGTTAATATGAAACCAAAAATTAAAACCAAGTCTAATAATACGCCAATCAAATGGAAGCAACGCATAGTATAAAAAAAACCTCCTGTTACCGTAAATCGGAGACTAGTGTGTTTTTCTAACAAAAACGTGCCGACTCGCTTTCCATTTGAGTACTATCATCACATGTAGACGAAAAGAATATTTATGTTTTTCATTTCACTTTATTGCCAATTTAAATGTAGGGTAAGTCCGGGATAAACGCCCAAGCGGGATAGACGCCGCAGCGCAATTTTATTGAGTGAAATGTTAGACACGTGAACAAAAGAATACCTTATTTATAATAGCAGGACGCCCCTCCGGCCCCTTCCTCTCTTCAGTCTGCCACAAAGAGGTTGCGCGAGTGGTTGTGCGTAGGATTGCTAGTGACAGTGACGAGTCAAACAGTCGTGATTTTACTTTGTAGATGATATTCGACCCTCTATAACTTTGGAGTTAACAAGTAAGTTCATTTGTTTTTGTCGCCCCTAAGGGCATCTATCCCTTACCGTACTTTAATGGGCCTACCTATATTATATGATTCAGATTGGAAATGCCCCGTAAATACAAGCGTAAAGCTGGCGTCCAACCGCGTGTCATTACTTGGACCGAGGACTCATTGGCTGCAGCTATAGCAGAAATGCAAGATAAACGACTTAGCATCAATGATATAGCAAAAAGAAACGGAATACCGTCTAGAACGTTACGTCGCCGGTTTGCTACACAAAATAAGAAAATAACATCATTAGGTAGGTACTTTTATGAATCATGATTCCGCATTTATAAATATATTGCTTCGGATTGAGAATACCTACCTCGTAAAAAATTTTTTTTTACTTGACGGGCCGGTCGGCGTGGTTGGTAAGATACCCTCTATCACGCCGCAGGACGTGGCTTCGATTCCCACTCAGGACAAATATTTGTGTGCATGAACATGTCTGTTTGTCCTGAATCTGGGTGTTAGTATAATTATGTAGTATATCAGTTATCTGGCTTTCATAGTACACGCTCTGCTTAGTTTGGGGTCAGATGGCCGTCTGTGAGGAATAATGTCTCAGTATATTTTGTTTAATACTTACAACTTTTTTAGGAAAATATTCAACTCTTGGATTTGAGAATGAACGTCGGCTGGTCGCTCATATTCAGAAGCTAGAACAAACCGGATTTATTCTTGACGGAAAAACTGTTCGCGCCTTAGGTTATCAATTTGCAGAAAAGTTGAAAATAAAACATAATTTTAACGCAGAGACGAAATTAGCTGGAACTAATTGGCTTCAGAGCTTTTTAGAAAGGAATCCTATTTTATCTATTAGACAGGCTGAAGGTGTCTCAGATTCAAGCGCATTAGATCTAAACATGGAAGAAATCAATGACTTACTTACAAAAATTATGGAAGAAAATGACCTTGTGGATAAGCCAGATCGAATTTTTAACTTGGACGAGACTGGAGTTCTGATGAATAAAGTAGGTAACCTTCGAGCTACTAAAAGAACTCACTCTATAGCTTCGGGTGAAGCTTGCTCAATGCAGTGGCCAATTTTCTACTTCCAGTTGTGATAATCAAAGGAATTCATAAAAAATAAGAATTTATGGACCTCCTTTTTGATTCAAATGTTTATTGAAATAGCTTAAGTGAATATTTAATCAATAATCATGTTTATTAAAGACATATAAGGCGATGATAGCTCAGTGGTAGTGACGTCCGACGCCGCGGCGAAGGTTGTATGGTTCGAGCTCATTGTAGGATTCGAATCCTACAATGAGCTTGAGCTTTCGGTGAAGGAAAACATCGTGAGGAAACCATAGCGCGGTGGTAGGGTACTTTGTAGTACCCGCCTGGCTGGCTACCACCCGCAAGTTGAAAATCTGTCGCCAAACACCTATTGGTGTGTTCCGGCAGCTGCACTTGAGAGCTCTTCCAGTTCCTTCTAGGCTTTGTGTGCTTACCACCTTCGGCTACATCATCACCTATCATAGTGAGATTGTGGTCAAACACAAGCCTATACAAAGTAAATATATATATATATACAAAATAATTATTTCTTACAAAGAGCACCTATCCCTTCCAAAAAAGAGGTCTTGGGCATATATACCTACCGCATGCGTGACATGTATCCCTTTATGCAGTTTTATTTTCAACTCAAAATATACGCTTTATTTATTAACTAGTAGTCTACAAAAAGCCGTACAAGGCGATCAAATTAAAGGCCAAAGTTAGTGCAGATATGAACATCATGTGCGTATTATTTGTATGTTAGGAGATATGAATAAAATAAAATAAAGTTGGGCATATAGCCCGGATTTACCCTATCCTGAATAAAAAACGATTTCAAGCGTTATGTTCTATTGAAAAGTTTTACTTTTATATTGGAATTAAATAATTATGAATAAATTAACGTGCAGTTTTATTCCTGATCGTCACCTATGTAATATTTTACCAAAGAAAATATTATACTACAACAAATGTTGTTTTTTTTTCAGGATTCTGATGTTAACCGCTCAGCAAACACAGACAAAACCCCACCATGTAAAGAAGAAGATATATCCAATGATTCTCTCCTGATAATAAATTCCAATGACCCATTAGATCAAGAGGCACCAGAGATGTTGACTGATAATGCGGTAAATGCAGGTGACTTTAACACAGAAAACTTGAATTTGGCACCGAAACCCAATGAAGATGAATTTGATATATATTGTAAGCACGTAGCATGCCAGCTCCGTAACCTGCCGTTACCCAACGCAATTAAATGTCAAAGCGTAATTAATCAAATTTTATCAGACGAAAGACTCAAAGTGATCTATGGACAATCATCACAGTCATAAACACAACAGTTCCAGGGAAAAACGCGACCCCAGAGATGAAGACAGAATTAATTATTATTAAAGATTAAATTTAAGTTTCCAGATGCCTTTTTTATCTTCAACAAACTTCTTGCTATAAGCAAACTACGGTTTATCCTATGTAGGTATGTATATTGAAGACTCAGTATTGGTAGACGGTACGATATATAACCTTTTCTGCCTCATATAACAAAATGAAATAAAAAAAAATGTCAAATACATACAATAATATGAATTACCAAAATATATTACATAGATAGTCGAGTTATAGACTTTTAAAACGTACAAATCGAATCAGGTGACTTATTTAACAGGAACCACAGAATTCAACACTTCATTAGAGACCCTCCTGCAAAACCTAGAAGTGGATTAACTCTCAGGTGCAGCTATCGGAACACCGGTAGTTGCTTGTCAACAGAAGTACCCTACCACCCCGCTCTGTCCGCGCAATGTTGCAAAAAAAGTTATAGTCTTTTAAAGATATTTGGAAATTACTTTTATACTACAAGTATTATTACGTCTTCTATCAAAAAAAGTTCTATAAATACCTAATTTGGAGAACTAGGTAAGTAAGTCTGTCACTCGCGACAGTTGGCGTCACAGAATAGGTAAATAAGGTTGGAACTTTTGTACTAGAACTAGTGTTGCATATCAATAGTTGAATATCGATAGAATATCGATAGTTTATCGATAGTTAAGGCAAAACCAATAGTAACAGCAATTTATCGATAGTATTACCATGTTTCAATAACATCGATGTTTCGATATTATCGATTGTTTTACACTATCGATAGTCAGCTATGTTTCAATAGTATTTATGTCCCATTTTAACTAATCTAGGTCCACACAATTAACAATAATCCTCAAGTTTTAAACTAAAAATTAAAGCACTAATTACCTACCGTAAAATAAAATAGCAACACTGGTTGCAGTCGTTAACTTACCTCTATACATAGATTTCAGTATGCTTACAATAGTATCGAACAATCACTGACAATCGATAGTTCAAAACTATCGGTACTTTAGATAGTATCGATTGTTTTTGAGTTTTTAACGGCAATTTTGCAATACTATCGATACGATCGATACAATTGGACGCAAAACTATCAATAGTGTCGATAGTATTGCCGTCATCAATAGTATTGTTTAAAAAGTATTATCGATACTACCGATAGTATCGATTGTATTGACATGTGGCGATGCTATCGATAGCACTATCGATATCCTGAATAGATTACAAGGTCAACTATCGATAGTCAAACTATCGATGTTTAAGCAACACTAACTAGAACCGCTGTCGCCGGTTGCACACACTCTTACACGACATGTCATATTTAATTTTGCAATACATACATAACTTAACAGTCGTTGGTCAAGTTTGCACGATAATCGCAACTATTAAAAACAAAGCTTAGGGTAATGATAATAAGGATGGTTTTGATAATTTGTGAAATCTTGCAATATTTGACGTCACAGTAATTATTGCCAATTAAGTGACATTTGCATACTTTTTCACTCATTAGAAAAAAAAGAGAATTAATAATAAATATTAAAAACTGATAACTGAAAGTGGTGTGCAAAATATTTATTAAGGAAAATATTAATGAATAGTGCTGGATTGTTTAACAACTATAAAATAACTAAATGCTATTTACTGGTATCCCAGTTTGAGATGTACCCATATTTATCAATATTTTTTTATAGTAGACTTTCATTGGGGTGCATTACAGTGTCAATATTATCACGATCCAAGTATCGCAAGTATTGAAATTGGGCCATTACACTGTCAATAATATCATCATCAGTATGCCATTGAATTTACTGGAGTGATGTCGTGTGAAATGGATAATAGTATCGCATGCGCTTAAAAAATCAAACGTGAGAAAGCGTTGATTGAAAGACTAGATTTTAAAGCAAAATCAACACTAGGTACTCATTTGAATATTACGCGAGAAATGATCTTGACTAAAAATATACTATCATTAATTAAATACAAAATAATTCAAAAATTATCTTTGTCAATCGTAAATATAGTTAAAAATTCTATCAATGATTTTATTTAACAACATGGTCACCTCACTATCGATAAAATGGCGCCGAGCAATGTCAAAGGTCGAAGTGTAGAGGACGCAATGCATGCAGTACATTGCAAGCGGACTTGGTCATTGCGTTGATTAAGCGAGTACACATCGGGCAATGTATATATTTTTTTAATTTGTAGCAATAATGTTGTTAATGCTTGGAATTTCATATTGATCAGTATATTTTTATGTTTTTTACAAATAATATAGTAATTAAATGTTATTTTTGACTTACCGATGGAAAGATATACCTCCTCGCTCTATACTTGAGGTCTGACTTTTTGTCTTACAAGTTATAATTGCACAACACGGCATTATAAAGCAGAGCTGTTCTCCGAAATAGTACGAAGCGCACTAAACGCGGTGAATGAATGAATCGGTCGAGTTATGATTTTCGAATCATAATTGTGGCGCGCTTGCCACGCCCACATTACCTTTCAGATCATGAGACAGCATTATACTATGAAAAGAGAAGCAACGACCTACCTCTTACTTACCTACTTTCCTTCTCTTTCGCTGGTTTAGCACTGTCTCATATATCTTTAGATACAATATTATAGTATCTTCGCCGTGTGTGACCCCCTTAAGTATGTACAGTGTCGCAGTCATCTGGCTGAATCTGCTGTTTGATTGAATGACTAGCGCGTTCTTTGAGTGACGACATTTAATTGAATGACATAAAGGACAACTCGTCAAGTTGTTTAATGTAACGTTCAACGTCTTTACTGAACGATTATAAACATCTAAAATATCTTCCTATTCAGAAACGAACCGGATACTTTAGGTTAGAAGTATATACACTTCGTGGTTATTTTTTTTAACTGCACGAAAGCCCTTCATATTCAACTATGCTACCTCCACACATTTCAATCACCTGACTGATTTTACGTCCGCTCTGTTCAAAGGGCTATGTTACAATCCGCAAACTAGTTGGACGTTGAGTGACGCTTGTTCAATCAACGTTCGGCCTAGTCAATCAATTAAATGTCGTCACTCGATGAACGCTCTAGTCATTCAATCAAACAGCAGATTGAACCAGATGACGGCGACAAACATACATAGTTACTTTAGCAGTGTTCTCGATAAGTATTCCATATTATATAATGTGTATTAGGTATTCACTTACCGATGAAAAGAAATCCCTCCTCGTGCGACGGATAAGTCTTGACTTCTCGTTTTACACGTAATAATAGCACAACACGGCATTTTGAATTATTTTACTTAATTTTAGCATGGATCCGTGTTCCACCGAGACCAGCGGACGTCTGCGGCGGCGGGGCGGGTAGATTGGATGAAGTATGAGCATTTGTTCGCAATGGTGGCGCGTTCGACACGTCCACCCACGTGGCCTCCAATATATTTTATTAACTTTTATAGTATAACCTATAATATAACTATAGAATTGTATATAGGTTGTACATTTAGCTAATATATCTGCGGCGATCTGTACATTAATTTTTTAAAAAAAAAAATTGATTGCGAGTGATTACAGATTGCAATGAGATAATTTTGTTTTTTGTCCGTCTACTTGAATTCTGAACAACCTAATCTCCGAGCTTGAAGCCACTGTACGGATTTTCATGGGCTTTTGTCACGGGTTTATAGATTTTATTAGTTAATCGAATTCGGTTGATGGGAAAAAGGATATCGAAACGGATAAACTGGAGATATCTCCAAGATTATTTTTTTTTAGTCTTCTGGGGAAGCGTGCTCCATCTTAATTTTTATCATCACCCTTTATGGGCGGATCATTGGCCAAACGTAATTCGTATGTAATATTAAAAAAGGTAAGCGTACTATCAGTTACAGCAACAACGACAAAGTATTTTTTTAAACTTTGTACCTATAGCCTTTTTGACCATAATCTCACAATGGTAAGTGATGATGTGGCCGAAGGTGGTAAGCACAAGATAGTTGGAGTGGGTGGTAGTCAGCCAGGTGGGTACTACGACTCTCGACCTCACGATCTTGTCTTTTACCGGCAGCTCAAGTTCATTTTAAGATTCGGACCAACATCGCACTGGCATTTGACTTTACTGCAACTGAGTAATCATTGCCATTCGAGATCTAATTTGAAATGGAAGAAAGTGTAGAGTATAATCATTAATCATCATCAACAACCCAGCTGCAGCAGGGGATGACTCTCCTGGTCCTGCGAGATCAGCAACGAGGAGGATCAAGACTTTAAACCACCACACGGGCCCAGTGTGGATGAGCAGACTTCATATGCGTCTAAACTTTATTTCTCAAGTCTTCGTAGTGATTCTACGTAAATACGTCAATCTAAAACTTAGTGGGATAGGCAGTGATTAGATCCTTTCATCATCGTAGGTGTTTTAACCATTGAAGGAATGTATTATCCCACTAACTAGCTTTCGCCCCGCGATTTTACCCGCGTTCCCGAGGGATCTTGTATTTTCCCGGGATAAAAAGTAGCCTATGTCCTTCTCCATACCATAGGTTATCTGCGTACCAAATTTCATCGCGATCGGATTGGCGGTTTAGGCGTGAAAAGGTAACAAAACAAACAAACTCACTTTCGCATTTATAATATTAATATATTATAGTTAGGATATAACTAGTTAGGATTAGGATATTATAAATGTGGTAGTTTGTATGTTTGTGACACAATCACGGATAAACTGCTGAATGGATATGAATAATACTTGACACATTTATCTCCCGGGGAAACAGGAGATCCCTCAGGAACGCGGGTGAATCCGCGGGGCAGAAGCTAGTTATCCAAATAAATGTGTTTAATATTTAACGCACAAATAGCGATCTCAACACATGTGCACCTCGATTCGCGATCGCTGAACCCGTGACCTAAAAAAACACTACTCGGTGCGTATGCACATCTCCCTGTATCGCCGTCTCGCTCCGATTCGCGCGCCATATGTCTTGCATCTCTTTCGTCACCGCAGTTTATCTTTGGAAATGCTCTAATGTGTTTACGCATGTATATTTTGATAATGTTAGTTTGGATTGTTGCATCCATTATTTTCTTCTGCTTTTTTAGGAAAGTGAATGTTGTTCATTGTACGTGGGATCAAATAATTGAAAATTATTTAATCTATATATATAAAATTCTTTGTCCTGAATGACTGAGGATCAACGCACAGCCTAAACCGCTGATCGTAGAGACCTGAAACTTGGAGGGTGTGTTCCTTGTATGACGTAGGCATCCGATAAGAAAGGATTTTCCGAAATTCTACCCCTAAGGGGATGAAAAACGGGGGCAAAGTTTGTATGGGACAACGTGATTCCTTGGTCCAATCTACTTCAAATTTTGCATAAACATTCTTTAACAGAATTAATTGAAGATACGTATCGTATTTTATTGAAACTTATCGCCTAACGGGGTTAAAAAGGGGTAGAAAGTTATTTTGGGGGAGATTTGCATCGACGTTGATATCAATACTCCTTAGTGTTTTTGATTTAAATTACATTTTATTTTGTGTATTTGTGTAACATGTGTATGTTTGAAAACTCAATCCGTCAATCAATATTTTTCCGGTCAGATTTATTTGATTTATGTTTTCTATATATCATAGTTTGTATTTTTTACTTTAATTGTAAATATGTAAATAACGTTAATTAATTTGTAACAAGAAACTCTGTATTGATTATAATTTGAAACTTGATATTAATATTAATTTGTCAACACAATGAAACACGTAATGTCGGTGTTTTTCGGAATTCTTACCGTAATGGGGTGCAAAAGTTTTATGAAACGACAATTTTTGGAATGGAGTAAGGAGGTACAGTTTGACGGGATAGGTATTTGGGCTTGGCTAGAACTAAGCAAAATGTTTTGTAGAATTAATCAGGGGAAATATATTTTGTAAGTGTCTTTATTGTGGAAAGTAGTTGAAATACGAATCTTGCGTAAATATTGTTCAAATATTGGTTCGAATCCTACAATGAGCTTGAGTTTTCGGTGAAGGAAAACATCGTGAGTAAACCATAGCATGGTGGTAGGGTAGGTACTTTGTAGTACCCGTCTGGTTGGCTACCACCCTCAAGTTCCAAACCTGTAGCCAAACCTATTGGTGTGTTCCGGCAGCTGCACTTGAGAGCCAGATCCTTCTAGGCTTTGTGTGCTTACCACCTTCGGCCACATCATCACCTACCATAGTGAGATTGTGGTCAAACACAAGCCTATACAAAATAAAGAAAAAAAAACATTTTTGATTTTTGTCTGTCTGTCTGTCCATCTCCGAAACCATCGAACGGATTTTCGTGGGTTTTTCACAGTTTAATTAGGCTTAACTTGGCGCTTCGAATAAATAGGCTTTGATTCGTCGAAATTGGCTAATGGGGAAAAGTTATAGACATTTTATAAAGTCTGCGCAAGCGCAGCTAAAGGCGAAATCTAGTAATTAATATAATTGCTTGTTTTTTAAGTCATAGTTAACTTCAAAGTCATTTATTCAGTTTAATAACCTATTTAAATAGTAGGTACATACACTTTATTATTTTAGTACATAGGTAAGCTACCTCAGTTTTCACTTTAAAGAATCTACTAAACCCAAAGGCGTTGGATTTTCAACTGTACCTACAGCCCCAGAGTTACACACAAATTCATTTGTCCTTTGTATATTTTTTGTGTCTAAACTGTATTCGATACGAACAGTCACGATTTTGATAATGCATGTGTATGGAAAAAAAAAGTGTGGCACTCGGGGACTGCCGCGGTAAAGCATGATAAGTACTCTGACATATCTGAAGAGAGATCTATACAATTGCAACGTTTCTGATGACAGAGGCAAAAGTTTTGAAAGAAAAAATTTGAGAGCTGTATGAACAGTTGTACCATCAATAGCCACGGCAGCTTTGCCGGTTGAAGCACATGTAATATAGGCATAGCAGTAACCATCATTATCAGCGAACTTGGTGTAAACCGCACAGTTTGATAACGAATGATTTTCCCGTACCAGCTGGTCCCGTAAAAAAAAATTGAAATGGTTCTTGAATTGAAGTTTGTAAATGATGAATTATAGTCATAAGAATATCTCTTTGTTGATCATTGGCCATTCGCATTAAATCATAGAATTGTTGATAATCCATTAAATTTTCTCTTTTTTAGAGAAAATTCTCTTCTTTTTTGCGCCAAGTTTATGCAGTGATGCATTTTGCAAATCAACGTTAGCAGTTGAGTTTGGATCACGTAGCAATAAGTCATAAGGATCTCTGTCGTGCAATATATCAACCGCTCGTAATAATTCTTCGTCTTCTTGTTTTTCATCGTTTTCTCGGCACAACTGTCTACAAATTTCTAAAGTTTTCTCTATGTCCAAATTTGATTCAAATTCTTTCCTACGTTCTGATATCGTATCTTTGTTGTCCTCGTATATTTGAATGAACTTATTGTTAGCAATAATATCATTTTCTTCACTTTGAAAAGGAACATGCAACAGAACCATCTCACGCATATAATCGTTGTAATTGTCAACCATATCGTAGTTCCTGTATCTTATTATTATTGCAGTATCTCTTTTAGAGTAAGTCCCCTTTTTATTTAGGTAATATTTTGCAACAAATTGTGCTAACGTAACATCGCGGAGTTCTTCAGGTCTTTTCTCGTACTTATCGAACCAATTCTCTTTCCAAACGTTCGTACAATCATCATCCAAAGCTTCAAGTTCCTTCATAGATTTTCTAATTCTTGCGCGTTCAGTAGGAAATACCGTTGGAATGTAGACTGTCACCACCGATGACTTAGCCATAGGTTCTCTTAATAAATACCAAGCAGCTTCTTGTGTCGGCATTTCAACAGACTGAAGTATGTCAATACTCATTTTTTTCGTGATATCGACAATGTCGAATTCTGGATGCTCGTCCATTATGTCAATTATTTGTCTTTGCAAATTACTAATCCCTCTATTATGCTTATTGATATATTCAACAACATATGTTGCACAAGCATATTCATCTGGTATAATCTGAAAATCCATGTTCGATTTCAAATGATGTAATACGAATGGATTGAAAGTGTTGTGCCATTTTTCTGCTGGTGTCCTTTTATAGAATAATTTTGGTCTATTGATACCAGCACGAATAATATTGTAGTAATGATCATCAGAAATAATATCATTATGCGAGTAAAATTCATCAAAATTCGTGTAGTCAACATTTTCGAGATTATTTCTTATAAATTTAAATCGTTTCTTATATTCTTTGAAAAGTGCTTCTGAGTAATCGGGATCAGTGTCTTTCATAGGTATCAAATTAGTAGTTTTTTTTGTTGGCATAAATGGTGCATCAAATCTACATTCTTGCTTTTTATTAGGATTATTTTTTTTATAACACGTGAATGTGTGTTTGTGTGTTACTAGTTTTATATTTCCAGACGCCTCTGACGCTGACACAGAAACTAATTCGTCGATTAATTTAATTACTTCAGGATCATTGCTTAATAAATCTTCAGGAACATTTTCCAACCAAAGAAGAATATGAGCATGTGGGCTACCACGATGTTGAAATTCTATTCTTTTGAAATAATGCACTACTCTATATTTTCCGAATGGACTTCTTTTCTTTGAGTGCAAAACTTTTAACAGACAATTTACCATTTTATTAAAATAAACAGCACAAGTTACGGCATCTTCATTCACAAGTTGAGCTTTATGCACATAACTCATTTCTGCTAATAACTCATCTGAAATTTCCGCTCCCTCGTTTTTCAATTTGTACAATAATTTCAACAAATTTTCCCAGCCAGTTTCATTGGCGCTAAGAGTCATAAAAGCAGTTGGTGGCCCTAATTGCCTGATCATTGCAAAAAGATCTTTTTTGCGATCTGACCAAAACCAAGCAGAATTTGGTATGCAGCGAAGAAATGCGAGATTTGTTTCTAAACAATTATTTATATATTCTTCAGATTGAATGGTCTCTTTCGTAATTGAAGTACCTTGTCCAACATGCTTAAACGCAACGTTGACACATCTACTAACTCGCAACTTCATGATTTTAGCAGCGATGTATAAAAGGTGTTGTGGGTCAGTAGCACGCCTATCAGTACGCCGAAGTTCGCTGGTAGCTTGCATGAATGGAGTAACAGTAACACCATCTCTGTATGTTCGAAACTGACCGCCGTAGATTGTCGGAAAAGATAGTTCTTCGGCATGTTCATCCATTAAAATACTGACTGGCCTGTTATATTCACCGGGTGCAAGACTCAAAAAATAATCATCATTCCACAAAAGAGTTTGTTGCTGCGCAACTAAATTGTCTTCAATTGGCACGTGTTCACTTATTTCATCCATATTCAATTGCGAAGTACGTTCATTGCCGGTAAAAAAAGATTCATCGATTTTAATGTCATGATAAATATAAAGAGGCGTAGATACTAAATACGACAACCACTCTTTAATATGGCTCTTATTAATAAGCCCGTGGACATAACTAGTTTTGTGAATCAACTTCTTTTTCAAATGCACATAAAAGCAATGGTCATCTTGAACGTTCCTTGGCAATTGTTTCACCATTGTATTAACTTCGACAGGAACATTAATTATCTGGCCATAAATGCCGTACTGACCATTAACGTGTCTCAGTCTACGAATTTGCATGAACGGTATTCTCGGGGAAATCAATCGTTGCTCGATAAGGTTTAACGTTGGTAAATGTGATGGAATTTTCGGATATGCAAAACCATTGTAGGTTGACATGAGAGGAATTTTTTCTTTTTCCAAAGATGTATAACACGTAGAGCAGACTTGAACAATTTCACCAGGTGTGTAATTCTAAAAAAATCAAATTCGTATTATCAAGATATAGAAAAAAAAATATAAAGTGAATAATTTAAAAAAAAACTATATAATTTTTAAGATTACCTGCAGTATTGTTTTCAAAATACTCTCATGTTTACTGGTCGACATTTTCATGTCTCTTTTCCACCATAGTCTGTCGCAGGTAATACAAGAATGACCAAATGAATTACTCGTAAAGTCTTTATAAAAATCAATATGACTTGTACTGTGTTTACGATAATTTTTGTAAACTGGAATAGTACCATCAACAATAAAATCCATAATGTTTTCACCAATTCGATCTTTTCTATCAATCTCAATTATATTTTCATGATTGTTAAGGTTATCTTCGGTAGGATCTTCATCATAAGTAGCGTCTTGTATTGTCTCCAATAAATCTGATACTTCATAAAAAGGTGTGAAATGTTGTTCGCGAAGATGAAGATGAATCCAGTTTTGTGTATCATTCGCTTTAAAATGACAAAAGATAGTGTTTTGATTCTTTGTAGTTATGTTGTAAAAACAATAATGTACACAAACATTTTGATTGTACATTTTTGAAAATAAGTACAAACAATCCAAATCTCCGTAATCATTAGTGCTTGAAAGAATATTATATGCTTCTTGCGGATTGTGGCAGGACTTTAAATAGGGTGAATCGCGTAACTGATTTCTCAAGTCACAAGTCTCAATTTGAAGTTGCAAAACACTTATGAGCGAGTGGAACAGACAATTACCATCGCCAGGAATGCCTGTGTTCCTGTGTAGAATAACTTCGGGCGTAATGCATTCATTACGCTGTTCATAAATTTGAAGTTGTTGGCTGTGAAATTGATTATCTTGTAGCGTTACATTTTCTATATTTTCAACAGCCCTACATTGCACGACATTACTGTCCAGTTTTTGTCTTTTCCTGTGAAAAAAATGAGGAAACCGTAAAGTTAAATAATATTGAGGCATATATTACAATTCGTTTTTAAATATTATTAAATCAAATTACATAGCCACGTAAGATTTTTCTGCATTACGTTGACGAAATTTCCTTTGACGTTCAGCATTTGATTTTGGTGCTGTTTTTTCTTTTTTTGTTTTTTTTTCATTTTTCTTCAAATCTTTCTGACGCTGATAATATGCCCTTTGACGTTCACAATTTCTTTTTCTTTTTAGCTCTTTAAGTTTTTCTTCTCTATAAAACGAAAATAGCTAGGTATAAATAATTAGGTATAAATAGTGTATATTAATAAATGCACTTTGTTTATTCGTATTTAAAACACTTTATACACATTTTTTTCGCGTGCAGCTAGTCACCAGCAACTGCTATTCACTGTTGCACATAGGTACACCTATGTATACATATATACCTACATGTATACTTACGGGGCGCACATGCGGTGAGTGTGGCATTATAAACATACTACATGAAAACCCGGCTTCGCTCGGGTGAAATGTGTGTCTCATAATACACAATCTTTTACAAAATGTAGGTAGATATTTTTGTAGTTATCGGTAGTGGTTTGTATTAGTTCGCCGTATCAGACTATCGGATGAAAAAATCTGACGTATATTCCCGGCCTTAGACGCGCCAGTTTTAGGTGCGTTCAATTTGGATACGTTCGTAAACTATTTGCAATAAAAATCTAGTATTACAAATCTCGTTGTTCTCAAAAGTTACGAAAATTGCCTTATATATAATTTATTTATGCAGTTTTTTTTCTTTGATATTAATTCAAGTTACACTTTTTGAGCGTGGCGACCGATAAGAAAATAAACATCTATGTATACATATATACCTACATGTATACTTACGGGGCGCACATGCGGTGAGTGTGGCATTATAAAGATATGATATAAATATGTATACACCTATACAGGGTTATTTTGTTATCACTGGCAATACTTGTAGGGGTGGAAGTACTCATCAATGTGAACAACTTTTATTATAGGGCTAACTCTGACATCGCGTAAAATAATATGGTTGCTTCATACATTTTGGTCGAGTAGGTATTGAACTTTTGTATGGAACAGCTGATAATTTTTTCATGATTTCACAGTTAGTCCCATAATAAAAGTTGTTCATTTTGATGAGTACTTCCATCCTTGCAAGTATTCCCAGTGATAACAAAATCACCCAGTATACTTTCTCACAAACAGCTGCTTACGTATTCGTCCGATTTCGGAGCAGCTCGTCTCGATCCGTGCGAGCTTCGTACAGTCGTACCGTACCATATATATACACGTTAAGCGAACTCTCGGCCGACCTACATGGTAGGCGGAGTGGGGGGTGTTTTATTTTCGTTACAGAATTTATTGATTCGGTCGCCGCGCTCAAAGCCCGCGATAAAAGCTATGCAATAGCTTAAAAGAACCTTGCCATAAAATTTTGCATTAATTCCCAATGCAATTTCATCGTTTGTACCATGACAAACAGTTCAAAATTGACTGCAGAATGCCTTATCTTAACCGTAAGAAATGGAACCTGTGAAACTCGTAAACGTCTAAGTGTCAGCAAAAAATAATGACAAATAGCTCCACAATCAGCTGTTAATCGTGTGTATTCCATCTTAGACACTAGTCGTATAGAGTTATGGTTAATTTTTATGTGGCATTTGTGAGTCTGACCGTTACGAATAAAGGGAATAAGAGAACAATATGCTAGCAGGTGGCTTATTCATATATTTTATATTATCCCAAGTAGGAAGCATACTTTGAACATTAAACGGTACCTAATCTGCAGGATAAAGGTTGCCATTCATGATACGCTTACTTACTACGTGACTACGACTTGTCTTTATCATTAGTTTGACGTAAAAAATTACAGAACATAGGATAGAGTTATTTTTGGCTGAATAAAAAAAAATAACAATAGATGGATAGGTATGTACTTCATTATTGTTGTTTTTAGGGTTCCGTAGCCAAATGGCAAAAAACGGAACCCCTATAGATTCGTCATGTCTGTCTGTCAGTCTGTCTGTCTGTCCGTCCGTATGTCACAGTCACTTTTTGCCGAAACTATAAGAGCTATACTGTTGAAACTTGGTAAGTAGATGTATTCTGTGAACCGCATTAAGATTTTCACACAAAAATAGAAAAAAAACAATATTTTTTTTTCATCCAACTCATAAGTGTGGGGTGTCTATGGATAGGTCTTTAAATATGATATTGAGGTTTCTAACATAATTTTTTTCTAAACTGAATAGTTTGCGCGAGAGACACATCCAAAGTGGTAAAATGTGTGTCCCCCCCCTGTAACTTCTAAAATTAGAGAATGATAAAACTAAAAAAAATATATGATGTACATTACCATGCAAACTTCCACCGAAAATTGGTTTGAACGAGATCTAATTAGTAGTTTTTTTTAATACGTCATAAATCGTAAATCGCAATTTACCTTTCATCCAATCAACTCAAATATATAAAAAAAAAATGGCAAAAAGCAAGGTCTTACAGCACAAATAAAGAAAAAATTCTAAAAAATTAAAAAAGTTGAAAATTAAAGGTGTCCCCATACATACATAGTTACGCCAATTAATAAAGACCTCTGAGTTGTATCGGCGCTCATACAATTTAGAGGTCTAGCTTAATTGGCACCAACCTCAAATAAGGTAAATAAATAAAATTGTGCATTTCCCTTGATGGACGAACAATGGACGAAGTTTGTACGGAACCCTCGGTGCGCGAGTCCGACTCTCACTTGGCCAGTTTTTTTTTACTTTGTACGGGCTTGTGTTTGACCACAATATCACTATGGTAAGTGCTATTGATCAAGACTAGGAACTGGCTCTCAAGTGCAGCTGCCGGAACGCACTGGTAGGTGTTTGGCGACAGATTTTCAACGTAAGTGATAAACAACAGTGTTATGGTTTCCTCACGATGTTTTCCTTCACCGATAGCTCAAGGTCATTGTAGGATTCGAACCCACAAGCTTCGCCGCGGCATCCGACGTCACTACCACTGAGCTACCATCGCTGCCATCTGTGACTGTTAGTTAGTATCTACTTTAAAATAACTAACTCTGAACAGTTGCGTAGCTTAGTTGGTTGTGTGGGAATTGGTATTTTTCGTTGGCACATTTTGGTAAACAAATAATAAATAAAAAAAGAATTTTGAACCGCTAGCTCGAGCCTCTAATCCTCAATATGATAATAATAAAGGTTTTTGCTTTAATCTGATTTAGCCAATAGAGGTTTATTTTTTTATCAGTTTTAGTAGGTAAAAGGAAATACATTATTATTAGGTTAAGTATAAAAAGTTAGATTATCAGTATTAAGTAAAAATAAAAGGAGCGTGTAACTCAGTAAATAGTGATACTATAGCGCCCTCTGTCTCTCTTGGGTCATAAATGTTTCATTTTGAAACTTCACATAAAAACGCTGCTGTCATAGTCGACCTTGAAATTTTTTCATCTTTATTCCTTCACGCTCAAAGAAGTTTCACTACAAAAATAGGTATACCTAGTCTTTATAAAACTGATAAATTATATGTGAAATGAATAAAAAAGAATATTTTTTAAGAGTTACCTAGATAACAATGTTTTGAAAAATAAAATACTTTAAGTACCTAACACAAGCAAAGCATTTTTTTACTCAGCGTTTTTTTTATTCTAATCGCAATGAAAGACGCTACTTGAATGGCCGAATAGAGTAATAACTCATATCTTTTCCATGTATCTATTATATTTCCACATTTGCGATAATTACATGTAATTATCTCTTTTAAACAGCAATAATGGTGTTTGAAGGACATGACTTACAACAACGGTCACTAGTTCCATCCCTTTCACCTTTACGCGATTCTGTTGGATAGAAAGAGATGTGGCGATAGGAGTGACGTAAGCCTGTTGCTATAGGAGTGCTATCCTTGTCTCATGCACATGGCAGGCATGTGCTCGTCCCTGTCTACGTCGTCGCTAGACAGTCTGTCGCCAAGCGACCGCGCGCAGCCGTGCGTGACTTCATAAAGGCTCCTTCGCACAAATTATTGTCAATTTCTAAGAAGGTTTTACTTAACTTTTTGCTACAGGCTTTATGTTTGGTTTTTGACTTGTTGTGGTCTCTTTTTTATATAAATACTTCTGGTTATGTAAATAGATTTTTTCTTCGACGAATAGACTATCAATTATCGAGCTAGGAAGCAAGGGCAGGCTACTTTGCATAAACGAAGGTATGTAATCTATATTACATGCAAAAGACAATGCTAAGTGTCGTTGTCGTTTGCCATGAATTTATTTCCTTGTAAGACCATCACTTTGTAAATTATACTTTGTCTATGTCTGTGGGTTAAGTGGGCTTATTATCTAAGTCTAAAATTACATTAAACTGATGACAATGTATTGGAGGAAAACTTAGCAACGGAAAATTTTCCTAAGTTTGTCTATTGTATGCTACGAGATCGTTTAGATACCCTAATGAGGTGCCCGAGTTAAGTGGTTACATTACCCTAATTAGGAAATCGGAAGGTGTATTCGTAGTTAGATTCCGATTTAGGGTGACAACCGCACTACTCCCTAAATAGTGTCCTAATTAGGGTAGTGTTATAACCACATTTGGGTTTCAAGGGCAGAAATTTCAATAAATCAGCATTTATTGCCCAATTAAAAATTAACGATGTTGACGTGATTGTAAATAATTTATCGCGGTTTTCAGCAACCGTCGCGTTTATGTTGTAGTTATATACATACGTACAGTTATGTGTCGCGATATGACATGACATGAATCATGAATTATGGCAACCACGATTACAATTGACCAAGAAGGTTAGATACTAACATAACAATGAATTTTGAACGACTCGCGAGCGACGGAGTGAAATCCAATGTATTTTTTACATCCAAATGACCCTTGATCGTAATAAAATAATGGTTTGACCATACTATTGACGGGCCGGTTGGCGTGGTTGGTAAGATACGCTATCTATCACGCCACAGGTCGTGGGTTCGAATCCCACTCAGGACAAACATTTGTGTGCATGAACATGTCTGTTTGTCCTGTGTCTGGGTGTAATTATCTATATATGTATGTATTTACAAAAGAAAAGTAGTATATGTAGTATATCAGTTATCTGGCTTCCATAGTACAAGCTCTGCTTAGTTTGGGGTCAGATGGCCGTGTGTGAGGAATAATGTCCCAGAATATTTATTTATTTTTTTTGTTGTTATAAAATAAATATCTACATACTCATTCGCATGGATATTGGGATCTCCATCATCAGCAATTGTGTTGTTCTCTAAATTGTCGTCACTATGTTGTAATTGTAATGGATCTTCGGCTTTACTGGAAAAATAAATGGTGCTTATCGAACAGATAGAGGTACAGGTAGATACGTGAGGTGGGACTGGCATACATGAGGTGGAACTGGCATACGTAAGGTGGGACTGGCATACGTGAGGTGGAACTGGCATACGTGAGGTGGAACTGGAATACGTAAGGTGGGACTGGCATACGTGAGGTGGAACTGACATACGTGAGGTGGAACTGGCATACGTGAGGTGGGACTGGCATACGGGAGGTGGAACTGGCATACGTGAGGTGGGACTGGCTGGCATACGTGAGGTGGGGCTGGCGTGACTGAATATTTATTTAATACCATGAATGCAATAAAGTTTGAAGTTCGACATGTCCCGGTCTGGGAATTAATTGCTTTTGCACTGCCAATTTCCCAAATTTAGGTGTGTTACAGTAGATTAGAATAATAACCTACCTGATGCGCGTGGGTTTCCCCCTTCGCTACCCATTTGTGTATTAACTAAAGAATGTAAATGTATTTTGAGATTATTAGTGTCAAGTCAACTTCAATAATTTCGACGTTCATAAGTGCTCTTCTAGGGCCTTAACTGAATAAATGGCTTTATCTTTGACTTTGATGCATTAAGCTTTATTTTCTAATTCAACCAATGTCGGCAACATATTAGCCTTCCCCTATTCCCCTTCCATAAGCGGCGGTGAGCACTAACCCCAGGTTATCTGTTTATAAAAGTAAAAATAAACTAGCCTATTATAGTCTTTCTCCATACCATAGGCAATTTGCGTACGAAATTTCATCGCGATTGGTTTAGCGGTTTAGGCGTGAAAAGGTAACAGGTAGAGTTAATTTCGCATTTAATATATCAGTATGGATTTATTTTGTCCCGGTCATGCCAGTCCCTGTACCAGGGTCATTTATTTCGATCACGTTTGTCATCGGCTTCGAAAACGCTCTTGCTTGAATATATGGCAATAGACCTTAAAAATACTAGTTAATATTGATGTATTTTTTCAAATCTACTTACACGATTGTGTTGATGTCTGGATTAACAGTAATTATAATATGGTGCTCTGAATCATCATCACTATGTACTTCTGTTTTACTGGAAAAATTTGATGTAAAAATTGAATGTAAATTTTGGACATAGTGTAAAGAAATAAAATAAATAGCACATTTGCTGGTCGCTCGTAGCCCGTAGGTATCTACATAACATGAAATATAACCTTCTTTACTCACATGTTAGTTTGAAGACTAGGTTTGGAGCCGTCGGAGTTTTCGAGATCCGTTTCATTTTTTAACGCTTGTTTCTTTTGTATAGATCTGCAAAAAAATAAAAACTTTTAGGAAAGTACAAAATCTGTCGATGCTACTACACATATCGTTTGTAAGAACAGAATAAGTTAAGGAATAGCGAATAAAAAAAAAATCTGTAAATTCAGTTTTTTCGTGCCTATTATCCTATTTTAAATCCTTAGAGGAGCACTATGTCCAGCAGTGGACGTCTTGCGGCTGAGATGATGATGATGACGATGAATGGCTATTTATTCCGTGTTTAGGATCTAATTCTTATCGCATGGATTCTTCCTGTTACCACACAGTACAAGACCACGGAGCAAAGAATATCAAGATCCATAGACATAATTAGGGAGTCTATAATTAAAGTGGTGTAATAACCACTTTAGTGAATACAAAAAGGGATTTGGGTTTCAAGGGCAGCTAGTTCTTTTTTAATGGACTATGTCAAGCAAAGATAGCTTTTAAACTCTTACGCATACGAGCTAGCTAAGCTAACTGCTGATCCGTTTTATTCCTTCCTAAGTTAAATTTATTCTGTGTTTCTACTTGGATCACATTTTGTTACAGATTTAGAAGGATCATTCAATTACTTTTATTAATGGAAAACAACAGCTACGTACCTACTCCCATCTCATTGTCATTATATACCATCATGCCTACCTACATGTTAGTTGAACTGTGTATATAACGTTGAACTTGAGCATTTATTGCCCAATTAAAAATTAACGATGTTGACGCGATTGTAAACAATTTATCGCGGTTTTCAGCAACCGTCGCGTTTATGTTGTAGTTATATACATACGTTCAGTTATGTGTCGCGATATGACATGACATGAATCATGAATTATGGCAACCACGATTACAAACGACCAAGAAGGTTAAATACTAACATAACAATGAATTTTGAACGACTCGCGAGCGACGGAGTGAAATCCAATGTATTTTTTACATCCAAATGACCCTTGATCGTAATAAAATAATGGTTTGACCATACTATTTTTTTTGTTGTTATAAAATAAATATCTACATACTCATTCGCATGGATATTGGGATCTCCATCATCAGCAATTGTGTTGTTCTCTAAATTGTCGTCACTATGTTGTAATTGTAATGGATCTTCGGCTTTACTGGAAAAATAAATTATGCTTATCGAACAGATAGAGGTACAGGTAGATACGTGAGGTGGGACTGGCATACGTGATGTGGAACTGGCATACGTGAGGTGGAACTGGCATACGTAAGGTGAGACTGGCATATGTGAGGTGGAACTGGCATACGCGAGGTGGGACTGGCTGGCATACGTGAGGTGGAACTGGCATACGCGAGGTGGGACTGGCTGGCATACGTGAGATGGGACAGGCTGGCATACGTGAGGTGGGACTGGCGTGACTGACACTGGCTGATATTATTAATATTTATTTAATACCATGAATGCAATAAAGTTTGGGAATTAATTGCTTTTGTACTGCCAATTTCCCAAATTTAGGTGTGTTACAGTAGATTAGAATAGTAACCTACCTGATGCGCGTGGGTTTTCCCCTTCGCTACCCATTTGTGTATTAACTAAAAAGAATGTAAATGTATTTTGAGATTATTAGTGTCAAGTCAACTTCAATAATTTCGACGTTCATAAGTGCTCTTCTAGGGCCTTAACTGAATAAATGGCTTTATCTTTGACTTTGATGCATTAAGCTTTCCAATTCATTTTCCAATTCAACCAATGTCGGAAATACATTGGCCTTCCCCTATTCCCCCTTCCATAAGCGGCGGTGAGCACTAACCCCAGGTTATCCGTTTATAAATGTTAAAAATACTAGCTTATTATAGTCTCTCTCCATACCATAGGCAATTTGCGTATGAAATTCGCGATCGGTTTAGTGGTTTAGGCGTGAAAAGGTAACAGGTAGAGTTAATTTCGCATTTAATATATCAGTATGGATTTATTTTGTCCCGGTCATGCCAGTCCCTGTACCAGGGAGATTTATTTCGATCACGTTTGTCATCGGCTTCAAAAACGCTCTTGCTCGAATATATGGCAACAGACCATAAAAATACTAGTTAATATTGATGTATTTTTTCAAATCTACTTACAAGATTGTGTTGATGTCTGGATTTTCAGTAATTATAATATGGTACTCTGAATCATCATCACTATGTAATTCTGTTTTACTGGAAAAATTAATGAACATTATTGAATTATAAATAATATTTTTGACAATGTAGCTATCTACAGCTGATACTTACATATTGCTAGGGTCGTCGATGTTGGATAATGTGGCATAAGATTTCTCGCAAGTTTCTTCGCTTCCACCGGCAGTATGTTGCGTCATGTTATGTCTGAAAATTAAATTATATTTAAGGCGCTGCGCTGTACGTCGACACCTTTGACAATTTTGAGGGGGTGAAGCAGGGGAGAAGTCGACGCTCACTGCGGGGCGTCCTTATTCTGTCTGTTACCGATTCGAAATGCTAGTCATACTATTATCTATCACACCACGACTTAATTTTGTTATTTTTATTTCTTTACTTTAACACAAATTCAAAATACCTACAAAATGTGTGGACTAGCGGCTTCGCATTATGTAGGTTAGGTGGAGTGTACCCGGCCGCCGCGCCGCGCGTGGTGTATTTGACTTTTTAAAATTGTTTAGTCCCAATTTTGACAGTTAAGTTGGCAACACTGTAAATTTATAGTATCTTGCTTTACTTCTTTATTCAAATAACTTTGAATGTAAATTTTGGACGTAAAGAAATAAAATAAATACCACATTTACTGGTCGCTCGTAGCCCGTAGGTATCTACATAACATGAAATATAACCTTCTTTACTCACATGTTAGTCTGAAGACTAGGTTTGGAGCCTTCGGAGTTTTCGAGATTCGTTTCATTTTTTAACGCTTGTTTCGTTTGTATAGATCTGCAAAAAAATAAAAACTTTTAGGAAAGTAAAAGATCTGTCGATGCTGCTACACATGTCGTTTGTAAGAACAGAATAAGTTAAGGAATAAACATAATATGCAATATCAATGATTATACCAAAAAATAAATAATTCAAACATACATATTGGTTTCACAACTAAGATTATTTTATTTTTAACCAACATCAAAAAAGGAGGAGGTTTTATGTTCCACTGTATATTTGTTTTCTTTTTTTGTATGTTCACCGATTTCTCCGCCAAAAATTTTTCTTTTGTTCGGTAGGGTATACTTCCAATTTGGTCCCATTGTCACGGGTCAGGATCTGATGATGGGATCCCAGGGAAATCGAGAGCAACCCTCAAATTTTATAGGAACGCATAATGTGTTTTATATATTTTCTAAAACTGTTCAAGTATTTGTGTCTGGTACTCATCATCTCATGCTGCTCAGCTGATGATGGAAGGTACAACTCCTTGTTAGTTAGGAGGTAGGGGATAATTCTTAAAGTACTGTATAGACCATTAGTTTTTATTTTTTCTAATTATTTGGGTGATTGCGTCGGGAGTCTTAATTTTATGCTACTGAACACTTATGAACACAAAATAATAATAAGTAAATATTGTTCAATATTGTCGACACGTGACAAATCTTGATGAGTAGGTATTCAATACACAAGAAACTAAAAATGGAAAAATAAAATTAACTTTTAACAAAAAGAAAAACAGACTTCAAAATGGTTTTGCAAAAGGAAGGAAGCACGTGTTCTATTATCTGAAATTCTTTCGCTGACTTCTAAACGAGTTCTAAGTAGTTCTAATATCGTTATTTTATACTTTTTAGTGCAAAACCATTTTGAAGTCGGTTTTACTTTTTGTTAATAGTTAATTAATTTTATACTTAATAACACGTTATTTTTTTTTTACGAAATAAGTATAGAGCCTTTACTCTCAAGGTTCTCATCTACATAACTTTTAAAATACATATGTTATAAAAATAACTGGTGAATCAATAAAAGAAAATGTTGTTTTGATAATTATGTATTTATTTGTAGCAAAGCATTATTTTTTTTATGAGAAATAAAAGGCTATTTTATTTTATTTTTTTATTTATTTTACTATGTATAGAATCTATAATAATAATAAAGTCGTAGGGTGGCTTGTGTTGTAGCGACACCATAGACCCGATACCTCCCGGGGGCGGCACCTATGCCTCCGCCCACGACTTGCCTTCACTGGCCTTGGTGGAGTGCGAGAGCTGTACGCTCCAAAGTGTGGAAGTACCCTCAATCCGCGTAATAACGCAGAAACCGATCAGGTACTTGTAGTGAAACCGGTGCACACCTCTCGATACCCTCAGCAGCAGACACCAACGTTGCTCCCTCCGTCACCTTGGTTTTGGTGACCATTTTTGAGGACTCGTTCAGTTAACGGTGAGTCACAGTCTGCCAGGATTATCAAGATTGAGAGCGCACTTAAGACTGCGGTTCGCGAGCGTGGGAACTTGTGAAGTTGTCATAGAACTGTCCAACTCACACAGATGCATCGCGCATTATTATTATACGCACCCTGGAAACGAATAAATCAACTTTCGGCACTTCCCAAAAGTTCCATATTCATCACGCGTCCGTTTTCGTAGGATGTTTATGAATGTCCCAGAAACTATGCAATGTATTTAGCCGTGAGTTCGTCGCATCGCGGAGCACTCGATCCCGTAGCTGCTACGGGATCGCCGGCGGCGAAGGGTGGGGTCAAAGTGTACGCTTTCTGGGAATTATGCTATTTATTTTTTATGGAGAAATTTAAGATATGGTGAAGTCAATGTTCTGTGTGATATTGGGAATGTAGATTTCATAGATGATCTTTTTATAAAAAAATAAAAAAGGTTCAACTAGCTTAACTAGCTCTTCTTGCTCCGCCGCCGTTGCCTGAAATGTATGTAAGAATTATTAGGTAGGTACTCGGTAATTCGTATTGAGCTTTTGAGATAGATTTATGAACGACACATACAGCTACACGGTGCAAGCATCACCTTTCAAGTTTTTGATTTCTTGAATTAAAATTTCTTGTTTCATGAACAATAATAACAGTGTGAACTCCATGTAACTTCACTCGATGTAACTTCAAACTCATTAAAACGTCAAATTACTCGACTTTGGTTGGTTTACCTGGTTGTCTATACAATGATACACTCTATGTAGGATCACACCCACTTTAAATAACGACCCCAATATGTCATTATAAAGCAAGTCATTTCAGAAACATATAAGTTATAACTCACCTACTGTTTGTAGGTACTTTTTAAGTTGCCAAAATTGATAAGAACTGCAGCTGTGTACGTTCTTCGTACGTTCGGGGTAAATACTACCCCGATTGTCGGTATCATACGTATCGAATATTCTAAGGTATTCGTTCTTTTGTTTGTTGTGATTACTTTGCACGTGTTCACCTCAGCTGTTAGACTGTTAGGTTATTATACAGAGCCTAATTATTTTATCCATTTTTTATTTTGATAGTGGTTTCATTTGATAAATGAAATAAAAAACAAATAAAAATAAAAAACACGAAGTAAACACACAAAACAAACAAATTGATTGATTGAAACAAAACAGGTCCGACACGCTCGCAGACGGTGGTTGCGACTAGCACGCGAATCAGCTGTAAACGAAGCGTCACGAAATCCTCGAAACAGTGATCGGCTTTGCCGACTAGTCGGCCTCTTTACAACCGACTAATCGGCTAGTTGGCTAGTCGGCCAAAGTCATAATCGGCACATCTCTAATAACAATCTTTTTGGGCTTTGCCACAGTCACATAAAAATATGAGTATATTATAGGTACTTACGGGTTTATTTTAAACCTTCCTTTATTTTTTTTATGTTTATAATAATTTTCTTTGCGTTTTCCCATATCTACCTGAAATGGGTAAAAATAAAAGTTACGATTATAATAACTACCTAAATTAATGTTTGATAATTAATTTGTAAGCAATAAAAGAATAAAACTTTCATACCTTGTTCGTCTACTTGCTCAAAGAATCCAACTTTGCTGTTATGTCCGACATTCGCGACCCACCCTTATGCTAGCCCAATAGTAAATTACGGAACTACGGAGCTCGACGCTACGGACGGCGTTCACCTTGAATACTGGGACGACATTAATTTTTTTGCGCGCGCGCGCATTCTCTAATATAAAGCGAATTGCGGGATTTTTTGCACAGATGAAAGCCATAAGCGCTCGCCAATTGTCCGTGTAAGGTTGGTCGATGGTCCCCTGGCCCACCTTCTCAAACCTGACCACATTCTCAGACCACGTCCTGTTAAAAAAAAAAGCCTTTGCTTCATACTAAAATGTATGGGCAAACGGGAAACAATTTCCGTGAAGTTTAGGCTTAGATAATTGCTTTTTGGTTTGAATTAGTAAAAAAACTTGAATGGTGAATGTGTTGTCTTTACTGTTGTCTCACGTTTTAACCAAATATATTTTCAAATATAACAAGGAAAATAGCTTAAATAGTCCTAATGGAAAACGTCGATATCGATGGTTTTGATCGATGTTGTCGATTTTTTTTCTCAAAAACTAACAATTATTTTAGAAGTTTCACACGGTGAAAGTATTGATAGACTCATTTATTAAGCAATTACGTTTTTTTTGTAGTGGTATTCAATGAAGGGACGCGTTCAAGCGTTTCTAAGGGATCTGCCTCGGCGTACCCTATCCCAATGACCTTGAGCGTTCCAACTCCCTCACTCCCCACAATTCTTTCTCACCTTTATTTACCTTTACCTTTTCACAGGGCTCTATAAAGAAATGTAATTTCAAAATTTTTAGATAGCCTATGTATGGAGAAGGACATGGACTTCTTTTGGGAACGCGGGTGAAACCGCGGGGCGGAAGCTAGTTATAATATAAAAATCAATTGCGGTGCGTTAGTCTCGCTAAAGCTGGAGAATGGCTCGACTGTTTTTTTTTCTTTTTGTTCATTTCACCTCAATACAGGGAAAAAATATCCAAAGGAACAGCTGAAAAGACGAAAAAATCGTACACGATGCGGCCAATAATTAATCGATCCCACGTGGTCATCTTAATCTTACAAACGTAGTTCTATTAAGGCGACGCCTTGAAGATTTTGGTTGCAAGGATTCCGATTTTTCTCAAAAATGACTGAAGCGAACGAACTGAAATTTATTGTAAGAATTCATCATGTCTTTGACTTTCTTTTGTACGTTGCATAACACGATTGGTTAACTTTTATAACACAAGATAATTAATCAAAAAGTTTTACCGGCATTGAGGATCGATTTGAGGTTCCAAAATTTCTACATATATTAATTGAAACTGATGCTATAAATTGTACTTAGGTTTTATGAAATATATTTGCAGTTTTTAAATTAAACAATAAAAACCATTTTGTCGCATACGCCCGTTCCGTTTACGCGGGTTTTCTATGAGAGGTCGCTATAGTAGGGAGCGGGACGCAGCACGTTGAATTTCAGATTTTTGAGCTTAACGCGGCGTCACCTTAAGCATTCTGTGGCATGGTACGAAGTTAACCGCGTCATCTAGTGTTATTATTTGCTTACCTTTCGCCTGTTTGTGTCGATGATAGTTCATTTTGAAGCTTCCTCGATCTTAAAGTAAACATAACATTGACTAAGAGAGTGCTATTTAAACAACTTAATAAATCTAAGCATACATAGGTAGGTACTTACTAATATAATAATTGTACCATTGATTTTATAAGTTTCATAAAATATAAAGGTACCTACTATGTACCTACACATATGTTTTTACTTCGTACTTTAACAATAAATTAATTTTCACAAAAAAAAATTGGAGGGACTTGAACCTACACCAACAACTGAGTAAAAATATATAACCATCTATTAACCGATTGCGCTAGTTAATCTGTAGCCTTTATAAGAATCTGTCTTGGTCGGTGTTGGTTGTGGTACAAGCCCCGTAGCATGAAATATTTTTCAAAATTATCAATAAAAAATTTAATAAAAGTGCTCCTTACCTTATTATATCCACCATGGTTTTCCCGCGCCTACGATACATCTTTCTAAGTGATTTTTTACCCATTTGTGAGGTTTTTAATTTTATAAACGTCCTCGACAAAAATAACACAGGTCCACCTGGCAACGCAGATCACTGCGGAATGCAAGCAAATGAGCGCGCTGCGCGAAGCAAAACACGCAGCACACACACACAAGTAGTCTGACAGAAGAGTGCGGCATAATGTTGGTTGACGTTGCTCCGACCGAATTAAATAACGTAAGCGACATTTATTCACCCGCCTTCTCGTGGGATCTTATGTTTTCTCAGAATAAAAAGTAGCCTATGTGTTATTCCAGACTATTATCTACATATCTCTGTGCCAAATTTCATCCAGATCCTATCAGTCGTTCTGGCGTGAAAGAGTAACAAACATCCATACATACAAACTGCGGGGCTTGCGGGGTGAGAGAGGGGCGATAGCGAACACACACTCGCTTGGGACACAATGCAGCAATTGTGGCAATGATGTTTGACGAATTCAAACGCGATAAACCACTGTATGTTTTTTACGCTGTGATATTAGTAAGGATTTGAATAACATTAATTTGAAATATAATATCGAAATTCCTACATGACTGCGATAAATTTGGGAATTTTTCGATTTTCAGAGTTGAGTTTGGCAATTTTTTATCGAGACTAAATAAATGAATTCGGATTTTTTGGGTCCATAAATTTGTCATTTACATCCTTGAGTATCGTGAATTTAAACAATACCTACCATACAGATTAAAAAACAAAAGCAGTACACACATAAACGAGGAGGTAGGTATATTCAGATAAGCATTATTTTTTCTATAGTTGACGAGATAATTGCGCTTCTTAAAGCTGCGTTTCCACTAGAGATGCGTAGCGAGGGATGTGTTTTAGTCCGCCTATCTATAAAAAATCTCTTAGTTTAATATCTTTATGTTATATGTTATTTCAAATTATTATCATGTTCCTATTATCATTATCTTTACTTTATTCACATTTGTGTTATGTAGTTGTTTGCCTGTAATTGGTTGTACTTTGTATCATTGCTGTTGGCAGACCTTAAATATGTATTAAAATATAAAAATTCAATCCCGCGCGCGATAGGTCTGCCCGCCTACGGTATTTTTTCTACCTACTTGAGTTTCTCTCTAGTTTTGTGATTGTAAATATTATATTTTTTTAATGAAATTAGTTGAGAATGAAGTGTTCAAAGTGCGATGCGGCCCGCCCGTAATGTGCGCTTAGCTTTAGTCTAACACAGGCAATCTACCTTCTAACAAATCAACCAAACAAACGAATAAATCATATTGGCGACAAAATAACCTACAATTAACATGTCTGTCTGTCTGTTTATAAGATATCGTTGACAGATAATATCTGCGGCACCGCACCGCCCGCCCGCACCCCGCTTGCCGCTGCTGCTTGCCGTGCGGGTGCGGCAAACACATAAAAACTGACGCAAAAAATTAATTAACACATCAAGAGTCAAGATTTTTTTTTAAGGACATGTTTTATATGTAACGAGAACTGCATACTTAATAGTTTTAGAAAATTTATAATGTACGATCAATTAAAGTTTGTTAGTGTGGCTGAATCGTTAATTTATTTAATAGGTAGGTATAATATTACTTTTAGTTTTTTTTTAATGATAAGTATCGTGTATGGTAAGCATGCTTTGAAAAGTTTTGAATTCATCGAATTAGATCACCTAATCAACTCCAGCTGAAATTACATGTAACGTTCATAAGTGCTTTATTAGGACCTAAACTGAATAAATGAGTTGGAGAGATATAGGAAGAGTAACTGAATGAAAAGAAACCTTTTTTTTCTTGTAAGTACATCTTAAAAAATGGTTATCATTGAAAATATAAGTTTTATTTAAAAAAAAAACATTTATTTTGTATTATTAAATTGTCATTGGCTCTGACCATTAGAAAATACTACGAAACCTTTTAAATTTAATTTAGCTTGGCGTACTTAGGTATCATTGAGATCAAAACTCAAGCTTATAAGTACATAGGTATATGTAAAAAATAAATCGAATCGTAGTCGTATCGTAAACACTAAACAGTATCATTTGTTAAGTCACCTTTAAATTTTGTAAAGACAACCTTGTTTTTTTTATTCCATTGTCTCATGTCCGCGGCCTAAAGTCATTAAAATGCATTATTTATCATTATGCTATTTATCATTACTCAGTTTACATAGTAATGCAAGTCATTACTTGGCCGCTGATTGTTAAATTTGGTCTCGTTTTTTTACCAATTACAAATGATTCACTAAGGTGCAATATTATTATTTTATACTTCTACTACTAATAACAGAATGATGTCATTGTCTGGGATATTGCTATAAATAACGTATAAAATAAGCATTAAAATAAACTTGATACATATTATTATGTAAACTTTCAAAGTCAAAAGCCATTTATTCAGTTTGGGCCCTAGGAGGGCACTTATGATGGTCGAATTTACTGAAGTTACCACCGGTTCGGAGGTCAGCCTTCAACTGAGAAGAACCGGCAAGAAACTCAGCAAGGTTAAATTTTTTATATATAAGTTTTTTTTTGTATAATCTGACCATTGGCTATATTTTTTCAAAAACAGCAAAATGACAATCTATATCTATATCTATACTAATATTATAAAGAGGAAAGATTTGTATGTAAGTATGTTTGTAACGAATTGGCTCAAAAAGTACTGGACCGATTTTAAAAATTCTTTCACCGTTAGAAAGCTACATCTTCACCGAGAAACATAGGCTATATTTTATCCCGGGAACGCGGGTGAAATGCGGGGTGAGAGAGGGGCGGTAGCGAGCCCAAGCTGCCATACACTCGCGGCATTTCGCGTGACTTCAAACGCGAATGACCACTGTATATAATTAAGCTGTGCGTATAGCATATGTTGAGACGCAGCTATGTATATTAATATATTATGCTCTTTTAGACTAAGGAGAAATAGGGCTAAGAAAGGTACCAATCACCTTTAATTTATTTTAATACGCCTTTAGATTATCCGTCCAAGCTTTATAATTTTCTGATTTGTGAACTACTAATACAGTAGAGCGTCGATTAACCGAACTAATTGGGGGACTAGGGTGTTCGGAAAACCGGTATTTTTGGATAATCGAACTGTACCTTAGTTTGATTTTGAATGAATCAGCTGTCGATGAATCAGCAGATAGTTTTTCTCCTTGTATTTGAAGCTCACGAATGCCATGTCTTGACTTAAATCGTTTTAGCCAGCCTGTGCTTGCTTGAAAATTTGACGGCCCTCCAAGTTTTTCGTTAAATTGAACTGCTTTTTCACACAGAATTGGGCCAGTAATAGGTTCCCCCTGGGATCTTTTTTGAGTAAACCACTTATATACAGCATCATCTAAATTCGTGTTTGAGGCAAGTTTCATCGTTTTACGACTCGTGGATCCGTCAGTAGAATCAAGCTGGGATATAAAGTTAATTATGCTCGTCTTTTGTTTTTTTATATCCGTAATGGTAGACTTACCAACTTGGTATTCATTGGATAACTTGGTTGCAGATTCACCATCCTCTAACCGTTTATTAATCTCGTATTTATCTTTCATAGAAAGGACAACACGTTTACGTTTAGGCATTTTAAATAAATAGTTTACTTTCACGCTGCAATTTAGTTTAATGACTAGCGGTTACGACGTGTTACCAAATGAACAAGTGTTCGAGTTGACAAGCGCGCGTTAACTGCGCGGGCGGGAGGCGCGAGCGATGCACACACGAGTCGGTGGGGCGTTGACCTTCCGCGCGTTACTACTGTTCGGTTAAGCGGTCGTTCGGTTGAGCGACGTTCGGATAATCGAGGTTCCATGTACCTATATGAAATGATTAAAATGAACGCCTGAAGAAATTCTAATCCTAACTTAATATAAATGCCAATGTGAGTTAAAGGTAACAAACAAACAAACTCACATTCACATTTATAATAATACTAGCTGTCCCAACAGACGTTGTCCTGTCCAACTCATACACAAAATTTCATCCAAATCGGTCCAGCCGTTTATCCTATCTCTCAAGTTGGACCAGACTGCTCACGGTGTGCCAATTTAATTTAAAATCGGTTAAGTAGTTTAGGAATCCATCGTGACAGGAGATTTATATATATTAAGATAAGATATATGTTGTGATATTTTTTTTTTTTTTTGACTGGAACAGGAAGGTGGTGGGTCCAGGGGACCTTCTTCCACCGTTACGCGGACTTTTTGCGGTGAGCGCTGAGGGCTCTCAACCGCTACTTAAAACTAAAAACTAAAACTAAATAATTTTGGGCAACGGTAGCCTGAGGGTGCCCCCTGTGGGGCTCGACCTCGGCTCAGGACGTTGCCTGGGGAATGAGGGAGGACTTAGCATGCAAACAATTATAATTATTTGGGGATCGGTCGGATTTCTAATATGCAGCTCGGGCCGCTTAAACGGGACGAGACTGAGAGGGACGTCGCGACGGTCCTCGCCGGCGAGGACGAAATCTTGGTTGTCGGTTGCGCATTTGTATCTGTTTTCGGGCTTCGTCAGCCTCGATTTGAGCTAAAGTGGTGGCATCGTCTGGTTCGCTGAGGGCGTGCCTAGGCCTACGGATGCGGGAAATAAGGGACGGGGTGTATGTGATAGTGTTGACTATCAAGGGATTCGCGTGGTGCGCTGCGGTATCAAAATATCGGCGCGAGGCGCGTTTTATAAATTGTTTGATTGTAGGGAGACCTAAGTCAAGGTGGAGGTTTTCATTGCGCATGTACCACGGGGCGCCCGTGGCTTTGCGCATGAAACGGTTTTGAATCACCTGAAGGGTGTGGAGATGTGTGGGAGCAGCGTGAGCGAACACGGTGCTCGCATACGTCATGACTGGACGGATACACGCGGTATAGAGTCTAACCTTGCTTTTTAGGGCAAGTTTAGACCGGGCGTTGATCATGCAGTGGAGTCGTCCTGCCACAAAGGCGGCGCGCGCGCGAACCGCCCTTATGTGTGCAGCGAAGGATAGGCGATCATCGAGGGTCACACCGAGATATTTGGCTTGCCTCTCCCAAGGGATCGGCTCGCCGAATAGTGTGACTGGGTCGGGGATGGGGGGACGTCTTTTTCGGTCGGTTCTATAAAAGAGAACCGCCTGACTCTTGGAGGGGTTGATCTCTATTCTCCATTTCCGGAACCATGCGCCTAGGGCGTTGGCTGCGGTCTGGAGTTTCTTAGAGATCGCGGGCGGGCTTTTGCCTGAGCAATATACGGCAGTGTCGTCTGCAAAGAGAGCGAACTGCGTATTCCTGACTCTAGGGATGTCGCTCGTGTAGAGCGTGAAGAGCAAGGGAGATAGTACCGAGCCCTGCGGGACACCGGCACTAATGGGGTGTGGTGAGGACAGGACGCCTTCGACCCGATATCGAAAGAGGCGATTCGACAGAAAGTCTCGTAAGATGGTCACGAGTCTCGGTGGCACACCTAGGGTGTAAAGCTTGTAGATCAAGCCTGTGTGCCACACCTTGTCGAATGCCTTTGCGACATCGAAGAAAAGGGCGCCTGTCATGTGACCTCTCTGGTAACTTGTGGAGATGTGTTCAACAATTCTATGGACTTGATGAACACACGAGTGTTTGGGTCGGAACCCAAATTGCTCGTCTGGGAGGAGTTTGTTAGCATCGGCAAATGCTTTAAGGCGGACATAAATGATTCTCTCATAAATCTTGCCCAGTACGTTGAGCAGACTTATGGGACGATAACTGGAGGGCTCGGACTTGGGTTTGCCGGGCTTGTGGATCCCAATCACGTGGGCTTCTTTCCACTGGTGTGGGAAAATATTGTTTGAGAGGGCGGCATTGAAGATGGCCGTCAATAGCATGATAAGGGAGGCTGGGAAGAGTTTGATCACTCTGTTGGTGATCTTGTCCGAGCCCGGGGCCTTACGAGGGTGTAACTTCCCGATGATCGCTTTCACCTCGTCATGGGTCGCGGGTGGAAGTGGGTCGTCATTTGTGTTGACGTCGTTGGCGACGTCGTCAGTCGGGGGAGCGGGAGGAGGTAACGGAAGAGCGGTCCTCCGTTCTACTTCGGCTGTAACTTTCTCCAAATGACGCGGGTCAATAGGGAGAGAACTGGGCGTACATTGAGCCTCCAGACTTTCGGCGAGGCATTCGGTCTTTTCCACGTCTTCAAAGGCGGGTGGAAGGTTGGGTCGCTTTAAGGGAGGCATTGGAACTACTGTGTCCTTTGTGAGGGCACGAGACAGTTGCCAAAAGGCTAGGTGGGAGGGCTTGATTTCGCTGAGGGTCTGGCCCCAGCGATTCTCGCGAAACTCTGCGATGCGTGCCTTGACGGCACGTTCGAGAGCTCGTAATTGGACACGATTTTGCTCTGAGGGAGCTCTATCGTAGGCGCGAATGGCGGCTTTCTTCTCCCTCAGCAGGTCACGTATGTCGTCGGGCAAGTGCCAGCGTCGGTCATCCTCCGCTGGTACTGTCCGAGAGCAATCGCTAACTAACGATTGCACGTGACTTGTGAGTGAGTCGATAGCGCCTACAGCGTCGTCGGCGGTGACTAGGCTGTCAGGGATACGGTCTAGATGGACGGACGAGGTCGCCTTGAGGCTTTCGCCTAATTTGTCCCAGTCCGTCACGACCTTGGTGCGAGAGGGTTGACCTGAATCTGGGGGACCTACGCGCGGTGTAAACTCTAGGATTACAGGCCGGTGGTCCGATTGGAGCTCGTGTAGCACTGCTAAGTCATGCAAACGTAAGTTTACATTACGCAGCAGCGCCACGTCGAGTATGTCGGGTCTGTGAGTCACTATGTCCGGGAAGTGAGTCGGTTCGTATGGGGCGATCAGGTCCACGTTGAGTGGCCCGAGGAGGGATTCAAGAATACGCCCTCTGGTATTGTTTGCGACGCAATTCCAGAGGGTGTGTTTCGCGTTTAGGTCGCCCGCCAGAATGACTGAGCTACCTAAATTGAAAAGGGATTCTAAGTCACGTTTGAGTGACATTCCTAAGTCGGGTAGGTTGTGAGAATGGGAGCAATATGCCGAGACTAGTATAATGGATGAGTGTCCAGTCATACCGAGCCTACAGATTGAAGCCTCAATGTACTCTAGGGATGGTGCGTCCATAGGGGAGCAGTGAAGGGATCTTTTATAATATATGAGGGTGCCGCCTTTTGCGGCGTTGGGTCTGTCATTGCGAATTATCTGATAATTCGCAATTTTAGGGTCCCTATGAAAGGGCTTAAGAAATGTTTCCTGTACCAAAAGGATATCGAGTTGATGCTCTCGCAGGAATTCTGCGATCTCATCTCGTTTACCTATAATGCCGTTGGCATTGAAGGTTCCTAACTTAAGGGATCGGGGTTTGATTCTATTGCGCGTGGGTGTAATATCCATTAAGGATTTACGCGAAAGTGATCGAGTTGGCAAGCGATTTTGTTAAATCGCAGCGCTGCAGATGCAAGGGCACGACCGTTGCCCTCGCTCTGTTTAATAAGATCGGCGAGCTCCCTAATTTCATCGAAGTTTATGAAATCGATGAAGCGCTCCACGAGTGCGAAATCCGCATCCACACTCGACGGAGGGTTTTGGTCCCGTTTTGGTGACGGGTTTGCGCGGCGGGTGGTTTGGGTTGGCGGTGACGGCGGGGCGGGCGCTGAAGGCGCTGCGGTGGGTTTCGGCTGCCAAGCGGAAACCTTGGGAGGAGGAGGTGGTGGCTGGGTCGTGGTTTGCTCGGAGAGAGCAAACGCTTCCCTTGGGAGAGGAGGATACTCCTTAGGAGAGTTGGAGTTAAGGCGGGCCCATTGAGAGTGCCTTTGAGGGCGCAGATCGGTCTGCGCCGGGTTGGAGATGGGGGCTTTGCGCGTTGAATGGCGCGAAGGGCGGGGAGCCTTCGAGCACCCGCGGTAGTTCGCGGTGTGCCCGGTCTGGTTGCAGAGAACGCAACCAGGTGGCGGGGTGTTTTCATCTATGACCTTTGGACGGTCACAGTCTTTGGTGGCGTGAGGTGTGAGGCACTTCACGCACCGGGGGGGAGCAAAACAATTGCGGGCGGAATGGCCGTACAATTGACAGTTGTGGCACTGGGAGGGGTAGCCGCCCTTTCGGACGCCCTCGACGGTGAAGCCGTCGCTCAAGCCGCACACAGATTTTACTCTGTATATGGCCTTGCCGGCCTTCCCTTGGTCCAGTGCCACAATCACCATGTTATATGGCTCGTGGCCACGTCCTTTGTGCATCCGGTGCACTGACTGAATCGGGAGGTCGTGCTCCTTAAGGGAGGCTTCGACTTCTGAGGTGGGGATTTCGCGGGGGATGCCGCGGATCACCACCCGGAGGGCTTTCTCCTCAGGGAGAGTGTAAGTGTGGAAAGCCACCTTACGTTCTTTGAGGAGTTTGGTCAGGGCCCGGTGGTCCTGTGAAGTGGGCACGGTTACCTTGATGCCGTGCTCGGTGGAGCGGGCAGAGGTATATTGAATCTTGTTAGGAGTAAACCATCCGGACACTTCGGTCCATCTGGATTTGTCCTGAACAAACAGGGGAGGCGGAGAGTCCTTCCTCATCGGGACTTGGGATTGGGTCTGGGATTGGGTTTGGGGCTGGGATATGCGCGTCTCTGGGCGGCCTTGTTCCTCCGGGGGAGGAGCCATGGGCACGTCCATTAGCGGCGGGGGTGTGGGCACAACAGTGTCCATGAGTGGGCGGGGCTTGGGTGATGGGCAAGGGGAAGGGGCGGAAGCTTTGGCAGCTTTGGCAGCTACCTCGGCTTCAGTGGCTTTCGCCTTCTTTTTCCGCTTGCGCTTGCCCCCGACGACCGTCGTGAACTCTCCCTCCGAGGAGGAGGAAGAGGACGACTGGCCGGTCGTCGCGGCAGGCGCAGGCGGAGAGGGCGGTTCGGATTCCGCAGGAGAGGGCGGGGCGGAGGGTTCCGCGGGAGAGGGAGGGGCGGAGTGATCCGCGGTTGATTCCGCGGGAGAGGGAGGCGGGGAGTGTTCCGCGGGTGATTCCGCGGGGGAGAATTCCGCGGATATCACGGACATCCTTGAGGATGACCGTGAAGTGGGAGCGGGTCGGGGAGGTAGGACCGATGACCCGTATCGCTCGGCGAGGAAATCCCAGGACTCTTCGTCCTGGAGAATCTCGTCCAGCGTCAGGGGTGGGTGGTCGTTCTGGCTGGCCATGATGGCCAGCCAGAGGGAGCTACTCTAATTCGGCAAACTACCGTGGTTTCGGACGCGGGGCGTTCCTGAGTAAAAGAAACCACAAGAAACCTCAGGCGATCGCCCTAATCTAACCTACTATCTCGCCCCGGGTGGATGGGCCCGGGGGTGTGTGTTACACTCCCAACCGGGATAGGTCGGGAGGTGAGTAGGCCCTAGGGTGTGCCCTAAGCTTGTCTCCCGCTGCCAATCTTATTGTGCAGCGGGTTCCTAAGTCCCTGCCTAACGACAACTGGGGTTGGCTAGGGAAGCCCCCAAGGCCAACTGGTCCAGTCCCGTCCGGGTTAGCGTTTTCCTTAAGGGAAACCGCGAGCGCCCGGGTCACGCTCGAACCAGCTTAGTTATCACCGTTAGGTATCCACTGGTTCACCACAAGTAAATATCTGTGGTTTTGAGAGCGCGATGTCGTAAGAACAAATATTCGTTTGGAGACTCTAAACTGAAAAGTTCCGAGTCAACAAACTGATAAGGTCGGTTCTGCGAAAGGCCAGGTATAAATACCAGAGCGCTTCCGAGAATCGAGTCGGGGTGGCGGGCGGAGCACAATAGACCGTACGGGGTACGTCTGTACTGTGCGGCGGCTCGGAGCGAAGTCATGTTGTGATATTAGTTTGGTTAGTTTAGTAGACACTGAGAAATCAGTGCCGGAGAAAGACATATGTTTTGTTTCATTTTTTTACTAAATAATACTAATAATTGTAAAAGGATATTAATTGGGTAAGAAATAAAATGCTTTTTATTTTCTTGATATTGTATATTTTATTAAAATTATCTACGTGCCAAATTCCAGTGATTAAAAAAAGAGAAAATTCAAAAGGTGCTCCTCCGCTCTTCGGGTACGGAACACAAACAGTTGAAGAACGCCACGATTACTTGTTGACAAGGCTCATGCCATCAACGAAATAATCAGTGAACTATTGAAAATAGTTGATTGTAAACATTCGAAGTAGGAAGCGCTCGTGGCGTAAGAACGGCTAAGTTAAACAACGCCCAGGCAGGCCGGTACCTGGTTGGGTGACCGCCTAGTGGTATTTCATCTTGAGCGTTTCCGTGCTTCGGTCGTTAAGCTAGTTGGAGAACTAAAGGGCTTGAACGCTCCAACAGTAGGTTGTCCACTAGTATACCTCTACCAATCCGCAGTGGGCTTACGTGGTGCGCTGGTGGAGTATTTGTATTCCCTTTCACCCTTATTCGTGAAAGGAGGCCTGTGCTCAGCATTGTGACATATATAAAGGCTGTAAAGGAAGGAAGGAAGGTACTTATTCATGTACCTACCTGGTTGTTACCAAAGCTGTTTTGAAGCACTGTTATTTATCCATATGTTCGCGTAGCAACGGTGATATATTTTTTGTCTGCGACGACGCTACTAAGGATGTCACAAGACTAAGCGGTTCTGTGGCTACCATAGTCGTGTCCTTACTATTTCTTTTTTGTGTTAATCTTTCCCTGTGTATCATAAATATAACTAATTTATATAAAAATAATATTAGGCAGAGAGTTATCAACACATAATTGTTAACGTTCCCATTCCCAACGCAACTTCGATTAATCACAGACTCATAAAATAAAATAAAAATAGTTCATATTGGTTGTTATAGTTTATAGCAAGTGAATGATTAGGCAATGTTTCTAAAAATATAAATATACGGTAAAGGTACTTACATTTAAACACTTCTCATGTCTCGAGCTCTAGCTCTCAAGTGCTCCAAATATCGCTTTTTATGTTTTTTTTGTTTTTATTTTATTACCCATGTCGTAAAATTATGTTTCTATCAGTAGATTATTACAATAAGCTAATTAAAACAATATCAAACAACTATATACTGTCTTAAGCGAAAAATAAATAAATATAACAACGTAAATAAACGTAAAAATTTATGCGAACACTGATTGTGTTACCCATATTCGCAAATAAATTGATTGATTGAAAAAATATATCACGAAAACAAGTATAAGTCCGTTGTCGGCAAAGGCTACGGCCGATTAACAATGCAAGAGTAGCTAAATCAATACGTTCACCGTGATTTTGTATATGCAAGAAAGAGATGAATATAGTGCTCACATATCTTAATTCCTACAAGGTTTGGGACTACGAGGTTTTATTCTATAATTTTTGAGATCTTTATTGAGACTTTATCACAATCAAAAACACGATTGATAGAAATTTTCTCGATAAAATCAAATACCAAAGAAGCATCTGAAAGATAAACATTTTTCAGTGTAACTCTTATATGCAGGTGAATTTGACAATGAAATTGAATACAAAATATTGGTAATTTATTCTTCTAATAATATCCAAAACAGATTATGTATACAAAGCATGATTTATAGTTTTTTTCTAAAAAAAATATTTCTCTTGAAATAGTAACCCGCCTAATTTAAGTTTTCTGCTAACGGTTATCGGCCTACATTCCTGGTACGGCTGGACCGATTTTGACGGGGATTTTTCTTATTTTTTTTTCGGGGTGGCTGATGTTATAAGGAGTAACTTAGGCTACTTCTTATACCGGGAACGCGAGTGAAACCGCGCGAAACAGCTAGTTTATTATATATTTTTAAATGTAAAAAATATAGACATTTAAAATACTTATACCCCAGTTGTTCCAAAATTCTTAGCATTCGATAGCGTTTATTTAATGAGGAAGGTTATATTATAAACTATACAATATGTTAATGCGGGTGAAACCGCGGGACACAGGTAGCAGTGGAATATATTATATAACTACCTTTAAGTATGTAAGTAAAATTAATTACTTTCATACATACTAACATTGACAACAAAATATGAAACATTTATTGCATATCTAGTATATATATGTTTTTTATCTTATTCCACACCAAATTATACTCCATGATTAAAACTAGTGTTTTGGCCGTCGCTTCGCCGAGTTCGCCCGAACGCGATAGTGCAAGCGCTTGCGATGTTCTCTAGGAGAGGTGCTCCCCGCACGGCCGGCGATTTCGAACGATTTATTTTCAAGGTATCTCCTTAAGTACCAAACATTTTCTCTGACAAGGCGCCTTCAGTATTTTGTGGAAAAGCAATTGAGTATCAGAATGCAATGAGATTTATTTTTATTTTCTTGTCTGTCTGTCTTTTTGAACACGCTAATCTTCGAAACCACTGAACGAATTTTCATGGAATTTCCACAGGTTTGGAATTATTTCATCCAAATCGGGTGAAAGGAAAAAAAATTGTATAATTTTGGTTATAAGGCGCCATTTCCTCGGCACTTTCCGTGGACTGTCAACTCTCAACAAAGTTCCAAAATAGCTTATAAATTAATTTATACTGTATAGCAATATAAAACTTAATAAGCAGATAAGCCAGTTCCTCGTAGTAACGGCGATAATGTGTCGAGGAAGCGGCGCAAGCGCAAGCAGTCGTCCTTTAGCACGCGATTAAGTTTCTCAGGGTTACTAACACATGCGAATATTGCACTAAGACCTACTTAACAGTAAAGTTTAGATTGCGTACGTTATATTAGTCTATATTTCACGTAATTCTATGCAGTATTACGGAAGTTATGACCGTGAGAAGTTTTGAGCACTTTTTAAATTTCCAAGATGGCGCGCGCTTGTTGCGTGACGTCAGCGGTCCTCTCCCTCCGTTTCGCTCGTTTGTTTTTTTTTTTATAGGCTTGTGTTTGACCACAATCGTGATGATGTAGCCGAAGGTGGTAAGCACACAAAGCCCGAAAGGAACTGCCTCTCAAGTGCAGCTGCCGGAACACACCATTAGGTGTTTGGCGAGAGATATTCAACTCGAGGGTGGTAGCCAGCCAGGCGGGTACTACAAAGTACCCTACCACCGTGCAAATGTGTGAATGAAACTCATTGAATTGGTGTCTCGCGCGCACGCTGTACTTATTTTGTATCGTTGCTTTGTTTATTAGTTTGTTATGGTTGGAACAAGTTAATCTGTTAAGTACCTTTAGTTACATCTACGCCATTGAAGAGGGTTATCAGAAAAGTCAGTCGGATAATCTGCCGAGAGTTATATTAGCTGAGTTCTGATAGCTGGATGGTGGCTCAATATTTTATAAAAAATAAAGATAAAGATTTTACGACTGCCGAAATGTGTGGAATAAAAATGAAAAGGTAAGTAAGTACCTACTTAGTACCTTTGTCTTTTGTTTAAAACATTTATAGGTTAAGTTGGTAGCTACCTACCTAACAACCAACTCAGGTTTTTGAACTAATCTATTTCGACAGGCAAACTTATGAGGGACGATGTCTTTCTTTAGTTTGAGCCGTTCTCCAATTAAATTGTGCTTCATATAGTTATCCATGTCCTTTTCCGTCTGAAAAAAAAAATAGGTAACAAAATTCATGATAACAATCATCCAAAGGGTTAAGTACTAAATTAGACAGAGCCACAATGTATACAGCTATAGCTGCTTACCATGGATATGTGTCATCCTTACTAAGATGTGGTATTGTTACGTGGGGCAATTCAACGGATTCTGATATTATCTCTAAAGCTCAAAAGAAATGCATCAGATCACTGGTTGGAGTTTGACCTTTGGATAGTTGCAAGCCGTTATTCAAGTCTCTAAATATACTGCCACTACCTTGTTTGTACATTTTTGAGATCACTTTGTTCGTTAAGAAACATAATAGTATATTTGAAACTAATAAACAAATGGCTGACACAAGTGGTAGAAGCAAAAACCGTTTGTATGTTCCTGTCCAAAGACTGAATGTTTATAGAAACAATGTTTATTGTATGGCGATCTGTATATTTAACCACTTGCAATTTTTTTATGAATAAGATGTATCACTCAATTAATGAATTACTCGATGATAATTTTATTAACCGTAACTCTGTTCAACATATTCTAATGGATATAATTATCTAGTTTGACATTAATAGCTAAATGTGTGTAATGTAATATAATTATGAATTGTATTATTTTAAATGTCAATTAGTTATAAATTGATAATGTTTGCACACCGATGTACGGTATAGTAAGCCTGGAATACATCTATTTTGTCACAATTGTCACCCTTATAATAATAATAATAATATTTATTTATTGTGACAACTGAGGACCACTTGTTAGTGACAACTTAAAATTAGAAATGTAGGGTAATGTAGCATTTATCCGTTATTACGCACTATCACGTCTATGGCGTGCTTTAACATAGGCGTATCAAATTTACTCGCCAGTGTCTTCAGGATACCATTGGGACTACAGCGCATCCTTTTGAGTAGGCAAGCGTGCTTTTTACGAATGATCATTGAATGATATTCATGCAAATAAATTTAATTATTATTATTATAAGTTTCCGTACTATATGGGTTACGTCATCGTGATAGTATAGAAGTAGGTAAGTATATAGCAAAAATACTCAAAGGAATCTCATGTAGATAATATTTTGATGACTATGTATGAAAATGCATGTCCTTTGAAGGTTCAAAATATAATAAAATATCAAGGAATGAATTAAGGCGCTGACAACAGCTAAATGGCCTTGAGAAATTGAAATTTTAGCCACGCCCCTCTAAATCCCCAATATATATAGCACGTATAGCACAGCATAGCGCCACACACGAAGACGCGGTAAAACGGTGCACTTTTTCGGCCATCATCCAAACAATAAACAAGTACAAATATATCTATGAAACTAACACAACTAGATGGCGCTATTATTGATAGTATAAATATGTAATTACAACTAGCTATAAAGAAATAGTAATAACCGAGTTCTCAATATATTTTAACCTAGTTCCTTAACCTTATTTCCATCTTTCACACCATTATTTACAATAGTATGTACCTACTAATTTTAATGAAACCGCTTCTCTTATCATTTTATATTCGCGTCGCCCGTGTGGATGTATAAATGTTTTTTAATAAGAAATATGAATGAAGAAAATAATGTACAAAATTCAAAATATATAGCTAGGTTTCATTTTTAGAAAACGTCGTTTTACCGTGTTTTCAATCAATGAGAAACTGCTACAATTTCATTAGAATACGAAAGTAAATTTCGCCGCCATCAATAAGTAATTAATAGCTCAGGTGGGAGATCGTGCTATCCTCGAACTAGATGTCCACGGATCGAGTCCTGTTGGCGACTTATGTTTGATTACTTTTTCGATATGATTCATCCTACTTTTGTAACTTTTTCATCTTTCACACCATTATTTACAATAGTACCACAGCGTAACAAGTCATACAGTGGTTTATCGCGTTTGAAGTCACGCGAAATGCCGCTTTTGTGTAGACATTCGTCATTATTCGTAGTATGTGTATGTAGAACTAATACCTAACATATTTTTTATTGTTTATGACCTTTAATAATATAATAGGATACCAAAATAAAAAAAATGAGAGAGAGAAATACTGAGATACTTATTCTTTTAAAAACTACAAATGTGAAACTGAAAGGTATTTTCAACATTTGGATTCACTAATTTTCAGATTGCGATTGTTGAATTTGACGATGTAGTCAATTCTCATACGTAGAAATAATTTTAATAAAAATTCAGACGGGAAGCAGGCCCATGGTTTTGTATTAAAATTAATGTTCTTTAGCTGTTGATATAATTGACTTCTAATATTATTTCCAACAAACGTTGTAAAAGTTGTCTGTAAAGTGTCTTCTAATTTTTGGCAGTACGTTAAAATACTAATACATAATAGTTTGCTAATAGTTAAATTAGGTCGCGCAGAGATATCACTACTCCATATTCGTAATCGGCACCCCTGAAAACCATGGAAACGATACCCATATTGATTTTATTTAAAAATTCACGTCCGCCATCTTGAATCTCGAAATATGTTATATATTCGTAATTGGCACCCCCGAAAACCATGGAAACGATACCCATATACATAGATGTTATTAATTCGCGTCCGCCATCTTGAATCACGAAATATGTTATATATTCGTAATCAACACCCCCGAAAACCATGGAAATGATACCCATGTACATAGATGTTATTTAATAATTCGCGTCCACCATCTTGAATCACGAAATATGTTATATATTCGTAATCAGTACCCCCGAAAACCATGGAAACGATACCCTTATACATAGATGTTATTTAATAATTCGCGTCCGCCATATTGAATCACGAAATATGTTATATATTCGTAATCGGCACCCCCGAAAACCATAGAAACGATTCCCATATAGATTTTATTTAATGATTCGCGTCCGCTATCTTGAATCTCGAAATATGTTATATATTCGTAATCGGCACCTCCGAAAACCATGGAAACGATACCCATATTGATTTTTTTTTTAATTCGCGTCCACCATCTTGGATCTCGAAATATGTTATATATTCGTAATAAGCACCCCCGAAAACCATGGAAACGATACCCATATAGATTTTACTTAATAATTCGCCTCATAATTGTACAAAATTCAAAATATATAGCTAGGTTTCATTTTGTCGTTTTACCGTGTTTTCAATCAATGAGAAACTGCTACATTTTCATTAGAATACGAAAGTAAATTTCGCCACTATCTATAAGTAATTAATAGCTCAGGCGGGAGATCGTGCGATCCTTAAACCAGATGTCCGCGGTTCGAATCCAGATGATGTCTCCAGTTTCATTCATTAAATTTCCTCTTTTTCAAGTTCCTTCTTTTGTTTACCAAAATAAAAAGTATTATATACCAGCACAACTCAATCATCCAGGTACTTTACATTCATTATAAAACATGGTGTCATCACATGGATTTGAACACACACATCCAAGTAGTTATAGGTTCTTGACCTATAACCAGGACCGCTGAGCTAACAATGACTTGACCTATGTGATGAAAATAAGAATCTTTCTCGGTCAGTGATGCGGCACGACAAATTTTATTCCCAATGCATGAAAGATTAAAAAATTAATCAGTTATATGCCCTTTTTGTGGTAAGTAAATCTTTAGTTTGAATACCTACTTTTTTATGCGAAATAATACGACGAGATCATATTGTAAAAGTTATGTAATGCAATTCATTTTCCCTCCAAATATTGTCATTTAATTTGATAAAAAAATCAATAAAAAGTTATAATGTGAATAGGCTGAATACATTCATAAATTACACTGCAATCTAGCGGCAGTGATATGACGCTTTGACAAACACAAGTATTTGTTTACTTTTATCATTGTCAATCACTGTGAAATAAATTGCTTACTACCTTACTTTATTCATCAGGCATTGCACATTTTTTTTAAAAGATATTTTACCCATTTATGGATGATAATGTTGAAACCGCGCGCTCGGAAAAAAAGTGGTATAGGTCCGTCTAGCAACGCGGATCGCCGCGGAATGCGAGTGAGGGCAAAGCAAAATACGCAAGTAACGTGACAGAAGAGTGTGGCATAATGTTGACTCCTCCCCCTAACTGCTCCGAATTAATAACGTAAGCGACATTTATAAAAATAATTAATTATGTACAAATAAATTCCTTATTCCAAAAACTAACGAAATAAATCATTTTCTAATTATTCGAACAATATTAATGTAAAATATCACATCGAAAAATACATTCATGTATAGGATAAATTTGGGAATTCCTTGATTTTCAGAGTTGTGTTTGGCAATTTTTTTTATCGAGGCAATGAAATGAAATCGTGTTTTGAGATTAATAAATTTGTCATTTATATCCTTGAGTATCGTGTATTTAAATTTCAATACCGTACATTTAGTAGGATTAATATAGGTTGGGTTGCAATAGAGAGACTTTAGCTGTTGTCAGCGCCTTAAGTAAAAGAGAAGAGAACCCCGTTTTACCGATAGTGCTTTTGACGTTAAGTTGGCAGCTCTATTATTAACCGACTTCAAAAAAGGAGGAGGTTCTCAATTCGACTGAATGTTTTTTTTGTATGTTTGTTACGCCGCCAATTATGAATTGATTTTGATGATTCTTTTTTTGTTTGGTAAGTCATACTTGAGAGGTGGTCCCATATAAATTTTATTATGATCTGATCATGGACTTTGAAGATATGACGGAATTCCTCAACGAAAAGGAGCACGAATATCGCGATTGAAATATCTTATTCAATAATCGACAATTATTATTGATAGGCATATCCTCGATCAGAGACAAATCTTGATAGGTTCAATACACATAAGAAACTGAAAACTCGCTGAAACAAAACAAATCAAGAAAGTAACCTGAATACCAAGTAATTTTAATGTTTTACTTGGCACCGACATCAAAATGCTGTAGAAAGTATTTATTTTTTGCTTTTTAGTTTTCAGTTATTTGGTTAACTTTATTTTTGAAGTCGGTTTTTATTTTTATTTAACACTTTTAAATTACGAATATGGGTAGACCCAGTAAGGCAGCTTTTCGAATGCGGAAACGACGGCTAGATGAAATGGAATAAAACAGAACCGTACAGAAACAAGAATATTGAAAAAAAAAAATGAATGAAAGTCCGCAGGAGTTGGGCCGTCACTATCTATGGTCTTTTTCATCAGTTTCACATCACCACCACCACATCTGGAGGATGTGTTCCGTCAATAATGACGGAAAAACGAGTGAACATTCACTAAAAAAAAACCGAATTGAGAATCTCCTACTTTTTTAAAAGTCGGTTAAAAATAAGACCAAACGGCAGAGGATACACTCTGTGAAAGAATCTTTAAAAGTGTTAACGACATGTCTAGTAGTTTATGGTTAAAATGACGGCAGGAAGTTTAATATTTCTGCCAAAATGTTTCTAAAATTTTGTACACTAACTCTAAGTATACGTACATAGGTAAGTACTATCCTTAGCGGGCCGCTAACAGCTGTAGATTGAATACCACTGTCATTCTTAAACTTACTTCACTTTTAATCAACATACCTATTAGTGGTTAAAAGTCATAGGTAGATAACAATCACGAAATATTGTAGGTACGTATCATTATCTAGGTCAGGTAGTAGTGTTAGGTAGGTATAACTTTATGTACGTAATGTAACCTATTATCATTAAAAAATATATGGTTGGTTTCCATTCCAGAGAGCATTATACGATGTCTTGGTTCATGATTTTCTCTTATTTAGAAGGATCAATAAACTTTCTTTCATAAGAAATTGAAAAAACTTTAAACATTTGAGTTTACCTACCTTTGTCAGAATACATAACATAGTGCTTCACGAGAAAAGGATACATACAATAATTACTTACATCAAAATGATCTTCACAACAAAATGCAATAGTTTTCGGTCCTATTGTATCCTCTCTGCGTATTGCGGTCAACCATTTCTTCCTTATTGTAGGATTTTTAGGTATAGTAAAAAATAGTTGTTCGGGTGTTTTAACGTTGGAATTAAAACACTCAGGCACTGCACAGTATTTTCTATTCATTTTCTCGCAATAAAACCGCAAGTACGAGCGACCAGCAGCGGTGATTGAATGAATACTACTGAAGCGAATGCCCGCCCGCTCACCGCCCGGTTCGCAGCGTTGAGGGGACAAGTGACGTCACACCACAGCGCGATAAAACGCCTCGGGCGTTTTTAGGGTTCCGTACCCAAAGGGTACAACGGGACCCTATTACCACAGCGTAATTACATACAGTGGTCTATCGCGTTTGAAGTCACGCAAAATGCCGCTTTGTATAGGCATTCGTAATTGCTCCATTGTGTCCCAAGCGAGTGTATGGCAGCTTTGGACTTCGCTACCGCCCCTCTCTCTGTCGACTGTAAGAAAGAGTTACATAGACTGTGCTTTTACTAAGACCCGCTGTCCGTCCGTCCGTCTGTCACCAGGCTGTATCTCATGAACCGTGATAGTTAGACAGTTGAAATTTTCACAGATGATGTATTTCTGTTGCCGCTTTAACAACAAATACTAAAAACAGAATAAAATAAATGTTTAAGGGGGCTCCCATACCACAAACGTGATTATTTTACTCGTTTTTGCTCGATATTGATAACGGGGGGGGGGGGGGTGAAATTATCAGAGCATGTTTAAACATACTTTGTATCTTTAAGCTCATGTTACGTTTTAAAACAAAACAAGCATTATGTGAATTTTGATCCGATAAAAAAAAAATACACCGGGAACGCGGGTGAAATCGCGGGGAACAGCTAGTATAATATAATATTATCTTTTCACGCTTAAAACGCTAAACCGAGAGCGATGAAATTTGGCATGCAGATAGCCTATGGTATGGAGAAGGACATAGGCTACTTTTTATCCCGGGAAAACATAAGATAGTATAAAAAATAAAATGGTAACCAGAAAACCTTGGACGTAACAGGATAAATTAAAAGTACACCAGTACAAGTTGGGAGTGCCCTTAATCCAGCAGTGGACTGAAAAAAGTTGTAAATTATTTTTTACATGGATAGGCAAGATTTATGTTTGTCTACAACCTCACCATATAAAATGTAGATATATAAGCTAGTAGTACTCGACTATAAAGTACATATCCTACCATGATACAAAGTTGGCTTTGACTTTCAAAGTCAAAGCCATTTATTCAGTTTAGGCCCTCGAAGGGCACTTATGAACGTCGAAGCTACTGAAGTTACCACCGATTCGGAAGACGCCTTCAACTGAGAAGAACCACCGAGAAACTCAGGAAGGTTACATTTTTTATATATTTTATTGAACAGTCTGACAATATTTGCTTTTTTCCATTAAATGTTTAACCATTTCTAAAGCATTCAAAGTATACAAAGTGTGTGTATAATAAATAATGTAACTATGTACTTCATAAGGTATCGATTAAAAACACATCGAAAACAATTATAACAAAACGAATAAACAATAATTTAACGCGCACTTCCTCAATAATGAGCCACTCACTATAAATACAATGATTATTATTTACTCAAGTAACATATCTCCTTGAATTAACACCGGATGACATAATCGCCATTATAGCGATGCATAATCAATTTGTCAATCGATACTGCGATTCGATTTGCTGATACGAGAAGTCGCAAAGAAAATGTAATACATGTATCGATTTTTTAAAGTCGCAACGAGCATTAGGATTTAGGATGCAGGATTTGACCTATGGCGATATGATCCCAAAGTCTATAGTCAGTTTTATCTCTAGGATCTAAGATGGAGAAGTCGTTTTTAAAAGCCATATAACCTATTTTGTAATAACTAACATTGGAAAAATTCATTAGGGCAGAATTAAATTAAATTAACAATTAAATTTGGGCATTGTTGCTTTATATTTTGATTTGAAATACAACAACAAGATGCTGTCTCGCTCAAAACATTTATGCACTGTATGGCAACCAATGATGTTGCGCTCATATTTTTGCGCCTATCCGAAAATAAGAAGATTAGGTTCAATTAGGTAACCCTAATCGAAAGTCCTCTTACAATTGGACATTTTGAAAAACAGACGTAACTTGGGTCATTGCTTTCGTAGCATACCAAACCCAATTTTTGTTTTCTATAGTACAAAATAGGTATTGGAATTTCCTTCAATATTAACTCGCTCGTTTTTATTTTAATTTTAATCAAATATGAATTCATTATGTACGGACTAAATCGGTGGCCATTATCAATTAAGAGCACTTGATTATGATAAGTTGACAAACGTGATTAAATTATTTCATTGTAATGCTATACCAATATTTAGATCAGTCTCGAAAGCCTAATCAATCAGGGTATCCAATCACAATATCGTGATTAGCATGTTACAAAGAAAAAAAATCAATCAGAAATTTAAATTCAAGTATATTGAATAAGAATTTTGACTTTGTATTCAAATTTAACAATGGAATGTGTGATACCGGTATTTTGAACCATATCTTCCAATCCAACGTAACTATCGAACCATATCTTCCAATCCAACAACGTATCAATTTTAAAATCTAGGAGACAACTCAGAATATTTACACAGGTGCCTGTATAAAAGATGGGATTTGATGAAAAATACGAAAACTATTAATCAAGCAAGTAAGAGAGAGACTCTCTCAAGAGAGAGAAGAATAATTTTAATAACACTGAAGACTCTAGCTGAGCTGAGTCCCCATAGCAACAATCAGGCAATCACAATGAGGAGGCAAAAAGTTAAAATGTATTCACAGCGCAGCGTGTAGCTTACCGAGCACACTAGTACAATGGAAACGTACGGACAGACAATGAGGCTATTGTTTTTTTTATGTGGGAATAAGTAGAAATTGTTCGCCATTTAACCACGTCTGATGTTCTGCTAGATTGCGGTTTAGAGATTCACTTACAGGTCAAATTAAACCATGAATTATTCGAACAAAATAAAGTAAATTGTACCTACAATTATACAAAACTGTATGGTTGCTTAGCGTATTGGTCGACGTAATCTGAGCTGCACATTTGATGAAGATGTAGGTATGTGTTTTACAATGTGCTAATGTATATGATAGAACCAGTAGTAGGACCTTCCGAATGCCGATACAAATGGAAATTAGTTTTCCAACAAAATTTGTCAATGACTCACAAGATATTGATGGTATTAAAGAAAAGCTAATACAAATACCCTAATTGCTTAATTCCCACCAGATTTGATTCTTCGATATATCATAGGTACTTATTTATGTTTTTCTAGAACTTCACCAACTTAGGTAAGTGCAGAATGGAATGCTCCTCTGGGTAGATGACGATGACCAGCAGAACAGACCAGGGAACTGGTGGATGCAAAGAGCGGAGAATTACTTAGATGTTATGGCAGATAGGGATGGGATATGTCCAACAGTCGACGTCTAAGGGCTGAAGAACATGACGCCCTTCATGTAGTTCTTGTCTTCAGGTAGTTTTGACTTTGACCTTGAACTGAAGCAATAGTGGTGAGTTCTATAGTTTATCAGCTGACTAATAAATGTACGTAGCCTCAACCTTGGTTAACAGAACGTTATCGGCGCATTTCTCCCGCTCGGCGAACCGGAGCAAACAGTCGACACGCGCTGCGCCCGCGCCTCTCTAGGTGCGCGTGCGCTTATTGTGTAAAATGTTACTGGTTGCTTGTTATAGCAATTCGAAATTGTAACTGTCAAATGTATTTTTAGACCTTAAATAGCAAAGCGATTTTTATTCTATTTGACAGAATGGTAGACTGAAATCTAGAAAAGTTGATTTGTTTGTAGAAAATTTTCATTTTCTTCTGAAGAGCAATAATTAATCGATAAAAAATTGTGGTTACACTTGAACACGTAACTATAAACACGTAGGTATTAATTGCAGTTGATATACAGAAGCAGAAAGAATAACTATGTTCTAATTATTTAATCTCCGATACTAAAATTTTGTTGGAAATTGTTAGCAAAGGCAACAGTTGTGTAGTCAGTCGCAGTCGTATGTTAAGCAATAGGCGTTTAATCGAAATAAACAAGTGGTTACGTAACGAGATCGAATCGATTGATAGTACGTTCGTTAGTGGACAATAGAATAGGTACAATAGATGATTTGTATTCTATACATCAGAGACAACACGACGGCACCATCATTACTGTACCCAGTCATGATCAGGCTGGGAACATGAAAGCTATAGGTGAAGAGATTCAAATAAAGAAAACCTTCGCATTTTGTGGTTATAGCATTTTAAAACCTAATTCTTTAGATACAGAACAACATTTAGAATGAAACCGACTCTGAGATCGTGATAAAAATTTCAAAATTTTTCAACATGACGAATCTAGTATAGATTTAAAAAAAAAAGAAGTTCTTAACAAAAATCAGGAGCCAAGTTTATCTAAAGCGACAATGTTAGTCATTGAGGTTCATAAAGAATTAACTCTTTTTTTTAAAGTTTGTAATATTTTGAAGGAAATAAAGTTGGAATATAATAATGTTCCAACGGTTCAACACACTGTCAGACAGTTAAATCCCTTAAATTTAAAAGATTTGGATTCTTTGGAAGAAAGCCCAGATTACATGAATGAAGAAATAACTATATTGTATGTGAATTCTGTTCTTCTCATGGTCTCATGATGAAAATTGAGTTAGATAGTTCAAAAAATCTCCAAGAATGATGTTAAAATGTAAAAAAGGTACTAGTTAGCATTTGCTGTTTATGGTTTGTGTTATCACCTTTGGTTACATTATCACTTACCCATTGTAGATAAACCGGAGTATCCGATGTTTAATTAATTGGGAGGAAATAAACCACACAATCAGAAACATGAAACCTACCTTTGGGTGAGTCTATATTAGTATTTCCCTCAGGCGATTCAGTCAGTCTTCCTTAACAATGTTGCCGTCATCGAAACTAAGATCGTATTTCAATTAGAGATCATGGAAATGTTATCGTTCGTATCGTGTGTCGATCGTTACTTCCAATACGTACAAATAATGATTTATTACTCAACATTCAACGTATTATTTCCTTGGCTTTTTTATGAAGATTGATTCAAGATAAAAACTATTTAACAAAGAGTTAGTTTTTTTGGGCGGAAAGGGAGTTTTAATTACTTGAGTACCTAAAACTTAATTGTAGGTCATAACCTACTATAGTATGGTCGATAAAAAGGCCTGGAGTAGTACCTATGGGTGTGTTTGTGTGAGATTGTGGTGATATGGATTTTACTTATACGTCAAAGTAACTCATTCTCCAAACTAACTTACATACATAAAACTTTATCGCCCAGGAATAAGACTGGAGTATATTGACCTCCAGTTCAGATAATTAACTTTTCCTACAGTACCCAAGTAGGTAGCCGAAATAATTGGGCTGAGAGGTCGTGAACTTAATATCGTTCACAAAAACATGCCTACTCGAGCCGCGCGTGCTTATATTAATTAAATAACAAGCTATTTATGAGGATAATATCAACATCTGAAATTTTATCCACATGTTTTTATCGTCCATCGACGGGTCATATATGCATCTACACTGCAGACTGCAGACCATGCAGGGGCACGACCCAATAGCGACATTAGAAGATATATGCCGTGCGTATCAGAATAGCTAGCGGACTGTAAACTTAACTTCTAGATACCTTCACAGTGACTATTACAATCTTTACATTCATAAGAACGTGTATATAGTATCTATTGTGTTTCAAAAAAATTCCAATCCAAAACCAAAGTAAACGTGTTTAAAATTTAACTCGTTGTAATATTCTGAGCATGCTGTAAATCATTGTTCCATTGTAGACAGTGTGTCTATCTATCTGTGTTGGCAATCTATTGAACTAACTTCGTCCGAACTGAGATACGGATCTCGCGTTTACAATGCTGTACGGGTTACTTGTTCGGGTTTGAATGATTTAATGATAATATGTATTTACCGGTGCTGAAAAATCTAAATTTAAAAAATACTTTTTGGTCCTAATTTTTTGTTCATGCCATTCACGGTAGAATCCTTGGGTTCGAGGGGGTTCGACGGGCTGGGAGCTTTTTCCACCAACGCATAAGCTTGGCCATCCAAAGGGAACGCTGCCAGCCTGTTGGGAACCTTGCCTATCCACAGCAGCGAGGGCTTTGAGGATGTTTTCTATATATCATAGTTTGTATTTTATACATTGATTAATTATCAAATATTAAATTAACAGAAGCAGAATCATATCGCCTACATCACTACAAGGACGTTTTTCTTTGTAATCATTCATGTCGTTTAGTAACGGAATCATTTATTGCCGTGCCAAAACTAATACGCAATCACAAAAGTGATTTCATATCTGTGTTTAAATGATCTAGTTAAAAAAATCTATAGAAGCTTCGATAAAAGTACAAAATACATCTTTCATTTAGGACTTTGTAATGAACTGTTATATTTACATATAAACGAACGATCATTTCATTGCGTTCATTACATGAACACCCATCCTACGTAATTGTGATTCAACTCACTCCAAGGAGACGCGCTGTCGCTAAATACCCACAAGATTAATAGGTGTTCGGTGTACGTTTACAAATTAAACTATCTCATTATATACAATAAAGCTCTGCTATAATACGTGCGTTTTATTGTTTGTTTGCCCTTCATTTATGTTTAAATCATTACGATTGATTCCACGTGTTGCTGTTAAAATGATTCGGTTTGTGTGGCAAGAATTAATTTGACTAGGTACTTTTACCTAAGTAAATCATGATTTTGGGTAAGTAAAGTAGGTACCTAATAAGAAGTAGTACAGAAGATTAAAGGCACTCCATTAAAAAGATATATATATAAATCTGAAACAAAGTATAGTTCCAAAGGAATTATAAATTCTTTTTTTTTTTATATCTGTCTGCGGAAAGTGCCTTTTGGATTTAAATACAATTATTTAAAATTTTAGACATTGCAGGTTGGCTATGATTTTGAGCTACTTTAAGCTATTCTTGCTTTGTTTCATCCATGGTCATAAAATCCTACCACAAAGGCCTCAATGGCAGTGCTGATAAGCATATTCCCTGAGCGAATCCGTAGTGTTTATGTAAAGCAACTGTTCATATTACGGTAGCTCCAGCTACATCGAATGGCAGCTGTATCACTCACTTCGCCTTTCGACACGGCTCTCTGGCTGCCGACACACTATTTTTAGCTCGCAATCTGTTGCCATGGTTACAATTTTTTTGCACCGTCCGTGATTTGGCAAAAACCTTGACTCCGGTGCGTTTTTTGCGGCATTATGTCATGGGTTTAGTGCCTACACTGAGTGGAACAAGTATTATTACTTTGCAACATTAATGTTAACGTTCATTAAATTCAGATTCAAAGCAATCGCGACTCTCAGACTGTCGTTATAAAGTTCATTAGAATTTAGTCAAACTGTCGGTTTGAAAGATGTATTTTTTTGCGAGTTCCGTGAATGTTTTTCTCTTTGCAAGATGGCGTAATGATGGAACATTTCCTTTAATAATAATCGCCTGAGAGTTTTTTGTTGTGGTCTATAATTTCAAATGTAAAAGTACGTACTTATGATATCCTGTTTGTAAATAGAAAATTATAGACTCTTTAAAGACAAGCTTGAAATTGAATTTTGTTTATGATGGATATATTTCTATCTATCGAATTATTAACCTTTTAGAATTTTGTACTATTATCATCATTAACATAACTATAATTTTATCTTACTCGTGATAATGCAAGCAATTATCATCTTTATGCGAAGGCAATACAAGCATCCATATTTCAAGCAGGAGTTTGATTTTAAGAAAAATGCTTTATTTTTTATGTCAGAAATCAGAATGCTGACAAGCAGGCATACGGCCCACCTGATGGTAAGTGGCTACCGTCGCCTATGGACATTAGCAATACTAGGGAATTGAAAATGTGTTGCCGACTTTAATAAAGTCTAGAAGGCAACTGCCTCTCAAGCGTAACTGCCGGAATAGGTACACCGCATAAGTGATTGGTCACAGATTTTCAACTTGAGAGTCCCTCAAGGGTGCGTAGACGCCAATGACCTTGGCACTGAGGCGAACATTAAAAAATAAAAATAAAATTAATATTCTGGGTCATTAGTATGTTGTTGTGCGCACATCAGGTAAGGTTAATTTTTGTATTAGAAAATTGCTTTAATGTTAATTGTAGCCGTTTCTCGCCAAGCCGCAGCCGCAGCCGCAGTAGCTAGTCTTGTATAAAAATTACTCACTCAGTATGAGTGCAAACCTGTCCCTCAAAAAAATTAATTTTTCTTGACTTCCTAAAAAATAAATTACCTTGTCAAAATAGTTCCACAATCTATTAGAAGACTAGTTCCACTTTTAATTATTCATTGTAGTAAAATAAGAAAAAGAATAGTAATATGTATTTTGTATTTCCTTACAATACTTCGTGCATTTTCTGAGCCTTTTTAGCCAAACTTCTCGCAGCTTTCTTTTTCCATGTCATTTTTGCCGCAATACAGCAAAATCAGGCTTTTGCACTCAAATACACTGACGGACACATAAACTGCATCAAAGTTCAGGAAAAAAACTAGGAAACATACAATTTTTTTTTGTTATATTTTTTAAATACAATAAGTATTTGGTTTTTATTTTATTTTGAAGTCATACTAATTGAAATAAAAAGGACTCAATCTTGTTTGTTCATAATATTAATTCGGACCAAACATTTTTTCTGCTCACTGTACTGTCTGTCAACGCAAGTACAAGTCGCCATTTTAGATTCGTTTCTTTATTGAATCGACTTAAATATATCTATTTTTTTTTAAACCTCTCAGTAAACTCATTGCAGAGCATTAAGCCCTTAAAAAAGAGAGACGTGACGAACGACATCAGGAGAAGAAATATAACAGAACAGGAAACATTGGAAAAAGGAATGCAGAGTAATTGTGAGAGGCCTGTGGACTGCACCAGATTGATGAGTAGGTACATACCTAATAGAAAGTCACTAATGGACATTAGAAATTCCTTTAAAAATCTAATGAAATCAATATTGTTATTTATTCACCACATTTCATAAGACGATTCAATTATGATTAGTATTTTTTACTATATGTGCAAGTAGGTGTATCTAAGCAACTTAACCGAGCCGCAAACTTTTTTGTACCATTGAAAAAAAATGTTCGGCCGCCTCGGGCTTATTGAATAGTTTTTTCCTATACTTGTACTTGTTATAGCTATAGATGGAGATTGCTTACGCATATTTTTTAATGTAGTCACTTTGTTAAGGTAGGTACATCATCATAAAATTTTAATTCAAGCTTTACTTTGACGATCAAAGTTCGCCAGAGAGTCATTGCTTGTAGAAAACCATCCAGTATAGGATCTTCAAATGCGCAGTCGTCAGTCACAAAACTTTCCTTCTTGTTGAGTGAGCACCAAATAGTTTTCATAGTGCCATTTGCATTAACAAACTGAGGTCAATGACTCATAAAGTGCTTCTAATAAGTAGCAGCGATTACTCAATTTAAAGCACTCATGTGTATTTCGCGTGATCAAACACCATCTATTCTCGAGGAATCAACAAAAAGATCTCGTGTCGAAACCAGTAGTTATAAGGATTGAATGTATACATACGGACGGACGGACGTACTTTTAGCGCCTCATAAACCAACAGTGACGAGCAAACAAAGCGGATTTCAATAATAAAACTCGACTGCTTCACTTCGCCTTACAGCGGTGTGCCTCTGGCAAATACCACAAACCATTCAAGAACATTATAACTACTGATTCAAGCCATTCTAAATTGAACTCTACCATATTTAGATACGTGAGGAATTACTTTGATTTGTTATGGTGAATAAGGCAGGCGAACTCACGATGTAGCAACGCGATGCTAGATTAAAGCGTAAACAAGTCTCAAATAGACATGTGTAGAATCAAGTGCTGTAGATAAAGCGGATGCTAGGCGATAAAAAAATAGTATCTTGGCAAACAGCTGTTTTTGAATATCAAGATACCAATCAAGGAATTTGAGCTATTTTTAAAAATCAAGGTCACTATTTTGTATGCTGGTGCGTATCAATTAAAATTGATAAATAAATTCCCTTTTAAGTTAAAGATATTGGAAAACTCTGAAGAAATAAATAAGATAGGTACTACTTTCTTCACTTCTCGTTTGATTTCTAAAGGTTTCGATAGTAAAAAGCGTTCTTTAGGCTCACAGCTCATTGGACATGCGGCAAACGTATCCACTAGTTTCATTTCGCACTTTTATTATATCAGTAATTTGAGCTATAAATCTTTTATACGATCCGTAATCGACATTACGCACTTTTATATTGTGGACTAAATGTTCCCCGCGATTGCACCCGCGTTTGCGATATAAAATTTACCAATAAAAGTAGCCTTAGTTACTCCTTATAACAACAGCTATTTGCCAGTGAAAGTCCCGTCAAAATCGATTCAGTCGTTTCAGAGATTAGCCGCAACAAATAGACAGGACAGATTTTTTTTTTGTAATAAGTATCGTATATACATTTTTTTACTGAATGCATATGCATTCAGTAAAAAGATGTTATTTTGACATTACAAACGGACACTTCAATTTTATTTATTTGTATAGATTAGCTTTATCACTAGAGCACAAGCCTTACCTGCACCAAATGTGTTAGTCGACGTGGTACTTATTCATTTTGTACATTGCTCGTCAAACTTGGCTTTTGCCCTTAGTTAGATAAGTTACTTATACTTAGAGGAATGCTTATGTAAAAATGCATTTTTATAAGGTATTGCCACGTGAGTATTTCATTTGTTTTCTTAGTATTTTATTTTCTTTGTTAGAAATAATGTAAAGATTTCGACGAAAGTGTGAATTTTAACTATGCAGGCGATTACAAAGTTTCGCGTACACAGTAGGATAATGTTTTTCTAGGGTTCCTTATCGAAAGGTGCATGATACCTTATATTATTAAGCCTACATCGTTTATCTGTCTGTCTGTTTGTCACTGAGATATAGGTAGCTATGTAGGTAATACTTATCAATGTAGCTAATATCATGACAAATAGAAATTACAACTTTTTAAAACATGTCAAAATACAATTCAACGTTTTAAGTTACCGCTCTATATTAAATACGGTAATATTTACGCAAACGAAAAGATTTTTATAAGTTTTTTTTTTCCTATTTTTTATTACATTACGTATTTCAATTAATTCTCTAATTTATCGTTTTGTAGCTACCTCAATATGACATTTGTAGCGCTATTTTAAATGAACTAAAAAGTGAACCTACGTGTATCTTGGCAATAGATTTTTTTCAACAAAATTCGATAGGTACCGTAAACGTTATGTACAAAAAATATCGCTACTGAATTGCAAAATACTTAGATAGGGTTGTGTCTTTGAAATTAGGATATATTTATTTATAGGACAGATAAAGAATGAAGAATAGCCAGCCATGTTGTTTTTATGTCAAAAGGCAGGCGGTCCACCTGATGGTAAGTCATGGACATTTGCAATACTACACCTTGTCCATCAGTTTATTTGATTTAAGAATATCAAAGAATTCTTGACTTTATTACTTTAAAATAAGGTCCATCTATTATACAATTAACTTTGATATTCTCAAACGTCAAAAATTAAATTAACTGATGGACAAGGTGTAGTGGGATTCAAAACTAACAATTTAATTTATGCTTACCTTTTTTACTGCTATTTATTAAATTAAGAAATATTCTAACACAGTTCAGATCTCTTCCCCCTTCATTTATTACCTAATACTAATATTAAAATATCTTTGAAATATTTCAACAACCCTAACAAGAATGACTTGTCGAAAAACCATTTATGAGTCATAGCGGTTGCTGAGAGGTTTGAAGTCGCCATTTTTTTTCGACAATAAAATATCAATTAATATTTTTAAACGAGTACAGTTTTCTCTTAAATTAAGATGGAAGTTTATTAACTAAACCACGGTCACAGTTAAGTCCTACTTCATGATGCGCGTAACTAAGTGAACATACACTCAGTGCCTACCACTATTTAGTCTACAACGTTATGTGGAGCACAGACACAAATATCCACTTTTTAGCAGTGTCATTTTTACTGCATATAAAACGAAGTCGGCCAATGGGTTTAAATAGTAACATTATAACGCATAATTTGTACTCTATTTTGTCACCATTTTTTCATGCACAACTAGAAAAAATGGGAATTCAAGTATTACTTAGCGGTTACTTTACTATAATTGTAATAGGAGTATTAATAAATTCTAATATTCTCAGTTGCACTGCAACATAAGGTTAGCCTGCGACATTGTGACGCATGTTCCTTAGTTAGCAGTGAGGCTTCCGGCGACTGGGACCGCAATAAGTAAGGTGCTTTATAAATTATGTAAATTGTATCGTGTTCTTCGAACTTTGGGAACCAAACAGTACACATCTCATCTACAACATATGTTTTATTCGACGACCAGCAACCTTATTAGACTATTTTCTCTATCGATTGAAGTTTGTGGAATCGAGTTTTGAAAACAGCCATCAGATCAAAAATATGATCAATTATAACGGTATGTTTTTATATTGATATGAGTTATAACTTTCACATAAAATGATCTCAAACTCAATTCACCTCCATTCAGCCTCTTAAATAAAATGCAAGCTTTTATTTCCTTGTCTATAATCATCCATTTAAAAATTTTATTGTATTGCAATACAAAAATTACCTTAACCGCACTCAGCAAACGAATGCTGTAATAAAATGCAACCATAACTCAATGAAGTACGGGCTATTATTGATAAGTTATCTGGATATCTAGTTAGGTCTGGAGTAGACCTAGATCAGACGGCTGTGACTGGTATGATAACGAAGTAAGGACCGACACAACTCATAAAATAAATTGTGCTAATAGACTGATAGTTTATTTATAGTTAACTACTAGCTAGCTTTACCCTGCGTGGGTTGTCTATTGAAATCCCTACGTCACTAATTGAGCAATCTCCTTTAAAAATATTAGTTTTAAGTATAGTATGGTAGTTTTATTTTTGAGGTATAAGTACCCAATTCACATTACAAAAATTATAATTAGGGGGTTATCTGTAGCGATACCCAACAACGCTGACTGCCACGTCACAGATTAAGGGTTTCTTTTGAGTCTGATTGTAATATCAGTTAACTGGCTTCTTTATTACAACCTCTGCTTATGATAAAAAAATAAAAAAACCTATTTTTATTATGATTACAACATCAAATTACTGTAACAGTTGCATATAGAAATAAAATAAATATTTAAGGCGATGATAGCTCAGTGGTAGTAACTTCGGACGCCGCAGCGAAGGTCGTAGGTTCGAATCCTACAATATCAAACGAAAGCCCAAGGATAGGCTTTCGGTGAAGGAAAACATCGTGAGGAAACCATAGCACGGTGGTAGAGTACTTTGTAGTACGTACCTGGCTGGCTACCACCTTGAAGTTGAAAATCTGTCGCCAAACACCTATTGGTGTGTTCCAGCAGTTGCACATGAGAGCCAGTTTATTCTAGGCTTTGTGTGCTTACCACCTTTGGCCACATCATCACTTACCATAGTGAGATTGTGGTCAAACACAAGCCTATACAAAGTAAAAGAAAAATCTTTTAAATTGCTAAAAATTAACACTGTTAGAGTAAGATAAAAGCATCCGTAGGTACAATTAAATAAATAAATAAATAAATATACTTATATAATCAACACGATTGTTATGTAACTGCATCAACACATAATAAGGTAAGTAGATAAGTATAGAATAAACCACACATGTTCTTTGTGAGTGTCAAGTACAGCGCAGTGTTGTTTTACCGACCAGCCTTGAGGAGTGAAGTGACTCACTAACAAACAGACTTGTCGACGCCTCGTGTCGTGTCTACATACATACTGATAATATAATACAAAGCGATGGAAATAAACAACGGATCGTACCTACACGCTCCTATTATTCTACGAGCCCCGATTTTCATTACTTTACTAATCTTTCATCACAGGTTTGTCACATAATTACTTCGCAAATAATTCTATACATAAACAAACATGCAAATAAAACTTGAAAAAAAATAACAATCGTTTTTATTTCAACAAAAAAGTACGTTTGGCTTTTTACTTTACAAATTATCAAATTTAAATCACTTCAATTTAAAAATACGACAGTCTCGTTCTTTTTTTTTCTATCCATATAACCTTACTTTGTCATCGCTAGTAACTCAAAAAAATACTGAAGTCGTATTATTAGATACTTTAAACTGAAAATCCTTCATCAAAAGAACTAGTATTTTTTGCATCTTAAAGATTTCAATGGCGGTTAAAAATAAAGGCACCTATAGCACCAATCATGTTTTTTGCTCGACTATTGTGAGATAATATATTCAGAAACATGACCGCTGGAGCCTCACTTATGTCATTGGTAGTTCTAAAAAATGCCTCTCTAAACTCGACACCTTCATGACTAATGAATTTATATTTTTTTTTTATTGAGATTTCAAATACTACTATATTCCTCTCTTCTCCCATATCTCTAGTGCTATTTGACAGTTGTATTTTTATGGGTCTATTGACGGGCGTTATTTTCTAAGCATTTGATTATGAAAAGCCTACATTTATTATTGTATGTTCATTTGTACCATATTTAAGTGAGAACTATTGATTTTCTCCTGTAGAAATCAATTCACAAACCCTTACAACGTAAGGTACGATTCCTACGAATGAGAATCAAAAGTTGCCATGTCTCAGGAATAGATTTTGTTAATCGAATGAAATCATATATTTTCTATAGATCCGAACATTTAAATACAATAAAAATATTTTAATATTGACTCAATACTTGACTTAAGTTTTGTTTGACGTTCAATAATACGGACCAAAGATATCCTTATAGAAAACAATACTTCTTATAAATGTTTAATAGAATACATTTCTAAATGTGCGACGCCTTTCTACTCGATGAACCAACGACCTTAAGTCATCCCCTGAGTTGAGACTGAAATGGGCTGAATATGGAAGATGATGAACCATGTGGACAAGTGTTGGCAGAATATGTTGGGCTTAGACCCAATATTAGCTGATGATGCTAAGAAGCAACGCAAACCAAAGTATTAAAATATCATAGTGATGTGAACAATACAACTCCATTGTAGTCATTGTTGGAGCAGACACGGTATCACATGAACAAATAGCTCAGCGTACTCACGCTCAACAAATTTCCAGTTCTTGAATCTACGATAAAAATATTTTTAAAACTATAGCAATATCTTTGTATATGTAACCTCCATGATTTTCAGGAACCACTTGAAATATATTGTCGTAATGATCCTTAGTTCTATCTATTTCATATTATTATTCTCTATTCTTCTCTAACCTTTTCCCGTTTCTTTATAAGTGGTGACATAGGGTCTGGTAATCATCTCCGGCTGTCCATGTACTATAAATGTCTTCAATCTTATTTAATAATGAATTTTAATCAGACCATCTTCATTTCGTTCCTTAGTAAGCAGACCTGTAGTTGCCAATAAAAATACTTGAAGCCCAGTTAATGGTTTGAATCTATTTGTTTGCTACAAATTACAAAAAAATACCTACGTGTTGGACATTAATTTATTTGGTTGCAATAAAACTACATTGTAGCATAAGGAACTGTGTACTGGGACCTCTGTGACGTAATGCTGGTGATGTGTAGCTCATCATCAAAAAGTCGTTGCAAAGTTTATACAAACGAGAAGGATAAAGAGAATCCTTTAATTAATGGAACTACGAATAAGTATACTCATTCTAATTAAAGTTTAATATATATCCGGACACGCATCATCAACTAGAAGATCCATCCATCAATTACCAATTACTCGTAATGATTATTTCTACGAATAGATCAACTAAATTATTTCAATTTCCACGCGTCATTACTCTGTCATCAAACAATATGAACACTCCCAGAAAAGCAACGTTTAAATGAGCCAGCCAGTCTGACAGCCACAATGGATGATTTACGTCACTCTTATTCAGGTTTGGCCTTGGGGCACTTCAAGTTCAGCGGTTCATCGCTCGGAGACAACTAACAATCACCACTTAATCGTGACCTCCTACTCCTCTCTTGTAATCTCCAAATGTAGGTGTTCCCAGGGTAATGAATACAAACGTAAAGCTCTTATGAAACTGGTACGGTTAGATTATTCCAATAAGCCAATTAGTGTTACCGTGGAGCCATTACCGGTATTTGCATCATCACTGGACGCTTCAGATAATTATCATGAAAATAGTTTTTTTTTGGAAACTTTCCATTTTATGTAAGTATGCGTGTCGAAATTGTTTGAATGATGAAGATTGGACAATTCATTACGTTTGAACAATATATTAATGAGTTTTGAAGGTTTTAGGCGCTGTCATTTTTTTTATTGGCAATTCATAGCATTGTGGAATAATACCTACATTCCAATACTACCGTCAAATGGAAAATCTGTCTCCAAGCATCTACTGGTGTGTTCCGACAATTGCACTTCAAAGCCTTCTAGGTTTTATAATGGTCGGCGTCACATTGGCAATGCAGGGTAATATTGATAATGTCCATAGGCGAAAATAGCACCGTCACGTGGAGCAACTGTCTTCTTGTCACCCTTCTGACATAAAAAAAAACATTGATTTACTTATTTCTAATACTTAAATGGTTTGATTTCCAATAAAACCTTGAAACCTACGCAAAAATAATAATATTATGACATTGAAAGAAGCCTTCAGCGTTATCGTAAGTTAATATTACGTCAAACTGACTAAATTAGTAATTGGATCGACTGCATTGTGGGGCCTTGACCTAAGGGTCGAAGGTCGTTCGCAGGACTTCGGTGTCGGCTTACAGGCCCTTGCTATAAGCCATGTTAAATGGTATTATGTATTTCATTACGTTATGGGCCGTTATTTGATTCTCAATATTGTTAATGTTTTCGGGTGTTTCATTGTTGAATTTGAAGATAGTAGTACTAGTATTATGTCTTTGTTTAAATTATTTATTAAAAGCATTTATATTCCATTTTCAATATCATATCGAGTTTTTTTTAAATGTTTCCTACGAATATGGATTTTTATGGCAAAGTTCTTGTTTCTTTTTTATCATTTATTTTGTCTTATACCTTATTTATTGTCGTAAGTCTATCTACCTGTTACCTTTTCACGCCTAAACCGCTAAAGCGATGAAATTTGATACGTAGATAGCCTATAGTTTGGAGAGAGACATAGGCTACTTTTTTCTCGAGAACGCGGGGTACAGTTAGTTAATTCACTATTTAATGATAAAAAAACAGAAATCCTAACTTTATCCTAGCTTCCTAACTATCCTAATCCTAACTAATATTATAAATGCGAAAGTGAGTTTGTTTGTTTTTTTGTTTGTTACCTTTTCACGCTTAAACCGCTGAACAGATCGCAACGAAATTTGGTATGCAGATAGCCTATGGTATGGAGAAGAACATAGGCTACTTTTTATCTCGGGAAAACATAAGATCCCTCAGGAACGCGGGTGAAACCGCGGGGCGAAAGCTAGTTCGTTATAAAAAGGATGAAGGAAGAACGTGTCATATTTTTTTAAAATTTTCATTCATATTTTCAGCTAAAATGGTGTTCTTTATTTGATTTGCGTCGGCCATGTTAATTCTAAACGTTATATTAAGTATTATGATGATTCACTCGAAACAACACTGCATTGAAACAAAAAAAAGAATTCCATTTATTAATCTATTTTAAAACGGCCATTGGAGTAACTCTTTACACAAAGACAAAGCGTTTTATTTCTAAATAAGTTCATTGCATGTGGCACGGCGCACGATGATGTTACCTATCGTTTAAGCTAAAAACAACTTTATCTACCTTTTAATACAGTTTACATAAACGACATAAAAATATTGCACTAAAACAAATTATGTCACTTCATGTAAAATTTATATTTTTAATCTTATTCCAATTTCATTAAGGCTTATTAAAGATGCAAATTATATATTTGAATAATTACTTTGGTTTACATGCACGTGTTATAAATTGTCTTGTATGTTTGTTTGTGAGTCATCGGCTTTAACAAAACTTGTGATAAATGTAGCATGTGCGAAAATTTTAGTTGTTTTAAACTTTATGACTATACTCATAAGTGTAATTTGTATTGTTTCTTGACGTGTCACATTAAATTGATTTCTTTATTACGAACAATGACTCACATTACACTAATACATGTATTATTATTATATTTATTATACAAAAGCATTTCTATAACTGAACAAAGTATCATCCACATAGATATAAGAGCTACCAAGCAAATGTTTCAGTTTGATAGTAATTTGAGGGTGTTATCACAGTCTATGTAACTCTTACAGTTGGCCAACGGACACGTCTAGATAGAGCAATCGTGCGGGGCTTGCGGGTGAGAGAGGGGCGGTAGCGAGCCCAAGCTGCCATACACTCACTTGGGGCACAATGGAGCAATTAAGAATGCCTATACAAAGCGGCATTTCGCGTGACCTCAAACGCGATAACCCACTGTATGTAATTACGCTGTGGTGTTATTTTGATAGTTCAGTCTCGTAATTTTACTAATTTGAAATTAGAACAGGCCCTTTACCTTTATCTCCATTACATGGTTCAGTATTTCCGAAAAATCAACAAGTAACTAGTCTTTGTTGAACGCTTTAGGTTATTTGATCTAGGATAACCGTGGTCGGGTATACAGAGGACCCACCGGCACAAAGCGGCGAGCTTGTCGTTTGAGCCTGTTATCTGTATCGGAGACAAAGCCCTGTTCTAGATAACTTTGAGCATGTTGTGTTTGTACACACTAAGGTATAAGTTAGGTAAAAAAAACTAGTAAATTAAAAAAATATTTACGGACTTTAACATGAATGAGATAGCACTCTGGATATTGAATTTAAATTCTTTTATAAAAAATGATTTAATAATCCTTTGTTTTGTATTCTTTTTTGTTTAAATCGTCTATAGGACAGCTAACTAGTAAGTTAGCTAGTAAAGGTAGTAAAGGTAGGTAGTAACCCTTTGTTTTACAATATATCTGCAAATTTTTAATGGTAAGCGGAAATATAGAAAAAAAAACACAACATGAAGACAGAAAAAACAGATCAAAAACGTCACAAAAATGAAAAAGGTCATAAATTTGAGTACATAGAGCACACAATATAATCCTCACTGACATTGGCGTATTTTGTATGTCCATCGATATCTTTACAAAACATTTCCTTTTGTGCTTTGTGTGCTTACCACCTTTAGCCACATCATCACTTACTATAGTGAGATTGTGGTCAAATACAAAGTCAAAAAAACCTTCTCAAGTAATTATTTAAAGAAATGTGACATTAACCATTGTGTCTATATCTGTACTTGTACAAAACCAACATCGTAGAGATAAAAATGGAAGGGTTATGTTTGTAGAACGCACTGTGTTTGTTTACATGCTCCACCTGCGAGGCTGTGCTGTGACTCACGACCACTATCAAACCACAGATAATACTTATATACGGGTTTACCTTGCTCTAGGTTAACATACCTCTGCCCTGTAGCTGGGGCTTAGAATAGCAGCTACGGTGTTCACCTGCCTGTCGTAAAAGGCGACTAAATGGGGACCTTCGGGGTCGTGGGCAATCGGGGTGGGGGCCCCGAGCGTCCAGAAGCGACCCCGAGGAGGAAAATGGGTCGTCGTGGTCACGACTCATCGTGCGATAGCACCGCGAGGGTGCTGGGGGGAGGTATCACACTTCCCCCGGGACGGGCTATCCCAGCGCCGCGCTTGGAGGGGCTCGCGTATGCGTTCTGTACGAGAACCCGAGCCCCTCTTCAGCGCAGATGGCGACCACCTTGGGGTTTTAGCCGGTACAAGTCCGGCATAACCCGACTACTCCCCCCGGGGCGGTCGGGTGTCCTATGAGGATTTCCCCACGAAAAAAAAAAAAAAAAAGGTTAACATACCTATATTCTTTCTTAAGGTACAATTCTGACACGTTTAGGAGCCACAGCGTCGCTTGCAGTCGGCAAAAGCAGTGTCTTTAAAGTAACTGCTGCTTGCAGCTGCGGTCGGTCGTTGCAGTCGGTGTCGGAATTGTACCTTAAAAGTCGCCGAAAAACACTGGATGTAGGCTGCCCAAGACTGGTCCTATTGGAAATCGTTAGGGGAGGCCTATGTCCAGCTGTAGACATAGGCCATACATATACAGTTATACAGCCAAAATTTAAGTAATCGTGTATAAACTGGCTAAAATGTATTGATCAAACTGTAAAATGACGTATATTTTTTTTCAAAATTTAATTCCAAGTTATTTATGAGTAAAATAGAAAACAAAACGCTGTAAATCATAAGTGTAGCTTATGGTGAATATTGGAATTATTAGCTACCAAATAAAATATAGAAAAAAATGCAGTTTTTAACAACGAAAAAGATATAATAAGAATTGACACTTCTGGTCTACTCTTCATTATGGTTGGGTTATCTTACAAAGGCTGTGCTACAAGCCCTTTGTCTTTACCCTCGTGTGTCTTATGTTGCCATATATGGGCACCACGACTTAGAGCCGACGTGTTAAAGAAGATGCGTCTATTTATGTGGCATCACTTTATTTTAAGCGCATTAGTAAATTTTAGAGATCAGGATTAGTGTTTGAAATAGATGAATTGGTTGTTACTATATTTGTACTTTGAAACTGTCAATTATGTGTTGGAAATGAAAGATTAATTCCTTAGTTTGTTGAGGGACGAAATTGTTAAATGGTATGACTGTAGACTGTATTTACATGTTATAGTAATCCTCACACTCGGCCATCTGATCCCAAACTAAGCAGAACTTGTCCTGTGGAAACCAGATACCTAACTATTATATATATAGTATATACTACACTAGCTTACCGCCCCGCCCCGCGGTTTCACCCGCGATCCCCTATTTTACCCCCTTAGGGGTAGAATTTTCAAAAATCCTTTCTTAGCGGATGCCTACATCATAATAGCTACCTGCATGCAAAATATTAACCCGATCCGTCCAATGGTTTGAGCTGTGCGTTGATAGATCAGTCAGTCACGTTTTTTATTTTATATATAGATCTGTATATATATAGGATAGACATTTGAGTGCACAAACATGTCTGTTTGTCCTGAGTCTGGGAGTAATTATCTAAATAAGTATATATTTACAAAAGAAAAGTAGTACTTTTATGTAGTAGGGGCAAGTGCTGTTCCTATGGACGCTTGTACCTGTGGACACAATCGATTCCGATGAAACTAGCAAGCCTAAAATTCTAATTTGAACGCGACCGTAAAGCTTTGTCTATGGTTGAAAGATTTGACGTATCGCCATCTTTGTTTTTTGTGTAATTGTTTTTGGCGCCAAAAAGTAAGTTATTTTGCTTAATACAAATGACTTTTACCGTGAAATTACTAACGATATCGGTTTAACCGTGTTTGCATTATGATCTGTGTTGTTTATTGCTTATGTAGTGCATTTTACCTGTCTGTAAGTCTGTTATATCCAAAAAGTTAGATCAGATTTATTTTTTATGTCCTAATTTGTACCTGTGGACTGTCCACAGGTACAAAAGTGTCATAATGTTTACATACGAAATCTGATCAGCTGTTTTTTTTTTAATTCACCAACTCTGTCGACTAACAATCTTTCGAATGAAAACACTGAGAAATCTGGTGAAAAAAGATTAAAATAATTCATTAATCAAGAGAAGATATCATTTGTTAGATCGTAGTGATTATATACTCTTTGATTAGATGTGTAAAAACCTATTTCAAAGACAAAACCCAAATGCTCAAATGTAGTTTTTGAAATCATAGCTATCTATTGTGTTCCGAAGTCACACAGAGAAAACTGAGTCTGATGATCAGGGTGAAGGTTTCGTTTGCGTGGCATGCTTCGTATCAGACAATGATGACGATAGCAATGAATCTACTCAAAACTTGTATGAAGAGTGTCGTAATGCATATAAATAAGTATAGTAGAGTATGTTTACGTTTGAAGTTGTTTTTAGAAGTCTATAATTGTATTTTTTCTTTATAATTGTCTAATTTATATGAACCGTCCCTAGGTTCAATTTAACTGTACATATGTACAATCGTCTATTGAACCTGTGGACAATAATGGTGTTTTTAAAAATATTCATTATTTTCGAAAGTAATAAGTGATATTAAGACTAAAATATTATTTTAAGAAAGGCTGATTATCCCTTAAGACATGTGATATGTTAAATATAAAAAAAACTGAACTAATACAGATATAAAAAATGATTTATTCCAAATTCTGGAAAGTGTCCACATGTTCCGCACTTGCCCTTATATCAGTTATATGGCACAACTATGTTACTATGGGAGGCTTCCGGCGACTGGGACCGCAATAAACTTTAACCGCGGTCCCAGCTGCCAGATTCATTTAAGGCGACACCTTGAAGATGTTGGTTGCAAGGATACCAATTTTTCTCACCAATGATTAAAGCGAACGAAATGAAATTTATTGTAAGAATTCATCAAATAAGAGAGAGAAAATTTACCGATATTGATGATCGACTTGAGGTTCCAAAATTTCTACATATATTCATTGAAACTGATACTATAATCTGTACATAGGTTTTATGAAATATATATGTAGTTTTTAAATTAAACAATAAAAACCATTTTTTCGCATACGCCCTTTCCGTTTACGCGGGTTTTGAGAGGTCGCTATAGTAGGGAGCGGGACGCAGACACATTAAATTTCAGATTTTTATGCTTAGCGCGGGGTCACCTTAATTTGATTTTTTCTTCCGGCGACTGGGACCACCCATAAATTAATAATAAAATCTATTGTTCAAGTCATAACAGTACAGTCAAACGAAAAAATGTGTAAACAAAGAATAAAAGTATTTGATTTAAAGATATTGATGGGACCAATACTGAATCTCAAGTGCCTATGGAAATTGCATTCAAAACATTATAGAACTATACATTGGGTTCTTAATTACAAATCCATAAATGATAAGGAATCAACACATGGTTTTAAATGCATAGTGAATATATACAATAATCCATTGCTGTACGCTTCATGCGCGAATCACAATTTACGTCCTATAGGCGGTTAAAATTGACGATATAAATTAAAATGTAAAAAAATATATCCACCTTTGTCACTCTAACGCACGGTTCGAAATGTTGCTTTGCTCAGAATTACTGGCAAAACTTAATGCTTCATAATTAGTTTTATACTTATTTAGCTATTGGACTTTATAATAGTTAGTAATAAAAGCTATCCTCGATAGCAAAATACTTGTAGTGGTAGGGTACTTTGTAGTACCCACCTGACTGGCTACCACCCTCAAATTGAAAATCTGACGCCAAACAACGATCGGTGTGTTGCGGCAGCTGCAATTGAGAGCCAGTTCCTCCTAGGTTTTGTGTGGTTACCACCTTCGACCACATTATCATTTACCACAGTGAGATTGTGGTCAAACACAAGCCTTATACGAAGTAAAATAAAAAGAGCAGAATTTGTACTTCTTTATCAAATATAGCGTATATTTAGTTATTTAATTTTATTCTAACCTTCTCCCAGAATTTTCTGTTTATAATTATGTCACAACATTGCACTATATCGTGGGTCTCCGAGCCGCCGCACAGTACAGACGTACCCCGTACGGTCTATTGTGCTCCGCCCGCCACCCCGACCCGATTCTCGGAAGCGCTCTGGTATTTATACCTGGCCTTTCGCAGAACCGTCTTATCAGTTTGTTGACTCGGAACTTTTCAGTTTAGAGTCTCCAAACGAATATTTGTTCTATCGACACCGCGCTCGAAAAACCACAGACATTTACTTGTGGTGAACCAGTGGATACCTTACGGTGATAACTAAGCTGGTTCGAGCGTGACCCGGGCGCTCGCGGTTTCCCTTAAGGAAAACGCCAACCCGGACGGGACTGGACCAGTTGGCCTTGGGGGCTTCCCTAGTCAACCCCAGTTGTCGTTAGGCAGGGACTTAGGAACCCGCTGCACAATAAGATTGGCAGCGGGAGACAAGCTTAGGGCACACCCTAGGGCCTACTCACCTCCCGACCTATCCTGGTTGGGAGTGTAACACACACCCCCGGGCCCATCCACCCGGGGCGAGATAGTAGGTTAGATTAGGGCGATCGCCTGAGGTTTCTTGTGGTTTCTTTTACTCAGGAACGCCCCGCGTCCGAAACCACGGTAGATTGCCGAATTAGAGTAGCTCCCTCTGGCTGGCCATCATGGCCAGCCAGAACGACCACCCACCCATGACGCTGGACGAGATTCTCCAGGACGACGAGTCCTGGGATTTCCTCGTCGAGCGTTACGGGTCATCGGTCCTACCTCCCCGACCCGCTCCCACTTCACGGTCATCCTCAAGGATGTCCGTGATATCCGCGGAATTCTCCCCCGCGGAATCAACCGCGGAACACTCCCCGCCTCCCTCTCCCGCGGAATCAACCGCGGATCACTCCGCCCCTCCCTCTCCCGCGGAACCCTCCGCCCCGCCCTCTCCTGCGGAATCCGAACCGCCCTCTCCGCCTGCGCCTGCCGCGACGACCGGCCAGTCGTCCTCTGCCTCCTCCTCGGAGGGAGAGTTCACGACGGTCGTCGGGGGCAAGCGCAAGCGCAAAAAGAAGGCAAAAGCCACGGACGCCGAGGTAGCCGCCAAAGCTGCCAAGGCCTCCGCCCCCTCACCCTCACCCACGCCCCGCCCTCTTCTGGACACGTTCGTGCCCATGCCCATGCCCCCGTCCCCGCCCCCGATCCGATCGGACCAGCCTATCCCTTCCGCTTCGCAGCCCCAGTCCCAACACCCGAAGCGGAAGGACGCCCCGCCTCCCCTGTTCATACAGGATAAGGCCAGGTGGACAGAGGTGTCCTCCTGGTTCACCCCCAATAAAATCTATTACACTTCTGCCCGCCCCACCGAGCACGGAATCAAAGTCTCGGTCCCCACCTCCCAGGACCACCGGGCCCTGACAAAACTACTCAAGGAAAGGAGTGTAGCGTTTCATACGTACACCCTTCCCGAAGAGAAGGCCCTCCGCGTTGTCATCCGCGGCATCCCTTCCCAAATTGAAATTTCCGCGGTGGAAGCCTCCCTTAAGGAGCACAACCTACCAATTAGGTCGGTACACCGCATGTACAGTGGTCGCGGGCATAAGCCCTACAATATGGTGCTTGTGGCACTAGACCAGGGTCCGGCCGGTAAGGCCATATACAGAATTAATTCTGTATGTGGCTTTAACGAAGGCTTCTACGTGGAGCCTCCCCGCAAGGGGACCTACCCATCGCAGTGCCACAACTGCCAATTGTACGGACACTCTGCCCGCAATTGCTTCGCCCCTCCCCGTTGCGTGAAGTGCCTCACACCTCACGCAACCAAGGACTGCGACCGGCCTAAGGAGGTGACTAAGGACACCCCCCCCCCCCCGGTTGCGTCCTATGCAACCAGCTTGGGCACACCGCAAATTACCGCGGTTGCTCGAAAGCCCCCAAACCATCGCGCCACTCCACGCGCCATGCCCCGCTCTCCGACCCGGCACAGACCAATCTGCGCCCGCAGAGACACTCCCAATGGGAGTGTCTAAACACAAACTCCTCCAAGGAGTACCCTCCCATCCAAAGAAAAGCGGTTGTTCCCTCCGAACAAGCCGTATCCCAACCACCACCTCCTCCTCCCAAGGCCACAGCCTGGCAACCACAAAGTTCCCCAGTCACCTCGCCTTCAGCGACCGCCCCGCCGCCGCCGCCGACAACTAATACTACCCGCCGCGCAAACCCGCCAAGACGGGATCAAAAACCCCCACCAGCAGGAGAGTCGGACTTTTCTCTGGTGGAACGCTTCCTCGACTTCGTCAACTTCGAGGAAGTTAGGGAACTCGCCAATATCATTAGACAGAGTGAGGGTAAAGGTCGTGCCCTCACCTCAGTCATGCTGCGGTTTGAAAATATCGCAAATCAATTGGATCACTTCAAAGTTAATCCCTAATGGCTACCACAACCGCGAATTGTAGAACCAAACCCCGATCCCTCAAGGTAGGAACCTTTAATGCCAACGGCATTACAGGCAAGCGAGAAGAGATCGCAGAATTCCTGCGAGATCATCAACTCGATATCCTTTTGGTACAGGAAACATTTCTTAAGCCCTTTCACAGGGACCCGAAAATTGCGAATTATCAGATAATTCGCAATGACAGACCCGACGCCGCAAAAGGCGGCACTCTCATTTATTATAAAAGATCCCTACACTGCTCCCCTTTGGACGCACCAACCCTAGAGCACATTGAGGCTTCAATCTGTAGGCTCGGCATGACTGGACACCCATCCATTGTACTGGTCTCCGCTTATTGTTCCCCTTCCCACAACCCACCCGACTTAGGAACGTCACTCAAACGTGACTTAGAATCCCTCCTCAATTTAGGTAGCTCAGTCATTCTGGCGGGCGACCTAAACGCGAAACACACCCTCTGGAATTGCGTCGCAAACAATACCAGAGGGCGTATTCTTGAATCCCTCCTCGGGCCACTCAACGTGGACCTGATCGCTCCTTATGAACCGACTCACTTCCCCGACAACGTGAACCACAGACCTGACATACTCGACGTGGCACTGCTGAGTAATGTAAACCTACGTTTGCACGACTTGACAGTGGCACACGAGCTTCAATCGGACCACCGACCTGTAATCCTAGAGTTTACACCGCGCGTAGGTCCCCCAGATTCAGGTCAACCCTCTCGTACCAAGGTCGTGACGGACTGGGACAAATTGGGCGAAAGCCTCAAGGCGACCTCGTCCGTTCACCTAGACCGTATTCCCGACAGCCTAGTCACCGCCGACGACGCTGTAGGCGCTATCGACTCACTCACAAGCCACGTGCAATCGTTAGTTAGCGATTGCTCTCGGACAGTGCCAGCGGAGGATGACCGACGCTGGCGCTTGCCCGAAGACATACGTGACTTGTTGAGGGAGAAGAATGCCGCCATTCGCGCCTACGATAGATCTCCCTCAGAACAAAATCGTGTCCAACTACGAGCTCTCGAGCGTGCCGTCAAGGCACGTATCGCAGAGCATCGTGACAATCGCTGGGATCAGACCCTAAGCGAAATCAGACCCTCCCATCTTGCATTCTGGCAACTCTCACGTGCCCTGACAAAGGACACCGTTGCCCCTATGCCTCCCCTAAAGCGACCCAACCTCCCTCCCGCCTTCGAGGACGTGGAAAAAACCGAATGCCTAGCCGAAAGTCTGGAGGCTCAATGTACGCCCAGCTCTCTCCCTATCGACCCGAGTCATTTGGAGACAGTCACATTAGAAGTAGAACGGCGAGCCGCTCTCCCGTTACCTCCTCCCGCCACCGCCACCCCGACTGACGACGTCAACGACGTCAACGTAGTAGACGACAATCCACTTCCACCCGCGACCCATGACGAGGTGAAAGCGATCATCGGGAAGTTACACCCACGCAAGGCCCCCGGCTCGGACAAGATCACCAACAGAGTGATAAAACTCTTCCCAGCCTCCCTCATCATCCTACTAACGGCTATCTTTAACGCCGCTCTCTCTAATAACATTTTTCCACACCAGTGGAAAGAAGCCCACGTTATTGGGATCCCAAAGCCCGGCAAACCCAAGTCCGAGCCCTCCAGCTATCGTCCCATAAGTCTGCTCAACGTCATGGGCAAGATTTATGAGAGAATCATTTATGTCCGCCTCAAAGCATTTGCCGATGCTAATAAACTCCTCCCCGACGAGCAATTTGGGTTCCGACCCAAACACTCGTGCATCCACCAAGTCCACCGAATCGTGGAACACATCTCCGCCAAATATCAAAAAGGCTACATGACAGGCGCCCTCTTCTTCGATGTCGCAAAGGCATTCGACAAGGTGTGGCACACCGGCTTGATTTACAAGCTATACACTCTAGGTGTGCCACCGAGACTCGTGACCATCCTACGAGACTTCTTGTCGAATCGCCATTTCCGATATCGAGTCGAAGGCGTCCTGTCCTCCCCTCACCCCATTAGTGCCGGTGTCCCTCAGGGCTCGGTACTATCTCCCTTGCTTTTCACGCTCTACACGAGCGACATCCCTAAAGCCACGAATACGCAGTTCGCCCTTTTTGCGGACGACACTGCCATATACTGCTCAGGCAGAAGCCCGCCCGCGATCTCCAAAAAACTCCAGACCGCAGCCAACGCCCTAGGCGCATGGTTTCGGAAATGGAGAATAGAGATCAACCCCTCCAAAAGTCAGGCGGTTCTCTTTTATAGAACCGACAAAAAAAGACGCCCTCCCGCTCCCAAGCCAGTCACTTTATTCGGCGAGCCGATCCCTTGGGAGAGGCAAGCCAAATATCTCGGCGTGACACTCGATGATCGCCTATCCTTCGCTGCACACATAAAGAAGGTCCGCGCGCGCGCCTCCTTTGTGGCAGGACGACTCCACTTTCTTATTAACGCCCGGTCTAAACTTGCCCTAAAAAGCAAGATTAGACTCTATACCGCGTGTATCCGTCCCATCATGACGTATGCGAGTACCGTGTTCGCTCACGCTGCTCCAACACACCTCCACACCCTTCAGGTGGTTCAGAACAGATTCATGCGCAAAGCCACGGGCGCCCCGTGGTACATGCGCAATGAAAACCTCCACCTTGACTTAGGTCTCCCTACAATCAAACAATTCATGAAACGCGCCTCACGCAGATATTTTGAAACCGCAGCACATCACGCGAATCCTTTAATCATACAAACCATCACCTACACCCCGTCCCTCATCTCCCGCATCCGTAGGCCTAGGTTCGCCCTCAGCGAACCAGACGATGCCACCACTTTAGCACAAATCGAGGCTGACGAAGCCCGAAAACAGATACAAATGCGCAACCGCCAACCAAGATTTCGTCCTCGCCGGCGAGGACCGTCGCGACGTCCCTCTCAGTCTCGTCCCGTTTAAGCGGCCCGAGCTGCACATCATTAGCAATCCGACCTTTCCCCAAATATTAATATATTTGTATGCTAAGTCCTCCCACATATTCCCCAGGCAACGTCCTGAGCCGAGGTCGAGCCCCACAGGGGGCACCCTCAGGCTACCGTTGCCCTAAATTTATCTTAGTTTTAAGTAGCGGTTGAGAGCCCTCAGCGCTCGCCGCAAAGTCCGCGTAAGGGTGGAAGAAGGTCCCCTGGACCCACCACCTTCTGTTCCTGCCGAAAAAAAAAAAAAAAAAAAACTATATCGTGGAAAACATATCTGTGCATCAATAGTTTGGCATCACTCTCACACTTAGGCGGTTAGACAGGGATGGTAGGCCCGTAGAGTGTGCTAAGTCGGCGGTGGCAGTGTTCCGCCCGTGAACCGGATAATTCCGGTTACAGCCGGATTACGGTTTTATCTAGTGAAGGCAAGGCGAGCGAAGCCTGCTCATTTATTTCTCTCGTTAAGGCTTAGTGTGGATGGGGCTCTTAAGATTTGCATTATACATTGTTAGGGGAGCTCGGTTCCATTTGGAATTTATCTTAGGTTAAGCAGAATAGTTGCGGCTGGTATGTTGATGGTTGTGCGTAGTATACGCACACCCATCAACGCCTGGACGAAGATCGTGGGTTCGAATCGAACAATGAGCTTGAGCTTGCGGTGAAAAATTATCGCCAAGCACATAACGGTGACTGACTTTCTAGGCTTTGTGTGCTTACCACCTTCGACCACATTATCACCTATATCGTGAGATTGTGGTCAAATATGAATAAAAAAATGAAAATAAATGCATCAAAACTCGAACCCAACATATCTGCAGCAGTTGGGTAATCAATCGATCTATGTCACCCAACCCGGCTCCGCTCGTTTTATACAACATTGTCGATAATATTCGATGACTGATGACTTACTATTTAGCAACAATTCATGCATCAGAACATTTATTTTAAGTAAAAAATACGACTGGATTCGCATAAGCTACGACTATTTTGCTGGGGTTCCGTAGAAAATTAAATTGTGTCGTAGATACGTAATAATCTATGCTCATACTTATTATTTATTTAATACGAGCTTCTGCCCCGCGGTTTCACGCGCATTCCCGAGTGATCTTATGTTAGCTTATGTGTTATTCCAGACTATAATCTATCTCTGTGCCAAATTTCATCCAGATCCGTTCAGCCTGGCGTGAAAGAGTAATAAACATCCATACAAACATAAAAACTTTCGCGTTTATAATATTAGTAAGAATTATGAAGCTGAAGAGTTTGTTTATTTGTTTGTTTGGTTGAACTATGTTTCGAATTGAAAAATTATTTTAGTGTTTGATAGTCCATTTATCGAGGAAAGCTATAGGCTACTTTTTATCCTGGGAAAACATAAAATCTCTCGGTAACGCGGGTGAAACCGCGGGGCGGAAGCTAATAATCAAAATCCTAGAAACTATTTTGAATTTTGAGCATTTACAATACGTTACTTTCTGAATGCTACATAACAAAATATAGAGTGAGAGATATATTTCATACATCAATAAATCATACAAAACAACGCATTACCTATAATAATCATAGCTATTAATGATTAAATACGACAAAAATAGAGCAATAATAAAATAAAAAATATATTTTTTTAGTTTATTAAGGAACTCCAAAAACGAGCTTTCGAATTAAAATTGATGGAGGCTCGAAAACGTACAATAAAACTGGCGACGTACATGTTAAAGGCATGCGCACATTAGAGTTGTCCAAATAATGTGTAGATATCATATAATAAAAATAGGTCACTCACATCAGTTATAAGAAAGGTAGAGCATAGCGATATGTCGCTCAAAGAGCAGCTCGACTGGGGAAGTACCTCCACCTTACAGAATACTGCTGCCAAATAACTCTTATAGTTGTGTTCCTGCGCGTGAGTAAGGTCGCCAGAGCTCATCGGGGAGGGGGGAAAGGTCAGCAACGCGCGAGTGATACGTCTGGTGTCGCAAGCGTTCATAAGCTACGGTAACCACTTACCATCAGGCCGGTCGTATGCATGTTGCCGACAATGTTGCATAAAAAACTCCGTAACGACTAAACGGATCTGGATGAAATTTGGCACACAGATAAAATATATTCTGGATTAAAATATAGGTTATTTTTTTATCCCGGGAAAACATAAGATCCCTCGGGAATGCAGGTGAAACTGCGGGGTGGAAGTTAAAAGTATCTAATCTAGTAGATTTCACTCAATTGCAACTCTACTTCTGAAGTTTGTAATATTTTAGATAAAGAAAGGGTCGGCAACGCGCGAGTTATACACCTGGTGTTGCAAGCGTTCGTAGGCTACGGTAACCGCTTACCATCAGGCGGGCCGTATGCTTGTTTGCAGACAATACCACATTGTATAAATAAATAAAAAAAGTTATTAAATTATTTTAGTAATAATAATAAAATACCATTACGATTTGAATACATACTACTACATATTTTTTTACTATATTTATGGCAAGGCTGTGTTTGACCACAATCTCACCATAGTAAGTGGTGATGTGGCCGTAGGTGGTAAGTACATAAAGCTTAGAAGGAATAGTTTTGTTCGCCCCAAGTTGAAAACAAATAAATAATGTATTATGGTGTTAAATTACTATATCTTACTCCCCATATAGTGTTACTAGGGTAACCATTTTTTTTTCATACTAGAAGCACAACACTATCCAAATCCGTAATGTTACGTCTTTATAATGAATCCCGACTTGTCACAACTGTGAAATTTCTCATCCCCAGTAAGGTGTTGAGCCAAGACGACCCGCATGGGGGACCCTCAGGCAACCACGTTGAGACCCTTCATCGTTCGCTGATCTTGTTCGTATATGGGTGTTAAAGTCATTTGATTCTCACCATCCATTTTTAGGGTTCCGTACCCAAAGGGTAAAAACGGGACCCTATTACTAAGACTTCGCTGTCTGTCCGTCCGTCCGTCCGTCCGTCCGTCTGTCTGTCACCAGGCTGTATCTTAAGAACCGCGATAGCTAGACAGTTGAAATTTTCTCAATTTTTTTTGCTGTTTTTATAGATAATGGTACGGAAACCTTCGTAGGCGAGTCCGACTCGCATTTGGCCGGTTTTTATTACGTGCCGTGCCTTTTCTCAGGATATTTTAGTCACAAATAAGCATATTATTGAAAGAAAATTGACAGATTGAAGTTATTCGGTTACACCCGAGTGTACAACAACCCTAAACAATAAAATAAACGATAAAGCCATGGCTATTAATTCTGCGGGAGACGAACAGAATAACAAAAAATATATAAAAAGACACGAAAAGTAAAAAGAGGTTCGAAACCGGTCCGCTACCGGGCGCAGGCGCAGGCGCAGGCGCGGGCGCGGGCGCAACTTAAGGCCAAGTCGTGTTTACTCGTGAAATACGATGACAAGATAAAAAGAAAAAAATATGTACATATCAAATGGACGACTTGAAGGACCGAGACGAGAGTAGATGCTCGAAGATAACCTGCGGGTTATAGGTATGAAGGGTTAGAACAATAATTGATAGTCACGATCGAATTTTAAAGTATTTGGCTTTCATATTGATATTTTCTGTGGTTAGATTTACTTTTCACTTTGACTTTGATTGAGTTTTTAAAGTCAAATTCTACAGTCTTCCTTTTATCTAACCTGTGAAAACCCCAAGAAAATCTTTCACTTCAACCTTTCTATTTTGATTACTTTACTTCAATTTACAGATACACCGGATTCCAACTGTTTTATATGTAACTTTCTAACATTATAAAAGTAAATTCCAAAAATTTCAAAACTTTAATAATTTAGAGACAAATATACATAATTTCGAGTACATAATAAAATTTTAACTCATAACTAAAAACCTTCAAGAGCCTGTTCAGGTATTCTTTTGCTAGATTTTTTTATATCAGCAGTATGTGGAAACTGCTAAACGGGTGCGCCTTTGGGCAGTACTCCATTTGCGGTCTAGCCTGCACTTTGAAAAGCTGCAGCTGCTGGAGTGGTGTGGAGTCGACTGCGACTGATGTTTTTTTTTGTCAAAAAAGTTTATCTTTTAGTAAGAATTATCCAGCAACAAATCCATATTTGTAAGTAGGTACCCTGTATAGTCAGTCAGCTTAAAATAGATTCCTCCTTCGTACGTTTTTATCAGAACCGTATTTTCATATTTAAGTTATAACTTACGGCCGCCGTCCCAACACCTTATTCAAAACAAAAAGTCCATACACGCCTTAAAACCATTTTATTATTCGATAAATGTTTTTTTTTCTCGTTTCAATGTCGCCCGCGTCCGGTCGAAGCGAAACAATAAAAAGTTACGAAACTTCATCAATAACCAACACTTTGCGATCTGCATTAACTGAAAAATCAATTTACTGGTTCTCAACTTTGCAACCAAATATTTGCGAAAGGAAACTCCTCATCCATTGTTTGTGTGGGACATTGTTAGTTCCAAGTTTAATGGATTGCTATATCGGAAGAAAGGAAATGAAACAAAATGTAGTATTGATATTATTGAGTGCTTTGTTTTCTGTGTCCGAGTTTATGGGCTTGGCTTAAAATGTATTTATAAGTAGGCCGATCAAGGTGTCATACTCCCTTTTGTGTGCTTACCACCTTCGGTCACATCATACCATACCATGGTGATTTTGTAGTGAAATAAAAACTAAACAATTTCCCCTATAACTAACAACTAACAGGCAAGTCTTTAGACGCGTCGTTTCCACGAAGCAACTACTTCCCAATATCACAGCGTAGGCGAATGCATTCATATTATTTGGTTGGATACGATCGAGTATATAGTCGGTACAATAACAGTATCTCATCCACGACGCCGGCAATAATCGTAAACAAAGACCGAGTCGAGAAAAACCATTTACGAGATGAGGTCCCGTATAAAGACGTAAGATATTTTACTTTGTTAAACCTTTATTTATTACGCATGCAGGCACTGTTGCTGATAGCACGGGATACTATTTCTTTATATTACTCAACTACGACCTTGTATTTATGACTGGAGTTAGAATTTAGGACTTTATTTGGAATGATTTATAAAACGCTAAATAAAGAAGAGAAATCAACATAAGAATTCCAACGCTAATCACGCAAATTATCGCTCTTTCTATTAGTGAAAACCGTATCAAAATCCGTTGCGTGGTTTAGAAGAAGTAAGCGTAGATAGCGACTTTGTATAAAGAGTTTAATTTAGAAATTAGAATTGTAGCCTTACATAAGATTTTCAAACTCAAGAAATCTTGAAAGCAAAACTACATAGGTATGAATAACGTCATGCAATGAAGCAGTTTCTATATATAGGTACCTATACAGTGCATTATATACTACAGTATCCTGTGACTGTTCCCCCTGACCGGTTCGCTGCATCTGTGGTGTAGTAAAACCTCGGTCATATGTGGAACGAACGAGTGATTCCCAGAAACTATTATTGTGTCAATATGCACTGGGTCTCATGTCTTTGAAATACATTTTGTGTTAAGACTTTTTTTTATTAGCTTGGATCTTGATAATGCATCATTTAGTTACATGGTATTAGTGTATTCAAATAATATATTATTACTTGTTCTGCGCCTATAAAAAATCCTTTAATTAGGGCCTAAGTACTTTTTGTCAAGCAGGCGGTCTACATGACGGGATATGGGATGAATTAGTATGACAAGAGACGTTGATCATCGTGTTGATGACGGTTTTTTTTATTCATTAAGTACTCAGTAGTTGTACACATAAATCTTTTTTTTAATAATACAGATAGATGCCACGTAATTAAGCACTTTAAAGCGCTACAGCAAAGCGCATTGTTATTAAAGCTGCCTCCACATTTGCATGTTATAAAGCGGGGACTATTCAGATCGCACTCACAAACATTGTGCATAATTTCTATATGCAAAACATTGCGGCATCGTAAATATAAATGTGTATACTTATTATATTTTTCTTTCCTTACTGAAAACATTATTTATTTTGAATACTTACATACCTAATAATATTAAAAATGTGAAAGTATCTCTGAAATTTGGTACGTAGATGGCTTATGGTATATAGAGGGACATAGGCTACTTTTTCTCGGGAACGCGGGTGAAACCGCGGGGATTGCTTGCTTGTAAATATATTTAGATTATAATTCAAGAAATCTACGAAGGAAAATGTATCAGTAATCTTTATAGAGCCCCGTCACGATTTACGTATGAGCCCTTAACTGGTTTTAACCGGTATGCGCCCTCTCATTCCAACCGTGTACGTGCGAGTGGGACAGTACCAGGTGGTCCAGCAGGTCCCGTAGGAGATTACACGCTTTGTTCGGTGTACGAGTGTTGTTCAACATAATGCGATAAGGTCATAAGTCGACACCGGTTCCATTTTGTTTTTGTTTTGTTCCAAATGGAACCATTGTTTATGTTGCCCTTTTTGTATGGAGCAATTAATTTGGTCGATTGTTAGATAAGTGGAATTGCTTATAAGCCTTTAAGAGGAAAAAAAACAAGCAACTTTGAAAAGGTTTACTTTAGCTATTTGTTTTTTTTTATTTTCAATCATTTATTGACCTAAACTGACTAAGTTAAAGGCCTCAAAACCTAACGGTAGCGGTAAAATGGACAAGTTTTACGTACCTATGAAACTATACAGAATGTTTTTTAGTCACTGGCAATACTTGCAGAGGTGGAAGTACTCATCAATATGAACTACTTTTATTATGGGACCAACTCTGATATCGCGTAAAATATAACGGTTGCTTCACACATTTTGGTCGAGTAGGTATTGAACTTTAGTATGGAGCAGCTGACATTTTTTTCGTGATTTCACAGTTAGTCTCGTAGTAAAAGTTGCTTATATTGATGAGTACTTCCACCCCTGCAAGTATTGGCAGTGACTAAAAAGTCACCCTGTAGATTCATTCTTGAAAATTTTACCAAATTTAAAGTACTATCCTACAAGGGTTCTTTAAATAAATCTCTCACGTCAGAGTTCAAGCTAAACTACATGCAAATCCATTGTATTTGCTAAGCTAACGTAAGCCTAACAAAGCGTCCAAGCATTGCTTACTATACAACCAAATAATGTATTTACGTTCCCGATTCACGGATCAGCGGCGACATTACAGAGTTGGGGCCTTATAATGGAAGTATAAGTGGCCCTACGAGCCCCTGGCTCCGGGGCCCTTTGAACAGGGCTTGTATGCTCAGTGGAGAGTGAAATGTTTCGGCTGATGGCGAAGTTAAGTAAAAAATAGGTTTAAATTTGTTATTTTGATTGCTAAGTTGTTGCGTTTTCAATGGCGTTCTAAGGTTGTGGGATCGATTCCTACAATGACCTTGGGGGAACCACTTTCTTTTACCTGACTGGTTACTACCATAATTTGGAAAATTCTATCATTAATAACTGGTTCATGTGTACTAATAGTTGCACAGAATCGGTTTCCTTAGACATTGTGCACTTACCACCTTTCGGCCATATAAATTTTTACCATGGTTACGTAGTAACTAATAACATGCCGCCAATCTAACATGTACATTTAGCGTGATATTCTCTATGTTGAAACCAATTAGAAACTGTTAGTGATAATAGGTATTTTTGCAAAAAAATTATGATATAAAATGTTACATTTACTTCGTGACGGATCCCTAAAAGGGGTTAAGTCCAAGTCCAACAAAAAACAATGAGAAAATTCTTCAAGATCACGAAGGGGAACCCCAGGGCGCGCTCTGAACTTAACTAGTTTAACTTAGACCAACTTAGATGAAAACCGGCAAACTTGTTGAGAACAGTCGACATACAGGCTCCCCGGTCTCAGGCCCCCGGCCTCAGGCCCCTAACGGTTATAGTAACCGTTATTAGTTGTAATTAGTCCCATAATATTAGTTTAGGAGAATGTCTGGTGCTGATATGAGTCGAGGCAATAAGCTATAAAGTGGAATTAAGCGATTTGGATCTCTGGTTACAGTATGATATTTGCTGACTCAACAAATGTGGTGGAATAGTTAGGGAGAGGGGCAATCATTATTACTTAAGTAGGTACCTATTAAACCGACCACATTATGGTGGGATGGTACCTGATAGTCAAATGCAATGCAAACTTAACCAAAGAAAAACAATACACACGCAGATATCCTACTGATTTTTTAATTTATTTTTTACTTTGAATGGGCTTGCGTTTGGCTTCTGACCCATCAAAAGGCGAAGACGAAGCCTAAAATGGAGCACGCTTACCCAGAAGAAACATATTCCCTCTAGCCTTGAAAGTCCTTAGCTTGTAGGAGTCAGGAAACAAAGACGCCGGTAGCAAGTTCCACTCCTTTGCTGTTCGAATTATAAATGAGGATGCAAAACGTTGTGTCCGTATGTTTGGGATGAACTACTAACGCCGCGCTTTTTCTCCCGGGATAAAGTATCCTATAGGTTAGTCCAGATCATATTCTAGGTGTGTGCCGAATTTCATCCTAATCCGTTCAGCCGATTATTTTTACCACAGATTCAGAAAAATCTCCAATAAGAACAAAATTCAAAAACAATAGACTCTATAAATAATTTCCAAAAATAATTGTGACTCTTTTACTGAGATATTTTTTTTTTACAATAATCTAGACCCTATTTATCCTCAGTTTAAAGGTACTTAGGCTAACATGGAATTTAAAAACAAAAGAAGAACTTACCTCATTACTTACTTCTATCTTCTTTCTTTTGTAATATTGACAATATGCCGAACAATCGATATAATTAAAAACCGGGAAGCCGACATAATGACACGGGGAGAGACATCAAACCGACTGTCTTTACAGTTCCGCAATTCAAGCCACTTTCTTTGTTATGTTCTAGTTGGTACATTTTGAACAAATTACACTTTGGGGTCGCTCAGCTATTTCCAAATAGCAGAACAATGTCACTCCTTTGTCCCTGGGACTACGTAATTTCGTCCGCTTAACTTAATCTTTTGATTAAATTGAAATCAAAGGGTTTTGAAATGACGGGTTTTGTTCATGTAATACTGGGGCAAAAGAACGAATGTACAAATTAGTATGGGAGTCCTATTGAATGAAATATAGGTTGTGTCGAAATATCAACGCAAAAGCTTGGCCATCCAAAAAGGGAACGCTACCAGCCTGTTGGGAAACTTGCCTATCGACAGCAGCGAGGGCTTTGAGGATGTTTTCTATATATCATAGTTTGTATTTTTTACTTTAATTGTAAATATGTAAATAAATCATTATTATCAACAAGTTAACTTAAACTTAATTAAAGACTTTTAATTTACGTACTTTTACATTTGCATTTAATGAGAAAATAATACCTTTATTTGGTTATATTATTCGACTGCATTTATTCAAATGATTATGCCCGTATCTGATCAGATATCCTAACTAATCCTAACCACCCCACCTATTAATAATATTAATTTAATAATATTATAAATGCGAAATTAAGTTTGTTTGTTACCTTTTCACGCCTAAAGCGCAGAAGCGATAGCGATGAAATTTGGTGTGCAAATAGCCAGAACCAATCTGGATGAAATATGACACAGAGATAGACTATAGACTGGAATAGTACATAGGCTATTTTTATCCCAGGTAAACATAAGAACTCTCTGAAACGCGGGTGAAACCGCGGGGCGAAAGTTCACAATAATCAGAGGTAAATTAATGAAATGTCTGAGTTTATTCTGCAGTTGTTGTTTATTTATCTGATGCTCCCCGACCGACCTCACGACGTCAACTCGCTTGTTTGCAATAAAGCAACAGTTACACACGCTATGTGAAGGAGGATCCACCACAGATTAGTAAAAAGTTACTACGTAAGTTCCACTCTCGTCGAGCAGTAAGACCGATGTAACAACACAATGTAACTTGTATTTATTATACTCGTTCCTCACGCGTAGTTTATTTTCTTTTATTGAAGACTAGCTTACCGCCCCGCGGTTTCACCCGCGAACCCCTAGTTTACCCCCTTAGAGGTGGAATTTTCAAAAATCCTTTCTCAGCGGATGCCTACAACATAATTAGCTAGCTGTATGCCAAATTTTAGCCCGATCCGTCCAGTGGTTTGAGCTGTGCGTTGATAGATCAGTCAGTCAGTCACCTTTTCCTTTTATATTAGAGAATTACAGAGAAAAAGACTAGCTTTCGTCCCATCTAAGATCCACCATAGCTTTCATGCTCATTGCAACATTTTGATAGTACTTTAAAATGATTTTTTGAAATTAGTACTTATAGGCTTGTATTTGACCACAATCTCACTGTTATAAGTGATGATGTGGCCGAAGGTGGTAAGCACACAAAGCCTAGAAGGAACTGGCCCTCTAGTGCAGTACACACAATAGGTGTTTGGCGATATAAATTATTTGAATTATTTTGCTCTAGGCATTGATTTAGAAGTGTGTACTCGTCCAGGGTAGTTTGCCCTAAGGGATTTTAAATTGAAATGCATTGACCTAGTTGCATGACCTAACTAGCTTATAACTAACCTAAATACCTAACTAGCTAGTAACGTGTTGAGGTTTTTTTTTTTTTTTGATAGCCCAATTCTTGAGAAAGGTTTTTATTGCGGGGAACAGCACAGCTAGTGTGTAATATACTGAATGAATGAATATAATAAATCAATAGGATGATCATAAATTTTCTAAAACGTATTTCATAAACTATGCCCGTTTGTTTTAAAACGAAATAACCTAGTTGTGTACCGGTTGCTGCACTTGAAGACAAGTTCCTAGGGAATGCTTGCTCACCATTAGGCCGCATCATCACCATAGTATTTTCTTCACTATCAACGAATCAATCAATAAGGTTACAGATACGTATCATCCTCTCCGATCAGACTGCATATTAGGATACAGGAGAGGAACTCTAACTCACTTAGCGAGTACGTAACAAACACCAAAATGACGTGACTCACGCACACACACGCAGCGGCTATGTTGCGTTCAATACATATTCAATAAGACGTTCATATAGCCATATTCAAAAAAAGAAGCGTAAGTCAGTAGCAAAACAACGAGCTAGGGTTGTCGAATTGGATTTAGTTTGTATTTTAGCTTCCGTCCTGCAGGTTTACCCACGTTTTAGGAGTTTATGTAATGCTTTCCCGGGATAAAAGTATATCTTATTCAAGCACTATCTCCGTGCCAAATTCAAGTGTTATAAAGAGGCTGAAGATGTACCATACTCAGAAAATACCTGTTCTCTCTGACCTTAAAGAAGAAGGCTATAAAATATAATAATATGAAATAAGCACCTGATAAAAGCCAAATTAGAAACAACCATAAAACTATTTTAGTTTAGGTAACCTACAAAAAAAATAGATTATAAAATCACGTGAATAGTAAAAAAAATAATAGCTTTTTTATTACAGTCTTTATTTAATTAGAATAAATTAAGAAAAAAAAATATGTTTACCTAAATTAAGTGACTTTTAAGGCGATTAAATTTTGATCAACTAGTTATCTAAGTAAGTAGGTGTTATAGCGAATGAGGAAGTGCCAGAAATTGGCAACTTAGCCAAAGATGACGCATAATTTTATAATAATTAAAATTAGTTTTTTTATGCGTCGATGGTGACCCTGAAACGAGAGACAAGCCTCCGAACACGACCGGTTATACAAATTTCGTGCCGCTAATTGAAAATTTTGAACGTCTTATAACTATTGCATGTACATAAGAAAAAGGACCTTATCATTTCCTCATTACAGCTCATTTGACTTCGCATTTGCTTTAGTAATATACCATTTTCTGATACAAAGAAAATAAAATAGGCACATCTCTTTTTAACAGAGAAGAAAGGCATATATCTATCTCGCTCACAACAGCTGTCTAAGCCAGTTTTCACAATTAATACTTGAAAAGTAGATGTAGCAAGATATTCATTTACATTTGCTTTAGAACAAATTAATATCTACATATATGTAGGTATATAGGTACTTACTTCTTGTATGGATAGATATTTTTTTTTGGATTTGAAATCGTTTATTTTTGAATAAGTTAGAAGATGATAAACAGAAAATTAAGATTTACTGGCTTTCGCCCCGCGGTTTTGCCTGCGTTCCCGGGATTAAAGTAACCTATGTATCTCTCTGGGTCCATAAACTAAAGAAGGACAAACCACTTTTGCAATTTATAAAAGTAAAATAAGTGATGTTATTTCTCTTTATTCAGATAAAAATAACTCAAAAGTATTCTTTTCTATAAAATAAAGTAAACAATTTAATATAATTGGATTATTTCTTATGCTGGGGCTACATTAGCGGGCTACGGAAAATATTCATTTTAGGGGCCGTTCATTAATCACGTGAGGCTCGAAAGGGGGGGGGGGGGGCTCCGGCAAAAATCACGAAAAATCACAAGGGCGGAGGGGGGGGGGGGTGTAGTAAGATATCACGTGTATTAATTTTTTCGTCAAACGCGCGATTTCTAAACCGAAAAGTGGCGTGTAGTGTGACCTAGACTCGCCGTTGCCAGGCAACGAACGAAGTCCCCACACGCTTCTTCCGGCGATTTTCTAGAATAAAATTAGAATATACTTTATACCTGTATTTAATCAAAAATTTAAGATTTTTTGTAGGTACTAAAAAATACACGTGATTATGGGTGGGGGTGGTGGGGTTAGTTTTAAGCCTCACCAAGGGGGAGGGGGGGGTTAAAAAATGCTAAAAAACAATAACGTGATTAATGGACGGCCCCTTAATGCGATGAGTGTGGCCGGGTAGATCGTTGCAACGCGTAGTATTCGGGCAAAGACCGGACGATGTGTTTGTTATCGGGGCACTGTCGGTAAACTGGCGCGCATCAAAGAGACATTATTTGTCGCGACAATATACGCTCGCTACATCTACGTCACTTCAGTGTCGTCCAGACTTGAACAGCCTACGTCTCGGCCGCACAACACAACACAATCCGGCACGAATCTGCACGATGAATCTTCGCCCGCCTAATGTGGACAAGAACATCGCGTACACGATGTTTGTAACGCGCCAACGCGACACGTATCGTCCGCCCGCTAATGTAGCCCCAGCTTTAGAAAGAAGAACATGAAAAAGAAATGTTATAAAACAAAACTGAAGTAGCCATTATAAAACTTTTCTTCAAAAGAAATAATAACTAAAAAGTTCTCAAGCATTTTGCAAAAGTAACAATTGTAACAATACTTGATGAGAGAATTGGTTATAAAGTTTTAATTTTATTACTTTTCATTAGTTTTTATACTTAAATTATTCCTTAAATAAATTTCGGAAATTCTGTAGAGGTTTTAACACTATTTAAATAAGGAACTCTTACCTTTTTAAATTATTATTTATAAGTTACTAAATAAAAGCGTGCACTGAAAACTTCGTAGAACCATATAGCACAAACCTAAGAGCCTCATCATGTGTCATGGTTTAAAGGAAATCTTGTAGTACCCAGGTTTTAAGTAGCCCCATCTCTTTTTTATTCTGTCGTTAGAAAGTGACGAATATATTATAGCCTGAGTTTTACTAGGGTTGCTTTAAACAATTTTATGTAGTGGAATGGCTTCGTACGACCCCCTATTTGACCCCCTTCGGGGCTAAAATCAAGCATTATTCCTGCTGTAAATTATAAAGGGTCCCTTTGTGAAAAAAATCAGCATTCTAGTTCTATGGGTTTGGGCTGGACGTTAATGAGTCAGTCAGTGAATTAATCTATCTCATAAGGATTTTTTAAGAAGTCTTAGGTTACCTATACTAATATTATAAAGCTGAAGAGTTTGTTTGTTTGTTTTAACGCGCTAATCTCAGGAACTACTGTTTCGATTTGAAAAATTCTTTCTGTGTTGGATAGCCCATTTATCGAGGAAGGCTATAGGCTACTTTTTATCCCGGGAAAACACAAGATCCCTCGAGAACGCGGGTGAAACCGCGTGGAAAAGCTAGTTTAGATATAAAACCATTTTAGTTAATTAAATGGACAGTTAGTAATTACAACAATTTTGTTCTAATTCAAAAAGATACGTTTTTTTAATAACATTTACTTCAATGTTATAATCAACAAGTTTTCATTTACCACTCTTCATAATCTGTTAAAGAAATTTCAACTTTAATATCGGTGACTTATGACACCTTACTTGTATTTATGATAGTTAAATCAATTTGGTAAGTACAGTAATCATCTTGAGTAGTTTTTTTTTAAATTTGATATCATAGAATAATGACCCGTAATTACGGAACGAGGTCAAAGTATAACAATGGGTGAAAAAAAGTAGTTTGGCGAACTATGAATGATTTATTTGTTGATTATGTAATGTGAGTTATGTTACGTTATATAAAACTAGCCGTTCCCCGCTGTTTCACCCGTATTCTCGGGATAAAAAGTAGCCTAGAATTTTCCTTAAGAATTGAGCTATGAATTGCAAAAATAATTTTACAAATCCGACTTGTACTTCCAGAGGATGAATATGAATTACATACTGGGTGATTTTGTTATCACTGGCAATACTTGCAAGGGTGGAAGTACTCATCAAAATGAACAACTTTTATTATGGGACTAACTGTGAAATCATGAAAAAATTATCAGCTGTTCCATACAAAAGTTCAATACCTACTCGACCAAAATGTATGAAGCAACCATATTATTTTACGCGATATCAGAGTTGGTCCCATAGTAAAAAAAAATATTAATACTAAAAAATTACAATTCAATTGTACATTCATTGACATTGTTCATTTATCTAAAAATGGATCGCCGAAATTTTTGCGGATAGCTTCCGAACGACTGCATCGAATTGGATAAATCTTTTAAGTATTGTCAGGAGGTTTGTATGAAAAATAAATTACACCGGAAACGTGGGTGAAACCGCGGGGAACAGCTGCCCTTTTACTAGGATATGACGAGTAACTATAGTAGTTCGTATTCGAACTACTACAAATATATATATATATTATGACGTAAGTAAGTATACATTTTTTTTTCCTCAGTTACCATAATTATCACGATAAAAAATCTGATGCCTCATTTAAATGGGCAAGTATGTAAGTACTCGACCAGTTTTGAAAAAGATTTTACTTCAAGGTTTCGATTATGATCACAGTTTTTTTTTATGTCATAGGGCGATTGTCAGTCCACCTGATGGTAAGTGGCTACCGTTGCCTATGGACAACAATACCACTAGGAATGCCATTTTTTTTTTTTTTGAGCAGGAACAGAAAGGTGGTGTGTCCAGGGGACCTTCTTCCCTCTTATTGCTAATATGCAGCTCGGGCTACTTAAATGGGACGAGACTGGGAAGGACGTCGCGACGGTCCTCGCCGGCGAGGACGAAATCTGGGTTGACGATTGCGCATCTGTATTTGTTTCCGGGCTTCTTCAGCCTCGATCTGAGCTTGGATTGCCAATGTGTTGTCGACCTTTATATAAAGCCTAGAAGGCATCAGGTAGGCTATTCTGAACTTAAACTCGACGGTGAAATCACGCAGTGACTATTCTGTCTCACTCGTGAACTTCTGATTATCGAGTTGCACGAGTGAGACAGAGAATAGCCCAGCTGTAGTGAAACAGTTTCAACTACATATTTTCGTAAAATAAATAATTCTCTCCCAGATTACGGGCACCTGCAGCCTCCATCGTTTGCTATTATATATCCTCTACGCTAATTAATTATCTGCCATTCCCACGATATCATCTACACATGTGTATTCGCATTCCCCCTTTTTTTTTTTTTTTTGTAAATTAAGATTGTTATAAAGAAGCAAATTACTAAGCAAAAAAATTTTTTTACAAAATCGGACTACTCTGTAAAAACTTATGCGTGGTCATATTTAAAATATATATATATTATATACGCGTCGATTTGAGAACCTCCTCCGTTTTTTCAAGTGATGAAAACCCTACATTTATGACATCCAAGGTTGTAAGCATCGATGTCATAAAAACTAGCAACGAATACGATTCAAATCGAATCCGATTATTAACAATGCATCGAATAAGTCGTGACGCGTGACGGTAGTGATGTGACAACCGAGTGAACTTCCCGTGTTATTCGTGTTCGCTTCAAATACGAATACTCGAGTAGATACTCTAGACTTGAGTGTCGGCTGATGTTAATTATCTATTGTATAATTAGCTATTCAAGAGCTTGGAAAACAGTGTGATAATAAACATAAATAGTGTTGGCTTATTAAACAAACAAAAAAAAAACCTTATTTTTCATACCATGTATTTCAGATGCATTAGCTCTGTGTTAACCTTAACTCGATATATCAGATCATTGCTTTGCAAAAAATATTAGAATAGTAGTAAAATAAGTCTAACTGTATTAAATAATCTTTTAAATATTAAAGTTTCACCGGGAAAACCCGGGAAAACACAAGATCAACACATCGCCCGAGGGATCTTGTGTCTCTTTCCCGGGATAAAAAGTAGCCTAGATAGATGGGCTATCCAACACTGACTTTTTCAAATCGAACCAGTAGTTCCTGAGATTAGCGCGTTCAAACAAACAAACAAACTCTTCAGCTTTATAATATTAGTATAGATAGATACGTAGAAATTCGTACAAAATGATCTATCTATATGGACACCACTAGCTTAGGTGATCGTATGCACTTCACGGTACGGGCACCAGCCTCGTCCAAACATAAACTAAACGTAAAAGACAAGCAACGTTCTTTCGATGTTAATTTATCGACTTCGGGAACTTAACTTACGACTTGTTACTTAGTTAAGATGAATTGGGGGAAATTGACGCGTTCGTTTTGGAGAGTTACTTGAGCTAGTAATAAACTAATCCCAGCGCTATTGTATTGGTAATGTATATAGGCATCGGAGGCCACTTACTATCATTGTACCGTCTGTCTACTTGCCAGAATTTAATTGTTACAATATAATATACCTAAGTACCACTAAGCTAAGTATCAATCAATACATGTCAATAGTTGTAACGTTTTAGTATTTCCAATGAAATAAATATTCTGGGACAAAAAAAAAAAAACTTGTTTACTTTTTAATTTACGTCAACCCAACAAATCACAAATGTTACTAGAAATCAAGCAAGAAAGCATGTAAAGAAAGCGTTCTAAACGCGGCACCACATTTCGGATGCTGCACCCACCCGTATTATTTCACTATAAACACGTCTTGGGCTGCGTGGGCGCCGGCTCGGGGACTGACGGTCAGACCAGTTCCTTAGCTATCTAACCCTCACCTCTTCGGCTACAAGAGTTTTATTTACCTTTTTTCTAATCAAATGGCTTAGTCGAATTTATTTTTGTACCAGCTCGATGTTTTTCGTTTCAGATAAAACAAGTTTTGGAAGAACTCCAACTTATTTAATTTTGTAGTAAAAAAAAATACAAATCTTTATTTTGTGTTTGATTATAGGACCTTATTGATGCATTAAGTATTTGTAACCTAATCTGAAGTTAATGAAGGTGAAATCTTTGAGATATCTGGAGGCACAGCAGTGCTCGCCAACTCGAGCAAACAACACGGCACCGTACCATCTTTTTCTTTGTAAGTCTAAGCAACCTACTTAACATTCAATGTTTTACTAGTGAACTAATAGTCCTACGACTTGATTTAACAATTTACATATTCTATATAAGTTAGTTTGCATGTGGCTTATTCATTAGATACTACGCTCTATGTATATTTATTCATGTTGCTAATCATGCGCATACGCCGTGATAACGCGTTAACAGCTCTCATCAACCGCTCAATTGTATTCAATTGTTCTTACATTACACGTATGCAGTAGCACTTCAACTATCTATTAGTGTTTCATAGATGTATTATACTACAACTTTGTTGCAAAGGGATAAGTGAGCGGAACAAATCACAAGGTGATGCGTTAAGGCGACGCCTTGAAGATTTTGGTTGCAAGGATTCCGATTTTTCTCAACAATGACTGAAGCGAACGAACTGAAATTTATTGTAAGAATTCATCATTATATCATATTTTATACGTTGCATAACACGATTGGTTAACTTTTATAACACAAAATAATTAATCTAAAATACCTATTTAAAATAAGAGATTCCAATTTTACCGGCATTGAGTATCGATTTGAGGTTCCAAAATTTCTACATATATTAATTGAAACTGATACTATAAATTGTACTTATATAGGTTTTATGAAATATATTTGTATTTTTTAAATTAAACAATAAAAACAATTTCATAATTAATAAAAAAAAATAGAGTACAATCAGAAAACCTACAATATTATTACGAATATTAATAACAACAATATTTCAATCGACAGAACAAAATTGGGACGCAGCTGCGATGTGATAAGACCGGGTTGCGTAACTCAGAGACATACATATAGGTACATACATTGTCAATATTTACTTCACACATCATGTAAGCACATTACCGTATGATAAAAGCTTGGATAACATGACAAATGATGGGGTTTATATATCAAGGTGTGGCAAATGTTACACCTGGAGAGAAACTCTTTATTAGAGACAAATATTTGTTAGTAATGAGGCGTCTGAGGGAAGCACACAGCCTAGAAGGAATTGTAGCGACATCTATGAACTATACAAGAAAGTTACACTATCCGTAGATAGATGGCGCTACTAAATTCTACATCGCGCTATCAAAGTTTCCTGAGCTTAGTGGAAGAACATCCCATTTCAATGGAGGAGTTGTCACCTTGCTCCTGGCTCCGAGCCGCCGCACAGTACAGACGTACCCCGTACGGTCTATTGTGCTCCGCCCGCCACCCCGACTCGATTCTCGGAAGCGCTCTGGTATTTATACCTGGCCTTTCGCAGAACCGACCTTATCAGTTTGTTGACTCGGAACTTTTCAGTTTAGAGTCTCCAAACGAATATTTGTTCTTACGACATCGCGCTCTCAAAACCACAGATATTTACTTGTGGTGAACCAGTGGATACCTAACGGTGATAACTAAGCTGGTTCGAGCGTGACCCGGGCGCTCGCGGTTTCCCTTAAGGAAAACGCTAACCCGGACGGGACTGGACCAGTTGGCCTTGGGGGCTTCCCTAGCCAACCCCAGTTGTCGTTAGGCAGGGACTTAGGAACCCGCTGCACAATAAGATTGGCAGCGGGAGACAAGCTTAGGGCACACCCTAGGGCCTACTCACCTCCCGACCTATCCCGGTTGGGAGTGTAACACACACCCCCGGGCCCATCCACCCGGGGCGAGATAGTAGGTTAGATTAGGGCGATCGCCTGAGGTTTCTTGTGGTTTCTTTTACTCAGGAACGCCCCGCGTCCGAAACCACGGTAGATTGCCGAATTAGAGTAGCTCCCTCTGGCTGGCCATCATGGCCAGCCAGAACGACCACCTACCCCTGACGCTGGTCGAGATTCTCCAGGACGACGAGTCCTGGGATTTCCTCGTCGAGCGTTACGGGCTATCATTTTTACCTCCCCGACCCGCTCCCACTTCACGGTCATCGTCAAGGATGTCCGTGAACTCCGCCCCGGATTCCGCGGAATCAACCGCGGAACACTCCCCGCCTCCCTCTCCCGCGGAATCAACCGCGGATCACTCCGCCCCTCCCTCTCCCGCGGAACCCTCCGCCCCGCCCTCTCCTGCGGAATCCGAACCGCCCTCTCCGCCTGCGCCTGCCGCGACGACCGGCCATTCGTCCTCTTCCTCCTCCTCGGAGGGAGAGTTCACGACGGTCGTCGGGGGCAAGCGCAAGCGGAAAAAGAAGGCGAAAGCCACTGAAGCCGAGGTAGCTGCCAAAGCTGCCAAAGCCTCCGCCCCCTCCCCTTGCCCATCACCCAAGCCCCGCCCACTCATGGACACTGTTGTGCCCACACCTCCGCCGCTAATGGACGTGCCCATGGCTCCTCCCCCGGAGGAACAAGGCCGCCCAGAGACGCGCATATCCCAGCCCCAGTCCCAATCCCAAGTCCCCAAAAGGAAGGACACTCCTCCACCACTATTTGTGCAGGACAAAACCCGATGGACCGAAGTGTCCGGGTGGTTTACCCCACACAAAATCCAATACACGTCCGCCCGCTCTACCGAGCACGGCATAAAGGTCCAGGTACCTACATCCCAGGACCACCGTGCCATCACCAAACTCCTCCGGGAAAGAAAAGTGGCTTTCCACACATATGCTCTCCCGGAGGACAAAGCCCTACGCGTAGTGATACGCGGAATCCCCCACCAGATCCCCACTTCCGAGGTTGAAGCCTCCCTCAAGGGGCTCGACCTGCCAGTGCAATCCGTCCATCGGATGCACAAAGGCCGCGGTCACGAACCGTATAACATGGTCATTGTGGCATTGGACCAGGGGCCGGCCGGGAAGGCTGTATACAAGATAAAATCTGTATGCGGCCTCAGCGACGGCTTCTACGTAGAGGGTGTCCGAAAGGGCAGCTATCCCTCTCAATGCCACAATTGCCAGTTGTATGGTCACTCTGCCCGCAACTGCTACGCCCCTCCCCGGTGCGTGAAGTGCCTCACACCTCACGCCACCAAAGACTGTGACCGTCCAAAGGTCATAGACGAAAACACCCCGCCACCTGGTTGCGTTCTCTGCAACCAGACCGGGCACACCGCGAATTACCGCGGGTGCTCGAAGGCTCCCCGCCCTTCGCGCCATTCAACGCGCAAGGCCCCCATCACCAATCCGGCGCAGACCGATCTGCGCCCTCAAAGGCACTCACAATGGGCTCGCCTAAACACAAACTCTCCCAAGGAGTATCCTTCTCTCCCAAGGGAAGCGTTTGCTCTCTCCGAGCAAACCGTGACCCAGCCACCACCTCCTCCTCCCAAGGTTTCCGCTTGGCAGCCGAAACCCACCGCAGCGCCTTCAGCGCCCGCCCCGCCGTCACCGCCAACCCAAACCACCCGCCGCGCAAACCCGTCACCAAAACGGGACCAAAACCCTCCGTCGAGTGTGGATGCGGATTTCGCACTCGTGGAGCGCTTCATCGATTTCATAAACTTCGATGAAATTAGGGAGCTCGCCGATATCATCAAACAGAGCGAGGGCAACGGTCGTGCCCTTGCATCTGCAGCGCTGCGATTTCATAAAATCGCTTGCCAACTCGATCACTTTCGCGTAAATCCATAATGGATATTACACCCACGCGCGGTAGAATCAAACCCCGATCCCTCAAGTTAGGAACCTTCAATGCCAACGGCATTATAGGTAAACGAGATGAGATCGCAGAATTCCTGCGAGAGCATCAACTCGATATCCTTTTGGTACAGGAAACATTTCTTAAGCCCTTTCATAGGGACCCTAAAATTGCGAATTATCAGATAATTCGCAATGACAGACCCAACGCCGCAAAAGGCGGCACCCTCATTTATTATAAAAGATCCCTTCACTGCTCCCCTATGGACGCACCATCCCTAGAGTACATTGAGGCTTCAATCTGTAGGCTCGGTATGACTGGACACTCATCCATTATACTAGTCTCGGCATATTGCTCCCATTCTCACAACCTACCCGACTTAGGAATGTCACTCAAACGTGACTTAGAATCCCTTTTCAATTTAGGTAGCTCAGTCATTCTGGCGGGCGACCTAAACGCGAAACACACCCTCTGGAATTGCGTCGCAAACAATACCAGAGGGCGTATTCTTGAATCCCTCCTCGGGCCACTCAACGTGGACCTGATCGCCCCATACGAACCGACTCACTTCCCGGACATAGTGACTCACAGACCCGACATACTCGACGTGGCGCTGCTGCGTAATGTAAACTTACGTTTGCATGACTTAGCAGTGCTACACGAGCTCCAATCGGACCACCGGCCTGTAATCCTAGAGTTTACACCGCGCGTAGGTCCCCCAGATTCAGGTCAACCCTCTCGCACCAAGGTCGTGACGGACTGGGACAAATTAGGCGAAAGCCTCAAGGCGACCTCGTCCGTCCATCTAGACCGTATCCCTGACAGCCTAGTCACCGCCGACGACGCTGTAGGCGCTATCGACTCACTCACAAGTCACGTGCAATCGTTAGTTAGCGATTGCTCTCGGACAGTACCAGCGGAGGATGACCGACACTGGCACTTGCCCGACGACATACGGGACTTGCTGAGGGAGAAGAAAGCCGCCATTCGCGCCTACGATAGAGCTCCCTCAGAGCAAAATCGTGTCCAATTACGAGCTCTCGAACGTGCCGTCAAGGCACGCATCGCAGAGTTTCGCGAGAATCGCTGGGGCCAGACCCTCAGCGAAATCAAACCCTCCCACCTAGCCTTTTGGCAACTGTCTCGTGCCCTCACAAAGGACACAGTAGTTCCAATGCCTCCCTTAAAGCGACCCAACCTTCCACCCGCCTTTGAAGACGTGGAAAAGACCGAATGCCTCGCCGAAAGTCTGGAGGCTCAATGTACGCCCAGTTCTCTCCCTATTGACCCGCGTCATTTGGAGAAAGTTACAGCCGAAGTAGAACGGAGGACCGCTCTTCCGTTACCTCCTCCCGCTCCCCCGACTGACGACGTCGCCAATGACGTCAACACAAATGACGACCCACTTCCACCCGCGACCCATGACGAGGTGAAAGCGATCATCGGGAAGTTACACCCTCGCAAGGCCCCGGGCTCGGACAAGATCACCAACAGAGTAATCAAACTCTTCCCAGCCTCCCTTATCATGTTATTGACGGCCATCTTCAATGCCGCCCTCTCAAACAATATTTTCCCACACCAGTGGAAAGAAGCCCACGTGATTGGGATCCACAAGCCCGGCAAACCCAAGTCCGAGCCCTCCAGTTATCGTCCCATAAGTCTGCTCAACGTACTGGGCAAGATTTATGAGAGAATCATTTATGTCCGCCTTAAAGCATTTGCCGATGCTAACAAACTCCTCCCAGACGAGCAATTTGGGTTCCGACCCAAACACTCGTGTGTTCATCAAGTCCATAGAATTGTTGAACACATCTCCACAAGTTACCAGAGAGGTCACATGACAGGCGCCCTTTTCTTCGATGTCGCAAAGGCATTCGACAAGGTGTGGCACACAGGCTTGATCTACAAGCTTTACACCCTAGGTGTGCCACCGAGACTCGTGACCATCTTACGAGACTTTCTGTCGAATCGTCTCTTTCGATATCGGGTCGAAGGCGTCCTGTCCTCACCACACCCCATTAGTGCCGGTGTCCCGCAGGGCTCGGTACTATCTCCCTTGCTCTTCACGCTCTACACGAGCGACATCCCTAGAGTCAGGAATACGCAGTTCGCTCTCTTTGCAGACGACACTGCCGTATATTGCTCAGGCAAAAGCCCGCCCGCGATCTCTAAGAAACTCCAGACCGCAGCCAACGCCCTAGGCGCATGGTTCCGGAAATGGAGAATAGAGATCAACCCCTCCAAGAGTCAGGCGGTTCTCTTTTATAGAACCGACCGAAAAAGACGTCCCCCCATCCCCGACCCAGTCACACTATTCGGCGAGCCGATCCCTTGGGAGAGGCAAGCCAAATATCTCGGTGTGACCCTCGATGATCGCCTATCCTTCGCTGCACACATAAGGGCGGTTCGCGCGCGCGCCGCCTTTGTGGCAGGACGACTCCACTGCATGATCAACGCCCGGTCTAAACTTGCCCTAAAAAGCAAGGTTAGACTCTATACCGCGTGCATCCGTCCAGTCATGACGTATGCGAGCACCGTGTTCGCTCACGCTGCTCCCACACATCTCCACACCCTTCAGGTGATTCAAAACCGATTCATGCGCAAAGCCACGGGCGCCCCGTGGTACATGCGCAATGAAAACCTCCACCTTGACTTAGGTCTCCCTACAATCAAACAATTTATAAAACGCGCCTCGCGCCGATATTTTGATACCGCAGCGCACCACGCGAATCCCTTGATAGTCAACACTATCACATACACCCCGTCCCTTATTTCCCGCATCCGTAGGCCTAGGCACGCCCTCAGCGAGCCAGACGATGCCATTACCCTAGCGCAGATCGAGGCCGAAGAAGCCCGCAAACAAATACAGATGCGAAATCGTCAACCTAGATTTCGTCCTCGCCGGCGAGGACCGTCGCGACGTCCTTCCCAGTCTCGTCCCGATTAAGCGGCCCGAGCTGCATATTAGCAATCCGACCGATCCCCAAATAATATATTTGCATGCTAAGTCCTCCCTCATTCCCCAGGCAACGTCCTGAGCCGAGGTCGAGCCCCACAGGGGGCACCCTCAGGCTACCGTTGCCCTAAAATTATTTAGTTTTAAGTAGCGGTTGAGAGCCCTCAGCGCTCACCGCAAAAGTCCGCGTAACGGTGGAAGAAGGTCCCCTGGACCCACCACCTTTCTGTTCCTGCTCAAAAAAAAAAAAAAAAACACCTTGCTCCTCCTGATGATTGATTGGGAGTCAAATTAAAAATCAACTATCGAGAAATTTGGAGTTTTTATTTTAATTTTGTTCTGACCTATAAATAAAATTCGAATGGATTATATTCTCTGAGTCGTTGAGAAAAGATTTTATGAAAGAAGGTCATTGTACTGTATCGCTGTAAATTTTAAATTCTTGTAAACAAAATGCTTGAGATAAGAAAACTAATGTAAGAGAAAACATTCTATGAAAGTCTTTGATAAAAAAATCTCTTGTATAGAATATTTCATAGCTATACAAAGATTATGTAAATAAATACAAAAGAAAAGTTAATAATTTCTACAACCAACAATTCTTGTTATTTGTTACAATATCAGTTTCCTTTCAATTAGTTATATTAAATAATATTTCTCGGAACGGAACTGAATCTCTTGGTAACTCAAATTAATTGGCTCTGTACTTCAGGGCTCCGATATTTAGATGAAAACAAAGTTTCTATTATGTTTTTTCTTGGAACAATTGACTAATGCATTAACGTTGCTGTATTATATTAGTTGTTTCTGTTTTGTTAATTGAATTTGCAATGACTGATTAACTTATGTTATATCTTAGTCAAAAATCTATTTCTGTGTCTGGTTTTGTAAAGCTTGAAATAATTTCGTTAAGTAAGTTACGTATAATAACTGCTTCTTTATAAATCTCATTACTGTAAACACCAAGTTTATTAGAATTTTTTAGATTCTCACATTTATTTCACTATTCATTCAAAATCCAAGGTCACAGATTAAAAATACATTAGTAATGATCAAAACATGACACTTCTTGATTTTAAATTGTAATTTATTGTAATGTCTGTTGAAAATATACAATCAATAGTGTTTGTTACATCACCTATTGTCGGCGGGACACGTGTAAAGCAAGGGCATGTCAATATGGGACTCGAAGACACGGCCTCGTACCATTTTTAACCCAGAAACCTACACCAATAGAATAATGAACAGTCTACACTACAAGAAGTGCTTTATTGTTTGACAAAAGCTTCCAATATAATGATAATCTTCAAAGGATATAAGATGCTTCGAAGAAATGGTATTTAAGGTAACGGTGACCACAAACTAATGAATTCATTACTGCTAAAGTCAAAGTCAAAACCATTTATTCAGTTTAGGCCCTAGGAATTTATGAACGTCGAAGATACTTAAGTTGCTACAAAAGTAGCTCTGGTAGATTCGGTCGACAAACCGTCCCGTACGATTTGATTGAATTATTTTCTGTTGTGTGCATAATTTTTATTACTTTGTTTCATTCTTTTGTAGTTTTTTTTGGTGCCTTTTTACACTTTGAACCACAATCACGTGATGATGTCGCCGAAGGTGGTAACACAAGGAGGCGGCTCTCAAGCGCAGCTTTATCATTCTTTAATACTTAACAAATTTGAAACTTGAACTTGAAGTTAATTGATATATAAATTTTTGAACTCAAAACAATGTTGACTGCATTATTAGATCAAAGGAAAGTTCCAATCAAGAGCCCCTAACAATTTCACGTTCCATTTTAGAGGGAGCACCCTTCCTTGGTACTATAGTAATATATGATTCGCTGGTAGAGAGCAAAAATCATTTGGATTGATCTTTATTAGAAGAAAATTATACTTATTGTGATAGTTTTATTTGACAACTGTATAAAAAAATACTTATGTAGATAATTACACCTAGAATTTGTTCATGCACAAAAATATCTGTCCTGAGTGGGAATCAAACACACGACTTAGGGTGTGATAGGTCGGGAATTTTACCAACCACGACAATACAAAAGTTCCGTGGAGAAGACATAGCGAGGTCACCAGCAATTTCCTTCTTAGAAAGAATCCGATAAAACGATCAATACCAATTGAGATATTTTCGCAAAGTCCAAGTTAGACTCCGTTATGAAAGTATAAGTAGATAAAGAGTTCATTCTTATCATATAACAAACACAACCATTTGTGGACATATGGACAAACAAACAGTTATGTCATGTTATGTGTTATCAAGTATCTTTGAGTGTGCTAAAATTAAATATTTGCTCGGAGCAACCTTGGATTCGATATTAACATTTTTAATTTTATACCTATTTGTTATATCGAAGGGCATATTTATAAAATTTAAAGTCCATAATTTGGTTAACAATTTGTTTCTAACTAAGTACCTACTCTATTATATCACTACTGTGACATACAATCATAAGGTCCGCCTGATGGTAAGCGGATACCGTAGCCTATTGACGCTTGCCTTGACACCAGGAGTTTTGCGCATTGCCGATCATGCTGAAATCTCTTCTCTTTTTGATTGAAATTAACTAAAACGAAGCAATTTTTTTTTTGCAAAAACCGTTCTCTCGAGATATTAGTTAAAAAATCCTTCTTCCTACAATCCTATAAGTACTGATATCATCCTACTTCCTACTTTACTAGGATATCTCACTTATCACACTAATATTATAAAGGCGAAAGTTTTTTGAGTGCTTTTTTATGTTTTTTACTTCTTCACGCTCAAACGGCTGGACCAATTTTGATAAACTTTTGTGTGGAGGTAGCTGACAACCTGGATTAACACATAGGCAACTTTTTATCCCGGGGAAACATAAGATGGTCAAACCGAGGGGCGAAAGCTAATAACAAAATAAATGTAACATAAACTAAAACGCGATTTTGAATTAGGCGATCACTACACTAGAATATTACTATCTATTAGATATTCATATTCTATTAATTACTATTAAGTTCTTCATTAATAATAGTGATGACGTCATCAGCAATGACTCAACGAACAACTATGCTCACAATTTGCACGACACAAGAAAATCGTGAAACTCTTTCAATCTGTCACACGATTAATGGACGATAAAAGTGAGTAACATTTGCCATAAATCAAAGTTTCACGCAACTGTAATGCAATATAAACTTTATTGATGTTTACATAAATCACTGTTATGAATAGCATGAGTCAAAGTTAAACTAAATTAAATTGTTGATCTAATAGAATTTGTTCTTTGTTTGTAAGTTTAGAAATATTTTTATTATTGATAAAATCTTTATTTCATTGTACTTCTGTATGTTAGGTTATTCATATATTTACAGAATCAAAGTACATTTCATATTCATCATTCAATTTGCTAAAAACGAAGTTATTTTGACTTTTTGATCTTCTATCGAACAAAATCTACGGGTGTTTTTGATAAAGAAATCCAAAATTTGTATTAGGATTACAGAAATCGCAAGCAGTATTTAATAAGGCAAAGGGCAAATAAATAGGGCGTCTTTTCAATTTCCGCTTTCGACCCTTCGGAGGTCTTTGGTAAGCTTGTCTTGATCCTCAGCACTGCGCTCTTTCATGTGAATGATTTCGTGAATTTTGCCCTTTAAGAAGCCCTTTATTAATACCACCCCAACCTTGGACCCTTTTTATTACAGCAGCTAAAAATCTTAAGGAACCTACATCATTTTTCTGCTTATTGCATTCAAACTGGCGAGCCGAATAATAATACTATTAGAAAAACGAATCTCAGTAAATAAAATGAATGGCTAAATATGTTGCTACGCATAAAACTCGAGAATGGGTGGACCGATTCGGACTTTTTTTGAAGCGAAAAATTTAAAAAGTTTTCGTATGAACCGATATGTTTGCGTTAGATGGCCAGTTTATTGAGGAAGGTTATAGGCTACTTTTCGCAGGTGAAACCGCGGGGGATAGCTAGTACAGAAATAAAATAACAACTTAAAAAAACTAAAAATTATGTTGTGATTTGCAATATTTAATATTCTCATTAGATTCGAATAAAATAATTCTTTACACTTTTTAGGGTTCCGTAGCCAAATGGCAAAAAACGGAACCCTTATAGATTCGTCATGTCTGTCTGTCCGTCTGTATGTCACAGCCACTTTTTTCCGAAACTATAAGAACTATACTGTTGAAACTTGGTAAGTAGATGTATTCTGTGAACCGCATTAAGATTTTCACACAAAAATAGAAAAAAAAACAATAAATTTTGGGGGTTCCCCATACTTAGAACTGAAACTCAAAATTTTTTTTTTTCATCAAACCCATACTTGTCGGTATCTATGGATAGGTCTTCAAAAATGATATTGAGGTTTCTGTTTTTTTTTTTTCTAAACTGAATTTTGCGCGAGAGACACTTCCAAAGTGGTAAAATGTGTGTAACTTCTAAAATAAGAGAATGATAAAACTAAAAAAAATATATGATGTACATTACCATGCAAACTTTTACCGAAAATTGGTTTGAACGAGATCTAGTAAGTAGTTTTTTTTTAATACGTCATAAATCGTAAACCGCAATTTACCTTTCATTTAATCAACTCAAATATAAAAAAAAAAATGGCAAAAAGCAAGGTCTTACAGCACAAATAAAGGAAAAACTCTAAAAATAAAAAAAGTTGAAAATTCCTTTAATTTTCAACTGTCCCCATACATACATAGTTACACCAATTAATAAAGACCTCTGAGTTGTATGGCTGCTCATACAATTTAGAGGTCTAGCTTAATTGGCAACAACCTCAAATAAGGTAATATTTATTTAATAGTAATAGTAATATTAGTAGTAGTAATATTAAATTGTGCATTTCCCGTGTTGGACGAAGGATGTACGAAGTTTGTACGGAACACTCGGTGCGCGAGTCCGACTCGCACTTGGCCGGTTTTCTTCTAGTATCAATCAGATTATTTAAATTATAACCCGGCTCTAGCATAGGCGTTACTTTTTGCGAAGCATTTGTAATAGATTGATGGTTTAATTTCAGTGATAAACAGAAACAGATCGATTTGTGTACCATTAGCATAGATATTCAATAAAAAGTTTTTATTACAACCAAGGTGAGGGCAAAAACTCAGACCTGTTATTTTATGGGAGATAAGAACATGTAACCCACGCATAAAATCATACATGGGATTTGATAGACTTCTTTCAGACCCAAAAAAATGGGTACCAGGTATTATTTATTGAAGTGCGGTCGCGGAGGATGCTTTTTTATTTTTATACCTACTATAGCTTCCGCCCCGCGGTTTCACCCGCGTTACCGAGGGATCTTGTGGTTTATATAGCCTTCCTCGATAAATGGGCTATCCAACACTAAAATAATTTTTCAATTCTAACCAGTAGGTACCTAGTTCCTGAGATTAGCGCGTTCAACCAAACAAACAAACAAAATAGATAGTATAGATTATTATAAAGGTGAATGTTTGTGAGGATGGATGTATGGATGGAACTACTTAACAGATTTGGATGAAATTTGCCACACAGACAGAATATATTCTGGATAATATTTTTATTCCGGAATACATAAGAGCCCTCGGGAACGCAGGTAACACCGCGGGGCGGAGGCTTGTAAGAAATAAAAGATCAAAAGCGAGTGCATCCAGATGTATCAACTAGTAAATCAAACATAAGCTATATAATACTTGTTGCTAATATTTGCAATAAGATCCTTTCCGTGTTTGTTCAGTTAGATAATAATTCACAAGGTCGTCTACATACAGACAGATATGTGCGAAAATTACATAATTGTCCGCGTTTTATAGCTAGGTATACGATGTTGTAGTAAAGCCTATTGTAGTGGAAAATTATAGTCATGTCGGCAAATATTTGAGACCTCGGTGATGAACATACCCAATCCGAAAGAGATGAGATGAAATATACTTAATAAAAACTAGCTTACCGCCCCTAGGTTTTGCGAACCCCTATTTTACTCCCTTAGGGATGGAATTTTCAAAAATCCTTTCTCAGTGGATGCCTACATCATAATTAGCTATCTGTATGCTAAATTTTAGCCCGATCCGTCCAGTGGTTTGAGCTGTGCGTTGATAGATCAGTCAGTCGGTCACATTTTCCTTTTATATATACAGAAGAAGAAGGAAGAAGATAAGTTCAATCTTTGCTTGTCACAATGTATAGAAATATGGCGTACCTATTGTATATTCTGATTTTTATTAATAAAATGTTTACGGTCCAAAGTTGAGTTTACATTCCATATTTATAAACAAAAAATATTTCACTCTAAAAATAGCAGTATTCGTTCTCGATATCGACTGTCGCATATTTTTACATAGTTAATTATTATTTTCATTACGAGCTTCTGAAAATATTTGAAATGTCTCTTTATTCCATCAATTGATGATATTTTTTTTACAAATCTTATCTTTCAATGCCATTTATTCAATTTATGCCATGAAAGTCAAAGTCAAAGCCATTTGTTTGGCCCCAAACTGAATAAATTATGAACGTCGAAGCTACTGAAGTTACCTCCCCGGTTCGTAGAACAGCGTTCAACTGAGAAGAACCGGTAAAAACTCAGCAAGGTTACATTTTGTTGAATTCCCTCACTCAATTTTTTTTTCACGATTCTGGGGCTAATTTCGTAATCGTTGTTCACGATTGCGAGTGCTGGTTTTCAAGTATAGTAGGACTTTCTAACTTATATTAAAATATCTATAGAGAACAAATTTTAAAGAAAAACTCTTTTCATCTCAGCATGCAGTTACTTCGGTTGTTTTCTCAAATATATTCAGTGTGACTTAAATACATTTAGTTAATGTGATACACGTGTTTACAGACTTAACATAAACAAACAAGCTGCCTGTCTGTTGGATATGTTTTGTAATATAAATAGCTTTTGGTCTACATAATCATTTTTCAGCTTTTTTCTATTTTAATTTTTAATTAAGCTGGTCTTTATTGGGTTTTGTTTAGACTTCTATCATTTTTAAATCAGGCAATCAATCAACTTAGGAAAATTTTCATAGAACATTCTCTTTTAAATTTTTAATTGATTTTGAATGAAAATATTGACTTATAGATGATGTATTTAGTTATAAAAACTGAAACTAGCTAGCAACTCAATAAATATATGAAATATCACAAGCAAAGCCGCAAATTGAACACATAAGTTGATTACATTGTATACATACAGAGCAGATAGACCGCACGGGGAGACTGCGTGGCGCGCCGCGTGGCGTGCGCGTGGGCAACGGCCATAACGACACAGTATAGTTACTTGTAGTAACACCATCACTGTATTTAGTTCATGGTTTTTGTTATTTGAATAGACGTTTAGTAATTTCAAGTGATAAATGGGCCAAAGATGGTAGCCTAGAAGGCTAGTGGTAATAAAAAAATATATTTATTTCATTTAAAGGAACAAGTTATATTTTATGTATATATACTTACTACAGAATATAGTGTTGTTCGAATCCTACAATGAGCTTGAGATTTTGGTAAAGAAAAACATTGTGAGGAAACCATAGCACGGTGGTATTTCGACTGTTGCATCTAAGAGCTAGTTGCCTTCTAGGCTTTATAAAGGTCGGCAACACTTTAACATCCCCCTTGGTATTCCTAATGTTCATAGGCGACTGTAGCAACTTACCATCAGGTGGAACGTCTGCCTGCGTCAACCTTCTGACATAAAAAAAATCTATACTAGAGTTGATTTTACAAGGCAGTGTGTCAACCAAGTTCAGTTACTGACAACTGATTATATACCAGCTGTGACATTGGCAAGCTCCCTCGATTGAGCTGTGCGAGCAAATGTTTTGTATTTTTAATGATAATAATGTTTGTTCTATGAGGTGTGACCGTCCATGCTTTTTGCTTTCCGCATGTGTACGCATACGGAGTAGAATTACGCATCGCTTTTTAGCCTACTAATTATATTGAGTGGTAAAAAATCTGCACTTTAGATTTTATCAGAATAACAGCAAATATTTCTTGTTTATACAGACAGACGGACGCCTAAAATGTGTATCCAATTATTGAGAATAGTTTTGCGTTGACACGAGGCTCTGTGATGATACTGATCAATCATGCATCATCACGATCATGAATAATCATTGACGTCAATTGGCAAACTGGAGCGATCAGTTGCTTCGTTTATTACAGTGGAGATGGAAATAGCTGGCCTGGCTGAGGTCTTAGTTAATAATATTAGAATATTGGTCTTGTAACAGTTTGTGACTGTTTTGAGAAAATTCCAAGCATTTTCTTTAAAAAAGAACGTTATAATGATAAATAAATAGGGTGGACACTTATTTAAATTAAGAGAGAACTTCACATTCTAGAAATCAACACCGAGTAATCCGAGTTTTCCTTAAAAACAATCACAAAAAATTCAATTTCCCAACGCGTTTCGGAAATCTTTATTGGGCGTTCAAATCGGGGTTGGGCTTTATTAAAATCAGGGAGAATATTCTTATTTTTGACACTGGCTTTTTTAAATTGCATCGCCCGAGGCGGCAAGAAAAGGTGGCGGGGTACATTTGCATTTTTATATTGTAATTAAGGACTATGGAGGGAGCGTTGGGTTATCCTACAAATGAAAAGTGGATTAATTTCATTTTTTTCTCCACGCTATTAATTTCGGTATAATGCGAGGAGTTTTTATTTTCATTAAAATTTTAAGAGATTCTTGTGGTAATGGGTTTAAAAGGTTTTTATGAACAACAAATAAGGTCTTAATAAATGAAGTACGGTCCTTTTGAGGGATGATAGTATAGGTATTCCGAATATAATAATAAAAAATCGGTCGTAATTTTAATGGAAAAAAAAACCTAAATTGTACATCATCACTACTAAGCATTAATTAAAACCATTAGTGGTGAAATTATTTGTTAAAAAAAATACATTTAATGGTTTTAATTAATGCTAAGTTAGTGATGAAGTACAATTCCAGGTTTTTTTTTTTCATTAAAATTACGACCGATTTTTTTTTATCATTTTCGGAATACTTATGACCCTCAAAATGACCGTACTTCATTTATTAGGACCTTATATTAATAATTTAGTAAATCTAAAAACTACGCTGTATATATATTCAATATTTTTAACGATTTTCAATATGCATAAATTCTTAAATTATTTACTAAACTTCAGGACACCCCTTGAGATCTTTTCTCACCAACACTAACTCTGTTAAAAAAATCAACTGCACAATATTATAGCGTCTTTTGATTCGCAACTTTACGACCACTAATAAAACAAATAATGTCAAAAATAACCCATGAGAGAATAAGCCCCTTTACACATAGTAACAGATGTTCGTAATTATGGCTTTTACGATTAACCTCGGAATCGTAAACGGTTTGTAGTGATGTGTCAATATTGACGATGTATCGATAAATTGTCGATAGATGAATACATTGGCGAGTCGTATAGGCGCGCCTTAAGATTTCTTTATTTAATTTTAGATATACCTACTATGTATACTTATGTCCGTATTATACGAGAATCAAAAATTAAATATCAAGTATACATATTGTTAATCGAAAATGAACCTCATGTCATAGATTCAAGATTGAAATTAAATTGTTTTCAAGGCTGATGGCTTAGGCTGATGGTACGTTCGTAACGTCGCCTATGGAGGTGTTCCCGACCTTTGTAAAACCTAATAGGCTCTCAAAAACAACTTATTGTAAATTACTGGTATTCTTTTAAATTAAAAAGTGAAAATTATATTTAAATATCGATATTTATAACCAACTTCACTAAGATTCACTTTACAGTATTAAATTTTATTAAACATGTGTAAAATACACGTAATCATATTGGGTTTTATGGTTCAAAAAGCTTTGTGACTGTACACAGATGCGTTTACACCTTTATAATCGATTGCCATTGAATTTGAAACCTTAAAATAACCGGAATAAGAGTGTGTTCTTGAAATTAACGGAATGGTCAATTTTGCAAGCATCATATTCGAGAATTTGTCACCTCTGCTTTGTGTCAAGTTTATGAGGCATTTTTTTTTAAATTTATGTAAGTATCTATATTTTATATTTAATTTAGTAGGGTTCTTAGTCTAATAACAAACGGAACTTTGCTTAGCAATTTCCTAACGACCGCAGGTAATAATATTTTAATGCACTGTCAGTTATATTTATAGAGACTGTAAAACAGGCGCATTGTTAAAAGCATTACCCTTCTTTAAGACCTGCCAGAGACGAGTAAATTATATTTTTTAACGAAAATCCTAGGTCGTAAATCGAAAGCCAGGTAGCAAAAATAGTATAACTTATTTTTTTTGTCATTTTCGAAAATTATTACTTTCGCCTCTTAAACACAGCTGGACAACGGACCTTTTTTAATGTATCTTGTCTTCAGACTTGAGCAAAACATGAAAATATATGAGCATTGAAAATACGGAAATAAATGACTGCTATTGAACAAAAGATAAATGTCACTTCAGAGTTAAGATACTTCTTGTAAATACAATTTTGTCTGTTGAGTTATTATTGAAACTTTATAAAAATAATGACTTAAGGTGACGCCGCGTTAAGCTTAAAAATCTGAAATTCAACGTGCTGCGTCCCGCTCCCTACTATAGCGACCTCTCATAGAAAACCCGCGTAAACGGAACGGGCGTATGCGACAAAATGGTTTTTATTGTTTAATTTAAAAACTACAAATATATTTCATAAAACTTAAGTACAATTTATAGCATCATTTTCAATTAATATATGTAGAAATTTTGGAACCTCAAATCGATCCTCAACGCCGGTAAAATTGGAATCTCTTATTTTAAAGAGGTCTTTTTGATTAATTATTTTGTGTCATAAAAGTTAACCAATCGTGTTATGCAACGTACAAAATAAAGTCAATGACATGATGAATTCTTACAATGAATTCCAGTTCGTTCGCTTTAGTCATTGTTGAGAAAAATCGGAATCCTTGCAAACAAAATTGTGCATGTATCTACAGCTTAATTTAAACTTTAGGCATTTACATCTAGCCTATTCGAATGTAACAATATTGCATTTTAAGGACGCGTTCGCAAAATTGATAGGTAGAGAATCGAACTACTACATTGACACGGGTCACACACACAAGTGTACGCACGAGTCGCACGACTAACTGCGAGAATTGTAGTCAAGTGAACTCATTTTGATACTTTGAAGGATTCATTTTTTTTTTACGTATTTCTTTGTAATAAAATTATGGTACCTACAAAAAATATTTATTATTGCTGTTTATATTTTTGCGAATTACCTCCGAACTTTATGGACTCACCTGAAAGTGTACTTCGGTGACTGCTACTGGAACTCCTGTACACCTTCAGGTCGCTCCATCAAGTCCGGAGGTAAGGTCTCATCATGACTAACAAAACGAGCCCAAACTCGGCTCACCTAGTACTACTCGTCGAGGAGTTCTAGTAGCAGTCACCGAAGTACACCTTCAGGTCGCTCCATCAAGTCCGGAGGTAAGGTCTCATCATGACTAACAAAACGAGCCCAAACTCGGCACACCTAGTACAATTCGTTGAAGAGTTCCGTAGCAGTCACCGAAGTACACCTTCAGGTCACTCCATCAAGTCCGGAGGTAAGGTCTCATCATGACTAACAAAACGAGCCCAAACTCGGCTCACCTAGTACTACTCGTCGAGGAGTTCTAGTAGCAATCACCGAAGTACACCTTCAGGTCGCTCCATCAAGTCCGGAGGTAAGGTCTCATCATGACTAACAAAACGAGCCCAAACTCGGCTCACCTAGTACTACTCGTCGAGGAGTTCCAGTAGCAGTCACCGAAGTACACCTTCAGGTCGCTCCATCAAGTCCGGAGGTAAGGTCTCATCATGACTAACAAAACGAGCCCAAGCTCGGCTCACCTAGTACAACTCGTCGAGGAGTTCCAGTAGCAGTCACCGAAGTATGAAATGAAAAATGAAAAATGAAAAAAAAAAATGAAAATATTTTTTATTCAAATAGGCCTTCACAAGCACTTATGAATAGTCTGACTCTAACGCACGGTTCGGAAAAGGTTGCTTTTACTGAGAAGAGCCGGCAAGAAACTCAGCAATTACTCTTTTCAAAACCAACTCAGATTCATTACATCAAATTATTTATCTAGTCTCACTGACAATATGTGTGTGTTATATGACAGTAAGGGAAAAAAAAAATATCAAAATTATGAGTAACTTAGTAAACAAATGGATTGCAAACTTAAGCAGACCAGCCCCCACAAGCAGCACCTGTTCACAAGTATGACGCATGTGGCAGCCATCGCCCTCCTCGCACATATTATAGGGAAGTGAGCGACCCGCCACACGACGCCGCCGCAAGTAAAGACCCCAAAGTGAGCATGACTAACTTAAGCTTACTACAAATAATACAAAGAGAAACTATTTCGAGAAATATGAATTATAACACACAATATGTTATCACTGAGACTATTAACAAGTTTATAAATCAAAATAATAACAATAATAGTACACAAAAGTAACAAATCTACCAAACATTAGAGTCTTTGAAATAATCATTTACAGTATAATAAGCATTTTCTACTAATACAGCTTTAATCCGTTCCTTAAATTTTTGCAAAGGCAAATTTAAAATTGAAGTAGGGATTCTGTTATAGATGCGTGTACTTAGTCCTAGAAATGAGCCTTGCACTTTCTGGAGTCTATAGGCAGAAGTTACAAGTTTGTGCTTATTTCTAGTATTGATAGAGTGCACATCACTTTTTTTCGAAAAAAGACTAATATTTTGATGCACAAATAATATATTTGCAAATATATATTGAGATGCAACTGTGAGTATGCCAGTTTCTTTAAACTTATCTCTGAGGGAAGTTCGAGAGCCCAAGTTATAAATAGCTCGCACTGCCCTCTTTTGTAAAATAAAAATTGTTTCTATATCAGCAGCTTTACCCCAAAGTAAAATGCCATAGGACATGACACTATGAAAATAACTAAAATATACTAATCGAGCTGTATCTACATCTGTAAGCTGTCTAATTTTTCTAACTGCAGTACACCTTCAGGTCACTCCGTCAAGTCCGGAGGTTAGGTCTCATCATGACTAACAAAACGAGCCCAAACTCGGCTGACCTAGTACTACTCGTCGAGGAGTTCCAGTAGCAGTCACCGAAGTACACCTTCAGGTCGCTCCATCAAGTCCGGAGGTAAGGTCTCATCATGACTAACAAAACGAGCCCAAACTCGGCTCACCTAGTACAACTCGTCGAGGAGTTCCAGTAGCATTCACCGAAGTACACCTTCAGGTCGCTCCATCAAGTCCGGAGGTAAGGTCTCATCATGACTAACATAACGAGCCCATACTCGGCTCACCTAGTAACTCGTCGAGGAGTTCCAGTAGCAGTCACTGAAGTACACCTTCAGGTTGCTGCATCTTTTTTATAGCGAAATAAAATCGAATGAAAATCTTACCTCGTCAAGTATCAAATTTGGTTTATCGAATATTTTGTGTTTGTACAGCGATCTTTTTCAACTCGAGCTGCTCTAAACAGGCGAAACAGGTCCACTCTCGACGGCGGCCGCGGGCCGACTAAAGTTTCATTCAAAATGCTTGTGAAATACATCAGACGAGTTTTATAACTAAAATAACCCTTAATCCAACCGATTAAGATTCAACCAGAATAGAAAAAAATGTGAAAAAATAAGTTTCGCTTTTAATTTTTTCTGCAACTATTTATAGCATTTAGATAAAAAATAACTCCTATCGTTAAGAATTGAATATGTTTGCCTACATATAGTATTTTTAGAAATAGTGAAATATGTTTATAATAGCTAAAAAATGTACCTAAACTCAACCCGGTATCGATAATTTTGTGGAAAATGGCAACGACAGATCGATTTTACATTATGAGAAACTAAAATTTTCAATAATAATGTAACTATTATTTGAAGATGAAGAACCAATCTATACGAGGTAGTTATTAGTTATATTGGATTTTGTTTGATTATGCCATAAAATGTACCGAAAAACAGCTTAATTTTGCCTGATATGCGAACGCACCCTTAATATCTGCAAAATTTGTAACACGAAATTATAATTGCAAGACAACTTATTAAACCACTAAATTAATTAGAGTTTTGTGCAAGAAGCCAAAACTTTAAATAAAAATAATTGGTAAAAACGCCATGATTATATGAAAAGTTTCCAATTAGCTACTGGTGTATCGTTGCAGTTAACGAGCTGGTGCTCAGGGTCCTCGTTAGGCCAACCTCGGGTTTTATGGTTATCACTCCCACGCGAAACGCAACGCGATGCTTATTGCTATATTCATGTTATTTCATTGGTTTTGGATGGAAGTTGAGATTCGTAGATTGTTGGGTGAATAAAATAACAAACGCCATATACTGGCGTTAAAAAATAAAATAAAAATAGTTTTCTTATTTCAAATTCGAATATCATTTTTTTATTTAAAAATAGAACTCAATAAAAACGTATGACAATTATAAAGCGATTGAATGCATAAATCATATACCCACGCTCCCAAGAAGATGAGAGAGCTCCACACGTCCTTTTGTGGGCAAAGTAATGAGCTACCTACTCCGTATGAAGCTTTTTGTGAGTATATTTTTATAAGCGGCTTCGACTATTTATATGTCCTCTTAGTCTCGTGATACGAATTTATAATGATTTTTTAAATAATTATTCGCAAAATACTTATGTAAGCATTTTCTAGGCTTTATAAAGGTCGGCAACACATTGGCTATCCCACTGGTATTGCTAATGTCTATAGGCGACGGTAGCCACTAACCATCAGGTGGACAGCCTGCTTGTCAGCGTTTTGACATAAATAATTTCAATGTTTGAAACATAATATCACTAAGTACCTACCTATTCCTATTTTTTGTATATTTTTTCCTATTAATCCACGTGACGACTCGACGATCCTTAATCTACATTCTTACAGATTAGATTATATGGGAAGTGGGTTACATCACGACTTTTTAGAATTCAGAGAATTCAGTCAGATGTTTTATTATCGCGATGTTAGTTAATTTCAGTCGAAACATGGAGTTTTTTAAACATTTTTCCTTGAAATTAATCTTGTGAGTGTCTTGATTATATTGAGTACGAGTACTGTCGCATGATAGGCCTAGTTATGACAACATCCTATACAGTTTCATGAACAGGTGATTGTAATCATGTCAATATTTGATTACGCGTAATCAATTCATACCATCACTCAACAGTGTTTACAGTTTTGACAGATCTTCTAAGAAATTGACTCATAACAATTATGTACATTATTTAAGGTTAATAGTGTTAAATAACCTCAAATTCTGGGAAATTATAGACTAATAACAATAGGGCTTCTATTTTTGTACATTACTGTAAAAAAAAATACAATTTTCATAATAAAATCGGGCTTAAAGTGATGTAGGGCCGGCCTTTTATCTTAGAGTTAATCCACTTTGATGAGTAGAATAGGAAACAAACGAATACCAAGTAATTACCTAAACCTACCTAGCCTAAAGACAATACGAACTTTACACAGAAAATAACGTAAAAGTTTTCATTTAAATCTTCAGCCTCAAAGGGCATTATTCGCCTAAGCCCTGTGTACGACAAATCGAGCATTATGAAGTAATTACTTGTAATAATGTCAAAGGAAATTAGACCTTACAGTTGTCGACTTTGTTGTTGGCTTGTACAAAAAAACACTAATGAAATTACGCTCCGCTATGGGCCACGAGCGTCCGCCCACTGTACTGAAACAATTTATTTGATGAGGTTAGCTTTTCTTTCTTTTCTTTTTCCACGTATAAGCTAGTAATCTCGTTGATTCAAAATTATGTGACGGTCAAAAAAACTTGTTACTTTTTGGCAAAAAAAAACATAAATAAATTTTACTTTTGTATCAAAAATTCCAAGGAAATCATTTATATAATATGGCCATAAGGAATTGAACGCATTTAGTATGCTATTTAATGTCTGTTAGCAATAAGAGGAGGCAAGGAGAGGAGAGGATTTTTTTTGTACAAAAAAAACCCGGCCAAGTGCGAGTCGGACTCGCGCACCGAGGGTTCCGTACAAACTTCGTCCATCGTTCCTCCATCACGGGAAATAAACAATTTTATTTATTTACCTTATTTGAGGTTGGTGCCAATTAAGCTAGACCTCTTAATTGTATGAGTGCCGATACAACTCAGAGGTCTTTATTAATTGGCGTAACTATGTATGTATGGGGACACTATGAGGAATTTTTCCTTTATTTGTGCTGTAAGACCTTGCTTTTTGCCAAATTTCGTGATTCTAGGTCAACGGGAACTACCATATAGAAATAAAAGGCAAAAAAAAAACGTTTGTTGTATGGGAGCCCCTTCTTAATATTTATTTTATTTTGTTTTTAGTGTTTGTTGTTATAGCGGCAACAGAAATACATAATTTGTGAAAATATCAAATGTCTAGCTATCGTGGTTCTTGAGATACAGCCTGGAGACGGACAGACTGACGGACGGACAGACAGCGAAGTCTTAATAGGGTCCTGTTTTTACCCTTTGAGTACGGAACCCTAATAAAAAGGAGATTGCAATGATCTTTTGATCTTATATGGAACTAGATTAGCTGTTTACGGCACAGGCGCGTTGCCACTTCGAAGATGCCTGCAAGCATATCCAGCGTTGCCATTGATACGGCAATTGCACACACTAAAACAACCCTTACAGATAGCGATCGAAAACCAGTTTAGGTTTATCTGTCACTGTGAGGGTAGTCGCTTGATGAAGCAATGTTGAAGTTACAAAAAAAAGATATTTCTTGTTTTGCACAACGATTACCCAGATGCACCAAGTGGAATAAGGGTTATTTTTTGGTAAGAAGGGAGATTTTATGATATGCTTACATTTAAAAGGATTTTCACATAAGTTATTATAAGTATCTTCAGGTAAATTATTTAAAATTTCTGGGAGGAGATACCAAGTTCTTTTCACATATGGAGGTAAAACATACGGTTCAAAACTAAAATCGAATAAAAGTGCAATTTTGACACATCCCTAATACAGTGCAGAGGAATCCCCGTGCAGAGAGTGCAGAGATCAGGAAGTCCATAAAATAAGTTGGTTTTCACGGGGCTACACTACGATAATTTTATTGCCTTCGTTGATTCGTTAGTTTGAGGTTGCTTTAGGGTATATACTAAAATACAGGGCAATGAAAACCTCCACCTTGACTTAGGTCTCCCTACAATCAAACAATTTATAAAACGCGCCTCGCGCCGATATTTTGATACCGCAGCGCACCACGCGAATCCCTTGATAGTCAACACTATCACATACACCCCGTCCCTTATTTCCCGCATCCGTAGGCCTAGGCACGCCCTCAGCGAACCAGACGATGCCACCACTTTAGCTCAAATCGAGGCTGACGAAGCCCGAAAACAGATACAAATGCGCAACCGACAACCAAGATTTCGTCCTCGCCGGCGAGGACCGTCGCGACGTCCCTCTCAGTCTCGTCCCGTTTAAGCGGCCCGAGCTGCATATTAGCAATCCGACCGATCCCCAAATAATTATAATTGTTTGCATGCTAAGTCCTCCCTCATTCCCCAGGCAACGTCCTGAGCCGAGGTCGAGCCCCACAGGGGGCACCCTCAGGCTACCGTTGCCCAAAATTATTTAGTTTTAGTTTTTAGTTTTAAGTAGCGGTTGAGAGCCCTCAGCGCTCACCGCAAAAGTCCGCGTAACGGTGGAAGAAGGTCCCCTGGACCCACCACCTTCCTGTTCCAGTCAAAAAAAAAAAAAAAGTGATTTTGTTATCACTGGCAATACTTGCAGGGGTGGAAGTACTCATCAATGTGAACAACTTTTATAATGGGACTAACTGTGAAATCATGAAAAAATTATCAGCTGTTCCATACAAAAGTTCAATACCTACTCGACCAAAATGTATGAAGCAACCGTATTATTTTACGCGATATCAGAGTTAGCCCTACAATAAAAGTTGTTCACATTGATAAGTACTTCCACCCCTGCAAGTATTGCCAGTGATAACAAAATCACCCTGTATAATGTATATACACACCACTGTTGCAGTTTTATAATAGTAACAATTTAATGTTTAATTAATTTTTGTTCAGAATATATAACATTTATCTTACCAAAAAGTAATTAATTAAATATATTCATTTTGGGGAAATTATTTCTGACCACTGGCAACTCTGTCTTGTCTCATGTCACCGTCCAACTTACGGTGGAAGAAACGAGATAAATATAGTTTACTTTGGCATAATGTGTCGGTTTCAAAGCTATGTTTTGAATTCGCAAGTGGTCACACATTTCTGAGAAATGTTACGGTTGCTACTCTAGTATTTCTTTCTTTCTTTCTTCATTCAAATATTTAGGAAAAGGTAAAAAATAGCCATTTAAGCCAATTTAAGCAATACCTACCTTCCATATTTTGGTATAATGTAGGTAGGTAGGTACTCACTTTTTTAGTTTTTTTGTCCAATGCACGCGTTTCTTGCTGGCGTAATGTTCCCTGTATTTAGGTTTGGGCGTATTCATATTTTTCTGTAAAAAAATCGAATGCTATTACGGAAATAGTTATTATTTATACATACTTATATATACTCACAAAATTGTTTAGGCAACACGCATAAAGTTACACATAAACTAAATACGTTCACAAAAATTGGGAGTAAAATTCAAAAAGATTAATAGGTACTTACCTAGATCTTGTGCATGTATCTACACACCGCCACTTGCCGCGTATTTTTTCTCTAGAGGGACATGAGAGAGCATGTCGCTCGCATGTGTTTGGAATCGTGGGGTGGACTGAGAGAGTTGCGGACGGACGGCGGAGTATCGCGCGCGGCTATAAGAAGAACGCACCGTCGCCCCGCCATAGTAATTTGTTTTCACGAAACTAAAGTATTGTTAGGGAATACACAAAGTTTCACAAACTTCCCTATACATTATAGTTTATAATGAAGTACAATGTATTAGGTGTTCGTTCTACGACAGTGTGACGTTTTTAGTGATATTCATTATTTTTTTGTATTTAATTTACATAAATCTACTATATTTATTATCTGTAGAATTGTTCTAATAACTAGAGATACTCTTTAGATTGTCAGATATTATTTTTCGTGGCTAATACATCACGTTTTCTATTTAAACTTGTGACAAACCCGAAACACGACTGTCATATATTTTTTTAGCACGCTTTTATTAGCTTCACCTGTAACTAACTATGTAAGAAAGTCTTGCAAGTCAAATTAGACCCACTTCCCGATTTCCGATTGAGCTGAAACTTTGCAAACACGTTTAGTTTGGATGACAATGCATGGTTAGCTAAGTGACGTCATTCTAAACCCAATATGGCGGACTCACAAAGATGGCGCACTGGTTATCTTTTATGCACTCCCATAATATGGGTATCAAATGAAAGGGCTTGCTGAAAATAATACAAAATTAAAATGACGTCACACTAAATTCAATATGGCGGACGCCCCAAGACTTAATTTTTTAAATTTTTAGTGCGTGATAAAGCGTCTTTTTGGTTTTTTAAACTAGAATATTACTTGCATGTCTCTTGCATACGGAGCAACAGATAGAGGCAGATAGCGACTTTGTTTTATACTATTTAGAGATTTAGTGAAGTGTTTTATAGTTAATCTTTAAACAGTCCCAAGTAGAACACACCAGTGACAACTTCTCGATAGTCATTATTATGTCTGTACTGTAACTTACTGTTGAATTAATTACGCAATTTACTTCAAGTTTCCATTTGTTACCGCGCTGGATCGCCTACCTCTGGCGCTCTTAAGTACCTCTATATTAATTTTATTTGCCCTTAAAATATATTATTTGGCTAATGAGCATACTTTTGTGCGTGTTTATGTGTCTTATATTGCGATAGGAAAAGCAACTCTGCTGGAGCTGCTCGTTGTAAAAATTTATATACGTCCACCAATTTCGACTTAAATTACAATTACAATTTAGACCTAAGTAATTGTGTATCGACTGGCCGACATCTATAGATCATATTGTGTAAAATAAAATTAATTTATTCAAAATTTTAATCCGTGCTATTTACGAGTAAAACAGAAACAAAACGCTGTATATCAGGAAAGTATCGATTTTTATTAAAAGTAACGCAAGAGTAACACAAGATATAATCGGCAAAATGCAATATTATCATAAAATTTCCTAATGACAATGAACTGACCCCTTGGTGGCATTCACCTGGATAATGAACTGATGATGACAAAGTAGAAAAACAAATGATAAACAATACATTTAATATGATAATTATTGCAAAATATTTAATGCAACAACCGATTAAAGTGTTCAAAACATTTGATTGCATTGATAAAGTGTCAATAGATCTAACATAAGATCTTAGTGATTGAGTTATAACAGACATAAAAGCTGGTGTTTCAAACTAAACTGTTACTAAGATGTGGAAAAGTATAGAAGAAAGAGGCTTTTTTCCAAAGATAGTGCCTTAAACAATAATAAGCTCACATAAAGGGCCTTTTGGCTTGGTTGGTAAGATATCCTACCTATCACGCCACAGGTCGTAGATTCGAGACCGCCCAGGGTAATGAACATGTTTGTCGTGCGTGAGTCTAGGTGTAATTTCAATAGTACAAGGTCTGTAATATCCCAGGATATTTATTTATGTTATATTAATTTGTGTAATGCATTTAATTAAATTGATAAAGTAATACGTATACGAATAATACGTATATTAATCAAACAAAAGGTTGGTACTATTAACATAATCCTATCCTACTTAATAGTTATAAACATGAAAGTGTGTGAGGATAGATGGATGGATGGATGTCGTCTTTCACGTAAAAACTACAGAACGAATTCGGACACAGATAGAGTATATTTTAGAATAGCATAAAATATACCTTTTAACCTGGAAAACATAAGATCCCTCGGGAACCCGGTTGAAATTGCGGGGCGGAAACTAATGATTACATTATAATATCATAGAATCAAGCTAAAAAATACGAGATGAAGCATAACATTCTGATGTAATCATTATTGATAAAGCACGTGAGGTCATTGACTATAGTGATAAAAAATGCAGCAAACAAAGTGGCATCTACTGATAACAAACTAGATAAGTAAGATTAATCCGGGATTTGATCGAGTTTGTTTTTTATGACATGGTGTAAATATTAAACATGTTTTATGGGGTACGAAAGATTTAGGATGTTTTGAAATTTAAACCTTCGACTTAATACAATCTGAATCTAAATTTGCAGACCAAGAAAGACTTGATTATACAAAATTAGGGTCAGTATTAACGACTTCCTCCCAACCATAATACCTTAAGTCACCTTTAACCATGCTCTGTAATCAAAACCAAAGACATTGATAACGTGATATACCATCAAATATACATAGGTGATGCATGAGACGATTCGCCACTTAAGACCGAGGGATTCGAAAGCCGGGTCCTCTACACACACGATCCTCGTAAATTATTTACTTATTGTTTGGGTCTCGACCTTTAGCAAACATTCATTGTATACACGTATGTACGGAAAACTAAACACTTGATGAATTCAGATGATTTTGTGCCGTGATCTTCGGAGTTTAAAGTTGAGAATTGGTTGTTTGTGGGGAGGATTTTGATGAGATTAGTATAATGGGTGCATGATTTGAAATGCACACATTGGTAACTTAAGACAAAGATGGGTTAAGTAAGGTGGGAATGATTATAGCCTATAATAATACCATCATCCCGGTACAGAACAAAATATGTGAAGTAGCAGAAGCCCTTATATAGATGTAGAGGTACGGAACACTCATTTAAATATACGCATAGACAATGCTATAAATGATTTTGATGTTAAGTATATAGCAGCTATAGAATAATAAAACCTTCTTTTGACGTACGAAAATATAGAGAAGATGATGTAAAAGACACTCAAATACCTATGGATAAAGTCCTAAATATTAGGTAAGTAATATCAGTATAAGAACAGATTATTTATTAGTTAGTTACACTTACAAGTCAGTAATAATGTATCAAAGCTAATGTTCATGACACATGATGTATTGTACGCAATCCGAAGATATCTGAGACTAGAGGATTTTGAGCCTTTGTGAATACATGAAGCCTGGAAGATAAATTGTGACGAACCATGTAATATGTTTTTAATTAATAAACTATTCTGACTTAATTATGATTTAATACCTGTGATTAACAGGTATCCAAGATTTCAAGAACCAATCAAGTGTTAATTATAAGGTAAGTATTGATAAGTTTGATGCCATCTGAACCAAGTAACAACCTATTAGAGATAACTTGCTTGTCGACGAGGCTTTATTCAACGTAGATGTACAAATATGCTTTACTAGATTAATGGGCACAAGGGACTATATTTTTTCCTGAAATCTGGAAGTATTACTAAAGCTTGCTAACGACAAAGTACGTGACTTTGTCGTTAGCAAGCTTTTTCGTGTGATTGATGAAAAAAAAAAGATTCCGGCGAAATGAGAACCTCCTTTTTTGAAGTCGGTTAATAAGGTGACGATAGGTTAGAAGCAGTGACGTTGAATGTCGTGGGTACAAATTTTACTACAGCTTTTGGTGAAGGAAAAGAATTTTGAGGAGTAATACCCGAGAGACTGCCTACTCTCACGTTGAAAGTCTGTCTTTAAGCACCTATCAATATGATTACCACCTTCGGTCATATCATCACCGTGGTGAAATTTTGGTTAAACATAAGGCTATTCACTTTTACATGGAGTATTTATAACATTTCTTATTAGTATATCGTTATTAATGACGGGTTCAGGGAATGATTAATTTAAAACCCTTTTAAAAGCATATGTCATATATAAACGCTGTCATTCATTAAGAATCCGACACCCGCTCCACAGTAACATTATCTACGAACCAAAATTCAATTTTTCTTTATTGTCTTCATCTTCAAATTCAATACAAATAACATTAAGTTCTATTACTAACTGAATAAGATTTAAAATCCAATGTTTCATCAGCACGTGAAGTTCTAATTTCGTTTTAATTAATGCCTGCACTTTAATAAGACCATCCACTTGTCTTTTGAAATCTAAAAATAAATTGTTTGGTGTATTCCAATTTGTAATTATTGCTGTGGGATTATGGTTGATATTAGCTTGTGATGGATCGTCGAGTGCGGTTGATGGAGGTCCAACACATGTTATGGATCGTTATCACCTGATGAGTGGTTCAGTCTGGATTCAATTACAGTATAATGTTGTAGCATTATACAATTCAGTATTGCAATTTATTTATTAATTTTTTTTTTTTTTTTTTTATTTATTTTAGATGGCCGTGTGTGAGGAATAATGTCCCAGAATATTTATTTATTTATTTATTTATTAAAAATCTTATTAATGTGCTAAATTAGCACCTATTTTTACAGCAGGCATTTCTCTCCCTTCTTCCTTCCCTTAAATATTGTGTGTTGCCAGTTGTCATTGTAAAACAATTTATAAATTAAGTTAATGTAAATTTTAAACAATGTAAAGCATTATCATGATTTTTGAAGGAAAAACAAAAAAAAACACTTATTAGTACTGGAAATAAATACCTTATATTGTCTATATTTATAAGAACTGCACATGATATATTAGACTTAAAACCACAGTATAACTAATTAAATGACATACAATGAGATATATTGCATCTTGAATGTGACTGCTTTAGTTCCTCACCATAATGGGTTTCAAACCTGACTGGACATTTCAAAGTTTAGTTCATCTTGTACTACTGCACATACTTACTCTACGTACTTCAATGGAGTACAATCAACATTGCCTTTGTCACATATATCATCTATAAATTAATATAATATAGATAAATAATAATCATGTTCCGATATCACAAGGTATATTGCATAAGGCATACTAACTTTATACTCTGCTAACGTCCGCCCCGTGATTTCACCCGCGTTCCCGAGGGATCTTATGTTCTTCCGGGATAAAAGTTTCCTATAATCTAGAATACAATCTGTGGGCCAAATGTCATCGAAATCCGTTCAATAGTTTTAGCGTGAAAGAGTAACAAACATCCATCCATCCATCCTCACTACCAAAGTTTGTTTATCTATATATATATACTAAATCACTAATATTATAAAGCTGAAGAGTTTGTTTGAACGCGCTAATCTCAGGAACTGCTGGTTCGAATTGAAAAAATATTTTAGTTTTGGATAGTACATTTATCGAGGAAGGCTATAAGCTACTTTTTATCCCGGGAAAACATAAGATCCCTCGGGAACGCGGGTGAAACCGCGGGGCGGAAGCTACTTGTTTATAATATTAATAGGATTTTACTTTAGCATAGAGGTAGTGTATTTGAAAATGAGAGCAAAAAATATTTTTTACAATTGCACCTATTGATCGATTTTTACTATTGATTGAGAATCTGTCTCATTTTTAAAAGTAGAAGAGAAAAAGGAAGAAAGGAATGTTTAATGTCAACTGAAACAAAACGACGCCAAACTATTTCTTTGAACTGCCTTCTCTAGTATTATAAACAATTCGATACGTAAACAAGACCTCTCTATCCATTTCTTTAGCTTTACACAATGAGTTATCATTCTCAACTCTTCCACCCCTAATTACATCAGTTTTGTCACCAACTTAAGAGCTAGGGACAGCCCTGTCATTGACGTCAGGGCTGTCAGGTCCCTAATGCATAGCTGTTGTAACTTGTAAGGACCACAGCACCATTGGCTGCCATTAAGAAACCTTTGTCGACAGCCCTAAACTTTGCAGCCTCAATTAATATTAGGTTATTAGTTCTGACATTTAATGGTTGAGTCGGTGCTATTGTTTGGGGATTCCGTAGGTAATTTTTGAAACTGTGATAACGGTCACTAGATGTAGTAACATATGTATTAAAAGATGTCTCTATAATGAATTTTTAAAGTTTGGTCATAATGTGAAACGAGTGATAACGAAGTATTAGCGACAAAATAATTGTAATTGACAGGAAACTTATTAGAGAATTATTAAATTTCCAGTATTGGATGATAGTAAACCATTTGAGAGTTTATTATTTAGATAAAAAAAAATGATTGTTCCATTCAAAACAATATATATTTAATAGAAAAGGAAGATCATAATGTTATAAATAATGAGGTATATATTGCATGGTAACATATTGATAGAAGGGTTTTAGCGAAACCTTATTGAGGGGCGGATCTCCGAAAATGAACTTAGTCTGTCTCCCTAATGATGATAAACGACTTGACGCCATTTTGTCGCTCCTGTGTATCCGGTTCCGTTTTGCGCGAAACTTTTTAATTTAATAAAGGTGCCTATGATTTATTTGATGAAGTTTGTAATTGTTAGGTTGCGTTTTTTTCGTTAGGTGTGGTCATTTGTATGCAAATCGTGTCTTTTAATTTATATCGTAAAAATATTACGTCAGTTATAATAAATTCTGTATCGGATCAAAGGCGTGGTGAAAAACGACGCCTTGCTACGTACTAAAGGTTTATATTGTGTTACTTTGACAGCCACACGTCCTCGCCACGTCTCTTCTGTAAAACGGGGCCTTATACATCGTAAGAAAAAAAACATGAGTAGAACTTAATTCCGAATTCAAAAATAGTATGTTTATTCTGACAACTATATTATGACCTGAAAGTTCATAAGGTCAACGTGAAATAGTCTTATATCCTCGACCGCTCTACTTCCCGAATGACTCGAACAGAGACCTATTTAATAAAAATACTGTTCTTGATATTTTTCGCCCTTTTCTTCGATGTCGCAAAGGCATTCGACAAGGTGTGGCACACAGGCTTGATCTACAAGCTTTACACCCTAGGTGTGCCACCGAGACTCGTGACCATCTTACGAGACTTTCTGTCGAATCGCCTCTTTCGATATCGGGTCGAAGGCGTCCTGTCCTCACCCCACCCCATTAGTGCCGGTGTCCCGCAGGGCTCGGTACTATCTCCCTTGCTATTCACGCTCTACACGAGCGACATCCCTAGAGTCAGGAATACGCAGTTCGCTCTCTTCGCAGACGACACTGCCGTATATTGCTCAGGCAAAAGCCCGCCCGCGATCTCTAAGAAACTCCAGACCGCAGCCAACGCCCTAGGCGCATGGTTCCGGAAATGGAGAATAGAGATCAACCCCTCCAAGAGTCAGGCGGTTCTCTTTTATAGAACCGACCGAAAAAGACGTCCCCCCATCCCCGACCCAGTCACACTATTCGGCGAGCCGATCCCTTGGGAGAGGCAAGCCAAATATCTCGGTGTGACCCTCGATGATCGCCTATCCTTCGCTGCACACATAAGGGCGGTTCGCGCGCGCGCCGCCTTTGTGGCAGGACGACTCCACTGTATGATCAACGCCCGGTCTAAACTTGCCCTAAAAAGCAAGGTTAGACTCTATACCGCGTGTATCCGTCCAGTCATGACGTATGCGAGCACCGTGTTCGCTCACGCTGCTCCCAAACATCTCCACACCCTTCAGGTGATTCAAAACCGTTTCATGCGCAAAGCCACGGGCGCCCCGTGGTACATGCGCAATGAAAACCTCCACCTTGACATAGGTCTCCCTACAATCAAACAATTTATAAAACGCGCCTCGCGCCGATATTTTGATACCGCAGCGCACCACGCGAATCCCTTGATAGTCAACACTATCACATACACCCCGTCCCTTATTTCCCGCATCCGTAGGCCTAGGCACGCCCTCAGCGAACCAGACGATGCCATTACCCTAGCGCAGATCGAGGCCGAAGAAGCCCGCAAACAATTACAGATGCGAAATCGTCAACCTAGATTTCGTCCTCGCCGGCGAGGACCGTCGCGACGTCCTTCCCAGTCTCGTCCCGATTAAGCGGCCCGAGCTGCATATTAGCAATCCGACCGATCCCCAAATAATTATATTTGCATGCTAAGCCCTCCCTCAGTCCCCAGGCAACGTCCTGAGCCGAGGTCGAGCCCCACAGGGGGCACCCTCAGGCTACCGTTGCCCAAAATTTATTTAGTTTTAGTTTAATTTTAAGTAGCGGTTGAGAGCCCTCAGCGCTCACCGCAAAAGTCCGCGTAACGGTGGAAGAAGGTCCCCTGGACCCACCACCTTCCTGTTCCAGTCAAAAAAAAAAAAAAAAAATTGATATTTTATAATGGCAGTAGTCAAAACAATTCTTTGAAACAATGAAACATACTTTGAATGAATCAATAATAATTACAATTGATAAATACAGAAAGTTTACAATCAATAAAACAGAATAAAAGTAATTATCACGTTATATAAAACTACTTTAAAGCGGTTCATAAAGCATCATAATTCGATAAATTACTACAGAAGTTACAGCAATTTAAACTTTAATAGCGTACAAACAAAATATTAAATGTCACGGTAAGATTTTGTATGTAGATAACCTCTGATGGATGAACTTGTTTGTGATGATAAAACGACGTAAGTCTGTTTTTTTACTTTTATCGTTATGGCCACGCGTATTGGGGGTGATTGTGACGGCCACAACAAACTTATGTACATAGCGACAATGTACACGTAATGTGTTTCTATGGTTATATATTTTTTTATCTATTGATAATTCGATAAATAAGGGCAAGGGAGGCACATTACCAAAAGGTTTTGTTTTTTTCCTCAATTGGTTTTTGGAAAATGTAAACATGTTTACAGAAGTTAAAGGTAATCTGTTGATATTGAATAAGTAATCTATTTATGATTAAAATCAAGAACACTGTATGTCACCTGTCATGTCATAAGTACATGAGGTACATCATTATATATTCCTTATACAGTTTTACATAAAAATGTAGATCTAGTACTTATGAAGATGTAAAACATTATTATGTTACTGTAAGCAATGAAACAGAAGTATTGTCCAACATAACAAAAACGTCACATTTCAAATTGATATCCAAATAATTAAAATCACCTCACTCTCGAGCTCAAAAAAAGCTGAAGAATTAATATCGACTCACAATACTTGCAACTTCCGAGAGACCATACTTCAAATATCACAAGTTTGAATAGCCCCGAACCCTGGCGGAAAATTGCTAGCTGTCCTGATTCGGCAGAACCAGCACCTTGGACCTCAGCTACCCCCCGAATTCCCTTTACGACGGGGTGGATTGTAGGCTGATCCTTGATTGGCAGGTGTCTAGATAACTTGGGCGAGAGTTGTTCGAGCTTCAATATGATTGATTTGAGGAGCTATCCAATGTAGCAGCGTGTAAGAAGGTTCAGTAATTTGATAGGCTTTACGTATTACGTACACTTTCTGGATTGACTGAGTTGTTGGTGTTTTGTTGTGTTGCCTTTAATTTATTATCACCTTTTATTTTATCTATAAACAGGTTCAGAATTTAGTTGATCATTTTTTGTGGGAGTGAATATACGTTTACTTTTTTCTGGGTTAAAAATTTACATATTTATAAAATTCATCTATAATTTCATAATAGATCGCTTATCTTTTGGAAAGTTAATATTCTAACTGGTTTTTGAGTGACATTATGACCCGGAACCGTTATTGTTTCAACACTGTTCATTAATTGCCGTTGGAGACAATTATTTGTTAATATTTGAATATGGAATCATTCCTACGTTATTTGACAAGTTGTAAATTTTGTTTTACGACTTTGTTTGTATTTTTGTGGAGGTGTACAAATCTATTCAGTTTCACAAGATTATAAATAAGCTTATTTATTGTCTTTGAAAGTACAATCGTTATAACTATATTGGAAATATGTAATAGATTGTAAATTTAAATAAAAACACTAATAAAATTGATTAGGTTCGAATCCAACACAGAGTATGGGCTTTTGGTGAAGACAATGCGCGAATTACCTTGCTCAATTGGCCCTACGACCCCCAAAGGAAGGACCATTTTTTAATAAAAAAAAATAGAACAGTTCCATGGCATAAATCCTCATATACAATTATATTAATAGATTAGCTTTTCCGCGCGGTTTCACCCGCGTTCCTGAGGGATCTTGTGTTTCCCCTGGATAAAAAGTAGCCTAAAGCCTTCCTCGATAAATGGGCTATCCAACACTGAAATAAATTTCCAAATCGAACCTGTAGTTCCTGAGATTAGCGCGTTCAAACAAACTCTTCAGCTTTATAATATTAGTATACTTTATTAGAATCTATGTTTCTTTTCAACCAATACTTGGTTGAACCGACCAGTGCAGTTGATGCATCAATAACTTAATTAGCATCAGAAATTGTTCATAATTTCCTTGTGCAGTTTCCGTGATTATTATCAAAACGAGAACTATTTATATACACATAAAATGCAATCGTTTAAGTAGTTACTTTCACTTGATATTCTTGCTCAGTTTTATTGGAGAAAGGCGGTCTATTTGTAACGTGACGTCACATCACAGTTTTATCAAGAAATACATAAACTTTATTAGGTACTTCTTTTATAGGTACTACTTTTTTGACAACTTTAAATTACATTATACCTTTTTTTAAATCTTTTAATGCATTTAATTAAATGATCCATTATTATCCATTATTATATTCTAGTCACACCAAATAATCAACCAAAGAAAAAAAAATGAGCTAACACATAAAGGTGTATAACCAAAAAAATATGTTTTTACAAAAGTCTGAGGGAAAAAGGTCTAAAGCAAATTACTATTTTATCGGGTCATTAATTATTAATATATAATATTGTAAAGTAGTATCATAAATAGATTTGTTTGTGAGTTTGGATGTAGGTAGGAGATAAAATCCGGAACTATTGATTCAAATTGAAAAAATATTTTTGCGACAGCTCATTTATTGAAATAGGTTATAGTTTAGTTTTTATCCCGGAAACGCGGGTTAAACCGTGTGGAACAGCTAGTTATTTAATATTATTATCATTACCTTAGTTAAATGTTCATAATATTTCTCAAAGAAATAAAGTTACAAACACTGACCTCAAAACCTTTTGATATTGAAATACACAAATTGTCTACAAAGCTAAAGTTATTTAACATTTCAGAATGATTTATGATCTTGTTAATATTAATGAGATTAAATTTACGATGAAAATTTACTAAATCTACATACGCCCTTGTTTACCGCTACAATGCTAAATTTTGAATAAGTATTTTCATTAATTCAAAAAGATAATTTTAATGCAAATAAGTGTCATTAAAACAATGCGTAATTTATGTAGCTATGGGTTTTGATAACTTGAATTTTTGGATGTCTCAAAAAGTTAAAATAAGTACTTATGCCGTTTTCCAAATGGGTACATTAATAAATTGTATTTCTTAATCGATACCGGAGTGAGGAAGATCGCGGTTAATGCTTTTTTTATGACCGCAAAACAATTAGCTGATTACACATAAAACGTTCGTCAAGTGTAAGTAGTGCATTATTTGTTATGGGTTCCTTATATTTTTCTTGTTGTTACATTGGGAGTATTGTATAAGTTGATTTGATTTATTTATTTTCATATATTTTATTTTAATATTTAGTTTAAGTACCTAGTTAAGGTTGTTGTTTTTATGAAATATTAAAAAGTTGATTTATTAGTGTTCATATAGCAAGTGGCTGGTTATTTGAAAACTTAGCAACTATATAAATCATACCCTAGAATGTTATTTTTTTATTAAGAACCCTTGGGAATGCGGGTATAGTAAATGATATTGTAGGTTTATCAAAAATATAAAAACTGCATTCACATCCATACAGATACATATTTTACCGATACAGAAAAAGAGGTTTTCAATATTTTCTTACCTAACCCTTAAAATATTAAAAACAGGTCACTATGACCGCGTAATACGGCAGTCATATTATTTCGGTGCTCAAACTCACGTGATATCTCGTTTCATCGCGTGTGCAAGAGCGGGATGGCAACACTAACTTGCCCTTTGAGAGACTCGTGCGTCGGACCGTCTCATTCGTTCGTACCTTCTATTGTGACCGTGGCTTTTATTGTGAGATAAACTTTAACTTTAACGCTATTTATGTTTATTTACGGTTTGTTTTGTTACTATTAACTTATATTGTTAGATTAGGGGGTCTTTAGTCTGGGCTTTATAGACGAGACTATGGTATGTTCAAGTTTATTTAAAAATGTCAAGGGTGATTAAATTATTAAGATTTGAGAGGATGAAGGAAACAGGGTGATAATAGCTCAGTGGCAATTACGACCTAGGTCGTGTGTTCGGATCCTAGGAGTTATAGTTCCCGCCTGGCTGGCTACCACCCTCAAGATAATAAGCTGTCTCCAAGTATTTACTGTGTGTTTCAGCAGTTGCACTGAAGATCAGTCCTTCTAGATTTTGCTCTACTACTCCACGGCTTTAACCGTGTTTTTGAAGGATCTAAATGTTTTCTCCGGGATAAAAAGTATCTATACATAAGTGAGAAAGGATAAAAATAACAAGAATTTTATTATGAAACAGCTGAAGTAGAACGGAGGACCGCTCTTCCGTTACCTCCTCCCGCTCCCCCGACTGACGACGTCGCCAATGACGTCAACACAAATGACGACCCACTTCCACCCGCGACCCATGACGAGGTGAAAGCGATCATCGGGAAGTTACACCCTCGTAAGGCCCCGGGCTCGGACAAGATCACCAACAGAGTGATCAAACTCTTCCCAGCCTCCCTTATCATGTTATTGACGGCCATCTTCAATGCCGCCCTCTCAAACAATATTTTCCCACACCAGTGGAAAGAAGCCCACGTGATTGGGATCCACAAGCCCGGCAAACCCAAGTCCGAGCCCTCCAGCTATCGTCCCATAAGTCTGCTCAACGTACTGGGCAAGATTTATGAGAGAATCATTTATGTCCGCCTTAAAGCATTTGCCGATGCTAACAAACTCCTCCCAGACGAGCAATTTGGGTTCCGACCCAAACACTCGTGTGTTCATCAAGTCCATAGAATTGTTGAACACATCTCCACAAGTTACCAGAGAGGTCACATGACAGGCGCCCTTTTCTTCGATGTCGCAAAGGCATTCGACAAGGTGTGGCACACAGGCTTGATCTACAAGCTTTACACCCTAGGTGTGCCACCGAGACTCGTGACCATCTTACGAGACTTTCTGTCGAATCGCCTCTTTCGATATCGGGTCGAAGGCGTCCTGTCCTCACCACACCCCATTAGTGCCGGTGTCCCGCAGGGCTCGGTACTATCTCCCTTGCTATTCACGCTCTACACGAGCGACATCCCTAGAGTCAGGAATACACAGTTCGCTCTCTTTGCAGACGACACTGCCGTATATTGCTCAGGCAAAAGCCCGCCCGCGATCTCTAAGAAACTCCAGACCGCAGCCAACGCCCTAGGCGCATGGTTCCGGAAATGGAGAATAGAGATCAACCCCTCCAAGAGTCAGGCGGTTCTCTTTTATAGAACCGACCGAAAAAGACGTCCCCCCATCCCCGATCCAGTCACACTATTCGGCGAGCCGATCCCTTGGGAGAGGCAAGCCAAATATCTCGGTGTGACCCTCGATGATCGCCTATCCTTCGCTGCACACATAAGGACGGTTCGCGCGCGCGCCGCCTTTGTGGCAGGACGACTCCACTTTATGATCAACGCCCGGTCTAAACTTGCCCTAAAAAGCAAGGTTAGACTCTATACCGCGTGTATCCGTCCAGTCATGACGTATGCGAGCACCGTGTTCGCTCACGCTGCTCCCACACATCTCCACACCCTTCAGGTGATTCAAAACCGTTTCATGCGCAAAGCCACGGGCGCCCCGTGGTACATGCGCAATGAAAACCTCCACCTTGACTTAGGTCTCCCTACAATCAAACAATTTATAAAACGCGCCTCGCGCCGATATTTTGATACCGCAGCGCACCACGCGAATCCCTTGATAGTCAACACTGTCACATACACCCCGTCCCTTATTTCCCGCATCCGTAGGCCTAGGCACGCCCTCAGCGAGCCAGACGATGCCATTACCCTAGCGCAGATCGAGGCCGAAGAAGCCCGCAAACAAATACAGATGCGAAATCGTCAACCTAGATTTCGTCCTCGCCGGCGAGGACCGTCGCGACGTCCTTCCCAGTCTCGTCCCGATTAAGCGGCCCGAGCTGCATATTAGCAATCCGACCGATCCCCAAATAATATATTTGCATGCTAAGTCCTCCCTCATTCCCCAGGCAACGTCCTGAGCCGAGGTCGAGCCCCACAGGGGGCACCCTCAGGCTACCGTTGCCCAAAATTTATTTAGTTTTAGTTTTTAGTTTTAAGTAGCGGTTGAGAGCCCTCAGCGCTCACCGCAAAAGTCCGCGTAACGGTGGAAGAAGGTCCCCTGGACCCACCACCTTCCTGTTCCAGTCAAAAAAAAAAAAAAAAAATATTATGAAACAAGTACAATGTGTAACATCGAAAAATTGTTGATTTATATAAATCCGTGATCGATCGTTTTGATAGCAACAAAACTAGGCCTATCAATTATATCTTCTCCACCCACTCCATCGATAAACAGATACAAATTACTATCAATTTGTATATATTATCGATCAATAATAACTGTACTCAAAAATAACAGAATATTTACGACCTATATAATATATTAAGCAATTAATTTAACTGTGTTTAGATTGAAATGACGCAATATTACGAAGCTGTTAACAAAGAGTTTATTATTTTGGGACAAAAAATAAATGAAACCAGTTTCTTTGCTTCCCATACCGAATCCAAGGCCACGTTATACCTTATGTGCTGAGATATCCTTAGAACGAATAACATTGGATAAGACAACGAATACAAATACGATAACGCCAAATTTGGCATTTTAGAGTAAGATATTTGAATAACCTATATAGAAATCAAGGATTTGTATTACCTAATTTACTGTATATATTGTACTTATTAAATGTATGAATTAGATCTTTTAAAATCCTTGTTTAAATATAGCATCAACTATGTAGAGAAGTTCTCTGAATAGATAATAGAAAGTCAAATAATCTCAAAAATCCACCCCAGAAAAGTCTCATTTCATTGAGGGAATGACTTTTTACAAGTAAATCTTATTCTGTATTACAATAATCTATTAAAAGTAAAAACGTACAATCCCACTGGCCTCATTTCGTGTGTTTTTCATCATTTTTATGTACAAAAACTAGCAGTAACTCTATATTTACGTCCTTTACTGCCCATGCTAATGCAAATAGCTAATTTCGTCGTTTTAGACGAGCGTGGGGTTTTATTTTAATCAAGTTATGGTTACGTGACTGGCAACCACGAAAGGCCGCTTTAGTTGTTGTCTCTGACCTTTTTTATCTATACTTGTGCAAAAGGGATAGAGCTATTTGTAACTACTGTATATGGCTCACGTTTAGGCAATGTATTTTTATTAGTCTTCTTGTTGAGAATGATTAATGTCTTAAAACAAAACGTTCAAAACATATTGCGTTAGATTTGTATTTTGTTTTTAGCCTTAAAATAAACTTTATAGGTAGTTTTAGAAAAAAAGGAATGGAAAAAGGATATATTCAAATAAAGTAATTTTATTTTAGCATAAACTTCCAATTTTATGGAGAGTTTTATATCCGAACGAAACATCCCAAAATGTCGTCATAAAAATAAAATCCATAAAAACTTACCAAAATTTTACAATCGGTCCTTTATATCCGATAAATTAAAAGTAAAAAAAAAAGATAACACGTAACCTGAGATGTTGCCTACCAACAAAGAGGCAAAAACATGTTTTTTTTTTATCAACACTCGAGGCAGAGGATACGGGCTCACTGAAATTTTGAGTCTAATAATAGGGGTCTTGCGGTGTAAGTTTTTGATTTTTGCATACGACATCGTTTTTGGGTTTTATGAGTTATATACGCTTTGGTTTTCGGACTGAATTGACTCTTTAACATAAATAACTTTAAAAAAAAGTACAACAACTTCAAAACTGGTTTGCACTAAAAAGTATAAAATAACGATATTAGAACCTTTCCCTGACAATACAGTTGAATTGAGAACCTCCTCCTTTTTTGAAGTCAGTTAAAAAGTATTGGACTTAGTGTGTATTACATAAGAATATATCCGATTGGGAGCCCTAACCGCTAACCTGTCTGCGTAAGGGTGAAAAAACCATCTGAGGCTAACACGTTCTAGGATTTAAAAAAAAAATGTTTAGCTATTGATCTTACCTAGTTAAGGGAGTGGGCCCATTACATTATGCAGCAAAGGGCGTCATACAACAGTAAATAGAGTCAGTTATTACGTAACTTGGTAATTGAGTATTTAATTTGCATTTGTTGATTAAAAAAACATTCAGCCATCGGACTCAAGGGCTCTCATATAATCTCACACATGTCCTTTCATTTTATATACTAGTAATACACCGCGGTTTCACCCGTATTCCCGGGATAAAGCCTACCTTCCTCAAGAATTGAACTATCAAATGCAAAAAGAATATTTCAAATTCGACTGGTAGTTCCAGAGATTAGCGCCTTTAAACAAACAAACAAAAACTCTTCTGCTTTCCAAGTCAAAGTCAAAATCAAAGCCATTTATTCAGTTAAGACCCTAGAAGGGCACTTATGAACGTCGAAGCTACTGAAGTTACCACCGATTTATTATATTAGTATAGATCAGGGGTCATCAAATGGCGGGCCGCGGTCCGGATCCGAACCGCCGACCAATATATAGTTGTGCGGACCAAACTTTGACAAGCAAAAATGTACAAATGGTTATTTTATTTTATCCGCGCACATCCAAACATACAATAATTTTATATATTATTTATAGTAACATTATAGTATGATTTTTAGGAAAAGATCTAAGCTTGGTCACCAGTCATCATCTACCAACCGGACCACGATAATCTTTTATATTTTTTAAACGGACCCCTAATAAACCACACTGGTGACCCCTGATATAGATAGACTGACTAAAATATGTGAAAAATGTAACCTTGTAGTTTCGACTTTCATAAAAGTGTTAAACTAAATAAATAGCTTTGACTTTGATTCATTGAGCAACTTGTGATATTGGGATCTCAGTCACAAACAACTCGACTGGACTAGTTCATCCGATATATACGCTACAATGCATACTGAAAATGAAAAAAATGATTTTTTTTTTTATTCAAATAGGCCTTCACAAGCACTTATGAATAGTCTGACTCTAACGCACGGTTCGGAAGGTTGCTTTTACTGAGAAGAGCCGGCAAGAAACTCAGCAATTACTCTTTTCAAAACCAACTCAGATTCATTACATCAAATTATTTATCTAGTCTCACTGACAATATGTGTGTGTTATATGACAGTAAGGAAAAAAAATATATCAAAATTATGAGTAACTTAGTAAACAAATGGATTGCAAACTTAAGCAGTACTTTATGTTCCATCCATAGCCCAACAATTACTTGTGCACTCAATTTTGTCTAGTCATCAATTACACCGTAGCGAACATGCCCCGAGCGATACAAAATTGCTACCGGTTCGGTTCGGAGAATAATTTATTTTCTTAATAACAGTGTAGCGAGCTTAATAAAATTCTAGTGCTATCGGTTTTTTATTCGATTGTGTTTAAATTAAAAAAGAAGATGGATTTCATAATGACGGGTTTACTAAAACGAGTATGAGTAATCATCCTTACGGGGGATGAGTTTATAGAGACGAAGTTAATCTTCGTATATACTGGGTGATTTTGTTATCACTGGCAATACTTGCAGGGGTGGAAGTACTCATCAATGTGAACAACTTTTATTATAGGGCTAACTCTGATATCGCGTAAAATAATACGGTTGCTTCATACATTTTGGTCGAGTAGGTATTGAACTTTTGTATGGAACAGCTGATAATTTTTTCATGATTTCACAGTTAGTCCCATAACAAAAGTTGTTCACATTGATGAGTACTTCCACCCTTGCAAGTATTGCCAGTGATAACAAAATCACCCAGTATAGAACATAATGACATAAACTGTTTCTGTGTCTTTTTAACTGAGTTAATAACTGTCAGGCAATCAACACACGTTCCGGGTATAAAAATTAGCCACATCAGCTATCTGCCAGTAAAAACCCCGACAAAATCGGTACAACCGTTTCGGAGATTAGCCGAAAAAAACAGACTGACAATTTTAAATTTGTTTTTTTGTTGTAAGTACCATATACTTTAATTATTAAGAAACATTACAAACGGACACATCAATTCTATTTATTTGTATGGATAAATGAGCAGGGGTTCGCTAAAAAATGATATTTCGGAATTTCTGTCCTATATTACCTACTATAGAAGTAACTAAACCATTACTTTTTTATTACATTTTAGTCGAAAATTGCTAGACTTTTTTGTGACATAAATAACAGTTATTGTGCGATAAAATTCGCGACGGTGTGACAAGCAGTAACCTTTTATGTCGATTCCCAAGTGGTCAGTGCAGAGTGGCCGGTGCCCGGTGGAGTCGTACGGAACCACAGTCGGACTCACGGGCCATTACACACGCACTTACTACGGTAGCCTGATTTTCGGGGTCTGATACTTTAAAGTTATACTTTTTTTTTAATACTAGTTCCCGAGTGAGCTAATGTATTACCGAAATAAAAATACCAGGTTATAATCTATTTTTGTGGTATGAAAAAAAAATCATCCATTTTACAATATGAATAGTATGGTTGCCGATAAGTTCCAGATACCTTATCTGACTGATAACTTATATGCAGTCTCTTTCTTCCAAAATGAACATATTAGCAACTGGCCCGGTAAGTAAGGAAATTAGAAGCATATATTTAATAGTTACAAATAGATTTATGTATTTCTATCTCCCTCTGCATTCTAACTAAGTATAGGATAGATGGGGACATATTATCTACTGGTAGCTTAACTTATTTTACTACCACCCTGACTGCAAGGAGTCCTCTCATCTGGTGAATCAGCTGGAGTAGCTGGATGTAAGCGGCCCAAGATCGGAGGCCTATGTTCAGTATTGGGTAGGTACTTAAGATTCCCAACCCATTTTTAAGTTTATTTCTCTTGTAGAGACTTATTGTGCGAAATTATTTAGTCAGTTATTTTAGCTTCGATGTTATAGAAACTCCCCTATATTATGATATTGTCTAGGGAAATGAAATGGAAAATATGTATATGAAAACTAGAAGAAATATTCCAACTAGGAGACTTCATGAATTTCATCAACGGCCTCTCCCTCGCACATATGTATGCGTCTCTGTTGCGCTCAATCTCCATTATAACGATAAAGTGACATTGAGCGTAAGATTGCGTGGAAAGGAGCTTTCGAAATTCGAATTTTCTCCAACAAATTGCTACATGATTCTCGACCTTATTCTTAAGCGGTAAGGTAAACATACAAGTATGATATGGTAAAGTTAAGTTGGCACACGAACTAGGAAGTGTTACCCCTAGAGAGTTACTCCCTATCTTCAGAGGGTTGTCAGCTGAGACATCAAGTCACATCGTTGGCATAGAATAAGTAAGTTGAAGAGCAGACACTGAATACTAAATGGGATCATAAAGCTTTAGATATCTTACCTACGACAAAGAACACATTTTAAACATTAAAATATTCTTTTGTGCAATTTAAAGAGAAATAGTTTCACACAGGTTTTACAGATATTAATAAAGTCTTCGTTTTTTTTTCTCGTTGTAAGTTGCAGTGGATTTACCCGCTGTATCCTAAACTAACTTCCGCCCCGCGGTTTCATTCGCGTTCCCGAGGGATCTTATGTTTTCCCGGGATAAAAAGTAGCCTATCCTCGATAAATGGGCTATCCAGCACTAAAATAATTTTTCGTTCCTGAGATTAGCGCGTTCAACCAAACAAACAATCTCTTCAGCTTTTTAATATTAGTATAGAAGTATAGATATTATCCTAGGAAATAATCTGCTATAAAGTGCTAATTTAAATTCAAATCCGTGCTTATGACCGATTTATAAGCTAAAAGCTAATAGGTACTCAATCAAATTAAAATTCTTCATGGATATTATCCCCGAAGAGATAGGCAGAATCTGTACTGAGATTTATATCATTTTATTGGAAAAAAAAACCTCAGAACTAAATAGGTCCGAATCCAATGAGGTTGACAGATTTATAAGATATACTCTTTGGAAAACGATTAGGGTAGTACCGATAATACAATTTAATCTCCGTAGATAGGTAGATACTTACTTATAATTAGGGATGTTAATCCTGCATTTTATTTGTTTCTTTTTTTAAGCTTTGAAGAAAGAAAATTCACTGCTTAACAAAAGAATGTCCTAAAAACCAGTATTTCGCAAAAACTTTATAAAAACAACATCCAAATGGGGTATTACTTGGCTGTGGGGTCTAAAATAAACAATTGTCTATAGTGCGTCGCGGTGGCAGGCGCCGACGTAGTGCGTATCATCGACGCCATGACAGCGGGGGTCGGTTTAGATGTTGTTATAGTGTTGCGCTTCTTATCTATGTGTTATCGATAGTTTTCTTAGTTATAAATGGTCTATTGAAATGCATTTTAATGTGGTATCAGCTCACTAATTGACTAGATAATAGATTAAGGGTACCAATTAAAATTTATGCTTCATTTAAACTCTTATTTTTTTGTATTATGGCTACGACCGTTGCGGATTAATCAAAATTCAAAAATAGCTATATGCCTTTTGCGGTGAAAACCATGGGCCGTGCATGAGAGTCCGAAGGTCGCCATTTCGCTAGGATTTTATCATCAAAACTCATCCAAGGAGGAGACGCTGCCAGGCAGCTGGCCTTGCCATCGGCAGTGGCAGCAGCTTCGAGGAAATTTTCTATATTTTGTTTGTATTAGTTTATATTTTATATTTTTGATGTAAATTTATATAATTATGATACATTCATGGTTCTCAAAAACAGTTCGTGATGACATTTTGAAAACATTGGTACATTACGGTAATAATTTCCAATGATTATTTAATTGTATACCCAGATAGGTAAACCTTTCAGTAAAATCATAGTAATCTAACTTTTCTCATAATTTGATAAATACCTTTCGACAAAACATTTAACAAAACTCAATTCTATACATCGACATTTATTTTCGACACCCTCACATCACTAGTCGAAGACACACATCTGCATACAAAGACACACACACGTGCACACACACACATCACGGTTGTGTGCTCCCATGAGAGATTAGCACTCCAAATGTCAATTAATGTCGCAGGACCCCAAATGTGAAATGTAACATACCGTAACTTCACTTCACATGAGTAAACTTGTGAGTTTATGCTTAACTATTTATTCTTAATGTTATGTAAATGTCTTTAAAGTTCTTTTTAGATAATAATAAAATATAAATTTAAATAGGTATGTAATGTTAATAGACTGTACGTATGTTTTAAATATTGTTATTTAAGTACTCTTTGTTAAATATTTTTCAAAAAAGGAATGTAATTTAGTTGAAATAGTAATTTCGATGAAATTCTATTATTTAAAAAAGAATATAGATATTCGGTCTACAATATATATTCACAATTCGACAGATGCTGAAATTCTAAAGAATTTTCATTCTCTATTTAAATGTGACAGTCAGCTGACTGAACCACCCCTACAAAAATTTCACAAGGAAAATTCTACTTTAACTCAGACAAGTTAAGGTATAAAGTCGTGTGATACAAGATAAGTCAAGGGTGTTACATAAATGAAGGAATCAGCTGTTGGCTAAACGATTACGTAATTTGGAAGGGCGAGTGTTTTTAATAACTGCTTTTCTAATTTGTTTTTTGCAGTAAAGCCATGCCTTGCTATGACGTTGATTGGTATTAATTTATTTTTTGAATGACGATTCTTTATTGTTTCGTGAATAAATAAGAAAACGGCCAAGCTATACCCAGTGTGTTGCATCAACACTTGAGAGCCAGTTCTCTTACTTCTCAAGTGTGAAGATTGCAATTATTTCGGTCATTGCCAGATCGATATAGCATAGTTAATAACTTGGCTCGTGAAACCAAAATATTTTACTACTACATGAAACCAACTTGCAAAATTCCATTGCAAATCAGTCCACGGATCCTAAAGATTTGGCCCAAACTCCAGAAAACTGCAGCAAAGCAATTCCACTCAAGTCAGATAAACTTTAAGATATCTCAAAATTTCATTCACGAAAAGGAGCACATACAAAACATAAGGCCGTCGAACCGAAACGTTGCCAGAATACCAAATGTAGGTATATGCTGATAAAACAATAAAGAGCGGTATAAAAGAAAGCTCCCTGCGTCTGCGTCTGCGCTGTGACTGTGGCGTTAACACACAAAACAAGGATCATATGAATACGTATGACTTTACGACACACTTACGCTGACTTAATATAACTTGCTATAAAGTGTCACAGCCGGTTCGTTAGGGTGCGCCCACAAATAGAAACGAAAACCGATACTTTATTAAACGTAATGTCAACATGAAGCTTATGAATGTTCTCAGATTCGTGCGTGTGTCAATTATGAAGATGGTCGTGGGTTTGAATTCTATAATGAACTTGACCTTTTGGTAAAGAAAAATTATGAGGAAAACATAGCACGGTGGTATGGTAATTTATAGTATCCGCCTGACTGGCTACCACCCTCAAGTTCAATCTGAGAGTGTTTTGGCAACTGCAGTTGCAGAGCCTGTCTGTGCCTGGCAACACTCGGCACAGATCTGACAACCGCCGCGCATTGCTGCACGAAGAGCTGCCAAACGCAGGCAATAAAATGCACTCTATAACTACACAACTGACGCTACGTGAGGCGTCCACAGTTTCCACTGTCGTCTATCATAAATATCAATTGAAAACGTTACAATATAAGTATCTATGTTAAAAACAATAAGTTTAAAAGTGATTTTGGACTCTTTACTTAAATCCCAAACAGAGCCATTTCCCTTATACATTATCGAGAGGGAATTGAGATCCTGTATCTTCTCTTTCTTATCCAAAAGGAATTTATCCGATATTACCCAGCTATAATTAATGTTAACAAACTTTCATAGTCAGAATAATACAACATTATTAGATAAAGAAACCGAGAAAATCGGTAACTACCATCACACATCATATGGCCACACCCTTGTCACGCAAAAACCATATTCAACTGAAAGTAGCAAAAACATTCGTAGTTTCCATTGCTCGCCATGAAACGCAAAAACTATTTCATGCTATGAATACCCAGCAATGTAACTAGTAAAACTCAATATTGTAAAGGTATAGAGGGAGTATAATTTTAGTAGAATTCACCCTCAATTTTTGCACCCCCTGGCTCGCCCGCAGCGCGTCGTAAAAGCGCTGCGATCAATTTTATGTGGGACCATATAAAAATCGCAATCTAAAAAGCTGATGGGTGCTTTAAATTGGCAGCTGTCAATAGTCGTTTGGCGATAGTGAGAAAACGAAAGATTTAGGGTTAGTTCTGTGATACAGTACCCTTCTTACTGATATTTTGAATTTGTATGTATGATTTGATGGTTTCATATTAATTGATATTCACTTGCATTTAGTAAGCATACACTAGCTACCCCCGCTGTTGTACCTACATGAGTACAACAGCGGGGGTACAGAGTACAACACGACATGCAAATTCTTCTCAGCAAAAGCAACCTTCCGAACTGTGCGTTACGGTCTATTTTAATAAAAAAATATTTTCATTAAATTTGATTGTAGAAAATCTCAAGACATTTTTGATTTCAGACAGTCTTCTAAGCAAAGGATCCTAAAACTTAGATCAAAAATTGAGCTAAAAAGAACTCTAAAACCCAAGAATAAACCGACTACATCAACTTCCCACATATATTTACAGAGAACAAACAATAATTCAAGATACATGTGGAACAAAGGCGTCTGTCCGTCCTTATCGCGTACCTACGGAACTGGACGATAACCGTTAATGGGTTCCAAATAGTTTCCCTTCGCTTTTGGGGAGATTTTCACAATATTTACGGAACGGTTGGGTGATAACGATAGTAATTTAGTAGGTTCCTATAACTAAGTTAAAGAATCTTACTAACCTACTATCCTCCTAATACTACTAATATTATAAATTCGTGTTTATGTGTGTATATATACCTATATTAGGTACTTACCACTTACATACCTAGTGGTGTGTTCTGTTAGTTGCACTTGAGAGCCAGTTGCCTTCTGGGCTACAATTCGTGGGTTCAATTCCCACTCAGGACTAAAGATATTAAAAGCAGTAAATGTAGTACATATGAGTTTACTGAAGTTACCACCGATTCGGAAGTCGCCTTCAACTGAGAAGAACCGGCAACGTATTATACCACGTACTCCAACGCGTAGGTGCGTAGTGGTTGTGGAGTCTATTGTAACATACATAAGTGCCTTATCTGGGCCTGACTAAATTATTTTTGACTTAGAGCAAGCTCTGCTGAGTTTGGGATCAAGTGAGGAATGTCCCTGTTATGATGACTTACCCTTACGTGGATAAGTTTGGTGAGCGTTGAGAGCTCACAAAGGGGTGATAAAATTAAAGCTAAATCTATTAAGAAGAAGATAACAAATAAAAAAAAATATATATAATTATACTGGGTGATTTTTTTGTCACTGGCAATACTTGCAGGCGTGGAAGTTCTCATCAATCTGAACTACTTTTATTATGGGACTAACTGTGAAATCAAGAAAAAATATCAGCTATACCATACAAAAGTTAAATACCTACTAGACCGAAATGTATGAAGCAAGCGTTTTATTTTACGCGATATCAGAGCAGCTAAAAAATCATTCCGTATTAGAAATGTAGCCTTGGTGAGTTTCTTGCCGGTTCTTCTCAGTTGAAGGCGACTTCCAAACCGGTGGTAACTTCAGTAGCTTCGACGTTCATAAGTGCCCTTCTAGGGCCTAAACTGAATAAATATTTTGACTATCGCCCATTTTGTAATAACATCTAGATTCCGATATAATACAGTCTTTAACAAAGACTTAGTATTACATTGTGTTCCCTTTACACGAAGAACCATTTCTACAGAATAAACAAACAAACGTTTCTCATAAACTATATTCTTTGTCAAATAACTATGTCTCATTTCCCTGAACATTATCAAATACTTCTCCATGTTTACCCAAACCATATGTGACTGTACTACGGAGATGTTTACGAGTTACGACGGGCACAAACATACATACATCCCACCCACAGAGCTTTACGACATCCACAGATTGAAAACTAAACGTTTTATTACGTTTCCGTTGCAGTTTTATGATAATTGTTGAATTTTATTAATTTATTATTTTTTATAACATTATTTATTTTATAATGTGATATGGAATGGAAGGATGTGAAAAGAAAACAGATTGACGGAAATCTGGATATCTAACGAGAGGTTGCAGGGGTGGAAGTACTCGTCAAAATGAACAACTTTTACTATAGGACTAACTGTGAAATCACGAAAAAATTATCAGCTGTTCCATACAAAAGTTCAATACCTACTCGACTAAAATGTATGAAGCAACCGTTATATTTTACGCGATATCTGAGTTGGTCCCATAATAAAAGTTGTTCATGTTGATGAGTACTTCCACCCCTGCAAGTATTTCCAGTGACTAAAAAATCATCCTGTATACAGATTTAGGACTTTGCAGTATTTATTTACTAACCTAATCTAAGTTACAAATAAGTTTCCATCATTTTTTCTATTTATAGCGATTTTTGCTATCCTCTTGTGGAAAATCTGTCCCTAACTAAGTACATGGGAGTACCACTTACCAGTTTTAGGTATTCTGGGTGTTAAACCAAGTAGTAAACCTTCGACCACCATGATGAGATTGTGGTCGAACAAAAAGAGATGCTATTATTTGGCACTATAACTTAGATCACTTTGGATTGAATTACGCATGATTATATTTCCCAGGTATGATAATTGTAATACAGTACATACATTACGTGTACATGAGTATAGCCGAAATAGCTCAGTTGGGAGAGCGTTAGACTGAAGATCTAAAGGTCCCCGGTTCAATCCCGGGTTTCGGCAATTATTTAATTTATTATATTTTGACCAGTATCATTTCCGCGTGTACATTTTTCAAAATTAAAAAGTTTACTTACTTTTTACTAAATATAAAACAAACATTTTATATAATCTCAGAAACGTGTACAGCTTTCCTTCAACAAAATAAAAAGGGAAGCCTCTCTGAAATAATATGCCAAGGATTTATTAAACGGGACGCAGAAGAGAAACCTCGCCATGACCCACTTTGGGAAATACCTCGTTTATACCTAATATTCGATAAAACAAATACACGTGATATTCGATGAATACATTTTGATATTTATATGGCTTGTATTTCAACCATAACTTCACTCTCATCATCATCATCATCTCAGCTGCAAGACGTCCACTGCTGGACATAGCCAGGTGCCATCTAGACTTTATAAAGGTCGGCTACACATTGGTATTCCTATGGTTTTGCTCGTCCTTAGGCGACTGTAGCTACTTATTATTTATTACATTAGATTTTTCTTTTTTAGGTTTCCGTACCTAAAGGGTAAAAACGGGACCCTATTACTAAGACTTCACTGTCTGTCCGTCCGTCTGTCTGTCACCAGGCTGTAACTCATGAACCGTGATAGTTAGACAGTTGTATTTCTGTTGCCGCTATGACAACAAATACTAAAAACCAGAATAAAATAAATATTTAAGGGGGCTCCCATACAACAAACGTGATTTTTTTGCCGTTTTTATAGATAATGGTACGGAACCCTACGTGCGCGAGTGCGAGTCGCACTTGGCCGGTTTTTAAAGCTTTCTCTATAGTGGTAAAAAATCTTAATCTTCAATGACGCCTTACAACATGGTCGTTAAAAATGGCGTCAAATCTACCATAAACTACACAGCACCAATCAATTACATCACAAACTATTTAGATAAAAGAATAATACATAATTCAGTGGCTCAGCATCGGTAATCCGTAATAAACGAGGGATTCGAACCCACACCCCACGCACCGACTGCAGCCGACGAAAAAAACTTACTCGCGTGAATGCTCATTGGATTTGTCTATTGACGTGATTTAGGGATGCGTAGGAGGATTGAAAAACTGTATAATTTGCATATATTTGTCTTAAAATTCCTAAAATATTACAAACTTTAGAAGTAGAGTTGCAATTGAGAGAAATCTACTAGATTAGATACTAGCTTCCGCCCCGCAGTTTCACCCGCGTTCCCGAGGGATCTTATGTTTTCCCGAGAAAATATATCCTATATTTTAATCCAGAATATATTCTATCCGTGTGCCAAAATTCATGCAAATTCGTTCAGTCGTTACGGAGTAGAGTGGTAACTAAAATACACAACTTTCACATTTATAATATTAGTATATTTATTGTCACTCGTCCAGTTAAGGCTATGCCAGTTTTTTTTTATGCAACATTGTCGGCAAACATGCGTACGCCCCGCCTGATGATAAGCGGTTACCGTAGCCTATGAACGCTAGCAACACCAGAGGTATCACTCGCGCGTTACCCACCCTTCCGTCCCCGACGAGGTCTGGCAACCTTACTCACGCGCAGGAACACAACTATAAGAGTTATTTGGCAGCAGTATTCTGTAAGGTGGAGGTACTTCCCCAGTCGAGCTGCTCTTTGAGCGACATATCGCTATGCTCTCTCATAAAATACCATTTATTGTACTTCTTCATATATGCACTGTAACTTTATACCTTTTGACCTCGAGCAACACACTTATTAGTTAGAATTTATCTACTTACCTATTAGTATATAGACATGCACATGTATTAACTTGTCTATCTGTCTATATTTCTATATTGGTTTCACGTGTTAAAAAGGCTTTCAGGTTTCTTTCTTACACCCTACCTAAACTCTACATTGTGAGTTTATACGGTTTTGAAATGCTAAAATTGCTCTATCAATTCCTTAAATTCTATTTGTTTTTAATTCATCTTGAAAGTAGGCATTTACAAAAATCTTTTAACACAAATGAAACCTAATATCCAGTCCTAGGTAGGTAGGTAGGTAGGTACCGCAACAAATAGAACGAATAGCCGTAAATGATAGAACTCCGCCAGGTTTCCGAAAAAGGAAAATGGCCGGAGACTTGTTTTAAATGGACCGTCTGTTATGTGAGACAAAAACAGTAGCCGTAACATGGTGTTGATTATTTTACTACTTATATCTAAATCTTTTATAAGAGAACATCGTCAAAAACTGTGGTGTGGCATAACAAAATATAGAGAGAACAAGAACTATTTAGTGTAGGTACTTACTTCAATATTTTATATTATATTTCATGAAGAATGAAAATTAAAAAAAAACACTCTGTTTTATATCGGAAAGATAATTTACCTTCCGGCATTATGTGGTTACCACTTTCGACCACATTCATCACTTACAGCACAAGCCTATACATTAGTAAATAAAGGTATAAATATAAACCCATAAACAAATTCATCACAGAACCCTACAAACATAAAATGGTAGAAATACTTTTTGTTGTCGAAACTCGAACCTGTCCCGGTGGGGTGCCCAGAAATAGGTTATTATTACTGGACGTGTGGGCACGGCGAGAACAGTGCACCATTATATAGCAAAAGGAGCCATTTTGGTTTTATAGGGAGGTAATAGGAAACTGGCAAAACTGTTCGTATTCATAATGTATCGAAATTTAATTTTAAATCTAGTACCTATATATTTTATATATTTTTCATACAAAACGTCCACTAAAGCACTAAATTTACCGCACAGCCCTTTTACAAACTCTTAATAAAAATATAAGACTGTTTATTTACCCATTAAATTCGAAAAAAACTTCGAATTAACGCAACAGAAATTATAACACCATTGGCTTCCTAGCAAACTTCCTTTGTCCCCGAATCCTTTATTGATATATCTAAAAAAACGTCAACTACCAACATTAGAAATTCAACTTTATAACTTACATAATAGGACATTCTATTCAACTAAATAATTTAAGCCAATTAATAAAATAGTACATGTATCGTTTGTAGGCGATAAGTACTGAACTTTTTCGCATAAGCTGCGATCAATAACTGAAATGCTTTATGGTGAAATCGACCTTAACATTACAGAGTTTGGGTAGAAATTACAATGTTTCTTAGTCGATGCTTTCATTCGCCTGTTGCCAAGCGCGTTCAGCGGGACGAGCTGGCAGGGATCGACAACCTTTTTGTAGGGCAACCTTCCTAGAACTTTCACCTTTATTATTTTAGCTATTAAGACTATATCTGGGTTCGGGCAAATATTGTATATCATATTTTGATGTACTCTTTGTTATTTGTTAAGGTTTGTCGAGACTTATTAAAATAATATTTTTTGTCTTGTGTTTTGTGCGTAGGAAGCTCGGTTACGCCCTACAGAATTTTATATGGATTGCCTGAAGCTATTGTCTTGAGCTTTTTTTGCGTAATATAGTAAACCTTATATAGATTCAAAGAAGCAATATGCTATGATCTATTTTAACCGACTTATTAGATAGAAAACGACTGCTTTGTTACAACGTTTTATGGGCGAAACACAATCAACAAAGAAACTAATCAATAAAAAACTTCACACCGTCTCAATCGTCAATCATACATGAAACCTATAATTAAAGAGCACAGTTATTTTCACATTAAAAAAAATATAGCGAAAGAAATGTTGGTGATACATGCACTCCGCCATAAATGCACTCACTAGCGCAACGGGGCTATTAGCTCGACCAATACGAAACTGCACTAAGCGGTTACCACTAACATTTTTTATATTCAACCTTATTACGAAAGCAATAGAAGCGACGGATGTTCTCGTTTCTTTGTGAAGGTCGAAGTCGCTTACGACGAATTGAGTTTGGTCGGAGACTTAACCGCGCGTGCGCGAGTGTGCGTGTATGCGAGCGTACGACGAGCGGGAGCGCTTGCTTGTGTGTGTTTGAACATCGGTTCAGTCACGTAGGCTCCAATGCTGCATTCACTTAGCAGGCTTTCGGACTATTTTGGTTGTTCTTTGTTTGAATTGAATGTTTTTGTACGTTTTTAAGTATGTTTTTATGCAAACTGTCGATGTTTTACCGAAGGATTTTCTTTATTGTTCACATTTAAATATATCGCAAGCGATTCAGACTCAATATTCGTTATTTTTTTAAAGGATAAATATTTACTTGTGAATCATTAGCAACTATTCTCATCCATTTTGCAACTCACACTGCCCAAAACAAACACTAAATCGTGACATGAAGTAAATTCAATGTTGTTAATTCAGATGTCCGCTTCACTCCCAAGTGAGTGCACATAGCAACAGATCGCGTCAGCTGTGCCGGAGTCAGCCGAGCGCCGGCGGAGATGGCCGAGCGAGCACGATTGATTGGACGAACCCCTGTGAAAGTTTACCTTTACTTCGTCAGACTAGCGTAGGTTCAAAATTTTGTTACTAGCCTTTGAAATAAAATAGAGTAGGTATCATGCATATCAGGGGATAATTTTTCCTTTGTAAGTTAGATACTGTTGAATGAAGTTTAGACTTTATTCTATTGATGCTAAATCTATTATTGAATGGATATTACTTTCTAAATCTCTTTAAATCTGTCGTGAGTCTATCAAAGCGGTTTGGGAAAGGTTTTGAAACTATATTTTCTTCTCTATATCAGCTGACGTAATATAACCTCAAAAACGGTTTCAAATTTCTCGTCCGAACAAATTTAATTAAGCAACGGAAATGAACGTCCTATTATGAATTCGTAAGATACAGATAGGCAAGTTATTTATTATGGTTTCGAGGCAATTTTATAAATTATACATGTTTTATTAAAAAAAATAGAATAGAAATTTTAATAGACAAACGTTTATGTAAATTCTAGATAGAACTATGTGTAGCTTAAATTTTAGAAATCACTTCGAAATAAAAATAAATTGCATAATGATGTTATTTTTTTTTTAAATTATTGTTACCAAATTTTTTTCAACAACGTTATACAATGAAATTATCATATTTATTGAACTGACATTTATTAAAAACATAAATAAAATGTACCTGTTATGTGCAGGTAGTTTCGCGTACGGTATACGAGGTCCCGGGTCCTGTCCTGTACCCGGGCACCGTACCCGGGGCCCCGGAGCGTGACCGCAATCAGACCTTTTTTGTGAAACGTTACGCTGTTTATATTGGTGCGATTTTAAAAGCTTTGTTATTTTAATTTTTGGGCTTTTGCTTTTGACAGAGTCCCAGGATGGTTTGACGTCATCAAAATGGTTGGAAAACGACATTTTGGATCTCCCCTATGTTTTTGCTCTATGATTTCTCCCATGTCACTTTTTTGTTTATCACAATAGGGTCTTCTAGGTTACAAATTATCGTAAGGCGCATCAAAATGAACTAATATTTGATGCTATGATAGCTGATGTCAAATGTCGTGACGGAGGTCGTGGGTTCGATGCTTTTAGTGAAGGAGAATATCATGAGAATCCCATAGCACAGTAAAGTTCTTTGTATTATGTACCCGCCTGGCTGGCTAACACCCTCATGTTGAAAATCTGTCGCCAAACACCTTCCGGTGTATTCTGCATGGTTGCACTTGAGAGCCAGTTGCCTTCTAGGCTTTATAAAGGTCGGCAACACATTGGCAATCCCACTGGTATTGCTAATGTCTATAGGCGACGGTAGCCACTTTCCATCAGGTGGAGTGCCTGCTTGTCAGCGTTTTGACATAAAACATAAGCTTCTCGTACCCAAATTCAGTTCAAATACAATGAAAAAGTTTTGTTTTTGGTATTTGCTTATTTTATAAATTCCATTAGTTTTTTCCACTGACGATGTCATTCAATGTTTTATTTATGCTTGATAATCTTTAGATCTACCTTGAACATAGACTTAATGAACAGACAGACACATAAAGGACACTTTCTTTGACCTTTTTTATATATTTAGACGCGTCGGCAACTTTACTGCTTTATATCTGACTTTATAGACACTTTTGTGCTCAAAGTAGGTTTTTAGCTGAACTCTATACTTCTATATACTCTATAGTTCTCAATAATTATAGATATCTATATAAAAAGCATATTTTATATTTATTTATTAGTTTTTACACGGCATAATAATGAATGTCACATAAAAAAGAGTTAAATAAATCAAGCATGCACGCATATTACACAATAATAGAGTAACAGATATTTACATAATAAAACTAGCATAATTTTCCATTTTAGATTTAACACACAAACTTGTCAAAATGCCTTCTGATTATCGAAAAATACTTAACATTTCAAGAGGCAATTATCATCCGCCCACATATCTATAGATAGTCGGAAGAAAGAGAATATTTTTTTAAAAAGAATAAAAGTATAGCCGTGGCCCAGTCGGTTATCAGTTATACAGAGCCCAATACTGGGCCCCATAAAAGTTTATGGTGTATATTCAACCCACATCACGTTCACGACGGACCGGCCAGAGATGGTAAATAAAATAAATCTACAATTCTCTTCAGTAAAGGGTTAGGTAGGAGTGTGCGTTTGTACAGGAGCTAGGCAGTGGCGTTTGTTACAAAATGTCTGTATGGCTAATTGGTAAACCGGTGATAACTTCATAAGTAAAGCTAAACAGTTAGTTCTGAATTTGAACACGTAGAAAAAAAGCAAATATCAATTAGGTAATAAAAGAAAACAAACACTTCAAATGCTTGAATAAATTAGATTTAGTAAAAAAAACAAAGTTTTAGAATGCAAACAAAACAACAAAGAACCGATTAAACAGTTTTGTGAGGGCAATTAATTTTTATTGGTTCTTCGACGATTAAATAGCGAAGCGCGCACGCAATCAAATAAATCCCATTGCGATTATCTTATTTACATAACACGTCGACTCACGGCGTTTTGTCGTCATTGTCATCATTTTACTTTTATAGTTATTCCGATTCTGAATAAGTATCTATTTAATTTTTTTTATGCTGTTAATTATTATTTAAGTAAAATAAAACAGTGCTCATGAAAACAGCTGTTTAAATTACTTCGTAAAGTTACTAGTCCCTGAGCTCCTAAACTAAACTCGCCCTATGATTTCAACATCAATCTATTACTGCAACTACAATCAAAAATGACCTTTACGACTACGTGATAAAGACTATCGAGTAAATGCATCTTTATTTGCCTGGAGGGGTGTACAAGCTATGATTACGTCATAATTTAGCCCCTTTTTTAGATGAGCGAGATAGAAAGGTTATTTCATCTCTGTCCAAACGTGGAAAAGTACCCGCGCTCCTTTGTTCGTGTAGTCGGTGCACTTTTAGCGAAGATTTTTAGTTCAATTAAATGTTAGGTGCAATTGTCTATAGTGACGTCAGCGTATGGAGATTACAATTATAACCTACCATTTTTTGATGTTTAAATTCCAAAGGTTTCAAAAATAATTTACAAAAGTATGCTGTACAGAGAATTACTTTTCCTCGCCACAATATAATGTATATTTGATTCCTTTGACATCTATAACTTTTTCTCTTATTTAGCAAAAAATCCCAAAAATTCTCCATGACTCAGAAATTCCGTAGCACCCAATAAATAGCTCTATATTCTTGTTATAGTAACCGCTTTCCTAAGCCACATAAATCCACAAGTTTGTAAAATACAGACAGATTCACGCATGAACACCCCCTTTGGTAAGACATAGCGTTCTACCCTTCGTCACTCGCCGCTGCGCCGGACGCGGACATCATCCCTTTGATTTTCCATAACACCACCTTTTCGGGAAACTTCGGCTATTTACGTCGACTTCCGGATGACGACACTGGAAGCTTTCCATAAGTTATTTATGCTTATTTTATTAACTAAATTCAAAACTCAGGGAATTGTATTTTTTTTTACTAAGTACTTATTCTTTGTTCTCTCTATGCTATTGGGAGAGTCATTGCTGGCATGATAAAACCATAAACAATATCTTGGGATAAGATAGAGAGCTTGATATATTATTGAAAGTACTATTAATATAGTGTTGGAGTTTTCTGTTTGCCCTAGAAGTTAGTATCCAAATTCAAAATGGAGGAAAAAGTATACAAATTATAAATAAATGCCATACACGGAAAGGTAACTTTCAGAACTGAAATCCATAGAAATTAAGTTATTTTTACAGAATTTAGTCAATTACGATTAGTATATAATGATATTATCACTATAAAAAAGGTAAATAATTAGCACTTTACTCATTCATATTAAAAAACATCGAAAACAAAAAAAAAAAACAAAAATCATAGAAAAACAAAGACATAATAGACCCTTCAAATACTTTATCTTAATTATCTTTCAATGTCATAATATAATATTATTAAAAAAAAAAACACAGTGCAATATAAGTTACGTCATTCAGGAAAATACGTGTTTGATAAGACGCTATCAGTAATATAATGTTTTTCTGTAATTACGTCTAAATGTCTGATATGTCGTCTATAAGAACTAATCTGCTTAACTATCCGGATTAAACTAGTCATTAATACACCAAGGTTGCCAAGCACCTACCGGTGTTTTCCAGCAGCTGCACTTGAGAGCCAGTTCCATTAAGGCTTTGTGTGCTTACCACCTACGGCCTTATCATCACTTACCAATGTAAGATTGTCGTCAAAGTTCTATCCAAAGAAATAAACAGTTTTTTACGTTTTCAGAGTTGGTCTCATAGTAAAAGCTGTGTTTTTTTTTTTTACTTGAGTTTGACAACAATATAAAAGCTTGGAGAATAGTCTACATTATACCTTAATTTAAGAAAAAAATAAAATCTGTTACAAAAACACCTAAAAGTAAAGCATGAAATCATAATTATTTTAGAAAAAAATAGTATGACAGGATTCAGGACTATTTGATGACTTGAATTTAGAATATTGACCTAAAATTTTTAAATAATATTTTGGACTGCATTTATTTCCCATAAATGCACAATACGTTTAGTTTGTCTATGGTTCTGATTTAAGCTCTGTAGCCCAAAAAAACCGTGAACAAAAACAATACTTTATTTAATACACATGTCATTTGGATAGGCGACTCTACACTCAAGTTTTTTTTGCTATAAATAAAAACGAAACGTAAATCTTCACTTGTTTTTTTCGCTTTCCCTCATTTTTTTTGGATCTCTAAACACGTACCTGCATGTGGGAGTACTGCCTAACATGCACTGTAACATACCGAATTAAATTGAACTCTATTAACTTACTATAGAACATAAAATCAAATGCTTCGTCATTCTATGAAATTGACATTGAATTTGATGCATTGAAATTCAGTTACAATCTAAATTCAACCTTCTGTTCTGGCAATAAATTTTATTTTTTATTGCAACAAGTGACAAAACTTTACCAAATGAATTTGAACTTTATCTCTTATATATAAAGCTGTATTTTATGTGACGAGTATGTGGATAGTAGAAGGATTGTATTCAAACTAGGGCTGTTTAGAGCGAGCAAGGGCGTGGGGCCGGTTGCTAAGCGCTCTTGGTGCGTTCCACTTAGCGCGAGATATTGCGACTTTAATGCATTTTCGTGTACTGAGTAGAAAGTGGAGCGTATTGATAGTGGGCAGTGCATTTGTTCTTGATGCCAAAAGAAACGCGAAAAAATGTTTTTTTAAACTAACATTCAATAACTACAATTTTATTGGAAAACTTACATGGGTAATAACCAGTTTTAACCAGTATTATGAGCAATTATTATAAGGTAGAGCTAAAAATATGGAAATGATAAATCAATTTAATGTAATTGGCTACAATTGACACATCGACCCGACATCAACAAGCCCTTAGCAGTTGACCTATTTGAAACTATTACCTCATGCTTTAACTTACTATGCTTATGCATAATTTTGACCACAATCATGAGGTTAATGATGATGTGGCTGAATGTGGTATGCACACAAAACGTAGATGGGACTGGCTTTTTAGTGCAGCTGGCGGAAAACATTGGTATTTAGCGATTATTTTTAGAAGATAGTACTTACCATCATTTGATTTCCTTTACCTGTAGCTCATTTTAGAATTGGAATGAGCTTCGAACATAAAACATAAGTTAGTTTATTCATTAAAAAAATGTAAGTCCAAAGTGGAGCTTAGTGTTGAAACTCGTTGAATGCGAGGGCACGAGAGATGACAACCGACAACCGGGGGCGGACACACACAGACATGCTACGTGTATGCGTGCATATGTGTGCATGATGCATATGCAATATTACACGACTATGATTTTAGTTTATGAAGCTCAGATTTTCGAATTTCAAATTGTTTGGGGTCGACGGTAAAAAGCTTAACTAGAAGAAGCCTTTTTAACTTAATAATATGGAATATATTATATGACTATGTAATATAACTTATGAATTCTAAAGTTAGGTATAGTAGGTACCTATGTTATTTTAGAAGTAAGATTCACAAAAGCAGCTGATGTCAGAATCACTACATATTATAAAATAAAGTCCTCCGCCGCGTCTGTCTGTTCGCGATAAACTCAAAAACTACTGCACCGATTTTCATGCTGATTTCACTAATGGATAGTGTGGTTCTCGAGGAAGGTTTAAGTACATAATTTGTCAAGTTTTTGTATACATTGGCTAAAATATAATGATATTTGTTGGAGGTGTCGGAAAAAAATAAGCCTTCTGGGAGCTTTCAACGAAAACGCTGCCTAAACCCTTTGAGATATAACAAAATTATGTATGGTGGAATTGTGTATTTTATATAGGTCTACAGAAAAGTCCGCGATGGCATATGTCTATCTCTTAAGGATAATATACTATATCCATTTTAATACTTAAAAAAATGGGCAATTATAAAGCGGTAATTGGAAAGCTATTTACACAAGTACGGTATTAGTCCTTATCATTTTAAATAAGTTCTCGCTTGACGGAGCCACCTCCGCCCGCGCTCCACTGCCCGCCTGTTGCCACGCAACAAGCTGATGCAAAAAATGTAGGCATAACATATTATGCTCTTCTACCCGTGCGAAGCCGGGGCGGGTCGCTAGTAAGTGTATATAGACTTTTCTAACAAAAGTATATTTTCTTTTTTTTTAAGTAAGAAAGAAAACTATAAGGCCTTGAAAATACAAAGCAAGACAGCAAACAGAATCTTTCATTTCAAATATGAATGAATAAAACATTTTCCATTACATTATTTCAACAACTTCAATTCTAATACTTTTATTTAAAAAAAAAACAAAAAATATCGGATCTATTTTTATTGATTTGCTGCCTACAGTCATAGACATAGACTAGATAAACACAGGTAGGTATTATTGTAACAACATTTGGACCTATATTTATCTTCGCTATCAATAAATATGATTACATAAACCGTCTATAGATAAATGCAACGATAAAGCTATTTAATATAATCTTATCATTATTTTGCAGATACTCGTAGTAACGCCCGAAGACTAATTGAGTAAATTTTCCATTGCATATCTATTATTACATTTAACTATGGACATTTTTGTCTAGGCTAAAAATATGATACTTATGATGGAAACGGAAAATAGGTTCATTGGATGGAATTTTCCGGGGTTAATATGAAAAAGGAAACTAATTAGTGAATATGAAATTCAGTGTTGACCTTTGACCTTTTAACAAGGTGGCACTTACCTCCCACAGTGTAATCCTCATAGTAATGCAAATGTGTTGTGAAGTGTTCTTCTTTTGTTACACTCAGTTCCATCCAATTTGAAACTACATGTAAATCGATAAAAAAAAAATATTACATTGTCGAAAATGATTATATGTATTTGAAAAGAAGCACTACGTTTCTAACCGAATACCCAATAGTTACACTTATGCACATGTAAATGACAATAAAAGTCAACTAAAATTTGAATAATAAAGACAAATTGCAAGCCACAATATCTATTGATTAAAATTAACCCGACCACTGCTCATTACTCCGGAATACATTAACAGATCAAGGAATACTCCGCAATCAGCTTACACTGACAAGGGAGCGGGACACAAATCCCGGAGGGCCGGGCCGTTCCCGGCACTGTCCCCTTCCCATTCAAAGTTGATTTAAAGCTGTGTTTATGCAAATTTTCATGTTTCAAAATTCCGTAGGTTGTTTTTAAGATTTAATGGATTGTATTAATGAAGTAATCTTTTATAAAACTGTGTGAAGGGGTATTTATAGTCATCGGAAAGTTTGTTGAGCTTAAAGAACGTGACGGAAATTACGAACCTTTGTTAGTTTTATTTTTATCACAAATTGTTAAAATCATTCATCATTTAAAATTAAATGAATGATCGAATGAGCTGAAATATTTTCTGCCACATCCCAAAAAAAAAACAAATTATCTACCTACAATTTTCCATAGCGAAACAAATTCAATTATTTAGATACATTTCTATATAAATAAATCCTTTTTTATCCAAAAATCTCGCGTATCACCAATAAGATATGCCAGTGTCCCTTTTCCCGGGCGTGTCGTAAAATTTAGCGGTCGCTCTGACCCGAGAGGTCAGCGGCGGTTTCTGTTTCCCCGCTCCGCGCTGGAGGGTTGGGAACCCATAAATATACGTTCAATCGTACCTATCTGAACATTATTACCTTCTGTGTTACACGCACTGGGTAATATGCTAATAATTTTAGGTTGATATTTTGGGATGAAAACAGTTTCGTATCTGTACTTGTACGTTCTACGTATTTTTGATTTATGTACCTAATGAATTATTAAATAAAGAAGATTTTTGTTAAAATTTGTTTTCGTATGTGTTCCAAAAACCATGCATTTGTTCAATTTTTTTTTTTTTGAGTAGAGACATTAACTTTCGTTGTGAAGAGCTTTAGAAAGCCGAGCTCTAGTTAGGTCTCTTTGAATATGTTTTTTTATATAATTTTACTAGAAATAGGCTTATGTGTGACCATATACAGTCTAGAAAAGGAACTAACTCTCAAGTAGATCCTGGAACACACCGTTATGTGATCGGCAGGGGACAGGATTTCATCATAAGGGTGGTAGCCAGCCAGGCGGGTACTACAAAGTACCTACCACCGTGCTATGGTTCCCGTCACCACTGCTCATCAAAATTAATTTAGAAGAAGATATAGCCAAGTAGCCTATATGGGCATTAATTGCCAGCTCCCTCAACAGTGAGTGGACATTAAGTTGAACAAAAGGAAAGCATTAATGGCAGAACAAATCAGTCCATGACGGACAGTCGGACAGTGGACAGTAAAGTGCACTAATTCGACCCCTACGGAGGGATCACTTGTGAAGGGCCAGTTGGGTGGAACGGGGGACAAAGAGCCATTAGCATGAATTACCTTGCTTTGTACACAAATGTGTCACAGAGTATATGGAAGTGCTAGTGGATCGTTTGGTCCGTATGTCATTGCAGAATAGGAATCATCAACAGCTTTTTAAGGACTTATCTTAACCTGCACGTAATAATAATACTACGTGTGTTCGTTTAAAACTATCCTACTAATAATATTAATGCGTAAGTTTGTGAGGATAGATGTTTGTTACTCATTCACACAAAAACTACTGAAAAGATTTAGATGTCAATCTGTCTGTTTATTTGTTCCTATTATACGGTTTATTAGATAAGAATCGAGATAATTTGGAAGACACAGATGGAAATAGGTCACTTTAGTAATCGCACTAATTTGGTAAAGCGTCTTAGCTACTATACTGCCAAAGTTGTTAGACTGTGACAATATTTAAGGCTACCCGAAATAAATACCTTCATTGAAATTCACCGAGTCTTCTGTCCGACTTTATTGTTTTCTACAAAATGTCACAGCCATCCATGTGGAAATAATTAAAGCAAAAATAACCGGGTGGCGAGGAATGGGGTTATTTTTTGTCCTTCGTTTAAATAACTCAACTTGTGATAGTATTATTAAATGAGAATACACAAATGTGGATTGTAGAAAGAAACAACAACAAGCTTTAGTAATTAATGACTTAGGATCAACGCACAGCCTAAACCCCTGCTCGTAGAGACCTAAAACTTGGAGGGTGTGTTCTTTGTATGACGTAGGCATCCGATAAGAAGGTATTTTTCGAAATTCTACCCCTAAGGGGGTGAAATACTTGGGCAAAGTTTGTATGGGACAACGTGTTTCCTTGGTCCAATCTACTTAAAATTTTGCATAAACATTCTTTAACAGAATTAATTGAAGATACGTTTCATATTTTATTGAAACTCATCGCCTAACGGGGCTAAAAAGGGGTAGAAAGTTATTTTGGGGGTGATTTACATCGAAGTTGATATCAATACTCCTGCTTTTGATTTAAATTACATTTTATTTTGACACATGTTTGAAAACTCAATCCGTTAATCAATATTTTTCCGGTCAGATTTATTTGAAACTTGATTTTAATATTAATTTGTCAACACAATGAAACACGTAATGTCGGTGTTTTTCGAAATTCTTACCCTAATGCAAAAGATTTATGGCGACAATTTTTGGATTGGAGTAAGGAGGTACAGTTTGTCGGGATATTTGGGCTCCTGGCTAGAACTAAGGAAAATGTTTTGTAGAATTAACGGTGGAAATATATTTTGTAAGTGTCTTTATTGTGGAAAGTAGTTGGAATACGAATCTTGCGTAAATATTGCTCAGAACAGATTATTAGGGTTATTATTATTATCATCTCTCTTTTCACCCGAAAAGGTGTGTAAAAGTGTGTATGGAAAAATATAATTTTTTCAGGGTATGTATGTGAAAAAATTATGTTTGGAGGTACACTTTGTGTACGTATACGGATTGTGGCTTCTTATAATGTAGGGGTGTACTAAGAATGTTTTGTAGGGGATCGCGGGTGAAACCGTGGAGCGGAAAGCTATATATACATATAGGTAATAAAACAGTAGAATCCGGTGTTTCTGTACATTGAAAAAAAGTAATCATATCTGTCTGTCTGATTATTTGTTAACGCACATTTCCGGAACTACTGAACGGATTTTGCATGTAGATTTCACAGGTAGACTGAGATTAATTAATAAAGGAGCAGAATATAGGCTTCATTTAAATAAAATCGGATGTTGCAAAGAAGTTATCGTCATTCAATGATTTTTTGAATTTACTTTTATACCTACTGTTCAAAAGTTATCTGGAACCCGCGTGTATCTACATTATTTTTTAATTGAGACGGAGTGTGTTTGATGTAGGAAGAGTCAAATCGCAAAGAAACCATTTTAGATTTTTTGTCTGTCTGTCTATCTGTTTGAACACGCTAATCTCCGAAACCATCGGACGGGATTTCGTGGGTTTTTCACAGTTTAATTAGGCTTAACTTGGCGCTTCGAATAAATAGGCTTTGTTTCGTCGAAATTGGCTAATGGGGAAAAGTTATAGACATTTTATAAAGTCTACGGGAGCGAAGCCGCGGGCGAAAAGCTAGTCTATACTAATAAATGTAATCTAATCTAAATATACCATAAAAGGAAAACGTGTCTGACCTCGAACCACTGGACGGATCGGGCTAAAATTTGGCATACAGCTTATTGGAAATTCCCTAAGGGGGTAACATTGGGGTCCGTGGCTGCTGAAGTAGTCATTTCATATTTGAAGAAGCATACAGTCAGATATAATTTTAGTGTATGTTTGTTTAACTATGTAAAGGCCTGGTTTCCCATGGTAAGTGGTGATGTGGTACACGAAGCCTTGATGGCACTGTCTTTCATGTGCAGGATCGCAAGAAGCCTCTTAGTATGACAAAAGAATAGGTTCTCAACATGTCGGCTTAACTAAGTGGAGCTTGTTCTATGCCATGAGCGTTACGAGTAAATTTTTGACATATGAGTTCAATATTTGTGTCCCATTTCTTTACAAAATATTAAATAGTACCTAACTATTAAAACGGCACCGACATTCTTTCTCTGTCTTCCAAACTAAATAACGCCACATTTCCGATAACCACATCCAAAATAACTTCCTGTTAATAAAGCCTATTATCCCATCAAAACAAACATGTATTGCATAAAAGGAATCTAAAAATAGCCACAAAAACAATCCCATACATAACCGCTAAGCTAAAAGGGTCCCCATATTGGTATAATTTGGAGGCACTTGTTTTTGCCAGCAACATTAAGTGAACAGGCGTCATGTTGTCGCCTGTTCTCGCCTGGCTTCCTCATAAACAACAAGACTTTTACCATACTCGCTTTTATTTGAAGTTTACGTAAGAAAGAACAGTTCCACTACCGCGACCGGTCAAAAACCGGAACAGGTTAGTTTAACTATCATTAATTAAAACATAGTTGGTTGCTAGAATCATCTTGATTTTGTAAGGTAAGGGAAGCAGACAAAGACTACAAGGCATCGGTTTGGTGGCAGTTTTAAAATTGAGGTAGTAGCCAGAATTCTTCAAAGTCAAAGTCAAAGCCATTTATTCAGTTTAGGCCCTAGGAGGGCACTTATGAAGGTCGAATTTACTGAAGCTACCACCGATTCGGAAATCAGCCTTCAACTGAGAAGAACCGGCAAGAAACTCAGCAAGGTTACATTTTTTATATATATTTTTTTTATAATCTGACTATTGGCTATATTTTTTCAATAACAGCAAAATGTACAATACAATATACAATTAAATCAAAAAGAAAAATACCAATACCAAGTAAATAATAAAATGTAACGCAAACAAGTTCTTATTAAATAATAGCGAATACGCTACATAATGGCTAAAACTAAAAAAATAAAATAAAGAAAACAATATGCGAAGTGCACTTGTGCAGAGTGAAACTATTTCCAATCTTACTATCTTCAATATAATGAGCTACCTTGTAATAAGCCTTTTCCTTCAAAACTTTCTTTACGTAAAATTTGAATTTAAAATCGGTCATCTTGGTTACCGAGTTAGGTATTTTATTATAAAAACGAACGCAATTACCAAGGAATGACTTGCTAACTTTGGCTAACCTAAAATATGGAACAACTAATTTCTCTCTTTGCCTTGTATTTATATTATGGACATCTACTTTTGTTTTAAACATTCCTATATTTCTACGTATGAACATTATATTTTCATAAATGTAGAGTGAAGGCAAAGTCATTATATTTATTTCTTTAAATAAATGCTTTAATGAGTCCCGAGGACCCATACTATAAATTGCACGAATTGCCCTTTTTTGTAGTATAAAAATAGTTTCAATATCGGCAGCTGCTCCCCATAATAAAATACCGTATGATAACAGACTGTGAAAGTAAGCAAAATATACTAGTTTAGCCGTCTCGACATTCGTCAATTGTTTAATTTTTCTTACAGCAAATGCAGCAGAACTTAATTTACCTGCCAAAGAATCTATATGAGGACCCCATTGTAATTTATTATCTAATGTTAAACCTAAGAATACAGTTTTATTAACCATGTCCAAATTACTGCTATCTATTATTACTTGACTATCTACTTGTGCTACATTGGGTAGAGAGAATCTTAAACATTTAGTCTTCTTAGAGTTGAGTAACAAATTATTTGCAGTAAACCATTTGGAGACTATTGACAAGGTATCATTTACTCTTATAAGATCTTTGTCTTTTCTATCAACTTTAAAAATCAACGAAGTATCGTCAGCAAACAAGACTATATCTGAGAGGCCATTTACAATAGATGGTAAATCATTTAAATAAACTAAAAACAAAAATGGTCCTAGTATTGAGCCCTGGGGTACCCCCATTTCGATTAAAGAGCCCTCAGAAGTTGTACTACTAATCCCTACCTTTTGTTGACGATTAGATAAATAAGATAGAACAAGATCATAAGCAGTTCCACGAATTCCGTAATAGTCTAGCTTTAGTAGCAGTGTACGGTGGTCGACACAGTCGAATGCCTTGGATAGATCACAGAATATACCAATTGCATCCTGTGAACCCTCCCAAGCCTCATAAATGGATTTCAATAATTTTGCAGCTGCATCGGAAGTAGATTTTCCCTTCGTGAAACCAAACTGATGACCATGCAGTATCTCATGTTCATTAAAGTGTTTTAACATTTGATTGAGTAACAGTTTTTCAAATATTTTACTAAGTGCTGGAAGAACGGACACTGGTCTATAATCGGATGGATTATACTTACAACCGGATTTAAAAATAGGTACTATTTTACTAAACTTCATTAAATCGGGAAAAGAGCCCTGATGAATGCATTCATTGAAAATATCGGACAAAATAGGTGCTATTACTGCAATTATTGATTTTAAAACCGTAACCGATCTTGTAGTCTTTATTACTTTTCCGGGCTTATCACATTTGGCCCAGCATCACGTTAAGGTGAAAATTTAGTCAAACGCAAGCCTATTCATGTTTACAAATGTTTGTCCCACTCAGGACAAACATTTGTGTGCATGAACATGTCTGTTTGTCCTGTGTCTAGGTGTAATTATCTATATATGTATGTATTGTAAAGAAAAATAGTATATGTAGTATATCAGTTATCTGGCTTCCATAGTACAAGCTCTGCTTAGTTTGGCGTCAGATGGCCGTGTGTGAGGAATGCCCCGAAATTAATATATATATATATTTTTTATTCATCATAAATCCTCATCCTACGTAATCTTTAATTAGTTTGTCAGCTATATTCCAAGACGTATTGTATCAAATTGATTTGCCAAAAGAAATCAAGTGGCTAGAAACCCGGGGACGAATATAACATACATATACATCTTATCCTGGTAACACGTATTAAGCCACACCACGGTAAAATATATTTATTTTCCTTGTTTGAAGTATCTATAGGTAAACCGAGAGTCCTCGCACGTCATCGTATTTTTACTATGGCACCCAATTACATAAAATGAACGATAAAATTGTGCCCGCTAAATGATAAGTCTCTCGACCCCTTTTTGTGTGTCATCAGAAAAACTCATCGGTGTCATATTAAAGGCCTTGCGCTGTGAAATTAAATAATAAAATTTTGTGAATTAATTTTGTTTTTCCTTTAGGGATGGCTGAAGGGTTTGTTGGGGTGAAGATTGAATTTTATTATTGAGTTATAATTCTGTTAATTTTGAAGTCCAATTAGGATATTTAAGTCAGTTTATAAAAGGAGCATGATTGCTTTTTGACAGAATTTAACATTTATTTTTTGATTGACCTAAATTATTTTTTTACAAAAAAAAAAAAATACACTAGCAGGTAGGTAGGTACCTTTAACTTAGACTAGAGGGTTCCTCTTTTTGTATAAACTTCCGTATTGTGTCAATGTCCAAAAGCCTATTTTATATAAAAAAAATACATGTAAGTAAGTAAAAGTTTCTGAACAAAGAAAATTTGTTACCCGTAACCAATTCCCAACTTCCCACACACAAGAACGATTGACAAACTTGTCCGTAACATGTGTCTATAAAAGATAAAGCAGTGCCCCTAATATTAGTAATAATAGGGCAGACACAATGGCCTGACTTGGGCAATAAAATACCCAAGCTAAACGCGGGGCCATCGGCAAGACAGAAAATTGGGTTGCGGTGTAAGGAACGAATGAAGGCGTTCGATGAAATCTGGAACCGACAAGATCAAGATGATAGAACTCTTGAAGGTAATAATAATGTGTTTTTAAATCTACATACATTTAACTTCCATATTACTACTGTGGTACTGACGAAGATTCACTCATGAAATGTTCCGTCATTATTTATTTGTTAGTACCTAAATGTTGATTCCATCAGTACCTTTGATGAAGTTACGGGTCTACTGGTATTCCGTCTCTCCTAAAACGGAATTATCTTACCATAAAAAATAACATATCAAGGAAAAAGTATCTCACTACAATTCGTGTACTCCTTACACCATACAAATACCATGAAAAACTTTCCTTGCGTCACGGTCGAGAACAAAAAACAGAATACACTGAACGAACAGTTTCCACAAAACTTTGCCACAAAGAAATTAATAGCTTCACCGCCATTCTTCGCTATTTGTTCCTTTATATCCGTTGAGGTTAAAATATCTAGGGCGGTTTAATATTAGTAAGCTGGATATCAGTTGAAGCTGAAGATAGAGTACACATGTCCAGACGGATTGCATTAAAAATCCCTAGGTTAGGTAGAATAAACTTCCTGGTAGATGAGATGAGGCTAAATAGAAGTCCACTCATTATACCTGCATCATGAATAAGGATGCAAAACTTTACTGATCGTTGTCAATCCATGGGAAAGGGAATCGTTGGCAGTTATTAAAGATGACCATGTTGAATCAAATAGGATCACGAATAGTACAATAGTATACCAAAGAGTATTTTTCAAATATAGATATGTTTAAAATATTTATTAGTTAAACATACCTTAATTGGACTGGCTGCTTATCAACCTGTTGACAAAAAAAGTTATATATATAAGTAATCCAAATTCAAATATAATATTATGTAAGCTGCTGTTATAAAGAGCTAATAGTTCCTGCTGGTGACGTCACCGATGTGTGAAGGCCGACCTTTAAAAAGTTATTATTTCAAAAGAATTTTTGATCGAAGGAAAAACAAACGAAAAGGTCTTTCCTATTTCATGGTAAGAGGTACTAAAGTAAAGGTCTTACGTTTAATACAACATAATCTTTTATGGCAGATACCACCGGAATTGTTGTTTGTTAGTTCCATCTCAAGGCCTTAATTGTTACAGCTATTAAATGTACCCTCTTAAGAGGCCTATAAAATAACGTTTTTACTTGGAAAGTAGGCCTATTTTTTGATGAAGCAGTTCCAGGGAAATGTAACATTAAAGGCTCTTTTACTTTTGACTGACAAGGGAAACCTTTTTCATGTTATTTTGTTTGGATTCGATTTTTGAATTATTCAAACGTCAGAAGCAAATTACTACCTAGACACATATGCTGTTATTTACACAAAGATAACATAGCATTACAATCCGTAGTATCTTATTCCAATGGCAGAAGGTCGGTATTTGCAATGCAAATAGTTATAGGTATTGTTTTCAAATGGTTTGTTCAAAATTCACATTACCATACAAATTTCTTTGTGTATGTTACAATTTTTGGTTCAAATAGCACGAGATAATGAATAGGAGGCCATTGTTCAAATAAGTACTGTATACTTTCGGAGGAAAACTGTATTAAGTATGATTGAATGGAAAATTACACTCAACATTTTGAATTTCACATGATTTTTCTGTTTTGTATTCTTGTTTAATAGTCTTGGGTACTTGCGCAATAAATTTAGACCAAACCCGAATTTAATAGGCAATATACGTACGCTTTACTTCGTCCTTAAAGATCTACTAGTACTTTAGAATATACTCACGATTATAACAATGGTTCCCTAGCTTTCTTCAACGAGTTTCACAGCCAAACCCTGGCGGCAGGTTTAATACAAAATCAATCATTCGTGCCCGGAAATTTAAAGGATGTTTTGAACAGTTTTTCAGTAGGTAGAAAGAAGAAAGAAGAAATTTTATTTCAATACGAAAAAGCGCGGCAATATTTCGCTGTTGCAGAAAACTGCTTTTAACCTCAAAAACTCAATTTTGAATTAAGAACAATAGCATGATGACGAATCGTCGTCGGTATTTTTTTTTTATATACTAAATATTGTAGTATGTAACCACGTATGTAACCTAAAAAATCATTTAGTGGGAATGAAAACGTTTGACAGAAGAATTTTCATTAATAAATTAACATTATCATAAAAGTGTGCTAAGGAAATACTTTATTCAGCCATTACCATTTTTATTTAAAACTCATTCTTGTATACTTTACGTGTAGATGTCGCAAATGAAATAAACAGAAAACTTCCTCAATCTTCAAATTACTTCCTATTGCTTTTATTATCGCTAGAATTCAATTGATCTGTGATCAACAAATCCTTATTTAAATAGGGCTGGAATACTATATCGACATATCGATAGATTTAAAAAAGTTTAATAAATATGCAATTTTCTAGTGACGTAATTTATTTAATGCTTTTATTCTACTTAATGACAGGTTTTATTGTTAATGGAGCATCGCTTAAATGACCTTTAGATCGAAAATACTTTTAGAAATCGTTGCTCGTGTATTCTGTAGGTACAGTAAGAATCAAAAGTAGATTGGCACTTTAGTACCCTTTCATAATAATCTATTGACATTCTCTTGACAATTTGTATGAAAACTATGATTTTCGTGTTGTGACACGGTTCTAAAGTTCTCCTCTATTTTTGCGGATGACCGTACATAGGTACATACACTTCAATATGTTGTTTTAGAATTGCAAATTTGTATTTGGATTTGAGAGCATTTTCTTTGGTAAGAAATCAATACATATAAAAAGAAAAGTCCTGACTCTCTCTGAATCAACGCCAAGCTCAAACCCTTGGAATTGGAAATCTGACATTTTGCATAGAGACAAGGAATAAAACCGAATTTTTCGAAATTCAACCCCTAGCACCCGTAGGGCGGAAAGCTAATATATAAACTAGACAATACATTTTCAAAATAAACGAAAGACAAATAAAATTATCGATAACAACTATTATATTTATTTTCATTCGGGTCATCCCTAAATCTTTCCAATGATAAAGTAAACATGTTTACAACTCTGTTTACCTAAATTGACCTGAGATATTTATTCACTACTTCGGTGAGATCTCCCCTACCCGGGTACTTTCCACCAGTTTGGCCTACTTAACTTCCATGGATTCCCTTCATTTAACGTTTTTGGCTTCAGGCACTTTCAATTAAGATTGAATCAATTAAGCACTCGATGAATGATATTTTAGTGTTTCCATGAATATCAAAAGGAGCATGCCAATAAGCCTATAATCAATTTGTAATACATATTTTTTTAAATACAATTAACATCACACAATAATATATTTATCACTTTTATAAAAGTCGATAAAAAAAACTCGTGCCACTAAAGTTAGTAGGCATAATTTTTAGGTGATTTCTCTCTCTCGATTTTCACACCTAGACTAGACTGCCTATCGTTTCCTCGATATTAATCGTTTATACACAACCAGCCTCTTAATTCCTCTTTCATTATACCATTCGTTCAACATAAACTACATAATTACATCAGCAACCGTTCCATTTTTCCGATTGCACTAGTATAGGCAAGCAATAAAGCAAGCAAATAACCTCCTCAATTCGTTCCACTGAGGGCAGACCATGGCAGTGTAAAATAAACTAGAAGTGTCATGTGAGTACCAACTAGCAAACGCTCATATTTTAACTGCATCAAATTCATTATGTTTAGTGTTGCTTTTGGTGTTTCTAAGTAGGTTGTATAGCAAAATACATGTTTAGTTTTTTGTTTTTACTAAAAATATGGTTGCATTTACGAAATTTGTAAGCAAACAAAGATCAAGCAAAATTAGAGGACCACGGATTTTTGCGTTATGATGAGTCTCAAAACATTTTTGGTGTTACCACTTCTATTCTAAATCTAAAATGATTTACCTTTACCTACCTTATACTTTTTATATGAAAAAGTCTTGGAGCTTGGTATATGCCAAGCTTGGAGTTTGGCATCTTTTTCATCGTCGTAAGTCCTAAGACTAGCCTTTCTAGTGTTTAACTACTCTATGGTATTGCCGGTAAAGAGCTTACTGATCAATGTAAGCTTGCGGACAAACGTGAGCTCTAAGCCAACGTCAGACGCGAATGGAGAAAATAGATCGGAAATAAACAAACAGCTCCCTTCGCAACAGTAAACAGGAGATTACGCACTTTCGATAAACATGGGAATACGGCGGTAGTTGGGCGTGCTCCTTTTATTGCTCGCAGATATGAATTACAGAGATAAATTTTATTATATTATTATGTATGTTGTACTAACCAATTTATATTGATATCTATAATTTATCAGCAAATATCGATGAGGTTTTGGTCAAATATAAGACAGTACCTGTGGAATTTTTGATTTTATTTTATGCAGGATATTAAAACCTATATATAGTGTAAAAGCAGTTCTGGTTCAACTACACTATCAACTTAGGTCTATGAAAGGTTCAAGACAAAAACTGCAGTTCCCACATAAAAAGTATAATTGAACCAATTCAGTAGACAGATCAAAGAACACCCAGTAATTGCTGCTATGACATCTACAGTTTACAATTAACAGATTGACAAACTATCAATTTGCTGCACTTGACATTTGACATAGATCGTCCAATTGATACTCAATTAATGAATGGAGATTATTGTCAATCGATATTTGATTGTATAACTGATAAATTACAGTTAAGGCTAATTTGTTGACTGGTAAAGTAATGACAGAGAAAGAGCCAAAAGCAGTTGGCTCCCATCCAGTTATGGGAAGGAACTTTCTTAGATAAAGGGCTTATCGTTATAGAATAGTAAATCAGAATTTGAAGACTTCCAGAGTGTTAATTATGGGAATGCCTGAAATGAGATGGAACAATATAAGTCCAATTAGTTAATGCCTATAATGAATATAAAAAGTGATACACTGACCCTAAGCAACCGGGGAGTTAGATGATCATGATGAAGAAGTAAATACTTCCTTGCGGAACTAACATATCATAGCAGAAATATTTGTAAAATTAAATTTATGACAACAAACAGACATTACAAAATCCATAACAATGTGATCACTTAATTAGTTTATCTCACAAGTAGTCGACCGTCTCAATAAGCTGATAATGGTGACGATGACGTCCAGACAGACTTTATCTCGCACATGTCATGCTACAGAACGGAAACAAGGGCTCTTCAGATGCTCTCGAAAAGTATTTTTATCACAGAGACAGTATTTCTATCAATGATACTTGACTCTGACAAGTCGTCGAAGACTTTACTTTATGCATTGGATATTGTCGAATCTTTTATTGATACTGCTTTGTCTTAAAGGTTATTTTTAAAGCCTTTATTCACCTGAAAATCTAACTTCCTCCTCCTTTTTTCTTAAAGTTGGTTAATTATAATAGTAGTATATGTAGTATATCAGTTATCTGGCTTCCATAGCACAAGCTCTGCTTAGTTTGGGGTCAAATGGCCGTATGTGAGGAATGTTGCAGATTATAATGTAAGTTGGGTTGACATCGAAAGTTTCTTCGGTTCCCTTGGCAAAGGCTTCTTAAAAAGAGAAATACTTACTATCAACATCATTCCGAGTAAGTACTCCACAATCTATAAGTACATTTCTATATTTAATTTAGTAAGTAAGTAACTATCGAGATAGTAAGCAATATAATGATGTAAGTAGACGTAACATTGCCCAGAAGCGTGAACAATAAGGTATTACAAGTCAAGTTTAGCTTGCCTGCAGATTACACATCGACGTCGTCGAGTGGAGACAACGTGTCTGCGACTTATTTACACGGTTTGTTAAGGCGGAGATTGCATTTATTATTCATTTTATTATGAACTGGCTTCTGCCCTGAGGTTTCTTAGACATCTTATGTTTTCCAGGGATACAAAGTACCTTATTATGTTATTCCAGAGTATGATCTATAGTGCTAAGTTTCATTCATTTCCATTCAGCCGTTTATGCGTGATTGACTAACAAACATCCAAAAATACAAACTTTATTATATTACTAGCTTCCGCCCCGCGGTTTCACCCGCGTTCCCGAGGGATCTTGTGTTTTCCCGGGATAAAAAGCACAGCTTATAGCCTTCCTTGATAAATGGGTTATCCAACACTGAAATAATTTTTCAAATCGAACCAGTAGTTCCTGAGATTAGCGCATGCCAACAAAGAAACAAACATACAAACTCTTCAGCTTTATAATATTAGTTTAGATAGTAAAGATTAAGTTAGTATTAGTTTAAGTGCGTGGTTTCTGTTTTCTATTATACTTTTTGTTGTAAATATGTATTTAAGTAATTTTATTTAAATCTTCTATATGTGTTGATAGTACCCATGTGTGACGATTATCTAAATATTTGTTCCCTTAAGGCTTTAAAAGGCTGGAGATAAGCTGCACTGTAAATAATAAAGCATTTATTTTAAAAAAATAAACCATTCTAGTTTGCAACAGTCTCCCCTTAACCGGCAGTTGACAAGCGTTCAGTCAGTATTTAATGGCGGCTTCCTGCATCGGATTCGAACCCGCACTTCCTAGGTTAGGTTACGATTTAGGAAGTACTAAGGTTGCATGCACGCCATGCATTAGCGGCACTTACAATATCGGAAGTAAATGTACCGTCTCTAGTCAGCTCTAGCACGCCTTATTATTATCAGTAAAATTACTAACGTAGGTAGTTTTAGTAAGGATTGGTCAGTGCTTCTGTTACATGTTTGTTTTTGTGTCAATAGATGGCGCTTAATTAAATCGCAGCAAATTAGACAGGGATTATTAGATAATCATTATTCTATTGATGAACGTAAAGGTTTTGTTACGTAAGACACTCTTCGGTTCCTGAGCTATGATTAATCAAAAAATAATTAAAATATAAAATTCCACTTAAAAAATCATTCGATAATAGATTTTTTGTTCACACAGCTCACAAGAATGACCCTTTATGGGCATTACCTTCCGTGATTCTGGAGTCATAACTGTGCCATGTCTTTTATAATATTTATTCATTTTGTATTGAAAATTATACTTATCCCATATTATCCCTTTAGAACTTTTAGTGACTTCTTTTTAAAATGAAATCTCATGATTTTTGTTTTTTTTTACTTTGTATAGGCTTGTGTTTGACTACAATCTCACTACGGTAAGTGATGATGTGGCCGAAGCTGGTAAGCACACAAAGCCTAGAAGGAACTGGCTCTCAAGTGCAGCTGCCGGAACACACCAATAGGTGTTTGGCGACACAACTTGAGGGTGGTAGCCAGCCAGGCGGGTACTACAAAGTACCCTACCACCGTGCTATGGTTTCCTCACGATGTTTTCCTTCACCGAAAGCTCAAGCTCATTGTAGGATTCGAACCCACGACCTTTGCCGCAGCGTCCGACGTCACTACCACTGTGCTATCATCGCCTTAATGGTGATAGTACTTTCTATAGTCACGTATTTAGAGTCATAGCTTGCCATAAATAATATAGTGGAATTTTGCTTCACTAAGATGATGATTTTAATATAAAATTGACACTCCAACTCTAAAAATCCCTCCCACCCCAAATGTCTTGATTTTTAAAGACGTAACTTTTCAATATATTACAAAGTTGACAAAATAATGAGCGTTGAGGTCGTCAAACCCATTACCTACGCGCAGACGGACAATTCTCACAGTATATTGGCCAATTCATTGTATTGTCCTTTGTCTGTCCGTCCGTCTGGTTGTCGCAAGCCTGATTATGTTAATGACACGGCTCCTTACTTTCATTTCAATCGTTTGTCCGTTTGTATTGAGCTATTGTATTATATATAGATACCTACTTACAATGTAGGACTCGTTTCCAGGCGGTCATATGGATTTTATTAGGGTTGTTGCTATTTGTTTGTGAGATATAAATAAAAGGCCGTATAATAAAATATTTTTTATACACATCACTATTTAAAAGACAAACACCTTCCAGTTTTTTTTATAGCAATTAATGTCAAGAGCACTTGAGCAAATCCAACATTTTGTACGGATTTAACAATAAATTTATAAAAAGCATTAAAATTAACTCTAAAAGTAGGTATTTTTATGTCTTTTTCCGATTTCATTTTTTTTCAAACATTGATATTGTTGGTGGTAACTTCAGTAGTTTCATAAGTGCCCTTCTAGGGCCTAAACTGAATAAATGGCGTTGGCTTTGACTTTGAAATTGATTGAGTATGACTTTTTTGCCATTTCAGAGACCAACTCTTAGTATAGAACTGTTCAGGATGACCAATAATCTAGTATAAGATTCAAAAATATGCTATCACTTAATATCAACCCGGTATATAATAATAATATACTGGACAAACAGACATGTTCATGCGCACAAATCCTTATCTTGGGTGGGAATCGAACCCACATATGGCGTTATAGGTATCATACCAACCTCGCCAACCGGCTTACGTAAGTATCTTAAACATTAAAAAATAAAATAAAAAACAAACTTAGTTACATAAATTGGTATCTCTTCAAATGTCGGCCATTTTCCTGGAGTCACCCATCCACCAAAGATACGACTTCAAAGTCTCTACTCTCATAATCAGGTCAAGGCACAATTTACTTATCGAATTGTATTAGTTATTGATAAGAGACGTGTTCGAACCGGCTGTAACCGCCTCTGACCGGCCTACTTCGGTTCATTGCACGATAACAAGTCAATTTAAATGTACCTCTACGTCCATTGTAATGTGGATGTACAAAAGAATCGAGTTCACGTGTGGCTGGAGAGCCGCGGATTTGTGGCTGCAGTGGTTTTTTAACGTTTTTTGTACATAGTAGCTGTACGTATCGAGGAAATTGGTAAGTAATAGGAAGTCAGTAAGTTATTAATTATGGTAATATGGTTATAAAAATGCATATCACAGTTTTATTGTAGATATTTAGGCTTCTTTATTATTCTTGCAAAGTATTGAGGGTATACTAATAAAATAAAATTTAAAACCCGCGTAATTAAAAAGTAGCCTATGGAACTATTTACTAATCTGTGCCTATGGCCCTCTCCATACCATAGACTATCTACGTACCTTTCATCGCGATCGGTTCAGCGGTTTAGGCTTGAAAAGGTAACAGACAGAGAGTATGAATTGATGATTACACGAGGTAGTCTATAATGGACTTGTGTATTCACCACTTTCGTCCCCACCATCACCTACCAATACATTGATATTAAGGTCAAAAACCTACTAAATCAAAATTCGATCTGTAGGTAACAAAAACATTATAACAAAATTGAACAAACACATTAAAATTCATAACTGAAACATTTCAACACTTTAAATGGTAATATAGTGTAAATTTTCCTCGAACAACAAGCGTGTGTTTTTCACAGTGGTGTAAGTGGAAACGTTCTGTATAATGATTGCTGTGGCTATTTGATTGCGTCAGACATACGCGAGAGAATAAGGTTTATTTCATCATCTGAGGGAACGGGTGTTATGACACTTATTTTTTTTAAATCATATTTAGTTTTAGCCGAAGGTTGTAGACATATAAAGCCTAGAAGGTACTGACTTTCAAGTCCTGCCGAAACACACCGGTAGGAGTTTTGCGACAGATATTCAACTTGAGGGTGGTAGCCAGCCAGGCGGGTACTACAAAGTATCCTACCACCGTGCTTTGGTTACCTCACGATGCTTCCCTTTATCGAAACCTCAAACTCATTCATGTTTGTTAGTTTTTAAATACATTTTAGTACCTAACTGCTTCCAACATGTTTACTTCCATTTGAACATCTTACTAAAGATTTTTTTTATATTATTTACAAGCTATTCCCGCATTCTCGAGAAATAACAGTTGCCTATATCCCTCTATCTGCTTACTAAATTTGATCGCGATCGATTCAGCTGTTTATGCCTGAAAAGGTAACAGTCATTTTTGCGTTAGTAATATTAGTATGGATATTATAAATAATTATTTTTCACAAAGTTTTTCACACACGCAACCCTCTTTTAAAAGGGGTTTGAATAACAAAGGAACCTTCCTAGAAGCTACCTTCAATGTCATGGCTTCATGACCAGTCCTTGAGGCTCTGCTTTGATCTCCCGTTATCAATAAGTCAGGCATTGTTTTTACCCAGATATGAAGTTAATACCAGGATGACATAGTTTATAAATAATGTAACAGGGAAAAGTTAGAGTCCGGGTTTTTAAGTGCATGATGAAATCATTACATATTTATTCACAGACTTAAAACAAATTACAGAGAACTCAACTACCATTAAATATCACAATGATGAACATTAATTTAAAGTGGGCAATAGTGAAGAAATCTAACAGTGATTTATTGATGATGATGATGATGAAATTTCCATAGGGTACATAATCACCTTTATTACCCATCTTGTTGTCAAAGATTATAATAAAACTAGCTGTCCCAACAGACGTTGTCCTGTCCAACTCATACACAAAATTTCATCCAAATCGGTCCAGCCGTTTATCCTATCTCTCAAATTGGACCAGACTGCTCACGGTGTGCCAATTTAATTTAAAATCGGTTAAGTAGTTTAGGAATCCATCGCGGACAAACATCGTGACAGGAGATTTATATATATTAAGAAGATTAGTCATCATAAAGTTCTTGCTCTTCACGCTCTACACGAGCGACATCCCTAGAGTCAGGAATACGCAGTTCGCTCTCTTTGCAGACGACACTGCCGTATATTGCTCAGGCAAAAGCCCGCCCGCGATCTCTAAGAAACTCCAGACCGCAGCCAACGCCCTAGGCGCATGGTTCCGGAAATGGAGAATAGAGATCAACCCCTCCAAGAGTCAGGCGGTTCTCTTTTATAGAACCGACCGAAAAAGACGTCCCCCCATCCCCGACCCAGTCACACTATTCGGCGAGCCGATCCCTTGGGAGAGGCAAGCCAAATATCTCGGTGTGACCCTCGATGATCGCCTATCCTTCGCTGCACACATAAGGGCGGTTCGCGCGCGCGCCGCCTTTGTGGCAGGACGACTCCACTGCATGATCAACGCCCGGTCTAAACTTGCCCTAAAAAGCAAGGTTAGACTCTATACCGCGTGTATCCGTCCAGTCATGACGTATGCGAGCACCGTGTTCGCTCACGCTGCTCCCACACATCTCCACACCCTTCAGGTGATTCAAAACCGTTTCATGCGCAAAGCCACGGGCGCCCCGTGGTACATGCGCAATGAAAACCTCCACCTTGACTTAGGTCTCCCTACAATCAAACAATTTATAAAACGCGCCTCGCGCCGATATTTTGATACCGCAGCGCACCACGCGAATCCCTTGATAGTCAACACTATCACATACACCCCGTCCCTTATTTCCCGCATCCGTAGGCCTAGGCACGCCCTCAGCGAACCAGACGATGCCACCACTTTAGCTCAAATCGAGGCTGACGAAGCCCGAAAACAGATACAAATGCGCAACCGACAACCAAGATTTCGTCCTCGCCGGCGAGGACCGTCGCGACGTCCCTCTCAGTCTCGTCCCGTTTAAGCGGCCCGAGCTGCATATTAGCAATCCGACCGATCCCCAAATAATTATAATTGTTTGCATGCTAAGTCCTCCCTCATTCCCCAGGCAACGTCCTGAGCCGAGGTCGAGCCCCACAGGGGGCACCCTCAGGCTACCGTTGCCCAAAATTATTTAGTTTTAGTTTTTAGTTTTAAGTAGCGGTTGAGAGCCCTCAGCGCTCACCGCAAAAGTCCGCGTAACGGTGGAAGAAGGTCCCCTGGACCCACCACCTTCCTGTTCCAGTCAAAAAAAAAAAAAACATCATAAAGTTCATTATCAGATAAAATGAAGTCACGTAAAGTAAATCAAAATATTGTTACACACAAAATTACAAATTAATCACTGCCTAATAGAATAACATTGTGACAAACAAACGAATTGATGATCTAACTATCCCCGTTTCTGGGGCAAAAAGTATCCTTTGTTTTGATTCAGGACCTAAAGAACCTTTTATACAAATTCATGGAGCTAAGTAGCCACTACGGAGCTAAGTATTAACAAACATACATACTTTCACATTTATAATATTCAAAGAGTATTATAGTAAGATATTATTATGTTGGTAATTTATCAAAAAGTTTGGTAATCTGTCTTATTAACTTAAATTATATTTAATGCGATATTATGACATGTTTGCAATTAGAATAATGTGCTTAGTAATTACAAATTTAATGAACACATGTCTATAATGTGGTCCCATTCCAAGTTAGCCAGGTTATTGACCAGAAATAAGGACTACAGCTGAACAAATGATGTCACCTTCACGCCAGCGACGTGGTGAGAATTTCAGCAGCCGGACATGTGAGTGAGTGTTGTGTAAACCAAATATTCAGTTTTGATAACAATGTTCCAACAGTAAATAAATAAAGGAAACAAATTGGAAAACATACAGCATTTCTACACCTCAAAATGCTGTGGTTTTTTCATTTTTCAGGTCAATGAATACGGCTCATTTTGTTTGTTTGCGTATTTCGTAAAGGTGGAATTGAAAAGGTTGTGTTTGTGGCTTTAACTCGATTTGTTTGCATACATTCAACAAACCGTTAACAAATTGTAAACATCATGTTTTTCATAAATTATGTTCAACACATTTTTTTCAAAATATTTTTGCAGATATTGGCCTAAAGTAAAAAAAAATATACAACAGACGCTCTCTGATCCCTAAACTATCTCCATGCTAAAAATCACATCGCTCCATGATGCTCCATTGCTGCGTACATGAAGGACACTTTCGCATTTATATTAATAAAGATAGGGATGGAATGATACAGAACTATAAAATTAAAATAATATAATCATTGTAATATCCCAATTTTAATCTAAAAATCCCACCATTCGAACATAAAATAACGATATGTTAAAATTTATTTAAACTATACTACTCTGCGGTCGCTTCCTAGTAGTTATATAAAGGAAATAATAACTAACCACACAGGCCACAGATACTGAAAAATCAGATGATGGACTACTTATTCTTATTAATGAACACTGTACCAACAATAACCATATTCCGATGCATTAGGAGCAGTAAGCGTCGTGTGCGCCGAGCAAAGTTGCTAATTTTAGCATCCACATCTGTTTGCATATACCAATATGAACTCGCACGTTCTCACCAAACTGTAAGCCACAACGGGTGATATGTTTTGTTGTACAGTTATATTATTTACTAGCTTCCGCCCCGCGGTTTCACCTGCGTTCCCGAGAAAAAAAGTAGCCCATGTCCTTCTCCATACTATAGGCTATCTGCATACTAAATTTCATCGCGATCGGTTCAGCGGTTTAGGCGTGAAAAGGTAACAATTCGCATTTATAATATTAAGGTAGGATGTTAGGAGGACTTACAACTAAAATATAATATATAAAAAACATCCTGAAAGCTACCGCCGCTGCCGATGGGCAAGGTTCCAGTAGGGCTGGTAGCGTTTTCCCCTTTGTATTTCCAAGATAATTCGTTGACGGAAAAAGCTTTTTAAATAAAATATATTTGCGTTTGGCTACAGACTGAAGCTGAAGAAGCTGAGGTACGCTTGCTTCAATAAAGCCTTTTAGGAAGTACCCTTGAATGGTCCCAGGATGGCAGCAAGATCCACATTTTTTGGCCTTCGTTCAGCAGTGAACTAGCCTAAGCTAACTAAAAATGGATAGAAAAAATTTATTACAATATCACCATGATAAGTGATAATGAGGCCGAAAGTGCTAAGCACTAAACTTAGAGGGAACCGACATTTATATGCAGCTGCCGGAACACACCAGTAAGATTTTCAACCTGAGGCACCCATAAGGTTTCCTCATGATATTTTCATAGCTGAAAGTTAAGGTAACTATAGGATCCAAACCCAAGACCTTCGTGGCGACATTTGACGTCTCGACCACTGAGGTATCATCGCTTTCAATTATTATTATTGGTCATTTATTACGTGACACTTAATTTGGTAAAATGTATTGTCTCCAATATGACCATAGTCGATACGTTTGCCTCCTTTAATTTTTTTTATGGCATTGACTTTTACCTCAATCAATAACGATGAAATCACCGTTTTCCTTATAAACTATTGAAGTATCATTGTAAAGGCCCGTCAAAACCGGTCCGATACTACGTCACAGGGGGTGTGTGAACATCATACGATGTAAATTTCCATATAATTTAAATATACCTACCTACCTTCATGACCTCCGGAACTGACTCACAACAATCAAAATCAACATACATTATACAAATCAAGGTTTATTATTTCGACTTTGGCATTGTAATTTTTCATGTTTCAGAATTTAGTTATAATGTTTTAATTAATCAGCAAAACAAGCATATATGGGGCATCTGATGCACCTTGGACGCTTGCGGCACCGGTGCGGTGGGACAGCGGAGTGCGTCATTGAGAAGTGCGTCGTGCGTTAGTGCGCTTATTTATGCAGAAATGAATTAGTTTTATTAATTTAACTTCCCATAATGCAACTTACAATAAGGTTATAAAATTATTCCGTCAAAATTGTTATTCAAAGATTCAAAAACATACGTGTGTGTTGTTATAAGGAAAATTAAATTACATCATATTGGAAGTACAGATTTAAAATGAGTAATAAACAGGACAAAGCAATATTACATATTGAAATTAAAAGGTTTGTGGGGATCCTGGTTTCTTACCTTTTAGTAACTATCACTAGTAGGTAATGTATTAAACAAAAATAACTTTCGTTGATTCAACTAAGTATTACGAGCGAGTCAATAACCACGTACTAAGGTTTAACTACCTTAATTGAAAGTTGTGACATACATACTGACACTAACTACTGAATCTAGATAAGATTTGAAACTAAGGCTACTTACAGAGACATTACAAAAGAAAAGGTGGATGATAGCTCATTGACTACGCGGAATGTCACGACGAAAGTCGTAGGTTCAAATCCTACAATGAGCTTTCGGTGAAGGAATAAATACATCGTGAGGAAACCATAGCATGGTGGTGCAGTACTTTGTAGTACCCGCCTGACTGTTATAATCTGTAGCCAAAACTACCGAGTTATTCCGGCAGCTGCACGGGATAAAATTTGGCACACAGACAAAATATATTCTGGATTAACGTATAGGATACTTTTTATCCCGGGAAAACGTTAGATCCCTAGGGAAGCTGAAACCCTGTAGGGCTATAACTCATGTCTACATCATACCTACCGCATATTAAATTGAATCATTGAAAGCCACAATGTCGGCGTGTCTCTGGCTAGCTAGTCACATTTAATTGTAGCCGAGAGCCCACTCATGCATACATTATGATACAAACAAAAAACAAACCAGTAATGGTGGAGATTATTGTATAATAACAACATAAGCTGGACGTCCAGTGAAGCAGCGAGGATATGCGACGATATGGATTTATTTATACTAAAGAGAATTTAAAAAAAAGAATAAATATGAAATAATTGTAATATAAAATGCATTATATATTTATAACAATAAATAGGCTTGTATTTGACTATAATCTTACCATCGTAAGTGAAGATTTGGTTTTGGCGACAGAATTTTATCTTTAGGGTGATAGACAGCTAAATGCGTACTATAAGACTATTAATATTAATCTAAGACCCTTTTCCTGAAGCCGGTTGGATGCTATTTTATATACTTTTAAATACTATAAGTAGACGTAAATGTAAAAAATAAGTTTTATATAAAATTATATAGGTAGAGTTATTGACGGGCCGGTTGGCGTGGTTGGTAAGATACCCTATCTATCACGCCGCAGGTCGTGGGTTCGATTCCCACTCAGGACAAACATTTGTGTGCATGAACATGTCTGTTTGTCCTGTGTCTGGTTGTAATTATCTATATATGTATATATTTACAAAAGAAAAGTAGTATATGTAGTATATCAGTTATCTGGCTTCCATAGTACAAGCTCTGCTTAGTTTGGGGTCAGATGGCCGTGTGTGAGGAATAATGTCCCAGAATATTTATTTATGTCCCAGAATATTTATATTAAAGGGATATAAAATGTTTTCCTTCACCGAACTCTCTAGCTCACTGTGAGTATCGAATCAAAGTCAAAGTCAAAAGTCAAAGTCAATCCACGCTAATTTAATCGCCTAGCATCTCTATAGCATAGCTTAGGTAATGGACAAATACCCTAATTGGCCGCTTTGATCTACAAACAAATTAACCGGCAGTTTCCATGAGTACAACTTTAACCGATATTGCAAAGGGTGAGTCATGACTTTGTGCAAGTATATTTATATCTACCGGCAATTTGCCATAATTTTCCGTTGAATGCATTTTTCTAAGTATTCGGTATAATATCCTATACGTTAGTTGCACAATTGTTTCCTTGCAGTTGTGTTGCGTTGGTCGTTTTAGTTTCTTAGTGTGATGATGAAATATTTCCGTTGTAATCCATTTTTTCCTGATGGACGGTATCCATTTTGAATTTTAAATTAATATTTCTTGCATTTTTATTTATTATATATCAACTTTGGAATAAATTAATGTATTCTGGCTTCCACCTCGCGGTTTCACACACATTTCCGAGGGATTATATATTTTTCCGGGATAATTTTGTAGGTAGTAGAACTCTTAGTGCAGAGTTCGGCCGGGGAAGTACTACCACCATATCTAATTCCGCCGTGAAATAGTAGTGCACTTGTATTACTGTGTTTCGGTTAGGAGGGTATGGGAGCCGGTGAAATTACAGGCACAGGAGACTTAACAACTTCATGTCTCAAGGTTGGCAACGCGTGAGTGATACCCCTGACAGGGAAAATATAATATTGTATTTTCTTTGCCGATGGTGTTATGTGCGTCTATAGTCTATAGGCTATATTTAATCCAAATCCGTTATGTAGTTTTTGCGTGAGAAAGTAACAAACATCCATACACCGTCACAAACATTTGCTATTATAATATAAGTATTAGTAGGATTAATTTTCCATACAAATCGTTACAGAATTATAAATCGGTTTAATAATTAACAAATGTTATGAAACATACTTTAAAAAACAAAAAAAAAAACATTTATAGAAATCGGAATAAAAAAATTGTTTAATCCTGAACTGACGATGCCTGAAAATTCTTTAAATGCAAGAAATAAAACGAATTAAGTAACCTCTGTTGCTAATTTAAAATATGGGAACTCAGCTGTTTTACTAAAACAATTATAAAGCATGAAAACATATTGAATCTGCGAGATATTTGGAACAGTATTTAATCTGCAAGATTTTTGTTGACTTTAGAACAAAAAAATCTTAACTATAATTTTTTGCAACATGTCCACTGTCAGAGTCACGTGTTGCCATGCTGGTTAATTACGAGAGGGTTGTCACTCAATATTAAAAATATATATTCACCCACATTCCCGAGATAACTTAAGTTTTCCTGAACAAGAACATTTTCCTCTGTGACTAATTACATTGTCTCATCAAAATTTTACTACACTTTTTGCATTCATAATATTAAATAAGAATAAAAAAAATATTTTATTACTATTCTATCCCACGAGATAAAATTTATTTTCCAAGATAAATTAACTAACAAAAGGTTACGTTTTATATATGTAATGCATTGTACAATAGGCGGGCAGGCTTATAAAGATAACAGCATTTTCCTGTTAAGCCCTTTGTCTTGACAAGGTCTTAGTACCTATAACTGAGGAACCAATTACCGACTCATTACATAAAATATAATAGGCTTATTTTACCACAATGTGACCATGTTAAATGATGGTGTGGTTATTGGTGGTAGGCATACAAAACCCAGAAAGGAATTAGCTCTCAAGTGCAGCTGCTAGAACATACTGGTACCCTTGGCGACAGTTTTCAACTTGAGCGTGTGGTTTTCAATGAAACCTCATTCTCCTTGTAGAATATGAAACGACGTCTGTCACCCTGTGGTGACAAAAAGGTGGTGTGGTGGCATTCAAAGTCACTACCACTGAACTTTCATCGCCTTAATATAAAGATGAAATAAGTTGCAGGAAAAAAAACCTGGTACTTACATCTGATTCAACTTTGCATTTGTAACATGACAAGAAAAAATGAAAACTAGTATTTTAAAAATAAGAATGATTTTATAACCGGTGGCAACCCTGCGTCACAGCGGGATACATGCGTAAGCGCCGACAATCTTGCAAAATATTGACACAGCGCGTTAGCACTAAGTTATCATGCTCGTTTGTAGACTTTACAGCCTCCTGTTAAATTCGGCCAGCTTGCTTGGCAACAAGGTTTTTTGTGATCTTCAGTCGTTTGGAGGTTACTTTGTACCCACCTGGCTGGCTACCACCCTCTGTTTGGACGCACTGGTGTTCCATCAGTTGCAATTGAGAGCCAGTTGCCATGGCAATCTCCTGGTAGGTACTGCTAATGTCCTGACGACATGACATCATGTTTTGTCCGCTTATCACATATCTGATAATAAAAAATCAATATTTTTTAGGTTATAACTCAACTGCCCTATTTAGGTCACAGGCTATCAAGTTTATAATAAACAAAGAAACAATATCCTATAGTTATAATATAACTAGCTGTCTCCCGCGGTTTCACCCGTAGCGGTATGAAAATAGCCTACGACCGATTCTCAGACCTACCGAATATACACAAAAAAAATCATAAGAATCGGTCTAGTCGTTTCGGAGGAGTTTGCAGACAAACACTATAACACGAGAATTTTATATAAATCCTAACTTCATATTATAAATGCGAAAGTGAGTTTGTTTGTTTGTTACCTTTTCAGGCCTAAACCGCTGAACCGGTCGCGATGAAATTTGGTACGCAGATGGCCTATGGTATAGAGAAGGAAATGGGATACTTTTTTTCTGGGGAACGCGGGTAAAACCGCGGGGATTGCTAGTATATAATATTGTAAACGAATGAACTGCAACAAAATGCATTATATGGGGGAAACCCTTCAAACCACACGGTATGATCCAAAACCTAGACTAGAATTACTAGTAACAGCCTAATTGGTTTAGTACATGCTAAGTATGTGCCTCCATGTGAGAATATTCCACAGTCTATGTAACTCTTACAGTTGGCCAACGGACACGTCTAGACAGAGCGATCGTGCGGGGCTTGCGGGGTGAGAGAGCTGTATGTTTTTTACGCTGTGCTGATACAGTCAATGTAAGTACTTCTGCTCATTAAATACTTTGGTTCCGTAGGTACGACTTAATACATGTTAAGTATTGCTAATTAGCGCTACATAATGCCAATTATTTTGTTATTGTTTGATAAAATATTTTAAATACATTTTTATGTTGTTTACAATTGAATGAAAGTATTTTGAAAATGATTAGTGAGACTCTTGGTACAAGAGGCAGTTGTTATAGGTCTGGTGTCCTACTTCCTACTAATATCCTACTATCCTATTTCCTACTAATATTATAAATGCGAAAGTTTGGATTGATGGATCTGAATGAAATTTGGTACAGAGATAGATTATAGTCTGGAATAGCACATAGGCTACTTTTTATTCCGAAACACATAAGATACCTCGGGAACGTGGGTGAAACCGCGGGGCGGAAGCTAGTACATATACCTTGAGATTTAGTGAAACAAAGCTCTCATTAAAAAGAGAGGCACAATAAAAATAATTATCAATATAATAAATACTGAATTTAGAGTTCTAATTTGAAATAATTTAATATACAAATATTTTATTGTTATTTTTCCTTTTAATTATATAAATAAAGTTAACATAAGCAAATACACAAGGAAAATTGAAATATAATCTCTTTAGTAAACAGTTTATCTTGATAATTATAATGAAGTCGGTTAAAAAAAACATCCCTTTTTAAAGTCGCGAGTTTCAATTATTAATGGTTCACCACAAAAACTGACACGTATCCCGAAAAAAATATTTTTTTAACAGAGCGACAGTTCAGGCGTAACGGACATCAGGGTTGCCATGCGCAACTCTTTGTGTTACTGTTGCCACATTGTATAATTAAATATTATTACTCAGCAACCCACGTGAGAATTCAATAAACTTACTTGAATTAAAGGATTTCAAGTTATTTTACCATTTCGCCATCATATTTTTTACTCAAATGTGGGGAAAACACCATAATATTATGATATGAAAAGGCCGAAGGTCGGGTCAGCATACAGGCTCTAAATAATTAATGGTTTCACTCGCATAAGAAGTTACATTTTATTTCATTAAAAAAATTATAGAATTTCATTGGGCTTATAAAAATTAATTCTAAAAGTTGCTGAAAATTGTTGAAATAAAAAGGTTTCTAAAATTTTAAAGGTAAAGTTAGAGTTGTGCTACTGCCAGTTTCGACTCCGACCATTGTATGCGAATACGATACAGTTTCTGACGTACGGTCATCACCACAAATATAAACACTTACCAAAAATCAAAAAATATTTTCTAGAACTTATATGGTGTTAACATAGTATTTTCGAATTAATACTATTTATGATATAAGTTTTATCTCAAAGTTGAAATTTATTCTCGTGACTGTACACCACCTTTGTAATGTGCTGTAACTTTTACATGGGTAATTTTCACCTAGTCAATAGTCTTTATTTTACTTAACCACATACTATTATAATCAAATTACACAACTTATTCTGTTCGATTCAATGTAATAACCAAACGTATATTGTGTAACTTCAGAAAAAAAACTTAATTGGGCATCACATTTCTATTAGCATATATGTACCTAAATCACATTGTAAGAATATGCTGTTGTTTTTTTCTAAATAAATAAATAGATATAGGTTTATTATGGTAATTGTGTAGTTAATAGTTCTACCCCATTGATGATCGATGGAACAAAGACTAAGATTATTATATACATAAAGAATATAGACATTTATTTATATAGGTATTAGTATTAACTATGTCTAGATTCGGCGTTTACTTTCATAATTCAAAGAGAACACTCCAAGGCCTTGGAAATCTCTTTTAAATATAATTTAGTAAGTTGCTACTTAGTTATCAATTTATAGGTTTGTTTTTTACCACGATCTCTTTATGGTAAGTGATGATGTGGCCGAAGGTGGTAAGCACACGCTTCTATAATAAGATCCCTCCTGCACTATTAAATTTGCTTTTATAGTAGGTACAGAAGGCATACTATAACATTAATGAATATTTAAATGACGACAATGCTTGGGTGTAGCGCTCGCTCTTGCAGGATAAATTTTATGTAATAAATCTAAGTTTGTTTTGAAAATAGTAATTGCTGAGTTTCTTGCCGGCTTTTCTCAGTAAAAGCAACCTTCCGAACCGTGCGTTAGAGTCTGACTACTCACAAGTGCCTGTGAAGGCCTATTTGAATGAATAAATTGTTTCATTTCATTTCACAGAAGCCTAGAGAAATCAAACGGTAGGTGTTTGGCGAGATATTTTCCAAACTACGACAATATAAGCTACCACCGTGATATGGTTTCCGCACAAAGTTTTCCTTCACCGAAACTTCAAGCTCATTGTAAGATTCGAATCCACGACTTTCGTTACGACATCCGACGTCACTACTAAGCTACATATGCCTATAAATACATTAACTTTTTATTTTGCTACAAACTAAAGGGACTGTATCATTTTTTTTGTTTTACATTGTACCTAAAATTGCTATTGAAATAAAAAGTTTTATATTTCCCTTTGCGTTTATTGCTTATAATAAGGGTGGTACGAAGCATTCCTCAAATTAGGCCTTCCCTATTCACAGATGTAATAATAGGTACACCATATTGCTGCCCCTCGGCTCTCTTCTGTTTACTGGCTTGCTGATATAGAATATGTTGCCTTTGTACTATGCCTAACATACTTTTCACTTTTTTTCATAGTATATGGGAAATGTAGATAAATCACATATAATTAAGGTTTTGAAAGTATTTCTTTTGAAAATTAATGTAACAATTTAAATAATGTGTTAGGTTAAAAGATTTTGTGTTAGGTACATATAATGTTTTTTTAAATTCATGAGCACACGTTAAGGTGTAGGTATAAGGAAAATTAACAGAATTGCATTTTGTACTGTAGTAAAATATTTGCGTACTAATTACAATCTTATAGTACGTTAACTTGTGCTTGAACAAATTTGCACTTGCCCGGTTTTTTATTTACAGGTAACATTGCTTTGAAAGCTTTTGCTTAAAAGTGCTGCAATTAGTTTTATTTCACGCGTACTCTTATATTTTTGACTTTTTAAAACATTATGTAGCTAACTCTAATTAGAATAATGAACAAAGAGAAAAAAAAGAGAAAATTTAATCTTAATTTTTTTCATATACTACACAGCTCCCTTATTATACAGGGTGGCTCGTAAAACGGGTCCCACCTATTTTGCACTCGTAAAAGTGTCTCGTAAATTTTACGTCACAAATGCGCCTCATTGTTGGTTGGAAGCGGCAGATAGGCAGGGGTTGTATCCACCCCCGATCCCCGGGATCCCCACGAATAATCTCACGGCCATACGATAAGTTGCTGCCGATATGTACACATCTACACTTGAAGCTTATAGGGATGGGATTGTCGGTAATTTTTGACGATATGTACGTGTTTGGCCATAGACTCAATGACGATGTCGATTCTGTGCCCGAAACATCCACATTTTTTTAAATAAAAATCTGTTAAATATCAAAGTTTTCACGCATTTATTATCTATCTAGATAGGTTCCTCATGCTGAAAAAAAATCATGGCTCCAATTAAAACACAACGTAATTATACATTGTAAGCTTTTGTAACAAAAAATCTTTAAAAAAAAAAAAAACGATAAAATTTAATAATTTCATCGACAACCAATGCCGTCACTATTTGCGAATTCGGCATAATCTTTCGTTCCCTCAGCAGCGGCCCCATATTGTTTTTAAGTTATGACAGTTTTGGACAATGGCACGGAAATCCACAGCTAAGTTACGACTTCCACTCGCGTACTCAACTTATCTAACTTGCGTTTACTTACCAACTCGACTGAAAACAAAATGGGACATTGATTTTATATTTTTGGGAACACTCTCTATATGAGTAATGAATAAGTATTCAGATAAATCAAACTTTTTATCATTTCTGAATTTATTAAATTAATACTTTATTCATGGATAGCATAAAAAAAGGTTTTTACTATTTTATTTTTTGGGGTTTTTGTCACTCACATATTTTTTTTATTATGAGGGTTTTTTACCAAAAGTTACCCAAAGCTTAGATAGAATGATCCCAAGTGCAGCTACTGACACACCGGTAGGCCCTTCTTCACCACTCATTGTATTCAAACCCACGACCTTCTACGCGCATTCGACGTCATCACTGAGCTCATCACCATCATTGACACAACATCACTGAAATCCACTACCAAAGGAGTATTAGTTTAAACTTCAAATATAGAACCTTTTTTTATATTTGTGGCATAGAATTAAAAAGTAAAATGGCAGTTGAAAATGTCATAAATGTAATCTTGCTTATCCGAAATAGTTTTGATTTATTGTATTTTTAATTTCAAGAAGTGGGATGATTATGGGTGATGGTTATACCCAAAAATATTGGATATAAAAGCATATCACTTAATACTGTATGTACCTACGTAAGTACCTATTGATTTAGATAAACTTGTGGTAGAGTCGTTTCATGAGTGGTCTAGTTTAACTTGCACAAACAAAAATACCGAACAATTTCATTAAATTTAATCACGACCCCCTAAACTGCCCTCCGACAACAAACCGCTTACATTCAAGAGGGTGCACCCTTACACCCTCTCAGTCATTGACAAAGCCTCTCCTGTGAATGGGAGGGCAAAACCATACATCATGACCTTCCACAAAATCCTAATCACATATTAAAACTACTCCATTGTTAGGAGGCGGCAGGTCAACATATGATGGTCAGTTATGAGTGAAACAACCAGTTTTCTTTGAGCTTTGTACTTGAGCTTTCTAATGTGTTAGGTAGGTCTTGTGAAATGGTTGGTTATTTATTCTGAGTTTCTTTGTCTTGTTTGGTTTTTGAGAAAGTTAACAGTTGACATTCAAAAGTGCCTGCTCACCCTCTCGGGGATATTCTTGAAGTTTATATCTATACCTACTGTTACTTAGTAAGGGTAAGTGAGAACATATTTACTTCAAGAATTTGAACAGCTGTCTCTGCATTTCGGTGACTGACACAATCTTAAGTACTGGTCAGTAGAAAAGACAAACAATTTTCTCAACTAAAACTAGAATAAACTAACTTTTAACATCGTGTACAGAAGTGCTATTTGATAATGTTCGATTCAGTGTAAAATACTTATTTGAAATTACATGAACAATAATAATTTATGTTCCAATTTCAAATGTTCATTAGATTGATTACGCACCTGTTGTTGCATGATGAAATTATTTTATCCTCGTAAATTGAAAGGAAAACTGGAGTTATTATTTCAATAATGTCATAAACGAATTTCTACTTATAATTAAGTCGCAAAGCAAAATAGCTTTGCATTTCCGCTTATTTAATTGTCATGGTCATCAAAACCATTATTACCCTACATAGTAACCTATGAATCAATAACAGCCGACCTACCGACCGGACCGACGAAGGCAAGAATCAAATTACCCAGACATTCAGTCGCCAGATTTATATGCACGCGAAGTAAATTAGCTATTGAAGTTATTGTTAAAAAAGTGTAATGGAAATGTCAAAATGGTCATGGCAATGTGGTTGAACTATAGCTACTATTTTACAGGGTATTCTAGTATATTAAACATTGCACGGCAACCGAATTCCGAACGGTGCAGAGCGAGCGAGCGCCCCTCGCCGAGCGCACCCGAGCGCCCGCCGAACAACGAATGGACAGACTCCGTCCTCCCGCAGGCCACAGTCTTCGCTCGCGACGTGCGCGAGCGAACGCGTGCCGAATTCACGTTCGCAGTGCATTAAACCTAATTATCATTTTAAATCGATACAACTAATTTCCTTTAATCGTGTGCGGTGTGATTGTAGATTGTCTAACCTTGAAACTGCGTGGGAGCGAAAGGGAAGATGTCAGAAATTGAGTGGACAAACGAGTCGGCTATACGATTGATCGAGGAATATAGAAAGAGACGCGAACTGTGGGACTCGACCAACGATTTATATAGAGTACAAACGGCGAAGTACGAAGCTTGGTCGGAGTTGGCGAAGTTATTCGAATGCGATATCGCCGATTTGCGCAAGAAATTGAATTCGATTTTCGCTTCGCATCGGCGAGAGAAGGCGAAAGTTCGCTGCGGGGGGCGGAGCACATGGTTTCTGTATTCTTATATGAAATTTTTGCCGAACCATTTGGAGAATGATAATAGCTCTGAAGTTATTGTGGTAATTATAGTTTAATTTTTCTATATAGAGTTAGGGATGTCCGCTGCTGAATCGACCTTACAAATAACTGTACTGACCTGAGCATCAATGCTCTTCAGCCTACTTGAAGGGAGGGGCATAGTAGGTTATTGTAAATAAATGTAGTACCAATAATAGACAAGAGCATCATAGTTTCATTATTGAAAAGTAAAACTAATTGGGTATCAATTCCCAATGGAAAATAACAGTATTTTTCCAAGGAAGACAATCTCAAAACAATCGTGTGATCGCCCCGTGGCCGTGGCGTTGGCGTCGTGTCGTGGATACGCGTGGGTGTGATTTATAATATTAATATACAATATATAGAATATTATCCTCAACATCATTTATATCTGTTAGTTAATTATTTTTCCACCAGAGCATTGATAATGGCCGACCTTGTACATAGTTTAAATGATTCATTGTTGTTTATGAAGCAGAAACACCAGTGTTGTAGATTTTACGAGCCAATTTTATTTTATCTATGCTGTGGCTCAATGCCTGGTTCAGATCAATACTGGCTGGTGAATGAATAGTTATTTGTAGTAACCATCAGTCAGTAGGTGGTCAACAGTGTGGACTGGCAGTTCCACTTGTGGACCATCAGCTATTTGTCAGTCTTCTTACTTATAAAACAATAACTTCAAAGGCATGTGAAAACAACCGATGGTTAATGATTATTTTCCATCATAATGGGTAGAGTCAGTACGGATTTTTCTTCGTTAGTCTTTCGAAATCAAAATAAGTCTTGGTACCTATTTTTTTTTTAATATGAGGTGGAAGAGATGTCATTCCATAATATCCAAGTCAAAGCCATTATTCAGTTTAGGGCACTTTGAACGTCGAAGCTACTGAAGTTACCACCGGTTCGGAAGCTGAGAAAAACCGGTAGGAAACTCGGCAAGGTTACATTATTAATTATTTTTTGTATAAGTACACCTAGTATACCTATTGATGATTGGCTTGTCTTTGACTAAGTATAATCTCATTAGGATAAATGATAATGTGCCCGAAGGTGGTGAGTATAAATACCCAAGAACAGACTAGCTCTTATTTACAGCTGCCGGTGTTAAATAAGTTGCAAACAGTTTGAGAGAATAATTTAAAAAAATCAGGCAACTTACCACCACCTAGGTTAGGAGTTATTGGACATGAGGGATTCCAATGACCAGCTGAAAATTCCCGACCAGAAAAGCATAACAAATTATTAAAATGTTTTATCTAATCACATGTAAGTCACGCGATATTTGCTCCAAAACATGTCAGTATTGCTTTGTTTTCCTTGTGCAAAATTAATATTATCGTTTAAACATTAAAAACATGTTATATTGTGGCGATATTGGCTTATAATAAATTAATTAAATACTTATTACATTAGCTACAGTAACAATAGCATAATGTAGGTCACTCTAAACTTCCGTTACATATTTAGGAATTATAAATTAAAGTATTAGAATTAATTGGATCGACACAATTAATAGATTCTATCGGCAAAACTGTACCGAATATTACAACACATATTTATTGCATTGATATACTTATTATACCTATTAAGGTACATAGAAGATTATACAAATTTCGTTCGGCTTCATATGGAAGCACTTTGTAACCAATTTTATACGTCTTTCACTAAAATAGTTAAAGGTCTCTTAATTGAAGCCAAGTAAACTTTTTTATATTAGTAATAGGCCACTCCCCGTGGTAACTGATGATCTGGCATAAAGCCTAAAAAGGATCTATCTATCAAACGCGATTACGAAACGCATGGGTTTTCCATCCATTCCATTTCCATCCACATTCAAGTCAGCCACGCCAGACAAGCATAGTACCTACGCAACCATTATAGTATGGACACCTTATGATGTTTTCCTTCCTTCACTATGGCATTACCACTTAGCTACATTACTATCAAAACTCAACTGGGTAAGGTTGAACACCGCAACAAAAGCAATGAAAGAAAGAAATAAATGTCATTCATTTTATATGTAGTGAAGGGTACTAATGCCTATGACAGTATATACATTTTATTTAAAAGAACACAACACATAACTCTATATTTTTTTGTCCAACAGAATCCTAAAGCTGATTCTCGACAAGCAGTCCAAGATTCCGATGATTCGTCTTCGGATGACTACCAAGATAATAATGATCACCAAGTCCTGATCAAACAAGAACCTGTGCACGACTACAATAAACCTAGCAAGAAAGTAAAATACACACAAAAGACACATAAAGCAAGACTGACAAGACCTGTAATCAAGAAGAGAATAGTCAAAGAATCAGTAGTTAGCAGTAGTTTAGACAGCAAACTTATTGAGGCATTAAAGCTACTGCGCAGGTCAGAACTATCCAGAAAGAAGGACGAATGTGATAGCTTTGGTGAATACATAGCTGATTCTTTAAGAAAACATGATGAGAGAACCCAATCGATGATAAAACAAGCGATAAATAATATACTTTTTGAACAGGAAATGAAGAAGTATAGTGCTGGACAGTATACTGTAGTTATTGCTGGTATAGGTGATGAGAATCCTTTAGTTTTAGGTGAAGCTGATGTTACTGATGATAAATGAGTAAGTGGTAGTGATGGTGATGTAGTTAGGACCATTCATTATTCAGAGTTTTAATTTGTGATCAGTGCAAAAAACTATATAAATATGAGTGAAATCAATGCAAAATTTGCCCAAAAATTACATACTACTGTATATATTTGTCTGAAACATTTATGTCTTAGTTTTAATGTTGTTTAAGTTATTATAATATGTAAAATATAATAAATCGAATAGTACAATTAGTGAAATAATAATTCCTTCATTTTTATTTTATGCCAAACAAAACATAGCTGTTTGAAGGTACATGTGCATTCAAATGACGCACGTATTCATATATAAAATATTTGGCATTATTACTTAAATATTCCTTGACATTTTTGAACATAGATAGCTGAGCATGGTGATTGGTATATGAGAATTTTCTCTTGGGCATATTGGAATGAACTTTGACCTATTTGATAAGTAGGTACCAGTTAAAAAAATTCTTTATTGAAAATGGTTTATCATCGAAGAAAAAGAAACCCACCGCAGTGCATTCATTATTTCTGATACTGTTTATTACTGTATATCGATGAAGATAGGTCTTTTAAGTAAACATTAATAATTTAGATATAAGAGAGAAAGAAAAAGATAGTTTTAAGAGAGGTAGAGCATAACGTTGTGTTCCTGCGCGTGAGTAAGGTCGCCAGAGCTCATCGGGGAGGAGGGAAGGGTCGACAACACGTGAGCGTTTACTTTGGGTTATATTATAACGTAAAAGCAAACTTAGTAAGTACTAAAAATATAATTTAACAGTTTGAGGAAAATAATTACTAAATCCAGAGCTATAGTTAAAAAAGTAAAAATAAAAAATATTTTTCCATAAAACATTCATATTAGCACATGAGTAAATCAATTGCAATTAACAGCACGCTATTATGTTTTTTTACCTTTTATTTTTTTGCATTCATCAATATCAAGAGCGGTTGTCTACGTGCCTTGAAACACGATCGTCAGTTTATATCTACCAATAAATCAGTTAAAACATTAGCATTATCTACGTTAACATTAGGTTCCACTTCCACTGGTATTTATTTATCACTATAATTAAGTGAATCACTGAGTAAATCAGCAATGGAATAGAAAGCAATTTGGCTTATATTATCTGCTTCAACTATTAGGTTATGATGGGGCAAGATGTTAAAAGCCTTTTTAGTGGACTGTATTCTTAGGTGTGCCTCCTCACGTCTCCGTTTCCTCCCATGTAAAAATGCGGCGGTGAGATGTTATACCCAAACAAGTAACTTTATGAGTTATAATATAACCAATAGCCACTCACCTGATTTCAGCTCCTTGGCAATCTCCAAGTCGCACAGGAAGGGTGCTTTGAATCAAATTAAAATAAAGCGGCGCGGTGATAAAATTATTTAGAATCAACTCCAACAAATGTATTGACAACAGACTGACATTAATTTTTTAATAATAAGAAAAAAGAAAGAGGCCAAATGTGATGCGGTCGCGACTCGAAGACGCTGTTTTGCTTCAATCGTAGCGAGGGTTCTCGGCTATAAAATAAAACCTAAAAATACTTGTTTAGGCTCGAACATTCCCCCCGCCTAGAAGGACAAAGATCTCCCTGGTCTTCTAACGAACAAAGAGCGCGAGAATGCACAAAAAAGATAAAACTCAAAAATATTACGCGATACGAAACTTAATAATTGATCTTGACATTGAAAATCATAAGAAATTAAAATAGTTAGATAGTTAAGTAAAATAGTTAGCAGTTATACGACGAATGAATTTACTGAAGTGGTAAAGGAGCAACCTTGACCACAGGTCTTTGATAAATACCTGAATTCGTGCGTACAGAAACAATGCGGACTATACCGTCTTTTCCGGGAAAAACATCTTCGATTACACCTAACGGCCATTTCAAAGGGGGGACATTATCATTATGTACCAAAACTATTGTACCCTTTGTAATCGGTGCGGTTGGAGTATTCCATTTTTGACGATTTTGGAGTGTATGAAGATATTCTGTTCTCCATCGTTTCCAAAACGATTGGATAATTTTATCTAATAAATATTTACGCTTGACTAAATTGAGAGGCAGCGTTGAAACGTCCGCGTTATGCAACGAATTTAATGGACCAAGGGTCAAAAAATGCGAAGGTGTCAAAGCCGTTGGTTCAGATGGATCTGAATTAAGAAGCGTCAACGGGCGCGAATTTAACAAAGCGTCTATCTGGGTAAGCAGCGTGAGCATTTCCTCGTAAGTTAACAGTTGTTCGCCAATAACGCGTTTTAAATGAAGCTTAATACTGCGGATGTTCGATTCCCAAGATCCACCAAAGTGTGGGGCGCTTGGCGGATTAAATTTCCAGTTAACACCTTGATTTCGCGTTTCAACAGAAAAAGCGGTTTTAAAATCTTTTGAATTAACAAGACCAGTCAATTCATCAAAATAAGTCTTAGCTCCTATAAAATTTGTTCCTTGGTCAGAGTATAACGTAGAACAAGTGCCTCTACGAGACACGAATCTCTTAAATGCGTTAATAAAAGCGGATGTACTTAAATCGACTGCAAGCTCGATGTGTGTGCAGCGAGTTACAAGACAAATAAATAAACAAATGTAAGATTTCTGTTGTCGAGCACCTCTATAGCGGCTGATAAGAATAGGTATAGGACCAGCGTAGTCCACCCCGGTATGTAAAAACGGTTTGGCTTCTATTACACGACACGTTGGCAAATCAGCCATTAAAGGAGAATCAATTTTTGGATTGACTCTGAAACAGCGATTACAAAGTCGAAAACGCTTACGAACGATTTTACGGCATGAAATTATCCAATACCTCTGGCGCAACAGAGACATTAGTAAATTAGGCCCAGGATGTAAGTATTTATTGTGATAGGCGTCAATAATTAAATTTACCACGTGATCATTATTAGGCAACAAAATAGGATGCTTAGCGGAAAATTCAAGATCAGATTTATTTAAGCGACCACCGACTAGTAATAAACCATTATTTAAAAATGGACAAAGTGGGCGTAATTGTTTTGATGGCAATTTATTTTTGGAAATATCACTAATTTCGTTATCAAAATGAACAAATTGAACATCGGATAAAACGGTTTCTTCAGCCACCTTTAGATCTACAACCGAAATGCTAAAGGCACGCGGTAGTTTTTTTAAAAATCTTAATATGTAAACTACAGTTCGGAGGAGCTTGCTCCACGAAGAAAAACGGGATGCTAGCTCACAAAAAAATGGTTTTTCACGGTCAGCCACTAATAAAGTTAGGACTTTAGCTTTAACCTCAGGTAATATAGTTTCATCTTTAAAAACAAAATTATTGAGAGGCCATTCAGAAAGTGGTTGATGAGTCCAAGAAGGACCATGCAGCCACAACGGATGGTCAAGCAGTTGACTAGGCGTGAGCCCTCGCGACAAACAATCACATGGATTTTCTTTACCGGCGACATGGAAAAAATGCGATGCGGGTAAATAATCATTTATTTGAGCAATGCGGTTGCTGACGAAAACATTGAAGCGGTGCGGTGAAGAATGAATCCAATGTAAAGTAACGCTGGAATCCGTAAATGCAAATATTTTTGAAACTTTACATTTGTCTGATATATTATCAGATACGTATCTTAAAAGTTTAGCAAGTAATAAAGATGCGCAGAGTTCTAAACGAGCCAAAGTAAGTACCTTGACTGGAGCCACTTTGGACTTTGCACAAACAATATTGACAATATTGTTAGGAAAGTCAGGATGTATCACGCATAAATAAACCACAGCTCCATAGGCAGATGTACTTGCATCAGCAAAACCTAACAGAACCAATTCGCAATCTGTGGAATTGATACCGAGGTGACGCGGAATTTTAAGTTTTTCCAGAAGTGGAAGTTCAGATTTAAAACTCAACCACCGCGTACAAACGTCAGCGGGTGGCTGTTCATCCCAATCCAGCTTCATTAGCCAAAGGGCTTTAATCATTAATTTCGCGTACAAAATTATAGGTGCTGCGATGCCTACCAAATCCCAAAGTTTGGCGATTGTTGACAGGATAGTTCGTTTAGTTATAATATTATGCGGGTCTGATTTAACGGTAATAGAAAACTGATCATCTAGTGGGCACCAACGTAAACCCAAAATTTTCAATTCGTCATTATCAGAAATATCAACAGAAGCGGACAGCCGATGTTGCTCTGGCAACTGTTCAAGTAGTTTTTGCGAGTTACTTGAGAATTTGACTAATTCTAAGTCTGCTTTAAGAAACAAGTTAATTAAATCGCGAGAAATATTAATAGCGGTGTTTTCATCCATAACGGAAGTTCCTAAATCGTCCATGTACAGATTGCGGGAAATAATAGCGGAAGCATCAGGACAGGCATAGCCTTCATCCTCGATAAGTTTTTTAATTGTGCGCATGGCGAGATATGGACTACATTTAAGGCCAAAACAAACGCGGTTGAATTCGTAAATTAGCGGTTTAGGTTCATTTGAAAAGCGGTATAAAATTCGAAGATAGCGGTGAAAGTCAGGTGAAACTAATATTCGTAAATACATCTGACGGATGTCTGCGGTGATTGCGATGGGAAATAAGCGGAAATGGAAAATTATTGTGAGAAGATCAGATTGTAAATTAGGTCCTGAATATAAACAATCATTTAACGATATATTTGTTGAAGTAGCGGCACTAGCGTCCAGTACGAGGCGAACCTTAGTCGTAAGTTTGTCATCGCGGATAACTGGATGATGCGGTATAATGTAAAAAGATGAATTATTTTGCGATTCAGAAACTAAGGTAATATATTCCTTATCTAAATAGTCGCGAATGATTTCATCATATTGTTTATGAAGTGAATTATTTTGTGTGAATCGTCTTTCCAGTGAGTTGTATCTACGCGTCGCAGTAGTTTGAGAGTCACCTAAATCTTTTGGATCACGGCAAAATGGTAAAGGAACAACGTAGCGGCCACGATTATCCCGTGTCGTATTTTGTAGATATATTTCCTCACACTTCTTATCATCAGCGGATAGATGCTTGCGCATGGGAACTTCTTCGATATCCCAAAACTTTGAAAGAAGATTGTCAACATTTTCAGTGGTAACAAGGAAGTTTTTTACCGACGGCAGTTTAGGGTTAGACGTAAAGGCGGAACCAGAAACAATATATCCAAAAACGGTGTCAATAGCGTCAGGAAGACCAGATGGTCCAATAATGCGGTTAGTCTTTAAAATACGTTTCACAAAATCTTCAGCGCCTAGTAATAGATCGATTCTACCAGGTAAATACCAATGTTGGTCACTGAGGGGTGCATTTTGCAAATAATCAAGATACGCGGTGTCTATCTGATTTTCAGGAAGATTACCTGATATTTTATCAATAACTAGCGCTTGCAACTCGAATGAGAAATGTTCATCAGAGTTTGAAAATAACGTTAAATTCGAAACACCTTTAATAGGCTGCGTATTTTCCCCGATACCTTGAACTAACGTATTTTTATTATCAGGCAATATTTTTATACCTAATGTACGTAAACAACGCGACGTAACGAAATGTTTCTGTGACCCCATATCAACTAATATTCTAATATTACGGCGATTACCGAAAGAATCTAAAACTGATGCAATAGCGGTTCCGAGCAACACGGTTTTAAGCGAATCTTGTTTACTTGTAGCAGAGCCCGTAAACAATGGCGCGGTGGCGGCGATATTATTGCTATTACGCTGACCACTAGCGCGCGGTGGCGAAGTAGCGGCGGGTTGCGAAGCGGTGCTGGCAGCCGCGGCGGCGTGGTGCGGTGCGAGCGCGAAGTTGCGCGGTGCGGCGGGCTGCGACGGCGTCAGCGGTGCGGCGGGCTGCGACGGCGTCAGCGGCGCGGCGAACGCGGATGAATTTACTTGACCATAACCATAGTTATGATTTTGTTTATTAAAATATGAACCTTGATTCGATGTACTTGATCGTGAGTCTGTGGAAAAGCGACATAGCTGGCTATGATGCGGCCTATTACAGAACCTACAACTTGACATAGATTTACATGACACAAGAGTATGGCGGACACTTAGACAATTGACACAACCATTACATCTTTTAATGATATTATATTTCTCAATAGGTGATAAACTTGAAAATGAGTCGCATTGGTATAAATTTGAATGTTTGTTACTATTGCAATAACTACAAACAGGATTACTATTGTTTACTAAGAATGTCTGCGGCGGGCGATTCGAGATGACCGCTTCACTCCGGTGTACATGTCCCAAGCGAGCAAAAGAAACAGGTGACGCGGGCATCGTTCGTTGTAAAATCTTCGTTTGATCACGAATAAACAATACAAAATCATTATATTGTGGAAAAGAATTTTTCTTACTTAAAGACATTTCAAATGCACGGGAAGTCTCTGAATCTAATTTGCGTAATCCGATATGTACAAATATAAAATCGGCTAAATCTTCTATTTTTAGTTGACGTAGTGCGGAAATCGAAGTTGAAAACTGATCGATGAATTGTTCTAAGCTAGAAGGCGATGCCTTGCTTGGTAAAGATTTCAAATTCAGTATAGTTTCTAAGTACGAAATAGCGATAGCACGCGTGTCTTCATATTTAGTTATCAAAGTGTCATATAATACTTTATAATTATCAGGGGTAGGCGCAATGCCTATACAAATACTTTGAGCTTTGCCTTTCAATTTTGAAATAAGATACTGAATGCGTTCTGCATCTGTTATGGTGGTGTTATAATGCACGATTGTTCGAAATGATTCGATGAATAATGGAAACTTTTGAATATCCCCATGAAATTCAGGAATTTCTATACGAGGTAGCTTTAGTGTAGTCGAAGTATTAGCAACGTTATCGGTGCTACGAGAATCTTTAATACTATGAGCAGTTTTTATAGCGTAGTACATATCATCAAAAGCCCATAAGGTTTCATAAGTAGGAACATAGGTCTCGTCATGTTTCAAGCTCTTAGAATTAACTTGGTCAATTAGATGAACAAATTCTGTGCGTAAATTATTTATATTTTCTGCTTGCAATTCAAACAAAGGATTCTTCTCGCCTTTATTTTTCGGTATTGATTGGTAAATGTTTTGAATACGTGCAAAATAAGAATCGCGTTTGCTTAATAAAAGTGTTATTTCAGACGTCATTTTTCTAAAATGGAAAACTCCAGAACCCAACAATACAAAGTAACACAAATTGCGAAATTGAAAATTCAAGCGGTTATATACGAAATTATAAAAGGGAAAAAAAACTGCAAAACGTGCGGTTCGACGGACCAAAATGATGGGGCAAGATGTTAAAAGCCTTTTTAGTGGACTGTATTCTTAGGTGTGCCTCCTCACGTCTCCGTTTCCTCCCATGTAAAAATGCGGCGGTGAGATGTTATACCCAAACAAGTAACTTTATGAGTTATAATATAACCAATAGCCACTCACCTGATTTCAGCTCCTTGGCAATCTCCAAGTCGCACAGGAAGGGTGCTTTGAATCAAATTAAAATAAAGCGGCGCGGTGATAAAATTATTTAGAATCAACTCCAACAAATGTATTGACAACAGACTGACATTAATTTTTTAATAATAAGAAAAAAGAAAGAGGCCAAATGTGATGCGGTCGCGACTCGAAGACGCTGTTTTGCTTCAATCGTAGCGAGGGTTCTCGGCTATAAAATAAAACCTAAAAATACTTGTTTAGGCTCGAACAGGTTATTTGTCTTTGTTATATCTAGTAGTTTCCATTTGAGATATCTTCTCTTCGTTTTTATTCATTGCTGCATTTGTTCTAGCGTTTCATTCGGCTTTAGCAACGTTACCAGTATTGTAATATAAAACAAGTGCGGTTGTCTGAAATGTATCAATTTTAGCGATGACTTGGTGAAGGCTGAGTGGTGTACTGTCTAGATCACGCCACCCAACGTCATTCAATACGTATGTATGCATTTTTTACTGCAATGTGTTTGCATTATATTTGCTCTTGCTGCAATAAATTTTCGTTTGATACAAACCGAATGTTTTCATTTTAATTATTTTCTGTTCTGCATATCGAATTATCATTTTGCTTTGAATATCTTTTCAATTACAAGTGATTTAAGAACTCTGTCTAAATTAATTAACCTAAATAACAGTATTTAATACTATATTATTCTAAAAGTCTATTAGGCTATCTATAATCTTTCACTTTAGGCGCAAGAGTACAAATTTTCATCATTTTTGAACTTTCTCTCCGTCTTGCTATATTAAACTGTTATATTGCATCAGACACCGATTCATACCAAGTAAGCATTGCATCATACAGTCTGAACCATTTACCGGCAAGTCTGGACTAATTAGGCTTAAGGAAAATCCATTTCATTGAGAATATGTTGGAAATGTTCTATAATAATTTGTAATAATCGTTGAAATTAACCTATTTGGAATATTATTTTCTTTCATAAGATTCGAAAAGTATTGAATAATTTAGGGAATTATTTGAGACCTTTAAAACGTATAAGGAGCTTATTAAGGATAACCTATATTATAGGAACACAGCCGGTAAAGCAAAAATATCAAAATTGACACAGGGCTATTTTTTTCTTTAAAACTAATCGTATTATTATTCCTAAAATGGTGTCAATACGTAGATTTTTTTACACCTCTCCAAAATCGTGAATAGAAGTTTGGTACATAATAATGTATGGCTTCGCAAGATTAGGTGAATGAAAATTTCAAAATTACAGTTTCGCTAAATGGCATTGACAGTGTAGTGGAATATTTTAAATAAGTATTACATTGAGAATTGTATATAATTTCAGGGACATACAAAAAAAAGATGATACAACGACCTGACGGACTTACAATATGATGATGCTTAAGGAAAGTGATATGCTGATGTTTTAAACTCTACTATTCCTTGTAGTTATCAGTCATATAGTTTTTTTTTTTTTTCTTTCGATATTTTCCTTCACCGAAAGCTCAAGTTCATTGTAGGATTCGAACCCACGACCTTTGCCGAGGCGTCAGACCTCACTATCATTGCCTTAAATGACAGTAATATGAGTAAATTTTACGATAAATCGCCAAGACCCTGTCTATTAGGTATAGTTGAAAATAACACCCTAAACCCATCTACAATAAGGTAACAATGATTATATTACATATACAAAATTGCTTTATGCTCTTATGAAAGTAAAACATATTTTCTTCAGGTACCAGGGTATCATAGAACACCAGAAGTGTCTAAGCCTGAGCATTAAGTTTAAAATGGATAAGTTCACGTTCGTACATTGTCTTTCTGTCGTGACATAACATAGTCTTGAAGAGCAGACATATCGTCGCCACTAAATATAATGCCTTACGTAACTTTCAGACTATCGCATGTATCAATGTACTGAAGATAAACACATTTGCATTCGTTACAATTCTTATTACAATAACATACAGTTTGTTATTGATTGGCTTGCTTTCTTGTAAGATAAGACGCGACCTCGATTTATCGCGATTGCACGGCAATGTTATTTGTTATTGTTTTCCTTTTTCAACAGGATATGTTACTGCACTAACTTAATATGCTTAATCTTCGTGATACCTTTATCACTCCATATTCTTTTTTCTTTTATTATTTAACCTTTTTTTAATGTTTGACCCACCATGATGTGTTGATGTGGCCGAAAGTGGTAAGCACACAACGCCTATAAGGAACTAGATTTTAAGTGTAACTGCTGGAGCACCGGTAGCTTGGTGACAGATTTTCAACTTAAGGGTACGGCCCCAGCTAGGTGGGTACTACAAAGTTTCCTACTGCAATACTATGGTATTCTCAAGTTTATTGAAGGATTCGAACCCACGACCTTCGTCACGGCATTCGACATCACTACCACTGAATTATCATCACCTCAAAATGAATAACTAGTTTCTACAAAACATTTCTTGTTCTATCTTTGGTATTGTCCAGTGTATTATTTGATTCTTCATTTTTCTCAATACTTTCTCAATTATGATCAAAATCAGTTATTCAAAAAAAGTTAAACACTAAATGAATCGACCAAGAAATTTATCCACCCATCTAAGTTACATTAAGTTTTCTTTAGCTACAGTAAAAAAAATACAAGAGATTAATTAAATTGTTCAGTGAAGATCATTGCTAAGTGGAAGCAACACAATCAAAATACTAAATCTACATAACCTTAGATTCAATTCCAACATCACGCTATAACAATACGTGAACACCCTGAAAATCTTTATTGCAAACCTAAACCATAAACTCGACAGATTCATAACAAATCCTATAGTCGCGTACGTGCTGACTTGCCAAGGGTCTCTCTGTAGGGCAGACAGGAATAGCAGAAAAAAAAACCGCTTTGTTCACCATTATTTGCTACTAGCCTGTTTCTATCGTTCGTGACACGTAATTATAACGATAGAGCACGCCAGTTCTAATTTAAACGACAATAACAAGGTTCTTTCATCTTTTAAACGCTACGTGTGTTTGTTCACTGTAGTTATTACCGAATTTTGAAGGGCTTGCATGTTATTAGATATTTGATAATTTAATTTATATGGATGATAAGAAAGACTTATTTTATTTGTAGGTATAAAACATGAAAAAGAAAATGTAGGATAAGGCTGCGTTTCCACCAGAGATACGTAGCGAGGAATGTGTTTTAATCCGTCAATAGGATCGCTTTATTTTCACAGCTTAGCACGTCATAGATCTAATGTGGCGATCCTATTGGCGGATAAAAACACATTCCTCGCTACGCATCTCTGGTGGAAATGCAGCCTTAGTATTGTATTTGAAACCATTATAGAAAGACAAGAATTAAATAAGCTAGCCCAGTGAGAATATACCCTAAATGAGAGCATAAATACTGCATACATTATAGAAACATGATATTTATTACCACAGTAGTTAAGTATATAGAAGCCTTTTGATCACCTACAGACATTGTACTACTATACCCGTCTAATTGGCTTAGTTTTTCCCTTCTCAATCAAGAGTCTTATAAATCATTCCAAAGCTATTTATTCCATTATAAGGGTAGAAGACGTTGCTAGCTAGATAGCTGCTGAGCGTCTTAAAGTTCCCATAAATCCCTAACTGGCGTCAACATGTCCCATAGAATGTAACAAGAAATTCTTGTGCAACATAAAAGCTGTAACTTTCTTTTGTCTCAAAACGCAGTCATCTTTAAAAATAAATGCACGGACAGGCGTCAGTGAGATAATAATATCATTGTGACATGACGGACGGACACGCGTTGAATTATTGAAGAGATTTTATAAATTGCAATGCTAGTATGTTGGACGTCGATTGAACAAGGCTGGAGGATTATTGACGGGGAATACGAAAGATAGATTTGACCTTCACAATTTCACTATGTTAATGAATGGGACTTAATGTGCAGTACTTAGGCACTGGCTCTCAAACCACCGAAACATAAGGAAGCCTGTCGATAGATTTTGAATTTAAAGGTAGTAGCCAACCAGATGGGTACTACAAATAATCCACCCGTGCTTTGGTTTCTTCACGATGTTTTCCTTTACCAGAAGACTTGAATGACGGCATTGAACGGCACTATAAAGTCAAAATCAAAGCCATTCATTCAGTTTAAGCCCTAACAGCCCTAAAAGGGCACTTATGAATGTCGAATTTACTGAAGATACCAATTTGGAAGTCAGTAGACGCCTATAGACAATGGCTTAGTCTATGCAGGTATTATTGTTTAAATCATGTTGCATTTTTTTTTATTAAAAACTAAAACCCTAGTTATTTTTCTTTGTTATGGTTACAATTTACATCAACAGGTTACTTATAATATTTTCAAAAGCCTGTAAAACTAGATATTAAATGCTTAGCTTGGAAAGGGAACACCAAATTTATAAATGGAAAACCAGAAAAAAATAAAGTGGGTTACGAAGCCATTAAACGAGTTATAAAAAAAAATGATGCAACATAAATCTTATTATTGAAACACCGAGCAAATCCACAGCCACAGGTAGTCGCTGTGTCATACAGTTCATTTGTTAACAGTAAACTTACTCATTAAGATTTAATAAAAGAAATTTAAAAAAATAGCTTAACTAAAATAAAAAGGATTACTTATTATAAATCAAGTTGATTTTAATGAATGGCCTAAATTTTCTAAAATTAAAAAAGAATTTACGTTATGAAAGTGATGGTACAATTTTCGATCTATCTGTTTGTTCAAAAATAAATTCGGTTAAAAAATGAGCAAAATACGGCATTTATATAACTTTGTAACACTAGCCTTATAACTTATTTTACTGTTCACGCATGCACTGTGCCGTAACTGTATAATCACCCCACACGGTCCGTTCACCCTTATTTGTCATCTCTCTTACACCAATGTCAACTATCTTCCATCCCGTTCGTACACCACTGACGCTCATCACGTAGGCAAATCTTGGCAACTGAAATTTTCCTGATACCTCATCTTTGTTATGACTTCGTTCTGCATTTAAAAAATAATGACCTGTATTATTAATAATATGATTATGCAAAAAGGAGTTCTAAGTACATCACGTTAAGGATAACAATGGTATTTAAATCTGTGCTCATGGACTATTTAATGGAGAAAATGACATGATTTTATTTTATTCACAATTGAATAGAAAATAAACTAATCAACCTTCATTGTTAAAAAGAGCGTATGATTATTTGTGTTGAATCTAGGAAAACTATAAATTTTTAATCCAAACATCTTTTTATAATGTAGGGTCTACACTATAAAAAAATGTTACCAGTGTACCAGTAAAAAAAAGAACACAAATTATATTATTGTCCAAAAGTTTATTGGAATGTATTCTATAATAAGTACAAAAATATAACATCTAAAAAAACTTTGAACAGTTTTCCATATAAACTCGTTCTAATATCACTTTTACTGTCTTATAATAAAGTCCACATTACTCTAACGCAGTTAAACAACTAATGAGATTATTAAAAATAAATGCAACTTTTACATAATATTTAGTTCTAAATTTGAAAAATCCGGTTCAAGAAACTTCTCGCTTCTGCAACCTTCATACAAACTAAAGGTAGTAAGATTATTCTGTGGCACTACCACAGTCAGACTGGCTGACACGACCCTCATTTCTAACATCAATCGAGGTGGTAATCAGGCTGATAATCTTCGGCTGCAAATTTAAAGCTTTCTGCGGAGGCAACACTCTCAGTAAAGAAGCTATATATCTGCCAAAATTCTCAAAATAATCGTCATTCTTTGACATAAGCACGTGCATTTGAGAGGAAATATCTCTCAAAGTCTGTGACATGACCTTCTGCTCAATTTCTCCTTCAATCTTCGCCCGTTTGGATGGACTTCTCGGAGCAGCCCAAGATTTTCTCTTCGCTGGACGACATTCCAGTAAAACCTCATCGTTTTCACTACAAGACTGCTCTAAATACTGGCTCGTGTCTGGTAAATCTGTTTCCTCACAGTACGGATTCGGCACCCACTCTTCAGTCTCCTCGGACTCCGGCTCCTTTTTCACCTCCTCGTGTTGCTGTGAAGAAAAAAGCAAGTTGTTATGTAAACAAGATTATTATAATGCTAAGTTGTGACTCACAATATACAAGTCAAGGCTATCGGACGAGTTTTCGAAGCAATTAAAAACAACTCACCGTATTCGAGTGTGCGGAACCGCGCGCCGGCTGCAGGTGAGGCCGCAAAAAAGAGTCCATTTTAGAAAACCAAAACACTTTGGGCTTGTAACCTTCTACGTCATCGCTACCACAATTCATACTATTAGCTATCTTCTTCAATTCCTGACAATACGAGTTTCTTAAATTCTTGAATTTGATCATAACATGTTTTGCCTCAAAATATCTAATATTTAGTGTTTTAGCGATCCTCTCGGCAGCTTTAGTTCTCTTCTCCCTGTGCCTATAGTCCTCTAGATGCGTGTTCCACAAGCATTCTTCGTTCTCGTACAGTTCGAGTAGCTGTAGCGTTTTGTCGTCGCTGATGCGCAGGATTGAGTTTTGCGTCACTTCGGCGGCGTTCATTTTGCGTTCGCGCTTCAAGTTGGGGGTCGTCGGGCGCTGGTGCGTTGAGTGCGCGTGTTTAGTGGGCCAACTACACACGGCGAGTGGCCACGCCTCACTGAGGCGATGCGAGGCGAGTGAGGCGTCGGGCGTCGTTCGTCGGATTGTGACCGCCGCCACACGCTAGCTCGGAGCCCTATCGACGAATTGACTCACGCTTCGGGATTCCAGCCTTATTATTATTGTTATATTTTTTTATTTGCCTGACGCGGCGACGCGACGTACCTATTGTTAAACGTCACTGTAAAGTTTCAAGGGATAAGGCGTTTTTTCATGGCCGATTTGGGTTCTTTGAAATTTAGCTTACGTTTTTTTACTTAAGTGAATTATATTTTTGATACGTTATACGTAGGTAACGTATACCTGCTGATACCACAGAGAGAGAGATAGAATGTAAAATTCCAAACGAATACAGGCTGTAATTAAAAAGTATAAATGTCATTGTTTTATTTTAGTAGGAGTTCGTTAGTGATATTTTTCATCCGGACAAAAGGTATTCGTATGCATGCGAGCGGTTTTTTAACATTATTTCTGTGCAACTGGAATTGGAAAAGCGAATTAAAATCGCACACACGTGGACGGCCTAAGCTGACGTGACTGACGCGAATCTCTCGCATGCAAATTACCTAAATGTATTTTGGTCACAAATTATGCGAACGACTAGGCTTTAACTGATTTTAGACTTTATATACCGGAAAATAAGACTTACTTTAAACTTTATTACGGTTTATAGTAGCCATATAAACCATACTAGTACATATAGACACTAATATTATAAATGCGAAAGTAATTCTGTCTGTTACCTGTTCACGCCTAAACCGCTGAACTGATCGTGATGAAAGGTACACAGATAGCTTATGGTATGGAGAGGGACATATACTTTTGTTTTCGGGAAAGCGGGGGACAGTTTTTTTAATTATTATATTTAAAATATAATACAAGTGATTGATTACAGATTAAATTAAAATGATATCCATCTTTATCTAGCTAAATAAAGACAGGCCAAGAGCCCGTTAGACAATACTCATTATCATCATGAATAGATAAGTGACATACTTACCCAAATTACCATAAATCCAAAAAACGTGCGAAAATGATTTAGGTAAAAGTAACACGATAGCAATATCTTGTCATGACTTTATATCTGTGCATGCGCATACCATACAACACTAACCGATCGCAGACACTGTGGCACCACGTGTCACGAGTTGATTTATCCTGCTGTGTCGTCATAAAAAATCATTATGCCCATAATTAAAAATAAGTATCACGGTGCTCAGTGGTATTGACGTTAGGTATAGCTGTGGTATAGGTATAGGTACGAATCCTATAATGGTGGCCTGGTTGTCGAGGTAGTACCCTCGGTTGATAGCCACGCCGCTGTGGGTTTGATTCTCTTCTCGGAAATGTTTAGTAAAATACTACAATAAGGTGGTTTCATATTTTTTTTTTATTTTTATTTATTTATTTATTTATTTCCACAAAAAGTCAACATTTGTTTCTTATCTACTAAGTTAGGCTAGAGTATTAAATAACTAAGTTAAAGAAGCATCTGCTGCCGAACTAGGAATGATATTCCTGTATTTCGACATACAGCGCCAACTTCCCTCGAGAGTTTAATAGCCAGCCCATGAGCCTAGATGATATATTTAAGTAAATAACATTGTTTATTTTATTTAAACAAAAAAAATAAAAATAATATTAGTATGTTTATGTTATAGATGATAATTATTATTATGACAAATAATTTTATACAAGCAGAAATATGTGAGAATGTATTATGTATAGTGTACCTACATATCCAATCTCTCACTAGTTTGAGAGTTATGTGTGCGTGAGAGAATGTATGTGTGGTGAATGTATGTGAGTGAGAGTGGTTGAGTTAGAATTTTAAAAAAGTTTTAATTTAAAGTTTTATTTATTGAATACTTTTAAGATAATCCTCAGTTTCCTCGTAGGACATTTCGTCAAGGTAAGTGATTATTTTCCTTTTGGATGCTATTTTATTTAGACTATATATATTAATTGATTTATTAATTTTATTGTAGATGTATGGACCTAGATATGAGAAGAATTTTTGTATGAACGTTGTGTTGATTCCCTGGATCCTGTCACAAACAGCATATTTCCTGCGCTTCTCAAGTAATGATGGATCGTATGTCATGAGCCTGTGTTGTTTCATAACAGTTATCATAATAAAAAGCTTTCGGACAGACAGGACCTCACACTCCTTATACAATTGAGCAGTTGGATATAAAAACGATCGGAAATAAGATATATATAGATAGATATATCACCTCATTATACCCCTTTAAGTTAATAAGGATATTTGTTGAGGAGCCTTTAGAAGGCACTTTATTATTGCTTAGATAATTATATAAAAAATGGATTAAATTAATTATTTACATCGTTATTCATAAAAAATATATTTATGAATTATTTGGCCAAGTGTCACTTGTAGAATCGTTACCATTGGTTTCATACCATCTTATTTATTGCCATAAGTGAAACAAAAACAATTTAATATGCACTTTTTCTGTGAAAAGATATTTTAAAATGGTTCTACGTAGGTACAAACCGTAATGTATTTTGTTCTCAAATTTATTAAATGACCCCTTTACTTCTATGTTCGTGAATAGATTCTTTGGTATGTTACGTTCTATAGACAGTATTTTTTTTATTGTTAAAATGACACAAAAGAAAAATACCAAACTTTCAATAAAATATATGCAAATTGAAAATTATTAGTAAGTATTTGATGGATATTTAAATACATAATTATGTTGTTAGGTATCGTAGACGTACAAAAAAACCGCTGTTTTGAAACCTCGGAAAATCCTAACCCTTGACATTCATTGTTACAAACAAAGTATTCATAAATTACTGCATTTTCCGCATTGCATGTAAAATAACTGGCGTTATCAGTTAAGTATTTATTTTAAATGAAAAACACTATCGGCGGCATCGTTGAGGAAAACTGACGTAATCATTTTGATTTACTGGGTATTTTATATTTTTTTTTACTTGTTTCATTATTTTTTTTTATATTTGATAGGCTGTATGAACGAATGTACGCAGGTCAAGAGGAATAGTTTTAATAACCTATTTAGATATATTTAAATTGACATAAATCGACGAGCGTTGTTTATATATGATGTTCAAATACCTTCTTTGAACGCCGTGTGTTGGGTTTTCGGGCATTCTAAATTTAAATTCACCCGCCAATTCATCGGCCCGTGCTACAAACCGGACGCGCAAAATCTCCGTATGGTGGCGCGCCAATCGTCTTGTAAAATCTGTGTCGCTAGCGACCGCACGCAATGTGTTCAAAAAATCCAAATAAGTGAAAAACTATACATACAACTTTTCAAAACACAGTGAAGTGATCAATAATAGTTACCCATGGACTTGAGCCACCGTTTCATATAATTGTGGAAGCTTTCTTCAATCTGGACGCAGTTGGGAGACCCTCAAGATCATCCTGGCGGGTGACGTACCTAACAGATTTGTTTACTTCGTAGCCCTTTATAGCATATTAATTATTTTCAAGTTATTCAACTCGCATGGTGTACCGTACACACCATTTTTGGTCATTCGAACCATGATTAACCAGTTACAAAGTTAGGATTCATCAAAGAAACTCAACAAATATACCTTACAAAATCATACTTGTATCAATTACACATAATTTACAATAGGTACGTTGCTTCTTACACACATATACATACTCTAACAAGGCTGTTTGTTATAATTTTGAAGTGTAATTTAACTGAAGACGCATACTTTCAGAGATATTTCAATATTTTTTTTGTGCCAACGCATAGCGCGTGTCGCCGGCCGGTCACCGTTTGCCGCCGCCATTACGCACGACCGTCGATTTCTATTGCATTTTAATTAATTTTGCGATTTATTATTTTTTTGTATTTTTTTCGATTTTGAGCCCTTTTTGAGGTGGAATTAATCAAAATGTCTCGTTCTCAAAGTGTTAAAGCCTGTAAAAGTGATGACTCCCATGATAGTGATGATTTCAACAAATTGTTACAACCACTAACTATTTCTCAGGAAATGTTTTTTATGCGATTGCAGTCAGTATTTGAGATGTCAAAGTATGTTGTTGAGAAACCAGAATTGTGTGACATTTTCAAACACATCCAGGACCTGATGGCGTTGTGCGCGTTGTTAGTGTTCGCACAAAGAACAGCAAATTTACTCGTCCGGTTGTCAAACTTAGTCCTCTCCCTTTGGAACAGGAATCAAATTAACTTAGTTTATTTATTTAATTTCATGCTCACATAGATTTTCGCCAAAATTTATGTGAGAAATTAGTTCAACATACAGTCCACACTCTACCACATAACTAACATTATATTATACATTTCAAATATAAAAACTAACACTACATATTTCAACCTCCTGGTTTGGTAACTGGGAAATCCTGGTGGATTTCTGTGGGGGGAATGTTGGGTTCTCGGGCATTCTAAATTTAAATTCACCCGCCAATTCATCGGCCCGTGCTACAAACCGGACGCGCAAAATCTCCGTATGGTGGCGCGCCAATCGTCTTGTAAAATCTGTGTCCAAATAAGTGAAAAACTATACATAAAACTTTTCAAAACACAGTGAAGTGATCAATAATAGTTACCCATGGACTTGAGCCACCGTTTCATATAATTGTGGAAGCTTTCTTCAATCTGGACGCAGTTGGGAGACCCTCAAGATCATCCTGGCGGGTGACGTACCTAACAGATTTATTTACTTCGTAGCCCTTTATAGCATATTAATTATTTTCAAGTTATTCAACTCGCATGGTGTACCGTACACACCACCGTGTGTGCTGTCGTGGGTTTGATTCCCATACAGGACAAATATTTATTAACATGTCTGTTTGTTCTGAATCTTGGTGAAAATATCTATATAAGTATAATATTTAAGTACAAGTTGTAGGACATACGTTAAGTAGTATATCAGTTTTACGTACGCTACAGGTCGTGGGTTTGATTCCCACTCAGGACAGACATTTGTGTGCCTAAGTCTGGGAGTAATTATCTATATAAGTATATATTTACAAAAGATAAGTAGTTTATGTAGTATATCAGTTATCTGGCCTCCATAGCACAAGCTCTGCTTAGTTTGGGGTCAGAAGGCCGTGTGTGATGAATGTCCCAAGATAGTATTACAATCTAACAGTATTAAGTGATCATCATCATCTCATCCGCAAGACGTTCACTGCTGTACATAGGCCTCCACTAAGGATCTCCAATAGGACCGGTCTTGGGCGGCCTGCGTCCAGCCATATGTGAGGCCAAAAAAACCTAAAAACACTGTGACTAAAATTATTTATAACCCAAAATATAGGTATTTCCTCTTTCTTTCGAACAAGGCTCCTATACCTACAGACACGCGATGACCTAGCAATGTTATCAGCTACTTTATCAGACAAATAACATCGTACGACGCCTAACAGCCGATAACCGGCTTGCTCAGAAATGGTGTCAGGTTTCTGGTTAAAACAAAATATTATATTGAATTCATTATCTTTAATTTCAACCGAATAAATGAATGCGTAACTAAGATGTACTTCAAACACGGGTAGTAGAATTGTAGATATGTAGATACAATTATTATTTGTGACTAATTGTAGAATTTTATCAATTGCTCCAAAAAAGTGACTTCAGATGACGTGACAAAAGTCATTTGAGCTTTCGGTGAAGGAAAACACGATGTCCCTTGACAAGCAGGCGGGTGGTTCACCTGATGGTAAGTGGCTACCGTCGCCTATGGACATTAGCAATACCAGTGGGATTTTCAATGTGTTGCCGACCTTTATAAAGCCTAGAAGGCATGGCTCTCAAATGCAACTGTCGGAACATACCAGTAGGTGCCTAGCACATATGTTTTCAACTTTAGGGTGGTAGCCAGCCAGGCGGGCAATAAATTAAATTTGTCCAAAACAATATGAAAGCCTTCTTAGTTGAAGACTGACTTCCAAACCAAGCTACCTATGGCCTTCTAGAGTCTTAACTGAATAAATGATTGTGACTTAGACATGTTTTAAAAAAAAGTTCGGTGGAACCCAATTTCCTTCAAGCTGTGTAAGTGAAACCTAATTATTGTCAAAACTGATGAAATGAAGTGATTCACAATAACTTACTTGTTCACGTGCCCCTGCGCATGCACCGATAACACCCAAGAGTGACTCAAACTGCCACTTAAATTTAATTTTATTACTTTTTTTCGTTAAAATAATAAATTTTTCATTGATAAGGAAGTGCACAAATGTTTTTTTTTTTAATTATTAGTCTGGGTTTTTGTCACTTACTAATTAAAAAGGTATTAAAGTTATTCACCTGAAAATTGCTTGTTTAGAATTAGAAATATAATCAAATGCAATAGTTTTTTTTAAATAAGGAAATAATGGAAATGGCGATAATGTATCATTGCTTCACTAATTTATAATTTACTAGCTTCCACCCCACGGTTTCACCCGCGTTCCCTAGGGATCTTATGTTTTCCTGAGATAAAAATAGCCCTATATTTTAATCTAGAATATGTTTAATCTATGTGCTAAATTTCGTCCAAATCCGTTCAGCAGTTTTTGCGTGAAAGAGTTACAAACTCACCTACTTCCACATTAAAATATTAGTAGGATTTTTTAAATAATCAGTTTTAATAAAAAGTCGGTTAAGAAACTTTTATTTGCGTATAGAATAAATTGGAATTCGTTCCTTTTACCTAGTGTCGAGTTACCGGAAACGGAAAGTAGGTATAAATATAGTAGACTTGTTGGTGCCTGTTCAAACTCGATGATTAATATCTATAAACCAACAGCAAATCATTATTGTGCAATCAAAGAAGTTACTATACATGCGCGTGCGCATCGCACGTGACTAATTTATGATTGAACTAGATTTATATCTAATGCACTTCCTTTTAATACTTATTGTTTAAGTATTTTATGTTAGTAAATAATTACTTATATTCTATACTAATATTATAAGGTGGTAGGTAGGTGGATGCAGGAGGTTATCTCCGAAACTACAGATCCGATTTGAAAAATTATCTTTACGTTAGAAAGCCCGTTTTTAAGGTGACGCCGCGTTAAGCTTAAAAATCTGAAATTCATCGTGCTGCGTCTCGCTCCCTACTATAGCGACCTCTCATAGAAAACCCGCGTAAACGGAAAGGGCATATGCGACAAAATGGTTTTTATTGTTTAATTTAAAAACTACAAATATTTTTCATAAAACCTAAGTACAAATTATAGTATGAGTTTCAATTAATATATTATGTAGAAATTTTGGAACCTCAAATCGATCCTCAATTGGAATCTCTTATTTTAAAGAGGTATTTTTGATTAATTATTTTGTGTTATAAAAGTTAACCAATCGTGTTATGCAATAGACAAAATAAAGTCAAAGACATCATTCATGAATTCATACAATAAATTTCAATTCGTTCGCTTTAGTCATTGTTGAGAAAAATCGGTTTCCTTGCAACCAAAATCTTCAAGGCGTCGCCTTAAGAAGATTAAGAAAGTACTAAATATTCCAATTTCTAGTAGAAAACTGAGCCAAGAAGTAGGTAGTTTTGATATATATTTTAATAAAAAAAAAACTATTCTTCAAATCCATGTCCATACTAATCTAGTATAAAACAATGTCGCATCATCAACATCTGTCTGTCTGTTTTTCCGCTTAATTCTTCTAAACTATGGATTTGAGACGACTTTTGATTTACCATTTTTTAGGAGACATATCCTGTACTATATACATTATAAATTATAGTGAACTGTCGGGACCAAACAACAAGTACATAAGAACCAGAAAACTTTCCTGTTAAAAATCCTTGTTAATTAAATTGAGTAATTATTTTAAAAGACAATCGCTCGACTTAAGCATACGAAAACGAGTTTACTATTTAAAAAGAAATAAGGAATATCTTTAAATTAACGTTACCGGCTACACCCATAAAATGGAGAGTAATAAAGCATCTTAATTAAACCCAACGCTTATAGGTACAGCGTGTGTGCGTATGTCATATACAGGCTGTTCCCGCAATGGAATAACGTTTGACGTCATAAAATGGGACCGAACGGTAGCGACACCTGGTAACCGAGGGCCGCCGTAAATTCCCGAATCATTTGTGTGATTGTGACTGTTTTTGTGTAGACGAGCGGTTTTTGAAAATCGCCCCGTTCAATTACATAATATCACCACATTTGCACCATAGTACCTAAGTGATTATGTGGCCGAAGGTGGTAAGCAGACAAAGTGTTGATGGTACTGGCTCTCAAGTTCAGCTAGCGGAAACAGGGGTAGATCCTTGATTTGATCTGATGATTTGTTAGAATACATAATTGATAGCTAATTAAGGCGTGCTTATATTTGTTACAATTTGGACAATATTTAAGTTATTTATTTTTACCTGGGTTACCTGCATGCCTTTCATCGCGATTGGTAAATACCATTGAGGCGTTAAGAGGTAACAAACAAACAAAAATTATCTAATATTAGCTGAATTAGGATCATACACTTTCTCCAAGAGATCATCCAAAAGTGTCTTGGTAATATTTCTAAAGGAAAATAGAAACCGCAGCGGCTCCTCAGACCGTCTGCAAGTCCGCTTCCCCTTTAACATTATACGTCCCTTCGCATCTAGAGCGCTTACTCATCGCCCTGCCTGAACCATGATGATGCAATACCCGAGGTATTGTGAAGGTATGTGGGTATTGATGAAATTCAGGTGAAGGACTGTGTTATATGGCGAGGTTAGTGGTTGTATAGATGTTTGAAGGCTTGAGAATGTTTGTTAAAGTTCTCCCAAGTGCTCTGAAATGGCTTCATTAGAAAAAAACAATACGTCATTCGGCTCTTTTTGATACGTAACGAAATAACACGTCAGTTTCCAACACGATAATAAAAATTGCTGGGCAGTTTTTTTTTTAAAACTGTCATTGTGGATGTTCGTGATCAATTTATTATTATTTAACTGTACAAACTGCAATGTTAACTATAATATAAATTAAACGCTTATGTTTGAAATCCTTTCACCCTCATTCGTGGAAGGAGGCCGGTGCTCAGCAGTGGAACATAAAGCGCTGTTTACTATACAAGTATCACTTCGGAAACTCGCCTTTGATTCGTCCTTCCAATATTACTCGGGCTTAATTTCAAATCTGGCCAGTAATGTACCATTTATGCTCATAAAACTGATTGCCTACTCGATAGCAATATCTCTGGTAGGTACATCAATTATTTGTATGATGATAAGGATGCAGCCGAAGGTAGTAAGCATAAAAAGCCTAGAAGGTTGTCAACAGCTGCCGGAACACGGTGGCTGCTGGCGATAGATTTTCAACTTGAAGATGCAAGCCAGCCAGGCTCCTCACAATGTTTTCCTTCACCATGATCATGGTTCACAGATCACCAATCGGTATTAAAGAAAGTATTTTTTTTTCCATATACTTACACAAAAAATATAAATAGGTAATATCCAATCTCTGTGTCTCGGTTTACATTTTAGCTAAATGTTAAGGTATATACAGTTGTGCTGTACAATATTGAGCATAGTAATCGACTTTCCATTTCATATTGCAATCGGTTTAGTACAGGCAAATTATAGACGTTAAAAAAACTTGTTCAACAACTAAGTACATACGCTTTCACCCTACGAGACTAGATCGAGCTGGGTCATGCGTATGCGTTTAATAGTGCAGTTTGTCATTACAGTCTTATATTGCAACGCTGTTTAGAAAAGTTATTGAAAATTCCATTTATATTAATCGCATATGTAAAAGGAAGAGAAGATAAAGAATGAAAAGGTAAAGTGATGAATACTTTGTATCCCGAGAAAACATGAAAATTCTCAGTAACGTGGCTAAAACCGCGGGACAGAAGTTAATAAGTAATAAAAATATTCAACTAGTGTTTTTTCTATTTTTTTTTTAAACTAATTATCAAAAATTACTTCCTAAATTGGTCAAATAACAACTAATAGTATAAAAAATACTAATGGCTCTGTAATATAGCAAATTATTATAGGACTGACCGCTTGCGTTATAACTTTTATACAGCAATTTAGTGCTGCTCCAGCTGCTATATGTAGCTAGATATTTGTGCAACATTATTATAGTTATTTGTAACGATTATATAAATTATAGTTCGTTATCAGTGTTGTGGAACTATAGGATACTAACTTTTCCGCGCGGTTTCACCCGTGTTCCCGGGATAAAATATAGCCTATGTTACTCGGTGAAGATGTAGCTTTCTAACGGTGAAAGAATTTTTAAAATCACCAATTCGTTACAAACATACTTACATACAAATCTTTCCTCTTTATAATATTAAGTATAAATTATATGCCTTTCCTATAGTGATTTAGAAACACAATTAATTTGAGCTTTGGAGGAAAATATAGTGAAGAATTAACTAATTTATTGACGTCACATGCCACGGCGTAGGGTACTTTGTAGTACCCGTCTGGCTGGCTACCACCTTCAAGTTAAAAATCTATCAAACACCTACCGGTGAGTTCCAGCAGTATCACTTTAAAGTCAGTTCCTTCGAGGCTTCTAGGTTCCTTGTATGCTTATGCATGTCATATATTCAACTAACCAAGAAACCATCTCTAAAATGAGTCCAAGCTCGATCAAAATGAGTTTTGAGATTTGATTGTTGGTTCCATTGTAAAATTTATTCACCATGACAAATCAAACAAATATATGCCAGATCAAATTACCACCCGGTATATATACTTCTAACAAATCTGTAATAACCCTATGTAACGTTCTAGAATGTTCTCGTCTTCAGTATGAAGATCTATAGGTGTACGTTCCTTAGCAACTGCGCAAGGTTGCGGAGTATTACACAGTAATCGAATGACAGTCCGCCACGTTCGATGCACAATTTACTATACATACGCTTCTTGGAATCGATTGACTGTTTTGTTGCCGACTTGGTAACTGACAGCTGGCTTAATATGTTTGGGTTCCGTATACAGAGGGACCGAATGGAAACCTATTATTTTTGGTAACTTTTTAGCTTATTTCTTTATAGATTTCCACCCGTGGCTTTGCTTGCGCAGACTTTATAAAATATCTAGCTAGGTATATATATTTTCTTCCTTTCGCCCGATTTCGATTAAATAAATGCCTATTGGAAGCGATAAGCATTGTGGAAACTCCTTGAAACTCCATTATAATTTGATAAGTAAATTCCAAAAATCGATATCGTTAACTTTTTGCATGTTCGATGTTCGACTGTATGTATATATTTTTTTATGTATGTTCATCGTTTTTTTAATGAAACAAAACCTTTATTCTGTTACTGACAATCCGTTCAGTAGTTCCGGAGATGTGCGTGAACAAACAAACCAATTTCATTCAAATCCGTTCACCTATTTGCCGTCATTAATTAACGAACAAACACACAATGTTCCACATCCTTCTGATATAAAATTGGGGAAAAAATCAATGTTTGTATGTTTGTGACCCAATCATAAACGGCTGAACTGATTTGAATAAAACTTGGTACAGAGGTAAATATCCTTTTTATCCAGAAAAAATCCCGGAGAACTATCAATCCGAAGAACGGGAGCTGGTTTTAAAAGTTTTCCATAAACTCCTTTGTCTTCAATTGGATGAAACCTAAAACAGGTTGCACAATATATAACAAATTTTGTCTACATTTAAAAGGTTACAACGCCGCAATCTGCGTCGACTATCGCGTTTTGACCTAGAGCTGAATAATATATTTTATAATACTAAATTCACGCAAAACCAAGGGCAAGTGATATAATTCTGTGATAACTCAGTGGTAAATCGGACGCCGAAAGGTCGTGGGATTTAATTCTACGAGCTTTGGAAACCATAGGACGTTATATCACCATTAAGATGAAAATCTGTCGCCAAACACCTAATGGGTCTAGTAGCCCTTCATTCTAGCCTTATATGATGTATTATAATGCTATAATATGTTTAAAAAACGTGTCCTTCTAATATTATAAAGAGGTAAAATTATTAATTTTGGATATCTCCAAAACTACTCATCCGATTTAAAAAATTCTTTCATCAATATTTAGAATTGACCTTCAGGGAGGGACATAGACTACTTTTCACCCGGAAACGTAGGTGAAACAGGTGAAACCGGAAAAATTGTAATTAATAAGAGGAATTTAACTCCCAAGGTTTTAGGTGTTTCAAATCTAATCAAATATTGTAGAATTATGATAAACTAGCTTTTCCGCGCGGTTTCACCCGCGTTCCCGAGGGATCTTGTGTTATTCCGGGATAAAAATTAGCCTATAGCCTTCCTCGATAAATGGGCTATCCAACACTGAAAGAATTTTTCAAATCGAACCAGTAGTTCCTGAGATTAGCGCGTTCAAACAAACAAACTCTTCAGCTTTATAATATTAGTTTAGTTAAACAAAATAAAAGCGTGTTAAAAAATACGTATAACCATATCATCACTTACCATGATGAAATCGTGGTCAAATACGAGCCTATACAAACCTCTAGTTAACAAATTAAAATTATTAATTTCATGTACAAAGAATTCCCGGTTATACGATTAGTCATAGACATTTCATGACCTGAACGACTTCTGACGTAGGTACAACTCGAATTAAATGTAAATGTCGAAATTTGTGAGTGAAATCCGTTATTGTATAATCGCACGATATGGCCCCTGACTCATCGCAGATAACATATTCAAGATTATTCGATAGGTTATATAGAAGCGTTTTAAAAGCTAGTTACGAGTAACATCGTTTTGACCGTTAACGACTTTTTTAATACTTTTTTAAATCTAAATCAGAACGAGGTTTTGAAAACATCCTCTTCATTTTATCTACATAATATAAAATGGTAAACTGACTGACTGTTGATATATCAAACCGCTGGACCTAGAGACTTGAATTCTGCACATAGATACCTTATACGTGGGGCACTCAGAAGTTTTGAGAAACTTGTTATTCCAGTGGTATACGTTTGCTTTAGAAGGACTTTCATCAATAAATGACATTTGAAGTCTATCATACGATTCGTACGGTTTAAGACGACATAATTTGAAATCATAAAAATCTGCGCACGAAAATGTTCCCGACGCAGGTCTATTTTTCAATGAGACACGAAAGTTCAAATTAGCTCGTAAAAAAAGTGGAGGGAAGTATTGTAATTGGAATGTTTGTATTTGTACTTATAAATAATTTTGTTTTCTAAATAATTATAACTGGCCAGTGTCATATACATAAAAACTTTTTTTCTCAAAACTTTCTGAGTGACCTGGTACAGTGTTGGCATCCACTGAGGAAGGACTATATCCAAACATATTAAAGACCAACACGTAGTCCTATTGGTTATTCTATAACTGTGATTATCTTACAAAGGTTGATTTATTTACATAAGTAAAACAAAAGGTCGGATATTGCGGGAAATATAAGGTAAGCCACGTCCAGGGAATTTTATAACTGTTGCGTATTTTTTTTTACAATGATGAAATGGGACTGCCCTAATTAATAATTATTGTGTAATAAAAAAAATATGTTATGGACAGTTGGAGGGAAATCTGTGGTTGGTAATACTGTACCCTAGCTACCCTACCTGGCAATGCAACAATTGAATTTAAAATGCACTAATCACCAAGTGGTGATTTTTATTTCAACAGGTTGACAAGCAAGCAAGGTCTTTCTTATGGTAAATGCTCCTACGCCCTTTTTAGTGAACCCCATACTACCACTACTTACCACTTTCAGCCACATCGCTACTCACCATGAGATTGTGGTCACAAGTATAAGTTTATTAGCTTCCGCCCCGCGGTTTCACCCTCGTTCCTGGGGGATCTTATGTTTTCCTAGGATAAAAAGCATTGTATATGTTAATCTATAATATATTCTATCTGTGTGCTAAATTTCATCAAAAACCGTTTTGTAGTTTTTGCGTGAAAGAGTAACAAACATCCATCCATCCAAACTTTCACATTTATAATATTACGTTAATAGGAAGTAGGGTTTTTGGAGATATTTTTTTCCAAACAAAGCCGTTCTCTATTCGGCCAGTACGTATTTTTCCATGATCTTGGATAGAACTTTAACCATGTTTTTTATTAACTAAACGATGTAATAAACGAACAGTTTGCGTCATTCATTATATTATTATTATCTAACTGAAGTCAAACGATAAGTTTTGTTTAATTTCTTTGTGATGGGACACGTACATGTGGCGAGTGATGTCGCAGGTTGTCGTAGGTAAGACAATTAGATCCGGGTAGATGGACAAATGGTTTGTTTTCCCAGGTATTTGTTAATTTTATAGTGTTGTATTAGTTACGGTTGTTATCTATGTTTTAGTGTGAGTTTGCACTTTTATATAGGTACTACTTATATTCTCCTACAAATAATTATTATAAAACTCAGTTGTTAATAATTTGTGACACAGTACCATTTTTAATTACAGATTTACACACAATTTAAATTAAATACGTCGTTATTATTAAATAATTGCTTCAGCCATTACCAACTACGATAATTACTTGAGTACGTGACTGGCAGCTTGTGTCGGCCCTGTTCGAGAATCGGACCCTTTGTAATTATTTAACATAGGTAGGTAGGTATATACTATCTGGCGAACCGCCTCAGGTAAGAGGGTCCTGATCAGAGCCGCACTTAAGGTGGGGCATTAGGGTCTAGGGCTTGCGGCCCTTCGGAATGGGCTTGGGCTTGAATACGGCTCTGTATTTTAAAATTATTTAGTAAATTTCAACTATTTGAGTTATGTGTTCAAATAAACTTCACTATGTAAATCAAATTAATTGATGTACAAAAATACTGAAATTAGGTAGTACCTACTCGCATATCGATATTCTCATAGCAACAAATAAAAAAAAACAAAAATGTTTTATATGGACATATTATGATACCACAAAAAAAAATTTTTTCGTAACAATTTCCTTAATTTCACAATATCCTACATAAAGCACATAGTAACACGATAGTAATCTGTGACTCAGTAACTGCACGTCACCGTGCCGCCGCGTTTCGGTTCGAATCCCGGCGCGTGCGGTACGTGACGAAAACCGCTTAGCAACTAGCACACTTGTTCAGTTGCGTTATGCGCCTTTGTCTAGATATTTTTTCATTTAGTTTCTAATTCACATAATAGTCTACATCTAGATTGTTTTACAACATATTAGACGACTTTAATTTTACCGACAGTTATTTCGGTATTAAATTAATAATAGTATTGTGATAATAATAGTATTATTATTCTGATTATTAAGTAACATGTCTCCCCGCGGTTTCACCCGCGACCCCTTATTTTATCCCCTTAGGGAAAGAATTTAGAAAAATCCGGTCTTAATCCTTATCTATATCATATAATCATAAAGTGCATCCCTGTGCAAAATTTCAACTTTCTAGGTCCAAAGGTTTGGACTTGGCGTTGATGACAGTCAATGAGTGACTCAGGACTTTCATTTTGAACAAGAGACATTATTTACAATGCATAGAATATTACCATACCACCTATACAATGCTAATCTCCTTACTTGTCTGAATGACGTCCAAACAAGTTCCACAAAATGCATATCTGACGACCCGAAGTGTATTCCGGTAGTTGCGCTTGAGAGTCAGTTACCTTTAAGACTTTATAATGGTCGGCAACACATTGGCAACCGCGCTTTGCTAATATGTCCATTGTTAATATCAAAGACAAAGTCAAAGGGATTTAATTTAAGTATTCAGATTAGGCCCTAGAAGGGCATTTATGAGCATCGAAGCTACTTATGTTACCACTCGTTCGGAAGTCGACTTCAACTGAGAAAAGCCGGCAAGAAACTCAGAAGGTTGTATATTTTTTTTTATATCTAACGGTAGCCACATACCATCAGGAGTACCGCCAGCTTGTGAAACTGACATAAAACAAAAGTAAAACATTAACAGATATACAACCGATGTATGAAGGCGCTAATCAAAGTACAAACGGGCACATAGCTTCCGTTTATGACAGTTCCAGTGAGGAGTGGTCATCACCATAGGTTTCCCATGGTGATGGAACAAACATCACGGTTCACAGTAATGTTCTAAACTCACTTACAAATACTCTCGCCCACTCTTTAGGGCTTAAGTTATGGAAATGGGCGTAAAATGTATTACTACTTAGCTTCTACTCCACGGTTTTAACTGCTTTCCCGAGGATTTTATGTTTGCTTTATTCTAATGTAATGATTAATCTTTAGGCCACATTTTGTTCAAAACCGTTCATCAATCACAGTGTTATTGAGTAACACACATTCACACAAACTTTCGCATTTATAATGTTATAATAGCTTCCGCTCCGCGGTTTCACCCGCGTTCCCGAGGGATCTTGTGTTTTCCCGGGATAAAAAGTAGCCTATAGCCTTCCTCAATAAATTGGCTATCCAACACTGAAATAATTTTTCAAATCGAACCAGTAGTTCCTGAGATTAGTATGGATATATATTGGATAGATGGCTAGTAGTCATAAATAGAAAGAAAGCAAGAAAGGGGAAGACCAAGGATAAACTTTGCACCAAGTAAAAGCAAAAGTAAACGTCGTATCGTTAAAGGAGATACAGGAAGTGGCAATGAACAGATTAGAGTGAAGGAAGCTAAGCGAGAAGAACCCAGATTTTATATATGGAATAAGTTGGATTAGCTCACACAGTCCTATTTTAGCATGACCCTATTGTTAATTATTCTCGGTTGGTAGCTTTTTGGGTCAGCATTACTTGCTCCTCGCAATTTAAGTTCTCCAGATGGTACCTATGGTTTTTTCAGAGTACTCGTATGTCTTAATACAAGCTAAGTAGGGTTTCAATCTTGTAATGTCTAGGTATGTCGTTCAAAGTTAATATGTACAGCATAATTGAGTAGCAAATAACAGCAATTGCATGTCGAATTAGCTAGTGATCATCTATATACCAATTTACGTTCAAATTATAATAAACTCTGGTAATGTCTAGAGATACAACTTTTCTTTCCACTTTAGTTTTACTTGTTCAGTATTGGATTATTATTGTATGATTACAGAAATTAAGGGAATGGTCAGATTCATGGTCTGGTGGGTACTAAAATAGTTGTAAAGGACCCTGATTTAATTTTAAGTAACTGGTACAACAATAGGTTTTCCAAACGTTGACTAAAATTGGTATTTTTACCGAAGCATCTATTCTTGATGAGTTTACTACTCTAATCTTTTCAATTATTTTACATTAGCTTAGCAGAACAATAGTAAGTATGCTATCAATATATATTACATATTAATCTACTTTCTCAGCTATTGTTTCTTATTAATTGACTGTCGCTCAATAAAAATGTACCTACAATCATAACCGAATCACAAGACTCCGAAAGTATTTTTAGACGATATTCCCAACTTATGGACACTTTGTTTTGCATCATCATTTATCATATGGACAGTAAAAGAGTGGATCTTATTTCATAGAGTCAAAAGGGTTTTTCTGTTGAAACGTGCCGTGGCCTATAAGGCCTCTAATCACTCCTAAAGGGCTCCTATAATCCTTTCTTAACGTCATTGGCAACGTGGTTGATTTTTTGTAAAAGTTTTAACTAGCAGGACATACCACTTTTTGCGGGTGAAACAGTGAAGTTTAGTAAAGTAACTCAAAATTTTTAAAAAAAGGAGAGACAGCTAAAATTAAGGCATATGACGTCGTCCACGCTATATCCTATATCTTGTACCATCAAACTGCTTCTGTTTGGTTTAAGAAGTGTAATTCCAAGTGTACAGCTACGTTATTACAAGTACGTTATTTCATGTTTGACTAAAACGCCATGAGATATTTAATTAACGTGTTTGTACAATGAATAGTATTTATTAATCATCGACGGAACTGTTCTTTGATATTCTGTTATATTAATTCCTTGAATTATTTAGATTCCCACGCAGTTTTGTACTAAATAATTAATTAAAGGTTTACTTTGGTTGAAATACATTTGTGAAAATGGAGTTTGTCTCCATTTCTGGTTTATTAAATTTAAATAGGACATGTTCATCTTTGGAGCGAGATTTTAAGACTTTGAAATTGTATTGTTAATTAGATGATGTTACACAATTTCACGTTTTGTATGTAGCTACTTAGCTCCAAGTTGCATCCTCTTAAACATATATGTTAATAATAACAATGTTCAACACATTCAAACTTGCAGCAATGGAGTGGAACTTCCTGCATCCATTTCCTGACTACAAATTGGGGTCCTTCAAGGTAATTTATATTTTGAATTTGAATCGAGCCTTTATCTTAATCAACCACACCAACGGGCCCGTTAATGTTCCTGATAGCTAATGTCTATAGACAATGAAGACAAGAATAAATAATGAATGGAGAAGGATATATATATATTGCAACTTCTAATGATAAATAATACAGCAGATGCAGATCAAATACTTAGTCGGCCATTTGCTCCCATCAGCTGTTCGACAATGAGTTACTTTTCATTAACTGAACATTAACATCCGGTGTACTTAGAGCCTGTTGTGTACGATCCATTCACCCATTCACAGCTCAATCTAAATTGGTATTGACTATAGAGAACATAAAGAAACTAGTAGTTCCGGTATTACGGTCATTTGAAGCATACCTTTTTACCAAAGTCAATATTTTTTTTAATGATTTTTACAGCTGATGTTTTATTTAAAAATATGAGTGGTAAAATTTATGTTTGTAATGGATATCTTCATAACTAATTTATGTTAGGTATTGGAGTATTCGAAGATAAATTCAGTTGTATTAGAACTTCAGTAGTTTTGACTTTCTTTACGAAACATCATCGAGACCTAAATAATTATTATGACATATTTGCCGTCAGTTTCAGTGGTCTAAATTGATTAACCATATTACAGAGGTAGCATATTTTCCCACCTGGCTGGCTGCCACCCACACATGGTGTGTTCCGGCAGTTGCACTTGAGAGCCAGTTGCCTTCTAGGCTTTATAAAGTTCGGCAACACATTGGCAATCTTCCTGGAATTGCTAATGTCTATAAACGACGGCGTTCATTAACTACGAAGTGGACCGTGCTTGCTTGACAGTCTTGTCATAAAAATCATTATATATTATCCTACTATCCAGTAGGATAGCAAATAACAGTAGGATCAGTAGATCCTACTATCCTACTAATGATATAAATGTGAAAGTTTGGATAGATGTTTGTTACTCAATCACGCCAAAACGGCTGACCGTATCTGGATGAAATTTGCACAGAGATAGATTATAGTCTGAACTAGCACTTAGATTACTTTTTATCCCGGGAAAAAATAAGATCCCTCGGGAACGCGGGTGAAACCGCGGGGCGGAAGCTAGTATTTGATAAAACTTTGAATTCAAAGTAAAATCACATAGTTACACTTAATAAAAGAGTTAACTGTTTGTTGTTTCACAGTCAGCTGCTGTCAACCCTATACATATAAGGTTGTCGCTCAATCGGAACCATTGTATTGTGCGACCTTGATAATAATATCGATGGGCAGCCCTCAGTGACTAAATAAAGCGACTAGCTAATAATAAGTCTATATATAGGCAAAGACAAAATAGTTTAGTAATATTTTCTCTTGTGTTAGTGAATCGTTATTTTTTGTTTACTATCAGTAAAAAAAACGGGTTTACTATAGTTTTATGATAGTTTATTCTGACGGGAATGACGCTGGCCGTGTTCAACTGACACTTATAAAGCATAGAGTAAAATTCGAAATTTAAATTATGAAAAGAATATTGAAGATAGTAAAGCAACGGTCGCCTCGTTACAGTAACAGTATAGAATGCTTTAAATTTCATTTGTAATAGAAGTCTTTGTGATTACGAAATAAAAATGTACTTATGTATTATTTCGTGGAGTTCATTCTTTAGCAAATAACATGCCATTTTGGAAAAGAAGATCATGTAAAGCTGTCTTCATTCCGGGAATTCCATTCGATTCCCTTTGGATCGCGGGGAAAACCGCTGGGCGAAAATAAAACTGCATCTGTCCAACCCCTCACAAACCCTTGTTGCTATGGGGAGACCGGTTGCGGACAATAGATAGGAAATCTCGATTAATTCGTACTTATCGAATCAATTATTCGATAATTGAGTAGCATATAACTCTTTCGATTCATTCTACTAATGAACTTTTGATTTAAAAAGTTATTACATTATTTAAACTATATTAACTTGCCGTGCCCCGAGTTCACCCGAGACCAATTATTATTTGTAAAATCCGTTTTATTATTCATTCAAACCTAATATCGACACAGACATACTCATTTCCACATTTATAGCAGAGCCAAGCGATAATTCCCGTATATAATTAAGTTCCTATAGAATTATAAGAATTAGTATAATACTACTAAGGATTAGTACAAATCGGTCTAGACTAGGTTTAAACCGTAAAAAAATACAGTAATGTTGCCTCAACATTATAAAGCATAAATACGCTGAAATGTGCAAAACACCTTTAAATAGTGTACACCTTTGTAACCTATATTGTCGACTAATAATTGTATCAGAATTAAAAAATTCAAGCAACGATTGTATAGTGAGGGGGGGCGGTTGGCAACAGTTACCGGTATTGTGTTTAAAACTGTTTGTCCGCTTTTTGTAGTTTGCGAGTCGTGCGTGACTTGCTTTGCTTGATGGTTGATGGTACGTCCCTGCGCGGTGGTTTGTGCTTAGCGCTGATTTTAATTTGCCGTCACTTGGTTGGTACCGTATTTGGATACAAAGAGGTTGCAAATAATTTAGGTATTCGTAAGTACCTATCTATTACTGCGCCTTTATCTAATTTAAGATTATCACACTTTAATATAATAAAGGCGAAAGTTTATGAGTGTGTGTTGTATGTTTGTTACTTCTTCACGCTCAAACGGCTGGACCAATTTTGATGAAATCTGTTATGGTGGTAGCTGACACCCTGAATTAATAAATAAGCTACTTTTTTATCCCGGGAACACAAGATCCCTCGGTACCGCACGTGAAGCCGCGGGGCGGAAGCTAGTTAAATATAAAATGTTAGTATATATTTGTGGAAACTGTTTTGGCTTATGTATTATCTTTATGTATAAGTTATAATTGTGTTATTTATAAGCTGTTTGTTTCCATTAATAAATAAATAAAAAGGTATATACCTACGTAAAACACTTGGTCTAAAATACAAAACGTCGCTAGTCTCGGAAAAGAGTCCTTTGTCTTACAGTTGACAGAGGACTTTGTGGGAAACTCAACTTCGACGTGGGTGAAACTATGAGGTAGTCGCCACTCATGACAGCTTACCTTATTTTATCTAACAAGCAACTGTCGTTACCCACCTCAGTAATTATTAATAGTGTATGTACTGCCCACCTTTCGCCAACCCGCCACCCCCCCACCTCCTCCACTAATGACGTCGGGACCTTTCTCGTCATAAATCACACGGAACGGCCCCAAATATTAGTAATTTCCATTCTACGCACCATAAAACCTCTAATGTAAATGGTTTTTGTATTGTTTTTCTGTTCCCTGAAGAAAAATAATTTCGGTTCGTAATGTTCAAATGTTTTTTGAATAAAATACCTATTACATACATAATTTGCTTATAATCTATGCTCGATAATATTGTTTGTTAAATCGTAGACAGTAGATAGTGGGCACAGGAAACGTCGTTCAGCCTAAATTTGCATTTTGCGTATTTTGGTTGAAGGACGTCTTTATTCTAGCTCTCATCTGCGATTTTACTCTCATATCACTTTCTAGTACTTAAACTTTATATTGAAAATATATCGCGTATCGATTCCGGTACCAAACATCTTGTGTGCTTACCTCTATCGACAACACTACGAAATTATGGTCGAACATAATCCTACCTTATTTTAATTGCTAAAAGGTCTATAGTTGTTTTGACAAAGATTATAATATGTACTTACCTATCGTAGCAGATAAAAAAATAAGTTTTAAAAATAGAATTGTACAAATAGTGGTGTCTATTGTTTTATTAGCAGCCGTGTACTGCATAAATGAATATATAGTATGTTTTGCTTTTCTTGTTGATTACCATAATGTTGGCGTTGGTGTTGGTGATGGCTGTAACGTTGGCCAACTATTTCTTATACTAATTAATGAGGTGGTATTGTCAAACTAATACGCTCAGTGGTCGAATGCCGAGGCGAAGTGAGTTCGAATCCTACAATGAGATTGAGCTTTCGGTGAAAGAAAAGTATAGTACCTACGGTACTTTGTAGTACCTACCTGGCTGGCTACCACCCTCAAGTTGAAAATCTGTTACCAGCTTCGGTCACATCATCACTTCCCATAGTGATATTTTGGATGTAAAAGTAGGTACCTGATATTGACTCAAGAATACTAAGTCTTAAACTTGAATTAATTATACTTACTAATATTGTAAATGTGAACGTTTGTTTGTTCCCCCAAAGGCACAATCCTGATGAATTTCACCACGCAGGTAACCTATGGTATGGAGAAAAATATAGACTACTAGCTTTACCGCGTGGTTTTACCCGCGTCCCGGGATAAAATATATCCCATGTATTCAAGGATAATGTAGCTTTCTAATGGTGAAAGAATTTTTGAAATCGGTCCAGTAGTTTTTGAGTTTATTCGTTACATACAAAAATACAAATCTTTCCTTATTATAATATTAGTATAGACTATCCCTCTAACGCTGTTCCCTCAACTTGTGCCCATTAGGGAACAGAAGTACCGGTGCAGACGGTTATAAGAATTATAACTCTAATATTATAGAGCACTAAGATAAGAATGAACTTATTCTTTTTTAAAAGTGTTTACTTTTCTGACTCTCAATTGACGCAGTTAATTTATCTAAATATGTATAATTTATCGTCATTTACATTATCTAAATAGCTAAATAATGTCAATGTATAACTGTGAACATTATCATAGGTAATTATGAATTTTGATAACCTATATAATATAATTATTTCATTCAAAAGTTCATATTGTGGAGGATATTTTAAATAAGAAATACACAATTTATATAAAAAAACCATTTATTTATTTTATATTGGATCATTTAGGATTTTATAAACATACTTTTGTAAAAAAAAAATGACTTGTCCTGAATACTAAAACATTTGTTATCAATATAAAAATAAAATTAGAATTTATAAGGCCATCTGTAAGAAAAAAATAGTAAAACTTTTAACAAAAATATCATGCAAATAGGCACTCGCACAAATGTGTCCTAACCAGTAAACAAAACCTAGTTAAAATTGCTAATGAACTGTTGCCTAAATTTGGCACAATGTATTACATGTCCAGAATACAAATGGTGACAAATATTGGCCGTATAAAGCGACATAATTAAGACCTGTCATTCGACACGATTATAAATCTTTATTTTATAATTATCAGGATAACTTTAACGGTTTCTGAATATATCATAAATTATACATTATAATTAGGAGTAAGTACCTATTTATACAATTTAAAACTAGAACAGATAACTTTGAATGTGACATAATATTCTATTATTTAAACAAATGTTTGACTTAATAACATTTGAATAAATGTTTGCAGAAGAAATAAATGGGCGAATAACAAAGTATGAGGCAATATTGTGCATTATGTAGTCAAGTAATTAATAATTTATAACTTTTTAATTCTTATAATATTCGTGATAATATTATTTTTATCGTCTAGTTATGAAAATTGGTTTTCATCTTCGCTGTATTTTTTTTCCAAAACTAACAAAAAATCGAACACCCGTCTGCTAACTCGTAATTTATAAGAAGTTACTGCGACAGCGAAAGGGGAAAAGTAAAACTGTATTTAAATATTATTTAAGTGCCTTCTGATAGCGACTTTTTTAATTTAGACTATTTTATGTAACAAAGTAATTATTGTATTTATAGTTTTAGTATAGAGAAATATATCATGTAAATTGTTAAAAATAAATATGTAATTAGATAAGTACCTACTTATAAAAATTCGAAACTAACTAACTTATACCCGTAGGCGTTGATACAAATTGGTTCAATATTAGAAAGTCGTAAAATAAAAATATTAAAAAAATACAATCTACAATTTTAATTTATTAATCAGTAGTTACTGCAATTGATTACGGTAAAAGGTAACAAGCCAGGCAAGTTTTATAACAGGTCGAGACAAGTCGGGACGGGTGGGATGGTACACGCGATCGGTGCATGAAGGAACATGTCTGTTGCTAGGTGGTTATTGTGAGCCACTGTGAAAAAAAAGATTGTATAGAAGCAAGACGGAATGAGGTACCTATCCTTTGTATTCAATTCGAAATATTTATGGAACAGGTCTTTTAATTTCCGTTGCAGTTTTTTTTTCCAGTAACATGCTTATCGTCTTTGTGTGATAAATAGTAGGATTTAGAATTTAGGCAAAAATTTTTTACTACATGTAACACTTATAGGTTTTTGTGATATATAAAGCGGTTAAAAGGGAATGAGATATACTAGAAAATTCACAATCTACATAAATATAGAAAAATGCACATTAAAAAAACACAAAAATTAATACTAACAAATAAGGACTTACTAATAAAAAAACATTCCTTTCTTATTAATTACTGAGCTAATGTAGAGAACTTTGCACATCAATTTTTAAATACTAAATGTACGTAAATCTATTCATCAGAAAATTCTCAAGTTACAATTACCAATTTAGTTTTTTTCGCAAGACAATAGATTCTAAAAAACTTAAAATAAAAGGCACTTTCCTAACTGAAATGTTAGTAAAAACATGATAAGTCTATAATTCAAAGAAACTATGTAATCATTCGCTTTCATTAAATTCTGTTCTTATTATTTAACAATGCCTGTTTCTCAGGGATATAAATAACTAAAACCTACATAATTGAGGAACTGTATACAATTTATAGTTAATGTTCTACATACTAGCTCCTAATTCTATTTACTTTAATGATAACCACGGAAGTATAAGTAAAAAATATGTAAATAAAAATGATGCAACTTTTAAAGTTGATCCTTCCTTATACAAGATAGCAAAGAAGGACTTCTGAAACAAAATTCACGTCACAAAATATATAATCGTTTCCGCAATTTTATCAATACGTAAAAAAACGATAAGATACATGTATTTGACACTTATGAATCTGGAGAAATTTTAGTAAAAATAAATTGTGGACTTTTATTGCAGACAATGGATATAAAATTAACTTTCGATATTGTAACACCAGCAGTTTTGGGAATTTAAAGAACAGTTTTTATTATATGGGATTTACTTATCGGGGAAAAAGATTTGAGCTATAACGTACTAGTGAAAGTAGAAAAAACATGTTATATAATTTTAACTATACAAAACAAAGTTCAAAACGATAATAAAGACTTATAAGCTGTTTTGCAAGTGATTTGAGTGATTCATATACATGATACACACCCTGAAAATGTTTAAACAATAAAGATAATAAATTTGCAAGACAAACATGAAAATAAGAAAGACAGATAAAAACGGAAAATTTCTCAAACAAGGAGGAAAACGTGTTTTGTAATATTCAACATTTAAAAATAGTATGATGAGCCACGGGTGACCCGTGAACTTTGACAATACATTAAACAATTCCAAATTTACATTCAAAACGCTCGATATTATTATCACGATGTTGTTAGTTGCCGTGTTTTTCGATTCGACTCGCTTCGCAATGACTCACCAAGGCCAAGAAGCCGGCCGGCTCGGCGTAGCAACTACCTATACACTTTTTTTCATTTCTCTTTTTGTACAATTGTTTTTGTGGCTTTGCGGTTATCATTTCTTAGCAATCGATTACAGTTTCTTAGATCGACTTTTGTTGCTATGCCATTTTCTTAATTGCACTTTCTTTGCGTGCAATGATTTGTTTTCTATTCGCAAATTTAAGGAACGTTGCTTTTACCATCGGTTTTTTTTTATGTTTAGTAATTAGATATTTTATAAATTATTATAAGCTATTTATCAAATTATTATACAAAACAAGATTTGAAGATCTTTCCATAAAATATCAAGATAGTTACATAGAATATCATAATAGTTTATACCTACTAATTTCTTTGTTATGAATGCTAGGGGTAAGTTAAAAAAAAATACATCGAAACGACCCTTTTTTTCTTGGGGAAGTTATAGTTTTGTAGGCACTGGAAATTTCTAGTCGGCTGATGCAATGTTACTTGTAAGTGACTAGTTGTTTTCAAAGTGGGTCTTGAAAACAGTTTACTATTCATCACCTTTACCTTTGTTTTTCATTCTTTTGGTAATTCTTTCTCCTCGTTTAATATTTTCTTTCTATCACCTATCAAGTAAATTTATTTCAAAATTCCATTAGTTAGTTAATATCTCATCATTTCATCACCTGCAATTGATTTCTCTTTGAAATCTTATTGCAGATCTACATTACAAATTGTACTATGGTCACCTATTTTTTTTTGTGTATTACATTTATTTTATTGACATAAAATAAAGTTTTTATTTAGAAATTCAACTGAAATTTTATTTTCAGTCTCATTCGTTGTCGTTAAAGCATTAATGTTTAGACAGATGAAGAGATACGGTTTAAAGAGATACAATAATTGCAAATGATGATTGATGTTCAATGACTTCTCTCATTCGTTGCCAAGATTTCTCTAGTGTTACTTGCAAAATATCACTATCAAAATATTAGTATTTGTTTCACTCTGTATAACGATAGCTGGAGTCAGTTCACAAATTTTATCAAGATAATTTATCGACGTATTTTTTTACTGTTTTCTCTATTTTAGAGTGATTCTTTCAAACACTCGGTGCCATTTTTTGTTGTTTATGAACACGGGCCATTTGTATGGAAATTAAGTCTTTGAACTTTTGTTATTGGTTTATGGTAATTTTTCGTTCGTTCAATAAAGAAAGTTAGCCCATTATGAATTTAGATTAAGTAGACATAAGAATATTTTTATTTCTTAATTACATCTTTATGGATTTTTGAAGATTTTATAATATTTTCCACTGTTACTCACCCAAAAATACTTACATGTAGGTAATAATAATACAATTATGAACATTACACATTATTCACATATCATTGTGAAGACAGTACGGCACCTACCTAAGTATCGTCTATGTCTGATATACCTTATCTTAATGATATACTTAGACTGAACAGCCAGACTAGCCGTTCCGTCGCCGATACCAACGATTTCTATTGTTTACAGATATAGTTACAATATTTAACAGAAGTTTCTAGAATTTTCTGTCGTTACAAAAACAATAGCAGCAGACAAAGAAAACGCAGCAATAAACAGATTATTCTAAATCGAATACACGCGCGAACAATAGAGCACTTTTTGAATTTTCGAAATGTCTTTTGTCCCCCGGGGAACTGGAACAAAGAAGCCGGCCGGCTCGGCTTACGATGCCGGCACAGAGCGACGTGAAGACAACCATATCGTACGGTGGCCGGGCGCAACTGGCGCGCGGGGCCCCCGCAGCCGCCCGCGGAGCGTCCCCCCGCACCCCCGGCCGCGGCCTTCTATATAAAGTGCGAGTGCTTCCCGATATCGTCAGTCCGTCACAGAGAGCGACAAGGTCGGGTGGGTCAAACTGTGAGCCGAGGGCGAGTGACGAAGCCCATGGTTACGAGATCAGATCTGATGCGGTCGTGAGCTTCGGACATTTTTTAATTTCAATTTCCCATCGATCTCTTCACGATAACTAGTCGCCGGTCGTGAAGCCGGTTTCAGTGCGCATTCGCAGTACAAAAGATACTTGTGATATTTTTCTAGTAATATTAAGTTCCGACGCGGAACGCTTTAATTTTTTCGTATTAAAAGTGTACAATATAAGTAAAAATTTGGAAAACATGGAGATCCTGCCGGTCACGAATCAGTTTAACGTCGGATTCAACAGTGAAAAAGGTGAGTCGACTTTCTATTCTGTGGAGTGGTGGTAGCGGCTTTCTAACCGGCCGGTTGTTGCTATGCGGCGCGCGCACTCCTCGGTGCCGGTAGCTGCCGGTTGCCGGCTGCCGATCAGGTGGCCGGTCAGTTTAATAATCTCTGCATCAATTTGGTGCACGGTTCAGCGGCCAGCACTGCGCCGGCCGGCCGTCGGGGCCCAAACGTCACAAACAGCTGACACGTCAGCTGTGCGCCGATGCGATCCCTTGCCCTTGGACGAGTACTTACTTGGACAATACAATGAACATTTTCTCTTTTCATTTTATGCTTAGTTAATTCGTTGAGTCATTTAATTTAAATGTTATTATTTTTTAATTATATTCATACCAGACAATGATCAGCTGTTCTTCGTTAAATTTGACGATCATTCTAGCAACTATTAATTATTTTTATAGTAATTTTCTCATACTAGGTATCTATTATTTTGGTATACTTTTTAATGTTCAAATTTTAAATGTTAATTTCTATTGTTACAGCATGGAATGGGCCAACATGGCGGGAAGCGCCGATGCCGGTGCCGACGGAAGCGGCGCTGGCTCAGAGGCTCGAGAGAGAACTACGAGCGGCCAAAGGAGCCAGCGAACTAGCAACCGCCGAAGTCCTGGTACCGGCTGAACTGCTCGCGAGGGCGTCCAGGCAGACGCTCGCGCTGGCCGAGGGGGAACCCTGCGGCTCCCGAGGGGCGGCCGTCATCGTCGACGTCGCCGGCAGAAGACTAGCAGCCTTCAAAATAGACCCCAACACGCTAACCACGCACGAAATACACTTGCATCTCGAACACGATGCGACGAACTGGACCAGCCTGTTGCCGCAATTCTTAAAGTGAGTACTATTTCGATATCTACTTAATTGGTCATAAAAAACCAACGTCAGCCGCGCCCGGCTAACGATGTCGAGTTGCATCACTAACGATCTCCCTCCTTCCACAGAAACTTGACGCGAGGCGGCACCATCATAATCAGCCCCCAGTTCACGATAGAAAAGAAGAAACTGTTCAGGAGCCAGGCGGAGTGAACGAGCCTGACGCATGCGCGTGATGCGAGCGAGCCGACTGACTGCCCTCCTCGATATCTACGTATCGTTATTTTTAACAAATATCAATATTATTATATGTATATTAATTATTATATATTTTTAATAAGAGAAAAAAAAGCACAGCGTGATATGTAATGTATAGTAGTAGTGTAAGCGCGCGGAAGAGCGCAGACTTTAGTTGTGTGCGTGCGCTCGGTGCGTCGCCGGGACGGTCGATAGTGATGCGAAATGCGCTTTGTATCGACAAAGTGTCGATATTCGATCGTGCATCGAGCGTTTTGGCGGCGTGCCGAGCGGACGCGCGTGCGACGGCGCGCGGCGGCAAGCGCCGATCTCGCTCCCCCCCTCCCCGTTTGTCATTCTCCTCTGCCCACCGCTGCGCCTGCCTCCCCGCGCCGCCGTACTTATGTTAATCATTGTTCGTATTTTATTATTGGATATTTTAATGATTGTGAGTCGTGTTGGTTGGTCGCGTGAGTGGCGTGGCGGCGTTAGGTGCGCACCCCATGATCTCAGTCGCCGCCGCGCGTGTGATACTGATACCCTGATCGATTTAGTCTTAGCTATTATTTTTTGTTTCGAGTTCGATTCTATTCTAAAGTTGCGTAGAGTTGATATTTTTCATGTATCGTAACTGTATTTATTAGAGGCGACCTCGGCAGAGGTCTGATATGTGTACGTTTTTCGTAATTGTACTAGTTCGTACATTTGTTTGTGATACTACTTTTGTAATGTATAAAATTTAAATGAAAAAATATATACTTTTTATGAATGAGAGAACACGCATGCAGATTATAAAGATAGAGAGTTGTATCATAGAGTGCCGTCTCAGCACGGAGGCAATAAGAGAGGTGGTGCGGTGGGGCGTACCCGCGCGCACGCCCCCCCCCGCGCCTTCATATACTGCAAAGATCTCAGGATATATTATTATAGTTATTAAAAGTATTAAGTTATTTAAGTTAATATAAAAGATTGTAATTTTTTGTAAGATTGTTTTCTATCGCCGCGTCAAGCTGCGTAACTATAGTCCAGTGGGCGACGAGAGAAATCATTTATGTACAAATAGTACATTATATTTGACGAGATGTTATTAATTGCAGTCGAATGCATTTTCTTCATCCAGTGTAATTACTACATTAAATGTAAATCAATAGACTAACAGTTTTTAAACGAAATCTAAATGTTTGTAGGGTCCAGTGTTTTAATACGCACAATATCATAGTACTAGAGTTCACTTTCATCGATAATAATAATAAATAATAAAAAAGATTTTAAAAAATGCAACAAAAACATTTTACTTCTAAACTTGAAATGTCGACATATACAAAACTAACAATAATAATAAATGTATCAATTGTTTATAATTGATATTTATTTGATAGACAGTAAAAGAAAATGTAGAAATTATTGAAGAAAAAAAATACATAGTTTCAATAATGGAAAGCTAATTGTTTCAATGTTTACCATCCCATCCCCCATCCCCTCCTCCCTACCCACCTACAATAAAAAACTATACAATACAAGTACAGACTTATAATGAACGATGCATAAAAACATGTATCATTAAAATTTAAACGCTTATTTTCACGACAAATATACATGATATGAATATGTAAAAAAAAAACTGTAGTCAAAGAAAAACAAAGAAGACGTGTAGGTGTATTACCATTATATTATCATAAAGTTAACCTAGCTAAAAACAAGCCGAGAGTCGTAGCGATAAACAAATTCAACCGGTTTGTAACCAGTTTGAACTAGCTGGTCACAGCGACCGGTTCTCGACTAGAGATTGGTGCAACCCTCATCCTCACGTGATTTTTTGTATAGTCATTTTACCAGTTTGTAGTTTTCTATGTGCTTAGCTGTCCAACAACTATTACTCAATACAGAACATTCTAGATACATGATAATTCCATAAACCTTTCGTTACAGGAATAGAATGTGACCAATAGTTTAAGAAAAAAAATGAAAAAACAATTTAATGAACACGAAAATAAAATTGTTTATATCGATAAAACTTGAATTCGTTCAGCGATTAATTTCGATTTACGATCGGAGGCAATCCTATCGATTCTATACGGAAATTGAAGTAGGTGAGTATACATACATAGTAACATAATTTCGGTGTGAGTTCATACGATTTTGGATATTATAGATATCCGATAGAGTATATAATGGCATGGCCAATTTATTAAATTCAATGTATAATTCAATTATTCTAGGACTGTTTTGCAAGCTGTTAAATTATCGCTTAAACATTCTGCTAAAATGATAATAGACGAGCGATCAGCGAGGTAACAATATTTCAAGGATATATTTTAAATATCTCAAGACTTACTAAACATGAGTTAGATAGGTTTTGAAAATAATTAAAGGGTTGTGACACACTATTTTATATAATCTGTCGATTATTTTATTAGGTACATGTATATTCATAAAAAAAATGTTCACACAAAAGTAATAAACTAGCATTTTCCACGTGATAAACGAGGTTTTATGCAATAGTTGATTCTGTACTAAAACAAGGGTTATTTTATTTCGCTGTAACCGCAGACCGAAACGACACGATTGTTGCAACCGACGTGACTGCAATACCGAAGCGGTACGAACACGTCGTCAGCAGAATAATCGATAGTCGATCAACTGTCGAGGTTGCCCATCTCTAGCAAAATTAATATTACGGGATTCAAATAATTTAAATTACGCATTGAATTTTATTTATTACCTGGAGACGGTGTATAAAGGGTTTTGTGTAATTAATTTGCTTATAACCCTGTAGGTATATGTTTGGGGTAAGACATTGCTTGTGAGTTTGTATGTCACTCTTTCACTTATGAACAGCATAATTATGCAACATGCGTTGTCTAAAAATATAGTTTTGTTGGGTTATTACATCATCAAGTTTGTGCTCAATTGACTCGTCTTAATGATTTTCTTATTCTAATATGTACCTACATACTTACCATAGTTTTAATTTGACTTTAAAAAATAACAAATAAATATATACCTAAGCCTAAGAGAAAATACACACAATGGTAAAATCACTTGGAGTAGGTTTCTTAAACGTTTCATTTTTGTATACAAAAATTTTTTCTTGGGAAAATCTACTCGGTTAGAGAAAATTCTTTGTTAAAATTCTATCCTTAGTTACCAAGCTAAATATATATATTACCTTAGTATATAAAATATAATGTAGATTGATTAATACCTAAGGTGTTATATATTATATGAGGGATCTAAAATTTAATTAAAAAACGTAATATAAATAGTTCCACATGAATAAAATATCCTCTTCAATACAAGGAACATAGCCTGATTAAGTCCTCAATAAACTAAGTACCTACCTAATTTCAGCTTTTTCAATTTATAAGGTATTATTTCGTGTTGCTACCTCCAGTTTCTATCTGAAGCGATTGAGTAATAACTCAACTTCATGACTAGTAACGCCATCTATTATTTTTCGCACGAAACAAACCTACATACAAACCTTTTCAAAGTAGATACTTACCTTACCTTGTTATACCGTTATTTTTTTTTACAGCTGAAATAGTCTTAGCTTGTTGCTAAGTAAAATTTTCGTATCGAGAAATGAGAAAAACAAGTCATGCCTCACTCGACTTTGTACTTTAAGAATGAAGCGTTAGAGTTAATATTCAATTGTGGCACTAAACAGTTTATGTACTCGCCATATTCAGCTATTTACTCAACTAAACTAATATTGACACATGTGTATCTAAGGCCGAGCTATTTATGGTGATATGACCAGATAAATAACATTATATTCCGGATCTTATTTTTTAAGCGATTTTGAAATGGGAAGTCTTAATTTTGGAATTAAAATGAAATTAGTTCCCATTATTAAGGTTGAGTTTCCTATAAACTAATTCCATGAACCTAGGGCGGGTAAATAACCTATAAATACTGCAATATATATATTTATTTTCAGAGTAAAGACTTCGTTATCCTACATAATATTATAAACGTGAAAATTTGTATGTTTGCATGTTTGTGACACAATCACTCATAAACGGGTGAACGGATTTGGATGAAACTTGGGAAATAGATAGACCATACCCTGGAATAGCATAGAGTATTTTTATTCCGGGAAAAATCCGGGGTAGAATGAGCTAGTATGAGCAGAAAACTCTAGCTAGCGATACCTGATATTATTTAATCATCTTCTAACTAAGCTATGTTCCAGCCAGTGCCGTAACTAGGGCGGTGCCAGTGGTGCCCAGACAGGGGGCGTAAACCCTGGAGGGGCGGAGAATTTACCAGACCCGGACCACGTTTTGGGTCATGCGTTAGTTAGGCGCAGATAGAGAAGCTCGCATCGGGACCATTAAAGACTAGTTACGGCACTGGTTCCAGCAATTATATTAGAGACAGTTACCTCCTAAGGCTGTATAATGGCAACACATAGGCAATCTCCTGGTATTGCTAATATCCATAGGCGACAGTAGCAAGTGAACCATTCTACCCACTTATTAGCTATATGAAAAAAATGGTCCCTGAAGATTTATTTACCTGTCCCCCTAAAAAGGTCACTCAAGCAATGCAATAAATTTTTCGAATTCTCGACATCTACTTATTTCAATATGTTTTATGTAAAGTAGTAATTAATTGATTAAATGCATAAGATCTGCCAACAAATAGCAGAAATTAAATGCATTAGCAATATTGCTCGAGCATCCATTTTAGCCCCCCTGATCTTTTGTATTATCTATTGTATTTTTTATAATAAATGTGCCTAAACTAGTTTACCAGCATCTAACGGGCTGTGGCCTACGTTATCAGTGTCACCCGCACTGATAAGGGCCGGCTGATAACAGGTGATTGCATCCGAGCCGATTCGTGTTGCAATATGTAGGGATTTCAGTTACTTACCGGTTTACGGATATGGAAGTACGTATAACATAATCCTTCTATGCTACATACATTTGCGGGGACGGCTGGGTGGAGGTATGTTTGTTACACTTTCACGCAAAAACTACTGAATGGATTTGAATGAACTTTGGCACATAGATAGAATATATTCTGGATTAACATATAGGATACTTTTTATCCCGGGAAAACAAGTTTCCTAGGGAATGCGAGAGAAACCGCGGGGCGGAATCTAGTAGCTTATAATAAAAAAACAACATTATAATTATTATTGTTGATTGATTTAAGGCGATGATAGCTCAGTGGTAGTGACGTCTGACGCTGCGGCGAAGGTCGTGGGTTTGAATACTACAATTTCTTTCGGTGAAGGAAAACATCGTGAGGAAACCATAACACGGTGGTAGGGTACTTTGTAGTACATACCCTACCTGGCTGGCTAACACTCTCAAGTTGAAAATCTGTCGACAAACACCTATTGGTGTGTTCCGGCAGCTGCACTTGAGAGCCAGTTCCTTCTAGTGTTTGTATCCTTAACACCTTAGGCCACATCATCACTTACCTCAAACCAAGCCTATACAAAGTAAAAAAAATAAGTAAAGTGACTTGGGTGATAGGTAGGGTATTTTACCACCACGTCAACCGACCCGTCAAGAAGTAGGTGCATTTTCATTGAGGTTACATACATCCTATCAAACTTTTAATATGTACTTTTTTCCTTAGTGGAAAAAAAAAATGTAACTAAGTTTTTTTGATTTTTTTTTACTTTGTATAGGCTTGTGTTTGACCACAATCTCACTATGGTAGGTGATGATGTGGCCGAAGGTGGTAAGCACACGGAGCCTAGAAGGAATAACAATAGTATGAATTCTCACGATTTAAATGGTTCATTTTGATCACGGAACACTAAAAAAAAATACTTTAGCAAACAAACTTCAATCGTTGTAGGAAACTTCTGTAATTACGCAAATTACTTTTGGGTAACAAGTCGGCATGAACGAGCTATTATGGATTTACCACCGGTTTCTGGAAGGCCAATTAACTAACATTTAACTAACTATGGGTTGGATCTCAACTGCAATAGACATGTTTTTTTTGGATACACATTTAATAACTTTACTACTTACAAAAGTCGAAAGGTTTTTAAAATAAAAGACACTTAGACTCAAGAGACTAATTTCAATCTTTATTCCATTTAAGTTCAAAATGGCATAAGAAACGCTTTTATACAACAAGCTGTCACCACAAATACTTCAATATAACATTAACACAACAATTTTATAATAATTTATTATTAGAACAACTTTGCTGGTTTGGTGGTTTTTTTTATACTACTTAGGTGGCAAACAAGCTTACGCCCCACCTAATAGTAAGCGGTTACCTAGCCTATAGACGCTCATGACACGTTTATACACTTACAAGTTTTATAAAAGTTAATCTGTAACCTAGTTGTCGATTAATAGTCGCTTTATTTTTAATCGGCCTTTCATGAAATGATTTTTAACTGTAGTACTATAAACCGGGGATTAAACTCATGTTTGTACTGAAACGTGACTCTTACATGTAGTTCCATTCTCTTTCTCGCTTGGTATTTCTTGGTATTCTTGCAATCTAACAAATACCTAGATTCATTAATTGGAGCGGATTATCTTTACAATTACGATATCTAGGTCTTAGAAAAGATCTTTCCATTATATTTTATTTTCTTTCTTTCTTTCACTAGTGAAGTCAAATGACATGAATGCGTGTATCGACTTTTCTCTTTGTTTGTTTTACTTATACTTATTTTTTTAGGAATATACAGGGTTATTTTTAAAACACCGGCAGTGCTTTAGGGGGTGGAAGTACTCATCAATATGATCAACTTTTACTATGGGACCAAGCCTGAAATCACGAAAAACAATATAACTTTTCATACAAAAGATCAACCTTGCTCAATCAAAATGTAAGAAAAGTTTGAATTTTTTTTCACAATTTCAGGGCTGGTCCCATAGTAAAAGTTGTTCATATTGATGAGTAATTCCACCCCCTAAAGCACTGCCGGTGTTTTAAAAATAACCCTGTATACCTTTTAACTTGAAGATAGAAGCCAGGTACTATTAAGAACCTGATCCATCACCAACTGATGATTCCTCACGGTGTCTTCAAGCTCATAGTAGTGTAAGTCTTCAGTCGACATCCAACATCACCGCTAGGTCCTCTTATCATATTGGGTGACAATAATGACAGACAATAATAAATGAGATTATTAATTATATTACAGCAAATGATAATGTGTTATTTATATACAGTTATGTCGTAAACAAATAGTTTAATTGGCACGAGCATTATATGTAGGTATTATGGAACAAACTGGAACTGATTATGTTTGTTCATAATTACCTATAGGTATAAAAAAAATACAATGTAAGTGTTTTTTTTACATGATTTACTAAGCAGAGCCAGATAACTAATATACTACATTAAACTAAAACCGATCGCGATAAAATTTGGTACGCAGATAGCCTATGGTATGGAGAAGGACATAGGCTACTATTTTCCTCGGAAACGTGGGTGAAACCGTGGGGGACAGCTAGTACTAAATATTACTAAGTAAAGATCCGATACTCGTCACTGCGCCAATTTCACGCCACCCTACTTACTTTTAAATATATAAAGATTGCTTTATTTCTAAATCAAGGATGAAAAATATGGAGGATAATACACAAAATCCGACAAAAATAATTAAAAAAAAACGATAAAGTTATGGAAATTTTACGTCGCATTTCTGAGTTTTACAGCACGCGTTTAATAAAATTCAACAAATACAAAATAAATGTTTTAGAATATTTAAATTTAGAATTGAATATCTTCTTTTTAAAAATAACTAAATACTTGATTATGTCACTCATCGTATATACCTAAGATAAATTACTAAAAAAAGAACAAAATGTTGCTAAGCTAAGGAAGGACAAACCGGACACACAATTTGCATGCGGTTGCAAAAAAAGAACAAAGACTTATTTTAAAGCTCATTGAATGCACGTGTCGTAATAACACTACCTTTATCTTCTGTACGTTTTTTTTATTAAACTATTTCAATTTTTGTTACCAACTTATTTATCAGCTTTATAAAAATGGAAATTATTCATACATTATAATGTTCGATGTGTCATTATATTTTGATGACAGAAATTTAAAAAGTAAAAACTGGGATATTATTGCGTTATCCCTTGTCCCTTCCCGTTATTTTTGGGAAAAAAATATGAATACAGGATGTTTTTTTAGTCACTGGCAATACTTGCAGGGGTGGATGAATTCATCAATATGAACAACTTTAAAAATTGCACTCCGGGAGTGCCGACAGAAGTGAAAACATTTTTTTTTGGGAGATTGAGATTGAGCTCTTGTATCATCATCATTATCATTAAAATTATTACAATCTAAAATAGTTTTTTTTTCTGAGTGAGTTTGTTTTGTTATTGCGCCAAAACTACTAGCGACATTACTGGCCGCAATTATTTTAATGGGAGAAAAAAAAAGAAACTAAACGTCAAACTGCATCTCGGTGCTAGTCCAGAGGTTTTACCTCATCTAAAAATAAGCGTACCGCGCTAAAAGAAGTTTACACTTCAAAAATCACCCAGTATTTAAGATAAAAATTGTGCCACTTTCTTTACAGTCTATCTCTACAACTAAGTAGCATTTGATCTGTTATTATAGTCGATTGATATTATTGTGCCCATCTGACGTATTTTGATGTCAACACTAATGAGATGACGTTGCCAAATGAACACAAACATTGCATAAAAACATAAACAACGCAGCGAAAGCGTTTCAAATCAGAAGAAATATTTATTACGGTAGGTAATCAAATTAGTAATGCATTTCAAGATAATGTTGTTGTTTTTTTTTTCGAAAATCTCGCTTGATTTAATCGGTTCTTCTCAGTGAATACTGATTTCCGGACCTGTGGTAACTTCAGTATGTTTAACGTTCATAAAAATGCCCTTCTATAGGGCTTTTTTTGCTGTTTAGGCCTTTGTTTCTCAATCACACCGTGATAAATGATGATGTGGCCGAAGGTGGTAATCATACAAAGCCTAGAAGGAACTGCCTCTCACTTGGAACACACTGACAGGTGCTTAACGGTAGATTTTCTACTTGAGGGTGGAAGCCAGTCGGGTGGGCACTACAAAGTACCCTAGAGTTCGCGCCACCAATGAAGTCCCATGGTATTAATGAAAATCGATCTTATTTCTTTCACAATAGAGGTGGGACTTCTTTGGTGGCGCGAACTCTACCACCGGTTTCCATACGATGTTTTCCTTCACTGATAGCTCAAGCTCACTGTAGGATTCGAGCCCACGACCTTTGTCGCAGTATTCGACGTCACTATAAATAACATCATGTAACCTTTATTGTTTTAAAGTAAAAGGGGTTTATGTTAGGCTATCAACTGACCCTAGAAAGAGAACAGAGATAAAGAGAGATTTTTTCTTCTACCTACCATTTGCTTTCCCGCTTGTATTGGTATGGGGCCGAAGGTGACATAGAAAGGAACTGGTCCATCCAACTTAAATTATAAATTCGAAAGTGTGTTCGCTTGTTTGTTACCTCTTGAAGCCTCAACGGCATAACCAATTTTAATGGAATTTGGTACGCAGTTAGACTATGGCATGGAGAAAGACATAGACTACTTTTTGTATCGGGAACATGAGTGAAAATATGGGCCAAGAACTAATAATTTCATAATTATGACACTTGGAGATTGGCCATTGTGTCAATACTTACTTTTCTTTTAAATATCGAACATTTAGCTGTTACAAAAATGACAACAGTCGTGGCCAGTCACGCAGTTACTCAAGTCACGTGTACAAAAGTGGATCACGAACCGATATTTTCTATCTCAATCTTATTCCATGGTAACAGATTTGGTGCATTATTAGATTTTAATGTATTTCTAACAGCCCTACCTTTACGAGTGTCCAAATGATTTTCACGACCTAATGAGAGGGTCTGATATCGGTCGCAATTATCTAACGACCGTTTTGGTGTTCCAGGTAATTTACCTTCACACTAATGTAGACCTTACAGCCCTCGTCGTTTCATGGGATTAGTGGATTTTTCCCATTTTATTAGACCGAATTAGATGTACAAAACTAAGATATGAAACCAGAAAATTATAGAAAAATTATAGAAATTATAGAACCTATCCAAATTAGGTAAAAAAAAAAAAAACATAATGCATATTAATTTGTAATGGATTTGATTTAGTGTTGAGTAGGACATACAAGAGGCGGTACATTTGTCCCGTACATGACAAAATAATGTAAGAGCGGTACGAGATTTTGACATGTACTACTTCAAATTTAATGTCGCGGTACTCTTTACTCTTTCATATGACGTGAACTGTGAGTGAGAGACAGAGAAGCATTACATGCTTCATTTCAATAGCACGTCTTTTTATTCAAGACGGACATTTACGCGACCGTCCGAGCGAGAGCAACAACATGACGCGTAGAGTTGGCGCCACCAAAGAAGTCCCGTGGAATTAAAGAAAACCGATCTTATTTCTTATGCAATAGAGGTGGACTTTCAGGACTTTTTTTAACTCTATTATATTTTTGTATGTAGGTATTGTATTAGTGACTCGCACAGGTGACTAGTGTGTGTGTGTGTTATTGCCGAGTTTATTTATCAAACGGTTTGATTGAAGTAATAAACGAACTTATTAGGTAAGTCATTGTACCTAATAACTTTGCAATTAGGCTTCATTTCATTAATGTCTCTTATTATATATAAATAAACTACTGTAGATAGGAGGAACAGGCTCAGTGGCAAAAAAGTGTCACAGATTTTATTTTTAAATTTTAATTTGTAGTCACGTCATAAAATCGTACAGTTTCTATTATAATTCACTTCTTATTACTTTGAGATAAGTATTACGTCAATCACAATAACACTTTGTAAGGTACGGCATTGGGCAGTACAAATACAATGATAGCAACACTAAATGTCATACATACTCTTTACTTCAAATGTACTACAAAGCTTCACGACACCTCGCCTCATTTGAAGTGGGACATTGTACTGGTTCAGTACAAAAAAGAGGCTACTCTTACAAACTCATTTTAAAACCGTGTCCTACTCAACACTAATTTGATTATAAATAAAAAGCAAAGGATGATCGCGTTTGACAAGTTCATGTTCTTATTTTGAAAATAATTACCTGCCAGTAACCATTGAAGTATAGATAATGAAAGAAGATCGCATCGTGACACTACCATAGTTATTATAGGTCTAAATGCCTAGACCATAAGGTTGCAGTTACAACTGTTCCTTACCTCTGAGTTTTTATCTTACACCATTTGTTTCCAGTGAAGGAAAATCTTGAAGAAATCTAGTAATCGAATTAATTGATGAGTCTGGGCAGCTTAGAGTCACTTTTGTTTGTTGATTCGTAAATAAGCGTGTCAATTAATAATGTTTAAAGTTTAAATCGCAGCCTTCAAAGTTACATCGAACTCAATATATGCAAGTAAACACTGTACAATTTAATGTTAACAAATACGATGCTTCACCACCTTCACCACGACATCAAAATTTACTGACCATTGTTTGGAAAAATGCTCTAAACAACGTCCATTGAAAATTTATTTTAGCATCTGTAAATAGTATGCTTGTAAAAGCGTCAATGTATTGTATATAATGTTATGATTTTGAATTTAGTACGAGGTTGTGGAGTAAATCCAGACTAGCTGTCAGTTGGTTGCGGTAAACAACACAATTAAGGCACAGAACTCAATTGACGATACAACTCATTCCAGCTATAATGCACTGTGTCACTATTCCATCTTTATTATAATGAGCATAAGGCTCAATTCAATGCGTGTGTCCAAACGTGTAAGCAGATGTTGGGTACTAAATTTAGCTTCGTTGCTATGCCAGTTTGCTTTTTTTTTCTATTCAAATAGACTTGGGCTAGTTAGAAAGTAATTTTAATCTCTCTGAAGATTTAAAAGGTAAATACAACTCGCTCGTTATTTACCAAAGGAAGCGTCCGTCTTGTAAGGAAACTTGTTTTTGAGATGTGGAGGTTTTTAAATGTTAATTTCATGTCTCCTTAAAAATATCAGGTTTTGTAAAGTCTTAAGTTTTTAAATGGTTTTACGTGGATACATACGCTTTATAGGAGTAGTTCCACCTCTGATGATGTTATTTCGGGATCATATCCTATGAGTTAATCCAAAACATAATTCATCTGTGGGCCAAATTTTATCCAAATCCGTTTAGCGGTTATGGAGTTGAGCGGTAAAATAATAGGTACACAAATTTTCATATATACCGTATGTACCCGCGGTCCCGAGGGTACTTATGTTTTCCCGGGATAAAGAGTAGCTTATGTGTTATTGCAGACTATAATCTATCTCTGTGCCAAATTTATAATATTATAGGATAGTTTTTTTTATTTATTTTTTATTATGTCAGTAGGTTGACAAGCAGGCAGACGGTCTACCTGATGGGAAGTGGTCACCGCCGCCTATGAACATTTGCAATACCAGGGGTAGGATTTTTTTGTACTTCCTTTATATTATAAATGTGATAGTTTGTATGTTTTTATAGTAGGTGCACTTTTGATTTTGGGGTATATATATCTATTAAGTTTCTAAGCTTCGTAGAAAATGATTGGCTTTGTTTTTCAGTGAATGCATGCTATGTCATCTGAAAGTTCCCAATCTATGAGACAACGTATCGGGAATCAGTGATCGTTTTTCATAAAAAAATATGAAAATTGACCAAAATATGTTCGCCATATTTATAGAGGTTGATAAACTTCTTGAATATATACAAATTAACAAAAAAAAAAAAACACCAAAAACCCTCGTTTGAATCTCGACCCTTATCTGTTGATAAATAATTTAAAAAAATATTACGTTGTTTTGATAATGAGAAAATTTGAAAATTCTGAAATTGAATTTAATATCAGTACTTACAGAGTATTAATTTAAAAAAAAAACAGTCACATAGCTACTGTTTTATATTAAAAACATAGGTAGGTCAGCTGTGCCTACGGCGCGCGTGAATTCATAGGTACGCTGCGGTGTATGGCAGAGTAGGTATACGTAGTATCGCTGTACCAGTACCACATAAATTATGACCTTTCCGTTCATCCCTCAAAAGCGCCGTACCTAATTTAGAATGTATACCAATTATATTATCTGAAAAAGGAAATGAGTTACCCAGAAAACAACTAATAAACAAAGTAAATAATAACGAGACGCTCTTTGTATTATATAGATAAGTTAATTTAGTATACTATTTGTACTGTGATTAAGTAGGCACTAGTTCCTTATCATACCCTTTTGCCATAAGCAATTAGCCTAAATTATCAAGTAGGTATACTTAATTAAATATATTATAATATAACTTTATCTATTTATGATAATAGGTACCATAACTTCGACTCAAATGTTTTTGTGGATCAAATTTGTGTTTTAAATGAAAGAATATACTTTATAAAAATATATTATTAAAATGAAATTCGATAATCAGCAAAAAGCTGTCCCAAAATTCTTTTATACCAAAATGTGAACAAAGTCACAATCAGATGCTAGTCCAATAAACCTAAATATACCTATTCACCTACATATTGCGTACACTACGTGCGTTTAGTATCACGACTTTGTCACAGTAAATTCAGCAGGCAGTAATATCAATTGCCTATGTTTGAGTTTCAATATCATAAGAGTGTGCCAAACTTTGGTAGTCGTCAGGTATGAATGTCTGATTAATAAGTCATTAGTCCATCCCACCTTCTTTTTTTTTTTTCAAAGACATACAATCTCATACTGCATTGCATAACTACAAAAAAATATAAACATAGCAAAGAACATAGTTTTCTGTGCAGATATAATATAAAAATAATCAAATTACCTTTTCATGATTTTCCAATAGATCTATCAGATATTGTTGTAGATTTTTTTTAAATTACCCATACCTACCTTAATTGCATTAAATGTAAAGTTTTGTAAAAGCGGTAAGTAATACCCATATAAATGTTATATTGACTTACTGCATCATGTACATGCACTGTGTCAACGGGGTCGGGCTAACAAACAAATAAATTAACCGACAGTAATAAAATCGTTCATACATCCCAAATTACACCCACCATCCACAAATTCGAATATAGCTTTTATACTCTAAGATATAAGGCCTATTTTAAGTTTCCTAAGACTTTATATAAGTTTGTAAGGTCCATAAGTGGCCCTTCGTGTTGTTCGCCTCTATTTATAGTGTATGTTTGTATGTGTGCTCCGATGTATGACCGTCAAATTGAATTAGCGAAACTACTGTGTTGTGACTGTTTGAAAAGAGGTCCGACATGTGTTAGATTACGAGCTAGGGTAGAACTACTTGTCTATGATTTACTTTATGTATAGGTACTTCTTTTGTTCTTTGTATGAAGGTACATTGTATTATTTTCCACATACATAATGGCAAAAATCAATATAATCATGGTACTTATTCGATTTTCCTTTTTTTACGTAGGTATCATACGTAATAAATCATAGGTACGATATTTACTGAACCTTTATTCAGAAGCCCGCCTAGCTGGCAATATTCAGCCTAATCAGAATCTGAAAAACAGCTTCTACCACACAACTAAGGTTGGCTTTTGATTGGAATGGTAAATTTTGGGCATTTTTTTATATTCAATTATTCTGTTGTTCTTCTTTCTATTATCATTTTTCTTATTCTAGGTACCTATGTGCTGCCTTGGGCATCGGCCCTAGTAGGCCTGTGCCTAAAGTGGAGTGTTAATTGCGCAGGCGCATGTAATCCAATTCGCGCTAACAAACAGGTTCCGGGTCCAAAAATAATCTGGACAATTAGATGTAGCGTTAAAGCAAGCCAATTGAGACAATTTGTGTGACAAGTGGCCTATTGTATGTAGTTGCGCTACTGTTGTGCGACGAGCTTCTGGTACTCTACTCATTACATTTATAGCTTAAAAAAAATACATTTTAAACGGGTTATGGCATGTTTTTATATACTTTTCGTAAATACTTTATTACCCACATTAGTCAAAATTATAATAATTATCATGCCGAAGTTCTTCATATATTAAAAGACTCCTAGGATAATTTTGTTACGCGATATCAGAGTTGATCCCATAATAAAAGTTCTTGATATAGATGAGTACCTACTTCCACCCCTGCAAGTATTGCCAGTGACAAAAAAATCAACCTGTATACTACATTATATTATACATTTAAGTAAATATATACTTACCAGCTTTGACGTCTTACAAATTATAACAAGGGATACGATATTATTCTCGAAGCTCTTTTGACCTTTAGCCATATGTAACATCTTCATTAATTTCATCATGCAATAGTTTATTTACAAAATGTATAAAATACAAACTATGATATATAGAAAACATCCTCAAAGCCCTCGGTGCTGTCGATAAAGTCTCCGCAGCGGCAGCAATGAGGATGATTGGTCCTGGAACCACAATAGTTTTATAGGGCTGTACAACACACGTTGCGGTAGGTATCATATCATATCAAGTTTTAGGTTAACTTTATTGATTGAAAGACTATATTTACCAACACACTTATTACTTCTCTGTCATAAACATATATCTGTCTATTTTTATTATTGATTTAATTTGTTGATTGAACTAGAACCCAATATGTATCTTACTGTACGAGGACACTAGTCCCCTCGTCTCAATAATAGACTTTATTTGATAGACACTACGGCTCTTTTCAATATGTAATGTTCTTAGATAGCTCCAATAATTCATAATTATTTTTTTACACCTTATAATAAAATTGATAGAACATCACGACGATTTGATCGATGAGGTGATCGCAACCGCGGGGTGCGTGCGCGCATGCACAAATAGATCTTGGCAGGAGTGCGCACCGCTGCACAGCACACACGCATCTCCTATGCGTTTATTGTCTATAGCCGATGCGTACGTTTGTGTGTGTGGACAACAGAGATGTTCATTGTATTACCTATTTTAAATAAAGAACCATATTATTTAAATCAAAAATAAGATAATTCGAACGTCTGTAGCTGCACTTAGTGAGAATTACCTACCTATTTTAAAAAGAGAATAATAATATTTTAAATTTGAAAAAAGACAGAATTCGAACGTCTGTAGCTGGCTGTTGTTATGAACAGCACTTAGTGATGCACTTGTTTCAATATTGGAACACATAAAGAATTGTTATGAATAATCTAAATTTTCAGGTTAAGTAAGATATTAAAAAAATAAGGTCAGGTACAGGTCGAGCAAAGACTTTTTCGGTGTTGGTGACTCAATTTAATTTAAAAACGAAAACAGTTATTAATTGATATGGTTAATATTTTCAAAATCATAATTTCCAGTGCAAACTTTTCATCGTAGCAATTTGTAGCTTTCGTAGGCTTTGTTACCAGAATGGAAGATATGTCCGATTTATACATTCATAATAAGTTGGCTACTTAAGTCATCTTTAATACTAAACTTACTAATCGCTAAATACATCACTACAAACTATAGATAACGATTTAACTAATGAATGTGTCCTAAATCGGATTATGAAATATGGCTTGATAATGGTTAATATTTTTACTCTAAACTATTTAAAATATTCTAAATACTTAAAAAGGATTAAGGCTTAAACGGCTTTAAACAGATACATAGAAAAATAAAGCAAAGTATCGTAATTACAATTTTAATTAGGAGGTACAGTTGGGGACAACAGTTTTTCATCGATTTTTTTTATTACATAATACTCAACGCATATGATCATAATTTTGAAGTAAGATTCCTATTATTCGTAATTTGTATTGATAGAAAAATGTTCTTTTTGTCTTATTTACTAATATGTTTGTTTGAGAACGCACCACCTCGTTGGAAGTCACTTGAGTTTTCAAACGACAGCAAAAAGTACCTTTATATAATACCGGAACAATACAAGATAATTTACAAAAACCAAAATACATAGTACTTATGTAACCAACAGTACACCAACACAGGCGCGCCATGCCGCACACATAGACACAGGGTTCATTCACACGAGACCTTGACACCAATAGCGCTCAATGAAATTTAGTGAGCGTTGCGCACACACACACGCGCATACGTTTATTATGCGACACGTGGCGCGATGCGCACGATTCGTTATGTAAATCTTTTTGACATAATGCTGTATATTCGTTATGAAAAGCGTATAGGGTCAATCGGTATAATCGAAAACGTTATTCAGAATTGAGTGACCTATTTATAAAGACAGTAGAAGGTCGTATTCAGTGATAATTCTTGTATTGAATATAGGCCATTTTAATTTAGTTGGCTTATGTTAAAAGGGTAATTTTCACACAAAGAAACGGCACAGAAATATATATGAATAAATCTATGATAGTGCGTATCGTGTTATCACAAGCTAGACGGCTAGGCGGCGCGTGCGGCGATCAGCGGCACGATTTTCTTGCATTCTCTAGTGCCATTCGTTGCCATGCAGTGTGAAAAATATATAATACAACTTTGGGTATTTTCAACGAACCTCTAATCATTTTCACTTCGATTCAATAGTGTTGTCTGTTAGAAAAACACAAAAATATTTGCTTATCTTACAGAACATTCTCGACTACTTTACCCTGATGTCATAATTATGTAAACGCTTTTTGTTTAGTCTCAGGAAGTAATCTTTGACATTCTTATCGATAACATGTTTAATTCACTACATTTAAATAGATAATTATGTTGCGAACTTATCAGCTGTGTTGCCAAAACTACCGGTTATGTGCCAATATGGCCGTTTTTTAGGCTTCCGTAGGAGTTAACAGAAGTTTTTTATACCAGTAAGGTAGCAAATAATTATACGGCCCGCCTGATGGTAAGTGGTTACCGTAGCCTATTGACGCTTGCTGCATCAAGGAAATTATGCGCCCGACCCACCATAAATCTTTATATTTGAAGAGAATTTTAATTCTGTGAAAGAAACCAATGGTGGCACGAATGAACGTCCCACAAGTTGAAAATCTGTCGCCAAGCGAGTTGCCTTCTAGGCTTTTATATTGGCAATTCAAAATGGCTAATATCTATAGGCGACGGTAGCCACTTACCATCAGATGGACCGCCTGCTTGCTTGTGAGCCTTCTGTCATAAAATAAACAACGTTGACATTAATAAACTGTGTTCACTTACCGCTGTGTTCCAGTAACTGCACTTGAGAGCGAGTTACTTTGTAACAAAAAGAAAACTATACATCTACTCATACTATAAAATGTATGTAGCTATTTTAATTTCGTGTTAAATTATGATGACATCCAAAAAACAGTTCAAATATAATGTATCCATTTGTATATCGCACACGAGAATTGATAACGTATCTCAAGGATGAATTAAAAATAATAATAGTTGTTGCGCAACACCCACAAATGTAACACAAACATGTTTTCAATTGCATTTATTCTTCAACATCCACGCCAAATCTATTCTAGCACACATTTACTTATTGCTATAAAAATTGAGGTTTGTTTTTCATTTTGTGAGTGGTTGCGATCGGTTTCGTGTCAAAGTATCAAGGCAATATTGAAATGTACGTGCAAGTAGTTTCGCGTGAGTTGGATGTTTTTTTCCGCGCGATTTCACCCGCGTTCCTGAAGGATCTTGTTTTTCCGTGATAAAAAAGTAGCCTATAGCCTTCCTCGATAAATGGGCTATCTAACACTGAAAGAATTTTTCAAATCGAATCAGTAGTTCCTTAGATTTGCGCGTTCAAACAAACAAACTCTTCAGCTATACTGGATGATTTTGTTATCACTGGCAATACTTGCAAGGGTGGAAGTACTCATCAAAATGAACAACTTTTACTATGGGACTAACTGTGAAATCATGAAAAAATTATCAGCTGTTCCATACAAAAGTTCAATACCTACTCGACCAAAATGTATGAATCAACCATATTATTTTACGCGATATCAGAGTTAGCCCTATAATAAAAGTTGTTCACATTGATGAGTACTTCCACCGCTGCAAGTATTGCCAGTGATAACAAAATCACCCTGTATAATATTAGTATAGATTATACTATAAGAGAATTAAATTAATACAGCATGGACCGGTTGGCGTGGTTGGTAAGATACCTTATCTATCACGCCGCAGGTCGTGGGTTCGATTCCCACTCAGGACAAACATTTGTGTGCATGAACATGTCTGTTTGTCCTGTGTCTGGGTGTAACTATCTATATATGTATGTATTTACAAAAGAAATGTAGTATATGTAGTATATCAGTTATCTGGCTTCCATAGCACAAGCTCTGCTTAGTTTGGGGTCAGATGGCCGTGTGTGATGAATAATGTCCCAGAATATTTTTTTATGATATAAAATGAAACAAACTTGTACTAGGTTTATAGAATTCAAATTAGACTCTTCTTTCATTTTTATTCTAAAAGAGCCGAAAAAGAGATAAAAATTCCTTATATCTTTAAAGACTACCAAATAAACTATAAAGCGTTATCAAAAAATTATTTCAGAGTGATGTAAAAGTTAACATTTAAATTTATCTTGAATGTACGCAAAACGAAAAAGTAAACAAATTAAAAAAATATATTTTTATAAAGATTTCAAAACGCCGTGGGCTTGCCAAAATCTTCATGTAATGGTATACGTGAAGTGAGGTGAACGTTCTATCTGTATGAAAAACAAGTTGATTTATTAGTAGATATATATAATATTATACAGGTGCTACTTCCGTATGGTAGTACCTACTTGCCAACGAATATATAGAATAGATTAAAAACGATGAGTTGGTGCGTTTTCCATTTTATATGTATAAAACCAAGGTTGATTTTTCAATTAAAACGCGCATAATATCGATTCGTAATTAATGTTATTTCATTATGTATTGTATTTCATTTATTTTTGCTGAATTTTAAAAAAATATTTATTAATTAACACTTTTCCGTCCTCCATTACTTATTTATTTCTATACATTATGCAGTATTATATTCCAATGATATTATTTCAGGTAGAAAACTATTGATCCTGAAAGGGTCTTCATCTTGAGAGTGGAAGCCAAAGTAGACTTCCTCTCTCAAGATGAAATTCTGTCAACACACCTATCGATGTAATCCAGCAGCTACAATTGAGAGAGAAAGAGAGAGGCGTTATATACATACTCCTTCGTAAAAACTATCACTCACCGTTATGAAATTATTGTCAAATGCCAATGGTCAAATGACGATTGACAACTGGATATCTTACCATAAGATTTCGTCCGTACTTTTAGAAAAAAATGAATATGTTTATAGAATTTCAAAGTTACCTTTATTGATTCTAGAACAAAACTCTTAAAACACTTAAGCATTAACCAAAAACCCTGTACCTACTGTCTAAAAATAGTCTGACTTAATTTCAAGGCGTCATGTTGTCTGAAAAACAACACAGTTGGCACCGGTCCGCTTCAGTGGTCGCTATGACTCAGTGGATGGTTTAGCATACAATAAGGTCATAGGTTTGAGACCCGGTGACATCGATTGTGTGATTAAATGGAACGACTGTCACTAGTGAAGGTTGTGATTTTCTTGAATTTGCAATTATTTGCTAGTTTATAATTTACTAGCTGCCATCTCGCGGTTTCAACCACGTTGATAGAACCTCGAAATGAAACGTAGCCTATGTCAATCTCCGGTCCATTAACTATCTCTATGCAAAAACTCACGTTGACCCGTTGATCCGTTGCTGCGTGAAAGAAGGACAAACCAACGAACACTTTCACAATTATAATATTTACTAGCTGTTTCACCCGCGTTCCCAAGATAAAAAGTAGCCCATGTCCGTCTCAATATCATATGCCATCTGCGTACCAAATTTCATCGCGATCGGTTCAGCGGTTTAAACATGAAGTGGTAACAAACAAACAAAAAATCTCACATTCGCATTTATAATGTTATTTAGGAAGTTTGTGATTGTAAAATCGGAAATATCTACCAAATGGTTTTTCCTGAACCTAGAATTTGACGAAATCTGTCGATACAAAGAGGCTTATATGGCTTATTACTAACATTATAGAAAATAAATCTGAAATAAGCGTTTATTATTATTATTAAAGATATTAAAACTCCTCGAAACTAATATTAGATATAATTTACGCCATATTTAGTATTTTTACTATAGCTAGAAATAATTATGTAACCGGACATCTTTAGATTAATTTTGCCTCTCGTATTTATTATAGTGTTTATCCTTAGCAGTTTTTAAATTATTATGGAAAAATAATAACGTAGTACTCAATTTCCTTGACTTATTATTTATGGACCACACACATATCTTTTTTTTATGATAGACTGTTATCGGGATGAGGTCGCGACCACGAGGTTCGAATCTAAGTAAAATTATGAATTGCCAGTACTTTTCCGATAGATGAAAATAAATTATATACAACTTATTCTTCACTTTTTCCAACCCAAAAACTTCGTCAAGGCATTCGAAGTGACTCTTGTCGACTTATTTATTTTTTCAAAGTCAAATCCATTTATTCACTTTAGGCTCTAGGAGGGCACTTATAAACGTCGAAGCTACTGAAGTTAGCACCTTGAACTTGAACAGCAAAATCCCCAATTTTATATCTACTCACGCGCATGCAATACCTAACTAATAAAAAAGTAATTATAACAGATGAGAAAACGGGCTGGTTCCATAGAAAGTTTCAACAAAACAAACGGACAGACTCAAAGAGTTGTAAACACACAGAAGATAGATATGGGAATGTTGAGGTGACCATGTATTTGTCTATGCTTTGGAATTTCCTTTGATTTTTTAAGTAAAGACTTACGTTGTTTTTTTGGCTGAAGCTTATCTCTGATAACTTTTACCTTACAGATAAGTCTCTATGGAACACGTAGTTATTTTATTAGTGGTCCATTTATGGAGTTTCACAAAATCCCTTTATAGCTGCTTTTGTGGAATGGAAAATTATGTGACAGAATTAATAGTTCCGTAGTTTTCACCAAATGGTGGTTCCATGTGGTCACCATGGTTACCCTATCTGTTCTAAGTCACGTCTGCGAGATAAAGCGGTGTCTTTATGAATTTATTTTCTTTACTCCACACTCAGCAAATAGAAACTTGAGAGCGTGTGTTCAAATAATAATGTAACTCGTTGCATAACTACAGTGTGGAGGCTTACAGTGATTATGGACTAGAAAAAAAAAAAAAGATTCTGTATCTAGTATTACTACTATTCTTTTTTATATTGCACGGTGGTAGGGTACTTTGTAGTACCCGCCTGGCTGGCTACCACCCTCAAGTTGAAAATCTGTCGCCAAACACCTATTGGTGTGTTCCGGCAGCTGCACTTGAGAGCCATTTCCTTCTAGGTTTTGTGTGCTTACCACTTTCGGCCACATCATCACCTACCATAGTGAGATTGTGGTCAAACACAAGCCTATAAAAGTAAAAAAAAAAAAAACTTCCGCCCCGCGATTCACCCGCGTTCCCCGGGGATCTTATGTTTTATCGGGATAAAAAGTAGTTATGTTCTTTTCCATACCATACCAAATATGGTATCGATCTGCATACCAAATTTCATCGCAATCGGTTCAGCCGCTTAAGCATGAAAAGGTAACAAACAAATTTAATATGTTAACGGAAATCATTCAAAGTTAGCACTTATAAATTTCTTCATTGTTGGGGCCAGACTTCACCAATGCGTTGGTAGTCTAATAATTCAATTGCCACACTCCCAAAATATTCTAAAAGAATTTGGCATTCGTATACAAGAATTCAGTTTTTTAGGTCATCTGCTACAGGAATTTGCATTTTTTTTTCTTTTTTTTCAATGCCGAATGACGTCACTGACGAATTAGTATTCAAGAGTAAGTATTTGATAGACGCAAAGTGTTAGGTTTGTTAGGAATTTTGAATACTAGGTACTAGCTTGTCCCCGCAGTTTTACCCGCGTTCCCGGTATAAATAGTAGCCTAAGTTACTCCTTATAACATCAGCTATAGGTATGCCAGTGAAAGTCCAGTCAAAATCGGTCCAGCTGTTTCGGAGATCAGCCGGAACAAACTGACAGACATTTTTTTTTTGTTATAAGTATCGTAATATACTTTCATATGTATTTAGTAAAAAAAACTGTTATTTTTGACATTACAAACAGACACTTCAATTTTATTTATTGTATAGATTATTTTTATTTCAACTAAACCGATATCTTTACAGCCATTTTATCCATATACTAGCTTCCGCCCCGCGGTTTCTCCCGCATTCCCGAGGGATCATATGTTTTCCCGGGATAAAAAGTAGCCTATAGCCTTCCCCGATAAATGGGCTGTCCAACACTAAAATATTTTTTCAATTCGAACCAGTAGTTCCTGAGCGTTCAAACAATCAAACGAACTGTTCAGCTTTATAATGTTAGTATAGATACGAACAGAGACCTCAGTTTACGTAGTAACTATTTACTAACTGTGCCTCAGTACCGAGTACATATTATTGCAATTACTCGAGTATTATCACTCCCTCGGGTACAGATGATCATTAAACGAAGAAATATCAACTTGCAAATGTCTCAAGCCTCTTCAAAAAGGCCTGGGGCCGTCCAATGTAACACATTCACTGTAAGTTAAGTTTTTGTAATAGGTACTAACTTATTTAAGTAAGTATTAGTATACAATTTTACGAGAAAAAGTCATAATTTTTTTAATTTTACTATACGGTTTTTGGCTTGAACTATATTTTTTTTTTCATTCAGTTATGGGTGGTCGGAAGAAAAAAAAATATCCGGCAGCTGGGACCGCGGTTCCAGTTTATTGCGGTCTCAGTCGCCGGACGAGGAGGACTTCATGAGATATGACAAATGAGTTATAAATTATTGGAAACAATAAAAACAGAATACATAATCTTCGCGCCTTTTCATTTGTTTGTAGGTACTATTTACTTTTATAGACAGATTATAGAGTTATAGGAAAGTGAATTTTATTATCGATACATCTCGATTGAGACTAGAATGAAGTTTTTAGCTCGCTCTTCAACCCGTTTTTAAAGCTATTTTAAATTGCTTCAAGCTCTGATTTCTCGTCCTTGTATCGTCCAAGGAACACAAGGAGCATTATAAAAATTATATTAATGATACACTAAATATTAATATAAAACAATAAACAGACATACACTTGAGATAACAACGTCAGACTAGGCATGACCTCCATTTTGCATTAACTTTATCACTATAGCTAAATATATTATTTGAATAAATTAATCTTCAATTCTTAACAATCTTATGTCCAAAACAAACGACCAAGTCATATTCTACTTAAACACAATTTGAATAGAGTATAAAATATTTGGCAAGATACAGGTTGATATCGTAAACGATTTGCAAAAAGGAAGATAATAAAGTAGGTTGATTCGGCCGGTTATAACCGGTTCGGACCACATGTGATCCCATTACGTACGCTGATAGCACTAAATCCTAACAAAAACACATTCTGCCAAGAATCTGGGTTACTACAATTACTTACTCACATTAAAATCGCGTAAAAGTCACGTAAGCGATAAACGCACGTGTTCTATATAATACAGATATTTTTAACAATAGGTATAGATTAATATAGTATCCACGTGACATTATTTAAAATGAGAAGGAAATATATTACAGGAAATCAATAATAGGTGGTCAAGTTACAAAATAAGTAGGTCGAATAGAATTTAATTATTGTGTGGATAACATAATAAAATTCGTATCGCAAAACACTTTGCATTTTTAAATTAGGCCTATTATTAACTTTAATAGTTTATGACCACTTTGAATGACTCAAAATGGACATTTGCGCATGCGCTCATCCCTTCTCTATATATTGAGGATATCCTATCCTATCAAGTTAATATTTTAAATGCACATCTTTGTGTGTATTTTTGGTGGCATTCAGTACCATTTCGGCTGAACGGATTGAGATAATATTTTGGCACACAGATCGAATGTATTCTTCTTAACTTATGGGATACTTTTCATCCCGGGAAAATATTAGATCCACTCGGGAAAGGGGGTGAAACTGCGTGGCAGAAGTTAGTATTCGATAGTATATCTATGGTCAGTTTTTTTGTGTGCTTCAGCATTTTTTATAAAAGTTTCATAAAAAACTTATTAGTATTTTTTACCACTTTATGTTTTCGATTTTCTCCCAGCTCTGTTCTATATATTTTTTATAGAAATAATGCCCATTGTCATCACAATTTTCTTAACGATACGTAATAGCACGGAGCGATACCCGTAAATGGGTCAAACTGATTAATGAATAAGAAATAGATTTCAATTGTCTTGTTGCTATGTGAATCGCTATCATCATTGTTATAAAAAAAAAATGTAAACTTAAATGTTTTTTCTTTCTTTTTTATATTAGGGCAGGATAATAAAATGAACAACATAATAATGTGGAATAATCATTCTTGGTCCTCGGTGATCCTATTAAATACTACTAATATTAAAAACTAGAGCTGTACCCGGCGGGTTTACCTACGTTGCCGTGAAAAATAGTAGCCCATGTTCTACTCCATTCCATATGCTATTTGCGTACCAAATTTCATCGCGATCAGTTCAGCTGTTTAGGCGTGAATAGGTAACAAACAAACAAACTTACAATAGCATTTATAATATTAAGTTAGGATAATAATAGGGATAATTAAGGGATTACTTTTTTTACCAATAAAACTAAATATTTTCACAATGTCAGTCATAACGCATTTCCTACATTGTTTAAGCAACCACACAGGGAGGATTGACCATAGTCCACGACGCGGGAGTCGATCTACACACTGTATGAAGATTTTAGTTCATCAAGGTCTTTTACGTTCTTCATCCAGGGTATTATTTAGTATTTTATTCTTAGACTAGCCTCCCACCCCGCGGTTTCACCCGCGAACCCCTATTTTACCCCCTAGGGGTTGAATTTCTAAAAATCCTTACTTAGTGGATGCTTACACTGTATAAGCCTATCTATGTGCAAAATTTCAAGTCTCCAGGTCCAGCAGGTAGCAGTAGGTCCAGCGGACAGATATACGGATTATTTTAAAACATATGAAAAAGAAATAGCAAATATAATCAAATTGTAAAAAAAAAATATGAATGTCTTCTTGTTGGTTCTTCTCAGAAGACCGACTTCGGTACCGGTGGTATATCTCCTTTACGACTTCGATGTTGAATATATCGAGATAGTTTTTACAAGAAAAACATCGTAAGGAATCCTGTATCCCCATAAAGTTCTATGAGCCGTCAACTATCTGGACTAGATCCTCACTGCTACCCTTTTTTCCAAGAGTAGCTAAACAGCAACGATTGGCCATCTATACATTCTTCAGCTAGCTACTTCGCAGGATTTTGAAGATAAGAAATTATTCATATAGAACACAAACCAGCGTTCCTCCAGAACCACACGCAGCATGAACATCGCGCCATTGAAGTTTGAAGAGATAAGAATATACTAAGAGCGAGTTGGTTAGTAAATTCAGATGGGTTGCGTATATACATTGCAAGACGAAAAGTAGAAGATGGAAGAAATCTTAGTGTATTTAGAATGTATGAGTGTATTAGAGGTCGTGGGTTCGAATGCTACACTGAGCTTGAGCTGTCATTGAAAGAAACATCGTGAGGAAACCATAGCACGGTGGTAGGGTACTTGGTAGCACCCACATAGCTGGCTATCAAGCTGATGTTGAAAATTGTAGTGGTATTCCTTCCTGCTCTGCACTTCCTGCAGAGCAGGGAGCTGTATGTTCCTACAGAACTAGTACCGTCTGGAGTGGTAAGGTACCTCGGTTAGATCGTGATCAAACACAGACTTATACTTATTTAAAAAAAAACTAGACATGCTGAATCATTTACATTCAATATTCTTTGCCATCAATTTCCAGTTCAAAATGTACTATAATTCTATTAAGGTCCTTTCTGCCCACGGTACCCTTAAACCCCCAACCAATCGTCTCTTATCTTAACGACTCACGTCAAAATGCATAAAGATTAGCCGCAATGTTAAATTTAAAAACAGCCTAAACTCGAGGTCATGCAAATTAGATTAACTATTAAGATAGCGTTGTAATTATACTGGAGCTAAATCCATGCTGCGTGTGGGAGGGACGTCCAATTATGCGCAGGTTACAATAGACAAGGATTTTGATGAATTGCTTCTGGCTTCTTCAAAGATTGGTGTCTCATCGTGTTGCGTAAAGATTGCATTTCGTCTTTGTTTATCAATGTTACTAACTATTGTACTATAGTATCTACTGCATTATGTAGATATTGTATTTGTGGCAATAATGGAAATAATAAATACAAAAGAAAAGCTCCCAGGATAAGTAGAACTTGTTCAACTGTTGGTATTTTTAAGACGTTCTTTTTACCAATTCTACTCTTTGTTGTTTTGATTACGACTGACATTTAAACTATTAATTTCAGTGAAGGTAAGCATCGTGGGGATACTAATAGCGCTGTGGTAGGGTACTTTGTAGTACCCGCCTAGCTACCACCCTCAAGTTGAAAGTCTGTCTGAGACAGTTCCTTCTATCATCACTCACCATAGTGAGATTGTAGTCAAACCTAGGCCTATATACATTACAAAATGTTTTTTTGCCATGACATTGGAAATGAAACTTTATATGAAACATCATTAAGCTACAATATATCATATTTAACTTCCATTTATACAAGTAATATGAATTAAACATTTGTTAATCATCACCTGCATATTTAACTTACCACCGTAATCATTAGTTATCTTGTAGTTATCTTGTAGTTAAGTCAAGTCAACGCTAATCTGTCACTTCACACGACTCTGTATTCTATGAATCACTATACATTGTTGGTTTCAGTTAAATTAGAACAAAGGTATTTGTATGAACTCGGGCGCTTTCTACTACATTGTCATCAGTCATTGTACCTAAGTTTGTGGTCATTACATTATTTATATATGCTTCTGCATCATCATGACCGACCTTATAATCTTTCTGATATATCGGAAATCTCAATTAAGGTGATGCTATGGCCTTGTCCCGCACTGAACTAACGGGCGAGAGGGAGTGGGAACAAAGGCTATGTCCTAGCAAAAATACTCTTTAAATTTATTAATAAAAGATTGGTTTTTTGGAAAAGTAATAAAATAGTTCTCTTTTGTATTAGATCTTAGAATGACAACAATTTTCAAGTAGGTAATTTGAATGGGTAAAATTGCAACAGGGATATGTTCTCGTTTTTTTGTGACGTTATTAATAAAAAAAATTATAAAAATAAAGTTTCATAGCATACCTATATCCTCTAGCTTAACATGATTTTTTTATAAATATCTTGCAATAAATAATATAGAGAAATCCTTAAAAAAAATCGTATATCGTCTTAAATATCGTCTATTAATTTTACAAAGGTAGGCTGAGGTCTTTGTACTGAGAAAAGACTAACATTACAGTAAAAATTGAATTAGATTAATTATTATATTAGATTGAAGATATGACAGGTTATATATTGACCTGATTTCTGATCTATAGATGATAATTTCTACAATTTAGTAGCTTGAAAATTGATCGAAAAATGCAATTTGGATAAATTCCAGAATTTTCAGCTATCGGGTCATTATAGTCCAGCAGCTTGCATGCACTTTAAATTCAAAACCTCAATTTTAAATATACCTTAGAATAAATTATCATACATGCTATTATGAGGCTAATATAAAAAGAACAATAGGTGTATGACTAACTGGTGTACAAGTTTTCCTATTTACCGCTTGATATATTATTCATAAAGAATTTTTTACATACTTCGGCCATAAAGCAAATGTTTGCACAAACTGTATTTTTATGTAAAACTGGGGTGACCAAGTTTATTCTGTCATATGAGATCAATATTTTTTTTCTTTAGTAAATCTTCTACTATTTTTTCCTCTTCACGAACTATCTACTTAATAAAAATCTAACACTGACTGACTGACAGACCACGCATAATATAACACAGTGGACATAGAGACTTAAATTTGGTGAAAATATTTCTTATAGCAACTAAGCAGTCAGAAATAGTCAGTAAATTATACTGGTTGCTTTGTACTAAACACCGAGGAGAAAGAATGAAAAATACACGATTATTTGCATGCATCTATTGTCATATGAAAGACAATCAAAAGGATTATATGACACTTATTAATCCCGTGGCTCTATCTTATTGTTATCATGGTCAGGGAGTAGTCTTTGGGGTGGTTTTCACCTCCTTACAATCTATTTTGTCACTATTTTGTTGTTTGTGAAACCGCGGAGCGAAAACCTAGTACATAAACCAATTTCTGTGTAAATCTCATGTCTATCCTTATTATTTGTAGGATCGATTTCAGGGTCTACTAATATGTAAATAAAGCTGATTCTGAAAATTATTTTAAATTCAAAAAAGACTCCAACTTTATCCTTATTCATACCCTTGGCAATCTTCATCCAGAGCTCTATGAAAAAGGTGTGTCAGCATTTTAAAACATGTCCCTTTAAAACTATAAACCATGGTGGCACCAACCGGCGCATGCCAGTATTTTAATCAATTTCCATTGAGTTATATTTGATCAGCGGTGACCTTTCGAAGCAGAGGGCGCCCATCCAGCTGTGCAAACGGCACTACTAAGTGACTAACTTTGTGCTTTGTTGTTCTTCCGTGCTTACTCACTTTGCTGCCACTTGCTAGACTTCACGGTATAATTGTGTATCTTGTGGCATGGAGTTATCTATTGCAGGATCAGACCAAAGATTGATAAGCTGACAATTGGTGTGGTTAATTTAATAAAGTATTTATGATACTCGTAATATTGTTTCAGCGTATTTAAAAATAGTTTAGTGATATTATCATATTTACAACGAGTATTTACAATCAATGTATAAAATACAAACTATGATATATAGAAAACATCCTCAAAGCCCTCGCTGCTGTCAATAGGCAAGGTTCCCAACAGGCTGGCAGCGTTCTCTTTTTGGATGGCCAAGCCTACGCGTTGGCGGAAAGAGCTCCCAGCCCGTCGGTCTCCCGAAGCTTCGATGAGCTTGGATGATAAAATCCGAGCAAAGACATGTTGCAGCTTAGAGGTTGAAGTATAATTTCCTAAATCAGAGTGACTCGCGGTTTCACCCGCGTTCCCGAAGGATCTTATGTTTACCCGGGATAGAAAGAGCCAAAATTCATCTAAATCCTTTTAGTAGTTTTTGTGTGAAAGAGTAACAAAGATCCATACATCCATCCATCTTCATAAATTTTCATATTTATAATATTAGTAGATAGAATAGGATAGGATGGTAGGATTACAATCTATGAAGTTACGATCTCAGTATTTAATTAAACCTTTCCAAATAACATCCGCCAAATACAATATATAATCTAATCTCATAAAATAATAAAGTTCAATTTTAATAATGGCGTTTTTAATGAATGAGACGACCTCGGCTGCCACTCCCGACGGTTTGAGCTATTATTCCACAATTCAATGCAATGAACTTATTCGTTATGCAGCAATTATTATTTACCTATGTACAGTTGCAACATTATGGAAATTATGTTTGTAGTCCAGTAGCTTATTAATGCTGACCGCGTTATGTAATGTTTCCAGAAATTAAATAAGCATACGATAGTTAAATAAGCATATGATTTTGAACTTGAATTTTAACTTTAACATAAGACTTCAATTTGTGCAGAATTAAGTAATATTAGTAGGATGCAGTAATTTCACAATGTTTGCTTTCAATGAAACGTCGATCTGTATGTAATCTTTTTTAAAACTCAATAATACTGCTACGGGCTAATGAAATGTCCCTCATGATCGAAGATTTGATCATTGCTAAACGATAAAGTATTTTGCACGTACCCCATCTCTTAGCCTACGTATATCAACAAGCTGCGCTGGCGCATTCAGCATAAATCATTACGTTATCTGACGTTTACATGCGTGCGCGCGATAGCTTTGGGGCAGGTCATAGACCTACACTACATATACTTACCGTTGCATTTTGTTTATTCATTTTCTGCTAATAATATAATTTTTGCTTTCCTTGCATACATTTGCTATCAAAGATATTTCAACAGACCTGAGACGAAAAACAATGGTAGTTATTATAATAAATCTCAACCTGTTAAACCTGTTCTATTCAAAGTCAAAGTCAAAGCCATTTATTCAGTTTAGGCCCTAAAAGTGCACTTATGTCGGTACTTACTTCTCTCAATCAACTGTTAATGCTGATGAGGCCTAAAAGAAGGAATAAGCTCTAGGATTTAATCTACTTTTACTTCTCGAGCATACACAATTACCTCATGATGTTTTAAGTATTTCATTGAAAATCTAGTGGTTCCGTAATTATACATAAATGCATTTTCAATTGAGCCATTACGACATACAGTGGGATCTTAAGCAAATTTACACCGTATTGCTATGAGATTAGAAATCAAAATGAAGTCCGTGGACATCTTTTGTTTTGAAACCCGCGACTTGCTATTTTGGAGTTTATAAAATTAGCAATACGGTGTTAATTCACTTGTGAATCGGTTAAAATACACACCGTATACTTTGTTTTTATTGACGCCATACTCATAAATTCATAGTCAGTCAGTTCTTTGATTTAGCCTTAGGACAGTATTTTTTTTTTAAGTCTAGAAGACAATTGAGTTTTAAGTGCAACTGCCGGAACACCCAGTAGGTACTTGGCGACAGATTTTCAACTTGAGGGTGGTAGCCAGCCAGGCGGGTACTACAAGGTACCCAACCCAACCGCCGTGCAGTAACTAAATGAATAACATACTCTCCAAACACATTAAGAAGTGGATAAAGAAGCATGTTTTCCATTAGCTCGTGAGTCAATAAATATACGTTAATTATCGGGGCCCATGTTTGCTAAATGGGTATTATTGTTCGTTCAGTCTAGTCTAGAACTCACCGACCTCAATGTATGTCATGGCCTTCCACCAACTAGCAAACACAACTAGCTATATGATACCTGTATATTGATCAACCTCTGTGGCGAATTCAAAATGTTTTTAATATTTTTAAAATTTACTAGCTGTCTCCCGCGGTTGCACCCACGTTTCCGGGAAAAAAAAGGAACCCCATGTCCTTCTTCATACCATAAGCTATCTGCGTACCAAATTTCAACGCGATCAGTTCTGTGGTTTAGGCGTGAAAAGGTAACAAACAAACCAGCAAACTCTCATTCGCATTTATAATATAAAAATTTAGGATTGTGAGTTTTGTTTTGTAAAATGCGCTTTTCTTTCCCCATTTCCCGAAAATACCCCTAATCTTTATTAAATCTGTTTCTTGGAAAGTCTCTGTATTTTGAAATAAAATACGCAGTCATTTTCATTTCAATTCGTTTCTTCTTTGCCATCATTTAAGTAAATATCTTTAGCGAATTGTACTAATGGTGCAAATCTCAGCCGCAAGACGTTCACTGTTAGACATAGGCCTCCCCTAGATTACCTATCTAGATTAATTTGAATAATAATATACAAATGTAATCCTTGTTGAGTTTGGACGCGGATTCTCATGCAATTATCTTCTTAATATATAAAATTCTTCTATACGTGTGTTTGTTACCTAACTCCACCTAAACGGCTGGACTGATTTGGATGAAATTTTGTGTGTATATATGAGTGGGTACCTGGATGGTTTGAAAATACAATTGGATCCGGTAGATGGCGCCGTAATCGAGTTTGGACAGGACAACGTCTGTCCGGCCCGCTAGTTTTATATATGCCTACAATATTAACAATTAATCGATTATTTATCGATAAATAACTAAGTTAACATTATAAACCGATTATCGTGTTCATTATCAGGTTATAACTTAACTTTTCACCGTAACATAATTTAAACAAACACTGCGGTTATTATTGAAAAATTGCTGTTACTGCACAAAGGGAAATTATCGTTTAATGCTTTTTAATTTGCCATAACCACGCCACATTTAATGATAATAAACATACATTTGAAAATCAACCTTCAGACTTTAGATACTTAGTAGAAATTTGAATGTAGTCGTTTGTAGGGCTATGTTTTGCATCCTTGCGGTAGGTCATTGACTCTAGCAGTGATTCAAATTTCGCAATCTATTCAATTCGAAAAGTTTTATGTATAATAGAACAGGTTTATTTTTAATGTATGTAGGTAAAGTTGTATTTTATTTATGATCGCCGTTTTTAATGGCAGATTTGCTAATGGAGGCAAATACCCTACCGTCTAGAATAGTCTGGTTAAAATCTGAAGACCAATCATTTTAAGGCGATGATAGCTCAGTGGTAGTGATGTCGGATGCACAGGCGAAGGTCGTAGGTTCGAATCCTACAATGAGCTTGAGCTTACGGTGAAGGAAAACATCGTGAGGAAACCATAGCACGGTGGTAGGGTACTTTGTAGTACCCGCCTGCCTGGCTACCACCCTCAAGTTGAAAATCTGTCGCCAAACACCTATTGGTGTGTTCCGGCAGCTGCACTCGAGAGCCAGATCCTTCTAGGCTTGTGTGCTTACCACTTTTGACCACATCATCACCTACCATAGTGAAATTGTGGTCAAACACAAGCCTATACAAAGAAAAAAAAAATTTATTAGGTAGGTACTTTTTGTTTTTAAAACATAATAGTAAGAGTTATTACCCACTCACCGCGTGTGGGACAACAAAACTATTTCTTACAAATTATAACTGAAGAGACACACTAGAGCTGAAGGCATTTGGATTACATAATTACATAGCTGTTTCCAGCGGATTCACCCGCGTTCCCATTATAAAAAAAAATGAAATAATCGGGATAAAAACTTTCCTATCTTTTAAGTTGGAACAAATCACACGTTTTGAAAAAAAAAAACGGATAAGTAGTTTCGCAGTTCATCGCGTACTACATCATCGTTATACGGGATTTTTATATCAAACCTCAGTCAGTAGGTACATCAAAGTGTGAGGTCTTGGATTCGAATCTAATCGAGATTTTCGTAATGGGAAAAAGTATTTAATATCCACCTTGCTGATACTCATGTTGAAAATCTGTGACCATGGAACCTACTTATAAATATTTACCTAGATACAGCTCATGATCTGTGGCGTGGCAGTCATACTATACGTATATCCCTATCAGCTTAAGGTAAGGTAAGTTCTGAAAATTAAGCGAATCTATTAGCAGATATTTTCCAATCCTTGTAAATCTCGAACGAAAAACCAGCGAGAACAAGAAAAAATATGACGTGATTGTTCTATTTATTCACAATAAAATGATTTTAAAAGCCAATTGTTATTATATTATTGTATGATTGGGTAATAAAGTTCAATGACACTGCGCAGGAGAGCTGAGTAAATGCATTTGGCGCATTTCCAACAATAGCTAAACTGTTTATTGTGATTATTATTTCAGTAAAATTGGGATACGGTTTGAAGTAGTTTGAACAGGCATCAAGTAGAAAATATTGAAGAAATTTATTTATTTAATAAAATTTTAAACATGCGCCCGAAAGTGATAATCTCAAAAACCTAAAACCATTTTGTGCTCGGGGTAAGAAATTAAACCTTGGTTACCACCCGGTAACCAGCCTAAGCCACGGGTAGTACATTCGAAGTACCCTTACACCGAACAAAATCATTTTAATATTTTTTCTTCATTAAGGTATCTAATCAATTCCTATCTAGGTTTCGGGTACTTACCATCTCCGGCTCTCATTATCACTGGTTATATAGCTGTCTCATTTTTTCTTTAATAATAATAACTACAGCCTATATCTGCCCACTGCTGAGCACAGGCCTCCTTTCACGAATAAGTTTGAAAGGGGAATGGGCAAATACTCCACCACGCGTGCCCACTGCGGATTGGTGGAGGTAGGCTAGTGGTCAACCTACTGTTGGAGTTGTCAAGCCACCTAGGAGGTTTCCAACTAGCTTAAGGACCATCACAATTAAGTGATAACCGGGACCAACGGCTTAACGTGCCTTCCGAAGCACGGAAACGCTCAAGATGAAATACCACTAGGCGGTCACCCATCCAGGTACCGACCAGACTTGAGGTTGCTCAACTTTGCCGATCGGTTTCTAATAAAGCTACGCCATGAGCGATGATGATGTGGCCGAAGGTGGTAAGCACACAAAGCCTAGGAAGAACTGGCTATCAGGTGTAGCTGCCAGAGCACCAACTTGAGGGTGGTAGCCAGCCAGGTGGGTACTATAAAGTACCCTACCATCGTGTTATGGTTTCTTCACGATGTTATCCTTCGCTGAAAGCTCAAACTTATTGTTGGATTCGAACCCACGACCTTCGGCATTCAATATGACTGCATTACAATTATGTCAAGTACTGGTGTATCTAAATATGACAGATTTATACCTATATCTCTCTTATCTCCGTAAAGAATCCTGAAAATTAAATTTTCCAGAACAATACGAATAGGTATGGTCATGGTCAGATACATTATCAAGTTCTTGTGTACGTGCGCCGACGCACGCATGTTGTGCCAGGTCAATCACTTGTTTCATCATTATGCCATGCACTTGTGTTGATGCGACTCTTGTTTTTCCAATTGGCGTGATAAATGGAGATATAACCTGGTAGCAGTGCCGGATTTGTCATACAGCAGGAGTATTAAATGCTACGGGCTCCACGCCTCTGGTGGCCCTGTGTCCGCGCACAAAAAAATATTACACATCATTCGTAAGGTTTATTACACTGAAATCCGTATATCCACGGTATATTTCCTTGCGCGGCCAATTTCATGAAAATATCTCTGCGCAACCAACTCTTATTATCTAAAATTTTAGAGAGCCTGAACCAAGGGCCCTTGATTATATTAACTACAGGCCCCGCGCTGCCTTAATCCAGCTCTGCATGGTTGGGTGGCTTCTGGTAAAGTGGCTAGGGTAAGATGTACATAGTAGGTGTTACATACGGCACTATCACAGACTCGTTAATGTCAAATGTCTTTTCTATATGATGCTGTTGCTCCAGACCCTTAAGTTGAAGCTATCAAAACTATCGTATCTTGCAGACCCTTTATTTGTTTGTTTATTTATTGAATGCTGATATTTTTAAACATGTCCATACATCAACATCCATAAAAATGAACAATGTATCTCGAAAAACCTTTTCTTCTTACATCATGGATAGTTTTAGTGTACAGGTGTTTCGTAAAGGCTATTTATGTTGCTGACTGTACAGCAGGTTATATTTACTATAGGGAAATTCTCATAGAATACCCGACCGCCCCGGAGCAAGGTGAGGTTAAGGCATTTCGCCTTTGATGGTAATCCTTAAAGTCCATTTTTTTATGTTCAAACAAAGATATTCATCAAAACACGTCCAGAAATTATCACTCATTACAAAGGCATAGAATTTATTACTGTTCAGTGAGGAAACCAATGTGTAGGTATACGAAATAATTATTGGTAGCTACTTATCGCGGCAACAAACAATTTAAAAGAACAGCTCAAAGATTTAATATTGAAATTAAAATTCCAGTATTCAAAATACCTTTTCAACCTTTAAAGGGCAAACAATAAGTTATTAATACATTAGTGCTGGGAGATAGATAAGTGACACAAACCATGTTTTGCGCAATCGATAAACATAATAAATGCTAATAGCTATTTGCATAAATATGTTTACTGCTTTTATTGTAGGTACCTATTCGATTCACGTTTAATCGTATTTAAATATAAAGTATATAAGGGGTTGACCATACAAGGTTATTTTCAAGTAACTAGCAATGACTTAGGGGTTGGAAGTACTCAATATCAAGCTTTCATACAAAAGATCAACCTTCCCAATTAAAGAGTATGAAAAGTTTGTTTTTTTTTCACATCAGGATTCGTCATATAATATAAGTTGTTCATATTAATAAGTACCCCTAAATCACTAAAGGTTTGTTACAAATAACCCTGTATAATTATTTATATGAGAGAGGAAGGTCATACGCATAATTTAAGAAATACCTACGACTCACCAAGGTATCGAAGAGCCCATGACCGATGGGGAGGAAATGTACTAGAGAGGACGTACCACTGCGCGCTGAGCAGGACTTCCTTCCATCTTGCCCCGATTATCGCATCCTTAACATCAATATCAAGTTAAATATTTTGCAAAAAAACATGGCGGATATTCTGCAAAAATTTATGTTTTGTAAAAGTGAATGACAATTCTGAATTCTGCAAAATATATAAGTCACACACGGATTAAACTGCTCTTGGCTCATCTGTTACCCTCCACGGGTAATGGAATTACATAAAATAAAACTCAAGTTCAATGTAGGTTTTATTCACGCGGTAGATCTCTTGTTATACCACTTGCAAGCGGTTTTTTTTCTGTTTAAGTTTAAGGTTTTTTCAGATATGGAGTAGAACTTGCTCCCGGCGTCTTTGTTTTCTGACTCCTACAATGTAGGGACTTTCAAGGCCAGAGTGAATAGGTTTCTTCTGGGTAAGCGTGCTCCATCTTAGGCTTCGTCTTTGCCTTTCAACGAGTTAGAAGCCAAACGCAAGCCCATTCGCTAGTGTTGTTACCACGGCTTGGAAGTCAGCCAGCTGAAAAGCCGGCAAGAAACTCAGCAAAGTTACATCTTTTTCATATATATTTTTAAGCAATCTGTCTACATTGTTCTGCAATGTACATCTTCAGATTGTAACAATTTTTTAGCTATACAGAACTTTAAATTAACGATGAACCTTATACTTATCTACACATTTAACCGCTAATAAAGTACCTATTTATTATAATTTACCTGTTGACTTGACAATGGATGCGGTCATAGTACCTATTTATTGTAAAAATATCTACTTATGGGTTAATAGGTAATTAAATCTGACATTTAGCTCCAACCATGCATTTAGCCTTCACATTTATTTAATTTCCGTGGTAAGTCGTCCTAGGTTATTGGTATTCATAGATTTATTTATAACTAGCCTTCCGCAGTTTCACTAATTTACCCCCTTAGGGGTTGAATTTAGAAAAATCTTTCCTTAGTGGATGCTTAATTGACTTGATGCAAAATTTCAAGTCTCTAAGTCCAGTGGTTTGGGCTGTGCGTTGTAACAGTCAGTCAGTTTACCATTTTATATATACAGACTATTCTAGAAGATAGAGAAGACATTTCTAGAAGACTATATCTGAGAGGTAAGATGATAGTTAAAGAAAATCTTTTAAAACCCAAATTTTAAGATAGCCTCGTCTCTTTCTGAGACGTTAGAAAATGATGGATATGTTACCGGAAAATAACAAGAACCGCAAATTTATAAATTTTCTAGGAAATTTATAAGCCTTCGTAGGATTGTAAACGAGAGATAAATTGTATTATTTTACGCCCACATTTTCGCAAATTGATAAACTTACCGAACTCACACGTAAAATAAGAAGTAATCAATAACCAAACGCCATGTGCGTCCTGATTGGTTGAATAAGTCACGTGTTCTTCCGCGAGTTTACGAATTTTCTAGGAAATTTATAAACATACCTAACCTTTTTTTTTTGACAGATGAGTCTCACCATGCAATACTGAAAAACCGATTCCATCAGATGTGATTGAAAGCAATGAAGTTTAATATTACAAAAGATACATAATCTAGATATTATGATGGTTTTTTTTTCTGGGTAAGCGTGCTGGGTAACGAGGTAATGAAAGTTCAGTGATAGTGACATAGAATACCGTGACGAATATTGTGGGTTCAAATACAATATTTGTAAATTTCCTAGCTTGACCTTTCGATGAAGGAAAATATCGTGTAGAAACCATAGCATGGTGGTAGGGTACTTGCTATCATCCTCAAGAAGAGAATTGTCTCCAAGCACTTACCACAGCAGTTTATATTGAGAACTAGTTTACTTCGCTTGTGCCACATTATCCAACGGCCGTGTTATCTCTCAAGTACTTATTTTGACATTATGGTGAAATAAACCTATCCATGTTAAAATAATAGATATTAGAAATACTGTTCCTAATTATAACTAAATGGTCCTGATAAAAATATAATGGTTTATACAATAATGCGCAACAAAAGGTAACAATATAGTCCTACTAATTATGATAAAATAAATGGCCTACAACAATAGAGCGACAATTGTGTACTATTATGTGACCCACTTATCAGCTACGACGGGAAGTGGGCAGCAAACTCCAAATTAATTGCCAACGCACACAATTATAACATACCATAAACACGTTGTAATGGTAAACAAGTTTATTTATTGCTCTGATTGTTGTTTTTTTTGTATGAAAAGTATGAAAACAGGATGTTATCTAATTATAGTAACATTATATTTTTGGCCTCTATTCAATGGCCTGCCTGGAAAAGATTTGTCAGTATAAGTTAGTCATGGATCAAAATCAAAGTCAAACTCGTAATCATTCTAACTACATTTCTTTCACAATCTCACTATGGTAAGTGATGATGTGGCCGAAGGTTGTAAGCTCACAAAGCTTAGAAGGAACTGGCTCTCAGGTACAGCTGCCGCACACCAATAGGTGTTTGGCGACAGATTTTCAACTTGAGAGTGGTAGCCAGTCAGGTACGTACTACAAAGTACCTTACCACAGTGCTATGGTTTCCTCACGATGTTTTACTTTTTTTTTAATGTCACAAGACTGGCAAGCAGGCAGGCGGTCCACCTGATGGTAAGTGGCAACCGTCGCCTATGGACATTAGCAATATCAGTGGGATAGCCAATGTGTCACCGAAATTTGAACTTGAGTCAAAAGAAATCAGAATATATTCCAAAATATTTTAACTAGCCTTTATCCGCGGCCTCACCCGCGTTGTAATTGTCTTATTTCACATAATACGGTCATTATTTAGCTTTCTATAACCACTGCTCAATGATACATTGAAAACCTTATTCAAGAAACTTCTTAGATATATACTTATTAGCACACTAACAGACATACAGACAGACAAACATAATGTTTTATAGTATGTAAGGATATGTTTATTACATCTATTTACATCACAACGTCAGCTATATCCTCTTCAAGTTGGTTGACAGCGTTAAATGTAACGAATTCCCCATAGTCGTTACAAATTTTGGTTACAGCATTACATGAGAGGCTTAAGGCTGTATATTTGCAATGTCCCTGTGGAGACCACTTTGCCAAATTGTCTTGGAGAGGTTGGGAATATTACATGGCGTTTTCATGGGAGTATATCGGAGGGAAGTGGGGTAGGTATAGATTTTTTAAGACAAACTTTGAATATTTGAAATTTGGTACATGTTTTTGGCATACGTGAGCTTTGCCATCATTCTGGGCACTTTGCCTTCTGACAGCGATCGTTTTTCATTTATTTAGTTTTTATATTTTTACTATCTTAGGTTTTAAGTTGTTTATTGTATAGTATTTAAAGTAAGTATACCAATGACTAGTTAAACCCGGTCACGCTTCGCTGTGGTTCAATTTGAACCTCGCGAACCGCTAAGAATTTCCCGTTCCCGTAAAAACTTGGGGATAAAAAGTGTATAATAATACTGTTACATAAAATTGGAACGTTGTGTAAAAATTTCAAATGAATCCATTAACTACTTTTCGAGTTTTGCGTACATGAACATACGGAAACTGAATTTTTATATTAGATTGCACCAAACAAAAACCAATCTTATTTTTTTTATACTTTCCTTTTTTAGGGTTCCGTACCCAAAAATGGGGCCCTATCACTAAGACATCGCTGTCTGTCCGTCGGTCTGTCTGTCTCCAGGCTGTATCTCAAGAACCGCTATAGCTAGACAGTTGAAATTTTCACAAATTATGTATTTCTGTTGCCGCTATAACCAAAAAATACTAAAAACAATACAACAACAAACATACAACAAACGAGTTTATTTTGCTGTTTTTATAGATAATGGTACGGAACCCTTCGTGCGCGAGTCCGACTCGCACTTGGCCGGTTTTTTTATTACCGCCCACCTGATAGTAATACGTTAGTTAATGTTTGGTTTCGTACTCATTATTAATAATGCGGGATCTTTTTACCCGTATAATGCTAAAGTACCATTTGGTGGGATGCTTACGTGTCAGATCACCCAGTTATAGTGTTCAGTTACGATTAACAGCGAAAAAAATACAATGGGGTCATGTGCGGTGTGACCACGTTGTTTGTTTGGGTCTGATTTCACCGCTAAAAACTTACGAGGCATTTTTTTTCTGTCAACATTTAGTTTATGTCATTGTTGTTATTGCAGGTGAAAAAAAGTTTGCAACACTTATAAAAAATGTATAAAATTAAAATCCTTTAAAAATTCTATCAGAATCTCATAGTGAGAATCTGGTAAATGGTAAGCACGCTTGAAGGTAATTGGCTCTTAAGGTGACGCCGCGTTAAGCTTAAAAATTTGAAATTCAACGTGCTGCGTCCCGCTCCCTACTATAGCGACCTCTCATAGAAAACCCGCGTAAACGGAACGGGCGTATGCGACAAAATGGTTTTTATTGCTTAATTTAAAAACTACAAATATATTTCATAAAACCTAAGTACAATTTATAGTATCAGTTTCAATAAATATACCTATGTAGAAATTTTGGAACCTCAAATCGATCCTCAATGCCGGTAAAATTGGAATCTCTTATTTTAAAGAGGTCTTTTGATTAATTATGTTGTGTTATAAAAGTTAACCAATCGTGTTATGCAACGTACAAAATAAAGTCAAAGACATGACGAATTCTTGCAATAAATTTCAGTTCGTTCGCTTCAGTCATTGTTGAGAAAAATCGGAATCTTTGCAACCAAAATCTTCAAGGCGTCGCCTTAATAAATTATATTCAATGTAAGTGTAGTAACTCAATACCCTACTAATAAAACATGATAGTTTTAGAAGAGAGCCAGTTATATATCTTCATAACTATCAAATTCTACTGGATTATAATTAAATCATTTAGCATAGCTTAGTGGTCGTGACGGATGCCACGGCGAAGGTCGTGGGTTCGAATCCTACGACGAGCTTGAGCTTTCGGTGAAGGAAAAACATTAAGAGGAAACCATAGCACGGTGGTAGGGTACTTTGTAGTAAATATGAAATTTGAAATTTGAAATTGAAATAATTTGAAATTTGAAATAATTTATTCATTCAAATAGGCCTTCACAGGCACTTAAGAATAGTCAGACTCTAACGCACGGTTCGGAAGGTTGCTTTTACTGAGAAGAGCCGGCAAGAAACTCAGCAATTACTCTTTTCAAAACAAACTTAAGACTATTACATAAAATTTATCCTGCAAGAGCGAGCGCTACACCCAAGCATTGTCGTCATTTAAATATTCATTAACGTTATAGTATGCCTTTTGTACTAAAATAGACTTAACACGTTCCTTAAATTTATGTAATGGCAAATTTAAAAGTGCAGGAGGGATCTTATTATAGAAGCGTGTACACAGTCCCAAAAATGAACCTTGCACTTTTTGGAGTCTATAAGCAGAGGTTACAAGTTTATGCTTATTTCTAGTATTAATAGTGTGCATGTCACTTGTTTTTACAAAAAGACTTATATTTTGTTGTACAAATAATATGTTTGCATAAATGTACTGCGATGCTACTGTGAGGATATTAATTTGTTTAAACTTATCTCTGAGGGAAGCTCGAGAACTCAAATTATAAATTGCTCGCACCGCTCTTTTTTGCAAAATGAAAATAGCTTCTATATCAGCGGCCTTACCCCAAAGCAAAATGCCATAGGACATAACACTATGAAAATAGCTAAAATAAACTAATCGAGCTGTATCTACATCTGTTAGCTGTCTAATTTTTCTAACTGCATAAGCAGCCGAACTAAGCTTCCCCGCGAGACATGATATTTGGGTGCCCCATTGAAATTTTGAGTCTAAAGTAATCCCTAAAAATACTGTTGACTCAACAAGATTGAGAGACTCATTATTTAGCACCAAGTTACATCCTATTTTTTTTACATTGGGTAGTGCAAATTTAATACATTTAGTTTTCTTTGCATTTAAAACTAAATTATTAACAGTAAACCAATTTAATACCTGAGCTAATGCACCATTTACATCGTCATAATTGGATTTCAGTCTATCAACACTAAAAAGCAGTGAGGTATCGTCAGCAAACAGTACAATTCCACAGGTATTTTTGACATAAAAGGGAAGATCATTTATATAAATTAAAAATAGAAAAGGACCTAGAATAGAGCCCTGCGGCACACCCATATGCACAGGAGAACCAGATGATTTAACTCTATTGACATCAACACTTTGAGTTCTTTCACCGAGATACGACTTCATCAGATCAAGTGCTGTACCCTTGACTCCATAATAATTAAGTTTACGTATGAGTGTTCGGTGATCAACACAATCGAATGCTTTAGATAAATCACAGAAGACTCCAATAACATTCTGTGACTTCTCCCAAGCGTTAAAAATATTTCTTAAAAGCGCTACCCCAGCGTCAACGGTTGAACGACCTTTTGTAAAACCATATTGCTCATTATGTAAGAGTTTGTTCAAATTAAAGTGAGCAATTAATTGCGTTAAAATTATCTTTTCAAATACTTTGCTCAGGGCTGGCAAAATGGAAACTGGCCTATAATTAGTAGGATCACTAGGATCTCCCGCTTTGAATAATGGTATAACTTTGCTATGTTTCATTAAATTCGGAAATTGACCAAAATCTACGCATTTGTTAAAAATAAAAGCTAAATGGGGAGCAATGTTATCAATGATACCCTGCAAAACAGTTACGGATATATCCCACAAGTCACCTGTGCGTTTAACTTTCAGATTTTTAAATGTTTTGACTACGTCATAAGGTGTAATATGCCTAAACCTGAACAATTCACAGCACTCTGATACATTGGCTTTCAATAATAATTCAGCATCTATTGGTGAAGAACTCAAAGAGCTAGTCGTATCTACCGGTATATTAGTAAAAAATAAATTAAAGGCATGTGCAATTTGACTATCTTCACAAATTATATTATTATTAATATTTAACTCAATACGCTTATTACAGTTTTGAGATTTTCCTCTTTCAGAGTTGATAATGGTCCAAGTAGTTTTAACTTTATTGTTTGATTGACTAATTTTATTTCTTAAGTATATGGACTTAGCAGAAGCACAAACCTTCTTAAAAATTTTGGAATATTTTTTAACATACTCAACAAAACTAATATTTTGATTGTATTTCTTCATGCCATACAGCTCATACAACTTAGCTCTGCTTCTGTAAATACCTACTGTTGCCCAGCCATTAAACTTAATGTTATTATTTAATTTAAAGGTCCTGGGTTTAAAAACCTTATCAAATTCTTTTTTTATAAAATTAAAGAGATCACTGTAAAGACAATCTGGTTCATCCTGTAACATTTTAACAGAAACAATTTTTTGATTTACATTATCTTTGAATCGGGCTATACGATTTAATGTTATAGGCCTACAAGTTATGGTATGTGGTATATCCTTTGTTTCATTTAAAAGAACTACCTTCTGACCACAATGATCCGAAGTCAAATCAGTAATAATAGACTTTTCAAGTACATCGCAGCAACAGAACACATTGTCAAGACAAGTGGCAGAAGTTTCTGTGATTCTAGTGGGCTCACAGAATAAATTGTTAAGATTAAATGATTTAAACAGATTAATTAATCCTAGTGATGTATGCGAATTTACTAATAAATTAACATTAAAGTCACCACATACAATTATACTCTTATTACAGGTTTGAGCTTTCTTAAGAGCATCTTCTAAAACTAATTCAAACAAATTATAGTCACCAAATACCTCCTAGTGTATTCCGATAGCTGCATTTGGAAGACACTCCTTTTGGCTCTGCTTACCACCTTCAGCCACATCTTCACTAACTAAAAAAAAAAAGCGAAAAAGTCAGCTGTTCCACACATATTGGTCGAATAGGTATTAAACTTATATATTTTATGATACAGTAGTTTTTTTTTAATATCCTACTAATCTGTTACATAAATCATGAATGACGTAAGTTTACCCCAATGTGCTATAAAGCCTCGGCTATAATACATTGCTGGGTGACAACCCATGCTGCGCCAGATTTATTGCTTCACGCGTCGGTGGATAGTGTCCTTGCATCGAGGGGGGGTTTTGTGTGGATTATATTAGTATGAAGATTCTTCTGAGAAGTTCATGTAAAGTCGTCAGGAAACCATAGCACAGTGATAAGGTATGTTCTAGAAACCACCTGATTGGCTACCACCTCTGTTGCCAAGCACCCATAGGTGTGTAACAGCAGCTGTACTTGAGAGTGAGTTCCCTTATAGGCTTTGTGTACTTACCACCTTCGGCCATATGGTCACTTAATATGATGAGATTGGGCAACATAAGCGTGATTAACAAAAATATATATATATCCGAATAGGATTTGTTTGTACATAATATTTTTATGGTTACCCAATATGACGATGCTAAGTAGGTGGAGAAGAAATATCACGGAAGGGTGATATAAATGAAGGTACTGACGACTTGTAAAATCGCAGGAGAGGCTGCGACTGGCGCTTCCTACAGATTGGTCCAATAAATATTCTGGGACATTATTCCTCACACACGGCCATCTGACCCCAAACTAAGCAGAGCTTGTACTATGGAAGCCAGATAACTGATATACAACATATACTACTTTTCTTTTGTAAATACATACATATATAGATAATGACACCCAGACTCAGGACAAACAGACATGTTCATGCTCACAAATGTTTGTCCTGAGTGGGAATCGAACCCACGACCTGCGGCGTGATAGATAGGGTATCTTACCAACCACGCCAACCGGCCCGTCAAATCCAAAACTGTAGTGTGTTTATGAATGTTGGGTCCTAGGGTCGTTTTATCATCAAAAATTATCGAAGCTGATGATGATGATGGTGATGATGATGAAATAGATTGTATTATTATCGTAAAGATATCATATTATTCATAAAGAAGGTAAGGTCATTGACATTTAATTTCTACCTCATAAACTGTCATTGCACTGAAATCTATTGATCAGTAATATTTTCGTCTTTAGCATTTTTGTTTTTATTGTAATGAATAAAATTTCACAATAAACTGTAATTGCTTCGCTAATATTAAAAATAAACGAGATATTGTCAAGTTATCTGCTGAATTATGTTACATAAAAAAAAGTGTGTGTGTGCAAGTCACACATGGTAGAAGTGAAACTTCTGAAAAGTCCCTGATTAAAATTCTGACGGAAGTAACTAACTTCATACCTTTATATTTTAAGATATCAGACATTAATTCAAAACTAAGAAGATAAATAAGATAAATGGCTAGGCTGTATGAGCTAGAACCCTTTGCCTTCCAAAATACGGGAAAACATAATAAAAGCAACATGGCGCGTAACTGAAAAACGTGACGATTTGCTACAAAAATTTCTCCCATACGTCGATAAAGAAGTTTCACTTCAATAAATGTAATAATGCTTACATTTGTATTATTATTTATATTATGCAATCATAAACGAACGAGCACATCGGTTCACGTTCTCTTTCAAGGTGATCGTAATCTTTGATTTGCAGATTTAAAATTGTAGGTATAATGTTTAATAATAAACTTTATTGCAGTTGAAGAGTAAATAAATTCACTATTACGAACCTCAACGCTGTTTTCTTATGCATTATAGACTTTTGAAAGCAAATAGGCTTTATACAAGTTTTATAACTGAAACGAATAATATAGTAATCTGATATCTGACATATCTTATATAGATAATATATACACAGAATAATGTTCATGCACATAAATGTGTGGGAATCAAACCCATAACCTGCAGCGTGGCAGTGAGGGTATCCAGCCTTTATACCAACTAGCCAATCAATTGTTATTTAAGAATTAGAATTTAACAAAAATATTACATGTACAAGTAACATTCTGATACAACGGGAATTTATATTGTTTTGAAGTAGTTCTAACTTCTGGCATAAAAAAACCTATTAGAATTCCACAAAAGACCATGCGTCATTTTGGGCCCAATTTTCAACATTGTTGAACAGCGTTGCATTTTTTTTTGAAAAGTGGGACCAGAGTTCATACAAAAGTGCCCATGGTCCTTTTAGTTCTTAATTTGAAATTACACTATTATTTATAATATAAATGTAATATTTATGTATCTTGGCAAATACTATTAGGAAAATCGAAAGTAAAGCAAACGACGGCGATTTCAAGGGAGCAGCACATTTGTTGTTTTCTAGCGATGTCGTCGCTACAGATACACCCGAAACCTTGTCTGCTTTAGAGTCGAAACATCCACCTCCGCTCCTAAATTTAAATCTCCCGGATCCGCCATCTTTTGACCAATCTTGTCTAAATTGTACCGCCAAAGATCTTTTGAGCGTGATTTTATCTTTTAAACCTGGCTCTGCTGGCGGCCTTGACGGTTTCACACCACAGCATTTCAAAGATCTTGTCTGTGGTGCCGCTGGAGATGCTGGTACCAAATTATTATCAAAGTTAACCTCCCTTATAAATTTAATGTTGGAAGGAAAGGTGCCGAGCGCCATTACCGAAATCATTTATGGGGCCAACCTTTGCGCTCTATCCAAAAAAGACGGTGGTATAAGACCCATCGCTGTGGGTAATACTATCCGTCGTATGGCCTCCAAAATTTGTTGCCGTCACATTCTCCCTCAAGTTTCGGAATTATTTCAGCCCATTCAACTTGGTTTTGGCTCAAAGGGAGGTTGTGAGGCAGCTGTTCATGCGGCTCGGACCTTTCTGTTAAATAATGGAGGTGAAGTTTTGCTTAAGGTTGACATAAAAAATGCATTTAACTCTGTCGATAGGGCCGCTCTGTTAACGCAAATTAAGGATATCTGTCCTGACTTATATCCATACCTTTGGCAATGTTATGGGCACCCTTCAAAACTTTTTTTTAAGGAACACCCACTTATTTCTGCTGTGGGTTGTCAACAGGGCGACCCTCTCGGTCCAGCCATTTTTAGTTTGGCAATTCATCCAATCATTTCCGGTTTACAGTCTAAATTTAATGTTTGGTATTTAGACGATGGCACCTTGGGAGGCGATGTTAGTTCTGTTCTCAATGATTTTAAATCACTGATCGAAAAATTTAAAAAAATTGGCCTTGAATTTAACTGCTCCAAATGCGAGCTACTTATTTCAGATTCTGTTACTGAATCTGAAAAACTAAAAATTATTCAAAATTTTAATGATTTGGCACCTAACATTAAATTACTATCAAAGGAGTCACTTCTACTTCTTGGTGCCCCTGTCTTAGACGAATCTATTCCTGGTTTCTTTGAGCAAAGGATTCAAAATTTTAACGACTCATCTAGTCGGCTATTTGAAATCAATGCGCATTATGCATTTTTTATTATAAGATTATGTCTATTTGTGCCTAAGTTTACTTATTTACTCCGATGTACCCATTTGTTTAAATTTGATCAATTATTAAATACGTTAGATAACATGATTAAGATTTCTCTGGCTAAAATCCTAAATTGTTGTTTTGATGAAAACAAAGTGTGGTCTCAGGCCACCCTTCCCGTGTGTTATGGTGGTCTAGGAGTGCGGAAAATTTCAGACATTTCACTGCCGGCATTTCTGTCGTCGGTATATAGTGTGGGCGACCTCGTTGGATCTGTTTTGGACCCATCTATTGGATCCGTTGAGGTTTCTCACCTATCCGATGCCAGAAATGCCTGGCAGGCAGCTTGTCCAGGCACAAATATTCCGTCGCTAACCTTAAGTCACTCTCAGAGAGAGTGGGACAAGCCTCTATGCGAAAAAACTTGGCAAAATCTATTTTCCAATTTTTCTTCAAATTCGGACCGCGCACGCTTGTTAGCTGTCTCTGAGAAGGAATCGGGTCTCTGGTTGCAAGCCATTCCATCTACAAACATCGGTACTTTGTTAGACCGAATCACTTTAAGTTTATGCATTTGTCTCCGTCTTGGTTCCAGGACCAATCATCCTCATCGCTGCCGCTGCGGAGACTTTGTCAACGAGCTCGGCCACCATGGGCTTTCGTGCTCTTTAAGCGCCGGCCGTTTTTCACGCCACGCGGCTCTTAATGATATTGTCCGTAGGGCTCTTGTTGTTGCCAACGTACCTTCTGTACTAGAACCAGTCGGAATTGCGCGTGACGATGGCAAGAGGCCGGATGGTATGACTTTGATCCCGTGGAGTGTTGGCAAGCCGCTGGTGTGGGATGCCACGTGTGTAGATACACTTGCGCCTTCCCACATACTGGCGACTTGTAAAGTCGCTGGGGCGGCTGCGACCGGTGCTGAAAAATCCAAATTTAAAAAATACGCTTGTCTTGGTTCTAATTTTTCGTTCATGCCATTCGCAGTTGAAACCATGGGTCCATGGGGGTTCGAGGCTCGCCGATTTGCTCGGATTTTATCATCCAAGCTCATCGAGGCTTCGGGAGACCGACGGGCTGGGAGCTTTTTCCGCCAACGCATAAGCTTGGCCATCCAAAAAGGGAACGCTGCCAGCCTGTTGGGAACCTTGCCTATCGACAGCAGCGAGGGCTTTGAGGATGTTTTCTATATATCATAGTTTGTATTTTTTACTTTAATTGTAAATATGTAAATAAATAGAAATAAATATTTAAAAAAAAAAAAAAAAAAAAAAATGTAACTGGATAATTTTAAATTTCTCATTCCAAATTTAAGAGAAGATTTTTAAATTAGGAATAAATCAAGGTAAAAAAAAAAACAATTTACAACAAAATCAAGGAGATCGCACCCATTCATGGCAAAAGGACATAACTGTATTTTATGTAAATATCATTAAATGGCCGACCTTTGACTTGGAGGCGCGAGGTCACTCCTTTGTTATATTATTTTTAATATCAAAAGTGTAAATAAATATTTCACTTCGTAAGTGTGAGATCGAATTAATTTTCACTTTAGGTCAAGATTGGTGTGCATTACCTTGGAAGGTAATTATTTTTGGCATTACATGACACTTTTCACTTTATTAATTGTTTACTTTACAAGATCGTTATGGCCTAGTTGGTAACCCACTCACAGATCGAAAGGATGAATATTTGAATATTTTTTTCCATTACTTTACAGTACAGCAATTAATAAACATAAAATAACATAAAATTACTAAAGATTTTTCAGAAAAATGTCTGATAGGGCGAAGAAGGATAAAGTCTACATATCATCCTAGTTTCGATTAAGATTTAAAACAATCGAATATAAATCTTGACACAGGGTTTATTTTCTATTAACACAATATAAGTACTCTTAAAGACAAGTATAAAACACTTACTCTACAATTTATCGGAAATTTGTAATCATCATACTGAAATTATATCAATAAAATCATGTGTAAAGGTTATTTGCAATAAAAAAGCATCGGACACAAGAAGTGAGACCAATGTATGCAAATTTATTAAAAGCAGCGAAACACGAAGCACTTTCACTCAGTGCGAGACCGATTGCGATTGTTTTAATCGAATTTCTTTTACTGTTTGGCTTAATACTTAATACTTGAATAAAGTCAGGTACTTTGTTGATGAGATTTTATTACAAACATTTCATTAAAGATCTTCGTTAAACTTTATGTAAATCAAAGACATCATAGAAATGAATTTGAAAAACATAAAAATATTATTTTATTCTGAATTTTAATTAGGTATTATTATGCCTTTAGGTGAAGACGATTTGGAATAAGGGGAACATTACCTTTGCCTACCGCATCTTATAATTAGGCATAGTCACCAATCGCCGCGTAACATAATTTCAAAAGGAATACATAATATATTTATGAGAAAACTGGAGCTGTTTAGGTACCGTCACAATAAAGAAAATAATCTCCTCAAACACAACTTTATAAATCCCAAAATAAAGTATTTAATCCAGTAAATAGCACAGGAAACAAAATCTTCCATTCAATATCTCAATATCTGAACAACAAAAAAAACCTTTAAAACAAAACAGAGCCCCGCCCCAATAAAGGTTAAAAATAACGCAATAAAAGTGGTAACCCACATTCGCTATAAACAATTTACGATAAATGAACCTTTGTATGTAGGCCGGGTCGGTCGACATTTGCCTAAGGTTGCGTTGAACTTTGCGCACTTACGGTGCGTTGCGAAAGCTCGCGCTCCTTGTGGAAATTATTTCACTTCCTGCCGTGCGATAAATCACTTGTATGGCTCCCGGTCTATTTCCAGTACATTGGGCGGGGAGCGGGAGTTAGGTTGGGGATACACCTAGTTTCACCACAATGTGACGATGTGGTCGAGTGATAAGCGGTTTTTACTGAAGCACTTGATATAACTCTGATTATGATATTTTGATACATTTAAATATATTACACAATCGAATATTATGGTATTTCTTTTGGTCAAACACTAAAGTTTATTATTTGGTAGTTAAATATGCATGACACAAACACAATTTGGACAAAAGAAATGGCCGAGTATCTACTCTTTTATCAAATGTTATGAAATTTTCTGTTCATATTGACGAGAAACAAAATGTTTTTTTTCTTCAACAATCTCATATTTTGAATCAACGTATTTCAACCCTGTATGGTGATCTTTTTGGCAATCGGAGACGCGATCATATTTCACCGTTATGACATAATAATTGAATTCATCTGTGGATTTACATATTTTTGCATATAAGTACAGTATTTTTAAAGTTACATATATATGTCATACTTATCATGAAATGTAAGGTTTTCGTGTGGATGTATAACTGTATTTTATCGTTGTCAGATAATATTGAAGCAGGGCAGGGGTAAAACTATGACGTAACTGACAATGTAATAAAGATTACTGACACTGTATCGTATCAAAGCCCAAATATTGGATGATGCATTTATATAAAGCCCTGATAGCTTATTTTGTGTCAAAAAATTAATTAATTTTATATTTTGAGTTATCAAGTCTGTTACTAAACACGTGCATGTAAAAAAAAAACAATTCTTTTAATTTAATTAATTTCTCATAAATTAAACATAAATTTATAAATCCTATCACTATCTCAATGCTTTTCTGTATTTATTGTTACCTTACTAGAGTGATCAATTTAGCCACAAGACAGTCACAAAGCTGGCTGCCTTGTGGCTGTCTTGTGGGAGCCACACCACCAACTACGTCCCCAACCTAACCTATCCGCGCACGTTGCCAAGGCGATGGCGCGAGAGCCGAACCAAGGAAACTTAGATGATTGATATTATTGTTGCCGAAGTACGGCCGCTTTAACAGATAACACTGCTATATATAACGTGCAGCATATAGCGGTTACCGTTTGCTAAAGTGCTATTTATGTGTAACTTAAGTTTTGGGTTGCAATGATATATGGTTTTGAACTTAGAACATAGGCTAGGAAACCGCTAAACGTGCCAGGAAAGAGTATAGTACATTGTGGTAGGGTACATTGTAAACCCACCTGACTGGCTTACACCCTGAAATACTATTAGTATATTCTGGATTTTGAAGCTTTCACTACACTATTCGAAGTTGCCTGAAGTTAGCTGAATTAGAGTGTGTAGGGAGATACTTCGTGCATCCTCGTTCCCCGCAAAAGCCGGCTAATTACAATCAGGTGGTCTTTTGTCATAAAAAATACTCAAAATTAATGTACAAAAGTTAGAGACATGTACTGATAATAATATAGCCTTACTAATTAGTAAATTTACTACTTAGATTGCGTCTGTTTGCCCACCTTTGGCAAAGACCTCCATTTCTTTCTAAGTACTGTTCTGTTTACCGCTTTCCTAGTCCATGTTTTCTCTGCTATGACTTCGGTTTTTTTTTTCTGTTTCTTGGGTACCAAAATACTATGACTTTATCCTATTTACTTAAGAAATCCCACCAATCAGATATCTCCATGCCATTTATAGAAGTTCTCCAAACTAACATATGCAAACTTTAACGTAATGTCCCTAAAGACCTGAGATAAAGTTATCGACTGGCAGCGGTGCGGAGGTCCATTTAGTGGCCAACTGCGAGCGGTTTAGATTACTAATGGCAGAGATTCGGGTCCTGAGAGGTATCTGATGATGACTTCTTATCTTATAATATTATAAATGCGAAAGTTTGTGTGTTCACTGAACTCCGTAAAGGTTGAACGGATTTGTATGATCATAATAATTTTTAAGACATTTTTTTCATTCAAATTGTTTTTTAATGTTACGGGTTCAAATCCCACAATGAGTTTAAAGTTTCAGTGAACAGTACTACATACCTATTTACTCTATTTTGAATGTATTCTAAGTACCTAAGTTCTATGTAGTCATTTATATGAATGTTTGTGTAGATACAATGTTTAGTTATCATAAGATTTTCTCAGGTAAAGCCGCGGGGTTAACGCTATATCATAAACAAAATCGCAATTTCCAGAAAATTATCCATGAAAATCGAGTTAAATTCAGCACTTAAAATGATATTACAAAGTTACCATTAAAACCCGACGTTTGACTATAAATTATAATTTACCTAATGTCAGTTTGTCCGTCTTGCCATTTAGTTTACAGTTCAGCAATTGGGTTAATTAAAGGGTCAAATAGGATACAGGAAGTTAATACTTACCTTATACATATGTTGTATTTAAGATAATTTAAGGGAAGATTGGGACTCGCGGGCAAATTGGATTTAATGAAGTAATTCTGCAAAATTTATTGCTTATTACGGGTCTATATTATTATATTCTCGTTTGTTTGAATAAAATGATGATGTAAATTGCTTAGTAATGTATATTGGGCAGCATTTGTGAGTTTTTAGGCAGTGTTATTTAATATATCGAGATTGTGGTCAAACATAAACTTATTATTGGGAACTTTGCCTTTGCTTTTTTTAATTTTTTACTTTGTATAGACTTGTGTTTGACCGCAATCTCACTATGGTAAGTGATGATGTGGCCGAAGGTGGTAAGCACACAAAGCCTAGAATCTGGCGCTTGCGTTCATATATATATATATATAGTATCACTCGCGCGTTGCCGATCCTTCCCCCCACCCCGATGAGCTCTGGCGACCTTACTCACGCGCAGGAACACAACTATAAGTTATTTAGCTGCGGTATTCTATAAGATGGAGGTACATCCCCAGTCGAGCTGCTCTCTGAGCGACACATCGCTATGCTCTACCTCTCTTAATTTCTCTCTTTTTGATGATTTGAATTAAAATTAAAAGTGTATTAAAAGGCAGAGATTTTTAATGATTACACCGGTTATTGTAACACCGGTTATTTTTGGTACTATATACTAATTACATACCTACAATACTAAATGCTTAGTAGCTATAAGAAAGACAAAAGAAGAGTGTGGAAACCGACTTTACTAATCGCGCTCCATCAAATTTCGCTTAGAAACTCCAAATATATTTTCATAGAGTATACCTAATTACCTTAGACAACCCCACAGAAGATTTACTTTCAAGATAAGCTAGTAATAAACAGTTTAGTCGATAATAACTCTAGCAAGGCGCCATTGCAACGTTCATTCGATTTTACGATGCTCACAAAACGATTATAATGCATTATAACCGAGCCGGAACGAGATACCCGCCGATTATCATAAAACTTAACGTGTTCTTAGAACTATACAATTTGGCAGGAATATATTTAGCTGCGTTACATGTGAGATTTAGATTTTTTTTCATGATAATGATGGATTTATGATATTATTCTCGGAAATCTGTTTGCTTTTATATCTTCAGACATGTGACTACATAAGAAAAGTGTTATATATTTACGAGTATGCGGGTTGTTACAAAAATGTGTTGTAGTGCTTATTTTAATAAGAATTAAGGGCTTACTTATGGGCATTCGGAAATCGCGAAAGGTTTGATGCATACATTTTGATTGAAATGGTTGAAATTTTCATCGAACCTATGGAAATTAACGTTGGACCAGTATTCTAATCTAAATTTACAAGATGTTGGCCCGCGATGAACCCCGAAACTAGTTATCCGTGTGTAATTTGTTCCAACTTAAAAGATAGCATAGTTTTTATCCCGATTATTTCCCATTTTTATACCGAGAATGCGGGTGAAACCGCGGCGAATAGCTAGTCACATTTAAGAAGCCTTTTTGCTTCTTAGCTCCATAATATCTACTTAAGGTTAGCAGAGTTCAGTAACTCCTAACTTTGTACAGTATTATGTATTTATACGATTTCTCAGTTACGTTCAATTGACTGCTATATTTGGCTCGGTGAATATTTAACTTGAGTAGGTACTGCTAAATTGTGAATGAGTTATTATTGCTTTCTCCATTCATTAGATATTGATTCATTCCGTATTTTAATATTGATTAGGACCTGAAAATCGTGACGATTACGTGACGATTACTGGACTAATATGTGGGGATATAAGACCTAAAGAATTTAGTGACGTAGATATTTTTTCTATAAATTAGAATTTTCTTGAAAAATATCTAATGGTATAAAAGTACAAGACTGACTGACTGATTGATTGACTGTACCTGGTGTCGCAGAGCCTAAGCTAATGATCATAGAACCTTTAATTTTGGAGGATATAAGTATTCCTTTTGTAACGTAAGGGTGTAATAAGAAAGATTTTTCCGAAATTCAATTCCTAAGGGAGTAAAATAGGGAATCGGGAGTGAAACCGTGTGGCGAAAACTAATGTCACTTTTTTTATTTAAAACTTTAATTTCTAGGTAAGCAGAAGATCCTAAGTAATTAACTATTTTTCAACTTCCTATTAGTTTACAAACATCACTATCTCTAGAGCTAATTACCAATCCTAATAATATTATAAACACGATAGTTTGTGAGGACGGATGGATGTTTATTACTCTTTCACGCAAAAACTACTCAACGGATTTGGATTAAATTTGGCACACAGATAGAATATATTCCGAGTTAACATTATGCATACTTTTTATCCCGCAAAAATATAAGATCCCCCGGGAACGCGGGTGAAACCGCGGCGCGAAAAATAGTCTTAAATATACTTTAGTCGCCATAACATCTAGCAATAAATCCTGAAAGCAACCCACAAAGGTCGAGGAACGAAGTACCAATACAAATCGTAGCTCGTAGAAAAAAATAAGCCTTACCAAAGTGACTTTTGAAGCGTAACATTATTATGTGAAATGATTACCATAAGTACAACGATCTGTTAGTGCGATAAATTGAATTTACCGACCCAGTTGTCGAGCACAAAGGGTATACTGGTAGGAAGGTGGAAAGTGGCCAGCCGACTGTATCTCCTGAGCGGTGGTGTGAGTTCCCATTGCAGTACGATGCGAGACTTGTGACGCACTTTCGCCCCTCGGTTTTACTTATAATGTTTCCGAATAAAAAGTATCCTATGTTATAATCCAGGATATCATTTATTTATATGCCAAGATTGAGCCAAATCCATTCAGCTGTGATTGAGAAACAAACACTTTTATGCCAGCCATCCCGACTTATAAAGCCCTAAGTGCTCTTTATAATAGATATACTCATATTGTTAATTATATAATTTGGACATTTTTCACACACGGCCATCTGACCCTAACTAATCAGAGCTTGTGTTATGGAAGCCAGCTAGCTGATATACTACTTTTAATTTGTAAATATATACTTATATAGATAATTACACCCAGTCTCAGGACAAACAGGCATATTCAAGCACACAATTTATTTTTTATACAACATAGTCGGCAAACAAGCTTACGGCCCGCCTGATGGTAAGCGGTTACCGTAGCCTGTGAACGCTTGCAACACCAGGGGTATCACTCGCGCGTTGCCGACCATTCCCCCCTCCCCGATGAGCTCTGGCGACCTTACTCACGCGCAGGAACACAACTATAAGTTATTTGTTTGCGGTATTCTGTAAGGTGGAGGTTTTTTAATCGCGAGAAGTTTATGTTAGTTGGAATTAAATTATGGAATTATCATGAGATTTCTTTAACTCTAGCTCTGAAGGTATCCAGATTATAATAATAATCATCATCAGTCTATGAAAGTACATTATTTAATATAGGACTATTCAACAGTATTCCACCAATATATTATTTTGTTTATAATGAGGTTATATCTATTTATTTTCAGTGGTCGTGATACCCCTATGGTATCATGGTGAAAATGATTCTTGTTTCGTTTTGTATCGGGACATAACATCAGGCGTGAGTTGGACTTACTTTTTGGGGTAGCGACCGGTCAGGTTAGAATAAATTAACGCATTGTTTTTATCTACAATATTATTAATTAGTTTTTTGTTTTAGAAAGTTGATTTTTGATAATTTTGTGTGTACACCATTAATTTTTGTAATAAAACTAAAAATATGTTTTTTTCTCATTAAATATTTTACACATATGTAAATCCTATAAGAACTTACATATATTATTCATTTTATGAGAATAACAGTTGCAACAATACTTTTGTTTATGTGACGTATGAGAAATTAATTTTGGATGGTACCGTCATAAACTATTTTTTCTCATTTCCGTCAGTTTCCTCTCTTTTGTTTGCTCCCTCTGTTCCTTATATACCCAACAAATTAACTCAATCGAAACTTTTCATCAAAATAAGTTTAGTAGTTTTTGGACAATTAACATACAAAGTTACGGGCTGGTAGCTTCCGAATTGCCATTTCATCTATGAAAGAAAAGGATCGATATACTAGCTAGATAGAAGTGTGAGTGAGACAACGAAAGGCTTTGTTTTCGGTAACAATAGAAAGGACGGATTTACGAGCTTCAACTTGGGGTATTGTTTTAGGGTTCCGTAGAACAATGTAATAGGATCGTTTGTTACTCAGTCTGTTAGTCGGTCTGTTTGTCACGTGATATATGGGGACTTAATAATCATTGTGTATAATTAAATTATGGGGAAATTATTGTGTGTATTTTAGTCTATGGCGGAGTAAAGACCGTATTCTACAACAAATTGTATGTCTATGATTCCTATTTTCATGCTTCTAGGCATCCCCTATTAATGGAAAATTATTTCTTTGCAGGTATCGACATTTTATACGAAACCAACCTGCCAAATTCCAGCTTCGTAAGTATCGTAGTTTTAAAGAAGTCGTGATTAATCCGTGAGTGCTATTTCGCTTCTATACAAGTATATAGTAGATAATCCATATTTAACCAAGAATAAAGCTTATAATATTAGTGTAAAGCAAAAAAAAACAACTTATGTTGAAATTCGCATAGTTATGGCTAGATTTGCTGTATTAATATTATGTTTTATTTTGTGTTGGCTTAGAACTATTTTCAGGTTTCTTATGTTTGACCACAATCTCATAATGGTAAGTGATGATGTGGCCGAAGGTGGTAAAAGCACACAAAGCCTAGAAGGAACTGGCTCTCAAGTGTAGCTGCCGGAACACACAAATGTTTGGCGACAGATTTTCAACTTGAGGGTGATAGCCAGCCAGGCGGGTACTACAAAGTAGACTACCACCGTGCTATGGTTTCCTCGCGATGTTTTCCTTCACCGAAAGCTTAAGCTCATTGTAGGATTCGAACCCACGCTATCATCACCTTAAAACCTACCTTACCCTACCTTTTACCTTGTACATATAGATGAAAGGATAAAAAATACCTAACAAACCGATAACCTTTAAAAGTTACAATAAAATCGCGTGACGAGCGACATTGTGTCACTCTCAATTTTATTACCAACCCCCCACTCCCATCTATTAATATTTAATAGCACCATGATTATAAACACCTTGACAATTATTTACTACTTAGGCGTAGATATGAAATAATGTATGGAGGTGACGTGAAACTTTCTATCATGAATCATTTTCACAAAAGAATAAATTACAGGATTAAATTTGTTATGACAAACTCATTATAGGCTTTTGTGAGGTGAAAAGAGTTGGGCTAAAATTATATAAAAAAAAAAACGCTATGATATCTCGATGGTAGTGACATAGAATTACGCGGTGAAGATCGTCTCCAACTCTTCAATGAGCCTTGAGTTTTCAGTGAAGAAATCATCAAACTCAAAGTCAAAGCCATTTATTCAGTTTAGGCCCTAGGAAAATACTTATAAATGTCGATTTAACTGCAGATACCACCGGTTCGGAAGAAGCCTTCACCTCAGATGAACCGGTAAACTCAGCAAGGTATTTTATATTGATATTTTTAAGATCCGACAATTTTTTTATCGTCAGGAAACCATAGCACTACCAGTGTGTTAGCAAAACGAATGACCTAACAACTGTCAATCTGAAAATGATCAAACACTGATCCGTGGATAATAAAGATGACATAACAACATGATGACGTAGCAATATGCAACTGTGCAACTATTTGCGTTGCTAGCATGACAGCTCGCAGTTACCTGAATTAGTGTGGTCTAAGTTATAGGATATTAAAGAATCCTGTAGAAGAAAATATTGAAGGACCATACTGCAGCATAAACTAAGAGGTGTCCTTTGTGCGAGTCTAAAACAAATGCCTTTTATTTATTTATTTCTTTATAGAGAAGATAGATCACAAATCTTAAATAAAGAAGAAAAAGATTATTTTGAATCCAAATTTGCTTGGAATGTAAGTAATTGGTTTAGGCAATGCGCAGCTATTCCTTTGAATATAATAGTACATTGTCGGCAAACAAGCATACGGCCCGCCTGATGGTAAGCGGTTACCGTAGCCTATGAATGCTTGCAACACCAGGGGTATCACTCACGCGTTGCCGACTCTTCCCCCCTCGCCGATGAGCTCTGGCGACCTTACTCACGCGCAGGAATATTCATTTGGATATGAAATTTTTGAAACTTTATCTTTGTGACACACACACCGAATTGTTCTATAGTATATGAAAATTTCCGCCCTGACGTGCCGTAACCGTAACCAGTGTGTAGAAATAAAGTCCTACAACTTAAGAACAACATTTTTGACATTTCGGTGACGTCATATGAGTGATTATACCCAATCGGCTATCTTGAATTTATTTTGATAAATTCATTATTGATCCGCAGTCCCGCTACCGCTCGTAACTCGCGCCCTATTTTACTTGATTACAATTTATTACATGTTTACTGAACTTAGCGAACAATCGAGGCAATTTCGCGACGATTACACTTGCAAATGCATTGGGAAATAATTGTTGTATTGATTGTTTTGTTCGTCTATTTAAATTTTATGTTGTTTGTGTTAGTTTCAAAGATAATTGTGATTTATAGCGAGTTACTCGATAGATATTTACGATTGTTTTCATTTATTACTCGCTTTCCGCCCTGCGGAATCACTTGCTCCCTCCTAGGGGTTGAATTTTGAAAAACCTTCCTTTGTGGATGCCTGTCGCTAATTAAGGAAGCTGTGTGCAAAATTTCATTCTATGTACGTGGATTTTCAGTCAGTCAGACAGTCAATTTCTCCTTTTATATAGTACCTACTAGCATCCCCTGCGGTTTTATAAGAAAAAAAAAACCCGTTTTCCACATTGTAGGCTATCTGCGTACCAAATTTTATTGCGTACGGTTCAGCGGCTTATTCGTAAAAAGGTAACAGACTGAGTTACTTTCGCATTTATAACATCTATTAATGAGTGCTTGTGAAGACCTATTTGAATTACATTATACCTATAAAGAATTCTACAATATTACTTATGCAAAGTATTTTTGAAGGCCAGTAAACAAATAAAAATACCTATGTCTTCTATTTGTAAACAGGAACCGTACATTTTCACGCAGGTAACCTAAATTTCGTGTAATTAAGAATATAAACAAGTGTAGGTAATAGTGCATAAATTAAAACTGTAACGGCTAGTTGTCGGAGGCGCTGTAAGTACAGTCACGTTCATTTGTTTGTCTGCTCGAGGGCGGAATGCTTGGAATTAACCTACGCATACTTACATTGGAATATAGTTGAGGACAAAATAAAGTGTACATTATTTTTCCTTATTTTTTATAATTTAAGGGGATGATAGCTCAGTGGTAGGGATGTCAGATGCCGCGGCGAAGGTCGTGGGTTCGAATCTTATAATGAGCTTGAGCTTTCGGTGAAGGAAAACATCGTGAGGAAACCATAGCACGGTGGTAGGGTACTTTGTAGTACCCGGGTGTCTGGCTGGCTACCACCCTCAAGTTGAAAATCTGTCGCCAAACACCTATTGGTGTGTTCCGGCAGATGCACTAGAGAGTCAGTTCCTTCTAGGCTTTGTGTGCTTAACACCTTCGGCCACATCATCACTTACCATAGTGAGATTGTGGTCAAACACAAAAAAAAAAAAAAAAAATGTATCTTTCTATTCTTGACTACAATTTCTCCATGGTAGTTGTTTCAGGTTCTAATTTCTAGTTTGAGGTACCACGATCGATTCCCTTGCATCTAGTTGTACCCAGGTCATCGATGCGAGGTTATTTCATCACCCGGTACTAAAATTTTATTCTGGGCTAGTTCTACCTACAGAAATTTCGATCAAATTGCCAAAAACTTCGAGAAATTTAGTCAAATCCAAGTCAAGGGGTTTTCCCAAGGGAGTACAGTATGGGGGTGTGAAGAGATTTTTGCAGGGTCGACAACTCACGAGTTATTCCCTTGGTGTAGCAAGCGTCAATAGGCTACGGTAACCGCTTACCAACAGGCGGACCGTAGTGATATAGAAAAAAACATAGACGTATTTTTGTCATCGTTTTTTAGTAATCTTATTGGGTCTTTACTCATAAACCTTTTATAAACCAATGTATAATTTCACAGAATATTAAGTCATCTCTTGAATGGTATACGTGACACCAAGAGCATGCAATTACTGAGTTCTTAATAACCAATATAACCTTTTTAAAATAAATAGGTACGTACGTGTGCTTGCTCACTTCCTGTCTGCCGGAAATTGCCGTGTCCTTATGCAATTTAACTTCCAGTACTGTGAATTCACGTGTAATTAGTCGTAATGATATAATTTATCATTTACTTTTCAAAGATTTTTATTTATAATCAAGCTTTTATTTTGTTATATATATATGTACCTGTATAAGTATCTAAGTGTTCTGGCAGTGTCTCTTGAGAGCCAGCAGCCTAGAGGTCAGGAATACATTAGAAATTCCCCTAGTGTTGCTAATACCCGTAAGCAGTGACGACTTTACGACAGTCGAACTCGCGCACACCAAGGTTTCCGTACAACCTTGTAGGTATGTAAATTTTGCCGTTGGTAAACTGTTGTCCCCATACATCGACATAGGTGGCGGTCAATTTACCAACTGCAAATAATTTTATAATCGCAAAATAAAAAATTAACAATAAATTTACGGTTTTCGGATTTTTTCCTTTATTTGTGCTATAAGAAATTGCTTCTTGCCAAATTTCATAATTCTAGGTTAACGGGAAGTACCCTTTAGATTTTGATTCCCTTGCGGGTAGTTGCAAGTCTCAAAATATGAGGCACAAACGGCCGTATCTTTTGATTGCGTTGACTTAGAAGTTTGATTGTTTCACAGCTCCAAGAGATTGCAGATTTGAGTATTTGATATTAATTTCAACTTGATACCTCTACGCGTTTCTGAGAAAAAGGTCTTGACGACAGACGGACAGACAGACAAACAGCCAGACAGATGGACAGACGGACAACGAAGAAATCCTATTAGGGTTTTTTCTTCCTTTTGACGTACGGAACAATTAAACTAAAATGTATGTGGACTGATAATTTAATGTGGTCACAAGTGTAAAGCTGCAAGTTTATGGTAACGTTAGGGAAACACGCGAGTAGAGGGAAAAAAAGCATGTAGTATTTTTTTTCTGCCAACTTCCGTATCTTGTTAATAACTTCCATAATGTAGTGTCCGTGGTTCGTGTGGTGAGCGGTTTTTGTGCAACTATGTGTATTGAATTAGTTTTAGTTTGTTTTTGGATTAATAGAGTTTCATTTAGTTTTTCGTCTTACTTCTTATGCTATTTGCTCGACGGTTTTTATTTTTTATCGGTTTTTTTGTAATATTTAATATGAATCTACCAAAATGGCTGAAACATAAATAAATCATAGCCTAACCTATGTTATTACCGATTGCTCCATATTCTATTAAAAATCCATTTTTTTTTATAATTTTCATTTTCATAATAAATATATGTCAACGAGAGTAAACCAGCGTGCCAAAATTAGTTAAACATTAATGAAGCAAAACAAAACAATTTAATTATTAACCTTTAAAATGAATGCCTTGGATGATCTAAATTAAAAACATGGCGAAATAAACTGTATTCTGTGAGAGATAAAGTACATTTTGTATTTATGGACTTAATAAAACGACGGCTAGTCACGAAACAGTTCGCTATATCCATCAAAAATGAAAATGATTTGGACATAAAAGTAATTAAAGTATAATAAGCTTCTGAAATATATGAAAGTAAGGTTCGTAATAATATTTACATTGCCATTCGAAATTCAAGCTTAAGATTTCACTCAATAACGACTAGAATTGTTAAAAACTAACAAAATACTTAAGATACAATGAATGAAACATATGCGAAAATTGAAAATTCAACCGATTTACTTATTTAGATGTTTGAATAATCGTTCCATCTCACTCTTATTGTGTTATTAAAAGTAGAATATGAGTGAGAGCGAATATTTTTTTATAAATTAAAAACAATATTCCATTCTACAATTTTACTATGTGGCTATTTAGTCAGCTCAGTGTACATACGGTTTGTTTATGGCATTGTATCTACTGATTTTGAGCTGACACCCATTAACTAGTATACAAGAAAAAACACAAAACAACACTTACAGTAAAACAAAAGAGTGCATAAAAAATAACTAGTCCGCCATCTTTGGGAGTCCACCATATTGGATTTAGAATGACGTCACTTAGCTTACCATGCATTGTCATCCAAACTAAACGTGTATGCAAAATTTCAGCAAAGTCAAAGTCAAAGTCAAAGCCATTTATTCAGTTTAGGCCCTAGGAGGGCACTTATGAAGGTCGAATTTACTGAAGCTACCACCGATTCGGAAATCAGCCTTCAACTGAGAAGAACCGGTAAGAAACTCAGCAAGGTTACATTTTTTATATATATTTAGCTGAATCGAAAACCGGGAAGTCAAGTCAAATTTGACATCGATGACTTTTTTACATTGTTATAAGTGAAGCTTATAAAAGAGTGACAAAGAAACGATTAAAAAACCAGGCCATATATGCAATATAAGAATCACAGAAACAATTAATCAAAAGCGTGTTGCAAATTAAATAAAACATCTACGGGAGCTAATAAAAGTGTAAGGTAATAGAATAAGCCGATGGAACCTGCCGTGCGGATAGAAAACGACGCGCAGCGACGTGAAGGTCGCGCCCACTCGATACCTGCAAATCTTGTTACCGTATTATTGACAGGGAATGAAGAACACTGGATGAGACTTTCTCGATAAATCGCCACTCCAGGAAGCTGATCATAAAGAGTTAACTAAGGGGATGTTCATGAGGCTTGACCATCGACGAATGCTTGCATGCCTTTAAGTTTTCTACATGTTACAGAAACTATTCAACCTGATTCCACCATTTTATTATTTAAACCGCACCGCGAATCACCAGGAACTTTTTTAACCAAACATCTTCGACATACCATACAAAATATCGATAAGATGTTTTACATCTATATTTATAACTAGCTTCCGCCCTGCGGTTTCACCCGTTTTCCCGAGGGATCTTGTGTTTTCCGTGATAAAAAATAGCCTATAGCCTCCCTCGATAAATAGGCTATCCAACACTGAAATAATTTTTCAAATCGAAACAGTAGTTCCTGAGATTAGCGCGTTCAAACAAACTCTTCAGCTTTATAATATGTATAGATTTAACCCACTTCCAGTGGGTCGGATTGACTTAATTTTTGGTATACATTAGTGTTTTTTTTATATATAAAGATTGATGTGCGTATTGTTTAATTAAAAAATAAATACCCGCGGTATCCCTTCCTCAAGAAGTCAGTTATCCAATGCAAAAGATTTTTTTCAAATCTGACTAGTAGCTCCAGGGATTAGGGCGTTCAAACAAACAAAAAATCTCTTCAACTTTATTATATTGGTATAGATATATTCTAAAATCAGTTCTCGTCTCGCGTCATAATAATAAAGCCTCCTTCAGACCACTACAAAGTTACCAAGCCACAACTCATTCCAATCTAATGCTTTTAATGATTATGCAGCGTGGTTAGCACCTTTAATTGTACTGTAATAATTAATGCAACAAACAAATGTAACAATAAATCATATTATAAGTAACGAGACTATTTATCCAATCCAGCTGAAGGTCAGATTGATTAGTTTTTAATCTTATTACGGAGTACTTGTACTTGTACTTGTACTTGTGTCGTGTACTTGTAAATTATAAACTTCCTTCGCATCTATTTCAAAATCTTTCCTAATTTAGCTATAGGTTCTGCCGCGTGTTTTTACCTGCGTTCCTTAGGGATCTCATGTGGAAATACTTATGCCAAGATTCACCCAAATTCGTTCAGCCATTTCGAAGCTGAGACACCAAAGAAGATACGAAGAAACCCTTTGCCTTATACAGGGTTATTTTTAAAGCACCGGCAGTGCTTTAGGGGGATGGAAGTAGGTACTCATCAATATGAACAACTTTTACTATGGGATCAACCCTGAAATCGTGAAAAAAAAAACCCCCTAAAGTACTGCCGGTGTTTTGAAAATAACCCTGTATAGGCTACTTTTTATCCTGAGAATGCGAAGTGAAGTTTCGTGGCGTAAGATAGTACACATACATATTATATATTGGAGTAAGATGGACATTTCTGTGTATTTTTGTTTGGTTTGTTCACTTATCTTGTAAATAATACTCGCAACATTAATATTTAACAGTTTCTCAATCACCCATCCACCTACACACGACTCCCTATGCCCCAAGCCCGGTATTATCAAATCTCCTCCACCTCCCTCCCGCACCACACATAATTTCCACACGTCAGCACACCGCCGTCAATCCAATTGCCATATAACGAGAAAATTCTGCTTTTTGAAATCCTGTCGTTGTCATTGAAACACTTATAACGTGTTTTTTTTTTGTCAGAAGCTGGCTGGCAGTACCCCTGACAGTAAAGACCTTTACAAAGCCTAAAGTGCATATGTCTCTGCATGGATAAATAGATACGGAATCCAACTTTAATACCACCAACTCGTTCTAAATTAAAAACCTGTTTAAACAAAACAATACATACAAATCCTCTAAAATGATTGATGAACAAATTGACGAGTTAATTCATTTAAAACAGCTCATTAAAGTGATGGAAATCATGTTTAATGTTGCATCATTCGATACTGAAACGAGTCAGGGCTGTTTACGATCACGTAACGAACAATCGAGCGAAAATTAACTTTGTTATTGCAATGCTCAAGGTTTAAACTCTAATTTGAAGTTTTAATATCATTGAAAGTAGGGCAAAAGCTTCTATTTACCTTTAAGTAAAAATATTCATAAGTAAAAAAAATAATTTGAAAATCTGTCGCCGAGAATTACTGGTGCGCTTCGGTAGTTGCACTTGAGAGTCAGTTGCCTTCTAATTAGTTGTCTACTTTTCAACAAAGGAGGTTAAAGTTATTCAACTGCCTTGACTGGCTTAGTTCGAATTAAAGTAGGTAATACAAAATATAACGTCAATAATTCTGTATTTCTGTCCGTGCGATTATCGCAAAAACTACTACACACATTTTGAAGTAGTTTTCACAGTTACATAGGGGCTTTGTTGAGAAATAAAATAAATAAATATTCTGGGACATTATTATACACACGGCCATCTGACCCCAAACTAAGCAGAGCTTGTACTATGGAAGCCAGTTAACTGATACTACATATACTACTTTTCTTTTGTAAATACATACATATATAGATAATAACACCCAGACTCAGGACAAACAGACATCTTCATGCACCACACAAATGTTTGTCCTGAGTGGGAATCGAAACCATGACCTGCGGCGTGATAGATAGGGTATCTTACCACCGGCCCGTCAAAAGAAAGTTGCGCTGTGGCTAAAGGGAGCTGCGCAGATAAGTCTGAGACAAAACGACGCGTGTGTGATAATGGGCATAGGTAAATAAAAAAAAAACTAAACTAAGCAGAAACCATATAACACCCTATAGGTACCTACAACTTTTTCTAAATATATACTAACTAGCTGTCCCCCGCGTTTTCACCCGCGTTCCCTACAATAAAAGTAGCCCATGTCCTTGTCCATACCACAGGCTGTCTGAGTACCAAATTTCATCGCGATCGGTTCAGCGGTTTAGGCGTGAACAGGCAATATAACAAACAAAGTCACATTCGCATTTACAACATTATAAATTAGGTTAGGTTGTTCATGCACACAAATGTCGGATCTGGTAGGGAATCGAACCCACTACCTGTGAGCCTGTGTCTTACCGACCATGCCTACCGGCTTGTCAAAACTATTTTTTTTTTATCAATTAGGATTCAAAGTACGTCGCCCGAGCCAAAAATATATTTGCGCCCGAGTGTTACACTCTACTTTTCATCACCCTCTATGAGAAAATAAAAGGCGCCTTTAGTTTTGGGAATATTGTGTAACGCCCAGTTTTGTAGACCAATAAAAAAATAAAAAAAACTTACTTATATTTACGTTTTAGACATTTTCGTCGTACCAGCCAGTCTGTATTCAAACAATATTTGCGTTCGATTTCTTTGGCGCTGAACACAAAGATGTCCCGATGTTCAAAAGTGCGCGGCAAAGATAATTGCGGCGCACTTATTACTATAAAGAGGATTAAAAACTCATTACTGCCCACTAAAAGTTTCTTATACAAAACACCACCTTTGGGTGCACTTAAAGGCGAACCAAGTCGTCCTTTTCGAATAGATGGGATGAAAACAATATTTTTAAATTTTTAATTCACCATTCAACAGCGTTTTCTTTCACAACACCGCTGCGTTGGTGTGCTAACAGCACAATAAATCTTGAATGTATTGTATTGTTTGTAATAAAGTGTGGTACGTATAAGCAACTACAAAGAGTTTCCAGTGTGGTTTGTTTTTTTCTCATATTATTTTGTCCTAGATCTATTTGAACTCAAGGTTTGTGAATAAAAAAACTGAAGTCGCGTGGCAGTAGTATTAAACGTTTTCTTATAAAATATACAGTAAATATTCTAATAAGTTGTCTGTAACATAACTTGGAGGTTACAACTTCGATTCTTGTGCAGGGTAGGGTAATGTTTACATAAAAAACTCGGATATGATATACTCTCGAATTGGGGCTTAAAAATATATGTTAAGTACTTATTCAAGTTCATTTACAAGCTAGTGCCCCGCGGTTTCACCTGCGTTTTCAACATAAAAAGTGGCCTATAAATAAATAGTTTATCTAACGCAAAATTTTCATACAAAAATCTCATACTTTCAATTTTCCAATTTTCTACGCAATTTTCTTAAATTATTTTTCGTAAGAACCTTATACAAAGTATTATAGAAAAAAAAAGATGAATGAAATCGGTAAAGTCGTTCTCAAGTTACCAGAACCAAGGGAAACAGGTATTCATTTTTACAAAAGAAAAGTAGTTTATGTAGTATATCAGTTAACTGGCTTCCATAGTACAAGCTCTGCTTAGTTTGGGGTCAGATGGACGTGTGTGAGGAATGTCCCAGAATATTTATTTATGTATAGATATAGTAGGATAAATAATGTAAACAAAAATAAAACATTGATGTGTTGATATTTAAAAATAAACCGTCCCAAATAAAGATTAGCCACATAATGTGCATCAGCCCAAAAATAATACGCAGTATAAAGCCGCCTACCCATCTCAGTGAAGGCAAAGTATGAAAATATTCTATAAAGATATTTTTCATTTTTTTCCCTTTTAACCCAAAAGTAAAGAATGTAAATTCGGGACGGAGATAGCGAGGGTCCGGTCTTTACCGGACCAAAAATGATGGCTTTTCCGGATGTACAGATGATGAAAAAAGTGTATGTAACTTAATTTTAAACTTTCAATTTATATTGTGAAACAAAATTATAATTATAGTTTTTTTTTTTTTAATTAAATATTAATCATCCAAAAAAGGAATCACCATCAACAATTAGCCTTAACAAAACATATCTCTGATATTTATTTAGCAAAGTGATTAGTTAATTAAATATTTAGCAATATGGCGGTCTTTATTTTTAATTCCTAACCGTTTATTATTGAATGCGTGACATAATTTCATCATGTCGAAAATTTAATTATTTAATACTAAATTTGTGATTTACAAGGTAAAATGGTTTTTGATATATTTATTACCTATCTAGTTAAAACTTCGCGGTTTCACCCACCATTTTTCATTCCATCCATTTTTTTGCCTGAATCAAAAGTATGCAATGTTTTATTCCAGCACAAGCAAACACACAAAACCTTTCGCATTTATAATATTATATAAATATATATATTTTTCCGAAACATATACCTACGTAGAGTATGAAGCACTTGTTTTTCAACTAACAAGTTAAAGAGATATATATGAGAGATTTATATTTATAGGACGAAGGCGGTAGCTCTTATGTCCTCGACTGTACCTCCCCTGACACTGATACCTGTTTTATACCTGATGTTTTCGCTCCAACGGATCCCGCCCGCCACTGCGGCGACTGTACGCTTGAATTATTGCATTTTATACTATTTATATACAACATACTTTATTTTATACAGAAAAAAAAAGTATATTATCTTCAAACTCTCGGATTTTATTGTGTGACTAGCTTTTCACTCGCGGCTTCGCTTGCGCATCCATACTCACTAATATTATAATAAGTAACTCGGTCTGTTACCTTTTCACGCCTAATTCGCTGAACCTATCGCGATGAAATTTGGTAGGCAGATAGCCTATGGTATGGAAAGGGATATAGGCTACTTTTTATAAAATATCTATATCTTTTGTTTAATAAAACCTGTTCAGGCGGTTCGGTAGAATATTTAAGGTAGACTAATAATGATGTCACTTGCTTTTTTTATCAACTACCCTCGTGATCGTGAAGTCAGCAATGCGCCAGTAAGCTTATGGAACTGTATGTGAACACTTGTGCGTATACCGTGTATAAAGACAATTGGACTACTTTCTTCAAGAACGTCATTAATTTATTGTTCACCGTGTGAAATTGTGCATAAAACTGTACATTCAAACATTTTCTACAACAACCAAGAACCAAGAACGAGTGCTGCTGACCCGCGCCTGGGACGGTGAGGGCGGTGGAAGTGAAAGAGGTTGGTGGTAGCATTGTTAGTTTGCCAAATTTCTATTAAGCAAGGCTCTTGTATATTCATTTATATAACTTAAAATAACATAAAACTATGGTCCTTCAAAATTTACCATCACCTAGATTACAACCCCACAAAGCCTATCCGAAGTGCCAAGCCGCATTAATCAATGAAACTCCATGAAAACCTGTTCAATTGTTTCGAAAATAAGCGTGCCCAAAGAGACAGACAGACAGACAAATTCTATTATTCTTCCTGCATCGCCCATACTCCATTTGTGGCAAAAGGTAACAGACACGCCGGTTCAGATTTATTCTAAGTTTTGATTACCTGCCACCAATCTGTAGCAACGTATATATTTTCAACCTTGAAGTAATAAGTTCAAAGAAAGCCAAGAAGGGAACTATAACCCTCAATTGTAGCTGCCGGAACACTCCAGTTGATGCTTGGTATCAGATTTTCAACATGAAAGGATAAGCTCATTCTACGATTCAAACCCACGACCTTCGCCACGACAAACGCCACAACCACTGAGCATCATAGACACCAAAGAGACAACAAAATTGACTTACAAACCTCTTAATAATAAATAAGCTCAGTTTTCCTACATCACAAAATTTTCCACCATTTTCAACGAAATATTTCTTTACTCACAAACCAAGGTGACAAAGGACGCAAAATGGCGTCGCATTGACCATCCCTCACGTAACATCCTTTCAGCCCGACAAATAGGCTCTATTGATGGCAACATCCGCCGGAAGCGTCCATACAGCCTTCAGTGAGAAAACAACGCAGTTACGTGCGATCTCGATTTTTCTGGGAAAATTTATATTTTGCGTCTATTGCATTTTGTTTTGCTTTCGTTTTTATTGTGAAGTCAGGTAAGATTTTAAAATACATTATAATCTATATGTTTCATGGTAACGTGCCTTATTAGGCGTACTATTTAAGAAATATTATTCTAAGATATATTTACAAGCTTTCCGCCCCCGGTTTCACTCGCGTTTCCTATTTTAATTAAGAGCGGAATTACCAAAAAAATCCTTTCATAATCGGAAGAAATGTATGGATAGTCTTATCTTCAGTTTTTTTTTTACTTTGTATAGGCTTGTGCTTGACCACAATCTCACTATGGTAAGTGATGATGTGGCCGAAGGTAGTAAGCACACAAAGCCTAGAAGGCGTAGCCTTATAACTAAGAGGTTTTTTTACCAATTTAATATTTTTCATGTAATTTTATAAATAAACCATTAATTTTATCCCTTTGTCGAATAAAAAAGAAAATCCCAGATAACAACAGTTTTACCGGCCTCTAACTATTGTGCAAGAGGTAAAAAAACTACAGGAAAACTGTTACCTGATTTATTTATCTATGGGACAAAAACACCGTTGTTTGTCTCCAACCCCCTCCTACCCCTAACAACCCCCATTGTGAGACGAAGTTAGTTGGACACCTGTAAAATATTACACAAATTATTGCTAAGAAATTGGGTGGGGACCGAATTGTTGTTTTCTTTTGTCCTGTTTGGCTCAATGCCTTTTATTGTTCTGTAAATTGATGTTTAAATCATTAGTTATCCTGTTTGTTCCCTATTATTGTGTCGCCATCTTAAAGCTATTTTGATTTCGTAAATATTTTTACAATCTAGCTGTTCCCCGCGGATCCTTCCGCGTTCCCGGTATAAAAATTTACCTATCTACTAGGTATACTAATATTATAAAGTTTGTTTGTTTGTTTGAACGCGCTAATCTCAGGAACCACTGGTTCGTATTGAAAAATTATTTTGGTGTTGGATAGTCCATTTATCGAGGAAGGCTTTTTATCGCGGGAAAACATAAGATCCCTCGGGCACGCGGGTGAAACCGCGAGGCGGAAGCTAGTAACCAACAAAAGTATCCTAAGTTACTCCTTATAACATCAGCTATCTGCCAGTGTCCCGTCAAAATCGGTTCAGCCGTTTCTGAGATTACCCGGATCAAACAGATAGACAGACGACACATATTTTTTTGTTATAAGTAGGTACTGCTGTTATTTCAATATTACAAACAAACACTTGATGTATAGATTACAACAACTTTAAGATATATGAATGTCAAGTTAAAATACTTAATAAAAACACTTAAATAGGCTTCGATAGATTAATCGAAGAAATGTACAATACTTTTTAACTTAGATTACTTACTTAAAATCTTACAAACAAAAGTGAAAGTATGTTTGTGTTTTTACGGAAGTTTTGATCAGTCATTACGACAGAATAGATTCGGATAATATTTGGTACTAAAATAGATATCATATCTTGAAATAGAACATTATTTACTTTGTATCTCAGACAAACATTAGATGCCTAGGGAATGTAGGTAAAGCCGTGGTGCGGTAACTAATACCTAACCCTATAAAGTTTCTATAGTAATGTATAACACGCGCGCCCATCGTGCTCGAATAAAACCGATCGCAAACGCGCGTGCAACGAAAATTTATATGTTTACAGCAAACGTTTGATGTAATACGGAATCGAATACGTAACGGATTATATAGAATGTAACAGTGTAAATGAGCTAAGGAAAATTCCAGGATACAGAAAGAAATCATGTTCACAGATAATTAAGAATTGTTGGACTTTAACGTCAATTCGGAAGGTTGCTTTTCTTTTTACTTGATATTATACGGGTAACACTGAACTGGTCGAGTAGGTACGGTCTTCATTTCTGTGACGAAAATGACGTAAACACAAGAATTTTGTTTTCTCTATCCTGACGTCATTGTAAACTTTTTAAAAATAAATAATCTAATCTTATTATATCACTACACATGTTATTTAGACACGTGTCGTGTGTCTACACCTATTAGTTTGTGTGGCTGTCACAATCTCAAGAACGCACGCGTTCGGATCTATGCCAAAAACGATAATTATCGTCAAGTATGACGTAAGTATGTAGTTAATACCTGTATTCCTACTATGTCATATATTTTACACTAAATATATTAAATAAATAAATATTCTGGGACATTATTCCTCACACACGGCCATCTGACCCCAAACTAAGCAGAGCTTGTACTATGGAAGCCAGATAACTGATATACTACATATACTACTTTTCTTTTGTAAATACATACATATATAGATAATTACAACCAGACACAGGACAAACAGACATGTTCATGCACACAAATGTTTGTCCTGAGTGGGAACCGAACCCACGACCTGCGGCGTGATAGATAGGGTATCTTACCAACCACGCCAACCGGCCCGTCGTATTATGACCTTTGAACTATATACAATATATAGGATCGTCCAACTACCTAACTAATATTATAAATTCGAATGAGAGTTTGTTTGTTTGTTACCTTCTCACGCCTGAACCGCTGAACCGATCGCGATGTTTGTCACGCAGATAGCCTATCGTATGGGAGCAACTCTGATAGCGCGTAAAATAAAACGGTTGCTTCATACATTTTGGTCGACAAGGTTGTATGGACCAGTTGATATTTTTTTCGTGATTTCACAGATAGTCCCATAATAAAAGTTGTTCATATTGATGAGTACTTCCGCTCCTGCAAGTACTCATCAATATGAACGGGCCGGTTGGCGTGGTTGGTAAGATACTCTATCTATCACGCCATAGGTCGTGGGTTCGATTCCCACTCAGGACAAACATTTGTGTGCATGAACATGTCTGTTTGTCCTGTGTCTGGTTGTAATTATCTATATATGTATGTATTTACAAAAGAAATGTAGTATATGTAGTATATCAGTTATCTGGCTTCCATAGTACAAGCTCTGCTTAGTTTGGGGTCAGATGGCCGTGTGTGAGGAATAATGTCCCAGAATATTTATTTATTTATTTATTGATAGTGACAAAAAAGTCACCCTGTATATATAATTCTGACTAGTTTTGAACATTGATAAATACGATTATATACTCCTTCTGTAAAATCATTTCCAATATAATAAGCAACTAGTTTATTACATTGTAAACACAACGAGCTATTAAATGCAAGTTATTTTATGCATGTGTTACCATTAATTACCTCTAATGCTCTCCCATCTAATTAAAAACTTGTTTATGTGACAGAGGCCAAAGGATCGCTATTCCGTGCAGTCTAGAAAAAAAAAGATATATACCTACAACAGTTGCTTTATTTATAGATAAGAAAAAGTAGAGTTAAATAAATAAATTTAAAAAAACATTATAATATTCTTAAGTTTGTGCGTACTTATGTTTGTTACTTAAAAATATTGAATGAAATTTGGCATAAAGATTGGTAGGATTATCCCGAAAAAATACAATTATTAGGTAGCCCAGTAACGCGAGTAACTCCACAGCAGAAGTTAACACTAAATAAACCATCACTTTCCAGCAAACAGACGTCTAAAATAACTCCTAAAAACACACAAAAACAACATTTTCGCCACCCCAAGCATTAACGAAACAGGATAAAACTGTAAGTCTATTATGTAACGTTGTTGTGTTTCTATTTGAAACTGATTGAAGGCGGTTATGAAATCTACTTAAGTCGTTATAATTAATTAGGCGTGTTCGACAGCCCATTTGCATCCATATGACGAACACAGACAAATATAGTGAGACCAAGAGAGATATCTTCTTGTCAAAATGGCGACTTCAATTAACGTTATGACAGCTGCTGCAATAGGGATAATGACTGGGAAAAAAAAGTTATTCTAATTAGTCCGTCAGTTAGATTATCAAAAAATATTAGACACGTATTTTTTCGTTTATCAAATCAATAAAAAATTACAAAGTTAGTTACACCAAAGTTTAGGAGTGGGGGGTTGTGACGTCACTTGTTTGTACAATTTGACGTCGCGCGAAATTTCAGCGCACTATATCGTCTTCATTTTTTGTATTCGGAACTAAAGAAAAAATACGTGTCTAATATTTTTTGGTAATCTAACTGACGGACTAATTAAATTTTTTAGTCATCATAATAATTTTTGATATAGTAATATTATGATGAAAATCTAAAGCCAATCACTTACTGGTGTGTGACGGCAGCTGTAGGTACTTGAGAGCCAGTTTCGTTCTAGACTTACCTCCTTGGGTCACGTCATCACTTACCATGATGAGAATGTGATCAAACACAAGTTTATCCATAGTGTTTTTTTTTGTCAATAAATGCATTGCTTAAATTAGAAATTAATTGCATTAAGTAATAAGCCCGCTGGATACTTCAACGAACCCTCCCAACTTCTTCTAAATTAACAATGACGGGAGGGCCCTAAGTGTCACGCCATGTCTTATCTCTTTCATGTCAAAAGCTTCTCTTTAAAAACGTTTTTTTTTAAATAGTAGTTAGTGTTTTTGATATTTCCTCTATTTTTCCGTTTAAAAATAGTTCAAATAGTAATAAAAAAGGTTGTATGTGTCGAGAAACTGTTAGTGAGTTCTACTCTTCAAGTTTCTGATTGTCCCATTATTTAGTCTATTTTCAACGCCATTTAAAAATACACACTTTATTATTCACATTATGCTAACAAAATGATGATTTTGCAATGAAATTATTGGCCAGTCCTTATTCCCTACTGTTATTGGTGGCACATTGCCAACCTGCTGTTTTGCGTCCATCGGCGCGCGCGCAGCTTTCCCAACGGCTAAATATAACATCGCACCACAAGGCGAGTGCTCCGAAAACCGACGAAGATTTACGACCAACTAATGGTTAAATAATTCGTGGTTAACACGTTCTTGGATTAACTTGTTTTTAACATTCTGTAAAGTTTTGCTACCTGCTAATTATGTGTTTGTTTTTGATGATACGATTTTGCTTCCAGTGCGTATGAGTCGATATTTGGACGCATAGTAATTCTATTTATATTATCCTGTCCTTATTATGTTATAGAAGATTCATCTCCGGTTGAAAGCCCTCAGCGCTCGCTGATTTGTCCGCGTAAGGGTATAGCGGTCGAGAGACCAGTAGTTTAGTACCTTTGATCTTCATAAGTGCCCTTCTGATCCTAAACTGACTCTGATAATTACTCGAGAACAGACCCAGGGGACTAGCAAATTATAAAAATAGAAAATTAAAATACTATGTAGGTACCTATTTGTACAACTAAACTAATAAAGAAGCATGTCCTGACTAAGTGATTTCAAATTTGTTGTCATATTATGTATTTAGGAAAATACTGTTATTTTGACATTACAAACAGACACTTCAATTTTATTTATTTGTATGTATAGATCACAGATGTACCGTCACGCTGTAAAAGTGCATTGTGTGTTGTAGGTACACGTGTATATACAGCGAGTAGCGAATGAAAGCAAACACGGGCAATGTCGCCAACTTACACTATTTATAATAGACCTCAAAATAGAATATACGTAATAGTCGACATGTGCTTATTTATTTACTTCTTGACACGTGTATCTGCTAATTATTGGTTTAATAATCCTGAAATTCATTAGTATCGGAATAGTGGGCAAAGACTCCCACTACGAGTCTTGATATTTAAGACGTCAATTTTATGTAGCGCATATATTGACATAAACAGTTAATTGTCAGCTTTAGTAATATTATTAAAAATATCCTACAATGCTCCGGAAAACACATAATTTTATTTCAATCATTACGTAGCTATGTGATAACGAGCATAAACACACACACACACACACACACACACACACACACACACACACACACAAACACAAATTAACTTTCGCATTTATAATATTCAATAATAATTAAGATATACTAATTATATCCAAGTGTATGTAATAATATAACATTAGGTTATAGTATGATTAGAAAAATTATGGTATTTTATGCTAGAAATATATTTGTGTCTACAATCCAGGGCACGTGTGAAAGGGCAGTTCGTTCCACCGACATGATGGCTAGGCTGATTGCCAAAAATGAAGTTAGACTTAGATCTATCCGAATTTTGTTCTAGATTGCATTACAAAATATCTATACTAATAATTATGTAAGTATTTAAATTATTTATAATAATAAAAAAGCTTGTCCTGACTAACCAACTGACTGACTGATCTATCAACGCACAGCCTAAACTGCTGGTGTTAGAAACATGGAATTTTGTACACAAATCCTTAAATAATGTAGGCATCCACTAAGAAAGGATTTTTCAAAATTCAACGCCTAAATAATGGGTAAAATAGGGGATGTTCGTTTGTGTAAAAATATCAGTTTTGATGATAAATCCATGAAAATTAGGAATATTCCTAAATACAAACTCCTAAAATCAGCTCGTGTCGGAGCCGATGTACTACGAATGCATGACACTTTGACCCCATCCTTTCGAGGTGAATCAACATAGAATAGTTACTGTGGAAAACGTTCAAAAGTTTGCGTTATAATTTGTAAAGTGCACAGTCTATTTACTAACTAAACGTATAATCTTATCAAGAAAACATTGCATTTAATCATCTATTAATACATGACTTTTCTAGTATCTAATGCGCAAGTTTAAAAATACCGTTTGAAAGTTATAAAAATGTTTGCAATCTTTTAGCGCACTGCCCACGTGTTTTATTTATAAACCGTAAGATTTTCAGGAAAATTGCCTCAATTAATTCAGATCCAGATGCACAATTCATTAGAACTAGCCCATACGTTGAAACTAGAAAAAAATAGGAACTGTTTATGTATTTAATAGTTTCGAAAGATAATCGGTCGACGATCGGTAAACATTTTCAATGTTAAATGAGTAAGCAGCTATAGGAGTACCGACATTTTTTCACCTCTGAAGACATTATGATTTACAGAATTTTATTATTAACTAGCTGTTAACTGCGGTTTCACCCGCGTTTTTGGGAAAAAAACTTGCTCAATTAATTACTATCCTTACTAATATTATAAATGCGAATGTTTGTGAGTATGGATGGATGGATGTTTGTTACTCTTTCACGCAAAAACTGCCAAACAGATTTGGATGAAATTTGGCAGAGAGATAGATTATAGTCTAGAATAGCACATAGGCTACTTTTTATCTCGGGAAAACATAAGATCCCACGGGAACGCGGGTGAAACCGCGGGGCGAAATCTAGTTCTAATATAAAAATATTATTTTCATCCAAGCTTACAAACTTTACTTCTTTATAATATTAATCTAAAAAAAAAAGTGAATATATGTATATGTACTATTATTTAGGGTACCGTATTTTTTTTTAACTGAACTTACAAGTAATATACAATAACATCTCAAGTTGTTTAAATAATACGTGTGGCACTCGGGGACTGCCGCCGTAAAGCTATTGCATAGCATTTTTTTATCAACTTATGCAATTATAATAATTTATTTATTTTTTATTTAGGCAGTTTTTTTTTCTTTGATAATAATAGATACCTATACACCTAATACCTTCTCACAAACAGCATACATGTTACATAGACGTTAAGCGAACACTCGTCTCAAACCGCGAAGCCCGCGATAAAAGCTATACAATAGCTTAAAAAAAACAACATTCTGTCTTAACGAAATGGAATTTTTCTGAAAAATAATTCATGAGTGAATAAGTAATTTGTTTACAGTCTCCATTGAATATCAGTCGAGCAACTTTCAAGGATATTGGTGATCTTTTCGTTTTAAATATATAAATATTTTAATGGTCTTGCACTTGGCTAGTAGCCCGCCCATAGAGAACAAAGACGAAGCCTAGGATGGAGCACGCTTACCCAGAAGGAACCTATTCACTCTGGCCTTGAAAGTCCTCAGGTTGTAGGAGTCAGGAAACAAAGATGCCCGAAGCAAATTCCTGTTCGCATTACAAATGAGGATGCAAAACGTTGTGTCTGTAATTCTGTTCGAGTATTTTAGACTCGAATTTTACCAAAAATCTTCCAGTGGAATCATTTTCTTGTAAAGGATAACTAAAAATCGTTTTTTTTTTTAACACGTCACAGCTCATGTACCTACCTACTCCATGCCCACAACGTGTGCGTGAACATGTCTGTTTGTACTGTGTCTGTCAATATATATATATTTAACAATATAAGTATAGATAGAACTTGATAAAAACAAATTAAGACATAGTTTAATACTTAACAAGTAAGATATTATGTAGTATATATCAGTTAAATGGTTCCCATAGTGCACTGTTAGTTCAGAATATTGCTCGCTTTAGGCAGTAAACGTCCCTATCCCATTCAAATAGAGCTGTAAATAGTATGCTAATAAAAATACGAAACAAAAGAGCGGCGTTCTACTCGCGCCAACTATTTGAATAAAATAAAGACTTATTACATAAACGTGGATATTTTTCCGCTTGAACTGAATCAATCCTTACAGTACCAAAACAAAAACAGGGTCGAAATCAGCAATTACAAATACGCCATTGCAGAAATCAGATCTATAAATACGTAATCAAATTGTTTACCTACAGAATCTCATGTATAAAAGACTAGGAGTGTAGGATAATCAGATATCTTCTGCTTATGGAATGATGTGGCACTAGCATTTGCAAATAAAAGTGGGGGGCAATGAACTTCGGCTTGCAGGTGTGTAAGGTGCTGAATAAAACATTAAAATATAATTATCATTTGTTTTTACAATGTAGGTTTATGTTGGATCAAGTGAAAATGAGGCTGAAGGTAGTAGCACATACAGCCTATATGTAACTAGTTTTCAAGGCTGCTGGAACTCACCGATAGGTGCTATGCGATAGATTTTCATCTTGAAGGCGGTAGCCAGTCAGACAGGTACGTACTGTAAAGTCGAAAAATCCTAATATGTTCTTATATTTTTCCACGACAAAAAACTCATTATTTTATTCCCGCGGTTTCACCTGCCATGCCTTTCTCCATACCATAGGCTATCTGCATACCATATTTCATTGCGATCGGTTCAGAGGTTCAGACGTGAAAATGTAACAAACAAACAAACTCCCATTCGCATTTATAATATTAGTTAGGATATTAAGTTAGGGTGTCATCTATCTATGAAGTAAATTTCTTCTTAAAGTGCTAAGTAACAAATATCGACACATATTTTCATATTTATAATATAAGGATTAGAAGAGTAATATGTTATAAGCTGCTAATAAATCCATTTTTATTCGACATTACGACCATTTTCCTTGTAAAACTAGGTAAGTAGTGATTCCATTAAATATCAAAGGGCTGAGACGTGCCGGATATTGATATCCAGTGCCTGGTGATACATACATACAATAAACACGCGCGTGCCACCCCTGGGGTGAGCGGGCGAGCACGTAGTGATAGATTACACGCAAATACTTGGCGATAGGGTTGTCACAAGTTTTAATACATAACTTCTTTCTTTATATTTAATTCGAATCCTACAATAGGGTTGAGCTTTTGGTGAAGGAAAACATCGAGAGGAAACTATAGCTCGGTTGTAGGGTACTTTTTACCCGCCTGGCTGGCTACCACCTCTAGTTGAAAATCAGTCGCCAAACACCTATTGGTGTGTTGCGGCAGCTGCACTTGAGAGCCAGTTCCTGAGGGCTTTGTGTGCTTACCACCTTCGGCCATCACTCACCATAATGACATTGTGGTCAAACAGAAGCCTATTCAAAGTACAAAAAAAAAAAACAATTTCTTTCTTTCTTTCTAACCAAGGTCCCCAAGGGATTCATTTATTTATTGACTAAGTCTCTCATCATATTGTTGTGTGATTGCTGAGTTTATTAACTCTTCACAGCGAAAGCAACTGTGCGTTAGAGTCAGACTATTCATAAGTGCTTGTGAAGGCCTATTTGAATTTAAAAAAATGTTTTTTAATATGCCTTTCATTAAAAACAATTCTACAATTAAAGGGTATATTATGAACCAACAAACATACTTATGCATATACTTATATGTATATATATATATTTTTGTTACATTTTTTATAAAACTTTTCAAACGTCGCCAACCCTAGCGCAAGTGACAATATTGACTGAACCCGGCCCTGTTTCGATCACAAGTAAGCCCAAAAACAACCCTCTTCACAAGTTATACCGAAATTTTGGATCTGAAACGTTCATTCGTCTCCTTGCTTATTCTGTTATCTACCCAGATGAATAATCAAGGTAGTTTAGTTTCCCCTATTCTATTAAATGAACAATATTTGTATGTATTATACAGGGTGATTTTTTAGTCACTGGCAATACTTGCAGGGGTGGAAGTACTCATCAAAATGAACAACTTTTACTATGGGACTAACTGTGAAACCATGAAAATATTATCAGCTGTTCCATACAAAAGTTCAATACTTACTCGACCAAAATGTATGAAGCAACCGTTTTATTTTACGCGACATCAGAGTTAGCCCCATAATAAAAGTTGTTCACATTGATGAGTACTTAGTATCCCGTTATCGAAAAGGACTATAAGGCCTTTTACATATTATAAGACACGAACACTAGACAAGAAAAATATTAGTATGCGCGTGTCTGATCCGATATAAGAAAAAATATCTTATATAATGTATGGTCCCATATAACAACATATGCGACTGAATATCGTACAAGACATTTCTCATAAGACACGAGAAATCTTATAATGTATAAATAGCTTATTTCGATGAAAGTTACAGGAGTGGTTTACGGGGGCGAAAAATCGATATAGCTAGGTCTCGTATCTAGAAAAATTCGTTTTCTCTATTTTCATACGGACAGAGCTCGGTCGCCCAAGTACACTGATGCTACCACCGATTCGGAAGTCGCCTTTATGATACGCATAAACACAAAAATGAAAAAAAAAGCTAATAACAACAAGAAAAATAAATAAAAAATAATAACCTAAACCGTTCAAATTTTATCTAAAAATTCTATTTCTAAAACTATAAAGGCTTTCAAGTATGAACAAGATGCACTTGTGCGGAGTGCAGCTACTTCCAGACATCTTTATCTTTAGTGTAATGAGCTATCTTGTAATAGGCTTTTTCATTATTAACAAACTCTTCCCCTTTTTAACCATACAAAAAAGTTTTGAAATTTCCATAATATTTCCTTAAATTTTTTCTTTACACTTCATTATCTTTCGTTAAGCTGCTACGTTCATGTCCTCATTATAATTAAATACTATAAAACATCTGAACAGCAGTTTTCCTTTAGAAATTCACTAAGCACATTTACTTGCACCTGAACCAATGTATTTAATCAACAATTCACCACAATTCGGTGTGAACCGGTTGTTTTCAGTATTTCCACTCGATATGTCCTTGATATGACTTGTTTTTGCACAATTGGTATTTGTAAATTATTTCAATTCTATTACTAAGAATAAAATAGATTAGAATTATATAAATTTATATGCAAAAACAAGGGTCAAAATACACTGGAGTAATTCAAAAATTTGTTTAGTGCAATAACGTAGTATATTTACCATTATCTCGATGGTTGGGTATTTTGTAGCGTCCCCTTGGCTACAACCACCCTGAAATTGAAAATCTGTCGCCAAAATGGGTAGTTCATAGCTGAACTTGAGACCCAGTTTATTCTAGGCTTACCACCTTCGGCCACATCGTCTCTTACCATGGTGAAATTGTGGTCAAACACAAGCCTATACATAGTAAATACTTCCAAAGAGTAAATTGTAAATTATACTCCAACTCATTGTCTTATTGTAGTGTAGCGAGATCGAGAAACTATCCGCTACACGTGGATAGATGGCGCCACTAGATTCTACATCGCGCTAACAAAGTTTTCTGAGCATTCGACGATGTATACGATATTCCAACATTTACAGTTGAACCGCGGTCCCGAGATGACTTAACTTAGGGGAAGAGCTTCCCTTTTCAAGTCTACCACCTTGCTCCTCCATAGTAGACTAGTAAAACAATCTATAACAACAAGCCTTCATTAGCACTGAGAATTCCATTCTAATAGTTCTTAAGTACATATTAACGGGTGTAGCTTTACCCAAGTATTAATTTAACATAAATAAACAATAATAAATGAAATTCAATTGAATATTAATCTGCGGTGCATGATGCAAGTATGATGACCACTCACGCGCGCTGCACGTGCGTGTGCGCAGCGCTGCGAGCATATTGATGTGGCTAGTGTATCTGTGATAATGTCGATAGTTTATACGTCGATAAATGCTCACCACCTTTGACCACAATATCACTTACCACAATAAGATTGTGGTCAAAAGAAATCCAGAGACTAAGTTTGAAAAAAACTTAAGTGACACTTTCGCCCGGCGTTTCCGCGAAAAATGTGTCCCGTGTCATTCTCTTGTCTATAAACTATCTATATGCAAAAAAATACATCGATCCATTGCTCCGTTGCTGCATGTAAGAAGGACAAACAAATAAACAAACATCATAATAATAGTATGTGATAATAGTAACATAAAAAGAGAGAGAGAGGTAGAGCATAGCGATATGTCGCTCAAAAGAGCAGCTCGACTGGGGAAGTACCTCCACCTTACAGAATACCGCAGCCAAATATCTGATAGTTGTGTTCCTGCGCGTGAGTAAGGTCGCCAGAGATCATCAGGGAGGGGGGGGGTCGGCAACGTGCGAGTGTTACCCCTGCCCTGGTGTTGCAAGCGTTCATAGGCTACGGTAACCGCTTACCATCAGGCGGGCCGTATGCTTGTTTGCCGACAATGTGGTATTAAAAAAAATGCATTAAGAATGAGTTAGTTTTTTAGCAAAAATACACTGTCCCTACTTTTAACAATTATTTGCTTACCTCTATCGAAACAGTTCCCGGATTAAATTTTCAAGTCTTTATAAAGCAAAAAAAAAACGATATACAACTTCGATTTATTAGAAATTCTCAGTTAAATTTATCGACGTCAGAATCCCATGCCATGGTATACATTACCATACATTGCGTGTATAATGTTGAGTTCATGGGAGGACGCCGCGACACCTGCAGCATTGTAGGGTTACATAATACATCCTTCACTACTATTTATCATATAGAAGTACTGTTGAATGTCACATATTGAATAATTTCTAGCATAAATACTTAGGGGATACCTATTAAGACAAGTTACCAACATCACTATCTCTATTTCAATGATAACAGATAGAAACAAACAGAACTATAGAACTATAAATTTCGATTTAAATATTCGATAGATAGTTACATGTATCTCGTAGCACTGCTACGATTGCCTACGAAACTTGTGTAAAAAACGACGATGGTGACGTGTACCTTATTACCTAAAGAATAAGGTATTAAACTCATTGATCATGTTAAATCTATATTATGTTAAACTGTACTAGAAGCTAATTACAATTGATTTAGGTACTATTTATCGTAGTAGTGCTACGAGGTACATGGCGATAGATTTTAACTTAGAGGATTATAAGCCTGCCAGGCGGGTATTACAAAGTCAAAGCCATTTATTCAGTTTAGGCCCTAGTAGGGCACTTATGAACGCCAAAGCAACTGAAGTTACCACCAGTTCGGAAGTCGCCTTCAACTGAGAAGAGCCGGCAAGAAACTCAGCAAAGATACATTTTATGTATTTTTTTTTGACAGTCTGATAAATATTCTGGGACATTATTCCTCACACACGGCCATCTGACCCCAAACTAAGCAGAGCTTGTACTATGGAAGCCAGATAACTGATATACTACATATACTACTTTTCTTTTGTAAATACATACATATATAGATAATTACAACCAGACACAGGACAAACAGACATGCACACAAATGTTTGTCCTGAGTGGGAATCGAACCCACGACCTGTGCATTACCCTACCATCGTGCATTGTCATTACTACAGAACTAATCCAATGGATTACGAGAAAATTAACAGTTCTAAATCAACTTCCCTCAGGGTCGCGGATGAAATCGCAGGGTGGAAGCTTGCTTAGAATAAACCTGGATAATATACCTACCTACTTGTTATAAAAATACAGTACGTACTTATTGTGTACGTCCTTATGTAACTTCCTATTGAATACAAAGATATTGAAAATGTTATTACGAGATAAATTGTTTGTTTATTTGAAGAACGTCTTTCCGTTCGTGAGAATATTTATCAATATTCAGGTAGCAGATTCTACATGCTACTTTTACATTATCTTTATATATAAAAGGTCATTTTTCGTATGTTTGTGTTCGTAAAACTCGAAAAGTAGCCAATGAATTAACTTGTAAGAAATTCTATGTTGAATAAAAATTACTTATTACAGGTGGGCCGTAAGCTTGTTTGCCATCTAAGTAGTATAAAAAAAAATCATAGGCTACTTTTCAAGTTTTGCTAAGAAAGAAAGAAAGATACGTTTATTAGACACAACAAAATAAAGTAAGTTTTATCTAGTCTTCAATATAAATGCAAGATATGCCTTTAGTTATGCCTGGATATCTTTAATCTTTTACGTATAAACAATCTTCGGTTTGGTTGGCAGCACTCTTTCAAGGATTTTATATACTACCAGGTAGGTAATCCTCGGTTTGCGTTGCAATGCCTTTTTGCCTAACCATCGCAAACGGATGAATGGTATAGGATTGCATACGTTACCAGCAAATAGACAGTCAAACATTGATTTTTATACATAAATATATACATACGAAACTATATAAAACGTTTACAGCTTTAACAATACAGATTATCACACCGTAACGTGAAAGCAAGGCGCATCGCGAAGCTATAAGGTAGGATCGTAAATGAAAATTACGATTCAATAGATTTTGATAACTTAATTTGAAATTCCACCTTTCTGCACCAACAGCGATAAATCTAATATCGTATACCGATAAACTCCATACAGGGCGTTTAAAAACCGCCTCGTTACATAAACACAACCTATAACACTAGGGTTGTCTCATTATTGTTTTACTAACTACTGTACTTTGTAGTGCCCGCCTGGCTGGCTACCACCCTCATATTGAAAAGTCTGTCTTCACGTACCTAAGTGCATTTGAGAGCTAGTTCCTTCTAGGCTTTGTATGCTTACCACCTTCGGCCACATCATCACTTACCATGGGGAGATTCAGGTCTACACATAATAAAAAAATACTAATTTGCATAATTAATTAATATAGGCATTATAAATTAACCTGTAAGTATTATATTTTCAACTATCTTTCTAATTCAATGCCAAACCTTATCTTCACTATTGTATTTAATCGCCTTTCCATAGTAACATGTAAACTGACAACCCTAGCAAACCAGAGACTAGATCAAGAGCCGATCTCAGCGCAAGTGGTTAGCTACCAGGCAAAGGCGTGGCGACCATAAAACTCGCTCGTAAAACGCACTCGTCTCGCGCCCCTACCTCAGTTACTTTACATTTTTATCAAATAACCCACTTTAGACCCGTTAACGAATTTTTGATGATAGATACGCGAAAGATTTAGATGAACGGTGAGATAATAAAGATGGATTGTTTAATTAACGATAAATTACATTAGTAACGTGGTAGGGTTGGTACAATTTGTTAAAAAAGTTTATTTATCTTACTAATATTATAAAGCTGGAGAGTTTGTTTGTTTGAACGCGCTAATCCCAGGAGCTACTGGTTCAATTTGAAAAATTATTTCAGTGTTGGATAGCCCATTTATCGAGAAACGCTATAGGCTACATTTTATCCCGGGGAAACACAAGATACCTCGGTAATGCGGGTGAAACCGCGGGGCGGAAGCTAGTGGGACATTAAAATTAATTATTTAAAATAAATAAATAATTATTATATACTAATAATATTGTTATGTAATTGATTAATCTACCATAAGATAAGAGGAATAAAAAATATTTTCACTTGCATTCTGAAAAAGGTTAGCAAATGTCTAAAACTACATACTTACTTTCAATAATGTTGTATGGGTTCCATGAGTATTCCTGGACCCTTCTAGTAGACCCTTCTGGACCCTCTTTTCAAAAAAAAAACGTGGAATCTCGGAGTCTACCAACAGAGGATGAGAGATGATTATTTCTATATAACAATTATTTCCATATTCTAATAATCAAACCCAAGGTCACGCCATACTGTTTTTATGGATTTTTAGGCACTATGACCCAAATTAATCTTTAAGTGGTTCCAGGGCAACTCAATCCACTGTCAATTGAAGCAAAACACGATAGTGATTCTGTTCTAACTTTGGTACTAATAATTCTATAAAAAATATAACATATTTTAAATAGAGAATCTTTCAAAATTACCGTGCCAAATTTGAAATAACCTTTTTAAATGTCACCTCAAGGTCTAATATGCAGCCAAATACAATATAAACCATGTATTTATTAATATAATACAGTACAGTTTGATAGTAGCGGTACCCAGCTCCATGCGACGCGTAACCAGCGGCTGTTGGCCAATACGACACAATAGTCGTTGTGCTCACTACACGCCTTCACTGCTTGCTTGTGGTACAATTGATACACTGTAGCGGGTACTTATCGTTGACGAGGTCTAATGAAAAGCATATTTCCTTGTTATTGTTTTTATACGACATAGTCGGCAAACAAGCACGGGGCCCGCCTGATGGTAAGCAGTTACCGTAGCCATGTAGTCGCTTGCAACACCCGGGGATCACACACGCGTCCCTGCCTCCCCGATGAGCTTTGGCGACCTTACTCACGCGCAGGAACACATTCAGTTATTTGGCTGCGGTATTCTGTGAGGTGAAGGTCCCCAGTCGAAGTACTCTTTGAGCGAAGAAAACGCTGTGCTCTACCTCTCTTAGTTTTTTAATAATAATAATAAAATGCAAGTGTTGTCGTTCTTTACGACGACTAAAAGTGTGCTCCGGACACCAGAAAGTTAGCGATAGATTTTCAACCTGATAGAGCAATCAGCTAGGTTGTACTACATCCTATCACTGTGGTTTCCTTACAATTTTCATCACTGAAAGCTCAAACTTATTTTAGAAGTTCACGACCTTCGGCACGATATCCAAATTCACTGAGCTCTTGATTTGTTGTCATAAACAAAATTTTATATAAATTCAAAAGAACTAACGTATTCTTGTTTAGAGACCGCAAAATAATATAAATTTAGTATACAGTACCTAAACTCTTACCTACACTCATCATTAAATTAATAAAAATCCGCTAGTTCTTAAACATTGGGCTGACAAACAAACTAACACACAATTGCTTAATCCACAGTTGTTGCTACGCGACCGCTTTCCAGCGGGTCATGCGCACGCCTCTTTGTTTCTTACCCTCGCTTGCTGCTTCTTATAAATACAGTATGTCTTGAAAATAAGAGCAAACGCAGACATATTTTACATAAAAACCAAAGTATATACCTAGTATATGAGAAAACGGCGAGAAAATGGCGTGTTCTATCTATCTTTTATTATATAAAACAATGTCGGGTTAGTTACACCATTTACAACTCAAGAACGGCTGGACCGATTTTTATGATCTTTGATTTATTGGATTTGTCTCAGTCCAAAATAGCAGAATAACTGTTCCTAGTATAGATTTTTTATACTAGGAACGCGGGTGAAACTGTCGGGTTCATACCGGGCTCTAATTTAGATACTTAATGTATATTTGAAGGTGACATAATTTAAAAACCTATACTAGGTTGGTTTTTTACATTTACTATGGAACCAACTCTAAAATCACAAAAAAAAATGCATAAGTTTAGAATGTTGCCATGTCGAAATATTCACCCGTCATATATGTCACAGAGCTCTATCTTAGTTACTTTAAAACGTGTAACATATTATTTTTTATTTTGGTTTATACTGTATCATTTATAATAAACAAATAATAAGTATGTTGGCAATCCGATCTGCTCACTATGTTTTAAAACAAAGGCAGTGGTGATTTTCACCGAACGAACAAACAGAAACCGCGAGGAATTGCTGAGTCACCATTTAAATCTAGTCGTTGTTTTACCCCCTTAGCGGTGAATTTTTCAAAAATTATTTCTTAGTGGATGCCTACACTGTATAAACACAGCGTAATGACATACAGTGGTCTATCGCGTTTGAAGTCGCGCGAAATGCCATGCTGAATTGCTCCATTGTGTCCCATGGCAGCTTGGGACCGACCCTCTCACGAATGCTCTATCTAGACGTGTCCCTTAGCCTACTGTAAGAGTTAAATAGGCTGTGGTATAAGTTTCAGCGGTTTGGGCTGTGCGTTGATATATCACCCAGTCAGTCAGTTTACCATTTTATATACATATAAGAGATTAACATAAAAAAAAAGTAACTCAAAGTAGAACAAACTCAGTAACAGCTAGTACCATGCAGTTTAATTTAAACCGTTCAATAATACCATCATAAAATAACATGAACCTATTTCAGCATGCAACATAAATTGTAAACAATACCTTTATATTTAAAATATCTTGACAATTTAACAATAATATTGTGTGAACATTAAATGATAAGAAAATCCTACTTGTTTTTGTTTACCTATTTGTTAAATTCACGCTATAATGTCTGATTCGATTTAGATTATATTTGGCACGTTAAATTCTCTAACTTTCTCTGGGAAAACATTAGTTCTTCCCGGGCATAACCGTGGGAAGAGCTAGTTTATTATTTCCGAAGGTATGTGCGTAAGTATATGTAGACTCCTCTATCGAAAAGGGAAGATCTTCCTCCAGGCTAGGTCTTCGTGTCTGGGGACCATGGGCCGACTGTTTATGTATGTAGAAAACTCGTATATATGCCGAGTGCTCAGCTACAGTTGACTGGCTAATTTTTATCTCGGAAACGTAAGGGAAACTTCAGGGCGAAAGCAGTCTTCTATAACTTCTGTATATTTAACTGACAGATCAACGCACAGCTCAAACCCTAGGGTCTAGAAACTTTGCACACAAGTTCCTTATTATAAGATAGGTATTTTAAGGAAGGGATTTTCAAATTTCAATCCCTAAAGGGGTTGACCATAACCTACGGCAAAAAATTGTCTATTACATTATATTTGCTAACCTTGCTGAAATTAAATAAGACTTATCAGAAAACTTACATACTATTCTCGATCGTATTAGTTTATTGTTTAAGTGGCAATATCCCGTGTATATTTATATTTTGCCGATAATGTTTATATGTGAAACGTGAGCTCGAGCCATGACCAGCCGCAATGTTATCGCATTACTGCTTATTTTCTAATGTCGGTTAAATATTGTAGCCATGGTTCATTAGTGGTTATGAAATCGCGTTGTCGGCTAAACTCCGTATATGCCTACTTTTACTAATTGTACCGTATTTGCTGATGTATTTTGTAATACAATATTGATTTCTATTCTGTATAAGTATTGATTGAGTCATAAACATTTTTTACCTATTTTTTTTTTATTTAAACTGTGATTTTTACATAATATTTTTATTAGTAAGAAAGAATTAATTGATTCAAATTATTAAATTTAGTTTGTATATATAACTAGCCTTTTGCCCCATGGTTTCACTCGCGGTTCATTTTTTCAAATGCGTATGATCTGTCTAAAAAATAGGTGTAGTCTAATTATACCGACTGCCAAAGTAATTGCAACCATCTGAACTGTTGATAGGGTCCAAAAAATAATTTGATGTGCGTAGTTTTATTAAATTTGTACCTACTAGATATTATTTATATACTTACTAGATTCCGCCCCACGGTTTCACCCGCGTTCCCCAGGGATCTTATGTTTTCCCGGGATAAAAAGTAGCCTATGTTCTTATCCGTACCATAGGCTATCTGCATACCAAATTTCATCGCGATCGGTTCAGCGGCTTAGGCGTGAAAAGGTACCAAACAAACAAACTCACTTTCGCATTTATAATATTAAATTAGGATAAATAAACACAATAGGCGATAATAGCTCAGTGAATAGCGTCCATTGCCGTAGCGAAGGTCGTAGATTTAAATCCTACAATGAAATTGAACTTTTGTTGAAGGAAAACGTATTGAAACGATATTATAGTAGGTACCCTTATGTTGAAATCCTCAAGTACTTATTGGGGTATTTTGACATACCAAAAATCAATTAAATCTCATGATTATATTTCATCATCATCATCTATTTACCCTGTTCCTAATTATTTAGGGTCGGCACAATACGTACTTTTTCCATTCGGCCCTTCTATCACGACCTTTCTGTATTTTCGAGTCACGTTTGGAAGCGCGTGATCTTTTATTGCAAATAAGTCAGTCGGAACTATTTTGCAATATATAGTTAATATTCCTTTTCGAACAACGAATTCATTTACAACACCGAAAATGTTCAAATAACACCCAAAAGACATGGAAATATATTCATCAACCATCGTCTTCATAAATAGGAATTCTTTTTTTTCGTATAATATTTAAAGTCTTTTTCCAAATCCTTTGTCGACTTATAAAATCTAAATTTAAGCCTTTTATTCCCAAAACTGTATGACAAAGTATTAAATATGTCCATATTCCACCGAAGGATGAACCTTCCCGTGTCGTCGACAGTTGAGTAATTTTTATTCATATTAATTTAATTTAGTAAACTTTTGGAGACTCAAATCTACTCATGCGTATATACTAGCACAAAATATCTTATTCTTAGTACTCATCTATTATTTAGGTAAGTAATTTTATTTAGGCACAATATGTAAGACCTAAGAACCGCCATCTAGCGATCTTAAGCGGTATCAAGAACCCATGGCATTGCCATCATGTAAAGGTTTTTATAGGTCCTAAAACAAGTATACTAAATCTTTTACTAAGGTTTATAGATAAAAATAATCTAAATGTAATAAAATTTAATTACAAAGCAATAAATTAGTAGATGTCCATTTGTAAATGCAAATTTAGTGTCCGAGAGAAACCGAGAAAAATGAATCTCTTGCAACATCTTTTTTATACCTACGTGGCCCAAGCATTAAGAATGCATTTCTAGACCGTTTTAGAAAACCTACTCCCGTCCTAGATGGTAAATGCATCCGCCATTTAAAATATAAATCCATGTGCCAACTTGTTTTTATTTTGCTACTGCTAGGCAACCTAGAATATAGAGTCGATTCTATGAACATTTACCACTGGATCATCCTCTAACGATCTGCTAATATTTTGAGTATTCATTACTCCTTCCATTTACAAATCATTATATTACCTCCATAACTAACGAGCATTGAACTTTACCTCCACGAGAAAGTGTGTGAAGCCTGCTTTTCTAGGTACAGGCGAGTGTTGTAGATCTTTCTGCCTTCACTTCGGTTGCTAGGCGGACAGTGCGCATGTGTGAGTGAGTGCAGTGCCCGAAGCTATAGTGATGCGCTGTCGGGGTTATCGACTATTGATATCGATATGTAAACTTAGAGAGATATAACATATAACAAAAAGAAACGGATATTAATTCACTATTGTCTAATGTTTTATATAATTATTATATTTCATGTTTTCTCTCACACTCTCTTTGGTCCATTTATTATTAGTTATGGCTGAGGTCATTTTAGAATGGATACGTTTTTATGAATATGTTAACATCAGTTTAAATTCATATATTTTCATCCATATTTCTTTCTATACATGCACCTGTTAGTCTAAAATTTCCGAAATCTATTTGAGTTAACTATTTAATTTATTTACTTATTTACTAAGTCACTCATCACTTTGTATTTTGAAGTGTAAACTTCTTTTAGCGCGGTACGCATATTTTTAGATGACGTAAAACCTCTTTTTTTTTTTTTTTTGGACTGGAACAGGAAGGTGGTGGGTCCAGGGGACCTTCTTCCACCGTTACGCGGACTTTTGCGGTGAGCGCTGAGGGCTCTCAACCGCTACTTAAAACTAAACTAAAACTAAATAAATTTAGGGCAACGGTAGCCTGAGGGTGCCCCCTGTGGGGCTCGACCTCGGCTCAGGACGTTGCCTGGGGAATGAGGGAGGACTTAGCATGCAAATATATTATTTGGGGATCGGTCGGATTGCTAATATGCAGCTCGGGCCGCTTAATCGGGACGAGACTGGGAAGGACGTCGCGACGGTCCTCGCCGGCGAGGACGAAATCTAGGTTGACGATTTCGCATCTGTAATTGTTTGCGGGCTTCTTCGGCCTCGATCTGCGCTAGGGTAATGGCATCGTCTGGCTCGCTGAGGGCGTGCCTAGGCCTACGGATGCGGGAAATAAGGGACGGGGTGTATGTGACAGTGTTGACTATCAGGGGATTCGCGTGGTGTGCTGCGGTATCAAAATATCGGCGCGAGGCGCGTTTAATAAATTGTTTGATTGTAGGGAGACCTAAGTCAAGGTGGAGGTTTTCATTGCGCATGTACCACGGGGCGCCCGTGGCTTTGCGCATGAAACGGTTTTGAATCACCTGAAGGGTGTGGAGATGTGTGGGAGCGGCGTGAGCGAACACGGTGCTCGCATACGTCATGACTGGACGGATACACGCGGTATAGAGTCTAACCTTGCTTTTTAGGGCAAGTTTAGACCGGGCGTTGATCATGCAGTGGAGTCGTCCTGCCACAAAGGCGGCGCGCGCGCGAACCGCCCTTATGTGTGCAGCGAAGGATAGGCGATCATCGAGGGTCACACCGAGATATTTGGCTTGCCTCTCCCAAGGGATCGGCTCGCCGAATAGTGTGACTGGGTCGGGGATGGTAAAACCTCTGGATTCGCGACACCTTTATGAGACGCAGTTTGACAATTTGAGTTTGAAAAATCTATTTTAGATTGTAATAATTTTAATGATAATGATGATGATACAAGAGCTCAATCTCAATCTCTCAAAAAAAAAAGTTTTCACTTCTGTCGGCACTCCCGGAGTGCATTTTTTTTTTTTTTTTGCCAGAACACCCAAATATTTTATATTAAGACTAGATATTTTATTTTTATTTTTTATGTAATAAACTATGTTGGTTTTGAAAAGTAAGTGCTGAGTTTAATGCCGGCTCTTCTCAGCAAATTTGAATAAAAAATCTTTACATTTTCATTTTTTAATCAGCCATTTAACTTAAGTGTGTTAACTCTATTATAATTTCAAACTGTTGTTTCAGCACGACTCAATTTTGATGAAAACCGGCCTTAGTGTTGTAATCTATATTCAATTTAAATAGGGTTAAAAAAATTATAAAAAAAAGTATTTCACTAATAACGAACATTGTAAATTTTCATTATACATATTTTACACTAATTTCTACTAACATCATTGAATTCGGTACATCATTTGAAATTACTTAATTATCTAAAATTTTTTACATAAAAGAACAACTTACAAGCATTTATTACGACCCACCGTGGTATGTAATCAATTATATCAATACAATCTTGTACAAAGTAGAATTAAACAATTATATAATAATTGCACACTTACCTACAACCTTTTCCGACGGTAGCGTGCAATTGTAAAACAAATAATTGTATACGATCGAATTCAATACTAATACCTATTAACAATTTCGACAAAAAATTACGCAATTCTTTCCCAACACTACCATTATCTTTCGAGCGGTACACACACATAGAAGAGATGCATTCGATTATGACTGAAACAAATTTTTCTTGTGCGGCTTGAAAGTAACTTTTCATTTGATTTTGAACTCTATTTCTTCAGCGTTATCATATTCAGGTTAGTATGCAAATATTTTATGGATGTGTAAAAGTGACGTTACATTGCTAGTGTGAGTTTTAGTGTTGTTTAAAGTCATCGACCCGTATCTCGAGCAAACCTACCCCAATATGAAAAATATAAGTTTTTCCGATTGGTATATTTAGTGTTGAAAATTGCGTCAATATTTTTTCGCTATTTTCTAAATAGTGTGCGGGTTACGAACTGTTACATCAACAGTGTGAGGATTTTTGTATATAATAATTTCTAGACTAAACTCAGTGGTAGTGACGTCGAATGCTGTGACGTGGGTTCAAACCCTACATTGAGCTTGAAGTTTCGCAATGGGAAACTTTGAAACCATAGTACGGCCGTGGGGTACTTTGTAATACGTACTCTACAGGCTTTTAGTTGAAAATCTATTGGCTAAGAGTTACCGATGTGTTGAATGGTATTTGAGAGCCAATTATCTTCTGGTAATATATTGGTAACCCCTCTGGTATTTCTTTTATTGTCACCAGTACCAAAGGTATAAAAAATTCAGTGAAGGTTTGATGGAACTGAATTAAAATTCAATAGCAAGATTCGACCCATACATACTAACAGGTGAAGATGAAAGCTTGTTATTATAGCAGTATTGTTATCAGTGTGTTATAATTCCTTTATTGAGTAACTAGCTTCCGCCCTGCGGTTTCACCCGTGTTCCCGAGGGATCTTGTGTTTTCCCGGGATAGAAAGTAGCCTATAGCCTTCCTCGATAAATGGGCTATCCAACACTGAAAGAATTTTACAAATCTAACCAGTAGTTCCTGAGATTAGCGCGTTCAAACATACAAACAAACTCTTCAGCTTTATAATATTAGTATAGTTTATTGAATGATTTTTCAATGCCTGGATAAGCGGTATCAAACTGTTTAAAATAACAGTTTTTATCTAGATTTATCCGTATAATAGGTAGCTATAATAAGGTAAGCACCCAACTGATTAATCGTTTTTATTTATTTTTAATATCTCAATTATCACCAAGGTGGGTTAAAAGTTTTCATCCATATCTATTAACTAAAACATACTCTAAAATTAAAATCTCTACTAATATTATAAATGGGCAAGTGTATTTATTTGTCCTTCATTCATGCCGCAAAGAATCTGCATGATATTTTGCATAGAGATAGTTTATGAGTTATGAGATTGACATAAGCGACTTTTTCTCCTTAACGGAAACGCAATTGAGATCGCAGGGTACAACTGGTTTAAAGTAAATGAAAAAGCTTTTACTTTGCAAAATAGAAGACACAATAAAATTAATATAAGTTTGGTTATGTAATACCCTATGCAAATGATCAATCTTGATTTATAGCTACATGCGATGACTTAACACCTGGTAAATAAAAGCGACATTTGCAACACCAATTGATAGTAAATAACCCAAGTTACTGGTGATCTTTGGCTCCAGAATAGAGTGCCAGAAGATATATTACTAAATTACAAACAACATTTAACGAATAATCTATTCTAATTAGAATAAAGAAGAGTTTGTTTGTTTGGTTGGACGCGCTAATCTCATGAACTACTAGTTCTAATTGAAAAATTATTTTAGTGTTGGATAGCTCATTTATCGAGGTAGGCTATAGGCTACTTTTTATCCCGAGAAAATGTAAGATCTCTCAGGAACGCGGGTGAAACCGTGGGGTGGGAGCTAGTGAATTATAATCTTGTAGATGTACAAAACACAAACATCGCAAAACAAACACTTAAAAAGTGTATACAAAAGACATCTAGAAGACAAATTAATTTTAAAACAAATTAACTCAATGATACCTGTAAAGATATATCAGATAAGCTACCAGGAACTTATCGGCAACCTGTAAAACTGACCCTAAATGTAAAAGCAGCCATAAATAAACCTGTCAATAAAGTTCATTTGCTTGTGATTAACAAATCCTTGTTAGGTTGTATAGCAGCTGTGGTAACATATTTTCTTCCCATTGTTAGTTATCTTCAAACATAAGTTTAATGGCCTACAAATATACGACTAGCGAAGGCCCTTCTCTTCTTTCACTACAGTCAAGGACTCTGTATAAATCTTAAAAATACTCGTCTAGCTCACTATCATCACCTAGGTCTACTGCAATATTGTCTATCATTTTATTAGACCCAGTAATTATCGCTATTTCTTTTTATACTATATTAAATGGGCTTGCATTTGGCCACTGTCCCACCCATAGACAACGAAGAAGCCTAATATGTAGGAAATTTACAGAATAAAACTATTCACTCTGGCCTCAAAGTCCCTAGATCAGAGTCAGACAAAAAAAACTTCATTATTAGTCCAACCACTTTAGCAACCTCCATCTTGTCTAGGTGTTTACCTAACAACAAAAAGAGCTATATCGAGTACTTACCTCTTAATATGTTTGAGTTGTATATGTAAGAACGTGCCTAGATGTGGAACATTAAAAAGTTGTACCAATGTTTTGTTCCGCTACATCTACGGAACCGGTGCCGTCGGTTGCTAGGCGCGGGCTGGCTGGGGCACTTGTCCCACTGGCCTCGTACAGTTGATCACAGAAGACTTTCATTCGTTTTGAACTGATGTTTTATGTACATGGACTTTTTTTAAGCAACAAATATAGTAGAATGAAGGATAGTTTGGTATCTTGGGAAAAATATTTAATGCTTAGTTACTTGTTTTTAATTTAAAAGGCACCAACGTCCTTTTACCAAGATAAAGAGCGATGATAGTTCAGTGGTAGTGACTACGAATGACGCGACGAAGGTCAAGGTTTCAAATTCTACAATGAGCTTGAGCTTTCGGTGATGGAAAACATCGTGAAGAAACCATCTCACGGTAGGGTATTTTGTTGTGCCTGGCTAGCACCTTCGAGTTGATAATCTGTCACCAAACACTTACCGGTGTGTTCCAGCAGCTACACTTTCTACACCTTCGGCCACATCATCACTTACTATAGTGATATTGTTAAACATAAGCGTACACAAAGTAAAAAGCTATAGTATAAAGCTTTACGGTATAGTCTGCCTTAGCAACATCCCAAAGGAGATGACATACTAAACTTTAAGGTCCGCTTCCGTCTTGTTTGTTTGTATCCGGTCTCTTCTACCCATGGGGATACCTTAGCGGCAGTTGAGGTAACATACACAAGCGAAACAAATATTTAACCCGTCAGTTTTGCAGGTAACTTTACAAGTCGATAAGTCTGTTAGCTGCTCGATTTATTTCGAAGTAAGAACATCAATAAGGAATAAGGACGGTTCCATAATGTACCCTTGTGGTATCAGGTTACATAATAAATGAAAGTCACTTATAACGGATACAACTATTGAGATTTGTAAACTCTCTAGATAATATGAAATATATTCAGATACAATCCTGATTATCATTAATAGTTGCAAGTGAAATATACTTCGTGAAACTTAATTAATTACACTCACGAAACCTCAATGCCATTAATAAAATCCACTATTATAATGTGAATGGTCAATGTATACTTTTTTTAATAATCTTACTTAAATAAATGTGAATGCTTGGTTGGTTGGATGTTTGTTACTCAATCACGCCAGAACGTCGTCAAGAGATAGACTATAGTCTGGAATACATACACATAGGCTACTTTTTATCCCGGTAAAACATAAGATCCCTCGGGAACGCGGGTGAAACCGTGGAGCGAAAGCTAGTGAAGACTAAAAGTTAAGAGATTTTTTTGAAATTTTTTGACTTCATAAATTTATTTAATTTTTCAATTTATGCAATCTTTACACCACAGTGATCGTCTGTACTTAACACATTCGATATTAGAAAGCGAATTGGTGGCGCCAGCGCAGGCGCCACAACTTTTTAACTTTAATTATACCAATCGAATAACAATATATGAAAGTTTTTATGTTTGTACGTTTATACTAGAACCGCTACCTGTGTTGAAAGCTTTGAAAATATAATAGAACCTGCACTAAAGTGTGTAAACTTTTTGTACCTTCTGTAAACGCCAAAGCAAGCGGAAATTCAGTAGCATTATTATGAGCAATTAAGTACGTGTTGGGCCACTTATTACAAATATTCTTAACAACATCTAGACCAAAATAATGATGTCATTTACCTATCATCACCTTATTAAACCTCTGTAAAAGCCGCATGACAATTTGACTAAAATCAGGTTAATTAAGTCTCTTCAAAATTTTGTTCAGCTATTAGATTTTTTTTAATACGTAACACGTGTATATTGCAAGAAATTATTACCTATTTTAGAGTCCTAAAGTTCATCAAAATTAGAAATGTGACTGGAAAAATACTTGTCATATTTAACCCTGTCTAGATCATCAGTTAGAATGAGCATGATTTCTTTTTTATTGTCAGTATATACAAACATTTCAATATTAACCGTACCATACCATCTTGCTCCCTACCATATTCATGATGTCAGACGCTACGGTTTCCAGTTCAAGGTACTCATTTAAGAACTTGTCTGTCCTAACGGTGTGGTCGATTCGACGACAGATATGGCGTGCTGCTTCAGCAATTGAGCATTACTTGGAGAAATAAACGCTTATCTTAAATGTATGGCAATCTAATGAATTCTGAATGATTGTAAGGGACAATTATGTACACATTTATTACAACAATTGTATAAGATACAAACTATAATATATAGAAAATATCCTTAAAGCTCTCGCTGCTGTCGATAGGCAAGGTTCCCAACAGGCTGGCAGCGTTCCCTTTTTGAATGGCCAAACAAATGCGTTGGCGAAAATAACTCTCAACTCGTCGGTCTCCCGATGAGCTTGGATGATAAAATCCGAGCAAATCGGCGAGCCTCGAACCCCCACGAACCCAAGATTTCTATAAGTGATTATATTTCATTTCTATTTATGTTATATATAAATAGTAAATTTATTCCAACATCGAGTTACAAGCTACTCGACTTCAATCAAAGTTTTCACCAAAACTAGTTCGTTTATATAAAACAAAGATTAATAAACAAAGCCTATGGTGATCACTACGTAGAAGACAAGAAAATATTATTTATATTGTAATTTCATGATACGAAAAAAAAGATTCAGATATAAAATGTCTTGCGGAGTTTCTTCTCGGAGTTTTCTCAGTATAAGTGAATTCCGAACTATTGGTAGGTTCATAAGTTTTTTTGCAATTGGGACAAGAAAGAAAATGATCTTACAATCAAGTAAGCTAATATTTTTCATCATGAGTCTTTCTTCTATTACCAAAGCCAGGGCGGTTCATTACTACTTAGTATAAATAAAAAGTATAAATAATAAATTAAATACGAGTACGCAAAGGGTAAGCGCGTCAGTGACTAGCGTGTTTGGACAAGCGGGTCTATAAACACGATGTCTGCCCGTCCGTCTGTCTGTCAAAACGATATGTACTGACATTTTCGCCTCCACATCATGTAGAACAGTTACTTCTGTACAGTTGGCAGTAATTATTGTAATTATTAAAGTGATAAAATATTTTATTTTTTAAGATGCATGAGATTTCTCAATCTTTTAACTTTGAAGATCTCATGATGTGATAACATTTATATAAGTACCTATCTAATGTATATTGTGCCTTTATATTTCCATTTCTATATTATAAGGCATCTGGGACACGTTTTTTTTTATGTTACATATGTAGGTACGAGCAGGAAAGATTTTTATTTGTTTTGTTTCAATGGCTACTTAAGTTACGTACCTACTGGCTATATTACCTACCTACATCTTAATAATATTATCAATGAAAACAAAATACTCTAAAATACCATGTAAATTTATTATTATACGTCCAACTGTACACGTTGTTTGTCTACACGAAAGCTTATTTTGTTCTGACATTCAAAAGGGAAAACAATTATTTATTTTATGTTTAATTTATTTTAATATACGTCTATTTACAGACAAAACATTTTGTATATGTTATTCTATTCGTAATCTTTTTAGAAAACGATTCATTTTAATTCATCCGGCCAATAGCCTACATATCACCCCATAAATAACGACACATTTCAAAATACTCACCAAGAATCTATTAAATTAAATAAAAATAGGCAAAGAAGGTAATAAATCAGAAAAAAGATTTAAAATTGCACCCGGCGCGGTCGGGCGAGATCGTCGTCGTTCGGGCACGCTCGGCACGGGTCATCGATCCGACCTACATTCGCAATCAGCGGCGTGCGCGCAGCGAAGCACCGCGCTTGTTGCTAGGCGTGCGTTTATGGATCTATTTCTACTATTCGTAGATCATAGCATAAAACGATTCATATTAAACAGTTCTTTGTTATTTAAATTTTATTTCATTTCGTAATACTTTATATGGCTACATGGATGGATTAAAAGGTATACAATGTTGTAACTAAAAATAAAAATAAAAACCATTATCTAATATCACTTTTTTGATGAACTATTAGGTGTTTTTTTTGTAGCATTGCTTGTGTATTTTGCCAATGTCAAGTAATAATATAAAATTACTTTTACATAACTAAGTCAAGTCCGTACAAGTCAGTCGGGCTTTAGTAAAATGGTGGCCGTTCTACTAAAACTTTCCCGGACTTTTTGAGTCAACCTGAAATGTCACGATACACGCAATAATTTAATTTCACTTCACTAGTGCACTTGGATTGATCTTCATTGGACAAAAAGCCACTGATATTATTCAACATAAGGTACCACAAGGGCTGGAAAAAACTTTATTTTGCTACACTGTCCGTATGCTTACTCATATATCTATTGGTCCCAGTTCAAATGAAGAACTGATTTAAGGTTTAAAAAATATTAAATTTATAAATACGGCCACCATATTTATGATAATCTAGCGTGTGGGCAACCTCGTTCATGTCTATTTATGGCTCACTTAAAGGCAAACATTGCAAATAACAATGTGTCCAATATTTTCACGGTAAGTACATAGCAGGTGGCAAAAACCCTTCCAATGGTACACAGAAGTGCCATTAGGGTACATGTTATGTTACTGTTTAGGTACACCACCCTTTTATGTGTGGCCATACTTTTAGTAATCATGAGATATGACTATGTTGCATGAAATGAAAATCTAATGTTTTTCAACTTCGCAATTTATTGCTATGTTTTTTGTTGTTTTCATAATTTATCAATTGTAACACTATACGCGTCTTTTTTAATTACATTTGGTCCTTTTAAAATTAAAAACCTTACACCAAAAGTCTTGACGACCATAAATGAGTTGATGGAGTCTTCAAAAAGATAATCACACTAATTATACCACCCACAAGTCACAAACGAGCCAAAGTTATTAATAACACAATAATTATCCCCTACCCCAAATCGGATTAAAAATGTAAGCCATCGCGACCTTTTCCGCTTTCATTTCCACAGGTCGCCTGCCCATTACACGTAAATCATGGCCGCCCGCCATTTCAAACCATTAATTTAACAATTATTACGCATTGTACTCCTGCTGCGTTACCGTATGATAAACTGGCAACATTATCACAGAAGCTACTTTCGTTTTTCATGAGGTTTTATGCTTCGTAGAGTTTCGTGTTGTTTTTTTAATGATGTATGGACTACGGAGTCCATAACTCAGTTGCTACTATCACAGATTGCCTAATGGTTTCATGTTATGACAATAATGCTCATAATTCAGACTATTCTAAATTAAAATACATACATACTTTGAGCGTGAACTGATGTATGTTTATCTTGAGTGTGGGTGTAATATATTAGTAATACACAACTATAGTGAACTTAAATGAAAAATAAATTTGCTTACACCTTAAACTCTAATTGGAGATTTGTATTTTTTATTGCAGGTAAGGAATAAAATTTCTGCTACCAGTCAGATGCCCTTACTCAAAAGACTATAGACTCAAAACTGATTCGTTCACAGCGCCTCTGGTAAGACACGAAAACTTTGCTATTTAGTCCGCTGGTTCACAATACACATAAACAGATAAAGCTCCGATAAAAATGTCAGCCAGGAAATTTGGATCTTTCTTTTGAGTTTATTTTTTTTTTCGTGCCGAGAAATTAAGAAAACTTCCATCATAAGTTACATTTTTATAGTAATCAATGAATTAACTTGATTTTTATACACAACATTGCATTTCTATTTAAAAATGTTTTATATAATGTTTATCTCTAAGTTCTTACGGAAACGGGAAATACTAAGCGATTTGCGTGGTTGAAATTGAGCTACAGCGAAACTTGGCCGGGCTTAGCTAATAGAATATAGTTTGAGTTTGCGCAAGAATCATTCCATTTAATTCTGTACGCTATCTCGTGTAAACCGTGAAACGACGAAAAAAAATCCACCTGTACGTAATTGGCATCCCGCACATTCGACAAACGAATAAAAAGTTGTTATAGTAAAGCCAGCCTCATTTTCCCCCTAGGCGTGTCACGTAGGGCTTAGAAAACCCTTTTTTATAACAGACTACCCATGGAGACACTCATAAGATTCGATAGTAAAACGTGATCAATAAATTAAGCCTATAGCATGGTCCACGCTGACTGGCGTATCGGTCGGTGTACAATGTTCTGTAATTGCTTCGGAATAGTTAACAAACGGTCATGTATCACAGTGGGGTACTGTACGTGACCATATAATAATGTGTCTGCGGTGCTCATACTTTTTTGTTGGCCTTTTTGCTAAGAAAACCATATTTGCTGTGGCTCCATGATTTCAAAATTTTGTCCCTCAACGCGTATCCTTGGTGTCGAAATTTCTAACGATGTTCAGTTCCGTAGTCACTTGAAAGACACGATTAAGCTGGCATCCAAAAAGGTCGTTGTGCTCAATAGAGCGAGGCGTTACTTTACATCGGGGCAAAGACTGCATCTTTATAAGTCACAAGTCTGACCTCATATGGAGTACAGCTAGCATCTGTGGGCCGGAGCACCTGGATACTGCCTGGGATTTTTGACTCGGTTGAGAGGCGTGCTGTTAGAATTGTTTCTTAATTGCCGATTTGATGTCAGGATTTAAAAACGATTCCTACCGCGGATATTCAGGTTGTGGAACGAGCTTCCCGCCATGGTTTTCCCAAGAGAGTACAGTATGTAGTTCTTCAAGAAGGATGTGAAGAGATATTTGCAGGGTCGACAACGCGCGAATGATTCCCCTGGTGTTGCAAGCTTCAATAGCCTACAGTAACTGCTTACTATCAGGCGAGCCATAAGTGGTTTCGTACGATATTAGGTTTCAATATACGATATTATAAAACAGGGGCCATCAAAACTTTGAGTACCACAGCAGAGACGAGCGTATGCCAACAAAATGACTTGCCATTCGCTGATCTCTTAGCTTGAATGCTGGTTTTGTGTACATGACCACAAAATAGGAACACGTAGTCAAGCGACCGAAAAACATAACGTAATGTAACTTGTTTGTGACGAGGATGACTGCTCTCAGATACACGATGACATTATGAGGTTTAATATTATTGAATTATGGACCCAAAAGCCAAATAAATTAATCATTGTATATTTACGATTCCATGTACTAATGTACTTTTGGTTTTTCCGTCTTTCACAACACTTAATAATTGTGCCCATAATTTTTGCATGTCAGAATCTGACAAAACATAAATATAATTGAAGATCTCATCTACCGCGAATAATAAAGCGAATGTGAATTTGTTTGTTTGTTACCTTCTCACGCCTAAACCGCTAAACCGATTGCGATGAAAATTTTGTTCGCAGATAGCCTGTGATATGGAGAAGGACATAGGCTAAATTTTTTCTCTCGAGAACACGGGTGAATCCGCAGGAGACATCTAGTTTCTTATAATTGGCGTCAGCTAATTTTAAGAACCCCTTTTTAAACATAAAATTCAGTTTAAAATTAAGCCCGGATGTAAATCATGTTTAGAAAATTCACGCGGATGATGGCTTAATTTAATATTCCATTTTTCTACGGACAGACAGACTTGGCGACCGCGTCGTTAAATATTAATTTTAATTTTTGATAGTGACGCGACCACAGCATCCGTTAATGGTGAAATTGAACTATGATTATGATAACTAGTCTCTGCCTCGTGCCTTTACCTGCGTTTCCGAGGTATTTAAAATTTTACTTATAAAGTAACCTTTTTTTTATTCCAGAATATGTTAAATTTTTGTTCGAAATTTCATCTCTTTCTTTTTAGCCTTTTCGATGTGATTGAATAACAAACATAATAGTCGTGTATGAAGAATGGTTTTTAAATATAATAAATTTTGTTCTCTACTCTCAAAACAAAAATAAACGATCAATAAATAACTTTGTGACAAAAATTCACGGTGTCACATAAATGAAAACGAGTGTCACATCACTGGCCATTCGGTTCATGAAACGTGACGCACCTCGCGGCAACCGGAAGCTCTATAATTATTTTTAGGTTGGTATTACTTTGTGATACAGTTTAATTACTGTTGCCATCATAAATAATTTTCAGCGCTCGGTTTTAGCTGAATTAGGGTCCCGTATGAACATAAATCGTTTTGTAAACACCCTATGGTAGGTCATTTTGTAATTTCGAGGATAAATTACCATTTTAATGGGCGTATTAATATATCTACTTTACTGAGAAAATATTGACAAATATTGAAAAAATGTTTCCATGGGTTGATTTCAATCTCAAAGTCGTTACGTTTTCTGTAACTACTTTATCAAAATCGATTTAACTCTAGAAATTCCTTCTCGCTTTTTACTTTAAAATGGCATCATTTTATGCAGATTATGCATAGAATCACCAAAGAATATAAATTGCATACATTCAGATGTCATAATTTTGAAATCTTTTAAGTTGGGTTCATCATCACAGCTGAATAACTTTTGATCCAAAATTCTGAAATTTCGAAAATAAAAAAATAGCTGTTTCATAGTACCTACAATATCCATCTAGGATAGGTATTACAATAATAATAAAGTGAAGAGAAAATATAGCAAGGAACAACCTGCTCTTCTAAAACATATTTTTTGTGGTTTTCTCACATAAAGTGATACAGTAACCAACTAAATAAGAGTTGTTTACTGTACATAGTGAACTATTGTTAACAAAAATAACGTTTTATTAAAGCAGAAATAGCGCACTATCGTCAATTTCTCTCTTTTTTTTCTCTCTCAAATCTTTTGTTAGAAAACTGTTGGCAAACGTCAAACGATCACAAAAACCAGATCGAACCGGTTTCACTAACTATTACATTCTAAACTTAGCACGATACTTGGGACAATCATTAAAGATACACGTCGTATTCGATTTTGAGCTCTATTCTGTAGTGTTAAAGACGTACCCAGGTGTCAATTTATAATGAATGCAGGCACTAATCGTTTATAGAGCTGATAATAATGTGTGTAACTTTTTTTAGACGATTATTTACGATGTTTTCGTGTTATTTCGCCCTTTAGAAGCGGAGAGCGGTGGAGTACGAATTAGGATTTTTTACTTTCGATACAATCGTTTAGAATCTTTAGAAAATATTAGATTTTAATGTAAATTGACTATTTCGTGACTGTTTATGTTTATTAATTTTGTTTGGGCGTAGACAACATGGGTTCCTACGTAATTATCTTCGTTAGAAAAGCTACTTTTAAATTAGTTTGACGTATGCAACCGAAACGTCCCGTGATTATTTAATTCCTATGTTACAGGTCGATAAGTTGCGTATAGCTTATCTGATAAGCTATCTTGTCAGATCGACTCATTCATTTCGAAAGAAAGAGACTTTATTATCAGTTATCTGCAAGATAAGCTATCGGAAACTTATCGGTAACCTGTTAGACAGACTTTTACAATAGTAAAACTAATAGATAAATGAAGTGTAACTATATATTATACTAACATATTAATTTCACTGCTAGGGACGCAGAATGCTTAGACGAAAGTCTTATAAAACCTCGTGAGGAGTGTAAGCAAGATGGATAACGATCATCCTCGTGGATATTAGTTCATAAACTGTTATATGGGATGGATCGTCTAATATGACAAAAAAATTCTTGACATTCATCTCGTCTATAAGAACTGTATTTCTTAATGAGAGGTAGAGCATAGCGATATGTCACTCAAAGAGCAGCTCGACTGGGGATGTACCTCCACCTTACAGAATACCGCAGCCAAATAACTTATAGTTGTGTTCCTGCGCGTGAGTAAGGTTGCCAGAGCTCATCGGGGAGGGGGGAAGGATCAGATACGCGCGTGTGATACCCCTGGTGTTGCAAGCGTTCATAGGCTACGGTAACCGCTTACCATCAGGCGGGCCGTATGTTTGTTTGCCGACAATATGGTATATATTCCTCCAAAAAGATCAAGGTGTTCAACAAAACCGAAAACCCATTATCTGCCGACCGAATTTCTTCTAGTCATTTTTCGTGTTCGAAAACTCGAGTGGGCAAACGCCCGCGATATTTCAGTGGCATTTTGAGGAATTCAACACATCACATTTGTTACACTTATAACTGCAATAAAAATAAACAGGTCGTCGACTTTGCAATTATTTGGCGTGACGTCATAGAACCAGCGTGGGTGCTACACCCCACGGTACTATTGTTCGACATATTTTCAATTTCGGCCGAATTCGGCTTCGCTTACACTCGTCTAGCGACTTTGGAAATATATATTTTTAAATACTTTTATATTTTTCGTTTAATTTTTTCTTATGACTTCAAAAAGTTTAGATTCGTATTCCAAGTTAGACAATGGATGTATTTTATTAGAAAAAGAAAGTAAAATCACAAGACACAGCCATACTTTAATATAAATTATAATCGCGAAAGTGTGCGTGTACATTTATCATTCAATCAGGCTGATTAGATTTGATTGCAGATTTGCATTAAGATAGATTATATCCTAGAATAGGATATGTATAAGCTAGTTTTTAAGTTAGTGGTTATCCAACCAAACATTACCGTTATTTCAATATCGCAGCGTTTCCACCACAAATGTATACACACCTTTAAGTGTCTACGTTTGATTTTCTCGACCCATTTTAAATAGTTCTTTTATTGCTCAGCACTAAAAAAAATTAAGACATAGAGTACTTTTAGAATGCACGTACGCATTGTGAAATGGATCTTCGAGTCAATGACTCATGCTTTACTTTTCAATGAACAAATTATACATTATTGTAAAAACACTTGATATGTCATCACGTTTACAATCGGTTAATACTAATGATTAAAAAAATCAATTTTCACTTGATGCCCGACTAAGGAATCGAACATAGGACCTCTCCTAAGCTAGTTCCCTCGTCTATTAAGGTAGACAAATAAAAGTTGCTATTTGTTATGGAATCTTTACATGCTTTTCATCCCTAAGTCTGGTATTTTAAGTTCGTTTCGCAATTTCATCCATTTCCAAGACAGTAATAAAGAAAGATAACCAAAAAAAAGTAAGCTTGTTTATCTATGGAACTTTAAAATAACCAGAAAAGGAGTGAGAACATTTCACACAACTCTAACTGGAGTGCTTCACCAGTTGCACTTGAGAGCCAGTTGCCGTCTAGGCAATCCCCCTGTTGTTACTAATGTCTATAGATAGGCGACGGTAGCCACTTACCATCAGGTGGCTGCCTTGTGCTTGTCAGTCTTTGACATAAAAAATAATCTCTCATTAACGAATGATCAAACACAACCTGATTCCACCATCCCCATTCGTGGACGGGAAAAATTTTCACCCATATGTTGTCACATACCGAACATACGGATACCACGTTTTATATACCCACTAGCTGTCCCCCGTGGCTTCACGCGCGACTGCGAGAAAAAAAAGTAGCCTATGTCCCTCTCCATACCGTAGGCTATCTGCGTACCCAATTTCATCGCGATCGGTTCAACGGTTTAAGCGTGAAATGGTTTTTTTTTTACCTTAAAGTTGCATCTTATCAGATGCGCTTTCTATGGAGTGAACAAACCGATGGTAAATTCAATAAATGAGTTCTTTATAAGTGCCATTCTAGTTTCTAAAATAAATAAATGACTTTGGCTTTGACTTTCTGCTTACCACTTTCGACCACGCTAATTTCGGAAAGCACTGGGTCCGAGTAATGGATAATGGTTTCGATACCCCTCATCTTTTGGGGAAACTAGTGCTCCTGCCCCATCAGTGGCCACAATAATGATGAGTGAATGATAACAAAATCATTATCATTATTTCAATTTCACTTTTACACGTTACTTTTGAAGAGCTATAAAAAAATCTCGAGCCGTACTTTTTAATGAACCCAATAAATAACTTTTTATTTGTAAACAGGAAGTTAAAGAACGGTGTTCTATAATAAAAAAAAGTTCACATCCGGCATCACATCGTGTTATATTTTAACTACCTTGTAATCTGGCGTTACTTGCAAATTTTGTGAGCACCGTTATTTTATCTCGTTTAGTATAACGTTGTAGATTGTACAGCTTTTTTATGTTTGTCCTCATGATTTTGTTATATCCTTACTATAATATTATAAATACGAAAGTTTGTGAGTATGGATGGATGGATGTATGTTTGTTACTCTTTCACGCAAAAACTACTGAACGGATTTGGATGAAATTTGGCAAAGAGATAAATTATAGTCTGGAATAGCACATAGGCTACTCTTTATTCCGGGAAAACATAAAATCCCACGGAAACGCAAGTGAAACCGTGGGGCAAAATCTAGTATATTGATAATCCTACTAATCCTTCTAGTTTGGATGGATGGATGGATGTTTGTTACTCAATCACGCCAGAACGGCTGAATGGATCTAGATAAAATTTGGCACAGAGATAGATTATAGTCTGGAACTGGCTACTCTTTATTCCGGGAAAACATAAGAACCGCGGGTGACACCGTGGGGCGGAAACTAGTACTTAGTTATATATTTTCGTTAGACGATAAATAATTCTTATACTATTCTTTTTTTTTCTAATTTTTCATAGGGCTCCTAAGCATACCTATTACCCAACTCCAACTACCCACCCCTAAGGTTAAGCTCCGACCCTAAATTTCTTTTAAAAAAAAATTACAACATCTGTTTGAGCTGTAAGAAAATAATTTTGATAAAATAAAAATTTCCAATTTCACATTAAAAACATTAGATTTATATTAAATATACACTGCCTCACATATTTAAATTATTTTAAATTAATCAAACATATAACGAAAGAGATTATAATATATGTAGATATGGCGGACCAATTTAATTTATGCAATGATTTTTACAGGCCTTTTATGTAACATTGTAGGTTAGTAGGAAAATTGAATAAGTTTCGTTAAGCACCTACTTAAGTGTCTAATAGCTGCACTTGAGATATACCTAGTTTCCTTTCTAACCTTCAAAAAAGGAGGAGGTTCTATGTTCGACTTTATTTTTATGAATGTTTACCGATTTCTCGAAAACGGCTTAATCGATTTGGATGTTTTACACTGTATTCTATTAAAATAGATACTAAGGTGGTCCCATATAAATTTTATTATGATCTGATCATGGACTTTGAAGATATGACGGAATTCCTCAACGAAAAGGAGCACGAATATCACGATTGAAATATATGAATCAACAATTATTATTGATTTGCATATCCTTGATCAGCGACAAATATTGATAGGTATTCAATACACATAAGAAATTAAAAATGGCAAAATAAAATTATTTTTTAACAAAAAGTTAAAACCAACTTCATAGCAGGTTTGCACTAAAAAGTATAAAATAACGATGTTAGAACTCGTTTTAAAGTCACACAAGTTAAAAGGTTATATTGTGTATTTATTACCTTCGGCCACATCATCACCTACCACTGGAGACTGTTGTTTACTATAGTTATATATAGTGTAATAGAATCAATGAAGTAGAGAAAAAAAAAACAAACACCTTGCTGTGTTTCTTGCCAAAGTCTACAAACCTATCATCTCTCTTATATATACGTTTTTGAATAAAAAAAATGGAACATTGTACGATATTTTTATGATTAAAATGAAAAACTATATGAAAATTGATAATGCTCGTACAAACAGACGGTACGGTAGTTACATTTTATGAGAAGCAATGATTATAAATTAAAATATAATACAACCATGAGATATACCTAATGATCGTAACTATTTAGTTTATTATGAGTTCTTACACTCTCACAGCCAAATGTATTTTTTTTTTATACCACGTTGTCGGCAAACAAGCATACGGCCCACCTGATGGTAAGTGGTTACCGTAGCCTATGAACGCTTGCAATACCAGGAGTATCACTCGCGCGTTGCCGACCTTTCCCCCCTCCCCTATGAGCTCTGACAACCTTACTCACGCACTCTCTGGAACACAACTATAAATTATTTGGCTGCGGTATTCTGTAAGGTGGAGGTACTTCCCCAGTCGAGCTGCTCTTTTAAGTTTCATTATTTACTTAAAATTAATAATTGTAACGCAAATTTGTCTATTAGTAATCATTCAAAAGTCTCTGAGACAGCATACAACACGATAAATTCCTAATCTATACATCTGTACATAAAAAGACGCCCTGATTTGCTTAAATCTGGGGCTTAAAACATGATTTTTTGCACACATCTTCCTTATACAACATAGACGTCTACAAAGAAAGGTTTTTTCGAAATTCTACCCCTAAGGGGGTGAAATAGAAGATCACTGGTGAAACTGTGGGATGGATAGATAAATTTTATTAACGTCAGATAAAAAATAATTGGTAAATAAGAGACCAATGTTTTGTAAAAAAACTACTTGTGTCAATTTATTACTTTTCAGCTATAGCAATAATTTGACACGTATCGTAAAGAATGCTCGGTCTGTTACATTTAATTAAAATAGATGCGAGCATTTCCACGTCACAAACTAGTATAATTCTAATAAAAACATCCGGAAAATCAAACAAACACACAAATAAATTAGCCGACGCGTCGTGTATACGTCGTTAAGACCAGTGGAAACATTAACGCTAACTTTTTAGGGTTCCGTAAAGCACTACTATTTATTTATTTTTTTACTACTACAAGAATAATCTTTTGTAACTAATATTTAACATTGTTAAATCTTACAATGATTTTCTTTATATGAAACTAGCTTCCACCCCGCGGTTTCACCCGCGTACCCGAGAGATCTCTTATGTTTTCCCGGTATAAAAAATATCCTATATGTTTATCCAGAATGTGTGCCAAATTTCATCCAAATACGTTCAGCTATAACGGAGTTGAGTGGTATCAAACATCCGAACATACCAACATTCTCATTTATAATATTAGTAGTAGTTTTTACCATAACAATAACTTTGTTTTCTTCAACTACCCTAAAAGCTTACAATAGTTTTTAAAAGTTCATAACCGCAGTTAGCTAGAGATCGCGCCACCAAAGAAGTCGCATATCCTCATCATGAATTCCATGGGACTTCATTGGTGGCGCAAACTTTAGTCTATTCTTGCTACTGTATCTTTGAAATAAATTATCGAACAAGCAAAGTTATAATCTTGACTCTACGGAACCACTTGTCTACTAAACAGACTCGTTCTTAATTTTTTCCAACGTTTAATAAATTTAATTTAGATGGCATAATGTAAAGTGAGTTTGTTTAAAATTAATGCATTCATTGTAAGAACAGAGAATGCAAAAATAATCGTAATCCGTGTGCTACCTTGAATTGTTTAGTTTTTGTTCACGTGTCACGAATTTTTTTAATACTAATGTATTCCCGCGGATCGGCTCGTATTTTTTTTTGCTGATTTCTAACAAAAAAAAGAAGTGTACCAGATAACGGAACCCAAACTCAGAATAAACTGACATGTTCATGCAAACAAAATAATGTATGTCTTAGGTTAATCAAACCCAGGACTTGAGAGCCAGTTACTTCTAGGCTTTGTGTGCTTACCACCTTCGGCCACATCATCACTTTCTATAGCGAGATTGTGGTCAAACACAAGCTAATACAAAGTAAAAAAGCTTGTGACAGTTTAAAAATCTAACTTCATATAACATATATTTTATCTAACAGAATCGTAAAAGACGATCTTGTTTTAATTACTATAATATAATAAATAGGATTGTTTGTGAGAATGTTTGTCTGAACCACACCGTATAGCACTTGATTTGGATGCTATTTGATACGCAGATAGATCATAAATAAGAGTTCGGATGAATTACATTTCCACACGTAAGTAGTACCTAGTACTGGAAAATATTTGTTAGTTCACAAAAAAAGGAATAAAATGTTATAGCAGTACGAGGAATATATCTCCGTATTGTAGGAAGATATTACAGCCAAAGACAGACAAGCTAACAATGATTTCAATATATAAAACTGATTTCCGAATCGGTGGTAGCTTCAGTGAATTCGACCTTCATAAGTGCCCTCCTAGGGCCTAAACTGAATAAATGGCTTTGACTTTGACTTGACTATGTTTCAAATTTAAATTTAAGAACATAGGTATGAAACAGCGTTCAGATTTTTCAAAACACCTAATCTATTTCAGTGTCTTTTGTACTAAATAGCAATTCAAGGTCATGTAATTAAAAATTCCTTATTTATCACTCTTTCTATGAAAACTGTATCAAAACCCGTTGCGTGGCTTAGAAGAAGTAATCGGAGAAAGAGGCAAATAGCGACATTGTTATTTACTATTATGAAATTTTCTTAGTCGATTGTCACTCGAATAAAACTTGTTTTTTAACTACATTCTCGGGTACTCGTAAATAAATTCAGGGTTAATTCCTGGTGTGTCACAACGTCACAAGAATTCTGTTCCCGTTGCGTCATTGCATTACCTTGCTATTTTCTATTATACTTTTAAATATGTCACTGCCCACTGGTGAACACTTATTGACGTCATCACCATCATTTTACCCCGGAAACTTTCATAGAATACCTTGCCATGGAACTCTTGTATTTTAATGACGTAACCTTTTTTAGTGTTTTTGAGTCCTACTCTTCTGACCTTGATCAAAATATATATACATTAACATAATTAATTGGCCTTCCGATTTACCCGTGTACCCCCATTTTACCCCCTTAGGAGTGGAATTTCTAAATATCATTCCTTAGTGGATGCCTTTACTGTATAAGGTATCTATGTGCAAAATTTAAAGTCTCTAGGTCCAGCGGTTTGGGGTGTGCGTTGATATATCAACAAACAGTCAGTTTACCATTTTATATATATAGAAGAAGATAGATAACTCTTTATTGGTACGCCATAAGAGAAAAATAACATTATAAAAGTCACTTTGACTGTGTCACAATGGGCGGTCTCTATTAATAGTGATCGTAGTAATCTATGGATGAAGAAGATTTATACTCAATGATAAAACATGGGTGTGCAATGCAAGCTATACACTGTTATTTTTAGTATAGGTACCAGATAACCGATACACCTCAACAATACGTTATAGTTGCTTTATAATTATGAAGGAGTTTTGAAATTTATGTTTTAATACATAAACTACTGTCTTTTGTCACAAAATAGCTCATGGTGACCGACTCAACTGATGTTAAATAGCATATAAGAATGAAATTGGGATCAAAAATATAAATAAAAACTTAAATATTTAGGTACTTTTTATTACATTTCTTATATTGGGTATTGATTATCAAATAGGTAATGTAATGGGTAAAATGGATTGTCGAACGTCAAATTTAAAACACCTACACGCTTTATTGTGAGCTATGTCTCATCAGGTCGTGTGGGAGCCACATTTTTGTTAAGGGATACCAAAATAATTGATTTGTCATAGCTTGGAAATAGTAAAATATAAGATTTATTAATAGTGTTACAATAAAAAACATTTCCCGTGTTAGCTTCCAAGTGGGGCGCCTAGAGTGAATTTAAGTGATAATTTATGTGCGTGGGCGCACGATACGCGTGACCTACATTTGTGCGGTCTGGACTAAATCATGGCAAAGAATAAAAACTGCTCAGAGAATAGATATGACATAGCTTAATCAGCAATCACACTGCAGTTTCATTCTCAAAGAAATTTAATTACATAATTTTGTCGCCAGTTCAGAAAATGTTAAATGCCTTGAGCTGTGCCATTGCTAAATCTTTGGGTTCATAAAGTTGTATTTTTTTTTTAATTGGAGTCTGTAGCCAGTAGCTATAATTTTAGAAACCAGTTTCCAAAATATATAATGCGCCATAAAATCAAATGATATTTCATAATTTTTGTTCTGTTCCGGCACCATATTGGTAGCGCGATGATTATCACAGAAATCCAGTGACACAAAAAGCAATTAATTTTAATTATTTTATTCAAAAGTTGCATATCAATGATAAATAGACATTTATTACAGATTTATATTTTATTCATTTACATTTTTATTGTACTATGATAGTGCTTAGGTATATTTTTTTTTCAAAAAATTTATGATAATTATTATGTATTTATTTAAATATATTGATTGGATGTGAATGCATCGACTTTATAAATGAGATTTGGACAAATATTAATATATTTTATAAAATACTATGTTCAAGTCGTACGTAGATAAATCATTTTTATGCAATTGACACTGACATAGTAGGTATATATTATAGGTAGAAATTCTAACGCTTGAATTTCGCATCTACGAATAACTATTCTTAACAAATATCTGAAACAACTATGTAATTCAGTTGAAACAATAAATACGTATACACAAATCTAAACGTCCAAGAATTCATGCGCTAGAATTTTAATATTCAATCTAAGATTCACAACACCTTTTAATAGCGTTGCAGATCATTCATGTGTCATTATTTTGTGAAAATGAAATTGAAATGACCTTTTTATGCCAGTAAGTCATTTTTCAACATGTGAATTCGCAGTTATTTTCACGTCAGAACCTGCCCCACTATTTTCTCCATGCGAATAAAATAAATCCGAGCGATTATTACGTAATAAATTGACAGCGACAGCTGCACAGCGATCGCGCGACCGCGAATGATTGCAAAACGATAATAAATGTTAACTAACGCTAATCGGCTCTAGTGTATGCTGCCAGAACATCACGTATTCAGGAAAATTGGTATTGGCTCCAAAGTTCAAAAGCCAAAACACACCCGTAGGTATTTAAAAATATTTTTAACTGATACCTTAGGTTCAGTGACCGAGAAAGGCAAAGAAAAAAACAATTTTAGAATACGTACAAATTATATGACAACACGCTTTAAAAAATACATTACTTTTATGTTTTTTTCTCATATTAATCCAATATGCTTACTGTAAAACTATCGTATCTACATTTAATAAACTCATTTGATGTGTCAATCAAGTATTATTTTCTGATATTTGTGGGGTAATATCAAGAGACCACTCTTTGCTATTTTCCATAACAATTCTTCTTCAAAAAATAGAACAGCAACTGTACTAATCTTTGAATAAATTGTATAATCACGTCGCGTGACAATATAGATTGTAACAAAGTTTATTTACCAAGTGGGCTTAAAACTTTCAATGAAAATGCGTACAAGACAGAAAACTCGTCGCTCAGCTCAATAGGTACCCCATTGTTTTCGTCCGTAGATTAAATCTATGGGGGCCCGTAGTGGCCCTGCTTAGCATATTTCACTAATTAAAGATACGGAAAATACTTTCCATCCAGCTACGAGGGACGAACATTTGTATTAGGTTGGTTGGATAGTGATAGAGCGACGCGATGTCATGCTATAGATTTTTTAAAGCTATTTCTGAGGAATATTCAAAATTATTGACAATCTTTTATGAGAATAATTTATTGGTAGCTACTTATCATTAGGTGAACCACTAGCCTGCTTACCACCCTTCTGATATATAAAAAAACACTAATTAAGAATAGGCGATCGGACTGGGTAAAAAAAAAATCTAATTAGTCCGTCAGTTAGATTATCAAAAAATATTCGACACGTATTTTTTCGTTTATCAAATCAATAAAAAATTACAAAGTTATGTTGCACCAAAGTTCAGGAGTGGAGGCTTGTGACGTCACTTGTATGTACAATTTTTACATACAAGTGACGTCACTCGAAATTTCAACGCACTGTATCGTCGTAATTTTTTGTATACGGAACTAAAAAAAAATACGTGTCCCATATTTTTTGATAATCCATCTGACGGACTAAAAAGATTTTTTTGGTTTCATCCCCTATTACATTTCAGCAAGTAAATCCCAAGATTGCTCAAGACTCTTAGGGGAGGCCTATGTCCAGCAGTGGACGTCTTGCGGTTGAGATGATGATTGTGATTAATTAAATTCCCGTTCCACCTGCGTTCCCTTCCCGCGATAAAACCCCCAAAATTTTCCTAGCCTTATTTCCTCAATAAACGGGCTTTTTAACACAAAGATATATTTTTAACCAGTCCAGTACTTTCACAGATTACTTACCTCCTACATCCAAACTAACAAACTTACCTACCTCTTTGCTGTAGCCCAGAATTGGTAGTGTATTAGAGAGACGTTGAAAATGTGTACTGTACTCAGTACTGAGATGACTGTCCACCCCGCTAGCATCATGGGCGTGAATAAATTATTAAAATTACTCGGATACAATAACAAAAGTTGTTTTTCTTAGTTAATTATGTAAAACCATACGGATATATTGACTCATGTTAGAATTAATTGCACATTTATATTGTATTATCACTATTTAACAATATTCAACGCTATATGTTAGTAAACATTACATTTTCTGTTTTTATAATCATGAATATGTTATTTATTTCCAACATTATTGTTGAGTATTAATATGTAACAGGATATTTAATAAATTTATATCTTAAACTAGCTGTTCCCCGCGGCTTCACTCGTATTCCCGGGATAAAAAAGTAGCATATAACCTCGAGAATTGGGCTATCAAATGCAAAAATATTTTTCAAATCCAAATGATAGTTCTAGAGATTAGCGCCTTCAAACAAATAAACAAACAAACAGACAAACAAAAAAAACTGTTTAGCTTTATTACTAGTATAGATAGATAAACTTCGTGATTCTACAAATTCTCTGTGAAGACTCCAGTAACAAAGTCAGCAAGGCACACTATTTTAGTGGATCTTTCTTGTGATTTTGAAGCAAATTTAAAATATTAATAAATTTAATATAGATCCTTAAAAAGATCTGAATGCGATCGAAGTATCATAGAAGCGCAGCAAGAGAGGCGATATACCCATCAGTGGATACAGGATGAGCATAACGAATTTTAGTCGTTGGCAATACTTGCAGGGGTGGAAGTACTCGTCAATATGAAAATCTTTAATTTGGGACCAACTCTGATAACACATAAAATAAAATGGTTGCTTCATACATTTTGGTCGAGTAGGTATTATTATTAGTATGATGAAAGTTGTTCATAATGATGAGTACTTCCACCCCTGCAAGTATTGCCAGTGACTAAAAAATCACCCAGTATAGCATTTGGTGGTGCAATAGCCTTACGTAAAGCTTGAGTGTTGACGGTTTAATGCTATTTAAGACGCGTATCAAATTTGCATAAGTGCCTCAAGAGCGTATTTTTAAAAAGGATTTCGTTTATGATGGCTCAAAGGAAATGAAGGAAAATACAGAGACGGGAAAATACATTCAAGTCCACGTAAATATACTTGAAGTGTTATTTTTAATATGGAAGTATTAATTGTTGCTCGATGTCATACACTGGGGAAATGACAGTAATGCACAAGTGGATTTGATGCAAAGTAAAATAATGAGGGAAAATATACTACGAAGCGATGTGTGTAAATAAATTATAAAATTCGGTAAAGCTTTTATTATTATGAAAAAATATATAATATATATACAGTACTAGCTTTCCGCCCCGCGGTTTCACCCGCGTTCCCGTGGGATCTTATGTTTTTCTTTGCTATAAACCTCACGGAGCCCGAGACCTTTCCAACGAATGCAAAACCGTGGAAATCGGTTCGTGCGTTCTGGAGTTATAGCGTCAGGAAGGAAAACCCGACTTATTTTTATATAGTAGATTACATGGCGGTTTGCGCTATCTATACCACGCCACAAGTTGTGGGTGCGATTTTCACTCAGGACAGACAATTTTCTGAGCATGTCTGTTTGTCTGGGTTTAATTATCTCTAAAAGTATATTATATTTACTAAAGAAATGTAGTATATGTAGTATATCAGTTATCTGGCTTGCATCGCACTAGTCTGCTTATTTTAGGGTCAGATGGCCGTGTGTGAGGAATAATTTCTCAGAATATATTTATTTTAATCGGCTATCTATAGAATAGATAATGAAAAAATCTTATGGAGACTTATTTCTGATCAAAAATATTTCAATACATTTAACATGTTATGATGAGTAAATAAGGAAACGGAAGCATTGCACGTAATACAATTGTCTGGCCCTTCATAAAGTGCTAGCTGAGGTCTCGAAGGGTCAACCTTGACTATCATCACACCTGACCTCGTTCGTTCTCCGCCTGTTATGTACCTCTCAATTTAGTACAAGGTTCATAATATGTTTGTATTGATATCGAATTTTAAATTTGTTTAGGTTTGAAAAAAAACTACGGAACAAATAGGAGAATGGGCGATCACGCATACCTTACTGTTTACTATGCTCAGTAGAGTCGTTTGTATGTTTGTTTGTTACCTTTTCACGCCTAAACCGCTGAACCGATCGCGATGATATTTGCTATATAGACAGGCTATGGTATGTAGAGGGACATAGGCTTCTTTTTTTCTCGGGAACGCGGGCGAAACAGCTATTTAATTATATTTGAAAGTAACATATACCAAAAATTCAAAGCAATACAACATAAAGATACACAATCGCATAGTACCAACCAACTATATAGGTACGTTGTTTTATTATAAAGCAAGACTGAGCCCTCAGTCGGCCGTTGTTAAATTTATACCACAATAAACATCTACTATTGCCTCACTATACGAACCAATGCAGATATAAGCGTTTATATGGATGAACTTATGCAATATGGGGTAAGTAAACAAAATTTCGGTTTTTTTTAACATAATCTCACTATGGAGCCGAAGGTGGTAAGCCTACGAGGAGCTGGCTCTCAAGTGCAGCTTACACCGGAAGATGTATGGCGGCATTTTTTTTATTGAAGCTGGTAGCAGCCAAGTGGGCACAAAGTACCCTACCACCGTACCATGTTTTCCTTCACCGAAAACTCAAACTCATTATATGATTCGAACCCACGACCTATACTCATTCTACTATCCTACTAAAATCCTATCCTAACTTATTATTATAAATGCGAATGTGAGTTTGTTTGTTTGTTACCTTTTCACGCCCAAACCGCTGAACCGATCGCGATGAAATTTGGTACGCCGATAGCCTATGGTATGGAGGACATCGAGAAACTGCGGGGGGACAGCTAATAATATAATAAATTATAACATTATTGTAACATTAGGTATAGTATGGATAATAAGATCAACTACTCTGTCGCATTAGGCTTGCCTGTAATGATAGATGTAAGTAAGTCATGTCAAAGTCAAACATGAAAGTTTGTGAGAATGGATGTCTGGATGTTTGTTACTCTTTCACGCAAAATCTACTGAACGGATTTGGATGAAATTTAGCACACAACTTGAATATATTCCAGATTAACATATAAAATACATTTTATCCTGGGAAAACATAAGATCCCTCTGGAAGGCGGGTGAAACCGCGGGGCGGAAGCAAGAATAGGTATAAGTTTTACTTCACAGATAGATAAAGCTCACTGAAAATACTACCTTGGCCACAGCATTCGATTCATTGCATAAAACCTTAGTGAACGTAGTACACTACAGCATAAACCGCACGCTACTCGAAGTACGATTCTATATCAGCCGGTCGCAAATGGCGAGCAAAGCGCCGCAACGTTCAAACCCAATTGATTATTAATAGAGAACCTTTGCGCCATTTTTTTAACTCTTCATATTTATTACAATAAGAATTGATAATGGATATTATGATAATTGTAAGGTTTTGATAATCGCTGATAATGGAATGAATGTTTGTGTAGAGATCAAGTTTTACTCATCTTGTTTCTTTTTCTTGGAGTTAGCGATATCTTTTAAAAGATGTGATAGATCATTTATTATTTGGGATAGGCTTTTGGTTTCGACGTTCCACGATATAATAAAGGTATTTTGAATGTTTGATATTATTTCATAGTTGTTTCTCTCAGTCACATGTTTATTTACTTTTTCTAATACTTTAATTCAAGTGGTGTATACATTAAATAGATTAGCATTAGCATAATTAAAATTACTATTATTAATTTAAAGATAAGAACTGGTAAACTTAATAAAAAAAAAAAACATGAAATCGTTTAATTGTACTTTATTACTGAAATATTGATTTTTCAAATCATTTCATGTTATTCCATTGTTCTGTATCATTATCATTATAATCACATAATTATTTGTGGTCGGCGCAATATTTGCCTACCACTCTTCTGTCATTTGGTCCATCTATCCGTCATATCTGCACTCACTCCTTTTTAACTCATCTCCACATGAATATATTTCATCATCACCATCTTCCTCCCTATTCCTAATAATTGGGGTTTTATTGGCTATATATATATCCAGACAAGCGGGTGGTTCTAAAGTACGCTACCTTCACCTTGGTTTCCTCGTGATGTTTTCCTTCACCAAGCATAGAGAAGTCCTGGGATTCGAAACCACATCTATTCCCGTGGCTACCATTATGTTATGGGTTATTTTAAACCATCTGCCATAAGCTTTTTAATCAATATTTAAGATTATCAATGGAATTTTCAGGGTGGTATTTCGAACCAAATCTCTTCAGTGTGCATGTTACAAAACTTCCATCTCAGACATCTCTTAAATGAGATTAAAATATGTAAACTAGTAAAAAATATATAGGATCTTTTAACAATATCACGAAATAATTGATTTTTTTTCTGGTACCTTACTACTTAGTCATCGAAGATGCGATTTCACTACAGTATTCCAAAATTGCGGTCAATAAGTAAACTAAAAATGTGGACATTATTTCGTAACAAAAAATGTAAATGTAGATGGTATGTATTCTCAACAAGCAGTAGATGGGTCCGCGAGGGTATTGTCAAGGGACCGAGACAAATCGGCCGACGCCTCTGAAATATTACCAAATTTTCCACGTATAAACATAAAGTTGGTACACAGAAGAGCTGTGTAGCAGATTTTGTTGACGATTTCTTTCTATGTTTGTTGATTTTCAAAAGTTTATGAGATGCGTCTTACCATGTTTGACCACAATCCCGTGAGTAAGATGATGTGGCCGAAGGTGATCAAACAAACAAAATACAACTGACTCTAAATCTATCTAGCATAAATAAACAATATGTTTTTTCAAAAATTAAAGACGATTTATCTCTCAATTGCAACACACCGATAGGTGCTTTGGCACTTTTTAGGCAGGCAGTCCACTTGGTAAGTGGCTACCCTCACCTATGTACTTTAGCAATATCAATAGGGTTGTCAATGTGTAGTCAGCTACACATTTCCTTTACAAAGCCTAGAAGGCAACTGGGTCTCAAGTGCAACTCCAGGAATACACCAGTCGGTGTTTGGTTTTCACGTGAGGGTGGTAGCCAGCCAAGTGAGCACCACAAAGTACCCTACCACCTCGCAGATATGCATCTCACAAATATTTCTACAATGAATAGTTCTGAACCGCTTACAGCCAGCTCCTAGCAACTTTGAGCTGAAGGCTTATCGGAATCCCAGTCGATTTCACACCTTAAATTAAAGAGATAAAAACCTTTTCGGCACAAGTGCCACTGTTTAGGTCTTTGATAGGCATATAATTCACCATTCACTCAAAGCGAGCACTATTGCTAACCTTTTCAATAAAGGGCCATCAACTAACTCTTTGAATTCCACTCAATTCGATACCAAAAATTTTGTGTCAAAGGCCCTCAGATCACGCTGAGGGTGAAACTTCACTCTACTCTAAATACTTACTTATCAGTATTTTTCTTACTTACTTGTCAGATGGTAAGTGGCTACCGTCGCCTATGGACATTAGCAATTCCAGGAGGAATGCCAACGTGTTGCCGACCTTTATAAAGCATCGTTTTAAATCCACAATTCCTTTATTCAATCATTTATTTTAACCCAAAACATAAAAAAGCAGAAAACCGCATTCAGGTAAAAAACCTACCCTTTTCCTTTATCCGTAAATCAACATAAATAACAAAAAACATAATGTTGATACGAATGTGCGTGACACATCCCCACATTTGATGTCAAAGAGAGCCACAAATCATACGACTTACGTTTCAATCCACCGCCATGTTTTCACGTTCGTGTTCACTGAAATACAGTGGAGAATACATTAACGGTTCCACGGTGACATTTTCAGTAAAACATTATAGGTATTTTAACTTGAGTGTTAGCTATATTTCTGACGCTATTTGTTTTTTTTTTTATCTGATATATAACAAAATAGGAACGTTTTAAAATAGAATAGAACACAAACAAATGTATAAATGACGTCAATACTTGGATGTAGCGCTCGTTCGTGTAGGACACACCTTGTAATAAATCTAAGTTTGTTTTGAATGGAATAATTTTGAATTGACCGGCTTCTTCTTGGCAAAAGCAACATTGCAAGTCTTACAATTCATAAGTTCTTGTGAATATTTAATTTTAAAAAATCATTCGAATTTTTGAATCTTTGATAGTTTCCATCGCTTAGGTCGGAAGCCTCTGTAATGATTGTTAACTAATGATAAACTGGCTTCCACTGCGTGGTTTCATCTGTTTTCCTGATGGGATAGAAAACAGCCAAAGTCTTTTCCTCCCTGCCGGCTGTCCCCGTGCTAAAACACTTTCGTAATATTTTTTTTATTGCTCTCATCACCTTCAGCCACATCATCATTTACAATGATAAGACTGTGGTCAATTGCAAGCCTAAGCCTTGCTACATATGGGCTACTAGTCACAGCCATCACTTTAAGTGGCTACTAAGCAGCGGCAGCGCGCCATAACTTAGTGTGGTCAGTGTTCGACCACATGAAGCAGACGGTGAGTGGCCGGTGGCCGTAACTTTTTTTTAACGTATGAGTGGCAAGCGATACGTGGGGTGTGACAACCGTTTGAGGCGAGATTACGTAATACGTATAAAAACTGAGGTCTACAGCTCGGTAGCGGCGTTGTGTGGCTGTGGTGAGGCTAAAAAAAAAAAAATATAGGATGAATTTGTTTTCATGAAGGATTAAAAAAAATCTAAAATTAACATAATTTATTTGACATTCAATAAATGAAATAATATTTTGATCATAATAATTTATGGTATCCAAATTCATTAGCCATTTATATTCTGTGTCTAATTCAGTCTGTAGTGTTATTAAAATTAATCTGGTATTATGATATAAGAGTTTTTTTTTATGAAAATATTTTAGAGTCATTAGCATAGTAATGATATTTAATTTAAATTTAAATAGATACTAACTTACACGTGTATAATATGTAACATTCTAGAAGCTATATTCAAAATGTAATTTAATGATGATATGCGCTGGCCGCCATTGTTCAATATTCGTCATTATTTACTATATAAAAATAAGTCAGGTTTTCCTTCCTGACGCTATAACTCCAGAACGCACGAACCGATTTCCACGGTTTTGCATTCGTTGGAAAGGTCTCGGGCTCCGTGAGGTTTATAGCAAAGAAAATTCAGGAAAAATTTCAACAGAAAAGCGGGAAAATCTTTTTTCACATATAATTTTACGAGTAGCTCTGCTACCCGTGCGAAGCCGGGGCGGGCCGCTAGTTTGTCATAATTACACTACTAAACTATAGAGAATTAATCTAAGAAACATTTAATGAATGAATTAGAAGGATTTAGAAAAGAGCAATACTAGTAATCCTACTATCCTACTAATCCTAATCCTAATTTTTCTTCCTAACTTCCTAACTAATATTATAAATGCGAAAGTGAGTTTGTTTGTTACCTTTTCACGCTTAAACCGCTGATCCGATCGCGATGAAATTTGGTGTGCAGATAGCCTATAGTACGGAGAAGAACATAAGCTACTTTTTATCCTGGGAAAACATAAGATCCCTGGGGAACGCGGGTGAAACCGCGGGGCGGAACTAGTAATATTATAACCGCGATAGTTTGTGAGGATGGATGGATGACTGTGTGTAACTCTTTCACGTAAAAACTACTGAACGGATTTGAATGAAACTTGACACATATATAGAATATATTCTGGATTAACATCTAGGATACTTTTTCTCCGGGAAAACATAAGATGCGTATTTAAATAAGACAGTCCCCAAATTGCAAATTTGATAGATTCCAGACCACTGATATGTAATGATGTCATTAAAGATAGATCCTACCCAAGAAAAATATTGGATCTTTCAAGAACGCGTATAAAACCACGGGGCAGAAGTATATTATAAGATTTTATAGTACAACTAGCTGTCCCGGCAGACCTTGTTCTGCCCTATTTCTCTAAAACAAACTAACATTGATTTTTTTATGTTAATAGCTGCTCCGACAGATTTCGTTCTGTCTAACGCGCCTTTGTTTTGTTTTGATTGACGTCTAATGTTTGACAGCTGGGGACAGAGTGCTTTGTATTGGTAAAGAAAATTGTTGTTTTTACTATTTTCCTCGTATTATTTACTTTTTTTCTCTCCATAAAAACCTTAGACTTCATCAAACACAAAAAAAAATACGTATATCAGTCACTGCTACGATCGATACACAAATAAAACAAAAAAAAATGGCCGAAAACTGTATAGTGAGTAGGTAAGTTAGACAGGAGACCGGCTATAAAAAAAAACGCGATTGAAAAATAGGGGTTAATCTTAGAGGTTTTAATATAATATTTTTTATTCTAAGTCATGACAAAATAAAAATAAAAATCTTGCCAAAAAAATTAAAGTTTATATTTAACAAATAAAAAATAGGGGTTGATCGTAGAGGGTTGAAAATTTAGGGTTGTATGTATTTTTTAATGCTGTATCATAAAAAAATAAAAACAAAACATTTTATCTAAAAAATTTATTTAAAAATATTGGGGTGGACTACCCTTAACATTTTGGGGGATGAAAAATACATGTTGTCCGATCATCAAACCTATCTGATATGCACACAAAATTTCATGAGAATCGGTCGAGCCGTTTCGGAGGAGTTCGATTACGTACCCCGTGACACAAGAATTTTATATATTAGATTTACATCCAAATCTTCATAGATAACATACAATCGCAGAGGTTCCTAACCTAATGTAAACTCAATAGACATGTAAATAAAGTAAACATTCTAATAAACGTTCAAGCGTTTATAAATCATTCTGAATACTCTGATAAAGGGAAAATACGAACACATGTACACACTTATATATAGGTATATATATATAGAACGATGCCTAGATATATTGCGTAAATATGCTGTGTATATTTCAAGCGTCTAACTATCACGGTTCATGAGATACATCCTGGTGACAGATGGACAGACTGACAGCGGAGTCTTATAAAAAAGAACCCACATTGTGATTAAAAAAAACAGGAGTTGCCTAACTTTACATCTACGTTGCGGTTTTACAAACGTTTCAGAAAGGTCTAATGTAATTCAAGTAATAATCTGTCTCTAGGCGAAATTTAATCAAAATCCATTTAGCCAAAATAAAGTTATTATAGTTTCCACGTGTAAAAAGTTAATTTATTTTCTAATATTGTTAGGAATACGTATAGAAATTATAACACAATATTGAACTATCTGGCATGGCTTCAAAACTGAGAGCTAACCTCGTTTCATTTCAACTATAAATACATGTATGCGGAAGTCTATCAAAACCGGCATAGGAAGATCTTCCCTGCCCCTCTGGTAGTAAGAATACGATGGTAAATGTGGGAGGAGTTGTTAGAAATGGCAGGTTTAGGATAACTGGTCTGTGGATGATGTACAATCGTAAATTACTTTGCAGAGATGTTGTTTTAGAGTGGAGTACGGCTGAGTGAAGAATTAAATGTGATTTTTATTAGTGAACAGTGTTCTTAGTAAAATTTCTAGAAACTCACCTGGGGTTTTGGTATTTCAAATTCACTAAATGAAATCTATTGATTTATCTCTTTTTTGCTAAATTTGAATTTTATAAAGAAGAATAATGGAACAAAATCCAGCGCTTTTTAGACTTATTTTCTGTTTATCTGTCTGTCTGTTTGTTTGTTAACGCACATCTCCGGAACTAGGTATAGGTACTTAACAGAATTTCATGTAGTTTTCACTGGTAGACAGAGATTAATTTGGAGCAGAATATAGGCTTTGTTTCAAGGAGTTTCTATCGGTTAATGTTTTAGCCCTTCGAATAGGCTATTTCATCGAAATCGTGTAAGTACCTAAGTATTGTATTATTATGTATTCTGTGGTGAAAGGAAGAAAATTATTTTATAAAGTCTGCGCGAGCGAAGCCTAGTAGTACCGCCACCTACATAATTAATCACTTAGCATCACATATAGAAAATATTCCATAACCATTCAAGATCTCAAAAACATTTGCTGACAATAAATATTTGCGACTAAGCCCAACAAAAGAGCCAATATTGGCGCCAATAATAATTAAAATTATTACAAGGCCATCTCAGTTTGTACAGTTTTACATAAATATGTACATATTATACATACGTTTTTATGTAAATGGGAACCTATAGATTAACAGTCATGATCAAAGATCAAGTAGTCGGCAGATAAGTATATCACATTAAAGGCATAGACTACCCAGTCCAGATTGTTGCCTAAAAAGCGGGACTTGAAGCCTCATTTCATTTAACTTGAACTGATTGAGTCACAGCAAATAATTATCTATATAATTATAAAAGCATCAGTTGCTCTGAGAAGCCAAATTATTGCGTCAAAGATTAATTCTAATATCTTATGTACAGCAACCGAGCAACTCTTAATATCTCCGAAAATCAATTAAAAGGTTACCCTACATCCTGCCTGTGGGATGGAACAGACCCAAGTGGTCATTGCAGATATGTCACATAGACAGGTAGAATTAAAAGAGAAAACATAACTCGGACCTTCAATATTAATTAGAGAGGTAGAGCATAGCGATATGTTGCTCAGAGAACAGCTCGACTGAGGAAGTACCTCAACCTTACAGAATACCTTAGCCAAATAACTTATAGTTGTATTCCTGCGCGTGAGTAAGGTCGCCAGAACTCATCGGGGAGGGGAGAAGGGTCGGCAACGTGCGAGTGATACGTCTAGTGTTGCAAGCGTTCATAGGCTACGGTAACCGCTTACCATCAGGTGGGCCGTATGCTTGTTTGCCGACAATGTGGTATAAAAAAAAAAACTGGAAACCAGAAGGCATACAGCTCTGCACAAACCTAATCTTTGTAATTTTAAAGGCAATACATGAAGAAGCGAGCCGACCTCGAGCCGAGCAAATAAACTTATGCAGTCGTTGTGTAAGTTGAGTCGGTCCGTGTGCACAGACCTTATGTTGGTACACACGTGTGCGACGGGCAATATTTGTGCAGTGTATGTTGCCTAAATTAGTGTTGTGAGCTTACATGAGCTCTATACACTGTATTACACATCCTTAAGACGGACTTATACTCCCCCTTTCCACTGGCGGTTTTTTATATAGCAACACTAGCTGTCCCCTGCGGTCTAACTCGCGCAGCGGTTTAAAAAATAGATGTTGGCCGATTCTCAGACATACCCGATATGCACACAAAATGCTCATAAAAATCGGTCGAGCCGTTTCGTAGGAGTATGGTAACTAACATTGTGACACGAGAATTTTATATATTAGAAGATTACATAGCCAAAACAAGTCCGTAGACGTCAGTCAGATTTTAGTAAAATGCTGGAGGTTCTACAATTTTTTTTTGAGACAACCTGAAAAGTAGCCTGGTACCTACAATTGAATTGATTTTCTTTGGACAAAACTCCACGGATATTATTCAATAAAAACCGGCCAAGTGCGAGTCGGACTCGTGCACCGAGGGCTCCGTACAAACTTTGTCCATCGTTCATCCATCACGGGAAATACACAATTTTATTTATTTGCCTTATTTAAGGTAAATAAATAAAATTGGGGGCTCCCGGGATCAAATATTTATTTTATTTTTAGTATTTGTTATTATAGCGGCAACAGAAATACATAGTTTGTGAAAATTTCAACTGTCTAGCTTTAGCGGTTCTTGAGATACAGCCTGGAGACAGACAGACGGACGGACAGACGGACGGACAGACAGACGGATGGACAGACAGCGAAGTCTTAGTAATAGGGTCCCGTTTTTACCCTTTGGGTACGGAACCCTATGAATCAAAATACACGATTTCATAAAAATTAAATGAAAACGCAATGTCTATTTGCAAGTTCCCGCCAAATAGTATCACTGTATTAGATTATTTCAAAAGGTCAAAACTATGTCACAAGATGTCAAACTTTAGCCGAATAAGCTCCTTCCGAATGACACCACACATAACAGCTTCCTATGAATTTCATAACCTACCATAAATGCGAACGCCGTAGATGTCATAAACAATCATAAAATATATAGAAATATTGTTAAATTATACAGCCGCCGGCCATCGCCACGCTTGGGTTCTGTAATAATTCTATTATATTGCATAATGGAAATTATTTCAAGTATTTCGTCAGAGTGTTTTACTTATAAGGGAAAATGGAATCGATTGACTTACATATTACTACCTTAATTTTAATTAATGTTATGAACGGTATTTATTTTGAAATTACAGCACCGGATTTTGGTTTTTTTTTACCATGCATAAGCCATGTGACTACAATATTACTATTGTAAGTTACGATACTGTCGAAGGTAGTACGCACACAAAACCGAGAAGTAAATTAAACCTTAAGTAACCCAATCAACTCTTTTTCTTATCATTCTCATTTTCATAAGCTCAGATAAATATCTATAAATAACAAAAGTAAACCTTAGCACATAAAATATGCGTATAATAAACTTTATTTAATAGGCGTTCTAAATAATAAATATGTTGATATCAGGTACCCTGTGGTTCAGAGGTTAGATGTCGCGTGTCGTCGGTTGGTCGGTTCGGTGCGACTGGTTCTTATCGGCCGCCTCTTGCGCCCGCGCCTGTGCGGTTGAGATATAAAGGTCAGCTGATTAAATATGTTGTTATGGGATAAAAATAATGGAGCAGTTATTATTAATTTTCCTATTACCTACTTATTATCGTGCAGATTTTTTTAAATCATTCTCGAAATTTCCTTCATAATACCTTGGAGATTGTTATTGGTTATTAAGTTTAAAAAAAACCCTTTTTTTAATCTTCAATAGAGATAATTATATGATTTTATAATAATGCAAAAACAGAGCATAACACTCATAAATTTTATAAAGCAAAAATAATATCAAATGTTACTTAAAATATAAAAAAGTCGTAAACTCAAAAATAATGGGTCGAAATGGTTGATAAGAGAATCGTTACCGGTTATAAAACTGTGCTTAGTGCCGACTTGGCATTGTTAAGCCATAAAAGGGTGTGTTTTATTGTTATTATTGGTTATTATTGGTTATTGGAGTAGGCTCGTAGGGGGCTACGCCCGCGCCCGGGGGCGTATCGAAAAAAGTTTGAAATACTTTATGGTGATTTTATTTTGTTTTTGGCATTTTATTTTTACATGCCTTAGTAGGTACATACATTGCTTTCTTTGTTCCAATATAGAGACGAAAAACAAAATATAGTAGGTAAGGAATCAGCAGGTAAAGTATGAAAACCTAATTTAAAATTTATAAAATTACAAATTTTTCCTAAAAATGGCGATACTCATATAACATTAAAAATAAGCATTAATCTAGCTATACCTACTTTTAACTTAAATCAACAAAATTCGAGACTCTTGGGGCGATGTATATGCTTTCTAGAACAAAGTACATCATTCCAGGAATTTTCTTCTATCTGTGTATAGATTTAAAAAGTGAATAAAACAGAAGTTGCACAAGCTATAAGATATCCTTACATAAATATATGAGTGACGATTAAAAAAAAAAAGTCAATTTGAATTTATTTTCATTTATTCATTATATATTTTAATTTAAATATATATATATCTCCTAACAGTTATAATCTATACTATACCTATACTAATATTATAAAGCTGAAGAATTTGTTTGTTTGTTTGAACGCGCAAATCTCAGGAACTACAGGTTCGATTTGAAAAATTCTTTCAGTGTTGGATAGCTCATTTAACCAGAAAGGCTACTTTTTATCCCGAGAAAACATAAGATCCCTCGAGAAGCCGTTAACAGTTATAAAACCTATTTACTTGAAGCGTGTTTATGTGTCGAAATGAATATCAACTACCCCACTGCATTGATTGTAATTTACATAATTGAGCCATAGGTGAGTTTGCACACAAAGTTGTTCCACGTTGGTGCGGAGATAAGGGTGTTATCGATTCATCTTGCTCACAACAACACCCTGTGAATGACCTTCAACACTTTCTTACTTTTAATTAATCAGTGCTGTATCTAGAGTTGTCACCTAAACTCTAAATCCTAAGGGGGCATAGTACCAGGTCATGAACTTTGTATAAAGGGTTACTTGTATACGTCATGACCCCGTTATGTGATTATAAGAGAGGTCATTCGCTATTATATGACCTCTAGATATAGAATACAATATGAATATGTAAGGTAAGCTGGTTATCTCACGATTTTATTATTTTTAGTTTATGTAAATTCCAATACGTCATAAACAGTAATAAAATGCATATAATCTTCGATTTTTTTTAAATTAGAGTTGTATTTACATATTTTTTTTTATTGATGAAAATGCAAGATTTCTTTTATTTGTCAACTTTTTGATATTTGATTATTGTCATATAATAGCGAATAACTTCACATTCTGTATAAAATACTAGTTTATTTTTAATTTAAATCATTTAAAAAATTAAGATTCTGTCTCTATATGATTATAACAGAAGCTTAATAACATTGTTATCAATAAAATATTGGTACTCGAACAACTCAAACAAGGCATCCTTTGATAAACACTTCAATAACTCAGTCGATATCAATAAGTTATAAGTATAATTAACAATGAGTTGTTTAAATTAATGTTAAGCCTTGGCTGGAATCGAACCGGTGACTTGCGCAACAAACTACCGCGCTACCCGCTGTTGCTACGCCGCATAGACTAAAAATAACAGAAGCGATGAATGTTTCATGTTCTCCTTTATTGATGTCGGATTTTACATGCTTCCTGTCCTTTACAAATTATATTTGAATATTTAAATTTGGAATGAATGAAAACAAAAAAACACTTTTATTTGGCTACATTTTTTTTTTAAACTTATACCTACATTTTAAATTAATTCTAGAAACAAAGGGCATTGACCTTACATATGTTAAGTGGTCATTATAATCTTAATATATATATTTCTTGTGTGCGTGTGTATGTGACTGAACTCCTCCTAAACGACTGGACCAATTTTGATGAAATTTTTTGTGTGTGTTCGTGGAGATTCGAGAATGGTTTAGATTAAACGGCTGGGCCGATTTGGATGAAATTTTGTGTATGAGTTGGACAGGACAACGTCTGTTGGGACAGCTAGTATATGCTATAAAGTTTATTGTCAGTTCTACTCAGTTGAAGACATCCGATCCGATGGTAACTTCAGTTGCTTCGACGTTCATTAATGCCTCCCTAGGGCGTATCTATACTAATATTATAAAGCTGAAGAGTTTGTTTGTTTGGTTGAACGCGCTAATCTCAGGAACTACTTGTTCGAATTGAAATATTCTTTTAGTGTTGGATAGTCCATTTATCGAGGAAGGCTACTTTTATCAAAGTCAAAGCCATTTATTCAGTTTAGGCCCTAAGAGGGCATTTATGAACGTCGAAACTACTGAAGTTACCACCGATTCGGAAGTCGCCTTCAACTGAGAAGAACCGGCAAGAAACTCAGCAAGGTTACATTTTTTATATATTTATCCCGGGAAAACATAAGATCCCTCGGGAACGCGGGTGAAACCGCGGGGCGGAAGGTAGTCCTGAATAAATGGCTTTGACGAAATATTTAAACCAAAATATTTGAGGACTAACCTAAATTGTATCACATCTAAAACAATATTTTCTACTTCTACTTATTCATATTGAGTTTTTCTTACATAATCTGTTTCCTTGTATAATTATTATTTGTGCAACGACACCTTTCTCTCATCTACACGTTACTCTATGGGCAGGTCGATGACCCTTCATTCGAGGTCTACGATATAACAGCTGAGCGGTGCACGTACATGTTGTAGGCACTTTGTAAAAACTGCCATATTACAATAAGCCCAGCCATGTAGTTCATACATTGTATTTTGGCTTATATGTATTATGTATTTAAATTTGTAATTGTGGTTCGGTTGGGGTTGGTAAAAATAGCATTACCTTTAGAACTTTCTAGAATTTAATCCTTAGTAATTTTTGCAATGTTCAAAACTCTCATCTTTTGTTTTTTGGTGATAAGAAACGTAGTGATACATTATAGAAATTAACTTCAGAGCAACATGTTTTTTTTTTTGGATAAAGCATCCATCTGTACCTACTAAAACAAAAAAAATACTATCGTTTTTTAATCAATCTGACACCAAACCGAAACGACTAATGCAATAAGAGCAGAAAGACTTTCGACGCCGCGGTCCAAACTTAGAATGGACCGAAAAACTAAACACCCAATACGTCTAGACATATTATAACGTGACTAATTTTACACTATGACTGCGACGCATACATGCACTTAGGTACTTTGTAGGTACACGCTATAAGCTACAATGTTGAAATCCCTCTTTCTATAGCTGCATTGTTCGAAGGGACATTACGAATTGAACTGTGTTCCGATTTGTAAGTTTAATTTAATTTAAATGGTGCTTGTAATAGAGCCTCTATGCTATTGTAATAGGCCTTAATGACGTAGCGTTCCTCTTGGAGATTGTTCGTTTGTCACATAAGGGACCATGTCATTTTTTATAAGCTAGTTTATGTGTGTTTTACTAGCTGTCTCCCGCGGTTTCACCCGCTTTCCCGAGAATAAAAAGTAGCCTATGTCCTTTTCCATACCATAGGCTGTCTGCGTACCAAATTTCGTCGCGATCGGTTCAGCGGTTTAGACGTAAAAAAGATAACAGACAGACAGAGTTACTTTCACTTATGATATTAAAGTAAGGAGTAATTTTTTTTTATGCAACTTTTCCGCAGTTTTGCTCCCTAGTTATTTAATCTTATCCCACCATACAAAAGTGTCCTAAATTTATTCCAGATATAAAATATTAACATCTTATCTATAATCTATGAAACTGACCCTGAGTCTCAACAATACATCGTACCTATATAATAATATTAATTTTGTTCACGATGTTGGTCCGCGATGAACTCCAAAACTACTTATCCGATTATAAAGAATTTTTTTTCAAAATGTATGATTTGTTCCAATTTAAAGTTGATATTTTTTATCCCGATAATTTCCTTTCTTACACCGGGAACGCGGGCGAAACCGCGTGGAACAGCTAGTAATAATAATAATTCCTAAAATCAAAATATTTCCATCAAGTTAATAATTCAATCTCAAACATATGGGAGCGTTGGCGTCGGAACTAGTAAATATTATTTGCTTAGCCTTGTTACGAAACCTCCTTTATTACAACTGTTTTGAGCTGGAGATTATCAAAACAGTAATCATACTGCTTAACTAGGCACCTACAGAATTTAAATATACCTATATACCTGTAATATTGTACCTAAGCATATTTAAAAGGAAACGCTGATGTTACATTACTGGGTGTTGCATATATACTATGTTCGTCATACTGAACAACTTGCCATGCCATTTACTATGGGTCTTTTACAATCCTGAAATCGTGAAAGTCAAGCTTGCTATGAAAAAAAAATGTGTGCGGTCGGGGGACCCCCGCCAAGAACGAAGTTAAAAAAGGAAAAGCGGTATATCCCCTCCATGCGACTTTCTCTCTCTCTCTTTAATTTATAAATCAGATAATGTATGAATTGAAACAATTACAAATAAAAACTTGTACTAAGTTATACAATTCGTATCGAATAGAAAAAAATAAAATGCCATCTCGAAATATCCATCGGGACATGTTAATAAATAAAATAAATGCTCAAAGCGTTATATGTAGGTTTTATAATACAGTATTTAAAAAAAAAACATAAATTAAAACAGCAACTAAAATATGAAATCAAAGAAAAAAGAAAAAATACTATCTAAAGTTCAAGCCAAAATTAAAATGACAGAATGAGTAATCACAAAAATGTAAAAAAAATACGTGTGGCACTCGGGGGCTGCCGCGGTAAAGCTATTGCATAGCATTTTTTATCAACTTATGCAATTATAATTAAATAAGTATTTATTTTTTACAAGTTTTTTCTTTGATATTATACACATACATTCACGTTAAGTGAACGCTTAACGTGTATGTATGTGTGTGTGGGAGGTGTTAGGTTTTTTCGTTACGGAATTTTTTCGTTACGAAATTTCTTAATTCGGTCGCCGCGCTCAAGGCCCGAAGCCCGCGATAAAAGCTATACAATAGCTTAAAAGACTATGGTATACCCTGATGTGAACAGTGACCCCTTTGTGTTTCATGTTACATTACGGGCTTATGAGGCGATGATAGCTCACGTGACGAAGCTAATAGGTTCGAATACTTTATAGTACCCGCCTGGTTGGCTACCACCCTCAAGTTGAAAATCTATCTCTAAACATAGAGAGGTAGAGCATAGCGATATGTCGCTCAAAGAGCAGCTCGACTGGGGAAATGCCTCCTTACAGAATACCGCAGCCAAATAACTTATAGTTGTGTTCCTGCGCGTGAGTAAGGTCGCCAGAGCTCATCGGGGAGGGGGGAAGGGTCGGCAACATGCGAGTACGGCTACGGTAACCGCATACCATCAGGCGGACTACTTACCACCTTCGGCCACATCATCACTGACTATAGTGAGATTGTGGTTAAACACAAGCCTATACACCTGTATTTTCATCCAAAATTACGTATCTATGCACGTTTTTTCTTTTAATAAATAAATAAATACTCTGGGACATTATTCCTCACACACGGCCATCTGACCCCAAACTAAGCAGAGCTTGTACAATGGAAGCCAGATAGCTGATATACTACATATACTACTTTTCTTTTGTAAATACATACATATATAGATAATTACACCCAGACTCAGGACAAACAGACATGTTCATGCACACAAATGTTTGTCCTGTGTATCTTACCAACCACGCCAACCGGCCCGTTAAATAAAGTCCAGATACATTTTGTTCTCGTAGTCAATATATCAAATATACAATAAACCCTGACACACAAGTAGAGATATGTAGAAAAAGTAATAAATTGTAGGTTTAACGAGCCCTATTTAACTCAACGGTGATCTTACACGCGCCAGAGATTATAAAAAAAGATTTCAAAGAAATACATCTAACTAATATAAAATTAAGTACGGACGACATCTTAGTCAGGATTTATATAGTTCTAAAAATACAAGTATGTCTACTGAAACATTATTGCAGGGGACAAATATTGTTTATGAAAGAAAATAACAAAATGCAGATAAAATAAATTAAAAAAAAAAACAAAGTTTCGATCAATAACCTTGGTCAAGAGGACGACTGAGCAAATAGATATAACTTCAAGAAATTAAATTAGTAAATGCCATTTCTGATCACAAGATTCCAAAAGCGTGAATAAAATTCCGCTTCAAATCAATAATTACTTCTAGACTCTCATATCATAATATATATATATATATATTTTTAGATTATAATATCAAAGAAATTACATTAAAATCTAGAATAATAAATCTACTACTAAAGCAGAACCAAAAATAACGACACAATATTTCTACCAACCACGTACAAGCAGCAACACAAGTGCGCCCCATATTTAGTTAAATATTTAAGCTAAAACCTTGTGTGGTACAACTAACAGTGCTACCGTGGATACAGGCAACATAAATATAAATAAGTCAAGCAATTAACGTCAACACGTCCCGAAATACGGGTGTCTCGTTAACTGTCGACCGCCTGTCACACCGTCGTGTAAGGATAAAGTCTACGTGTAAGTAAGTGTAAGGAAAGCGACTATATAAAACAGTTAATAATGCAATTATGATAGAAAGTCTCTCTATTACTTTATCTTTTCCAAGATTCATTTAACATGTACTTAAATTTGTAATGATTCCGATAAAATTTTATCGGTAGGGATTCTAGGCCCGTTGAGACGCCATGTTTTTAACTAGGTACTAAAAATTTTACAATATCAGTAAACGTTTAATTGGGTAAAAAAAAATCTGACTTTAGCTAAGTGTCTTAAGATGTCACGCAAGATTTATTATCTTTTTTTTTTGTTTATTTGTCGTTTTCTTTATTTATAGGACAGAGCGACACATTACTTATTTGTTTTACAGAAATTATTGTTAGAACGTACCGATTTACGTCCTAACCTAATACGAATGTAACATCGAGGCCAGAGATTTTTTTTTAAGCAAAATATTCGATAGATGACAAAAACATTACACGACGGTATAAACGCAAACAACAATTTGTAACACCAAAATAAACATAACTGGAGTCGTGTGGTTTTTGGAAAGTCGTTCAAACAAGTTCGAGTTTGTCACGACACGTCTCACGAGAAAGCTTTAAGCACAGCTTTAAGCTTTAATCCATACGTGTTAGATACACGAAAACTTCTTAGAAATCATCTTTCGTCAGGATCATCGTAAGATGCTTAGAAAGTCCTGTGTAAAGGGTGAACACAGTAGGGTGATACTGTAAGGTAAATGTCACGAGCTATACGATACATTTGCACTGTTCTACCATTGTGCTCTGTCTCTATCGTTAACTATTATGTATAGTAAACGATAGAGACAGAGCAAATATTGGTCAAAATTAATGGCAATGACATCCGCAATTTGTTCTTTTTTTATTTGACTAGAAGGTGTCAGCCATAGATAACTTTATACCCTTACGTGGACAAGTTCGGTGAGCTCCGAGGGCTCCCACTCAACCGGTTCAATTAATTAATATGTCTCCACTCGACAACAAAAAACAACTTTATAATGACTTGACACACAATTCTAAAAATACAAATCTCTGCCACTTCCCGGCTTCAAAACCGCACCATATTATAATTTGGAATTCATACTGCATACAAACAAGCAGACAAATACATAAAGAAAATATATGTTAAAATATACAAAGCCTTATCCAGTCGAATTGGGCCACGAAATGAGCGAGTAGCGATCCGTTTATATTATATTGAGCGACAATGCAGTTTCAAACCATAAAAAAAATATGATAATCATTTTAGGGTTCCATACCTCAAGGAAATTTGAAACCTTTATAGGTTCGCTTTGTTATCCGTATATGTCAAGACTATTTTTATCGAGAAAAAATAATACCGAATACTAAGATGTATATAAATATACAGCCTTACAAAGCATAGTTACTAATGACATAAATGAAGAAATAAATCCGTAAACCATTAGCTAGTTCAAGTTCAAGTCTCACGTGGAATGTTCCAGAGCACACGCAAAATAAAAATAAAACTTATATGATAAGGAACCATCTCAGTATACGCGAGTATTAGTCGCACTTGTTTTTTTACTAATAGTTAACTTTTCTTTGACAACAATCCAAATGCACAGATTATTAGAAGATATTTATTTATCCATCCATTACTTTAATTTACCAAGACATATTCTACTATTTCACCATTGCAATTGACTAAACAGCTATTTTAAAAGCTCAACATAATAAGCGTCTCCGATGTGAAATCTAGATTACCATGATTGCAATTTCTCGCCTAGCAGAAACGAAAGTTTGCACAGTCCACTACACTTTCACCAATCGCTATCGCTCAACGTGTCGCGTGTCTAATGGCCGCACATCGACGTCATCCCGTTGAGACAAACAAAGCAGTTAGCATATATAATAACTATTTTATTATTATTTTTAGCTCTCCAACCGGTTGAGATCTGTTTACTTGCCCCCTTCGCGATACGGTGCGAATTATAGAAATCTTATAAACATATAGAACTGCCTTGTATAGACATGGATACATCTTCTTTTGTGCTGTAGTAGGACTACTAGCCTCAAGTTTGAAAAGTTGTAGAATACCAACCTGGCCGCAACACCAAAACCACTCAGCTAGGGCCCATGAGCAACCTCGTCAGCTTTGGACCGGCGGTGACTTAAAGATAGTTTGGTTCTAATATGGAACTTAACCTAACTGTAAAGCCTTATTACATTTTTTTCTACGCTTTTGCTCAATTTTAAAAAGAGAATTGTCAATCCGCGGATGCCACTTCAATTCTGATTAAGATTTCTGCGGTGTGAATGTAAGAAAAGTTTCAGTAATGTAATGTTTTGAAGACGTATATGGTGGGAGAATTGCCGAAGCACGGCACTTACTTTAGCTACTTACTTACTGTTTGCCGAGGATGTTTAACAACTTGTTTGTACACTTAAAACGACAATTTGTCCTTGTCCATTAGCTTGGGTAAATAAAAAAACCTTACTTCTGGGGCAGGGACTTCAAACCTCTCACACACTGAAATCAGGAGACGTACTAAGAACTTTTATAGCGACTCAGTATACTTTCATCATCATTTCATTTCAGCCGCAAGACGTCCACTGCTGGACATAGGCCTCCCCTAAGGATCTCCAATAGGACCGGTCTTGGGCGGCCTCCTAAACATATTTGACGGACCAGATGGCGTGGTTGGTAAGATACCCTATCTATCACGCCACAGGTCGTGGGTTCAATTCCCACTCAGGACAGACATTTGTGTGCATGAACATGTATGTTTGTCCTGAGCCTGGGTGTAATTATCTATATAAGTATATATTTACAAAAGAAAAGTATATGTAGTATATCAGTTATCTGGCATCCTTAGCACAAGCTCAGCTTAGTTTGGGGACCTTCGGGGTCGTGGGCAATCGGGGCGGGGGCCCCGAGTGCCCAGAAGCGCCCCCGAGGAGGACGATGGGTTGTTGTGGTCACGACTCATCGTGCGATATCACCGCGAGGGTGCTGAGGGAAGGTGCTGAGGTATTTCTAATCACACTTCCCCCGGGACGGGCTATCAAGCGCTGCGCTTGGAGGGGCTTGTGTATACGTTCTGTACGAGAACCCGAGCCCCTCTATGGCACAGATGGCGACCACCGTGGGGCTTTAGCCGGTACAAGTCCGGCATAACCCGGTCGCTCCCCCCCCGGAGCGGTCGGGTATCCTACGAGGATTTCCCCACGATGAAAAAAAAAAAATCTCTGCTTAGTTTGGGGTCAGATGGCCGTGTGTGAGGAATAATGTCCCAGAATATTTATATGTTTTTCTTATAAATATTACTTTTGTACATGGAAAATCAATTAATTTCTGCCATGTTTTTCGACATGTTTCTAACTAGGTTTCGCCCAGCGGTTTTACTAGCGGTCCCGGAAAAAGTAGCCTACGTCACTCTCCGGTTCATAAATCTCATCTCTATACATACAATCACATCGATCCGTTCATCCGTTGTTGCGTTTAAGGACAAACTAACAAACACTTTTGCATTTACAAATCTAAATTGTGGCTGTTGTTGGCTAAGCTATCCAAATTAACTGACAAAGTGACATGAGTTTGTCTGTCCTTCATTCGAGTCGTTTTTGCACAATTGTAGCACACAAGAATGTTACCATAGACTTCTTTTTAAATCGATAACGCGGTTGATACCAGCCTTGAATACCCACTTGAATATAAATTGACCTATACTTAATTTTATAAAGATTAAGAGTTTGTTTGGTTGAATTCGCTAATCTCAGGAACTACTGGTTCGAATTGAAAAAATCATGTAGTGTTAGATAGCCCATTTATCGAGGATGGCTATAGGCTACTTTTTATCCCGAGAAAACATAAGGTCCCTTAGGAATGCGGGTGAAACTGCGGGGCAGAAACTAGTTTATTCATATCTTTCCATAGACTCTACATAACTAACAATACATTTTCAAACTTAACTCTTAAATATAATAACTTACATTCACATAGATAATAATAGAAAACTTTCCGCATCATAATGGTGACTTTCACCAAACAGAATCGAACCTACGACCTTTTGATTATTGACAACGTACGATAGAGCACGAATCGATACCAACAAAACAAATTATAACTGGTAATTTGGGCGCGTTTCCATTGTATGGTACGACCACATGAATATTGAAAACGGGTTTACCCTACATGCGAAAATTGTGTAAATATTTTTGATACACATTCACACTGAATTATCTGGCACGCAAATATACCTTGTATGAACAAATTTTAATGGGGAAGCAATTTTTTGTATCTGAAATTCAGAGATCCGAATGCGATAAGTATTTGTGTAATTTAAGAAAATATTACAAGAGAAATTTGGCAGAGACAAACAGTATTTCTTTATTTTTCTTTGATTACTGTGGTTTTATATCATGCAGACAGAATATCTTGATTAAATTGAATTTAAAAAATATCAAATAAGAAAGATGAGCAAACGAAGAATAAGAAGATCAATGGACGTTATCCACATATAAACCGACTAGCTGTCCCCCGCGGTTTTACCCTGATTCCCGAATTACTCAGGGATAGTGTAGCATTTTATTAGTGAAATGATGAAAACTTCAAATTTTTTGTAGTTTAACTCGTATCATTCGGAAAAAATATTATTATAAGTAATTGTGAAGGTATTCCTAATAAACTTTATTTATTATGTACCTACTTACCTCTTAGTTATTCACAATACTTTATTCAACCTTCTGGCGCTGTCTTGTCCATAGATAATACACTATATATACGAGAGTCTTGTCTGTCTCTCAGTATCACCAGTGTAATATTTTTTACATCATATACCGAATAAAACTGACCATTAGTAATTCTGTGAGTGAAGTGAACGTTTTGTTTGACATGTAAACACTGTAATTGCTTCTAAGTACCTTTAAATTATATTCATGCTGCTTTGTACCTACTCACTTCCACTACCCAATGGTACTGGAAGTGAGTAAATGAGTGAGTTTTTTTAAGTTTCACTTATTAAATAGTGATATATAGGGACAGCGTCTCATGTGCGTCTCTTACTTTAATTTATTTTATTGTCATTTTTTAAACTTGAGCTGTCTGCAACCTCAAGTAATATTAATATAATTCAGTGTCATAGGAAGGGAAGACTAGCGTCTATGATACAGGCTCGGCCTAGTTTAGACGCTAGTGTACGGCTAGTGTATAATAATCCAAGCTACTATTTCTGTACGTAGATTATGGACCTTAGTTTAAAAAAAAACTGGAGAATAAAGTTATTACTATTATATTAGTGTAAAAGACAATGGAAACAGGCGGTATTATACACGTTATGGTAATTAGAAAACCGGTGGAGTAGGCGTGCTGCGCCGGCGCCGGCGACCAGTCTTGACTAGAGCCTTACTAATTGGACAACACTAGTCCCTTTTTTAGTGTTGTGCTGCCAGTTAACGTTCACTGACATATACTATTGGGAAATAAATTGGAAATTATAGTCAAAATAGCTGTCAGCCATTATTTTACCCCTTTTAGCTCCCTTAGAGGGTGAATTGGTTGGAATCTCATTAATTTATCAATCAGCCAGGCTTTGTTATTTTTTATAGCTAGATTTTATCAAGCAATTAAGGTAAATGCCCATTTTGGGCCTCCATGGACATTACTATACTGGAAAAAGATTTTGTACATTGTTTTTGTTGCCTAAAACAACAAGCGCCACTGTAAATCATGTTCATATTCATATACTCTTTAAAATGTTTATTATTTTAAAAAATAAAATGAAATATTTAAAGATATCTAATATACTTATGACACGCTCAATTATTACTATCTTTGCTGTCCATCCTGAATTCAAGATACTATGGAGCGTGGGCATTCTCCTTTGAAGGTGTTTTTGATTTCTTAGTAAAAAAAAAACAATACCTTTATATGATACAAATAGGTACCACTTACTTACTGTTTATAAACAATTTGGACATTTACAATTCTCAATCTAGAAGCATAAACAAGAAGCTTGTTTTTTTTAAACTGTAGGCACGAAAACGTTAAATATAAGCTTTATTTATGCCAATAAAATAAATAAAGAATACGTACCCACGGCCATTTTTCTGATACTTATAAAAAAAAGTTCTTGAAGGAAGCCGACAGGCCTATTACGGAGGGATCATAAAAACTCAGCTTTATGCTGAAACCTTTTACTTGTCGGAACCTACATTTATTTCAATCTTATATTTTACGAAATCCGGCGGCGCGGCGTAAGTTGCAAATAAATTGAGGATTCTGTAGAATTGAGATATTCAGGAAATTGACACTAAATTATTCCTTGAAAAGGTTTAGGGACAAGTTGTACTGGAAAATGGGACAGCTGTTTTCTTCAAGGTAAACTGATGACTTGGGTGAAAGCAAGATTCTTGGTGTAAACCTGTAACTCAGCAATCCTGAACCTTAGGTAGAAATATCCAGCCTACTAAATAAATAAAATCAATATACAAGAGCGAAAGTTTGCGTTATTATTTATTAATCAATCACGGTAAATTGCTGAACTGTTTTGGATGAGATTAAGCACACATATAGCAAACATACGACATGTTATTTCGAAAAACATTACATATCTCAGAAACATAGCAAAACCGCGGGGTGGAACGTTTTTTTTTTTTTTACTTCACCTTGTTTGACCACAATCTCACTATGGTAGGTGATGATGTGGCCGAAGGTGATAAGCACACACAGCCTAGAAGGTACTGGTTCTCAAGTGCAGCAGCCGAGACACACCGGTAGGTATTTGGCGACAGATTTCCAACTTGCGCGTGGTAGCCAGCCAGGCGGGTGCCTTGGTACCCTACCACCGTACTATGGTTTCCTCACGAAGTTTTCCTTCACCGAAAGCTAAGCTCATTGTAGGATCCAAACCATGACCTACGGCATCCGACGTCACTACCACTGAGCTGTCGTCAAATGTTCTTAGCTACTAAAAATGTTCTTTTATTTTATCAGTCACTTGATACCCAGACTTTACTTCGACTAACTTTATTTAAATAGACTTTTTCACTTACTTAGCTTTTACTAATAAATCTCCACGAAGTAGGGCAGTCAGGGTAGTAGGGGAAGGGAATGGTGTGAGGGGGGTTCTTTTCAGAAGCTGTTTGGGCTAGTCAGATAGAGTATTTTGTTCTAGTTTTATTGAGGTTTTATCATTATAATATTTATTACTCTCGTTTATCTCCACAGCTAAGAAAAACATTTATGCTTAGATTTTACTAGCTTCCACCCTGTGTTACCTGCTTTCCCGTTGGGTCTGTTTGTGTTTTCTTGATAAAAACTATACGTTTTATTCCAGGATCATAAGTAACTATATACCAAATTTCATGAAAACCGTGTAGCCGCGTTACGATGCTAAATGCACACAACTTCGCCCTCTCTCACACACTCACACATAAACAAACTTTCACATAGAATAAGATGCTTCTGTATTTAGATTAAATCCTAGCTTGTCGTCCTTTATAACAAAACGTCCATTTTATTATAATTTTTCTTGAAAAAAATGAGCCAAGAAAAATGCAAACAGCGTTTACATTGTAAGCTAATTTCGCCGCGATTTGAATCGTTTCGCCTCCCCAAAGCGTTCACAAACAATAATGCAGAACAAAAGTCCACTTTCGTTAACAATTGTTCAATCCATACACGGTTTAGGTTTATAATCCGAGTGGCCACACCACTGGTCTGGCTCGCAGCTAGAATAATAATCAAGTAGTGAGAAAGCGTGCGGATTCGTGGCTTATGGATTGGAAATTCGATTGAATTATTAAATACTTGTTGTTGATATATTTTAACTGTAAAGTTATATGCACTTTTAGGACACCAGGTTTAAGCCCCTTGGGCCCAGTTTGAAAGTCAGCATTCAACTGAGAAGAACAGGCAAGAAACTCAGCAAGGTTATATTTTTATGAGGTCATAAAAATGACTATTGTCTATGACCAATACAATGATTACAATGATTCAATGTTTCATTCAATAATCCCTTTTTGCGCATGGCTAGGTTGTACAATGATTTTAATAATGATCCTGATCTTGACGTCTTCCACTTAAGATCTAATCAGTATAGGAACTTTATTCGTGCTTTTCTCATGAAGTTACAAACCAATCAGTTTTTTAATTGTATATAAATGGTTTCTTGCTTCAATTTTGTTATAAATGTTTAGTAAACTTATTGTATTTTGTTATGCTTTTCTCTTTTTGAATAATATGTATTCTTACAATGCTGTACATGCCTATTATTAATAGTATATATACTCGCTAATGTCTTGTCAATATTATTTTTGTTATTCTATAAATTTGTGATTGTATGTAGGTATATTGTTGGTGTGTCTCAAATAAATAAATAAATTCCAATCAACATAATAATGTTAATTTATAATAAATCAATGTAAGCTATAGATTTGTTTATCAATTTGTAGTCTAAACGGCAATTGCACCTAGGGGTCAAATCTCTTCTAGGCTTTATGTGCTTACCACCTTCGGCCACACCATCACCCACCATGGTGAGATTTTGATTAAACACAAACCTTTCGAATTTAATCAATTGATTCATTCTGAGGTCAAACAAAAGTTACCAACAACACTTTTAAACGATTACCTAGAGCTGTTGTTCCTCTTCTAGTTTTTCATGGACTTCCAGCTTAATCTCTTGAGGGCTGTGATCACTAATATAAATCATCGATATTCAGTATCGCTAAAAGAATGTCATATACAGTCTCAGTGCTGTGCAACGTAAGAGACGACGAATCAGCATCCATCCTAATCTATACTAATACTATAAAGAGGAAAGATTTGTATTTTTGTATGTAACAATAAAACTTAAAAACTACTGGACCGATTTCAAAAATTCTTTCACCATTATAATGCTACACTATTTTATCCCGGGAACGCGGGTGAAACCACGAGGAAAAGCTAGTTATAAATATGAAAATAACTCTGTCTGTTACCTTTTCACGCTCTCAAATAAACCGCTGAACCGTTCGCAATAAAATTTAGTACGCCGATAGCCTATAGTATGGAGAAGGACATAAGCTACTTTATTATTCGAAAACGCGGGTAAAACCGCGGGGGACAGCTGGTAACTTATATAGGGAATTTATCTACCTTAACACAGAATAACTAATATTTGACCATAGCAACATCCATAAACGTCCTGGCAACATTGCATAAAACAAATCGGATCATGCGCCGATGCTGATGCGTCGTCGGCAACGATCGCACTCGGCCGCACATATCAATGCGGCTATTGTTTACACCGCACCGCGCGCTGCGCATACGCATGGCTCGTTATCTACACACGAGACTTGCATGTGGACGTGTGCAGCTTATCTTGTGGAGTTAGGCCGGGAGACTACTTATCTAGGTGTGATGCCGTATTGGCACTACCCTAGGTAATGCAAAGTTTACCACTTACCATCAGATAAATGAAGACGGTCTTCTTGCTTGCCAACTGTTGAGACAAAAATGCTACCCACAGATATGAATTTTATTCTACCGTAAATTTCATTATATTATATTACTTAACAACGAATACAAGAGAATGTGGGGTAACGACGCAAACAAAGAAAATTATAGATGATAGTCCAATCTCACGGCAAAAGGTAAATCTCAAGTAGGTATTTTGTCTAATCCCGGGCGTGCATTGCAATGTCTTTTTTTCAATATTTTTCTTTGTATTAAAACATCGCTACGCAAGCGTTACAAACAGATAAAATAAAATATGTGATAAATAAATTGGAATGGTTTGATATTCCAGCTCCCAGTCTATAAGATATACAATATAAAATGACTTGCCTATGCCAATCGAATGTGAATGTGTCTGATAATGGCGGCGTACGGACGGAATAAGTTAAATTATCAACAATTTTATGCACAATACGCCTTGCATTGGGAGGCCAGCTGACTTTACGTATAGGGAACTGAGGAGTGATGGCATAACTTATATGGCACTGCATGTAAGCAAAAGTATATTGTTGTTATCCAAAATCACTGCTGCATTTTTTTTTTCTAAAAATTAAAAGGTTTTTATACAATTTCTTCTATGGTTTTAATTTTCTACTGAAAGTGTGATATGTGTAGAATACATATTAAAACTCAAAATCAAACTTTCAGGTTCAGAAGCGAACAAACACAGAGATCACAATAAAATTATCAGCTGTCCATACAAAAGTTCAATATCTACTCGAAAATATATGAAGGAACTATTTTATTTTATGCGATATCAAAGTTGGTCCCATAATAAAAGTTGTTTATATTGATGAGTACTGACTAAAAAATCCCTCTGTATAACCCAAAAACTTTGGTCTAGATGGGCCGTATATTGCTTAGCCACCGTAGTGAAGTAATAACCAAATAATATTTAAGACGAAAGCCACAGTTTTTTTTTACTATTTATATATCTGTGTTTGACCACAATCTCACTATGGCAAGTGATAATGTGGCCGAAGGTGGTATGCACACAAAGCACCGCTAGGTGTTTGGTGATAGATTTTCAATATGAGAGTGGTAGCCAGCCAGGTGGATACTAAAAAGTATCCTATCACCGTGCTATGGTTTCCTCACGATGTTTTCCTTCAATCATCTCTCATTATAGGACACTAGCTTCCGCCCCACGGTTTCACCCGCGTTCCCGAGGATCTTATGTTTTCCCGGAATAAAAAGTAGCCTATGTACTATTCCATACTATAATCTATCTCTGTGCCAAATTTCAACCAGATCCGTTCAGCCGTTCCGGCGTGAAAGCGTAACAAACACCCATCCATACATATGTACAAACTTTCGCGGTTATAATATTAATAAGGAATACATAATAGTATCTAACATCCACAGCATTTCGTATTCTTCGCACAGAGTTTATAACGATGATGGGTAATTTTTTACATACCCCGGGGGAAATTTACCATCGTACCAGCTTTAATTAAAGAGTAATATTTTAACATAAATATTGGGGTAAGTGGTTCTATCTATACACATTAAAGGTTTCTAGAAACGTTTTTATGAGGTACATAAAAGGAATAACGTTTTCTGGTATATTAAATTCCGATTCACTATTGTTTTTTTCTAAAATATCACCCGCCCCGGCTTTGCACGATAGTTCAGTAATTTTGTACAAATTATATATACAAAACCTTCCTCTTATATCACTCTTTCTATTAGTGAAAGCCGTGGCGTGGTTTAGAAGAAGGATAGCGACATTGCTATATAAAACAAGATAGATTAGAGATTATTTGCTCTCCTATACGTATTTATAAGACACTTAAGGTGTGTTGGATCTATATCTCAATAATATTGACTTGAGTATTGAAAATATTGACTCTGGAAGATTATGAATTTTCACACGATCAAGTGAACAAACAGGTTCTTATAGACTCTAAGACACTTCGAAATATCCAACAAATAATTTAAAAAAAAACAGTGGAATTTTAAAATTAAATATCATCTTGCTACCATGTAAATGGGACTAAAAATAGTTGAATCAACACCCAAATAACGCCTCATGTTTTGAAGTAAGCATGAGTATTTTGTGTATGATAAACTAACTAAATACGACAGCGTAGCGCCCACTTGCATGAATAATATGTTGAAAAAATTCGACTCGCGACTAGAAGGTAAACCTTCGGATAGTAATATAGCCTTCACGTGCACTTTTAGGGTTCTGTTAATGCCAGAACCCCAAGTATAACCTTTCACAAAATTCATGATTAAAAATACTTGTATTGAGTTAATATCTATATTAAATTTATCTGACTTACTGTACTATAAACTACCTAGTCTGTAAAAGTGAAACTGTGAAGCGAGTACGAGTATTTCCATAGCTCGTTTAGATTCCAGATCAGTTGCATTACCTAAGATATAATTAGAGAAAACGCTTTATGCTAAGCACAATGATCTTAGACTACGCATAATTTAATAGAATTGTAATGAACTAGCTATTCCCCGCGGTTTCATCTGCGTTCTCAATATTTTAACCAATGTTTTCATAATTATTATTATGCAATTCAAGGTGGAGACAAATTCAACAAATCAATGATCATAAAATCGATCCAGCCGTTCTTGAGTTATAAATGTTGTATGTAACTAAGACTTATTTTAATATCAAATTCAAATTACATATGAGCTTGAGCTTTTGAAGAAGAACATAGTAAGGAAACCATAACACCGTGATGACTTTCTATAATTACCCAGCTGGCTTATACCTGTAATCTATAGATTTATTTTGGCAGCTCCACTTCAGTACCAATAGTCTAAAAGACTTAGTAGTACTCACCTAGGGCCTAATAAATGGCTTTGACTTTGAACGAAAATAGTTTAAAAATCTTTGTAAGTTTTAATAAAATGATATCCATTATTAATTAGATACGGAACCTTTAACTTTACAGACACACATGTCGTGATTCGCCATATTTTTTCCGTCAGTCGTTTGTATGGTAATCAGCTATTTTGTTAACTCTGCCCGGCGCCGGCGCCATTCTATGCGATATAGAAGTTTTATTACATTCTGTTTTAATGTTGTTTATCTTTTTCAAATAGATTTATGTATAATGTTTTTTAATAATGACATTTTCTTTTTATAAATTCGGATGAATATCATTTTTAAAGTTGAAATTCTAATAAGAAACAAAGAAAGAAAGAAAATGTCTTTAATTGTAGCATGAAAATTAACACATACCTACAACTAGAGAATCACTAAGTTTAGCACAAGTTAAAAACTAACAATGAAAGTGAATTAAAAAATATCATAAAAATAAGAATGTAAACAAGGACATTAAAGTTTAACAATTAACCAATTAACAGTTTAACAACTTAAATGCTACAAAATAAGTAATTTGAGTTGATTTAATTTTATATGGAGAAATGATTTAAATGTATGCATTGTATTTTTTTTTTATAGTTAAGTAAAGATTTAAGGTGACGCCGCGTTAAGCTTAAAAATCTGAAATTCAACGTGCTGCGTCCCGCTCCCTACTATAGCGACCTCTCATAGAAAACCCGCGTAAACGGAACGGGCGTATGCGACAAAATGGTTTTTATTGTTTAATTTAAAAACTACAAATATATTTCATAAAACCTAAGTACAATTTATAGTATCAGTTTCAATTAATATATGTAGAAAATTTGGAACCTCAAATCGATCCTCAACGCCGGTAAAATTGGAATCTCTTATTTTAAAGAGGTCTTTTTGATTAATTATTTTGTTTTATAAAAGTTAACCAATCGTGTTATGCAACGTACAAAATAAAGTCAAAGACATGATAAATTCTTACAATAAATTTCAGTTCGTTCGCTTCAGTCATTGTTGAGAAAAATCGGAATCCTTGCAACCAAAATCGTCAAGGCGTCGCCTTAAGGAAGAAAAATCCTTGGCATACATTATTTCGTAAAATATCACTTAATTAAGATGTAAAAAGCTACTACCGTAGATATACCTTTATCAAAAAGCCCCTACATTCGAATAATCCATTAATTTCCACAAAAATTACATAATTTTGGTGAATCAACATATATAATACATGGAAAATCTCATTTTCCGCCGAGCCGGGTGAGTGCGGCGAAATTATACAAATTACTACATAGAATTTTACGACCTCCCTTATGGCTTCATATGGGAAATCCGGACCCCATGGGCCCCATATGACATTACAATGAATGGTATTGTACTTAATGTGTAAATAAATTAATGTTTTTATTATTCATAATTAATTACTTGCGTTCCGTTAATAGTATGTACTAACTCAATGTATTTTTATTTTACAATTTTTATATACAAGACTACAATTATTATACTTTATACTTAATCCTTTATACTCCAAAAAGATTGTGATGAAAATAGTGTAATGCGAAAAAAGTATAAAATAATGTTGAAATTCGCAGTCAGGGCTAGTTTTACTGGATTAATCCCATACATTTTCAATCACATAATGGTTTTGCTTGGTTGATGGATTCTACTAGTGATTTTCATTTACTAATCCAATAAGTAGATACTGTTAAATAACTAAATATTTATTTAAAATAAATTATGAAATTACACAAAATTAATGTTCATGTTCTCTGTTTCTCTAGTTTCCAGAATGTCATTACATACTACGAAAATAACATAAAACGGTGACGAATCATAAATAAATAACCAAGATATACAATACACGTGAGGTATTTAGCTACGGACAATATACTATAATATAGGTATGTCTTATTTATATTGATACATATGGCAAAATGAATTCGCACAATACCACGTTTAATTGTTATGTAAATTATATTGTAAAAATAGTCTTTTTTCGCGGTGGTTATGTCACCGGTAGGTAGGTGGCTATATGTACCTATTTATACCAAGGTCGCAGTTAGTATGGGTCGTGCGGGGTAAAATGGTTGTACCACATAGTAATGTTTCTAATCTACATTGCTGTTGAATTTAAGCGTAAAATCAAGAATTACAAATGTGGAATGCTAATTAGTATCGTGTTGACAACTTCAAATAATTTCATAGTAAAAAAAATATAATTTAATACAGGATGATTTTTTAGCCACTGGCCATACTTGGCAGGGGTTGAAGTACTCGTCAATATGAACAGTATATGCAAACAATAGGTTATTTAACAGCCTTTTGTTACAATGTTTTTACTAGAACAAGTTTTAATTAATCCCTCAGAAAGTTATGGCACCGAGAGGAATCCATTTAACATCCAAAGGGTCCTGCAAACAAAATTAACTCCAAGTACTAACTGAGTTACGAGTATGATGTCAAAAAAACTTCTTTGACGAAGTAATTTGGATGGCCGCTTTCTTTGAGACGTTTAATGAAGGATTTTTGAAGGGGTTTTTTTATGGTTTAAGACGCGATTACTTCCCTTACGTTTTATAGTGAAAGTTCCTTTTTGGGCACGCAACAAAAAGGGAGTGAGTGAATTAATTAATTTTAATTATTCGTCTAATTATAATAATGCACACATAGAAATAAATACAAACAATATTAAAGTAGATTATATCATTTCCTTCCATAACTTTAGTTCCAAACAATTTGTGCCTTTCTTTATGCTTTTGTCAACAAAGTAGCTGCACTGTGTTCCCACAAATTTCCAGCATTTATTCCTAATTATGATGACTCGGCAAAAGTTTCACAAAGTTTTGAGGTTGGTGTAAACGTAAATTATTAGCGGATGATATTAATTTACAAAACGCGGAGACTGAATTCAGAATTATTATCAGGATCTCAATGATGGTTTGTGAAAAAAAAAAATTGATAACAATTTTGCAGTTCATTAATTTAAGCTACCTATTTTGTTATAGGTTAGTAATTGTTCTATAATATTCCGCGATCCGGCCGTCGCTCAGACCGTACTGTAACCTACACTCGACGCAGCCCATTTGGCGGCGCATGTATACGCGAACATTCACAACTTTGCACAACTGGCATCCAACATTTCTCACGCGGGATTTCTCTCGCTCGGCAAAAAACTTCAATCTGCCGTTTTGTTTCTTTGTTCTTCAGATTACTTATTTTGTTTTGAGTTTATTTTATTAATTTGGGAGTCTTTGTGCAATTTCAGTTACAGAATACAACAGGATGGGGTGTTTCCTTATCTTTTCTTTCGAAAATCATGGAAAAAAGGCTATCTCTAGTATGCAAAAAATCAAGTCCATTCGTTTACTGTGTAAAAGAAGAATAACCCAACAAACACACATCGAATATATATTACAACACGTTTGTAGCATTGACCAAGAATTTAGTCCTGACTCAATTCTCAAACAAACAATTAAATATGGTAAAGCACGTATTCTTTTTTACAATTCTTCAACAAATTGGTATTTGTTACATGTTTATACGTTACGCCTATAAAAACATAACAAGTTCTCATATAAATTTTTATTTTTATTATCACGGCAGATATTGTGGCAGCCACTTGTGGCCTTGTTAATAATGCGAGATTCGTGCGTAGCCATTTTTGGAACACGTTTCTAATTAAAGGATATTTTCATGTAACATTTGACTCCAATAAATATTACGTTTTACGCGCCTTTAGAGATAAACTTTCGTTTGATCGTAAAACTGAAAGTTGAATAGTGTTGCGCAAACGTAAAATCAATACACTATCGAAACGTCGATAATTTCAATATAACCATTGACCTCTCTAATAATGTATTATTAGCTTGAGAAGTGAAGGTAACAATGGAGCTTAATGCATATAACAAAGTATATTAATACTTGTCGGCCTCTAGAGATGACCTTAACTATTTATTTAAGTCAATACTCAAATAGTAAATATTGAACATGGGGAAAGGATTGTAATGAATTGTTTATTTACAAAAAACTGTCTAAATAGAGTAACTGTTTATCTACTTCTTTGCTTATTTACTAAGTCACTCATCATTTTGTTTTTTTCTTTCGTTTATAACACACAAATATTGTCAGATAAATAATTTTATGCCAAAAATCTGAGTCGGTTTTGAAAGGAGTAAATTCTGAGTTCATTGCTGGCTCTTGTTAGCAATAGCAACCCTCCGAACCGTGCGTTAGAGTTAGACAATTCATTACACTTGTGAAGGCCTATTTGAATAAAAAATATTTTAATTTTCATTCAATTAATATTTTCTAAAAAATACATATTTGAATCAGTAAAATGTAACGAATAAATTTGATATCCATCGTTATTTATTTTACAGAATATTTATGCTTCACAAATACTGTGAAACATCGACTGTAGGTTAAAATTCGACGGGCCATCACTAGGGCATGTCATGTCCTGATTTGAATGCAGAGTAGTTAAAGCAAAGTTACATCTCCATTAGGGCCGCTCCTGCTCCGAATTAATCGGGACAAACTTTCAACACGTCCAACTCGTACGGTCTAAACGAGGCCTTTTTGTTAAACTCTACGAATTTAACAACTCCATCCCATTGTTTTTGTTCTTGTTCTAGTTAAATTTAATTAAAATGGATAGACGTTACAAAAATGTCACTGAAAATGGATTTTATTTTATTTTTACTGAGACAGATGAAAATGAAGATAGAAAAAATTATAAAATTATAAAAATATCAGAGATTAGGATTGATTGACAGGCCTGGTTGGTAAGATACGTTACAGGTCGTGAGTTCGATTCCCAGGATAGACATTTGTGTGCATAAACATGTTTGTTCGTCCTGACTCAGGGTGTAAGTACTCGTTTCTATTATAAGGTTTTATACTGGGAACGTGGGGAATAGCTAGTCTTAGATATATTTGGAAGGTCAAGATAAACTGTAAAGAGTTTAAAACCAATTTTATTACAGTTCCTTCATTTAGAACGTTCATTAAAAATTTGAACTCGTTCCTCAAAATAAATAGTGTAGAGTTTCCTACTTTGCATTCAAAGAGTAAAATTTTATGAGCATCGTAAAAATGTGTCTTTGGAGTGTGGATAGCTTATCTCTAGCTATGTGTGGTCGCGATGGGGTGGCATTAGGAGGTACGCGATACACTGCGATAAACCTACGATACCGTCTTACGACAATAGTGATGTGCTGCGTAACCGCATTGTGTTACGCAAAAATCCGCGTCACGCACAAAAATGTCATAGTAGCTTTTTTTTTCGTTTATCTTCCTCTTTATAACAATTGTAGAAATCCACTTTTCTACTCGATTTGTACTAATTATTGGAATGTAGTATCTATACTTAAATCTATACTCATACTAGCTGTCCCCCGCGGTTACTCTCGCGTAGCGGAGCGGTTTAAATATACAATAGTTATAAGTATCCTACTAATATATACATGTAACTAGGCTTCCACCCCGCGGTTTCACTCGCAAACCCCTATTTTACACCTTAGGCATAGAATTTCCAAAAATATTTCCTTAGTGGATGGTCAAAATTTCAAGTCTCTAGGTCCAGCGGCTTGGACTGTGCGTTGATATATCAACAGTCAGTCAGTTTACCATTTTATATATTTCTAGTTTCCATAGCACAAGTTCTTACTTTAGAATCAAACGGCGTGTATTGTTTGGCATATCCGCAAAACACGCATTAGTTATCCGAATCAACCTTAAGTATGGTGCCATCCCTATTTTAGAACTATATGCGGATATGAATACAAATCAGCTTAACTGGATTACGTGGTCACCTCACAAGTTTTATGATAGGTATAGAAAAGTTCTTTCCTAACCAAGAGTCCTTACATAAAAGCGAAAATGTATGTAAATGTATGTGTGGGATTTCGTTGCTCAAACAGCAAGGGCTTAAATGGAATTTGACCCATAGATAGATGGTACTTTGGTACATACGATACCATTTTACGCGAGGTAAAACCGCGGGGCGGAAGTAAATTATTAATAACAAGGAAAAATAGGTCGTTTTTCATTATGTTATTCATCCATTTTTTCACCGATTTCAAAAAGAGAGGTTCTTTATTCGACCCATATGTATGTGTTGAATGTTCTCAAAAACTACTGATCCGATTTGGATGGGGATTTCGTTATTAAGTGCATATTTTTCAGGGAAGGTTTTAGTGTGTAATATCGGCTATCTGCGTACCAAATTTCATCACAATCAGTTCAAAAGTAACAAAAAAACTCATAAAAACATGCACATTCGTATTTATTAGGTTGATGATCATGAGGAGTCATAAAAATCTGGCACCGGTGCTACGCGGAGCTACGAACAGCTACGACGAGCTACACGAAGCTACGCATCGCTACGACATTGCGAGAAGTTTTATCCCCGTAAGGGTATAAAAGCTTTAACTAACAGTAAAAAAGTAGCTTAGATCGAGGCTGAAGAAGCCCGGAAACAATTACAGATGCGTAACCGTCAACCACGATTTCGTCCTCGCCGGCGAGGACCGTCGCGTCGTCCTTCCCAGTCTCGTCCCATTTAAGTGGCCCGAGCTGCGTATTAGCAATACGACCGATCCCCAAATAATAATTATTTGCATGCTAAAGCCCTCCCATATTCCCCAGGCAACGTCCTGAGCCGAGGTCGAGCCCCACAGGGGGCACCCTCAGGCTACCGTTGCCCTAAATTTATTTAGTTTTAAGTAGCGGTTGAGAGCCCTCAGCGCTCACCGCAAAAGTCCGCGTAACGGTGGAAGAAGGTCCCCTGGACCCACCACCTTTCTGTTCCTGCTCAAAAAAAAAAAAAAGTAAAAAAGTCACAAAAAGCACTACAATTTTTCCTACAAGCAGGCAGTCCACCTGATGGTAAGTGGCTACCGTCGCCTATAGACATTAGCAATATCAGTGGGATTGTCAATGTGTTGCCGACCTTTATAAAGCCTAGAAGGACAATATTACAGACTTTTGTATGACCACAATCTCACCATGGCAATGAGATGGGAGCATGGCTCTCAAGTGTCTGTTCAAATTGGAATAACATAGGTCAGAATGTATATGGAGAATATTTTAAGCATTTGTGATTTGCGGCTCTCAGAAGATACACAAGAAATGCAATCACACAATATTATTATTAATTATTTATCACACTAATATTAGGCGAAGTGTGTTTGTATGTTTGTTACTTCTTCGCGCTCAAACAGCTGGACCAATTTTAATAAAATTTGGTATGGTAGCTGACACCCTAGATTAGCACATAGGATACTTTTTATACCGGGAAAACATAAGATCCCTCGGGAACGCGGGTGAACCGTGGGGTGGAAGCGAATACATACTAATTACTATGCGATAAAAGCATAAAAGACAAATATGGGAAAATTCCAATAAAACTATTATCCGAGAACCTCAAATATTATGAAAGAATGTGTAATGTTTTTATATATTCGTTTGTTATTCTAAAATGCCCGGTATATAAATACCAATGACATCTGCCTAATAAACATGAACGAATCGGGTATCAAATTGATAACAGCTAACCTTGAGGCTAACTAAAAAACAACTCAACCCAAACTACCTTTATTTAACATTAAATCTTATCACAATACCATAAAACTCAAACTGTAAATTTCAAAATGTACACCCATATTTCTAGCTCATCGTAGTAAAAACGTGTGACACCAATATAATATGTAAAATAGACTTTGCGCTACGCTAATAACGTTTAATTTTCATTGTATATCTAATTCAACAGCCGACCAATATAGATTTAACTTTGTTAACAATGTAATAGAGTTGAATTTTAATGTGTTAGATAATTTAATAAAATATTTTGCAAATACAAACGAGGTCACATTTCCTGGTTCTGTATGGATGGTAAACATCAAAAGCTCGTGTTATTCTGCCATATGGACACCAAATACGTTGGAGTAGTTAATTATATTAAGTAATTGCCATAGTTTTTGTTCTGCTATGATAATATTAATAATAGAGCAGTGTTTAGTGACGTATGACATTGTTATTTAAATAATTATGAGTATCATGTAGGTATTTTTACTCTCATTCGTCTAAATAGAGACTTTTGTGTATATTTGTATTATTTCACTACACCAAATAATTGAGTGACATAATTTTTTATAGAAAAAAAATATAGATTTATAAATAACTAGCCTTCCGTCCGCGATTTCGCCGGAGAACCACTATTAGGTTGAATTTTCTAAAATCCTTCCATGGTGCTCACCTACAGTGAAAAAAAAAATCCTTAGACGGTCCTAGTTTGGGCTGTGCGATGATATGTCAAACTAAAATTAAGTTACTATTCAATATAATCAATAAAATGTATTCAGAATATAACAAAAGATCATTAAATTAGCGAAAATTCACATTACAATTTTACGGTATTCCGGGAAGAATGTCTCCATATCGCTAGATTAAATAATTATAATAGTATTTTAGATAATTAGAGGAATGTAATTGTTATTTTGTAGTCGATTATTTAACGATGAATAATCGAAAACCGATTATTAACCATAAACAATATTTGTGGCATCTCTACATTTAACCAAATCCTTCGCTCTTATGAATTTTGAGGCACCTTCGCTTCTATTACTCAAAATATTACGTTTAGTAAAACTGAACTATAATTTTTCAGAAAACTAATGGAATTGAGACTCAATGTATTAATTAATTAAGCTATTATTTAGCGACACGAGTAATGTCCTTCAGTGACCCAATTTGTAATTCGATTCCATATTCAAATATCGAAAATAGACATAAATAATTTGCGTTCTAGTGTCAATTGAATTTGAACCTTACGTAATATATAATGGTAATCATATATTACAATGGATATGACTTTAAAAATTTGCTCTACGAAATATTTACAATAAATTATTATTTGCATTTACATTTTCATGTTATTTCTAATTAAATTATATACAAATTACATAATTGGTAGGTATATGTACAGTCACGATGTATTTTATATCCTAACTAATATTATAAAAGTGAGTTTGTTTGTTACATTTTCACGCCCCGCGCTGAACCGATCGCATTTTTTTTCTAGAGAACGCGGTTGAAACCGCGAGTTACAGCACATATTAAATAAATAAGCTATGTTTCGAGCTGTTTAACCGACTTGTCGCCACACCTTTTTATAAAAGTGGTGTACCGGGAACTATATAATATAATATTAAAATTCAATTATTTTAGGAGAGCCTAAAATTTCTTGAGAGGATGAACAAAATTTAACATTCATGGAGTAAAGTCCTCCGAGAACAGGCGCTTACTCAACTTTTAAGTTAACTGTCGTTACTTTCATCTCACTTAGGGTAGGGCTTAAGGTATTTGTACACCTTAAGATGTCAATAAGCTATAGATTTTGCCTATAGTAGCCCATAGGCATATTTTCAAAGTTTTACGAAGAAACATGGGGTTTTTCAAGGTCGACAACACTGGCAATCCAACTGGAATAGCACCCAAAACAAACCATGAAAAAATATAAGTGACCAGTACTTCCACTTCCATATTTATTCGCCGTGCCTTAATCCTACCAATATTATAAATGTGAAAGTTTGTATGTTTGGATGTTTGTGACTCAATCAAGCATAAACGGCTAAATTAAATTTAAAAAAATGAAACTTCGCGTATTGATAGATTAGACCCTAGACTAACAAATAGGGTACTTTTAATCTTGGTAAAAAGACGGTAAAACATAAGATCCCTCGGGAACGCGAGTGAAAAAAGCAAAGGGGCAGAAGCAAAACAATTGAAAAAAGCAGCGGGGCAAATGCTAGTTTTGAAATAAAACTTGTACAATACATTTTCGTCCATTCTCTTGTTGATGATAAAAATTATAGCATTGCAGAAAAATCCTCGCTTAGCTTATTGACTAGACCATCGTCTTTATATTTGTAGGGTAGCTTTACAAGTTTGTTTATTAAACTTTGTACTTCGCCAGATCATCTTTTGAATTAATTAAATTTAAATGTTGAATAGTAAAGAATGCAGTGGGCTGTAGCGAGCCTCTATGGAGTTTGGCAACTTTGCCTTTTACCTCCCTTTGATGGCCATCTGGAGGGAAGTGGAAAAATAATTAATTGAATTGCTTTTTAATTGCTGCTTTGTGCTTTTAAAATAATTATATCAATTTGTTTCGATCCAATGAAAATTACATGAAACCACTCTAGAATTATTATGTATTATTTTCAACCGCGTAGAATTGTAATTTATGTAAATAAAAAGAAAGAAAGAACATATTACATTATTTAATCAAAATATTACATATAAACACATTACCCTACTAATATTATAAAATTTGAAAGTTTGTTACCAATTAACTCCGTGACGGCTGAACGGATTTAGATGAAATTTGGCACACAGATTTAATATATTCTGAATTAGCATATAGGATTCATTTTATATCGGGAAAACATAAGATCCCTATAGAAAGTTGGTGAAATCGCGGGGTGGAAACTAGTATTACATAAACAAAAGTCGATAAAACAAAGGATTTCAACTCAGTTACCATCTAAGCCGATTTTCATGTCCCTTTGTGATATTAAAAAAAACGGATAATATACCGATATCTTAGTGAGAGAACCTCTGGATAGTTTCTCGAAAGAAAGAAAGAAAATGTCTTTATTTGTAGCATCAATATTAACATATACCTATATACCTTAAGAATCACTATTTTTAGCTCTTAGTTAAGGCGACCCCTTGAAGATTTTGGTTGCAAGGATACCGATTTTTCTCAACAATGACTAAAGCGAACGAAATGAAATTTGTTGTATGAATTCATCATGTATTTGACTTTATTTTATCCGTTGCAAAACACGATTGATTAACTTTTATAACACAAAATAATTAATCAAAAAAGATCTTTAAAATAAGAGATTCCAATTTTACCGACATTGCGGATCGATTTGAGGTTCCAAAATTTCTACATATATTAATTGAAACTGATTCTTTAATTTGTACATAGGTTTTATGAAATATATTTGTAGATTTTAAATTAAACAATAAAAACCATTTTGTCGCATACGCCCTTTACGTTTATGCGGGTTTTCTGTGAGAGGTCGCTATAGTAGGGAGCGGGACGCAGCACGTTGAATTTGAGATTTTTAAGCTTAACGCGGCGTCACCTTAACAAACTCTCGGTCTTCTATGTCGCTAGTTTAGGCCCGCGCTCAGCCTGTAAGTTTACCTGTCAGATACTGACAATATAATTTTATAGGTATATCAACAAAATAATACAATCTTCAGTATGTAAAAGACCATCCTTTATTTTCCAACCCAATCAATAATAAACACGTTGTAGTGTGAACCAAACATAAAATAACAAACTGTCTTTTTCCCATCATCTGCTGATACCCAAAGTGTTATTTTAAGAAATATTTTACTTAAAATCGATAGATTTACTAAACTTGGAGCTCAAATGGTGTTTTTGAACTCTTTGACAGCTATTTTTAAGCATCTTTTAGGTCATGACGTGGTTGGTCCACGTTGAGGAGTTATCGTGCTGTGGTTTTCTGCCGTTAAATTATTTTAGATAGGCGGATGGTTATACCACAATTGTTAATGCTAATCAATGGGTGGTGGGTATTATAGACTGAGCCAAATATTGCTCAGAATCGCTCAATGAGGTTGGGCTTTCGTAGAAGAAACCATAGCACGGTGGTAAGGCACTTTGTAGTACAGTAAATCTGTCGCCATGCCAGCCAGTGTGTTTCATCCCCTGCACTTGAGAGCTAGTTATATCTAGGCTTTGTGTGCTTACCACCTTCGGCCACATCATCACTTACCATAGTAAAAAAATTACATGTTTTTTATAAACGGTCGGAAAATTATAGTAAATAATTATAAATATAATTAAGTTAGATACTCACTTATAGGTAAAATATAAATTAAACATCATTAATCCATAATGAATCCATAAATGAGAATGTAACTCTGTCTGTCTGCCTGTCTGTCGGTTAACCTTTCACGAGCCTAAACCGCTGAACCGATTGCGATGAAAACGCAGATAACCTATGGTATGGAGAGGGACATAGGCTACAATTTTTTCTTGGAAACGCGGGTGAAACTGCATGGGGAAGCTAGTTAAAAAATAAACACTATTTATCAACAAATACATTATACACATTCTTTTACGTAACAACTCACAACAATACACAATATAATTAATTACAAAGCAGCCACCTAATAAGTGAAACAATATGTTAAGCCGTGGAGTCATGATAAACAAACACACACATATACACACACACACACACTACATGTTACGTAAACAAGCCCACATGCATGAGGTGTGATCATGTCATGATTTATGCAGCCCCTTCCACACTAAAATTTATTATAGTGGCCCTACAAAACCGTAAGTTAATACAGCAAGGCACACTATTCCTAGCTCTCTGTACAGGGCACCATCAGCGGGGCTAAGGGGCTCAAAAGTCCCCCCAAAATTATCTGGATCCACCCCTGACAAAAAACTTCGAACTTTTTCGAACCTACCCTCAGCTTAGTCAAGCCCCCCAAACCAAAATGCTGGATCCGCCACAACTTCGTTACGGTACGCACGCGAATAGCTCGTTAGTTACTCCACTTCCATGTATCCAGGATGGTGCCGGAGCTGTCATAGTTTCTCAACACATAATTAATACAGTTAAAGGACTAAACAATCTAGGTCCAACATACATAATTATATAGTAATTGAGGCTACCTACCACTTTCAAGTTGAAAATCTATGGCCAAACACCTACCGCTGTGTTCCAGCTACACTTGGCAGGTCGTGGGTTCGTTTCCCACACAGGACAAACATTTGTGTGCATGAACATGTCTGTTTGTCCTGTGTCTGGTTGTAATTATCTATATATGTATGTATTTACAAAATAAAAAGTAGTATATGTAGTATATCAGTTATCTGGCTTCCATAGTACAAGCTCTGCTTAGTTTGGGGTCAGATGGCCGTGTGTGAGGAATAATGTCCCAGAATATTTATTTATAAAAGTCGACAACATATTGACAATCCCCCTTGTATTGGTTATGTTCATAGATCACAACCACATCCCATCAGGTAGACCGTCTGACTGTTTGTCAGTCTTCTGACGTAAATAGTTAAGTACTTTGTCAGGTATGTAGCTTTTCATTGTTGTAGGGAGCTCTAAAATCACACCCTAGACGTGATCTGTGTTACTTGTTTAAGTTTGTCTGTGTTTTTGTTTTATCTTTGCTGTTTATTATATTTTGTTCAGTGTGAATTTTTGGCGCCAATAAATGTTTTCCTATTCTTATTCTTATAATGTCACGTTGGAAGTCTGTCGCTGCACTTGAGAGCCAATTACTTAATAGGCTTTCTGTATACATAATACTCCCAACCGCATCATCCATTGATGGATACAGGATAAAATATAATAATCGAAGATATGTTAACAAATAATAATTGTGAGTGATAAAATCCAGTTGACATTACTACAAAGACTTAAGTGGGTCCTATGTTCCACCTCTTCGGCATACAACCATTTCGTCCAAGCATACAATATTTGATTAATCATATTATAAAGTTTAATTTACTATTGGACTTAACCTCCATAGACACGAAAAAAAATACCTACCCATGCATTTAAACCGATTAAAAACAAACTTTTATTAGTACCACACAATAACAATAAAATAAATAAATATACGAATTCACAATACAAAAAGTACAAAAAACGCAATGAAAAGTCATTAGATATCCACTGAAAAATTCTTAAAGAAATAAAAAATACGAAAAAAAATCACACAAAAAAAAAACAGTAGGTATATATAGCACCACGTATCTGTTGCATAATGCAAACATATAGACAGACCACGTGTGACCCTGAACGATATAATATCATTTCTACATACACATACACATGTATGTTTGTTGGTATACAATCCACGTGGAGTCATTAGAGTCGTGTTAATACTACGTAGCCATTGTCGGAAATGTTACACGTTTCCAGACACTGTGGAGACTTTAAAATATGCTGTTTGTTAAGTTGTCACCACTATTAAAACGTTTTTTAAGAAAAAAAAATAGCGTCATGATTTCACGTCACTGAAGCCTCGCGAAGAATTAAATGATAAAAGAAAAAAAGTATAAATTGTGATACCCATATTTTAATATACTTAAATAATGCGAAATTAATATTTGCTGATACTATATAGGATAAAATTTTATGTAATTTAATAAAAAGCGAGTGAAACCATAGAGCAAAGCGTGTATACAAACAAGTATTGTTTGTAAATAAAATTGTCGGTAACACAACTCCTGCGCAATGCAAATGTATGTAGCGAACACAGATCGTATGTTCAATATACGCATAAATTAGTGCTAGCGGACACGTGCGCGATTATAACCACTCATTAGATGATAAGTACATTATAATTTATTCATCCGCTAATCTATTATGTATGAGCATTATGTATGTAATTATATCAATAAATACTGTATAATTATGAAATTCTTACTAAACTCATGTCAGATTTTGGTTATCATAATGATGTTTGTTACCACACAACTCCATAAAAGTTGAACGGATTTGGATGTAATTTAGCACACATATAGAAAATATTCTACATATATAATACTTTTTATCCCGGGAAAACATAGTATCCTTCAGGGACGCGGGTGAAACCGGCGGAAGCCATATGACATCTTTTAATTATCTAAGACCAAAAATACGTTTAGATTTTTTGCTTTGATTTCGCAAATGCTTAAATGTATTTTAATATTTTTAATTATTTTGAACGTAGGGGAAGAAGATGATGAAGAAATGAATGTATTGTATAAAATACGCGAATGCTTAGATGGTGGGATAGATGGAAGCACGAACAAATATACCACCCAAATGAGATTGAAGGCTCCTTTTCATTATGAAATATAAATTATATATATAGTTATATCACACGTAAAAACAAATGTTACATTGCTGAGTTTCTTGCCGGTTCATCTCAGTTGAAGGCGAGCTTCCGAGCCGGTGGTAACTTCAGTAGCTTCGACGTTCACTAGTGCCCCTTCTAGGGCCTAAACTGAATAAATGGCTTTGACTTTGACACTCATAGTGAAGAGAAGCCTGAGACAAAATTTTCCATAATATCAATACCAAATAACAATACTGTTGGAGACGCATTAGGGTGAAATGGTCATATTTTGACCTAGGTCTTTACAGTCTGCCTTTAGGTCAATGTATTTTACACAGACGGCTGGCAAATTGCAACAGATTTATTTTATCGCACATTATCTACAAACGGCTTATCTACACCGTCATGGGTCAATGGATACAGTGTTTTGTGTCGTCTACCGTTTCTTGTAGTATTCTATGGGGCTTTGTAATGCATCGGACTTCGGAGTAATGGATTAGTGCAGACCAATTATTTTATACTAGATTCCGCCCCGCGGTTTACCTGCGTTCCCGAGGGATCTTTTTTGTTGTAACATAATAACATGCGTTATATACATTTTTTACTTAATTCTATTTAACTTTTTTTTTTAATCTAAATGTATCGGCAGCCGGTTTTTCTTTTACAGCTTGTCCTTCAACAAAGGCCTCCTCTAAAGATTTGCATTTTGTCCAGTCCTTTGCAGTGCGTGTCCATTCTAGATCAGCTATCTTTTTCATGTCGTCTTCCCAACGTTTAGTTTGTCAACCTTTGTTCCTTTAGGAAAAGAGAAATGGACGAGACTAGTAACGGAATGGTACCCGCGTGATAGTAATAAAAACCGGCCAATTGCGAGTCGGACTCGCGCACCGAGGGTTCCGTACAAAATTCGTCCATCACGGGAAATACACAATTTTATTTATTTACCTTATTTGAGGTTGGTGCCAATTAAGTTAGACCTCAAAATTGTATGAGCGCCCATACAACTCTCAATTAATAAAGAGGTCTTTATTAATTGGCGTAACTATGTATTAGTAGGATAGGAATTTTAAATTAAATCATTTTCATCAAAATGTTATCAAACTTGTAATGGTAGTGTAATAGTAACCATGGTTTCATGGTAAAGGTACATAATTCATTATAGTTTTCTTTTACTGCGGATTATCTTGTGTTTAACCACAATCTCACATTGGTAAGTAATGTGGTAATGTGGTAACGAAGTTGATAAGCATACAAACCCTGAAAGTGAACTGGCTACAAGTGCATATGTTTTATTGATTATTGTCTCAATGTTTCTCACTAGTAGATTAGTTCGCTATTTACTTTATATTTCCATATTATTATTATTTGGATTTATTCAGTTACGTATGTTGCTTAGTTTGGGACCAGATAGCCTTCTGTGAATGTCCCAGGATATTTATTTATCAGGTATTTGTGAAACTAATTCACATTTAACACCGCTTCCGTCTACTTATCTGTCGACTTTTAATCTGATGATCTGCCAAGTCATCATCACATTAATCATCTTGGTTACCTTCAATAATATTACCGTATTTATCTTACAATTTAACTTTTTATAATTAACTGCGTATACGTGTTTAAAAATTTTAAATATGTAAGTAATTTTGTGGCCTCTGTCGTGTCCGTGTCGTACCCGGCTGCGACACGTGGCCCCCACCCACGCAACATACACTCAACAACAAAAGTGTTTTTGATTATATTTAATAAAGCTGTATGTCCTCGGTAAATATTTAATTCCTCTCAATAATTTATGTCTGAAGATGTTGGAAGAGGTTTCTCCAAACTTGGACATAGTTATCAAATTCAAAGTCATTTATTCAGTTGAGGCACTTATAAAGGTCGAAGCTACTGAAGTTACCACCGGTTCAGAAGTCAGCCTTCAACTGAGAAGAACCTTTAAGAAACTTTTCCATTTTAATGACTCATAAAGCTATTTTTTCATCAATTTCGAAACAATATAAGCCCAAAAACTGCAAACATGAACCTATTGTAAAAATGTTGTTCATCTAAATAAACGCTTATTTATTACTAGCTTCCGCCCCGCGGTTTCACCCGCGCTCCCGAGGGATCTTATGTTTTCCCGGGATAAAAAATGGCCTTCCTCGATAAATGGGCTAACCAAAACTAAAATATTTTTCTATTCGAACCAGTACTTCCTGAGATTTGTGCGTAGCGCGTTCAACCAAACAAACAAACAAACTCTTCAGCTTTATACCTATACTAACGTCCGCCCCGCGGTTTCACCCGCGTTCCACAGGGATCTTATGTTTTCCCGGGATAAAAAGTAGCCTATGTTCTTCTCCGTACTATGGGCTATCTGCATACCAAATTTCATGTTTCAGCGGTTTAAGCGTGAAAGTGTAACAAACAAACAAATAAACTCACTTTCGCATTTATAACATTAGTTAGGAAGTTAGGATTAGCAATAGATTATTAGTACCATTTCTATCAGCTATTCAAATTACTTTCTTTTACTAGAGATTGTGTTCAACTTTTTGAAAATTAAACCTTTTAGCGCTTTCAAATTAAAAAAATCAAAATGAGCTACAAAAAGTTTGAACCAGTTCTCGTATATAAACTTTTCTCGATAAATATAATAAAATATTACACGTACAGTTGTCAGTAACTGTACTGTATGTTGGTCGGACGTGCTGCTTCTATGGAATTATTTTTATAGTGCAACAAAATAAATAAACGGCGCGGTATCCGATGTTACTGCGTTACTCGACTCTCTGCTGCGTTGCCACAATACAGGATGATTTTGTTATCACTGGCAATACTTGCAGGGGTGGAAGTACTCATCAATGTAAACAACTTTTATTATAGGGCTAACTCTGATATCGCGTAAAATAATATGGTTGCTTCATACATTTTGGTCGAGTAGGTAGGAACTTTTGTATGGAACAGCTGATAATTTTTTCATGATTTCACAGTTAGTCCCATAATAAAAGTTGTTCATTTTGATGAGTACTTCCACCCTTGCAAGTATTGCCAGTGATAACAAAATCACCCTGTATACATGTTACTGTGACATATACTATAAACACTACTGTAATAACTATTGGCCGGGTTAACGTTTACTTGGTATAAAATGTATCCTGTTATACCTATATGCGAAGTTATATCAAAATCCGTTTAGTCGAATATCGTTTTGATCAGTGATGTAAAATATAATTTAAAACAAAAACCCATGGGGTTCGATTCTACTGTTGATATTGAGTAAAATTATTCCTGAAATATATTGTATTACTAGCTGTCCCGGCAGACCTTGTTCTGCCCTATTTCTCTAAAACAAAGTAAGATTGATTTTTTTTATGTTAATAGCTGCCCCGACAGATTTCGTTCTGTCTAACGCGCCTTTGTTTTGTTTTGATTGACGTCTAATGTTTGACAGCTGGGGACAGAGTGGTTTCTATTGGAAAAATGGTAGTTCCCGTTGACCTAGAATCACGAAATTTGGCGAAAAGCATGGACTTACAGCACAAATAAAGGAAAAAATCCAAAAAATAAAAAAGTTCAAAATTAAAGGCTGTCCATACATACATAGTTGACTCCATTTAAGATAGGCCTCTGAGTTGTATGGGCGCTCATACAATTTAGAGGTCTAGCTTAATTGGCCCAACCTCAAATAAGATAAATAAATAAAAAAGGGGTTGATCGTAGAGGGTTGAAAATTTAGGGTTGTATGTATTTTTTGATGCTGTATCATAAAAAAATAAAAACAAAACATTTTATCTAAAAAATAAATAAAAAAATTTAGGGGTGGGGGTAGTCCACCCCTAAATTTTTTCATTTTTTTTATTTTTTAACATTTAGGGGGATGAAAAATAGATGTTGGCCGATTCTCATAGATACCGGATAAGCACAAAAAATTTCATCAAAATCGGTCAAGCCGTTTCGGAGGAGTATGGCAACGAAAACTGTGACACGAGAGTTTTATATATTAGATAGTGGATAATAGCATAAAATTAAACGTATATATACGTTAAATTTTATGTAGATATACTAAGTCACTCATCAATTTGTTTTTTTTTATGTAGCAAACATACACACAAATATTGACGGGCCGGTTGGCGTGGTTGTTAAGATACCCTATCTGTCTGTCGTGGGTTCGATTCCCACTCAGGACAAACATTTGTGTGCATGAACATGTCTGTTTGTCCTGTGTCTGGGTGTAATTATCTATATATGTATGTATTTACAAAAGAAAAGTAGTAAGTCAGTTATCTGGCTTCCTTAGTACAAGCTCTGCTTAGTTTGGGGTCAGAGTACCTAATTGCTGAGTTAATTGCCGATTCTTCTCAGCAAAAGGAACCTTCCGAACCGTGCGTCAGTCAGACTATTTATAAGTAGGTACGTGTGAAGTATATTTGAATTAAACAAACCGGCCAAGTGCGAGTAGGACTCGCGCACGAAGGGTTCCGTACCATTATCTATAAAAAAAAATCATGTCTGTTGTATGGGAGCCCCCTTAAATATTTATTTTATTCTGTTTTTTTACTATTTGTTGTTATAGCGGCAACAGAAATACATCATCTGTGTAAATTTCAACTGTCTAACTATCACGGTTTATAAGATACAGCCTGGTGACAGACAGACAAACAGACGGACGGACAGCTGAGTCTTAGTAATAGGGTCCCGTTTTACCCTTTGGTTACGAAACCCTAAAAGTATTTTCAATAACCCCATAGATTAATTATAATTACTATAAATGAAAGTATTTATAAAAAGGCGGAGCTTAGATATAAAATGTATATTGTGATAACCCTCGCCCAGTGGATATTTGTTTGATACCAGGCATTTAGGTAGGACTTGCCCTTACTCACTCATCATTTTCAATATATAATCATTGATCATCCCGTGAGAAAATAACTAATTTCGTTTTCAAAAATAACTTCAAAAGTGTAACATTCGACAGTAAACAGCGGCCGAGCCCTTTGATCTTAACTAAAACAATTAATAAACACACAGAATCGTTGTGTATATCTTTCGTAGAAAAAACATATTTACGTCGGAAGACAAAGGGCACCGGAACTGAGTGAAGGTAGTTTTTGAAAGTTATCCTATAGGGATGTACTGTTATATCCTCGCCGCCCTTTAAGTAATGAAGGGGATGAGAAAATGGTGGATGAAAGTGAACGAGTTTTTTGGGGATACGTTATTTAAAAAGACCATAAACTTACTGTTGTTAGTGGCAAAAGCTTATCTATTCAGAAATTCTCGAAAACGTGTAATCTAATTTATAGTTTTTTCCACCAAAATTTGTGTCATCAAATAATCGAATGAATTCTAAAGTTGTCAAAATCTAATAGGGGTACATGTGACAGAAAATACGTGTGCCACTCGGGGACTGCCGCGGTAAAGCTATTGCATATCATTTTTATCAACTTATGCAATTATAATATTTATTTATTTTTGATTTAGGCTTTTTTTTCTTTGATATTAATTCAAGATTTTTCTTTGACATTAATAGATACCTATATACTTTCTCACAAACAGCAAATGTATGTGTGTGTGGGAGGTGTTAGGTTTTTTCTCTTGTTAAATCTTGTCAAAATGGGCTTATTAGATTGTGACAACTTGTTATTCGCTATTCGATGAATAATGTTAAAATCGCTGAATAATGTCGAATAACGTATATTGGCGGATTGATGGATAGTTGGAACGCTACCGCTTACTGACAAACAAAATGTTGAGTGAAGAGTATATACGTAAATACGTATAATAAATACCTACGGAACCTGTGCTCACAATTCACAGTCATGTTTGTTTTACTTTTCCATGTCCCGAAGAAAAACAAGACATTTTTTTTCTGGTCCCATAATTTTCATGGCGTTGTTTATTTTTATTTTTGGTAAAATTTTGCGAAGTACGCCCCGCCTCTGGGACTGAAGATTACTTGGAAAGTTTCACCAGTTTGTCATGTCGTAGGGATTGGAATACCGAACTTTTTAATGATTCCTTATCATCTTTACCCGACTTTGGATGGCATACTCAAAAACAAATTGATAATCATAATGAGAATTCTGTTTTTCTTTACTAGCTGTTGTTGAGTAGGTACCTACCTATGTTTACCTAGTGCTTTTTTAATATAATCTGTACCTATCTTGGTATATATATTGGTATGCAGATAGCCTGTAGTATGGAGAGGGCTATTTTTTTCTCGGAAATGCGGGTGAAACCGCGGGGGACAGCTAGTATATTATAAAACTCAACGTCTCTGTCCATGTGTCTGTTCGTTAGTGTGCTTATAACTCCAAAACCATTGCTTGTAGTATGATACTATATTTACATAAACTCTTTTTTTTACATCCGTGCATAAACCCTCATCATTTGGGCTTTGCTCAGTGACTGTTTTAGAGAAGTAAGTGATAGAAAATAATCTTGCGGGTGAAGTCGCAAGCATACGCTAGTTAAACACGTGGTCAAATACCGAGGCTATAGAGCAATGGGCATCACTGTCTGTAAGGTCAAATTATTCATAAGTTATATTAAGTAGGTATTAAAGACGAATACGTAGCGAGCGTTCTCTATAGGGAATATTTATTAGGGTTCAGTTATTAAAAAACTTAAGAGTATGTAGGTTTTATATAAAATAAAAAAATATGAACGAAAGAATGGATCTTTAGAAACTCCCTGCTCTTTTTACATTAATCGATTCGGTCCTGTGTCAGAACCATAACGACTAAACAACGATAAAACACTTCAAATTTTACAAAAATAAAAAAAGAAGAAGAGAGTGTTTATGTATAAAGAAATTGACCTCCAGCTCAAAATAATGCACAGTCTGTACAGAGCTGTTTTTCCACAGAATTCTCGAACATTCCGGACAAGACTTGGCCAACTCATGCAAAGTCTACCAAGGTAGTTGGCAGTGGTCTTACACCACCTCGATGTTAGAAGAGACTCATACCCAGGTGTGTAGACATTATATTATAAGTTCGAATTGATGATGACGATGATATCTTTTAATAAGGGTACCCATTATCTATACAAATAAATAAAATTGAAGTGTCTGTTTGTAATGTCAAAATAATAGCTTTCGCGTTACAGGCTTTGCCTAGTGTGAAAGTCATTGCACATTTTTCTAGAAAAGACCTCCAGCATTATGCATATTTTATTTTCTGTGTAAGCTGTAAATGTTATGCCTAATCTTTTGTTTGGTGTGTATTTTGCTGAAATAAATTCATTTTTCATTTTTCATTTTCATTTTCAATGCATATGAAACTTGACGGTACTTATAACAAAAACATTTTATTTAATTTTTGTCGTCTGTTTGTTCCGGCTAATCTTCGAAACGGCTGGACTGACATTGACGGAACATTCACTGACAGATAGCTGATGTTATAAGGAATAACTTAAGCTACTTTTATAGGTTATAGTCTATTTTTTATTCCGGGAATACGGGTGAAACGGCGGGGAACAGCTAGAACACAATAAAAAAAAAACAAATCAAATCAATCTCAGAAAACTCTTTTCCTAAAACGGACCTGACACTCATTAACTGCAGGAACCACTCAATTAAGAATTATTCATCATAAAGTAACCACATTTCACGCTTGACTTGACCACAGAGCGCACACCAATCGCGTAGATCAGATCGTCACAAAGGGCAAGCCGCGGGCTGCGCGCGCGCCTTGTTCGCCGGCCCTAACTGTACCCGGCGCCTATAAAGGTCACTGCTTTAGAACGTTACCTGGGTAACTGTATTTTTTTTTTAATTATAAACAGTTACATTTAATTTAAAGATCAATCAATTTTTTTTGTACTTACAAGTGATACCATGCTATTTTTTGAAGCCACAGATAAAAAAATATATTATTGCAACACGTAAAAAAATCTTACTTATGGTATCCTCAATAATGTATTGCTAGAATCGACATTTCAACAATACGTTTGAGTAAATGGTTACCATATAATCCTAATCCTAACTATTATAATATTATAAATGCGAAAGTGAGTTTGTTTGTTACCTTTTCACGGTTAAAACCGCTGAACTGATCGCGATGAAATTTGGTATGCAGATAGCCTATGGTACGGAGAAGAACATAGGCTACTTTTTATCCCGGGAAAACATAAAATAATAATAATAATATGTCACACCGTCGCATATCGAGTTAGAAGATAAATAAGACCTCACTCATAGCAAGAACCCAGGTCCTAAAATGAAGGCAATCATGGAGGTCGAAGCTACAAAATTTACCACAAGAAGCTTAGCAGGGTTATATTTTGGATTACTAGAGATCGTAAAAGTTACGTTCTACGTGCTATGTGCACTTTCTTGCGCCGGCGCCGACGGATCATTAGAAAGGTTGTAGCTTGCTGGCTGATGTATTGCCCAACAGTCCGACCCCGCCTCGAGCGTGCGGTTTCCAACCAATATATATCTATAGAACTTCCAATGTAATAATTGCCAGTATAATGGAAAGCTGTCTTGATTTTTAGTAAATCTCCCAGTTATATCAAAGTAATTATCAATCAAAGAGACTCAAATTTTGACATGAGTTCAGAAGTCAATTGGAAAGAATTTTGCTTTTCTGAAGTGGTAACTACCTACCTACCTAGTGATAGTGTCATCCCTTCAGCATGTTGCTAAGCACGGTCAGTTATCTGCTGATGCTTTTTCGTATCATGACCTTGTATTCCTTTCATATAAAATTCGTCCTCCAAAAGTTAAGCCCAAAATTATTCTTCAGCGCAATTTTGGTGGCATGGATCAGGAGGCATTTCTTGATGATGCTCGTGGCGTTGACTGGTCACCGGTCACCCATGCTAAGACTGTAGACGAGCAGGTTGCTATTTTTAACTCACTTATTACGCAATTGTATGATAAACATGCCCCACTAAGATCCATCAAACTTAAGCATCTCCCGGCGCCTTGGCTCACAGATGATATCAGACTCTTAATGCATAAAAAAGCGGCTGCTAAAAGTAAATTTAAGGTTCGTCCTACAGATTTTAATAAAGCCAAATATACCAAGATCCGCAATCGTTGCAATATGGTGTGTAGAGATGCTTTACGTCGCCACGTTCATGATTCTGTTGAAAATGAAGATCCAGCCAGAGTATGGAAATTTCTTAAGTCCATGGGAATTGGTAAATCACTTCAGAACTCTATTCCAAATGACTTAGACCTAAATTCTCTTAATATTCACTTTTCCTCCTCATCTAATATGAATGACTCTATTAGAAACAATACTGTGCAATATCTTTCATCTTTACCACTTCCCGACTACTCTCCTTTGGTTTTTGATCAATTATCTGTTTGTGACGTTAAGAAGAGCTTACTGTCTATCACCTCCAATGCTGTAGGCGTTGATGGTATTAGTCGCAACATGTTAGTGCCAATCCTTGATATTATCCTTCCTATCCTTTGTTTCCTTTTTAATAATTCTATTTTTGATGGAGTTTACCCATCCATCTGGAAAGACGCCCAGATTATTCCCTTCCCCAAAAAACCTAATCCGAAATCATTTTCTGAGTACCGTCCGATTTCTATTCTCCCGTTCCTATCCAAGGTCCTTGAGCGTCTTGTCCATAATCAAGTTAACAAATTCCTTTCCCACCATAATCTTCTTAACCCCTTTCAATCCGGTTTCCGTCCTGGCCACAGCACAACTACTACACTCGTCAGAATTACTGATGATATTCGCATGGGAATGGAAAGTGGTAAATTGACCGTGCTAACATTGTTGGACTTCAGTAATGCGTTTAATTCTATCAACTTTGAGATTCTTTTATCCTTGCTTCGCTCAATTAACGTATCTCCATCGGTGATTGATTGGTTTCATAGTTATTTGTATGGGCGCAGGCAGCGAGTTCGCCTCGAGGAGAATTTCTCCTCGTGGTGTATCACGACAGCCGGCGTACCCCAAGGTGGCGTTCTATCTCCTCTTCTCTTTGCTATTTTTATAAATTCAATATCTCAAAATCTTTCTTCTTCCTACCACCTTTATGCAGACGACCTTCAAATATATTCCCAATCCGTCCTTAGTAAATTATCGGAAGCCATCCTCACCATTAACTCCGACCTTGTTCGTATAACAGAGTGGAGCAATACTTTTGGCCTTAAAGTTAATCCTAGCAAGACTCAGGTTATGATTGTGGGCAGCTCGAGACTTGTGTGTAAGGTGGATTGGCACTCGCTTCCTCCGGTCTGTCTTGATGGAATTGTCATTCCTTATAGTGAGAAGGTGAAAAATCTGGGTCTGATAATGGACCGCTGTATGAATTGGGGCCCGCAGTTGCAAGCCACTTCTAGTAAATTGTATGCATCAGCAGCCTCTTTAAAGAGACTGCGTAACTTCCTTCCAACTGCCACTAAAATTGCTCTAGCTCAAACTCTTCTGCTTCCCGTACTTGACTACGCCGACGCCTGCTATCTAGATCTCACGGAGGACCAGCTAAATAAGCTTGAGCGACTTCAAAACTTCTGCATAAGATTCATATTTGGCTTGCGCAAATATGTTCACGTGTCCCATTTCCGTTCTCAACTCAAGTGGCTTCCTATAAGACTTCGCCGGAATACTCATATTCTCTCCTTACTTTACAACATATTGTTCAATCCCTCGTCCCCACGCTACCTCAAGGAACGTTTTGATTTCCTCCATTGTTCACACTCTCTAAGGTCATCAGTTAACTTAGCTCTTAGATTTCCACCACACACCAGCACTTTTTATGACAAATCTTTCGTGGTTGAAGCTGTTCGTCTCTGGAACTCATTACCCGTTTCAATCAGACGTGCACAATCCTTATATACCTTTAAAGATCAGGTCAAAAAGTTTTATCTGTCTAATTAAGTGTATATTTGTCAACATATATTTATACATAGTTATCTTATTTTATATAGTATAGGTATATATATTTATAAGTATTAAGTGTATTTATTTAAGTAAGTATTGATTATAATATTTATAAATTTAGCAGCAAGTATATAATTTTGTTCACAGTTTATATTATTAATCTATTTTCAGTTCTGTACACCCCCGTCTTATACAGTTTTTTAACTCCTCTCCATCCAAAGGTTGCCTCGTAGAGATCACTTTTAGTGATAAGGCCGCCCATTGTAACACAATCACTGTAAGTTAAGTTATTCTTTGTGTTTCTACTCCTTTTATGTATGGTGTAACAATAAAGTGTTATCTATCTATCTATCTATGTACCTACCTGTAAAACGTTATTTTTCCTAACAGAGAACCGATACACCCTAAAAAAATATAAGATGATTATTTTTTCATACGAATATTGCACAATATTGATAGATAAAACATTATTGTTATACCATAAAGTATAAATGGAGTAATAGTAAAAAAAATAACATAGCACATAATACTTATTTTATAAAACTAACGATTCTCTGGTAAAGATATACATTTTATATCCCTTTATTTTAAAACTAGCTGTTCTAAAATAGACATGTAAAGCACTCTTATGTATTAACATAGATATATTGATGGTAGTATTGAATTCCAAAGGTAAACTAATATCTCCCAAGTGTGGGTCCAATATTAAGTCATGTTTATTAGAAGATGTACTCAAACACAAACCACCCGAGAAAGGGAATCATGAATAGGTAATATCTTCTAAAGTTTACCCTTTGCTGCATTTACACCGTAGCGAATAGAAAAGGAACGTTTTGTTTACAAGAAATAATATATACGTCGAAATTCAAAATCCATTTCCAAAATCGTATTCCAAAAAAAAGTTTGTGAGTATGGATGTATGTTTGTTACTCTTTCACGCAAAAACTACTAAACGGATTTGGATGAAATTTGGCAGAGAGATAGATTATAGTCTGGAATAGCACATAGGCTACTTTCTATCCCGGGAAAATATAAGATCCCCTGGGAACGCGAGTGAAACCGTGAGGCGGAAGCTACTATGCAATTATTTGCATCTTCCCTAAAGAGATTGACAAAGTTAATCTGTAATTCTGTAAACCTAAAATTGCCGAATACCCGCTCTAACCGGTATACACCGCAAATCAACCAAAGACGCCGTTTAGCATGTAACTGAGTACACTAAATTCGAAGCTAATAAAAAGTTTTTTTTATACCACTAAGGTGGCAAAGCATACGGCCTTCGCCGCCTGCGGAATGGTAAGTGGTCATCGTATTGACGCTTGAAACACCAGACGGACACGCGTTGCCGACCCAAAAATCACTGGAATAACACTTATGAATGTCTTTATAAGAATTTGATATTTAAGTTCCATAAGGGATACTGGAATTAGAATACCGGGGAATTCGAAAATACCCTTGCCAACAAAGACGCCATGGGCAAATTTATTTACGGTGTAAATGCAGAATAAATGGATGAATACATTATTAATACAATAATATAAATTTGATGACACTAATAACATTATATTAACTTATAGGTACCTATTAAATAAAACCATGTTAATTTACCCTCAAGTGATTTGAAAGCGGAATAAATAAATTTTCTTATAATAATGTTGTTTTAGAATACGCAATATTTTTGAGAGGCTTTTTACCCTATTTGTTTATTCAATTAAAGTTATACAGTATATTTTACATTATTTATAAGTAATTGGAATATCAAGGAGCGGTAGGGTTCGTAGGAAAGTTGAATAGGGTTTGATGAAGGTAGTCACTTGAATTCTAAGTAGGTATAGTAGGGATAATAGGGTGAGAGAATCAATTAAAACATACTATTAAGGCGATTATAGGTCAGTGGTAGTGACGTCGGACGCCGCGGCGAAGGTCGTGGGTTCGAATCCTACAATGAGCTAAAGCTTTCGGTGAAGGAAAAACATCGTGAGGAAACTATAGCACGGCTGGTAGGGTACTTTGTAGTACCCGTCTGGCTAGCTACCACCCTCAAGTTGAAAATCTATCGCCAAACACCTATTGGTGTATTCCGGCAGCTGCACTTGAGAGCCAGTTCCTTCTAGGCTTTGTCTGCTTACCACCTTCGGCCACATCATCACTTACCATAGTGAGATTGTGGTCAAACACAAGCCTATACAAAGTAAAAAAAAAACTTACATACCAATGCTTGGGTGTAGCGCTCGCTACACTAAGTTTGTTTTGAAAAGAGTAATTACTGAGTTTCTTGCCGGCTCTTCTCAGTAAAATCAACCTTCCGAACCGTGCGTTAGAGTATGACTATTCACAAGTGCATTTCATTTCATTAAATTTATTTCATTTGAATAGATCATTATAATGTTTTCCTATTGAGAACTAGACTGAATACAAACAAACAAGATGGACGTTGCCGCGTTGATATGATACAAAATGTTTTATTAATAAAACCACTTTCCATAACGTCTCAATCCCCAAACACGTCAAAACATGTCGAGGGGATGTTTACGTGAAACAACTAATTGTAATCGATCCGGTACGTATCCGGAATATTCCGAAAGCGTATAATATCCGGTAGACAAATATATCTACAGTCGATATACGATGACAAACAAGGTTGTACAATGTTGGCCAGGTCTTTAGCTATAGGAGGGCACTTATGAACGAGCTACTAAAGATACCGTCTGTTTAAAAGTTAACCTTCTATGAACTCAGTAAGGTTAGTTTTTATAAGAATACCCATAATAATCCACCGAAACATGGTGAGGATACAGTACTATAATAAAGTATTTTGTAGTATATACCTACTTGGTTGGCTAACTCCCTCAAATTGAAAAGTTGTTTATTTAAGTTGTTTCAAAGACATTGTTATTGGAAATTTGATTTTTGGTACGCGTTACGAATTAGAAACGCCTAGTACACATAAAAAAGCAATTACACATGATTCATATTGTTTGCAGTGTATTATGAGATCTAATTTAAGCAAAAAACAACAGACAGCTCATTTCACAAAATTTTTGAATAATATTTGAAAGAAAAAAATAAGTACCTATTTCAATAAACTTTAATTTGATGGTAGAACAAAAAACCAACATAAGATTCTTTTTAGGACCGTATTCCAAGTTGAATAGACCGTTTTGTATTATTTATCCCAACAAAATAATAATAAAGAGTCAAAACGACCTCTGGTGATATTAAACTTTTTAGGGTTCGCTGGGCAAACTATGGGAACCCTTATCAATCCGGCCCATACCGTCCGTTTGGCACAATGAGACCGTTCGTGCGTTATTTTCGGCCGAATCTGAATTAAACCAGATGTAATTAGTTCCGTCAGGTAGAAACCCCCTTATTTTGTCCAATTATCTTGGAAAGTAGTGGAGTGATTGAATTAAAGTAGTAAGGGGACTGAGGGATGGGGAAACAAGCTTTTACATTATTTTATCTCTTGTAAAATACAAGTACGATCCATTTTAGAAATCTAAATTTACTATTTTTAGTAGAATTTGTGAAAAAAATATGATCAATATTATTATAGTCACTGGACAGGACTGGACTTAGTGGACCGCATGATGAGGCACTTAAAACTAAAGGTTAGTGAAAGCATTATCTTAAGGCGTTGAGTGAGAGGACATAAGGAATTTCAATAACTAAATAATTTGTCTGCTGCGGAATCCAAAGCACTCATTTATTCTCGCTCTTGACGATCTAATATTTTTTTCTCAAAATAAAATGAATGCAAGCTGCGTTTAAACGACGTCGTTTAGAGTTGCTACATATCGTGAGTTATCTGTTAACTGGTTTAATTTATACAGCTACTAGTGTTGGACTAATTTATATCGATAGTGAAGTTGTAACTTTCAAAATTAATTATATCTGGTCGAAAAAATAGTGTTGCCACATTGTTAAATCGAAAATTGTAGCTTAAAAGAGACTCGATTGTTCCTGCCGAAAATAGAGTATTTATAAAAGAAAATAAACAAAAAAAATGTATCAGCAACTCTATTAGGACTGAGGTTACATGAAAAAGGTCACTATTGCTTGTTTTTGCCTATGGAACTTTAAAGGAAAAAAATACAGATTTTCATATAAATTTATCAAAATTACCTACATAATTTAGGTTAGTTAGACATTAGGTGAAAATTAATGTAAGTTATTTAATCAATGTTTAATGGAATAATACTTACATTTTACAATAAGTTGCAAATTAAATTAATAATTTTTATATGTATATGTTTCACTCAGATTGTTAAAGTTTGATAATACCGGCACAACACTAGCCGCAACTAATGGAAAATTGGAAAATTATACACACCAGTTTAATTAAAGTGGCCGTGGCTCGTTCGGAACAACTCTCTTTTCCCCGGGAACTGGACCTAGGGTAATATTATAATTAATCAAGTTTGTTCGTTCCTACACCCGGGCGGCATAATTTAGAAATTTTGTATGTTGCTCGCTACGACGTCAAGTTACTTGTTTGTGGAAGTTAGATTGTCGGGAAGAGATCTTGTAGGTTGGGACTATTCTTCTATCTATACATATATCTTCTATCTATGTATATATATCTATACATTTAAATAAAGACAGTAAAATCTGGTGTTTTTTTTTTTTTTTTTTTACTTTGTATAGGCTTGTGTTTGACTACAATCTCACTATGGTAGGTGATGATGTGGCCGAAGGTGGTAAGCACACAAAGCCTAGAAGGATCTGGCTCTCAAGTGCAGCTGCCGGAACACACCAATAGGTGTTTGGCGACAGATTTTCAACATGAGGGTGGTAGCCAGCCAGGCGGGTACTACAAAGTACCCTACCACCGTGCTATGGTTTCCTCACGATGTTTTCCTTCACCGAAAGCTCAAGCTCATTGTAGGATTCGAACCCACGACCTTCGCCGCGGCGTCCGACGTCACTACCACTGAGCTATCATCGCCTTAAATTCCATACATTGAAGAAAAGTTATATAAATCGAAAGGGGGTAACTGAAGAAGGGTAATAGAATATAAACCAGTGACTTAAAATTCTTTTCTATCTATCTGTATGTCTGTTTGTTCGCACACATGTCCGGAGCCACTGAATGGATTTTCATGTAGTTTTAACAGGTAGATAAATTAATTTGGAGCAGTATTATGGGACATTATCCAAGAACAAGTGTTCCAAAAATTCGTAGTTTTGAAGATCTATCAGGGCTCTCGATATAAATAATATCTATGTTTCATTGATAAGTAAGAGTAAGTTTCATTAATTTCTCATTCATTATTTCATTCGTTAATTTTTAATTCAATAAGTTTCATTCAAACCAATTACAATTTAAAGCTAAGAAAATGTGATGTATTCATATTTTACATAATAATCGTGACTTTGTCGAATTATTTTGTATGAAAAAAAATTATATGCCAATGGATTCTTTGACATGATCTCATTAATATCCTAGAGTTATGGGATATCAAAAGGAATACGTTGTATAAGATAACGTATAGGTAACATTTTCTACTACCCAAAATAATCAATTCCTTTTCATTTGCTTACCAAATATTTTTCCTACATTCCATTCGTGTTAAGGTCGTTTGAATATAACAAATAATCTACCACCCTGAAACTGTTCAACACTCCTTATCCCGAAGCCTTTAAGTCTTATTTAGAGTGAAATTTTAAGCTGTAGATGCAGAATTAAGTTTGTTTAGGTACATGATTTGGGGGGGCACGTATTATATTGGTTTACGTGTCGTTGTCGGGTAGATATGAGGCTTTAACTGACTTCGTCGAAAGGAGAGTAATGTGCAGTCGGGTCACGTTGCCACAATAAACCTTAAAGGCTTGGAATGGAGTTGACGAGCCTTCAGTCTTAGTTTCACACAATAAATAAATATTTTTCGCCAAAAATGTTTTGGTATTTTTAACTGCAAATTAATGCATGTAATTTTTTAACAAACATGGCAAAGTGGACTCTAAACTAGCTTAAAATAGTAAGTATATCATTTAAGTGGCTACCGTTGCCTATAGATATTTGCAATACCAGTGTTGCTAACCTTTATAAAGCCTAGAACCTCTCATGTGCAACTATCGAAACACACAGTTCAAATGATCTAAATTCTATAATTAACACTATAACAGCACTAACAGGATCACCAGAGGTCCCACAAACATAATTATATAAATAATTTAAAATGCAGTAAGTTATATAAGTAACTAACAGCATATGTAACATAAAGTTTAACGACGCGCGAGCTCGTGCGCAGGGGTGTGATAGTCGTTAAAAAGTTGAAGCATTATGACAGAAGAAACCAACCGTACCATGGAATATTTAATACTTGTATATTCCATGGTTTCACCTGCGTTTGAGGGAGAAATGAGTACCCTGTCTTATGTCAAAGTTTAGTTATTTTTTAGTACAGAGTAGCTATGTTCTAATGACTTAAGTGATGATGTGGTCGGAGGTGGTAAGCCCACACAGCCTATCTGGTTTTCAACTTGAGAATGGTAGCCAGGTAGTGGATACTACAAAGTACCCACGAGCTATGGTTTCATCACGAAGCTCGAAAATGTAGGATTTGAGCCCATGACTTTCTTTCGCCACGGCATTTTACGTACCGCGGGTGTCAGAAATAAAAACAAACAAGTACGATAGGATAGAATACTATACTATACAACAGGGGTCACCAAATGGCGGACCGCGGTCCGGATCCGGTCCGCCCGACCTATATTGTGCGGACCAAACTTTGACAAACAAAAATGTAGGTTATTTTATTTTATCCGCGCACATCCAAACATACAATAATTTGATATATTAATAACATTATAGTAGGATTAGTAGGAAAGGATCTAAGCTTGGTCGCCAGTCATCATCTACCAACCAGACCGCGATAATCTTTTATATTTTTTAAACGGACCCCTACTAAACCTAATTGGTGACCTCTGCTATACAACGTTGCTGTTAAATTAGTCTCCTATATATAAATAAAAATGGATGTTGGTATCTATTCACATCTAAGTATTGTATCATGGAGAAGGTTTTTCCATTTCCAAAATCAATCAGAAACCTGTAATTCTGACAGACTACTGACATTTCTACGGCCATGGAGTACAGACTCTACACCACTCTAAGAACTCGCTGTACAGTCAGCGGCAAAAGTAACTTGGCACTTTAGTACCGTGTCACATTACACACACAATTCATAATTTTTATACAAACTGTCAAGAAAATGTCAATAGATTATTACGAAAGGGTACTAAAATGCCAAGCTACTTTTGCCGCTGACTGTACTTACAAATATTTTTTCTCATAACCGTACGTTATAGCACATAACATAACATAGAACAGTGTGTTCGCCTGTACAGCTTCAGCTCGTAAACTTTTATGATGTCGCTAACCGCAAGTACAGACAGTTTGCTAATGTAGCTGCCAAAGTACTTATGAATAGTTATATAACATTATACTGAGTATTTTTTTAGTCACTGGCAATACTTGCAGGGGTTGAAGTACTCATCAATATGAACAACTTTTATTATGGGACCAACTCTGATATCCCATGAAATAAAATGGTTGCTTATTACATTTTGGTCGAGTAGGTATTGAACTTTTGTATGTATAAAAGTTGTTCATATTGATGAGTACTTCCACCCCTACAAGTAGTGCCAGTGACAAAGTCACTCTGTATATACTTGAAGCGATGGGTAGTGATGGTCTAAAATGACGTTTAACACGACACGTCATACAAGACCCTGGTGTTGCAAGCGTTCATAGACTACGGTAACCGCTCAGGCGGGCCGTATGCTTGTTTGCCGACTATGTTGTATAAAAAAAAAACAACTCAATCCACAGTCCAACCGGGAATTAATAAGTTAAATAAATACCCAACCATTATTTATATCGTATTATTTAGTTTTATTACACTGAAAAATAGCGAAGGACAAAACAGGAAGACATTTTTTAAATGTTGCAAGAATTGCGCATGAAAGAGACGTGTAGCCGTGATAATGGTTGGTGCGTGACCAAATGAATATCGGACAATCTTGTATTTTTTTTATATTGCCAATATACAGGGCTATTTGTAAGTCATCGGTCATGCTTTTACTACAACTTTTACTATAAGTTTAAAATTATGTTAGATGTATTTTTTAGTTTTCAAAATCTGTCGACAAACACGTATTGGTGTGTTCCAGCAGCTGTACTTAAGAGCCAGTTCCTTCTAGGCTTTGTGTGCTTACCACCTTCGGCCACATTATTTACTTACCATAGTGAGATTGCGGTCAAACACAGGCTTTAAAGTAAGTATAGAACCAAAATTGAAATCAAATTTTCATACAAAAGATTTTTTTTTCACAACGAATATAATATTGTACTCTTCTGTACAAAAAGGTTATCCTGACATAAAAACAAAATGGCAATCTTCAAAGTAAGGGTGTCTCTACATGTAACAAATATCATATGTGAGAGAGTTATTCGGCAGTAACCACACAGTTACCTTGTGGAAATGGTGACGGGGGCCACATTGTGATCATTTATTTATGTTTACTGCTCATAAGTCAGCGGGAGGTGGAAGTGTTGGTCCTGAGGCAGTAAATCTTGTCTATGGTACTGAGCGAACTTTCAGGAACAGCCATTTTTAGTCTATGCTGAATTTCACATTATATTACTAGATTCTGCTCCGCGGTTTCACCCGCGTTCCCGATGGATCTTATGTCTTTCAGGGTAAAAAAATAATTTATATGTTGTTCCAGGGTATAGACAAGTTACATCCAAATTCATTCAGTTCTGGCTCTTCTCAGCAAAAGCCTTCCGAACCGTGAGTAACTTCAGTAGTTTCGACGTTCATAAGTGCCTTCCTAGGGCCTTTACTTAATAAATGGCTTTCACTTTGCCCTTGAAGGATTTATATATATAACTAGCTGACCCCGCGGGTTCACCCGCTATACATACCTACATACCTATACACAAAAAAAATAATAAGAATCGGAGGAGTTTGCAGAAAAGCATAGTGCTTTTCTGCAAACTCCTCCGATTCTTATTCGACACACACGAGAATTTTATATATTAGATTATCTTTCTATGCTATCTTCTAAAACTGTTTCTTCCCAAATCAGGCACACACATAAATGTCAATCAAAATGAATAATCAAATAAAATACGTTATGTAACTACTGTTATACTGATTGTTTTTATTTCAAGGCTAAAAAACATATATCTGTTGTGTTATAAAATTGTTAACTGTTCTACTTTGTTTTCTTTATTTAGGTAGGTATCTTTTACTATTTTACTATATTTTACAGACAAGTTTTTTGGCGTCGCCTGATGCTGAAATGTACTAGAAATATTACTTTCTTATATATCTTTTTTACTACTTTATTTTACTTAGTTATTATGATTCCAATGGAGTCTTCTTAGTCCAAGTGTATTCCAAACGGGAACCAAAGCCTATGTTTCATCGTTATGTTTGTCATGCTGAATAACTTTATTATACCCCGGGTTTCCGGGATAAAATATAGCCCATGTTACTCAGGGATAATGTGGCTTTCTAATGGTGAAAGAATTTTTAAAATCGGTCCTGTACTTTTTGAGTTTATTCGTTACATACAAAAATACAAATCTTTCCTGTTTATAATATTAGTATCGATGATATATCAACGCGGTGATTGAAGACGTTGTCTTCACACTCAGACTCAAACTCAAGCTCATTTATTCAGTATAGTCTCTCATAACTTATTTACTATTACTTTCTTATTAGTAATAAGGCACTATAAACAGTAAAATTAACTGTACCGGTTCACTGAGAAAATTCCGGCCAAAAAAACTCCGTAAATCATGTCTTTTTGTAGATTTTTCTTTTAAATTTATGATAGGAGAGGACTAATGATACACTGCTAGACACGCATTTGTATATTACGTACCTACCTTCTCACAAATTATAAAGTAGGGTATAGTTAGATCATTCTCAAACACACTGACGCGGTAAAAAGGTTATAGATGACTTGTAACTAAATTGTAACAGATCCTCATTGGCTTCCCATCATACAGAACGCCCCCCCCCCTCACCCTAAACGCCAAACTAACGCATTAATTTAACAAAGCACCCAAAATTGGAACTGAAAATGGTACACAACGTGAGCTACACCTTAAATAATAGCCGCGATTAATTAGAAACCACCCGGAGTAACCAATAACAGAAATCTTGGGCAATCAACCTTTACGCCTGTACTGAAAACTGAAGAAAATCTAACTAAAGCCACTAGTTTTATACCTATTGCCGTTTTGTTGTCAGCGTGTAATTTTCCAACAAGTCTATAAAAGCAATGTATAGAAAAGTTTGAAGTTTTGTCGTGGATTAAAAAAGTTTGGATAAGAGTTGTAAATTATAGTGTAATTTGACAAATAGTCTCTGAGTATAACCGAATGGATTTCAATTAATTGATTTAATTAAATCCCGTGGAATATCCAGAGTGAAATTTTACTCATTATATAATATACCACGTTTCTAGTAGGTATTTATAAATGTTTAGTTAAATTGTATCGATTGAAAAAAATACTATTAATTTTAATTAATATTTTATCTAATTTTATATTTTTTTTACTATTAGCAAATTGATTAGTTTGTTTGTGCATAATTTTTTTAATTACAACGAAATGACGCTAAATTTATCAATTCAATATTCATTATCCATTTGAATATATTTTTATCAAAAATCCTACTTTATTAATATTATAAATGCGATAGTTTGGATTATCCATCCAAACTTATATGGATGGTTTGAACGGGTAGACGGATCTGGATGAAATTTGGCACAGAGATAGATTATAATCTGGAATAGCACATAGGCTACTTTAAAGTAATTTATAGCTAGCTATTAGTAATTTATAAATAGGTCGAAATTACTTAAAAAAAAACAATAAAAAATATGTACACATATAAAAAATCTATAGAACCCTATAGTAGAACCAGTGTGTCTGTACATTTTTTCTTTTTTACCAAAAATGGAGTGTAAGTGATGTAGAAAGAGTAACAGAATGCAAAGAGTTTTGTTTTTTTTTCTTGTAAGTAAGTCTGTTTGAACACGGTAATCTTCAAAACCAGTTAGGGGATTTTCATTGAGTTTCTACAAGCTAATGCGGTTTGGCTTCGCGCATCGATTTGACTTTATTTCATCGTAACCGGTAGAAAAGAAAAATAAGATATTTTATAATGTTAGTACTTAATAAATAAAATAGTTGGCATCCCTCTCAAATAATAAGTAAAATATCAAATTTGAACGAAACCCCTGGAAACATAATTAAAGCACACAGACCATTATAAAGGGTGTTATTAAGTTGGGAATTTCATTCATGAATAGAAATATGAGGGGGCAGTAGCCCTGGAGGGCTGTTCCCGCATTACGCCACGTAATGGAGGCTTTTGCCCTTCGTTCAGTAAATAAGTTACATGCTGGCAAATTGCTTGACTAAAGTCATGGACAATCTAGACGCTTGTTGAGTCTATGGTGACACTGGAAAGCTGTTATATGACCGATTGAAGTTACTAACAATCAATGCGCAGTCGCCGTAAGATCTAGAAATCTAGATTAGACAGAATAGACATTTAGAAGGGATGTTTTTTAACTATTCTTATTTAGGATTAATAACAAGAGGTCAGTTTCAAGTCGTCGAAAAATGGATAACTTTACTTTTCAACTGTCAAACTTAATATTACAGGCTATACGAAAGAAAGAACGAAAAAAACATTTATTCAACATTACACACAATATTACAGAATTATACACAAATAAAACAACAAATAGTAAAAAAAATGGTTAAACTGTAATAGTTTTGTAAAAAAAACAACGTTTATCGATTAATTCTCCTTCTACCAATTTTATAGCAAAGTCGTATAGTAAAGTGAATCATACAGAACCACGAAATTAAATTGTACGGAAGCCTCCGTCGGGGAGTCCGATACACCCTTGGACAATTTTCTTATTTAATTGAACCATGCATCACAGTTTCATTGTAATATGTTGTAATTTATTAATGGTTCTTTAGTAAATAGCTAACTCATCAATAAAACAAGATGTAAAACATATTGAGAGCTTTTATATTGTTTGATTTTTAACTGTTCTTCTCCAGTATAGCTCTATTGTCCACAAGATGACTGATATCAAGTACTGAAGTTGTGGCGACCACCGTTTGAAACGAATTTCATCATAAGCAAAGATATGCGTATCACTGAATTACGTGGAAATCCAATGAAATAGTTGAAAAGCGTTTTATTGCTGAAATACTTCTTCAAAGAAGTAAATTCTATAAAAAAAAAAGTGTTGAATATTTCACGTCAAAAATATAAAACATAGAGGGCGGGAACTTGTCAAGTGTTTCTCGTTAAGAGAAAAGGGAGAAAAAACGTTTTGAGATTGATAAAGGGCCCTAAAAAGGTCCGGAATAAAACGGGACCAGTTCAGAAATATTCCCTTTGCCGAAGCGGATAAGGACAATTTCCTTAGGGATAAAAATCTATTTTGAATAAAGATTTTTTTTTCTCCTCTCGCAATATTTATTTCCGATGCAAATGGATTTAGCATATGCCATCTTGTTAGAGTAGACTGTTGCTCGAATTTTCTTTGTTAAATCACAGTTACTAACTTCATCAAGTTGAGTTTCTTTTCCGGGTACGGGGAAAGAATGATAAATTATTTTCCGATATCATTTTGCAGGACAAAATTTGGTAAAAATACGTCGATGTTACATTATATTTTGTGAAAGTATTAAATATTCTTATACCGATTTATATTAATTTTAGAATACTGATAAGTTGGCAGCGTACCTAATGATAAGTAGCCACATTGCCAGATATGTTGCCAGCCTTTACAAAGGTTAGAAGGCAATTCACTCTCAAGTGCAACTGCCGGAACACACCAGTAGGTGCTTCATGACTGATTTTTGAGTTAGCCTCTTTCCAGTACAGCCTACAAGATGCCAACAAAGAAATACATTGAAAAATAATTGTATGTAAACAAAACTATTCAATTGAACCGCAATACAGGAAACAAGTTATTTTCGACTCTAACACAAGTTAATCGGGCCTACAACGATGTCAAAGACAAACAGGAACGAATGTATATTTATGATACAATTTTCAGTTTCGATGAAAGGCAATGAATAATATTAGAGGCGACTTTCAAGTTCCTCAAAGCGGGTAGTTGCTACTTATACAAACATGGACAAACAAGGATAAACGTCTATTTATTATGGAATACCATCATCAAAGGTGGGTCAGCTCAAAACAAATTGATCCGTATAAAGAAGGGTGGGGAACAATGAATCGAGAATACTGGATGGTTACACGATACTAAAAACTCATATAATATGTCGTTTTGTCGTAGAAAATTTATTAATTTATCTATACAAATATCAGCTCAATTCTTATGCCAATAATGTATCTTTTGTCTTAGATTATTAATTCTCAGTTATTTCAGTAGCTTTGATGTATGATGATTTGACCATCCAGTTCCATCTAGTATCATGTATTTTAAATTTTATTATTTCTGTTCGCCGCCCGACCTACACTGCATTGTTATATATCGCCTAATATCCTGCCTCTTTCACTATCTTTTGTTATCCATTAATTTCACGTTGAAACGAAAGCTCCAACTGACATACAGCTTGTGTTCTTCTATTCGTTCTTTCATATTGATAATTTGTTTGAAATCTCATAGTTTTCAGGGTTCTGTTTTAAAACGTTTTATGTTTTTAAAGTGGTGTTACACATTTGATGCAAAAGCAAACTTGTTTTCAGCCACAGAAAATTCATAATTGCTTAGGTATGATTTTTAAACTATTGACATAATGAAGTTCATATTGACTTACTAGTCTATGCCCGTGGCTCCACTCGCATGGTTTTTGTTTAGTAAGTAAAGAGAGACTAGAGTTGCAAATTTATATTGCACAGAGTAAAAAGGTTATTCAGGTTGTGGATAATTTCAAAATCAAAGTGTGTTAGGTGTAGGTTGACCCTAGTAGGGCACTTATGAACATCGAATCTATCTACTAAAGTTGCCACCGGTTCGTAAGTCTGCCTTCAACTGAGAAGAATCGACAATAAACATTATTTTATATTCGCTTCCGCCCTGCGGTTTCACCCACGTTCCCAAGGGATCTTATGTTTTCCCGGCATAAAAAGTATCCTATATGTTAATCCAGAATCCAGAATATCTATACTAATATTATAAAGCTGAAGAGTTTGTTTGAACGCGCTAATCTCAGGAACTACTGGTTCGATTTGAAAAATTATTTCAGTGTTGGATAGCCCATTTATCGAGGAAGGCTATAGGCTACTTTTTATCTCGAGAAAACATAAGATCCCTTGGGAATGCGGGTGAAACCGCGGGGCGGCAGCTAGTATTCTATGTGTGTGCCAATTCCGACAATCCAAACATCCAAATCCGATCATTAGTTCCATCCATTCTTGCACACTTTCACATTTATTTAAGTAGAATAACTAATTATTTTGGCTACACTTTTACAAAAATTACAAAACAAATTTAACAATTAAAAACTAAAAAAAATATCATGATAAAGTAAACTATAAATATTATCATATACGATATGAAACCCCTTCAACGTTGTACAAAAAAATATTCATCATACAGCAATGTCAGCGTATAAGCAACACGTGCCAGGTTGATGGGAGACCCGACGTGACGTCATACACAACACACCTGATTAGGGTAGCCAAAATCCTTAAAATACTATCTTATTCTTTGTTCTCTACGATTTCATTTCATTCCTGAACTGATTTTGATGAAAACTGGAGCTGCTTTTATCCAGGGAACGCGAGTAAATCAGGATACATTTATAGTTAAGTTTCAGGGAAACTGGCTTCTGTTCAAAACCCGATAAAGTTGAAACCACATATTTTCCACTATCTACGTCTTCGCAGCTTTATCTCACCAAATAATACCCCAATTATATGAAACATTAGGATAATATTGTTCAGAGCATTTCGAGTGTATAATCTCATTAGATGGTCACCCCACATATTTGTCACTCGTCGTGCGAAATTGCTGGGATGTTTGCAAGCGACACCCGCTCGTCCCATACCCGAAACACCCCGGAGCATCCCAAAACGAATCGCATATTTCCAGAAAATCAACTATTTAGGGACGAAATTGAATGATTAATTTGAATACCGAACCCAAGAATTTGGTCTTTGAACAAAAGAAAATAATTGCGTGAAAAAGGTTTATTGAAATTAAGTTCTGATATAAACTTAATCATCGTTATAGTCTAGAAATAGTAGTCATGGTAGAATTCTGTATTCAAAATAAATTATCAAACGTCTAAAAACATTTATAAAACATCTAAAAACCGCAGTAGAACCCGCTTAAGACGATCACGCTTAATACGATTTCTAATGATGTATTTAATACAAAATTCCATATAAAATTCCATATAAACCTATCGTTTTGACATTTCATAAAAAGTAGCTGATTTGATGTGTCAGTCAACATTCCAATTGTAACGTTCATAAGTGCCATGACAAGGTCCATCATTCTGAATAAATGAGTTTTGAGTTCAGTTTGAGGAAAAACTTCTGGACTCAAAGGGCTCTGGGCAGTTGGTTATGGCAATCTATAGCAAGGTATATGCTATATTTATAATGATGATGGAAATAGAGATATTCCTCGAGATTCGAATTAGGTAGCCCAGTTAAAGGAAACTTTTATCTCAATTAATGTCATTATTATTATTAACAGTAAGGCACCCAGCACCCATTGCGCCGACGCAGTTACTACTAACGAGCGAGCCTTATTCATAATTGAGCCGATCGGAACCCGATCCGTATCGGGAGCGATTGGTGCTCAACAGTTCTGTATCACGATTGTTGTACGTTTCCATTGTCACACACGATATGATGTTTACGTATGTAAATTCTGTTACCTAAGATATTTACTTTTAATTTGTGTACTTTCTCATATTCTCATATAAGTGAAATGTAATTTTTTTATGAGATTAAGCGTCAAGCCGTCAGAGCCATTTATTCAGTTTAGGCCCAAGAAGGGCGCTTATGAACGTCGAAGCTACTGAAGTTACCACCGGTTCGGAAGTCGCCTTCAACTGAGAAAAACTGGCAAGAAACTCAGCTAGATTACATGTTTTATTTTTATATTTTTTGGAAAGTCTTTTTCCATTTAATACTTAACAATTTCTAAAGCAATAGAATAAAAATTAGCATGCGTTTGACCACAATCTCATCATGGTGAGTAATGATGTGACTGAAGGTGGTAAGCACACAAATCCTAGAAGGAACTGACTCTCAAGTGCATCTGCTTGAATACACCATGTCTAATGACCGTCATAATTCTCTCAAGAAAATGAGCCCACCTTACAATTTTCAAATTTCTTTTTAATAATTTAATTTAGTTATCAGAGAATCCATTGATAGCCGTGGTATAATGGAAACAGTTCAGCACGTACAACTCGCGTTCTCCTAAAACTCCGGTACGATATCGCGTTATACCGTCAGTCGGCGAGTGAACGTGGCAATTACTATAAAATATATCCCCAAGCCCCCGTTATGGGGTATACTGTACCCATTACACCTGCAGGGTTACAAATTATTGTTAATCATTGCTTTTTATTGGCTTTAGATTATGGTGAACTTGATTTAAATGCTTTTGTTTCTGTTTTTTTTTTTAAAGCAGGCAGCGGCGTATTGAATATGATTTTTCGGGATATAAATCGATAAGCGTGACCAGGCGATTATTATGTAAATAACATGAATAGATAATATCAAAAACCTTTAAACTGATATCGTAAATAAGTTGCTTGATGAATAAAATGACATCAATAGATGTTTAAAAATAAAACAAGAAATACAAGGTACTAAATTTAAACTGTAACGGAAAGTTTGAAGGAAAAAAGATGAATGAATGAATGAAATATTCTTTATTGTATTTATTATATACATACATGAGAAGAAATGACATATAAAATAAAAGAGAATACAATCTAGGCGGCCTTATCGCTTAAGCGATCTCTTCCAGGCAACCTTTGGGTAACAGGAAATAAATAAAATAGTGGCAGGTGGAGCAACTACCTACAAAATCTACATAAACTATACTATACTAAAACAAATACATTAAAATATAATATATATAAAATAAACAAATACTGCACATAATAACACTTAGAAATATATAAAATACATAAAATAAATATAGATATGTAAATAAAATAACATACTAATACTAAATATTGTCAATAAATAAAAGAAAATAAAAAGATCAAAGAGAGTGATAGTAGGAGAATATTTGCGATTTAAAAGTTTCAATATTCTGAGCTTGTCTAATGACTTGAGGTAGAGAGTTGCAAAGGCGAACAGCTTGCCCGGTAAAAGACTGACTAAAAGTTTGGGAGCTGTGTGAGGGAGTTTTGAGTTCAGAAGACTTACGAAGACCGTGATGCTGGGAGCTATGGTATTCGAAATGTTCCTTAAGTTATCATAAAGGAGCTTTGGGATTAAATTAAATAGTATATAAGGTTGAAAGTATGTGAGTATTCCGGCGAAGGCGAATAGGGAGCCACTTGAGTTGACAACGAAACTGAGAGACGTGGTCAAACTTGCGCAAGCCAAAAATGAACCGCATGCAAAAATTTTGGAGATGCTCAAGTTTATTTAACTGCTCCTCAGTTAGGTCAAGATAGCTGACATCAGCATAATCGAGACGCGGTAAGAGTAAGGACTATGAGAGCGCAATTTGGTGTCCATGGGTAGGAAATTTCGCAACCGTCTAAGGGATCCAGCGGCAGCAAACAATCTCCTGCTCACTTCCGCTACTTGCGGAGCCCAAGGTAGGGTTCGGTCAATCAAAATACCCAGGTTTTTTATAACTTCGCTATATGGTATAGCGACGCCATCAAAAGTAATTTGTGGTAGTTGGTCCCACTTTACCCGAGATATTAATGTTTTGCTACCAATCATTATAGCCTTAGTTTTAGCTGGATTCACTTGGAGACAAAAACGTCTGCTCCAATCAGATATACCAGCAAGGTCTACATTCGTTAACTGAATGGCGCAAGGGAGATCTAAAGATTTTAGTTTCCTTTTCGGAAAAGATAAATGTTTTGAATTTGGAACATCAAAAAGTATTGCTTTACTTTTTTTTTTGTTGTATTTAGCTTTTCAGCCAGTTCTATTTATTATTTTGAACGATAACGGGACTGATATTTTCACAGTATACCTACTTAATCATTTGAAGTGGTAAGATTACAATACATGTGTAACTACTTGAAAATCATTATTGATTGATAAAGTAATCATAATTTAATGACCAATCTAACCATAAAGAGTATGCTATATAATTATGTGACGCTTGTATTTCATACAAAACTCCATATAAACCTGTCGTTTTGACATTTCATAAAAAGTTGCTGATTTGAATGTCAGTCAAATATTTTTTTTTTTTAAATTTATTTACAGGCATTAGTCACAAGACTATCAGCCTAACCATGAACATACAAGATAGCAAAAAATATTATACAAAAGCAAGAAAAAACATACATTCATTAAACCTAAAACAAAATCATAAGTAATATTAATATTTATCATAAACATTTACAATTTGCCTGTAGTCGAGATTGAAAATTCATAAATAATACTATAAATTTCAGGGAATCGTAATAATTCTTGCAAAGTATTAGGAGTCTTACAATTTAACAATTCTTTGCATAAACTAATTAATAATAAACGTTGTAAATTAAATTTGGGACATATAAAAAATAAATGATCTAAATCACAAAAATTTGCATTGCAATAAGTACAAGATGGGCTATTATTTAATTTAAGTCGATACAAATGGACAGGAAATCTACAATGACCAATACGGAATCTGCAAAGTGAAGTAATGAAATCTCTACCTAAATATTTTCCATTATATTCAAACCATGCTTTGGTTGAAGGCACCGGGACAATTTCAGCTAACCATTTACCTTTTAAATTTCTAGTAGATTGCAAAGAAATGGACCAACGACTTAACATATTTTGTTTAAGAAATGGAATAAGGTCAGAATATGGAACTTTAAAATCGCAAATTTGAACATTCTCTTTTGATTTAGCAAGAGCATCTACGAGCTCATTTCCTGGTATACCAGAGTGTCCCGGTACCCAACAAAACTCAACGGTACATCCTTTACAGGTCAAAAGAGAAAGACCATGTCTCATCTTATAAACTAAATAATTACTAGAAGCACACATTTTTTTGTTTTCTAGAGCTAGAAGAGAACTCATAGAGTCTGATAAAATTAAAAACTTATGAGCATATCCAATTTTAGAAATATAATCAAGAGCATAAATGATGGCCAATATTTCAGCGGAAAAAATTGAAAACATATTATTACATTCAAAAACTTTACCAGATTTTAAGAATGAGTCATAAAATGCAAAACTAGTTCTGTCCTTAGATTTGGAACCATCAGTATAAATTTTTATAAAATCATCTTTATCACCAAGAAATTCAAAAAATTCAAACTTAGACTCAAATTTATTTAAATAAATAGTAACATCCATCATTATGGTGTGGAAATCGTAAAGAAAACAAGGTAGTAATGAAGACCAAAAAATTATATCTTGAAATTCAAAATTTAAATAGGCAACAGATTCACTGAGTGATGTTGCGACAGTCAAAGGTGTAACATTATAATTAGGAATGTTGAAATTTTCCAAACATCTACGTGTAACAGGATTATCACGACTAGCAAGTAGCAAAGAAAATTTATCTGTTAAATAGCTTCTTCTTATAAATAAGGGAACTACTCCAGCTTCGACTTCAAGTGAATTGATAGGTGAAGACATCATAGCGCCTGTTATAACACGTAATGCTTTATTTTGAATAATATCTAACTTTCTAAGTAGATGATTAGAAGCATCAGAGTAGATTATACACCCATAATCAAAATGACTCCTCACAGTAGCAATGTATATAGTTTTAAGGATTTTTGGATCCGAGCCCCACCTTAACCCAGCCAAAGATCTGAGAATATTTAGACCCAATTCAGCTTTTTTAGAAATGTAATCAATGTGTTGAGCCCAGGAGAGCCCGGAATCCAAAACTATGCCAAGATACTTCTCAGTAATACGAGCAGGTAATAAGGTATTATTAAAAAATATTTTAGGTTGATAATTGCATTTTTTCGAAAATAGCAATACTGAACTTTTGCTAACATTACTTCAAGTTTCAATTGGTTTGTTAATAAATCATTAATCACGTGCAAGCAATTATTCATAACCAGTTCAGCTTCTGTGATATCATCGGCATCCAAATAAATTACAAGATCATCAGCAAAAAATGAATATTTAACGTTACATGGAATTTGTTTCATAAAATCAACTAAACTTAAAATAAAAATTAATGGGGAGAGTACTGAGCCCTGAGGAGTGCCCTTGTTTGTTAACTTGGGACCATATAATTTGTTTTTAATTTTTAAAGAAATACTACGACTGTTAAGAAAATTAAAAATCCAAAATAAAACCGGTCCAGGGATACCTAATTTAGATAAGCTTTTAATTAAATATTCATGATTTATATTGTCAAATGCACCTTTAATGTCCAAAAAAACAGCTAGTGTAAATTTATTATTCCTGAAATTAGAGCGAATATCGCCGGTAAGACAAGAAAGATTGTACATACCACTTTTCCCTTTACGAAAACCAAATTGAAAATCAGGAATTTGCATATTATTCTCAATAAACCACTCATGACGATTTTTTATCATAGTTTCAAAACACTTAGCAAAACATGAAGTTAAATAAATTGGTCTATAAGAGTCTAAACTATTAACATCTTTGTAAGGTTTGAGAATAGGTACCGCAAATTGAACCTTCCAACTAGGCGGAATACATTTCTTATCCCACAGTTTATTAAAAATTTCTAATAAAACATTAAATGCACAATCAGGTAATTTTTTAATGACGATATAAGGAATAAAGTCTGGACCAGGAGAAATATTCTTTTTATTTAGTACAGCAGCACGTAGTTCATGTAAACCAAAAGAATCATTTAGCCAAGAAGCGTAACTTGAACCAATGGAGGAAAAATAAGATTGTAACTTAGTCAAATCGGCAAACCCACTAGAGGACACAATTTTGTCTAAATAAGTGTGATGTCCACTACTAAGTGATAAATAAAACAACATGTTTTATATTGAAAGCTGTGGTTCTACGTCTGCACCCCGGCACGTCTGCACGCCTCAACGACTCAGCGATAAGTGAGCTCGCACCGACGCTCCGCCATACCCACGCAAACACCACATCCCTCCTTTATTAATAATTTTATTTTAATTGTACTTCCACATAAGGAATTATATTTCAATAGGCCTTTGCAGGCGCCACATACAGTTTGAATCTAGCACCGATTCGGAAAGTTGCTTTTGCTGAGAAGAACCGGCAAGAAACTCAACAATTACTCGTTTGAAACAATCTTAAGCATATTATTTAGTATACAATGTTTGTCTTATAAAACATAAGCTACTGTTGACTGTAAATATGGTAGCAAGATACAACTTACAACATTTTATATAATATAAATAAATAGACGTTAGGTAACTTCACACACAACTGTTTAAATTGATAAATTTGACTAACTAATAAATCTATACATACAATTTATCTGCTAATTCTCATTTGATGTTGATGTTATTTAGTACCTATAGTTATAGTACTTGTTAGTATTCCAACACTTCATACAATACCCAGTTGTATTCCATTATCTAGTCACTTATCCTTCCTTCATCTCTTCTTTCCTCATTTTTGTTTTTATTTTATTTAAATAACGTTTGTTGTGCTTTGAGTGGCACTTACATTTAAATCCATTCATAGATTGTGATGTAAATATGAACCTGTTTGAAAAGCTGAAACTAAGCATGAACATTAGTGTGTGTTTCCAGAAAAATCGCTTTAGCTCGTTTATGTGTCAATAAGTGCGTTGTTTTGTTTTAGAGCTCTGTGTCTCAAATAACCACTAGATGATAATAGAAAATTTAATTATATAGGGACACGATAACAGAATCGATACATAGCTGCCACGGATACTTTTGTTTCGATGTCGGGTACTTTTATTTTTCCAATAAGATTCAGACACCTTTCGTTGCATTTGATATTTTACGTGGCATCTATATAAGTAAATGTTTTTATTTATAGTTCAATACAGTATATTATATGGTCACACATGTGTATTGGTGTTACATCTGCCCCACTACAGAATCTGCATTTCAATTAATCTTTAAAAATTTATATTTTGGCACAATCATTTTTAATTGTCGATAATATCTTAATTATCGCAAAATTGTATAAGTACGTACCAATGTGTGAAGTGCTCGATTTCGAAACGCCAATTTTTCATTTTGATTTTGAAATTACATTAAACAATTAGTTTATAAATGTTTAATGGCTAACGGGACTTCATAGCCAAACAAATATATATTTAGGCATATTTTATTATACATATATAGATTGATATTATACACAGATTAATAATCAGGTGCTTAAATAATTAGATAAGTATACTCAAAGTTATTAAGATATATTATTTGATTGTATTTAATTTCATTTAGCATATTATTTGTATAATATTATGTGAGAGCAGGTCGTCCTTTGAAACACTACCCCATGATAGGTTGTTCGTAAAATGTTTAGCTTTACTAAAACATAGGAACAATATTCTACTGTATCCGTAAGTGTACCACAATCATTTTTTGTTGTGTGGGCAATAATTAGTGACCTCGGTTTAGTCTAATGTAACTTGATATTGTGACAATACTTACTGAGCCTTGTTGAAATGCCTTATCAATGTTCTTAGACTCAAGTTTGAATGCTATTGTCTACTCTACGATATAAAGTTATAATTTAAATAGTTTTTCCAAATGGAAATTTACCATTTTATGATTATATATTTTTGTCCTTTTCTTGTTCTATTATACCTTGGTGGAATCGTTATTTTTTATTTTTCTTTAACGACGCTTTCTAAAAATAAAACCTTGCTAGATCGATTTATCGCCCCCAAAACCCTCTGCATACAAAATTTCATGAAAATCGTTGGAGTTGTTTCCGAGATTCAGAAATTGCTCGTTTAAAGGTATTAGATGTGCATCAAAATACTACCCACAATTGTTCGATATTTTAATACTCTTGCTCTATTCTATAAGTAAGTTATTTTCTTGTATTGCTGAGTATGCTCATTTCATTTCACTTAGTTTAAGGAATATTGTTAAGTTTCCTTTTGAGTAATAAAGATTTATAAACCATTATCTAATTATATAGGTTGTTTATCATTGTCAATTCCAACACAGCAATGACAGAATCGTTAAGTCTCGTAGCATCTATAAAATTAAGGTAAAAGTTACTGACGAATTACTGGTTTTCAGAATTACTTAATCAGAAATATCACAGTTATAACTGATTTATTTCAGATTTTTATTTATTGGTTTCGAATTATTTCAAACCAATGGGAAAATAATGATTTCTAGTGTTTTATTTTTCATATTAGATCAAACATTCAATTCCAATTTATTGTTCATGGCTCCATCGTGCCACCGACAACTCTGCCAGAGATCAAACATCATTTTAATGACTCGTGGTAACAAGTGTCACAACCCGACACTATTTTTGTTTTTATGTCCTTCAAGTGATCAAAAATCACTTCAATGATCTTATATTGTCGATTTGTCACGGCCACATTTTTTGCTACCCAAAGTGGTCAAACATTATTTTCAAGATTTTATGTGGTCATAGACAAAAACCAAATTGAATGTTGGTATTTTTGTGTCACCCAAAATATTTTATTTTGTTGTATTGCATAAGTATTTATTTGTTTATTATGTACCTAATAGGCACATGTCTTGCACAAAGCCCAGAAACGCGGCAGGGCAATCTCCAACCCTTGATATCTATATCTATATAATTGTGTATTATACATAATATTATGCATATCTATGCATATTATGTGTGTATTGTATGTACACGCGCACTTTCACTGCACCGTGAGCGTTGTTTTACAGGAGCGATCCTCCAACGATCATAATTTGAAGTCCTGTCTCTGTGGCAGAATGGCCATAGAACAGTTATATGCACCTACCACACGTATGACAATTATACAATGTAGTTAATAATTTATCACGTTTTATGAGTGTAGGTAATATTTATGACCATCGAAAAGTGAATCATTAAATAAATTATAATTTCGACCATTGTTAGGTATCTAGTTCAATAGGAAAATAAACGTTCATTTCTGAACTCACCTTGGTCTATGGAATATTATTTGTTTGACTGAGTGCGTCGTTTAATAACTTGACTTTCCTGGAATTCTTTTCCCAATAGAAACATTAAAATGTTTTCTATAGTCAATTGTAGGTACTTTGATGTTTTATAAACATCTATCGATATTAAAGACCCATTACATGGCCTCAAAACTATTGTGTAATCTTTGCATGCTGGACCCAATATAGATAGATTATAATAATTTTTAGCTCTTGATTTAAAGCATTAATACCTACTTTGGAATGTAAAAGAATAAATGTGGGTAGGTTAAATATGTGCACCTACACTCTTTAACGGACACGGATAGGGAAACCATACACTAAATATGGCTAATATCGTCTCAAACCAATCATCATTATGTATATCTCTAACCTCGGCTTCAGTAAATTCGACCTTCATAAGTGCCCTCCTAGGGCCTAAACTGAATAAATGGCTTTGACTTTGACTCGCCCAAGCTATTATATATATTTGCCCTGCAGTCAGCAGACTTGACTGAGCAAGGTATCGTTTGAAATCTCACTATTTCATTTAAAATAACTGTTTACCAGTGCTCGGCCATATTCAAAAACCGATTCACACCATTCGCCAGAAGTTAGAGACCACATAATGACATCGGCATGAAGTAGGTAGGTATCTACTCTAATTCCCAATAGTAATAGCATTTGAGTTTTTATAATTCAAGACTGAACGTTTGGACTGGAACATGAATCATTTCCTATTGTGGAATTGCATATACTAGTATACCCACTGTTTTATACCAGTATATGTGGAACTTGATGGGTATTTACCCATTGGAATAAATATAATTTTGTGGAATTGCATATATATACTAGTGCACACAGTTTTACACCAGTATATGTGGAACTTGATGGGTATTTACCCATTGGAATAGTGTACAGTATGTATTTTGCCATTCTCTTTCTACTTGGCTTGGCTAATACTTACAGGCACGATTGGTTGTTGCTGTGTAGTCGGTAGATTATTGAAATTTCAAGTCTAATCGCAATAGATTGTTTTAAAGTAATCCGTGCACTAATCATATTTTTCTTCTTCCTTAACTATATTAATTTATTACCTATTACTTGCATACGAATAAAAATAGATTTAGAAATAATTCTGTTTAGATAAGTACTTAAGTCGTGCGGTATTATTCAGAATGTAAATAGTTATAATTAAATGTAATGTGGGTAAGTCGAGAATGACACAGAGAATACCTCACTTTGTTTTTGGTAGTGATAGTTCTGCGGTATTTATACAATGTGGATTTATTGTTATAATGGAATGTGCACACCAGCTACACAACAACATTTTATTGGTAAGTATTAGCAGGCACTTAACGGCTATTTGACCGATGATATCAATTTTATTGACACCTGCTCACACTTAAAATAAGTATTTCTTATTTTACTGAACAATATATTTATTTCCACATCCCTTCTACATTCCATAACCCGGTCATTTGCCTTTTTCTTGTTAAGTATCTGCTGTTAATATTATTCTACTAAAATGTCCTCGATCGTATATTTTATACGCTCATTTTTTTCAAATAAATTGCACTGACTCTCTGACCTTGATTTCATCCTCGTCGCCAATGTGATGTCCACTACTAAGTGATAAATAAAACAACATGTTTTATATTGAAAGCTGTGGTTCTACGTCTGCACCCCGGCACGTCTGCACGCCTCAACGACTCAGCGATAAGTGAGCTCGCACCGACGCTCCGCCATACCCACGCAAACACCACAATAAGATAAAGCATTATTTGGATTGTCCAAAAAGTGAGACTTATTAGAAGTATTAAGCTTTGAGAATTTAAATCTCTTTATATAATCCCAAATAATTTTTGATGACGTCATACGATTAAAACTTTCGCAAAGTAAGCCCCAACTTAGCTGTTTTTGTTCAAATAAAATTATTTTCTTTCTAGCATCAAACTGCTTATATAAAATATAATTTTCTAAAGAAGGATATGTTTTATATGAACTAAGAGCAAGCTTAGCTTGAGAAACCGCCCGACTACACAAATCATTCCACCAAATCAATGCTTTTCGTTTTTCAGTATGGCAACTTTTTGACTTTTTAGGAAATGTTAACAAAATGTCACATATTATTTGAATGAAATCGTTATAATTTTTCATAGGACAATCAGTATTATTTATAATATATGATGAAAATGTATCAGTGCATAGATCGTGGAATTTCTTCCAGTCAATCTTATTATAATCCACTGTAGATAAACAGTGCAATACTTGTTCAGATGAAATATTGCTAGTATCAACAGAACTACCTGAAGGGGTGTTATTGACGTTATATAGAACACTAATGAAGAGAGGAAAGTGATTGCTACTGAGTGGGTCATCCAAAACAGAAAACGAACAATTAGAACTTACTCTTGCAGAAGCGAAAGCCAAGTCCAAAACATTGCCCTCTTGATCAAATGGAGCGAAGGTAGTAATCCTATGATCATTTAAACATACCAAATTCAAATTATCAGAAAAGGATTGGATCACATTGCCTCTTCCATCGTTTTTCCTGCAACCCCAAGCTGTATTATGGGCATTAAAGTCACCTATAATGAGAAAGTTTCTACTTGAAATTTTAGAAAAAGCATTATTCAAAAGTTGAATTCTAAATTTACCATTGGGAGGAGGAGGAATATATACACTCAATATATCTAAAGTGAATGAAGATAATCTTACTGAAACCAAAATATTTTGAAAATCATAACAAGAGTAAGAATCAATAATTGAATAATTATACATATCTCTTATAGCAATAGCAACACCACCGTGAGGACGATCAGAATCTTGCCTAATGATATTAAAACCTGGTAACTTAAATTTTTTGACTGGACTTAGCCAAGTTTCATTCAGTAAAATTATATCAATTTCCACACCACATGAACAGATAAAGTTTTTAAGTTGATCTAACTTAGATATGATACTTCTAGAGTTCCAATGAACTATATTAAGCTGCCTAAGACCAGCTCCTTGATCCATATTAGGAGTTGAAGTTGGTAATAAGCAGCTCTTTTATTACTTTAGTTGTTAAAGGGGTATTATCATCGTCTTTATTTTTAGACTCTTTTCGTTTAAGTATGTCTAAAACAGTTTTAGTCATAGCTGATAGGATTGCTTCCGAGTTTAAAATGTCTGAGAGAGTAGCTCTACGTTGAGGAGTCAGATTTGGTTTGATACCACCAAGCTGTTGAGAAGTTGTAGGTGTCAGAGTCTTGGAAGCAATTGAAGCATATGAAATCTTCCCACTAACTCGTTGTTTAATTTCCGCTATCTTTGAAGCCTTAATTGGGCAAGTTGCAGACACAGCAGCATGAGGACCGTTACAATTTATACATTTGAAATTCTCAGGATCCTTGCAGTCTTTAAAGAAGTGATTTCCGGAACATACAGAACAAACTTGCTTACTTTTGCATGACCCGCGGCTGTGCCCAAACTTGTAGCATGTGAAGCATTGTCGCAGGGGTTTGATGTAAGATTGAGTATCAAACCAGATGTGATCATAGGTTACATGATCAGGCAACACTGAAGAAAGAAATGTGACTAGAACTGTTGGAGTAGGAATCATAACACCATCACTACCTTTACGCAGAAACCTTTTGACACCAATAATGTTTACTGAAGCTTTCAGCTCTGTTAACAAATCTTCCTCTGTAATTTCTGGGGGTGTCTTAATGATACCCTGAACCTCTAAATGATCATATGGTATCTTTGCAGTCCACTCATTTTGGCTCAATAAATGTTTATTCACTATGAATTTGTTTGCATTTACCTTGTCTTTGAAGAAAACTTTGATCAATGAATTACCAACAGGCTTAACATGGTTGATTCCGGCAACAGATTTTAATATATTATTTGTTTGTAAAAGGTCTATTTTTTTTTAAGTGTTTGATGCTGAAGATAGCAGTATTGGGTATTCCTGTTTATTATCTTCAATATATATATGGTTGTAGTCTTTAAATAAACCATGAGGACTTCTAGAAAAGTTCACAGACATTTTTGCTGGTGTAGATGAAACTATTTCTTCAGAACTTTTTCGCTTACTAGCTTCATACATATGGCCATCACTAGAGGCATTCATAACTAGATTTGAAATAATATATTTAAACTTATAACTTGCTGAATCTAGGGCTTAAAAGGTTTTAGTAATATTAAAATCAAAAAATACGCGCTAACCAATCGAAGTTCGCGCCCTTTTTTTCTCAGTCAAATACCCTATTCATGTATTAAATTGGGGTTAGGCTCGCCAATGTATTTTACAATGTTATTAATAATCTGTAAAATAAAAAAATTATAATGAATAAATACTCAGGTTAGTCTTTCTCGTCGCTCGTCGGCCATTTTTTTTACTTATAATAAACTAGTTTTCCCCCCGCGTTTTTTCCCATTTTTCCGGCATAAAATGCAGCTTAAAATCACCTCGATCCGTTGCTACGTGAAAGAGATGAAACCAACAAACATACTTTTATATATATATAAATAGTAAGAATATAAAATTGAAATATTACTCTACTGGACTTTTGGTTTGAATCTGGGAAATAAATTAATAATTCAGCTTCAAACCACATTTTCTCACCTTCAAATAATATCATAAAGTTTATTACAACATCAACATCAAGATAATAAAATAAAATCTTTATTTGCTATTTATATACAAAACTCCTTAGGCCGCTTCGTTTAAGGTTTTTTTTACGACATTTAAATAACCAAACCCCAAATATAAGGTCGTAAAACCGTCATCTATAACAGATAGTGGTGGAATATATATTTACATGATTATGCGCATACTAGAGTACCAATAAACTACTAAGTATAACGTAATAAAGAAATGTTGCCAGTGCTCAGGGGGAGCGAATATATTGGAATATTTAGGGATCTTTTTTGTAGACTAAAATTATGAATATAGGTTTTACCAGAATTCTAGAGAGATCTAATGATTTAGAGGAATGAAAAGTATCCTATATTTTAATCCATGGTCTGATCTATATTAAAAAATAAAAGTTTATTTCAGTAACTTATCGTATATGTGCCAAGAGCCATCTAAATCTGTCCAGTCATTACGATGTGTTTGAGTAATTTGCTATCCACACAAACTATTTATTACTAGTGTTCCCCGCGGTTGCACCCACGTTCCCGGTATTTTTTTTCTTACATACAAACCTTGTCCTGACAATTACAAACACAACAAAAAAAGAATTAGCCACATAGGTGGTCATTCGGAAGTTATGCGCGTACAAAAATTTCGGCGATCCATTTTTATATAATATAAGCTATAATATTTCATGTCGGTGATAGCTCAATGGTAGTGACGTTGAATACCATAACGAAGGTCGTGCCTTCGAATCCTACAATGAACTTGAGCTTTCGGTGAAGAAAAACTTCGAGAGGCTACTCAAGTTGAAAATATGTCGCCAAAACTACCTATGTTACGGCAGCTGTAACTTGAGAGCCAGTTCTTTTTAGGCTGTGTGTGCTTACCACCTACGGCCACATCATCACTTACCAGAGATTATGGTCAAGTACAGACCTATTACATTCATATTTCCTTTTGTTTTATTTAAGGTCGCTTTTTAACATCTAAGGTCATTAGCGACCACTACAAACAGTTACACTAGTTTATATATCAATCATTTTCAAAAAAATATGGTTCGTATACATCCATCTTGGTTTAAACAATCTTGTAGGTTTTTTATTAATTTTTTATTTCTTGTATACAAAAAAAAAATAAAAAAATGGCGTCATATGTGGCACTTGCGTTCTATAGCATGCCTACTATATACTCCTTTCATTGGTCAGCTTAACTTAACAAACAAAAGTTCACTTTTAAAGCTATCAGTACAAGACGGATGGTTTTGTTTGCTGCTCGCCACCAGAGGGCGGGCGTGAAGGGTGATCAATATAGTAGACACTTAGCGACCCTTTTAACAGTCCTGCCCTTTCCCCTAAGGGCACCCTTTATCGGGGATTGTAGGTAATATTAAATGAGTGAATTCCTGTTTGTGCATGTTCGTGGTGAAATATATGTGTGTTACTTGGATGATAGTTTCAAGTCGGAACTGGTGTACTGACACAAATATTTACAAAATGTCAAAGATTTTCCAGAATAAAAAGTACCCTACTTATATGTTATTCTAGTTTCACCCGAAGCCATTCAGCCGTTTATGCTTGATGGAGTCACAAACATACAAACATAAGTACAATTTAATATATATATTTAAACAAAACTTCCTTTTTTTTTAAGTCAGTTAAAAAGTAAATAAAGTACGATGAAGCCACATTTAAAAGATGGTCACAGAAGTAAGAAGAAAAATAATAACCCCAGTGTAATAAAATATACGAAAATCATCCTATTTACTTCCCAAAATTTATTATTATGTAACAAATTTAATATAATTATAACATTGATTAATATTAAGCCACTAAGCAAATAGATAAATACAAGAATAATTGAATTTGTGACTATTTGAATGAGCAGAATTTGTACAAAAAAAATATTTTAAACAAGTCGTAATGATTTTACAATTTGACCTTTGATGCCCAAGAAATACAAGGCATTTAAAAAATATAATTATCTATTATTTTCGTTTCTTAATCTCTCCCTGTGGTGTATCCACCTTTTCCGATGATATCTCGAATTGTGTGTCCAACCTGTGAACAAAAAGAAAACAATCAAGATGGCGGATTGGCGGACTGCAGATGCTTTCTCATTTTTTTGACTTTTATGAGACGGGAGGGAGAGGGCGTTCCGGAGGGATCTTATATTTTCAAAAAAAAAATAAACTACTTTTTTTTAAAGTATCTTATGTTAATTCAGAATACATTGTATCTGTGTGCCAAATATCATTCAAATCCGTTCAGTGTTGAGTGCTAACAAACACCCAAACATCCAAACATACATTTATAATATTAACAGGATACTGTTTATCCCGAGAATACAGATTCCTCGGGACCACATGCGAAACAGCGGGCAAAATTTATTAGATTTAATAAAGCTGTGTGATTTTAGGAAACGATATGAATTCAAAATTGCTTATGGTTGACGGGCCGGTTGGCGTGGTTAGTAAGATACCCTATCTATCACGCCGCAGGTTGTGGGTTCGATTCCCACTCAGGACAAACATTTGTGTGCATGAACATGTCTGTTTGTCCTGAGTTTGGGTGTAATTATCTAGTAGTATATCAGTTATCTGGCTTCCAAAGTACAAGCTCTGCTTAGTTTGGGGTCAAATGGCCGTGTGTGAGGAATAATGTCCCAGAATATTTATTTATTTATTTAAAAGAAAATGCGAGGATAACTTTACACCCTAAAGGAATTTGTGAGGCATGCGTGGGTACTCCATCACCACTGGACCCGAGTGATAAATGACGGCTAAAAATCCTATAATATAAAGGGTAGACGGTGCACTAGTAGACGGAAATATATACATCACCTACTGAAATAGTTGTCTAAAAGTTAAGCGATAATCAATGACGGAGTTTTTTTGAGTCTATTTTTTAATCTATACTGGGTGATTTTTTAGTCGTTGGCAATACTTGCAGGGGTGGTAGCAGATATTTAGGTCCCCTGATTGGTGTAGTACAAGGGACAGCAGCGGAACAAGCTCAACAAATCATAATTCACATGAAAGGTACCTCAGTAATATAGTCAGTCGTTGACTCCTAGCGAAAAGCCTTGAGTTTGCTTTAAATTGCAAAATACCTATTGGATTTTCATAGATTTTTTTTGTAAATGGCGCTAGAAATAGGTAGTTTATTGTAGTACAACCATAAGACGAAAAATTGCAGGATTTAGCGAGTTTATGTTTTCCATCAAAGAAATCATTTAACAACAAAAACCTCGTCGAAGTTATTATGTAGTTAACAATTCGATATAAAGAGTTTAAAGGAAAAAGTAAGCACTTAATGAACTTTCAACTTTAAATCTCACGGACAGAAATAAGAACTAAGTTCAAGTATCAGTGGATCTTTTGACAGATCTATAGACAGACAGGTTGTTAGTGTCATACGATAAACTCTCGCATGAAACTATTTAATTTTAATGCGTCCGTATTGACTTACAATATTATTGATAATGTCTCTAGAAAGGTCGAGAAGATGGTGACCTGAGCCAGAGGGCGCTGTATGTGTAATAGTCCTGTATTTGACCGCTAAAATCGAAGGTGACTTGCAGATGTTGCCGGGACAAGGAATCCGCATACATAATGCGTACGCGCATCTAGATATGCCGGAGAAAAAACATTTATATGTTATTCAAATCGTGAAATCGGCATATTTTTCTTTGTCTTTCCCGTTGAATTTGGAGATTTATCATTGTCGGGTATATGGAGATAATGGTGTACAAGTTTTTTATTATAATTTACTATTTTCAACCATTTTCAGTTTCCATAAAGTCAAAGTCAAAGGCATTTATTAAATTTAGACCTTAGGGGCACTAATCGAATTAACTGAATTTACCACTGGTTCGAAAGTCAGCCTTCAACTGAGAAGAACCGGCAAGAAACTAAGCAAGAATACATTGTATATTTTTATGATCTGAGAATTTTGGGCTATATTAGCCGCTTCCAGCAACCTTAACGATCGCCAGTCTGTCTGGACAACTTTATGTAGGTCGTATTCCACTTACAATCGTAAAAATTTGCAACTTTTTATTATACCCAAGTTTCAACAAAATCCTCACCGAAGGGGAATCGAACCTTTATCTCTAAGATCCAATGACAATGATTAACACCACACTACTACTACTAAAGTGCGGCCGCCCGAGAGAATTCGTTTTTGACACATGTCTTATTAAGGAATGGGAGGCCGTCAAAGTTTTCAATTCTTGACCATTTTTGTTACGGTGATTTTTTCAAAACCAAAAAAAAAATAGGAATTTGGAACTTTCATGTGTTATAATACCAAATACTGTATTTAAAAACGATACAATAAATAGTTTGTAAATAAAAAATATTCCCAGTAAATTGGATTTACAGAGCCCCGAAATTAATTTGGTTTTATTATTACATGAAGATCTCCATGAGCGAGTCAGACTCGCACGTGGCCTGTTTTTATTGATTGGCTGTATCACAGATATTTTTAGCGCATCTAGAAATTATCCGAAAACAAAAAATAAGTTAATTGAAAACCTATACCAATAAAAATATATATTTTATGCCACCCACACACCCCACCATCCAAAAGGTAGACACAAATATAAGCCTGGATATTATTTGGCTATCTTCACAAGCTAGGGTGCTCTCGTTTTAAATAGAACAGATAAACCAGTCTAATATCCACTTAATCCAATAAAACGTACATTAAGGACACTCTCCCCCCCCCCACTCCTGCTTCACCGTTTGCTTCTCAAAAACACTGGACATTTATCTTAATTCCCTGTTCATTTTACCACGGTAACTATACACCTATAAATAATTATAACTATTCGCGATGCCTCTTATTTACAAAGGGTGTAAGGGTTATACTCCAACGTCAGTGTGTTACGGGATTCGTCGGTAAATATTGTGCGTAATGAAATTGAAGTGGTGACAGCATGTTTTGCTACTGTATCGTCCAACTACGTACAGTGCGAACATAACATTGTGCCCAACAAAATTATGGTAAATTTTTAAAAAATAATTTAAATACGGTTTTTGATTCTACTTAGTTTAATTCCATGAAGAAACTTGCATAAAGCTCGTTACAAACGAAGCAACATGCAAAAATAGCTTACGTAGCAACATTTAGTTGCTCACGACAATAATGACCCAGCAACAAACGCGTCTCCAAAGGTCACCGACCTCGGGTCCAGTCTACTTCGGGTACCAGACAGTATTTGTGAAGACCCCATAATGCATTCACAATCAAAATTCAGGAATCAAGTCCCCAACCGAACAATAGGTACATGAAAAAACAAATGTTTCGATTCAATTAGTTTTATTCATTTTTGAAATGTATAATCTAGTCGATATTATACAGGTCATGACTGGAAACGAACCCCCGACCGCGAGGTGAGAGGCTGATCACCTACGGCATTGACTTGTAAGGGAAATTTACTGGAAATTACTATTAAAATGCATGCGTTCAAATTGATGCAGCAGGGGATATATTATTGAGTTTTACGTCACAAGAAACGATTTCCTTAAAAAAAACTTCAAGTGATCGAGTACCTGAATATAGAAGGGACGCTGCTATGCAGTTTTATATTATACAGTTATAAAATACTCTAGAACTAGATTAAAAAATAACTTATCAATGCTAATATTATAAAGAGGTAAAGTTTGTGAGGTTGTAGGGGGTAATCTCAGGAACTACTGGTTCGAATTCAAAAAATATTTTAGTGTTGCATAGCCCATTAATTGAGGAAGGCTATATGCTACTTTTTATCCCGGGAAACTATAAGATCCCTCGGGTACGCGAAAGAAACCGCGGAGTGGAAGCTAGTTATTATATTTTTACATCTTAATAATTCAAGAAAGAAAATAATTCGACTTAGGCTGACTGAAGACATGGAAAACAAGATCTACTTAACGACAAAAGTAATAGTAAAAGCTTTAAGCAACAAATTACATGCAAATGATAAAATTAATCACGTCTTAGTCTAATCGAACCAACGATCGCCACAAAGAAATCAAAGCTTCAAAACGCAATACCCCGCATTGTACTCATCGTTCGCGTTCACACGTGTATACATGCCATACGATTCTCAACCTAATATCCCATATATTCAATAGATAACTCGCAAGTTTTATGATGACGCCAAGTTTTGGAAGTAAGGGAATTAGGGCAGGGCGTGAATAGACCTCTTTGTCCCGATTTGGAGTTTCCCCTTTTGATTGAAACGCGTTCGCAATACATTTCAAGAGGGTTTGGAGGGAGCTTTGTGCTTATTGAATCGTCAGCGTAAACTCAATGGACTCCCTAGTCACGTGTGGATTCATTTATATGTCGGTATACAATACTTATATTGTTATCAAGTACATACGTTGCTACGTTTAACAGTAATTATATAGGAGATAGTTTAATGTGAACAAATACTTTGATAAGAAATGGGAATTAAAATTTCATAAGTCCTAAAAATACCTAAAAACCTCATGTAATAAATTGAAAATTATTTTATGATAATAAAACTGTGAAAATCACTTTCAATCTGTACTAATCATATCATACTAATAATAATATTATAAAGAGGAAAGATTTGTAATTTTGTATTTTTGTATGTTTGTAACGAATAAACTAAAAAAAAACTACTGGACCGATTTCAAAAATTCTTTCACCATTAGAATGCTACATTATCCTTGAGTAACATAGGCTATATTTTGTCGCGGGAACGAGGGTGAAACCGCGCGGAAAAACTAGTTTGAAAATCACTTTCAATCTCTAATAATTGCTCATTTTATAAGTTAAAAAGAGAAGGTATCGTAGCAATACACTATGTATAGACCATGGACCTAGAATAAAAGGTGGACGCTACCTCATAAAACAATTACTGAACCCACAGTAAGCCAGCTCGCTTAAATGCATACAAGTCCGGCACGCACACATTCACACCACACTAAGCCGGCCGCCCGCCATTACGCTCCGAACCACACACACTCACAGTTACGTCGCCACCATTTTGGTGCTTCAATAGTCTCTTAGCGGCCATCTGTCCGACTTTTTTTCTAGGTCCATGGTATAGACACAATTAATCACATAATTTACCATAACCCTACCGTGATGTTAAAAAATAGAGCTATACATACATTATACATGTAACATAAAACAACACAATATTAATTTCCACATCGACAATCGCAACAAGACAACTACAATAATATTCCACGCCGTGTTAACAAAATGAGAAAATGTATTTTACTAATCCACGGGCGGTCATCCATCATACCTGGTCATAATATAACAAAGGCTTTTAGCTCGCACAAAATGCGCACCCCTAGCAACGCGTCGACGTCACGTCAAAACTGTCGCCCGCAACTTTGTTTGCGTGTGTGTAGCCTGCCTTATTATATTACGAACTGTGAGTTGAAAAAAAAATAACAAGAAAAATAAATAAAAAATAATAACCTATCAAAATTAGTATCTCTAATACTAAGTAAGTACCTACTGGCTTTTGTATAAAAGTATGTACAAGATGCACTTGTGCAGAGTGCAGCTACTTCTAGACATCTTTATCCTCAATGTAATGAGCTACCTTGTAATAGGCTTTTTCTTTTAAAACTTTCTTTATGTATGATTTGAATTTAAAATCAGTCATCTTGGTAACTGAGATAGGTATTTTATTATAAAAGCGAACACTACATCCAAGAAATGACTTTTTAACTTTAGCTTATCTAAAATACGGAACTACTAATTTATCTTTTTGTCTTGTATTGATATTATGTATCTCCATTTTTGATTTAAACATTTCTATATTTTTACGTATGAACATTATATTTTCATAAAAGTAAAGTCGTAACGTTTATATCTTTAAATAATTCCCTTAACGATTCACGAGGACCCATATTATAAATGGCACGAATTGCTCTTTTTTGTAATATAAATATAGTTTCTATATCTGCTGCAGCTCCCCACAGTAAAACGCCATAGGATAAAAGACTATGGAAATATGCAAAATAAACTAATTTGGCGGTCTCGACATTCGTCAACTGTCTGATTTTTCTGCAAATGCAGCAGAACTTAATTTACCAGCCAAAGATTCTACATGAGGGCCCCATTGTAATTTATTATCTAATGTGATACCCAGAAATACAGTTTTATCGACTAATTCCAAACTGCTGCCATCTATTATTATCTGGCTGTCTACTTGCGCTACATTTGAAAGAGAGAATCTTAAACATTTAGTCTTCTTAGAGTTTAGTAACAGATTGTTAACGGCAAACCATTTGGAAATTAGTGACAAAGTATCATTCAATTGAATAAGTTCTTTGTCTTTTCTATCTACTTTGAAAATTAATGAAGTATCGTCAGCAAACAGGACGATATCTGAGAGACCATTTACAACAGATGGTAAATCATTAATATAAACTAGAAACAGGAATGGCCCTAGTATCGAACCCTGGGGTAGCCCCATTTTAACAAAGTCAAAGACATAATGAATTCTTACAATAAATTTCAGTTCGTTCGCTTCAGTCATTGTTGAGAAAAATCGGAATCCTTGCAACCAAAATCTTCAAGGCGTCGCCTTAAGAGATAGTATAGTAGAGATGGGTATAGGGATATATGGATGAAGAACTCAAAAAATATACTGAACACTCAAAGTCAAAGCAATTTATGCAGTTGAGGCCCTAAGAGGTCACTAATGAACGTCGAAAAGTATCGTGAGGTTTCGGTACCTACGAGTTATTCGATAACGTGTCCTGACAAACAAGATAATTTAATACATCACAATGTCACGTTATAACTCCTCGGGAAATCGTTCGTCAAACCATAGTAAAAGGAGAAAACCTATAAAAAAAGATTTTTTAACAGATTTGTGTCGCAATTTAATACAATAAATGTGGCCCTGTATGCAACAGGTGCTCGAGACTGAGACTGTCGTGGCCTGAAGATTGGGCCTTCTTACCGTTGAGCATAAAGTCTTTATTCTAGATATTTACTCCTACTTTTTTGGCTTTCAACATTATAAACTTATTTGCGCAAATAACAAAATTACATCGGTATAAAAGAGATCCATATAAGTCACTCCAAATCAAATTAAGTACTAACCTAGTCTCAACTATTAAAAAAAAATACGGATATCTGTTCCATTTTCAAAATAAAGAATTTTTGCTTGGATAATGCGTATAATGACGCCCCACATCAAAGTATCGCCGATTCAAAGTCAAAGTCAAAGTCAAAGTCAAAGCCATTTATTCAGTTTAGGCCCTAAGAGGGCACTTATGAACGTCGAAACTACTGAAGTTACCACCGATTCGGAAGTCGCCTTCAACTGAGAAGAACCGGCAAGAAACTCAGCAAGGTTACATTTTTTATATATTTTGTTTTTTTTTTTTGTGGACAATCTGACAATGTTGGCTTTTTTTCCATTAAATTTTTAACAATTTTTAAAGAGATATAATACACATAAACACAAAAGATGAAAAAAAAAACAACAAGAAAAATAAATAAAAAATAATAACCTGAACAAGTTCAAATTTATAAAAAAAAAAAAAAAATATAGTATCTCTAAAATACTAAGTACTGGCTTCTTTATAAGTATGAACAAGGTGCACTTGTGCAGAGTGCAGCTATTTCCAGACATCTTTATCTTCAATGTAATGAGCTACCTTGTAATAGGCTTTTTCTTTCAAAACTTTCTTAATGTGAGATTTGAATTTGAAATCAGTCATCTTGGTAACTGAGAGAGGTAATTTATTATAAAAGCGTACACTACTTCCAAGAAATGACTTTTTAACTTTGGCTAATCTAAAATACGGAACAATTAATTTATCTTTTTGTCTTGTATTGATATTATGTACCTCCATTTTTGATTTAAACAATTCTATATTTTTACGTATGAACATTATATTTTCATATATGTATAGTGAAGGTAAAGTCATAACGTTTATATCTTTAAATAATTCCCTTAACGATTCACGAGGACCCATATTATAAATGGCACGAATTGCTCTTTTTTGTAATATAAATATAGATTCTATATCTGCTGCAGCTCCCCACAGTAAAACGCCATACGATAAAAAACTATGAAAATATGCAAAATAAACTAATTTGGCCGTCTCGACATTCGTCAACTGTCTGATTTTTCTAACAGCAAATGCAGCAGAACTTAATTTACCAGTCAAAGATTCTACATGAGGACCCCATTGTAGTTTATTATCTAATGTGATGCCCAGAAATACAGTTTTATCGACTAATTCCAAACTGCTGCCATCTATTAATATCTGGCTGTCTACTTGCGCTACATTTGGAAGAGAGAATCTTAAACATTTAGTTTTCTTAGAATTTAGTAAAAGATTGTTAACAGCAAACCATTTGGAGACTAGTGACAAAGTATCATTCACTTTAATAAGTTCTTTGTCTTTTCTATCTACTTTGAAAATTAATGAAGTATCGTCAGCAAACAGGACGATATCTGAGAGACCAATTACAACAGAGGCTAAATCATTAATATAAACTAGAAACAGAAAAGGCCCTAGTATCGAACCCTGGGGTACCCCCATTTTGACTAGGGAGCCCTTGGATGTCGTACCACTAATTTCTACTTTTTGTTGGCGATTACTTAAATAAGACAAAACAAGATCATGAGCAGTTCCACGAATACCATAATAGTTAAGCTTCAGGAGCAGAGTACTGTGGTCAACGCAGTCAAAGGCCTTGGATAGATCACAAAAAATACCAATGGCATCCTGCGAATTTTCCCAGGCTTCATAGATGTTTTTCAATAATTTTGCTGCCGCATCTGATGTGGATCTCCCCTTCGTGAAACCGAACTGATGACTATGTAATATCTCATGTTTATTATTATCTCGGATAGATCGGTAATCAAATTATACGGATTACAATGGAGTTATCAGGCCCGTTCCTAGTAATTATTGTTGGTGAATACAAAGGGTGCTTCCGAATTAATTGCTATTGAGAAATTTCGATTGTCTGTACATACCTTCTGTACGTTGTTTAAAAGTTATCTAACGTGGAAAATAGAGGAAAATGTATTTACAGTCTTCAAATAGATCCCCTATTTTACCTCCTTAGGGGTTGAATTTTGTATGTTTTTCTTAGTGGAACATGTGTACAAAATTTAATGTTTCTAACCCCAGGGGCTTAGATTGTGTAGAACATCTTGATTTAGTAAATTTTATTCTAAAAGAGCTATAAACCTATGTGTTATATATTACTTGGTTAACTTAACACCAATGCTAAGTGATAATGTTATTCAAATAGTTCAAAGCGGGGCTGTAAACAATGTCCACTATTGATATGAATGGACAAGAAGTTCAGTGGGGGCCGTACGTCGACCCCAGCACACCTGGGATACTCACCCTGTGAGGCAGGGCTGCCAATCAGGTAGGAATGAAAACTACTAAAAGAATAAATAAAAAAATTGTCAACGGAACTAAAATTTGATAAAGGTATATAACATTTTCTTAAAGTAGAGAATATACTTAAAATTAATAAGTGAGAATTATTATAAGTGAAAAATTATAATATCGCCATGTTTAGTTATTTATATTATAATTAAATTACGAATTTAATTTAGAAAATATATGAGACATGAAAATTCTAAGACATCCCAATAACCGTCGTTTCCCTTTACTGATAAATCACTATCACTGTACATAATTATAAAACAAAGTCCCTCCGCCGCGTCTGTCTGTCTGTCTGTACGGGATAAACTCAAAAACTACTGAACGGATTTTCATACGGTTTTCACCGATGGACGGAGTGATTCATGACGAAGGTTTAGGTATATGCTGAAATATGACGATGTCGGAAAAAATCACGCTGACTGGGAGATTTACTGGCGCGAGTCGCGTAAACCAATAGTTAAATAATATGCTTATTAAAAAATGTAAGCGTATATGCTCTGCTACCCGTGCAAAGCCGGGGCGGGTCGCTAGTTACGTAATAAACAATAATACTCTATGATGTTATTTGACAACCCTAATCCTTGTTCACAAGTGCCCCTGTCCACGGCATCGATAAAGCACAGCACATTGCATAATGTCGCGTATTGATAATAAACGAGTTTTTTACACAGATCCCCCTCGCCACATCAATTCGAGGAGTTTGTGTGATTTAAAATGGAATCTCTTTTAAACCAGAGACAAAGGTTCATCGCACTCTGGGTTGCCGTACCGTGGAAAAACTACAGAGATATTTTTTTTTCAGCTTTTTGAAATTCGACATGGTGATTTTAGGTGTATATTTAGCAAGTAACTTTTTTATTGAATAAAAAAACATGTTAAGATATTCAATTCGGTTTTACCCGCGTCCTTGACCCAAAAACTATACTATGTTTTATTCCAGGGTATAGTCTATCTATGTGCCAAACTTTATCCAAATCTGGTAAGCAGTTAAGGAGTGATTGAAAAACAAATATAGGTACATACATACAAACATTAACATTTATAATATTAGTAGAGACACTCTGTCTACCTGTCTGTTACCTTTTCACGCCTAAACCGCTGAACATCAAGTTAACAACATGAAGTTTATCATAAAAGGTAAATAAATAAGTTAACTAAATCAATTTATGACGTTAAACGCACAATTATATTTTTTTCGACACGGCAACACCCAACGCGGCAAAATTTACCTTCATCACGGGGTCACAAAGTTCGAATAACCCCTTTGTTGGTCTGCACGTGTGTCTTGGCCCGTATTTTCCCATGCCGACATCATAACCCTTTATTTTAAGCACACTGTTCAATTGTGTAACTTGTAATTGTCGAGTTGGTTGAAATTCAAGTACTTATATCAAGTACACAAAAAACCTTTTGCATAAACCGATAATTATCAGAGCTTAATTTGTAAAAAAATATATATTCCCAAGTTTTTTTTTTATATATTTGTTGCTTTTGTTTGTGTCACGCTTTACTTTTACCTTCTTAAATCTATATTTATTCTTCTCTATGTAGGTATACTCACCGACCAATATTGTTTTATCAGCTTTCTTTTTATGTGTTTTTTTTTAATGGCCTTGTGATATTTACTCTTTACTAACGACCAAATTTAAATCATTATTTGCTACCAAAATGAGATGAAACATTTGTTTGACGTATCTTTGCAAATAATCTTCACATGATTAGTCGCGGAGTTGGATCGTCCAGTATTACTTGTCCACGAAGATAATATTGTATAACACAACAAGTCAATTCCATATTGCAACATTAAACTACCCATATGGATGGAAAGTCTAGTACTGACCTTAGGTTCCTCAAGCGGCAGTCAGAGATGATGCTGATACGAGACATAGAGTCCCTGTCTATAGGCGGCAATAGACCTTTGCTTTTGATTCCAATACTGCAAAAAAATAAACATTTACTTAGAAATAGTTATTTAAAGATTCTAATTAATCCTCCTTTATTAGAAGAAGTCTAGATTATTTAAATTTTTCATTTTTAAATTCATCACTTACGAAAATTATAATAAAGCTCTTGGAAATTACATGTCTGCATTAGAAATAATACTTTGGGAGAAAATGCGTGTACCCAATTCTCAATCTCATGTAGGATCAAATAAGTTCGAAGGTGTTAAGCACACACAGCCTGGAAACTGGCTGTCTGTCTAGTGCAGCTGCCTGAACATACCGTTGGATGCTTGCCGAAAGAATTAATTTCTACTTGAAGTTTGTAGCCAGCAAGGCGGGAACTGGCTTAGCTATGATTTTCTCAAAATGTTTTCCTCCACTGAAAGCTTAAACTCGTTAACCCTAGCACATTCCCTGAGGATACCATTTTATAAATTACTGAATTTAACTTTCTCAGTTACCTAGGTACGTAATCTTTCTCTATTTAATATAGGTTTTGCTTATGCCCTAGAGGACTGATACGCAGGCAGGGAATACCAGGTGGATTGCCAATGTGCTGCCGACCTATAAACACTAGAAAGAAAACTGGCTCACAAGTGCAACTGCCGGAACACACCAGTAGGTGCTTCGTGACAGATTTTCAAATTGAGGGTGGTAGCCAGGCAGGCGGTAGGTACTGACTTAGTAAATCTATGCTGGTAACGATGGCTCTAACAAAGAAGGGCAGTTCGCAATACACTTACGAGCTCCTACTGAACCGTTTGTTCTTGTCAGAACGACGCTTCGCCTTGTGCTGTACCACTGTAGAGTCCCCTGCGCCGTGGACTGACCCGTCTACTGGGGTTGTATTCTTCAGGGCGCTGACCTGAATTCGATAAAAAAATTGTGGTTGCTTACGTCATAAAGTTGAAAAGATACTCTAAGTTATTATAAACTAGCTGTTCCCCGCGGTTTCACCCACGTTCCCGGTGTAATTTTATTTTCATACAAACCTCCTAACGATAACGAATACATAAAAGAAAGATTTATCCAATTTGGTGCAGTCGTTCGGCAGTCATACGCGTACAAATATTTCGGCGATCCATTTTTATATATATGTATAAATAGATGGGTGGCAGGGATTGGATTTCAAAAGCACCGGCCCGAATTATATGTGCCTAATTAACCGACGAAAAAAAGGAGGAGGTTCTTAAGTCGGCGCGTAACTTTTTACAGGGTAGTCCGATTTTGATTTTTTTTTTGTTAATCAAGTTAAGCTCTACGTTCAAAGATACTTAATAAGTTGACTCGCGATTCCTAGAATTCTATTTTTTTTTTAGGTAGTGCTTGTGTCTGTGGCAGACCCGTGTAAATCCAATTGTAAACGTATCTAATCTATCTAATACCGAGCAATTCTTGTATATGTATACCTATATATATAATCTGAATCTCGGAAACGACGCCAACGATTTTCATGAAATTTTGTATTCAGGGGGTTTCGGGGGCGATAAATCGATCTAGCTAGGTTTCATTTATAGAAAACGTCGTTTAAAAAAAATACCGAGCAAAGCTCGTCATCCAGTTACTATTAATTTAATTCAGATACCGGACTACGAATTCAAACCTAGCTTTTTCCTCAAAATCTTTGGCGAGTTACGCTGAGCCATCACAACTTTAAAGTGATAAGGCCCAGAAAACATGAACAAGTAAAGTAAAACAGGTATACCTTTGTAGACAATTCCTCAGTGCTATAGTCCGTGATCTTCTGCAGGACCTCGCTCTCAGCCGCGAGGTTTTCATTGCTAGCGGGTGTTGACTCCGGGCCATTCTCCCATTCACCACTCATATCCGTTATCACCACCAATGGTTTTATGCGATCGCCCTGGCAAAACAAAATGTCAGATATTCTTAATCCAACTAAGAAATTAGACATAGTGCGCATGTCTCATCGACAATTGTCAATAGAAAAAATGTATTATTACGATTTTCCCAATCTAGTACGGGATACATAGACCCAGGCTGCAATACATAGACGGGTACCTCACCACCGTGCCATGGTTTCCCGACGATGTTCTCTTTCACTGAAAGCTCTAGTTCAGAATTCGAAAACACGATCTTCACCGCTTCTACCACTGAGTCATCATCGTCTAAAATTTACTTTAATATAATATTATCTATGCAACCGGCAGTAAAAGACCGTACCTCTATTCGATAAGTCATTACTGTTCTCTCTAGCTCTGACGTATTCAAGACGTGAAGATTTATTACATAAAAATACTTAGTTACTTGTTCGACTAAGGAAGCCTAATAAATAAGTGCTAATTTGTACATGTTACTTACATCAGCAGTATACTCAAGATCCTCTTGTGCTCCCCGCCGCCATATTTGATCAGGCAGATTCACTTTACCAGGAAACCTATTCATAATGTACATAAATTATTAATTGGTAAGAAAACTTTTACTACAGCACTTATCATATATCACCCGTGACTTCAACTGAAAATCAGCGCTGTAGTGATCCGCAGCATATGCTCATTTGGGGCCATTTGTACTTTGTAGTAACCCATCTGGCTGGCTACCAGTCTTAAGGTGCAAGTTCGAAGCCGACCGCTGGCAGCTGCGACGTGTCGCCGCGACACTATACCATTCGTGGCTCGCGACACGTCGTCTTCATAAAAATACATAGTAACCAGTAGTGTCGCACCACGTCGCCTGCTGCTGCTGCCTTCGGTCGACTTCGAACTTGCACCTTTATGCTAAAAATCTGTCACTAAACCCCTTCTGATGTATTGCGGCAGCTGCACATGAAAGCCAGATCTAGCTTTTATGTGCTTACCACCTTCGGCCACATCATCACTTACCATGGTGAAATTGTGGTTAAACACAGACCTATCTATAGTAAAAAAAAAATGGACCCGTGATTTCACACTCAACTTTTCAACTTTGGTGTCACTTATTTTAGTTTGTGTTTTTGCTTTAACCTATTCTGTAATTTTTTATTTCACTTTGAATCAGTAATAATCCTGAAACCATAAATTATAGAACTCCAAAACCTTACCAGTACTGCGAAGGTATATCCTCAATGATCGGCATTCCCAAGGAACGAGTGCTAGTATGCTTCTCGAGCGCCTCTTCTGCCAAGTCCTCGACAACTTCTAGCTCCTGGCGGCTCCACGTGTCCTTGGGTGAAGGGTGGGGTAGCTTGTCGGGTATCCACGACTCGACACGTTTGGGGATGAAGCAGGGAGGGTAGGCGCTTGGATCTTCTCCAGGGTCATGGCGGTAGAAGTGCCTTAACCATTATTACGTGTTAATTAGCAATACGTACTCATTAAATTTTTTTTTTTACAAATTGATATAGTTTTTGCCCATTACTGACTTTTCTTTCCAATATTACTCCAGATTCTTATATTATCATATATCATACACTTGTATTATATCATCTACCCATCTTTTAATTACTCTTCTTCTTTCTCTTTTCGTTTGAATGACACCCAAAAGAAACGAAAAGAGGAACTAACTTAAGTACTGGCTAATAATACTAAGCATTTTTCTAATTAGTTACGAAGTAGGTACCTACTTATGCTTAGGTATATTCTAATCTATTTATTTATTTAACCAGCTCTCTGCTGACCATAGCACGGTGGTTGGCTACCACCCTCAATTTAAAAATCTCTCGCCAAGCACCATTTCGCCGTAATATTATCTTCTAGGCTTTATACAGGTTGGCACCACAACAATGCGACGGAAACCACTTACCATCAGATGGACCGTCTTTCATTCCATTTCATGACCTAAATATAAAAAGAGCCTATGTCTATAACGAATTTATTCATTAATGATGGATTGTTAATTGTGTGCTGATATAGATGAATCCTAATGTAGAGGAGTAAAGTTTATTTTTCTATGCAATTTTTTAATGTCAATATATATTATAGCTAGGTACTTATGCGTGCAAAAATATATCTAGCTACCAATCAATTATTTTCAGCAAAGCTTGTGCGGCGCAATGTGCTGTGAACAGGGCATTCTGTTTCTCCATGTAGTGCTCATATCCTATCGTCAAGGCATCTTCTAGTATCTCTTCTCTCATGTCGAAAACGATAAGTTCATTCTCTTCTTTTTGGAGAATCTCTGCCCTGTAAGCGAACTTGTTTGAGAGAAGTTCTTACTGTATTCATAGACAATCTTCTACATCCTGATCCCAAACTAAATTGTTGCTTGTGCTATTGAATGGATTCCAAAGAAATTATAATTCCTAGGTTTTCATGAGGGACTTTGGTATGAAAATAGGTAAGAAAATAGTATTGTAGGTATATGACTGAGAACCCAAATCATTAAACATAATAGCTAGCTAGCTGGCAAAAATCACCAAGTCCTCTCGGGAACATCTTTCGGCAAAGCCATCAACGTCCGTTGGTCGTACGACATTTGCAGCTTCCGACCTCTACGAGATAACTTGTATTTGCTGGCCTGCGTGGGCACACCGCCACCAAAGCTGGTCATCATATACGATTTTATGACCGGATTCTCTAACGATAACGATAAATTATAAAAAATAAACTCTATCCAAATATAGGCCGTCAAACCAGCAGTGAGATTTTTTTTGTGGAATTTTGATTGATCTTTGTCACACGTTATCAACGTCAAACTCATAGTCACTGAATTACTTGAGTTATAAACTCTTTTGTTTATTAATTTTCTGCCACATAATTTTTTTTTTTTTGTTATAAATCAAACAAACAGGTTTGTTTTTGATGTATTGTTTTCCAAAGTAAAACACTACATCACACAATCCCATGTTGTTGAATGACGCTAGAAACATACAATTTTGATATACCACCCTCATCCATTTAGCCATCGAAGAGCCCAAATGTTGTTTTAAACCATCTCACGTAGTAATAGAGTTATTCGCGCGTCAGTAGCGGGCACAATTCAGGAGCATACCGCTTCAGCACCACTACCGGTATGCCGTCTAGTCCACTCGACTTATGGACGTCCAAGGAGAACAACACTTGCTAGAATGCAAATCGGCATGCAGCTGTCACACCGCGGAATGGTAGGCGGTCTCCGTCATCCAATAAGTTGGCTGTAAGCAGCTATAGGCTAACATTTCCCTCGGCAACATTGGCAAGAGATTAAAAAGCGTAACTCCCAGAAGGGTGGCTTCTCAGCTTCTCGCGGATTCTACCGATGAATCGAATTTAGCCCTGGCGATCATTCAATTAACGAACGTCGAGGCAGCGATCTTTCTTTCTTACGTCCAGCTTCTTTGCAGGGCCGATTAATATCAGTATCAGCGGCGACGGCAGCAGTGCAGATGTCTCAGTGTGATCTTCTGATTTTTTTTACATTGTGTATTTACATTTCTCTCACAACACCTACGTCAGACACGCTGTTTGCGAATCAATGATGAAGATGATTTCCATTCATCCGCAGTTGTGACAACCCTTAGGTCAGGGCAAAGTCGTGAGCAGTCTTCCTACAGCAGAGCCCAAGAACTCGACGCGGTGACGTGGTGCTTTAACAGTCGTATATTGCTGGTACTCAAATCAAAACGAAATGTGTCCAAGTTACCGCTGTAGAACCTGTAAAAGGTGTGACAGCATCACAATAGATGATAACTTTGCTACAAGGAGCGCCAATTTATTTTTTTTACTTTGTATAATAAGCTTGTGTTTGACCATAATCTCACTATGGTAAATGATGACACAAAGCCTAGAAGGAACTGGCTCTCAAGTGCAGCTGCCGGAACACACCAATAGGTGTTTGGCGACAGACTTTCAACTGGAGGGTAGTAGCCAGCCAGACGGGTACTACAAAGTACCCTACCACCGTGCTATGGTTTCCTCACGATGTATTTCCTTCACCGAAAGCTCAAGCTCATTGTAGGATTCGAACCCACGACCTTCGTCACGGCGTTCGACGTAACTACCACTGAGCTATCATCGCCATGCGCCTGTATGAACAACATTGAATTTGCTGGCTGGCTTCCATCATCTGGAATTCTATAATGTTTAGACCCTTCGTTCGTGGAGCACTGGACGTGACAAGGATAGCTTAATTGAGTAGTTTCATATTCACATGTCTCATAAATATTACAGAAAACTTAGGTACCTACCGTAAATAAAATAGGAATCAAATTCAATGAAGTTCATTCATCAACATAACAGCGTGGTAGCCCTGATGATATATTAGGTAGGTACCAACCTCCTTTAGTTAGATACCTACTCGGAACGTTATGTACTTACCTACCTCGGATGAAAAAAAGTTTTGTCTATTACCGCTATGCTTTGTGCACCCAATATCTTATCTTATCACCAATTCGGATTATTCACCTAGGCGATACTTTATGAATTAAATCTGTTTGTTTTGAAAGTTTTTCGTATTACATAAATTCTATTAAATAAGTTCTCTCCCATTTTTAGATCCAAATAATTCTTGTAATCGAAAACAAAAAGTGGCCAGAAATTAATTTTGACCACAGACAACAAAACGGATGACAGCTGTTTGAATAACAAAAAAAAACTGACAAATACCGAGCGCAAATTTATAAAATCACCGAATTTATTTTATCCTGTAAACATTTAAAATTGTAAAATGAAAAACGTTTACAATCATTAGGAAAGTGTACCTACTTTGTATAGAACTCTAAATAATGAGTTTGTATTTCCTCTACATAGATTTTGTATTCGTTTGCTATTAAGAATGTATACTTTGAAAGGAATATTTCCAGAACCAAGTGAGTGTCGCTTCGATATACCTATTTGATTTTCTTTCAGCCGTCGTCCTAATGACCATCACGAATTGTTAAATTTTCAATTGTTGTGACACTGTTACTAACGTTACACGATGACATTTCAGAGAAAGAACAAAAAAAGAATTTTATTAGGGAAAATATGAAACAACTTAAGTTAATATCACCAAAAGAGCCAAAACTTACGATGAGAACGGGTCATCCACCGCGACTACCTAACACCGTCGCAGCCGGGAGCTCCCCGGTGCAAGCGAAGTTGACGACATCCAATAAAAGCGGGAAGCTAATCATTGGAAAAACAAGCTCATCACATTCTAGAAAAAAGTATCAAGAAGTAAAAATAAAAAAAGGTGACATGGCTGAGTTTTTAAAGCGAAAAGAATTGAGACAGACAAAACATGCAGACGACTCTGCCGACGAGGAAGTGAAATCGACAGATTCCACTGGACACTTGCGAGATATTGGCTGTCAGACTATCGAGTCAAATCTTTCGCAAATGTTGTCTGAAAATGCTAAATTAACTATGTTGTATCCAAAGAAAGAAAGTGATGAAGAAGTAAAGATGAAGGCCAGTGGAGACATGGGGCTTCATCGAAGTCCACCACCCTCACAGACTCCTCAGCGTGCTGGGGACGAATCATTAGAAATGGAGAGGAACCGCAGTAGGTTGAACACCATACTGGAAAGGAAGGACAAAGATCCTTATTTACCCTCAGGTATATTTATAGCTATTTCTAATATCACTAAATAGAATTGATAAATAATCATAACAATCATCACAGTGAGATTGTGGTCAAACACAAACCTATACAACATAAAAAAAAAATATTATTTTGTACAAAAGATAAGCAAGCTAAAATAAAGTTAAATGCGATAGTGTGGTTGTTGGTTTGTCCTTCTTTCACATGCAATGGAACAATGTAATTTTTTATAAGGATAGTTTATGGTCTGGAATGACATAGGATCTAATTATCCCTAACAGGAATGATGGTCAAATTGTTGGGGACAGGTAGTTTAAAATATTTTTGAACCCTGAAATAAATGTTACCATATTACCAGGAACAATCCTGTGTGAAGGTTGTAAGCACAAAGCTTAATTTAGAAACTTACAAGCTATGTTAATAATATCTGAAGCATAATGCATTATTGTAGATTTAAACTTTTCTTTAGGTAAAACAAATAGTGTAATAGCAAACAAATACAAGTTTTTAATTTAAGTTATTTTCTTACATTTCAGGATACCAAAAAGGTGTTCTACCAAAATACCTGCGGGAACGCAAGGATCACGGTCAGGTGGAGGGACCTAAGAATGAAAATGAGCATGATGAGTGTCCGGCCGGGCATGTCACACTCCCTGACACCGAGAGGAAAGAAACATTGAGGATGCTTAGAAATAGTTTGTATTAGTTTTTCATTTAAAGAAAAATCATTCCTTCTTAATTTACTTGTTTGGAAAACCTTTGTTTATAAACAGAAACATGCTTTGGGCATTTCCTCTGGTAATTTGTTTGCTTGTATCAGCCCGGTTGTACCCAGCAAACTTACTAGGGAGTACATATAAAGATACTACATAGATGATTAGTACATAAGGATGTGTATATATGGAGTACAAAATAAATGTCTTATGACTACAAAAAATTATGACATATAGCGCCATCTCGTAAATTTTGAAAGTACTTAGTTCGCATTGTTGCTGCCTACTAGTACCTCAACGCTTTGTCAGATGGCGCTATATGATATTATCCGAATACGAAAAGATTTTCCAAAAAAAAAGTTTTCGCGCACCCCAGGTCGCCCAGGTATGTACTGTAAATTAATTTATGTAATATTGTTACAGGTTTTGCAGAATTAGTAAGTGAACTAAATAAATTACCAGTGAAAACTGACACATTGAGGATGCGTAATAGAAAAATGGAGTTGGAAAGGCAGCTCACAAAACTGGAGGAAGGCATCAAAGTGTTCTCCAGGCCCAAGGTTTTTGTTAAAATAGGAGAATGAGCATTTTGTTACATACCCCTTTTGCTGGATTGCATAATTAATAAAATTGGAATCAGTAATTTTAGCATACATTAAATTATCAGGCTATTAAACTGAATATATTAAATATATATTTTTTTCTTCATCAAAAAGTGATGACTTTGTGAGTAATTTTTGATTATTGGTATATTTCCAAATATGTTTTTCTGATTTATCATAAAAGTATTCATTGTGTTATTATGAATATTAAATTGTTTTCTGAAAAGGCTTTATAAACAGATTATAATTTCATATTAATTTGTCCTTTTAAAAAAAATATGATAGATATCTTAGCGCCATTTGTTAAGAGGAGATTACCGCGAGCCAGATCCATTCACAACGATGTTTGTCATATCATCATATAAAACTCAAATTGAAATTTTGCAAACACCATCTAATTACTAGGCCTGTCGAACGATAACAGATTCCAAGCTATAAAGTTTTAAATGTCCCAGAAAATATAATATATTAAAGATAATAATAAACAACAAACGCTCGCAGTGACAGTGGCCTGGCGGTAAAGTCCTCTTCCGTATTGCCTTTTATATTTCTGATAAATTACAGATTAAGTTACCTAACTAATTTTACTGATCTTGTGAAAAAAAACAGCTTACCATTTTTTATAAAAGGGTTTGTACGAATTGTATTCTATACTGCAATTGTGCAGTCCAAATTTCTAATTAAGGGGTAGTAAGAATTATTCTAAACCGTAACCTGTGCCGTCCACTGTAGTTCAAAATTTAATGTTAATTCTTGTTTCCTGTATTTTAGCATAATTAATATTGTAGATATATTATATCCTACTGAATTGTTATGCTGTATTGTAATTAATATAATGAGTTATACGGTTTACAGTGTTTCTATAATTTTTTTAACTTATATTTAAATACAATTTATTAATATTGTGTTTACCGACATTTTTTTGTGCTGAATAAAAAATAGTTTGAAAGGGAAAATATTAAAACTATTTTATTCATAGACGAATGAACATACATTCAACAAAACAAAGATAGATATTGGTGTATGATTATCTACTTTGTAGTTAATTCTACGGCAGGTACATGTTATTTAAAATTTATATAATTTAACAAATCTCTAGCTAGGGTCATGCATTTGTACAGTGTCTTATAAAGTATATCACAAACTACAATTAATTCTATAAAAAAATTCAACAATAACAATAAGTTAATCAGTTACAACTTGTTCTAACTACAGCTTCCGAACATGTTGAAACATATAGTCATTAAATATAATGGGGCCTTTTCTATAAAAGGATTCGTCATTGTTATGCCACTTGTGAAAGGAAAAGTCGGGGAAAAAGAATTTTATCTCTCTTTCTGCTGATGATGGGGAATCTGAAAAAATGAAAAAAAGGTGTTTATCAAAATAGGTTGTGGGTTTTCTTACAATGAGCTTCAGCTTTTGGTGAAGGGAAACATTGTGAGAAACCATACCATGGTAGTACACCCTTTCTTGTTATATCCACCTGGCTGGCTACCCTCAAGTGGAAAATCTGTCTCCATAGACCTTGGTAGGTGTACCCCCAGTGTGTTTCTCGGCAGGTGCATGAGAGTTCTATCTAGGCTTTGTGTGCTTACCACCTTCATCCACATCATCACCATAATGAGATTGTGGTCAAACACAAGTCAATACAAAGTAAAAGAAAGACTGTATAATCTCTTTCATTGAACTGTGATTGTTTATAGAAAAAATGTAACAGACAAGAAGATACTATTAACCAACTTCAAAAAAAGGAGGTTATCAATGTATTTTCCAGTAATTATAGTAAGAAAATGCCTACTTGTTATACACTTCATAAAAATTGATATAATTTTGAGGGTTTTATAAATCATGCTCCTTCAACAACTAATATGCTGTAATACCTGAGCCATGTGCCACATTTCTGGTGTCAGAAAGTCCAAATACACTGCGCAAACAGAACGGCTCCTGGTATTGTGCCTTGTAAACGCTGGTGGGGCCGAGCATCTTCCTCCATAGATCTATAGCGTTTGTATGCCCCATTATATGAAGGTCTATAAAACCACTGGAATAAGAACAGGACATATTATCAAGATGAAATTGTTGTCATGCAACCGGAATTTGGGTAGTTTCATTGAGAACCCGTTCATTTCTGGCTCTGTATGTTGTTACAAAATATTGGTATTTTTTTTAAATAAAATGTTTTTCTTATGCCTTAGAGGCACTATGGAGCAGACTTGGATATAAAATGTTTCAATGAAATTATTGTTACATATTATCAAGTATTTTGTTGCTTGTATAGATATATTGATAATAATATATATGTCTTGAAACAATTTTTCATCAGACATTTTGTCCTCCAAGGTTCCTACCTAGACATGTCTTATTAGTTTTGAAAATCAATAGAGATCTAGCGCTTGTCAACTGCTAGTTGCTCTTTTCTGTAAATAAATTAATGAGCAGTCATTTTCAAAATCCTGGCACTAGTGTCTGTTCAGATGCATTTTGACCATAAGGCTACACTCCCAGTTATGCTTCTAACAGCTCTGATGAAAAATATAGATACACACGTAGCGATAGACGTTTTATGTATAGTATAGTCGAGGTTATTGTCTCACTAGTGTGTTTTATAGAATTTACCTTACCTCGTCATAAAAGAAACCAAACGGTTGTAGAAGAACTTTCCCGTGTGTTCTTTATAAAAGTTACCCGCTGTTTCTGTATTTAATAAGACTCGTTTTGTTTTAATAACAATAAATGTGTTCTTCATCACATTTCTGATGTACGATAATGCCACAGGGTTCTTGACCGCATGTGGCTTTATTATCGCCAGGGTTAACTCTAGCCTTTGCATAATGCAATTCTATCTGTTTTTCAGGATTTTTTTATTCATTATTTGATCAATAAACGAATTAAATTTTCGAACAATTTTGACAGAACCAAACAAAACAAAATAAAAAATCCTCCCGTATTATTCTACTCTTTGCCATAGCACATTAAAAAAAAGTATACTCTGTGCCATAGCCTAACTAAATGAAAAGGTTTTTTTTTATTGGATGGATGGAATGGAACAGCCAGACCTACCAACACCATCAAAGATCAGAAATAAAACTATTTGATCGGTATTTTACTTAAATTAGCCATACGCTGCCGCGTACCGCCGCTTTTTTAGTAGCGGAAAGGTTAAGACCTGACCTGATTGACTTTTTGACTTGACTGAATATAAATTCAACTAGGCTTTCTAATTATTTCATTTTAAAAGATCAGACTGTATTTTTGAAAACAAATAATAAGAGGCTGTGTGGCCTACAATCCTTTACCTCACCTAATAGATAGGATGTATGAGGAACAGTGTGACCAAACTTTGTAGTTTTCTACTTTTTCGGTAGATTTTGAAGAACTTGCAACAGCTGCTAGTAGGGAAAAAATATCAGTATATTTTGGTAGAATTTACCATTTTTTGGTATATTGGCAGTATTTATTCGAAAGAAGATGGCAGCCCTCCTGAAATCTTTTCTTAGGGGAATTCCTCATTCATGCGTTTCTCTATGTGAATCGAAATCAATCTATCTCTTTCTAAACACACGTACACAAAGAACAAACACTCAAAGCCTAGCCGGGGCTTCCCCCGTAAGTAAATAATTGTTAAATTTAATTTCTTTCTTGACAAATTTCTTTCTGTTGTTCATTATCTGAGCGTCACCCGTTGTGGTTGCTGCGTCATGAAATTTAAATATATTCAAAGGTATAGCGTGGAGTGGGAGCAAGATCCCTTATTCATGCAACGGTTAACTAAATCAAAAAATAATGAAGTGAATGCACACTGTAAAGCCTGTAATTGCGACATTCTCAGTATAGTGGCTTCTCTGAATGAACACATTGTCATGGCTACATCGAAGCATGTAAAAGTTGTGTAATTCTGATAAACCTTGATTGTCAATAATATTAAATCTAATTGATTTTGACCAAATTCCTGATGTTTAATTGATTGATAACCCAGATAAATTTATAATAGACCTTTAGTAGAATCCAGCTTATTTTGAGTAGATTTTGGTATTTTTTCACCCTATGTTATAGTAGATTTGTCAATTCAAATCTGGTCACACTGGAGGAAAAAAAAGTCAAAACAACAAAATCAACGAATTGTTTTGTTGAGGTTATTTAGAGTAGTCGTATCCTTTGGTAGTATCATTTGCAATAAATTCATAATAAATATGCCCGAAATGGAGATAAAACGGAAAGCAGATGACTTCTCTATAGTACCGTCAAAGCGTTCGCGCACTGAGATCACGGTAGTAGGTACTAGGGAGAAAGCAGTGGTCACTTCATCGGTATGTTTTCTTTCTATTCAAAACTTTATTGATGTTTCAGATGTTAGGATGTTACTATCATAATAATGATTCTGATAATGATAAGCTTGAAATATAAATTCAATACCTACCAATTGTTATCTAATTATGAACTAAAATAGTACACAATAATTTAAATTCAATATAGTCTTTGTAGATGACAATGGTTTACTGGTATAGAAATATATTTACTTTACCCACAGGTGCCACGGACATCTAATTTGTATGCGCCAATTATGCTACTAGAGGGCCACGAGGGTGAGGTGTTCACTGCCAAATTTCATCCCGAAGGCAAGCATTTGGCTTCGGCTGGATTTGACAGGCAAATCTGTAAGTATTGTTTTTTCTAATGATTTAACCAAATAATAGCTAGTTGGTTGTCAAGCATGAATATGGGAACATCTTTGGAAAAGTTTTAATGGTTAATTTACTATTAAATTAGCAAACAGAAAAAGAAATCACATATAATCTACCACAAATAATGAATAATGGCATTTTGACAAAAAATTGTATACCTACCCACATCATTTGCATATGGAATAAACTTTGAGTCGATGATAGCTCAGTGGTAGTGACGTCGGACGCCGCGGCGAAGGTCGTGGGTTCGAATCCTACAATGAGCTTGAGCTTTCGGTGAAGGAAAACATCGTAAGGAAACCATAGCACGGTGGTAGGGTACTTTGTAGTACCCGCCTGGCTGGCTACCACCCTCAAGTTGAAAATCTGTCGCCAAACTCCTATTGGTGTGTTCCGGCAGCTGCACTTGAGAGCCAGATCCTTCTAGGCTTTGTGTGCTCACCACCTTCGGCCACATCATCACCTACCATAGTGAGATTGTGGTCAAACACAAGCCTATACAAAGTAAGTAAAAAACTATTAAGCTGTTGATATAATGATGAAGTTTGTACAACCAACCCCACAAAACATCTGCTAATCTTAACAGTTGATGAGCATAATTACCTAAGAAAAAAAAAGTTGCCAACTAAGTACCTACTTGTCTTAAAGACTGAAGTGCAGTGATATTACAAAATAAGCCACTTGTATATCCTACTTCCTTACCTAATATTATAAACACGAAAGTGGATGTTTGTTACTCTTTCACGCCAGGTTGAATGGATCTAGATGAAATTTGGCACAGAAATTCTGTAAGGTGGAGGTACTTCCCAGTCGAGCTGCTCTTTGAGCAACATATCGCAATGCTCTACCTCTTTTAAATTATCTTAATTGACTTCTTTAACAGATAACATAATTTTTCAGTTATCTGGAATGTATTTGGCCAATGTGAGAATGTGATGGTGATGAAGGGCCACACGGGAGCCGTTATGGAACTGTGCTTCTCACCGGATGGCTCGCACTTATTCACATGTGCCACGGACAATACTGTGGCTGTGTGGGACGTTCCAACAGGCACTAGGATTAAGAAACTAAAAGGACATGCTAATTTCGTCAATTCAGTTTCAGGTACAGTAATACAAATAAATAAAATTGAGTTGTTTGTCTGTAATGTCAAAATAACACCTTTTTACTAAAATGTGTATAGCATACTGTACTTGTAACAAAAAAACAGTATTATTTTTATTTTGTCTGTCTGTTTGTTCCGGCTAATCTCCGAAACAGCTGGACATATTTTAACGGGACTTTCACTGGTATATCGCAGGGGTCACCAATTAGGTTTATTAGAGGTCCCGTTTAAAAGAATAATGTAAAAGATTATCATGGTCTGGTTAGTAGATGATGACTGGCGACCAAGCTTAGATCCTTTCCTACTAATCCTACTATAATGTTACTAATATATCAAATTATTGTATGTTTGGATGTGCGCGGTTTAAATAAAATAATCATGTGTACATTTATGTTCCTCAAACTTTGGTCCACACAATATCGCCGCGGTCCGCCATTTGGTGACCTCTGTTATAAGGGGTAATTTTGGCTACTTTTATGCTGTTATAATATGGTGAAACCGATAGGAACAGCTAGTCTATAATAGACAATGCTCCAATTGTCAATAGATTAGAGGGAGAAATGAACTTCTGCAATCAATCCTGAACCATATAGAGACTAATTTAAGACTACTAATTGAATAAATGTTATGATTATGTATTTATTTTTATACATACTAGTTGGGATGATATCCTGGGTAATTCTGTGGCCAGTGCGTCAAGTTTGAATAATATTTATTCATATCTGTTAAAATTCTTTTATGTTTCTAGTTGAATTGCTTATCTGAGATGGTCCTTGTGTTATACAGTTCATTGAGGTGATTAAAAGAACTCTATAATCTTAAATTTTCAGGAGCACGGAGAGGTCCTGAGCTCCTAGTATCAGCATCAGACGATAACACGATTAAACTGTGGGATGCAAGAAAGCGCAACCCAATAGCATCCTTCGACAGCGGGTACCCAGTCACATCGGTGCTGTTCAACGATACAGCGGAGAAGATAATAGCTGGCGGGGTGGACAATGTCGTCAAAGTATGGGATATAAGGAGTAATCAATTATCATATAAGATCAAAGGACATACGGATACTATTACAGGTAATTAGAAACTAATAACTACATTATTAATTCTAGTTAATATCAATTTATACTTACTATCCTAACTAATATTATAAAGGCGAATGTTTTACCCCGGGAAAACATAAGATCCCTCGGGAGCCGCGGGGCGGTAGCTAGTTTGATATTTTAGCGACTATATCTGAGAGCCAAATGTGCTAGTTCTCGAGATACAGGTGCAGCAGAGACCGTCAAATTTGTGACGGACTCAATATTCCGTCCGGGGTGGTGGTCCTGCTAGGACGGAAACTACATACCCTTTGTTATTTTTTCATACTAGCTTCCACCCTGCGTTCCTGTGGGATCTTATGTTTTCCCGGGATAAAAATTGCCTATGTATGTGTTATTCCAGACTATAATCTACCTCTGTGCCCATCCAAATCCGTTCAGTAGTTTTTGCGGGAAAGAGTAACAAACATACATATGTGAGATTATTTTTTTTTGACAAAGTAGAACCTACATTAGATACAATATCCAATAGCAAGTTGGTTGCAGGCATGTCCCTGTCGAGCGACGGCTCGTACCTGGTGACCAACTCGATGGACGGCACGCTGCGCATCTGGGACGTGCGGCCCTTCGCGCCCTCCGAGCGGTGCGTCAAGGTCATGTCGGGCCACCACCACAACTTCGAGAAGAACCTGTTGCGGTGCTCTTGGTCACAGGACGGCTCTAAGGTTTGCTACGTTATTTAATTATGTTATCAAATAATTACCGGCCGAGTGCGATTCGGACTCGCGCCCGAAGGGTTCCGTATTAAGGCGCTGACAACAGCTAAAGTCTCTCTATTGCAACCCAACCTATATTAATCCTACTAAATGTACGGTATTGAAATTTAAATACACGATACTCAAGGATATAAATGACAAATTTATTAATCTCAAAACACGATTTCATTTCATTGCCTCGATAAAAAAAATTGCCAAACACAACTCTGAAAATCAAGGAATTCCCAAATTTATCCTATACATGAATGTATTTTTCGATGTGATATTTTACATTAATATTGTTCGAATAATTAGAAAATGATTTATTTCGTTAGTTTTTGGAATAAGGAATTTATTTGTACATAATTAATTATTTTTATAAATGTCGCTTACGTTATTAATTCGGAGCAGTTAGGGGGAGGAGTCAACATTATGCCACACTCTTCTGTCACGTTACTTGCGTATTTTGCTTTGCCCTCACTCGCATTCCGCGGCGATCCGCGTTGCTAGACGGACCTATACCACTTTTTTTCCGAGCGCGCGGTTTCAACATTATCATCCATAAATGGGTAAAATATCTTTTAAAAAAAATGTGCAATGCCTGATGAATAAAGTAAGGTAGTAAGCAATTTATTTCACAGTGATTGACAATGATAAAAGTAAACAAATACTTGTGTTTGTCAAAGCGTCATATCACTGCCGCTAGATTGCAGTGTAATTTATGAATGTATTCAGCCTATTCACATTATAACTTTTTATTGATTTTTTTATCAAATTAAATGACAATATTTGGAGGGAAAATGAATTGCATTACATAACTTTTACAATATGATCTCGTCGTATTATTTCGCATAAAAAAGTAGGTATTCAAACTAAAGATTTACTTACCACAAAAAGGGCATATAACTGATTAATTTTTTAATCTTTCATGCATTGGGAATAAAATTTGTCGTGCCGCATCACTGACCGAGAAAGATTCTTATTTTCATCACATAGGTCAAGTCATTGTTAGCTCAGCGGTCCTGGTTATAGGTCAAGAACCTATAACTACTTGGATGTGTGTGTTCAAATCCATGTGATGACACCATGTTTTATAATGAATGTAAAGTACCTGGATGATTGAGTTGTGCTGGTATATAATACTTTTTATTTTGGTAAACAAAAGAAGGAACTTGAAAAAGAGGAAATTTAATGAATGAAACTGGAGACATCATCTGGATTCGAACCGCGGACATCTGGTTTAAGGATCGCACGATCTCCCGCCTGAGCTATTAATTACTTATAGATAGTGGCGAAATTTACTTTCGTATTCTAATGAAAATGTAGCAGTTTCTCATTGATTGAAAACACGGTAAAACGACAAAATGAAACCTAGCTATATATTTTGAATTTTGTACAATTATGAGGCGAATTATTAAGTAAAATCTATATGGGTATCGTTTCCATGGTTTTCGGGGGTGCTTATTACGAATATATAACATATTTCGAGATCCAAGATGGTGGACGCGAATTAAAAAAAAAATCAATATGGGTATCGTTTCCATGGTTTTCGGAGGTGCCGATTACGAATATATAACATATTTCGAGATTCAAGATAGCGGACGCGAATCATTAAATAAAATCTATATGGGAATCGTTTCTATGGTTTTCGGGGGTGCCGATTACGAATATATAACATATTTCGTGATTCAATATGGCGGACGCGAATTATTAAATAACATCTATGTATAAGGGTATCGTTTCCATGGTTTTCGGGGGTACTGATTACGAATATATAACATATTTCGTGATTCAAGATGGTGGACGCGAATTATTAAATAACATCTATGTACATGGGTATCATTTCCATGGTTTTCGGGGGTGTTGATTACGAATATATAACATATTTCGTGATTCAAGATGGCGGACGCGAATTAATAACATCTATGTATATGGGTATCGTTTCCATGGTTTTCGGGGGTGCCAATTACGAATATATAACATATTTCGAGATTCAAGATGGCGGACGTGAATTTTTAAATAAAATCAATATGGGTATCGTTTCCATGGTTTTCAGGGGTGCCGATTACGAATATGGAGTAGTGATATCTCTGCGCGACCTAATTTAACTATTAGCAAACTATTATGTATTAGTATTTTAACGTACTGCCAAAAATTAGAAGACACTTTACAGACAACTTTTACAACGTTTGTTGGAAATAATATTAGAAGTCAATTATATCAACAGCTAAAGAACATTAATTTTAATACAAAACCATGGGCCTGCTTCCCGTCTGAATTTTTATTAAAATTATTTCTACGTATGAGAATTGACTACATCGTCAAATTCAACAATCGCAATCTGAAAATTAGTGAATCCAAATGTTGAAAATACCTTTCAGTTTCACATTTGTAGTTTTTAAAAGAATAAGTATCTCAGTATTTCTCTCTCTCATTTTTTTTATTTTGGTATCCTATTATATTATTAAAGGTCATAAACAATAAAAAATATGTTAGGTATTAGTTCTACATACACATACTACGAATAATGACGAATGTCTACACAAAAGCGGCATTTCGCGTGACTTCAAACGCGATAAACCACTGTATGACTTGTTACGCTGTGGTACTATTGTAAATAATGGTGTGAAAGATGAAAAAGTTACAAAAGTAGGATGAATCATATCGAAAAAGTAATCAAACATAAGTCGCCAACAGGACTCGATCCGTGGACATCTAGTTCAAGGATCGCACGATCTCCCACCTGAGCTATTAATTACTTATGGCGAAATTTACTTTTGTATTCTAATGAAATTGTAGCAGTTTCTCATTGATTGAAAACACGGTAAAACGACGTTTTCTAAAAATGAAACCTAGCTATATATTTTGAATTTTATACATTATTTTCTTCATTCATATTTCTTATTAAAAAACATTTATACATCCACACGGGCGACGCGAATATAAAATGATAAGAGAAGCGGTTTCATTAAAATTAGTAGGTACATACTATTGTAAATAATGGTGTGAAAGATGGAAATAAAATAGAAAAGTTACAAAACTAGGTTAAAATATATTGAGAACTCGGTTATTACTATTTCTTTATAGCTAGTTGTAATTACATATTTATACTATCAATAATAGCGCCATCTAGTTGTGTTAGTTTCATAGATATATTTGTACTTGTTTATTGTTTGGATGATGGCCGAAAAAGTGCACCGTTTTACCGCGTCTTCGTGTGTGGCGCTATGCTGTGCTATATATATTGGGGATGTAGAGGGGCGTGGCTAAAATTTCAATTTCTCAAGGCCATTTAGCTGTTGTCAGCGCCTTAATTCCGTTATTGAGACCGAGAAAAAAAAATGGAAAAATCACGTTTGTTGTGTGGGAGCCCCACTTAATATATATATATTTTTTTAAATTTAATTGTTTATTTTTTAAGTGAATGTATAACTAAATATTCTGTGAATATTTCAAGCGTCTACCTGTTGCCGTTATCAATATCGAGCAAAAACGAGCAAAAAAAACCACAACTCCAAATCTAGGTCGCGGGATATCGCATTAAATGATTCTGTTGATCATAGGACCTCCTTTTTAGGGTTCCGTACCCAAAGGGTAAAACGGGACCCTATTACTAAGACTTCGCTGTCTGTCCGTCCGTCTGTCTGTCACCAAATTTTCACAGATGATGTATTTCTGTTGCGTAGCGGCAACAAATACTAAAAATCTGAATAAAATAAATATTTAAGGGGCTCTCATACAACAAACGTGATTTTTTTGCCGTTTTTATAGATAACTAGTTTTTGCCCCGCGGTTTCACCCGCGTTCTCCAGGGATCTTACATTTTCCCGGGATATAAAGTAGCCTATGTTCTTCTCTATACCATAGGCTATCTGCATACCAAATTTCATCGCGATCGGTTCAGCGGTTCAGGCGTGACAAGGTAACAAAAAAACTCATTTTCGCATTTATAATATTAGTTAGGATGTTACACCTTACAGTGCTCGCAGTGCATATTGGAACATACCCCAAGACAGCTATTTATAAATCTAAAATCATGTTGGCAGGTCGCAGCAGGCTCATCAGATAGGTTCCTCTACGTATGGGACACCACATCTCGCCGGGTAGTGTACAAACTGCCCGGGCACAACGGATCCGTCAACGACGTAGATTTCCACAAGACTGAGCCCATAGTACTGTCAGCTTCTAGTGATAAACAGTTGTATCTCGGTGAAATTGACAATTAGTGGAGTGTAATCAATATTTTTAAAGTGAAATTGTGACTAGTGCATTTGGATACCTACAAAATAGAATATTTTATGTACAAAAGGAATGGTTGAATAAAAACCTTAGAGTATACATAAGCAAGCTATAGAGTAACAGTATCGCTCTGGTCCGTTGTGCAAATCGTAAGCAAACGTTTTATAGATACTTAAGACATAGCGCTTTCATAACGATGTTCCATGCATAACGAAATGTCTGCACTAGAGATGAAACGGATATCCGGTAACTATCCGGTATCCGGCCTTGTTTTCACTATCCGGCCAGATACCGGATAGTATACAGTATCCGGCCGGATACCGGATAGTAAAATTTTAAAAAATAACATTATTTTACACAAGGCAAATCATACACCAATAGGTTATGGACACCGTTTATTTTTATAATTGCACATCAAAAATGTTTGTTTTATTAATTATTAGTTATATATTGCCATATTGGCGATCGTGTTTTTGATGATGACATTTCTTGTTAATCTATCAGAATTCAAACATAAAATCACGACGACAAGTGATAAACAATGAAATAAACAACAAACGAACTGATAAACAAACCGCCCCCGAGTCGACCCGATCTCCGCTTACGTGCGACCCGAATGCGCCTGAATATTTCCGATCTCGTTCACCGCGCCAATATTCAAATCAAACTGATCGCGTCAACGCAATAAAGGGCCGAATATCCGGCAGCCGGATATCCGGCGCTCCGGCCTAGTAGCTTGCCGAATATCCGGTATCCGGCCAAACTACTATCCGTTTCATCTCTAGTCTGCACCCGCCCCGCGTCTCCCGCATCCCCTTTTGAGACAGTTCTGTCTTCATACTTGTGCTTTCGGTTCATACTTAGTAAGGCGTGCTCTATAGCTTGCTTATGTGTAGTCTAAGATAAAAACACTCAAGAAAATAACTTTACAAGTTTATTGAAGTATTTTTTTTATAGTAACGGTTCATGCTTATAAAGCTAAGCTCATCTAGATTACGGTGTTCTAGTATATTAACCCAAAAAGGTACAAAACATAATAGGTTGTGTCAATTGGATTCCAATCAGAGGTATTTAATTAGCAATATAATAATTTCATGTAAGAAAATATACTATTCTCATGCATCGACAATTTGCCTGAGAAAAAAACTATACGATCATACAAGAATCAATTAATACTTTTTAAAAACATCTTGATATGTTTGACCAAAAACTTATTTTGAGCTTTTCCACTAAAAACATTGTCCTAAAAAAATATACAAACCTGAGAAAAAATGCTTCAGATAGAAAGAAAGAAAACTATTAAGTACTCACAAAATTTAAAGTTACACTGTGTCCTTATTTATATTACCCATCTAGAAGGCATAATAATTTAATTTTACTAATTATGTAATATCACATGTGTAATAAGTTCATTTACTACAATTATAAAGAAATTTATAACAGCATTTAAAAATAAAATCAAGTCTTGAAATCTTACATAGATATATAAGATTTTACTTAAGAACAACTTATTGAATACTTACAACTCTCGCAGTATAAAATTTACATTTATTTATTACTCATCAAAATAAATTAGAAATGCCATCTTATAACAAAATTATATACCGAGTTGCAGTGAAGCTGAAGGAGTAGTATGGAATTATCTATTATATGTTCGCTAGTAATGTGGATTTGCATACATACAAATATGATGCATGTGGGCCCGTCCTGCACCACATTGTCAACAAGGCAATTTTCTGACTTATGCGGTGCGGCAGCGGCGCGGGATCTGTAAGCTCTGTACCAAAACGATACCGCATTGCCTTCAGCTGCAGTACCGAAGATGTCGTCTTCGAGTAATGAAGATATTTTAGAGAATGCGCGACCTGAGCAGTAAATGTCGAGCGCGGCCTGTACACGCATCCCGAGACGAAACGTTCCCTCCCCACTCTCGCACATACCGCGCCAATCAGAAAACGCATATTGAAATATAGGCGCTCGGCAAGCTTTCGATACCGCGTATACCGAGCGAAACGAATCCGTACCGCTTCCTCACCGACAAGTCAGAAAAGGGCCTAAGAACTCAACAATGGTATATAGTGTAAACTATATATTAACCTCATATACATAGTGAATGTGGTGGAGCAATTTCAGGAACAAAACCTAATTTGAAATTCTTACTCCGAAAAGCCTCCAAATCGTCATCTATCAAATCTTCCATTTTACTATAAACACCAATATTATCTACCGTCTGCTTTTGAAATACATTGGAAACTCCAAATACATTCTGAGCTTCAGGTTTTTGGAAAACGTTTTGTGGCTGGCTGTTTGAAAATGGAGAACTCTGCTCATTTAGTCCGAAGACAGATTGTGATGCTTTTGCGAATATACTTGATGCATTACTTTGTGGTGCAGTGGTTTGCCCAAAGATGCTTTTGCTAGCTTGTGCAAAAATAGATTTTGCAACTGGAGCGTTTTGTTCATCATTTTCAAACATACTATTTGAATTTTGATTTTGTGCAAATACACTTTGAGCTGCTTGAGAAAAAATTGATTTAGCTGCGCTAGGATTTTGTGTTTCAAAAATATTATTTTGGTTTTGACCAAATATTGATGGACTTGCATCTTGGTTGAATACTGAATTGTTCTGTACGGCACCACGAAAAACTGACATTGCATTAGTTGAAGTTGAATCTTGTGGTTGATTTATATTTGTGTTGAAAGGTGAACATGTAGGTTCCCCTTTGTATAAACTTCTTAATACTTTAATGATAGCCATGTTGGGTTGTAGTAATTGTTCGTGTTTGTTTATTGCATCTTTGGTGAGGTTGTTCATGTAGGCAACCTGTAAAATAATAACATTGATACTTTTTTTAAGGTTGGCTACCTGGCCCAGTTTTACTCCCAGAATTTGTAGTAAAATTTTCAAATAACTAGTTTTATGTCAGCTTAGAATTCAAATCTGTCATGGTTCAAGGAAGAGTCACACCAAGAGAGACTTCCCTATTTATATGACAGACAAATCCATATAGGTTTATAAGGGGCCATGTATGATGTTAACTAGAGAAAGGGAAAGTCCACATGTCAAAGATCTTATGACCAAATATACTTACAGCCTGTTCCAAATTATTGGTAGCTTTGGCTTCATAAAAGAACAGTCTAGCTTCCTCTGCCGATAGATCATTAATCCCAGGAAACGTTGGTTTTTCTTTATAAGGGGAGTAGCATGAGAGGATCCACTGACCCCCTTTCAGAACACCTTGAAGATCTGTCTGGACTTGCTTCACTAACATCTCGTCAGTTACAGCGTTGCTAACTTGCGGCAGAGGTGCCGCTTGGGCAGGTGCATTCGCTGTTCAATGTCAGGGTATTAGAAAAGAACTAAGTTTAATTAAATATCAAAGAAAGCATCTCACCATGATAAGAATATTTTGATCCGTAAACATGTTCAAATCTACAATTTTGCCCATAACGGCAGTATCCTTGTTGGAAAAATTTGCACACAACCATTTCTTCACTAGTCCTATGGTATTCTAGTAGAGGATTGTATTTATTTAATTTCCTTTCCGTTAAATGATATAAATACTGTAGAAACTGATAATTCGTTCTATCAAAAAAAATTTTTTTTTGTTCTGTTTCCCCTTATTTTGGGTCTAGAACGAAACTAGTTTTTTCTCTGTTGGCAACATTTCCGTTCACGCACGACTTCGTAGAATTTTTATTTCGACCATCAAACGTTAATAAACGTAAAAAGTGAAAAACAATGAATAAAACCATTCGAAGTGCTGGCAGGGAGGTTATTTATAAGGTGTATAGGTAGGCGATGTCTGGCGGAACATGAGGCCCAAACTATTATTTCCGATCATAACAAACAATGTTTACCAAAGAACCGCTGATATGACAGGTATGTAAGAGTTTGTTTTGTTGTTTTTAGTTAAATTAAGTGATAATGATGAACTCAATGCTGTTTTAATTTGCTTGCATACGGAATCAGTAGAAATTTGAAACAATAAACATCGAGCACATAGGTTAATGTTTACATTTTGTTTGCTTGCTCTGGTATAGCGCGCCTAGATTAATTGATACTTTGGTGACTTGAACTTTACCTAAATGAAAACTCAATTTCTACTTAGCTTATACTTTGAGTTTGATTATAAGGTAGTGATGTATTTGTTGTAGCTTTTGCATTAGAAATTTAAAATAAATTATCATTTTCAACTTTTAATATTGATAGAGGTATATGAATTATTTAAACTTTTCAGGAAGCAGCTGAACGTGCATTCCAAGCTATTACCGAGGATGATCGGAAGAACTCATGCCAGCACGTAATAAAAATAGAAAAGGAGTACTGTGAAAGAGAACGAACCATGTACGAGGAAATTGAGCGATTAGTCATAAACACTGAAGATGATAGTGTGATATAGAACAAATCTCACGTATTGACGTTCCAATATGTTAGCTATTTTGTTATCTGAAGGAGTGAAAGGGACCAAAAGGAACAAAGGCTGTGAAAAGAACTAAAGATGCGTGACATATAGTGTGACATCGAAGAAACCTGAAGGAATGAAATGGATCAAAAGGAACAAAGGCTGTGAAAAGGACTGAAGATGCTGATCACATGTTTAATGAATGTCTCCTTACCTCTTACAATTCTAGCTTATATACTAAAACATATTAATCTAAACGTGTTATTTAGAAGGTCTACCTGATCACTTCAGATAACTAAATAGCTAACATATTGGAACGTCAATACGTGAGATTTGTTCTATATCACACCTACCCTGAAATGATAGGCATTCAGCATGCAGCACAGCAGAATCTGAACAAGACTCAGATGAGTTTGCGGCCAGCTCTAGCCAAGATATGGATGTCGCGGGGGTAGAATCTCGATATTCTAAATATTCGGAAGAATTGTTGGAATAAAAAACAATACCTAATATATATATTTTTTTAATTCCTAAAGAATGTTGTGAACTCAGGAGTATTTCTCTAAATACTTATTTTTAGGTAATAAGTAATCAGTAACAATACTTACTGATTTGAAAAAGTAACATTTAAAGTGGGAATAAATTTGTCTAATTGAAAAAAAAAAACACAAGTATCAAGATTAGGTTGGTGCGCTATTCAGTTGCAGCGGGTTGCCATACGAGCAGTACAGTGGCGCCTCCATTATTTTCTACTCTTTTTTGCCAAGCTTTTGTAGGTTATTTTAGCTAAGGTGTTAACTGTTTTTCTTTTGTTCAGTGTTGCCATATATACAGATTTATCTGTATCGATACAGATTTTCGACATCCGATACAGATGGCAGATTTTGCTATATTTTATACAGATTTTTGGAATTAAGTTTATCTATGATAAAATAGAAGAATAGAATAGAAAAAATGCTTTGAGTAGGTATCTGGAACTGAAACTAGACTAAAAATGCGTTGAGTTCTAGATACTCAAAGAAGAAATGGATTTCAGCATGATTTATGGGAAAAGCAAACATTGTCAGACTGTCCAAAAAATGTAGCCTTGCTGAGTTTCTTGTCGATTCTTCTCAGTTGACGGCGACTTCCGAAATGGTAGTGGCTTGAGTAGCTTCGATGTTCATATGTTTCTATGAAAAAGGCGTTTTACTTAATGTATTTTGTTATTTGTATCTTCTGTGTTATAATGTAGTATTAATATTTTTTTATTACCTATAGATTTCATGTAGATTTTGGTTTATTGAGCTCAAACAGATTTTATACAGATTTTTAGACTATGCAAGTCAGATTTTCAGCTTTGAGATATGGCAACACTGCTTTTATTTGATAAAACTTGCTAAAAAAAGTTTTAGTTTTTAATTTTTTTCTTGTTTTTCTATTCTTCTTCTGAATAAATATTGGGTTATTGGAATTATCACAAATTACAATGCAACACAAATAATATCGTATCTATCTATATATTATTCGGAATAAATAACTGTGTTCAAATTATGAAAACAATGTAATATTGTCCCTATGATATCGTTTTAAATTTTACACAAAGGTTTTTATGATAAGATTAGGTTGATTTCTAGAAAATGTTTCCCATATCTGGCCGGTGAGTTATATCCATATTTTGGCGGTTATGAGTCACTATCTATTCTAACCAAAGTCATTTAGTACTAAAAACATTTCTTCGTCCGAGCGCTATAAAAATGTCTTATATGTATAGGTACTACTACAAAAGCTTACTGTTTAAAACTTACTGAAAGGCTACTCTGACCGAACATTCTTCTGAGAAAATAATGATTAAACAGAAATGTCCACAGAGAACATCATGAATGACTGTGAAATGTGCTTATCAGTAATTTATAATATTGAATTTCGGTGAAGGAAAGCATAGTGAGGAAACCATAGCTGGTGTTAGGGTACTTAATGTTCCTGCCTGGTCGGTTACTCCTTCTGAATCTGTTGGCGAACACCTACTGATATAATCCAGCAGCTGCACTTAAGAGCCAGTTTTTAGGCGCTGTGTGCTTATGACTTTAGGCCATGCCATCATTTGCCATAGTGAGAACAGACAGATGTCACATTTTAATAAATATTGTTGGTTAGCAAACACCATGCAAGTAAAATTTTGAATAATGGCCGCTCTTCACTTGAAAAATGCTTGAATCTGAGTGCATAATATCCACATTCAATGGCATTTATCAAATGCAGTGTCATTACTGCCAAATTTTAACTTATGCGGTGTTATTTGCTAAGCAATTATATATGTAAAGATGATAAAATATTGTATTTTAAAATAGGCTGAAATGTTTCTTTTCAGGTCTGTGATGAATATTAAATATGTTTATGTCATACAAATACTATTTGTTGCTGGAATATCATTTGGTAAGTCAATTTATTCAGTTAGATTTTCTATAAAGTTTAGCTTGGCTTTAACGAGCTATATTTCTGGCAGCATTGACCATTGAATCCCTCACAACTTTCCGGATTCTAAATTAACCTTTTGCACCCTATTCTATCCAAAGCCTTCTTTTGGTAGGTATTTTCGCTGAATTTGTGGCTTGGCGTACAGGGCACGGCAATGCGTTTTGTGTTGGCGGTCAAAATGTTAAGAATCCTTCGCTTGCTCGGGATTTAAACGGGGTACTCGCAACAAAAACGAATTTAGCTCTCGTTGCAAAAATAATTAAAATATTTACGGCGTTGGCAACAATCCAAAAGACATGTGATATTAGCATTACGACTTAAGACACATTCTTTTTAGGTAAAGTATGTAAAACACAGGAATTTTTATATACCTACTCTATTTGCATTCTATAAATAACTAGCTTGACCTTCCTTATTTATTACTCTATCTATTGTGCATTGTTTCTCTCAACCTGTGGGTCGTGACCCACAGGGGGGGTTGCAATCAGAACACCATTATATTGTGAGGGGTCGAAAGGATAGTAACTTGATTTTGGCTATTTTGGGGGGTCGCTACACTAAAGGTTGAGAAACGATGGTCTAGTGAAAACTGTTTTAAAATCTTTGCCTGTGGAGAAACAGACAGAGGCAGATAGCAACATTGTTTTATAATATTTAAGAAGTTGTGTTTTAAAAGTTTTAATATAAATATATTTTCTAAGGTATTAAATTTCGTAAAATCCTTGTTCACACACTAAGAAATCACCATAGATTTCTTTTTTTGCAATATATACTTCTATAATAAAGCTGAAGAGTTTGTTTTATTACATTCTAATGCGCTAATCTCTAAAATTACCAGTCGGTTTTGAAAAAATCTTTGCTTTTGATAGCCCAATTCTTGAGGAAGGTTATAACCTATAACCATTATCCCGGGAATACAGGTGGAACCACAGGTAACAGCTATATTTCATAAACTGCAAGAAAGGAAACAAATATTAGACACTTTGATCTTATAGTTTTTAAGGGGATTAACCTGAATACCTAATTACAATACCCAGTAGCATAAGAAAGACCAATTTCAAGTCCAGCATTGTATATATACAATATACAATTATGTTTTTGGACAATAAACAATGGGATTCTATGATATCTTTAGTTATCACAAACAATTCCTTCTTTATTCATTAAAATTTACTTCAAAAGTTCTTTTAAAAATCACCTTTATTCCTATATTTTTAAGTACTAAAGAATATACAAACTTTTTTACCAACTATAATTTAAGACTTAACACAATTACATAAGTTTGATATATGCATGCTTATGAAAAAAGCTTGTTTGTTTAAGTTAATACTTAGAAATGATCTAAGTAGTTTCCCGTAATAATTAAGATAAGCTACTGAAGTAAGCCCTTGTTTTAATACTTAGCCCTATTTATTATAACTTGTGCATTGTATTTGTACAGTTAGCTTCACATTTAAGTATATCATTAAATAAATTTCGATCATTGAAATTCCATTTTTGAATGCAATCAAGTGGTTCAAAACTAATTCTGGGAATAGAAAAATATTTCTGTACAAATCTCCATAGCATGAAAACTATACAAATAATATACTTTACATACTATCTTTTATATTTAAAACTTTTTTTAAAGTTTTATAACCGTTTTAAATACATATTATACATTTTAGCCAATCTTGAATTAAATTTCTTAGGGTTTTAAGCTTTCGGCTTTGGCCTCGGCTTCGGCAAGAAATCGACCTCCGGTCCGAATGAATTCCCATAAACAAATATTGTTTTGAATTTGAAGTTGACTGTACAAAGTTTCATAAACACTCATACCGTATGCGCATGCGCAATGCATGCGTATCGCTTCCCTTCACTAGTGCAGACGTGCCGCAAGATACCTATATCACCGTCATCAGTAAGTAATACGAGGCGTAATCTCTTTAACATTATTTACTTTGTTGACAGGCTCGCAAAATATAGACTTTGATAATAAACACACATGGCCGGCGGTTGTTGGTGAGTTTTTGATATTTTTTACATATTATTAGCTGGCTGGCAGATATGTCTTGGATTTTCCAAAAAAATAAGATTTACGTTCTAACCAGTAAGACTTATGCCTACCTCTGCCCGATTTTGATAAAAACTAAAACTGAGCAGCACGTGCCCCATTGCCCCCCCCTAAATCCGCCCTTGCGTATTAGCAACACGGATAGTTGTTTGTCTCGAATAGGCTCCGAAACGGCTAAACGGGTTTCAATGAAAATTGTAGGGATTTAAAACAAGAATTTTAACATAAATTTTCGTGTCATGAGATCCCTCGGGAACGTGAATGAAACCGCGGGACAAAAGCTAGTGTTCTATACCTAAATATTTTTACTAGAATGTAAAATATACCTATACTATATCAGAAACTTAATAATTTCAAAGAGTTTTAAGGCGAAGTAACTGTCTTAAAGCACTGCCATTAATTGACCCGTGACTCATATTTGCCATAAATAATCTCAGGTATTGCAAAATATTCATTACATTATTCTAATTAGAAATAAACCCGCGTAGCCCACCTAGAAACAGTGAAATTTGACATTTCAAAGACCTCACGCCACACTAGCGCCTCTAGCGGCAAATTCACACGCGATAGCCCCCATTCAGTATCACTTACCCAAACTAGTACTAAAGAGACAATATATATTTTTTTCTTTCAGCTCGCTACATCATTTACAGTCTTATTATAAACGGGTCTCAAGAAGCTTGTCTCCTCGCCTACAAACTACTAAACTCTAAGCGAATTAACGACTTACCTAAGCTAATAGAAGACAGTAAAAACTACTTGGGTTTGTTTCTAGCTTCCATCGCCATATTGTATTTTAGCAACCAAAGAATGTTTGGGGAAGAATTCCTTTTGATGTTCATCTCTTATCTAGTTGTAAAATATCCGCAAATTGTGAGTATTTCTTGTTTTATGTTACTATTTTGTAGTAAACTTGCTGTTGCCCCCGACCCTGGACCGAATGACCACGTCGAGGTAATACACAAATGTATTTACAATGTTCTGCATTTATATTTCTAGTTTCTTCACAAGATTTTGTTTGCAGTTAATATACAGGGCGAGTTTTTAGTCGTTGGCAATACTTGCGGGGGTGGAAGTACTCATCAATATGAACAATTTTTACTAAGGGACCAACTCAGATATCGCTTAAAATAAAACAGTTGCTTCATACATTTTGGTCGAGTAGGTATTGAACTTTTGTATGGAACAGCTGATATATATTTTTTTCGTGATGTCACATTTAGTCCCATAGTAAAAGTTGTTCATATTGATGAGTACTTCCACCCCTGTAAGTATTGCCAATTTATCTTGTAGAAGTTAAATTAGAATTCAAATTGATACCTTTACATACAATCGTTGAATCCTTCCTCATGTTCCAACTGAGCCACCTTCTAGGCTTTGTGTGCTTACCACCTTCGGTCACATAATTTACCACATTGAGATGTGGTCAAATAGGATTCTATTCATTGTAAAAAAAACACAATAACGTTACAGGAAAAACCAACAAACCATATAGGCTACGGAGCCGGTATGGCCTGCAGTTACTTTGAAGGATACCTCACCCATGTCATACCTTCAAACGGTGCTCAGTTTGTCGGCTTCGAGGACAACATCAGAAGCTATGAAGATGCACAGGGTGTTGATTTCCCTGTCAAGAGGCTCTTCATTGTGATAACCAAGTCATTGTACTGCCCACCGGATTTGAAGGAGTTCAATAGGAGGAACAGGGATGATTTGCCGTGGTTAGAAGCTTGCAAGGTAAGTGATCAATTGGTTAGTTTCGTTTACTTATACAGTGTGTAAGGGACAGCCTTCCGCAGACTAATGGGGTGAATTCAGTTTATTATACTAAGATGACCGGTACATGAAATTATTTCAGGAACGTTATGGGAATCCAATAAACCTGATTTGTTTTTTTAACTCTTACGCAATGTATCGCTACCGTGGCAATACGAACGTAGCGAATGGTAGCGCATCTAGCCTTCGACCGCCCTACCCGCGTCGTCCGTTAGAGTATTTCAACATCCTACTTCTTCTTGATGTCGCTCTGCACTATTGGAAGTTCGCCATCAGCTCAGCGAATCTAGACCTGTCTTGCGCCAAGAGGAAAAGTTGTTCAACGCTGGCAATATTCGTCCACTCCCGGATGATCCGCGACTTTTTTCTTCTGCCAACGCGTCGCTTTCTCATTACTTTCCCCATCATTATGAGCTGGAGTAGCTGGTATCTCTCATGTCTTAATACGTGACCGAGATACCCAACCTTTCTGCGTTTGATGGTTCGCAACAGTTCCCGGGTCTTCCCGACGCGCTGTAGAACTTTCTCATTTGAGACCTTCTGTGTCCAACTAATGCGTAGCATTCTACGGTAGCACCGCATTTCAAAAGCTTCGAGACGCTTCTGGGTGTCAACTTTCAGGGTTCAAACCTCAAAACCGTACAACACCACTGGCCACACATGACAATAGAGTATCCTAATTATGAGCTTTGTATAAAGTTTACGGCTACATAATACTCTCCATTTTCTTAAAGATTGCTCGGGCTATTTCAATCTGGGTACACATTTCTTGATCGCTGTCCCATTGTTCATTCACCCAAGCACCGAGATATTTATATTGTCGTACCCGCTCAAGATCTAGCCCGGCTACTTTAATTCTAGGATATAGGTCTTGGTTGCTGGATGCGACCAAAAACTTGGTTTTTGACACGTTCATGGTCAACCCTACCCTCAAACTATTCTCGTGGACCCTGTTCAGAATGAGCTGTAAGTCTTGCTGTAAGTATTTCAATATCCAATGCTGTTTTTTTATTTTATTTTAGCTGTTTTATTTACATAAATGGAGTGCTACGTACAGAGAATTTAATTTGACATTGAAATAAAGGGTAGTAGCTGAAAAAACTTATTTTATTTTGTTTTTAGTATTTGTTGTTATAGCGGCAACAGAAATACATAATTTGTGAAAATTTCAACTGTCTAGCTATAGCGGTTCTTGAGATACAGCCTGGAGACAGACAGACCGACGGACAGACAGCGAAGTCTTAGTAATATGGTCCCGTTTTTACCCTTTGGGTACGGAACCCTAAAAAGGATCCAAAAGTTCAAGTACTCCCATTGACATTTTATGTTTTATTAATTTTTCATCGTTTTTACCATTTTGATTAAAAGCAATGATTATTTTTTTTAAATCACTCAACCCTGCTCCAAAACACTCGTCGGCTGAAAATAGGAATACATGATTGAACAGCAGGAAACTATTGCATGTCAGTCGCTAGAGGAGGTGGCGAAGGACGTGGGCGGGGTGAAGAACCGTCGCTACCAGAACTCCGCGTACAAGATATACCGGCCGGGAGGCGCGCCGGCCGTGCACGTCGCCGCCGAGTGCGCCTCGCCGCTGCTCACGCTCTGGCGCGCCATGCAGAACAGGGCTCTCGCCGACGGTCTGACTCTCACTCTCGTTACCTTTACTTATATACGACGTCCTACTCAAATGACGTCCAGTGCTTTTCAGGGATTAATGTATAGGTTATGAGTATTTAGTGATAGCCACTTTTGGCCAAAGCCGAAAATTTTTAGCATGCGCCGAAATTAAACGAACCGTTACGAATGACCGAGAGCGCAACGCGCGGGGATCACTGCGGCGTTAACTTGTGCAGGCCGGCCGACACCATCGCCAATCAAAACTTTTAAATTTAATCTTTAAAATAATTAATTTCATACATTTTAGCCAATCTTGAAATGATTTTTTTTTAGCCTTCGGCGCGACTAATTAGAAAATCCAAAAATTCCTTAACATTAGTCATGAGTCATCATCATAAGGATCTCCAATAGGTCCGATGTTGGGCCGTCTACATACAACGTTTTCCCACGACCTTTACATCTGTCCACCTTGTAAGCGGACGTCCTACGATGCGCTTGCCGGTCCGTGGTCTCCTTTCCAGAACTCTTCGGCCCCATCGTCCATCTGTTCTGCGCACTATGTGGCCTGCCCTTTGCCACTTCAACTTGCCAATCCGCTGGGCTATGTCGGTGACCCTAGTCCTCATTACTGATTCGATCGCGTAGAGAAACCCCGAGCATAGCCCTCTCCATGGCTCTTTGAACGAATTTGAGCTGCTTTATGAGGCCCATAGTGAGATACCACGTCTCTGTGCCATATGTCATCACTGGTAACACACACAGGTTGTAGACTTTCGTCTTAAGGCACTGAGGTCTTTTGGACAGGAAGACATTTCGTAGTTACCCGAACGCTGCCCAACCGAGTTGGATTAGGCGATTAACCTCTTTCTCAAAGTTGGACTTAGCATTAGTGGGTTAAAAGTAAATAAAATAATTATCAGAATTACAATAATTTAATTTAAAAACAAACAATTAAAAAAATAACTAGCGTCTAAAAATAGGTAGGTAGTGAGATGTGCCCGCGCGACGCGCTGTCCGCCCGAGGTCATTCACACTGCATGGTAGGTTTGCGCGAAATATATTTCTTATATTTACTACTTATGACCTGTATCTTCATCCCTCAAAAGGAACTTAATTATTATTATTTTTTTTTACTTTGTATAGGCTTGTGTTTGACCACAATCTCACTATGTTAAGTGATGATGTAGCCGAAGGTGGTAAGCACACAAAGCTCAGAAGGAACTGGCTCACAAGTGCAGCTGCCGGAACACACCATTAGGTGTTTGTACACAGATTTTCAACATGAGGGTGGTAGCCAGCCAGACGGGTACTAAAAAGTACCCTACCACCGTGCTATGGTTTCCTCACGATGTCTTCCTTCACCGAAAGTTCAAGCTCATTGTAGGATTCGAACCCACGACCTTCGCTGCGGCATCCGACGTCACTACCACTGACCTATCATCGCCTTAAATTAGAACCTTATATAACTAATTATTTATGTATACAGGGTGATTTTGTTATCACTGGCAATACTTGCAGGGGTGGAAGTACTCATCAATGTGAACAACTTTTATTATAGGGCTAACTCTGATATCGCGTAAAATAATACGGTTGCTTCACACATTTTGGTCGAGTAGGTATTGAACTTTTGTATGGAACAGCTGATATTTTTTTTATGATTTCACAGTTATTCTCATAATAAAAGTTGTTCACATTGATGAGTACTTCCACCCCTGCAAGTATTGCTAGTGATAACAAAATCACCCAGTATATTTTATGTACCATTTTTTTCTCAGTATCCATTCGAAATGAGGCAATCAGCTTAAATTTAATGATCCTACTTAACAAGAAAAGACAGCATGCTTAATAATATGTATTGAGTATACATTGTGTTACCAGTTCTGGCGAATATAAACGTGGAGGAGGAGGTGGAGCAGTTCTCGTCGACGTTGAGGAAGATCATCGAGGGGAGCCCGGAGTGCCGCGACAAGTGCGAGCTCGTCTACTTCGACGGTAATATATTATTTCAATGAACTTAATATTCCGGGACAGAGGGATCGACATTCTTAAAAATGACAGACTGTGTTGCTGCTATAGGTTGTCAAAGATTAACTAAATTAATTACCAAGTCAACCCTATTCACCTTGGACCAGGCCAAAAAAAAACCAACTAAAATGAATAAAAAAAATACAAAAAAACTACTATTTAGGGTATATTGTCAAACAATTTAATTTTAGTTTACAACAATCGCTTTTATATATAAAATATTCCTTTATTAATATGCGACCCGCCAAACAAAAAGTATTGCAATACCGTATACTACATCATGTTCCAGATACCATTCCTCAAAACAACTTGGCAGATGTTCTTCTTGATAAAATACGAGAAATTGAACCAGATTTCGAAAATATCATCCTGAAGAAGCGTAAGGAGCGGAGGGAAAACTGATTATACTTTAAAAACCTATATCGTGAATCAATAACCAGTTTTAGATCATGATAAAAGTACATTTTTTACAAAAAAAATCAGTTGTTCGATATAAAATTTCAATACCTGCTCAACCAAAATGTATGGAACAGCAGATTTTTTGTTCGCGATTAGAAAGTTGGTCCCATAGTAAAAGCTGTTTGTATTCATGAGTACAACCTTAACAGTTTAGCTACTTAGCTAATTAAAACTTAGGAGGGCTAACATGTACGCCACAAGATAATCTCGCGTGTGAGAGACAAGCAGTTGTCCTTATCGTTTGTTCCTGAGAAACTGAAACAAAGATATTTTCAAACGGGTAAAAGAGTCGATATATTTTTCTCGTGACGTGCATATTAGCCCTGCAGGCGCGGTCGTAGGGGTCATGACCCCCCCCCCCCCAATCTGACACGACAAATAATATCAAATATTTAATGTTGTCATATGACATATAAGACACTCCCCCCCTCAAAGTTTTTGGCAGTAACCGCGCCTGCCCTGTACAAGCCCACAATCCGCTAGTCATAAAAGTAGGCTTAAAAAAGGTTAATGTTTCGACAATGACCGGGAGAAAAGGTTTAAAATCTGATCATGATTCCCAGTGTTAAAGTTGCTTATATATTACCTTTAAGGTTATGTCATATTTCCCGCCATCTTGTAAGTATATATGTCAGAAACGGGATGTTAGATTTAAGTTATTTTTTTGTGTGTTTTGTATCCTTACAAAATGATAGCGTCAAACGATATCGTTTTTGTGCTAGTTTATTATTTACGTGTTTTAATTATGATTATGATTTTGTAATTTTTGATATTGCAAATGCACCATTTATATCTTAGGTACCTACGTAATCTAAATCATTTTTTTTTATTGATTGCTTTATTGACTACAGGACATTGACCTTACATCTTATAAATTTTAATAATCGAATTATTTATGATTCTTACATAAAAATCGAATGCAGAATAAATTTTGATACATTACCTGTTTGTGTATTAAAAAAAAGTTGCTAGTCTTTCTTTGTCGAAAAAGGTAAACAAATTCAGTAGTTCTATATTTAAATAAATACTTTTGTCTATTGATACCTAAACGTAAACGAAAATAATAAAGTTAATTAAGTTTTATAATAATGTCTTACAATTGTTTTATATGATACTTATATAAAACTATCGAAATTTCAGTTTTATTTTTTTATTTACACAATATAGATTGAGAATCTTAAATGCATTTATTTTTTATTATTTTAAAATGAATTATGTGTTGAGTGAAATAAGGTGTTGTATTAAATGTAAAATTATCTATATCCTTGTGTCCATGTTAATTCTGTAATGTACACCGTTGTCATAAACTATGTTTTTATACAACATAGTCGGCAAACAAGCATACGGCCCGCCTACTGGCCATCTATGTCCCATCAAAACCGAAATAGTTAAAATTATTACCTGAAATGGTTAAAAACCTTTTTTGTCGTATATCATGACATGTATGATATAGTTTTAAGTATGTACATATTATATGTATATACAAATATTTTATTGTAATTTTTATTTTGATCTCTATTTGTAATATAAAAATGAGGCAAATATTTTTTTTCACTTAAAGATAAGATACGGCTGTTGTTAAAATAAAAATGATAACATTTATTATAAGTACCAATACGTTATTGATACGTACTAATAAATAATTAAGCGATAAAATCGATCAATAATAAATTATAAAATGTTAGACGAGATGTACTAAATCAAGGCGTAGGCTGTATAAAGCTGGGTCCGTTGCGCCATGTTACGAACAAAACAATTTTTTTTTTCTAACATTTTTGGTAATAATACATAAAAATACATGATTTTTAACAGCTTTTGTTAGCACTCCATCGATCTATAATATCAAAAAGATTTGTCAAATCTGTCTCTGGCGAGAATAGATATGAAATAAATAATATTGGCGCCCCGACCCCCGCAGGCGAACGCGGGAATGTTATCCATTGGACTCGGCAAATACAAACATCAAACAAAACAGATAGGCCACGCCCCAAATATCATGACCTTCAATGACCTTGGTATGTGTTAAAAAACACATCAAATATGGCGCTGCAGACCCGGCTTAAAGGGGGTTCCTAAATGTTTTTAAAACTTTCAATTGACCATAGATATAGAAGATATTTTTTTCTTTGATGTTAATTTAATGTAAAAAATAAATTATTTAATGCACATAACTTGAAGCAATATGAAAATGCATTTTTATAGATTTCTAGGTTATAAGTTTTATGATTAAAGTACATGTTAAAATTTATTTTAAATCGCAATCATTTTTTTTAAATATTAGTTTTGTGGTTTTATATTTATGTGTACAAATTTTGTACAGTAAAAATCATCGTTTTATTAATATGAAATACAGTACAATTCATAATTTTGACAAATAATCAAAACCAATAAACTTTTGATACTATCTTTATGTATAAGGTGTTAAAAAAATAACTTTAAAAATTTTACAAGGTTGCTCGTTATCGAAAAATAAATATACTTGCCAGTGATGTTATCAATGGCAATTTATTTTATTTAATTTTATTACTTCCACCCCTGCAAGTATTGCCAGTGATAACAAAATCATCCTGTATTTAAAAAAGTGTGTGTGTATACTTATGTACGCACGTAAGAAGTTGTAATTCTTTATTATTTTTTTTGGATACTATCTTCGTGTTTTACTGTGTATGGGACAACCTGACAATGTTGACTAGCTAACTTCATGGTGTCGGTTTTTCGTGACGGTGTGCGCGCGCATCGTTTACTCTCATAATTTTTCCCTAACGCGCCAAAAGAAATATAAATTCAAAAATATATTTTTTTCATTTGTCACTAAAATAAAGTAATTTGTAAAACTATTTTTTATACACACTACGTGGGGCTGCGTTTGTAGCTCGGTGGACGGCGCCGGCGACACGCTTCTCTCCCCGCGCCTAGTACGGTGCGCACATAAAATTATATACGCGTAATGAAAATATGTAATTGCAGATTGAACAGTACCTTTTTTATGTATTTCTTCGTGATTATTGATTGAATATGATTTATGATTTTTAACAGCTTATATAGTATAGGTATTTAGGTTGAAGAAATCTGTATAGTCGAGGGGGCGCCACCTTCGAAAATATTGCTTACATTCGACGTTGAGCTCGCGAATGGGACGCGCGTACCAAAACTACCTACAAACAAAAAAAAATGAATTCCAGGAATCGCGGGTTAAGGGTTGACATTTTGAAATGAGCGCCATTAAACCTCAATTCTACATAATATTATATTATGTTAGTGGAACTCTTTAGTTATGGTATCATATTGATTGTGAGCTTAGAAATGCTCTAAGATTGTGGCCTTGAACGAAAAACTTCTATATTCATGATTGTGACTGTACCATTCTTGACAGTACTTTGAGAAGGTGTAATACCAACCTGTTTTTTTATTTTTGTAAGTTTAATTAATTTTACACAAATGACTCATTTTCATTTTTTGTCTTTATTTAAATAAAAAAGTTAGTTAAAAATGAGAGTTTACTTATTCTATTGCAAAGTGCTTCTGTTCTAAACAATTCTCTATTTAGTTCTCGTTAAACAGGCTTAAACATAATATTAAAGAAAAGTAGTTATCTGAATCCGGATTTAGGTACCTAGGTACTACTATTGAGTTATGAGTTAGATTAGAGTTATTAAGAGACCCATCAAGAGAGGCGTGAGACAAGATGACCCAATGTCCCCAACACTTCATTGCTATCCTGGAATCTATGATAAGAAAGTTGGATTGGAAAGAATGGCTTAGGTATATATTGACGGGAAATACCTACCTAAGCCATCTCCGTTTTGCAGACGACTTAGTTCTTCTATCGGAATCGAGTACCCAACTCCAGTTCATGCTAAAATCACTAAACTAATATAGCAAACACGTAAGGCTTAGAGATGAATTTAACAAAAACGATGTTGATGACAAATAGCATTGAGAATAGGACAATTTCAGTTGACAACAAAATACTCGATTAAACAGAGTGTCTCAAGCGTCGCAAGTATGCTAGTCTACAGAAGACTAACATATTTTCGGCGTTTGGGGTTGTAACTCTAGGGCCTTGGGGACCGGAGGCTTATCGCTTGTTTAAAGAGGTCTCTTTTCGACTAATTGAGGCTTCCCGTGACAAGAGGGCTGGCGTATATTTTGCCCAAAGGTGGCAATGCTGCCAGCCTTTTTGGCACACCCGCTCGGCAGCGATTTGGGGCATTTTTTTTTATTTATAAGTAGTTATTAATTTTATTTCAGTAGGTATATATTAAGGTTATTTTATTATTATTTATTGTAAATGATAGATTGAACTACTTGAAAAAAAAAATAATTAAACAGTAAAATATATATACTTAGGCCTCTCTCCTCAGTCTACGACTTAGGCAAACAAATTTGCTTTGATAGAAAAAGCAACGTTCAAGTAAAGAGAAAGAGAAGTAAATCGACGTAAGTATACAATACAACTTGGAGTGTAATAAATACATATTTAAAAGAATTATTTTAAGGGCGTCACACACGGCGAAGATACGATAATATTTTATCTTAAATATGAGACAGTGCTCTACCAGCGAAAGAGAAGGAAAGTAGGTAGGTCGTTGCTTCTCTTTTCATAGTATAATCTTTGGTATAATGCTGTCTCATGATCTTAAGATAAAATATTATAGTATCTTCGCCGTGTGTGACCCCCTTAAAAGCAATATGCCAGTACAAATCGGTTCTCGAGTTGATGGTGACGTTTAATAGCTATCGAGCTGATGGTGACGTTAATAGCTATTCTATTATTTATTGGTCAAACGCTTTGTCGGGAGTAGAAATGTCTCGTTTATTGCTTCCCATGCTAGAGCTTCCTAACTGGTCTTCCGCAATAAGAAAAATAGAGAAATCTATATCTGCATGTCAGTTTCCAAATTAGTAAAGAAATTATTCATGCTTAAAGCTGCACCAAAGAAGTCTCGAAGTCCCACCTCGATTCTAGGAGAAATAAGATCGATTTTAATTAATTCCACGGGACTTCTTTAGTGGCGCCAGCACTACTTGTTGCACAGATTACCTAAAGTGGATCGTGACAGTTGACTGTCAATGTCGTCGTCGCGTGGTCCTTCAGTCACATTGACTGACCGACCGCCAAAAAAAATCAATACTTTACATTTACCAAAACATTCACACGTGTCTAATAGTTTTAGATTTTCGCGAATTTAAATATATGTATATGAGTGAAATCATAGAAAAATGGGTAAAAGAAAATTTGATAATGGCCAAGCAAGTCCTGCTAAAAAGTCCAAAACTGAGGAACCTACGGAAGTAGAAAAGATTGATGATGAACAACCTCAAAGTGAAAACGATGCCGATATTACAGAAAAAACGCAAAACAGACATGGTTTTAATATTAAACACTTTCGCAAAGAGCTAGTGGCAAAGCAGGGACAGACTATGGGTATGTTTTGACTGTTAGATTTATGATTTATGGCCTCATCCATACTATCCACTTTATTTTATAAATGCGAAAGAAACTCTGTCTGTTACCTTTTCACGCCCCGCTGAACCGACCGCAATGAAGTTTAGTACGCAGGTTGCCTATGGTATGTAGAGGGACATAGGCTACTTTTATTTCTCGGGGATGCGGGTGAAACCGGAGGGACTGGTTTATTATTTTATTATCATTTATTCTATAATTATCGTGCTACCTTTCGCCTCGATGCCCACTATTTGACCTGTGGCATGGAGCAGCAAATACTAGATTTGGGTTTTGTTTATCGAGTACTTGCAGTATGAAATCTTGCAACAAACACATTATAAATAAATATCTTTCAGTTTCAAATGTCTACTTTATTGTAGCTATGAATCATATTAGAATAAAAATGTAATAGGTTTTAGTTTGTTATTTTCAGCACTGATAAACCGATTTTGATAACTATCCAAGGTCATTTTGCCTTAGATCTCTAAAATATCCTGAGAATATAAAAATTAAAGACTCATAAATTTTCTGGCACCTTTGAATAGATAGATAATTTATGTATTAATAATGTAAGCCTTTATGCATTGAATTAGACTTTTCAGTTATTTGTAATACTTATAAATAAAATTCCCGTGTCATGATGTTGGTCCGCTATGAAATGAAAACCATTTTTTTTCAAAAGGTGTGATTTATACCGGGAATGTGGATGAAACCATGGGGAACAGCTAAGTAGTATACTTATCAAAAATCACATAAAGTTGATACAATTGTTCTTACCAAGGTATCTATTCTGATAAACATGATAATCAGATCATTGTTTTGAAATATTCCTTCTCATCAGTTTACCTGTATATTCTGGAAAAAACTGCGACCATTTTATATGGTTAGTAGCTTCCGCCCTGCAGTTTCACCCGCATTCCCCAAGGATATCGTATTTTCCCGGGATAAAAAGTCGCCTATGTTCTTCTCCATACCATAGGCTATCTGCATACCAAATTTCGTCGCGATCGATTTAAGCATGAAAAGGTAACAAATAAACTCACTTTTGCATTTATAATACTAGTTAAGATAATTGGTAGGCATTATCGGGCCGGTTGGCGTGGTTGGTAAGATACCCTATCTATCACGCTGCAGGTCGTGGGTTCGATTCCCACTCAGGACAAACATTTGTGTGCATGAAAATGTCTGTTTGTCCTGTCTGGGTGTAATTATCTATATATGTATGTATTTACAAAAGAAAAGTAGTATATGTAGTATATCAGTTATCTGGCTTCCATAGTACAAGCTCTGCTTAGTTTGGGGTCAGATGGCCGTGTGTGAGGAATAATGTCCCAGAATATTGTCCCAGAATATTATCTTTGTCAAAATATATTTTATATCTTAATATGTTTGTATGTTTGCTTTAGGCTAGAACCTAAATAATATGAAACAAACATGATATCTTAGTAAATTAATTATATTTTTAGATATCAAATAAACAAATTATTTCTAATGAATTGAAAAGGAATGATAATTTAACTTCTTTAATTTGCATAATCAAACTGCTATGTTATAAAATATTATAATATATTTTTTTGAATTTCCTTTTCAAACATTTTGCCACATTACAATCAAGTCAAAGGCCTCTACGAGGCCCTGCTTATATCCTGCTAATTATTAATATTACTTCTTATCTTACTAAAATTAAAATGTTTAAATATTATATATTTTTAAATTTCAGTTCTCAATCAGTTTTTGCAAGTCTGCCTGAACCCAGACAATGATGTTGACTACCTTCTGGAGTACCTCAAGAGTGGTGGTAACTCCCATGAAATCCTGCGCCATATAAACCAGGAGAGTAAGAAAAACTTGAGTCTTGCTACACCCATATTCCACCTGTTCCATTTAGTCATCCTCAAAGTCCAATCCTCCCTTCCACACATGATCACAATAACGGAAGAAGCTTGTCGATACTTTCTCAATACTTTTATGTCAACAGTGGAGATCATGATCAGTGAAAACTCTGGTCCACGTCACAGAAAAATCATCCTTAAGTTGTTGACATCAATGGTCACATTAAATCCAGATTTAGGTGTAGAAGTCTTAAACCAGGCTCCATTGACCCCTAAACATTTGCAGCACATAGTTGAAAAGTCCAATTACAAAGAGAAGGATAATGTTCGGACTTCATTTGTACATTTTATGACGTCATTCCTTGTTGATGGACATCTACCGCTCATTAAAGCTTTGTTAGAGAAACAAGGATTACTAGGACTTGTCATACCTGGCCTACTTCATGATGAGGCTGAAGCAGTATTGATGTTTTTGAATATTCTTAAAAAGAATGTCATTGATAACACTTTCATTTCAAAAAGTTTGAAGCTGAAAACATTTAGTCACCAAGTGCTACATAATATGTTTAAAGTGTTTTCGTGGAAAGGACCCCCAGAGCAGAGTCATGACGTGAAAAATACATTGAAGCCAGAGATAATGGCCCTTTTATCTGATATAATACTGACTTTATTCACATCAAACAGATTAGGACTTTATTTTGTCGATAATTCTTTAGGCACAGCTGATGCTAATAAAAATCAAAATTTATATAAAGCTTTGCTGACATTAAAAAGACCATGGGAAAATGAAAACGAATGTGACGTTATTCTTCAAATTGTTTACAAATGCCCTGATTTACATAGAGCAATAGTTAATGTGATTGAACAAGGTTTCGAGCCACAGCACTCGCCTATTTGGGAAAAATCTACAGATTTCACTATAAAATTGTTAAACAAACTTAAACCTGAAGAATTTGTTTCACGTCTGGCTAATTTGTCACCTACGCAAGTGGCGAATTTTATTAGATTTGTAACACTACCAGTACCATTACTAAAATTCATTCAGACATTTCTTGGGAAAGACCAAACTATATCCTTGTACTGTGTTAAAGTACTCGTTAAAATGTTGCAGACACTCAGACGATATTTTCAAATTTTGGATGTAGATGATTCTCAAACACAAACATTAGATCTAAGAAATAAATTAGAATATTTCTTTCCAAAGCATTTGCCAGCTCCTACTGTAGTAGTATCATTAATTCAAAATATTATTGAGAAGAAAGTGAATGATGAAACGACGCCAGGTTTTAAGCTTCCAAAAATTAATGACACTGATGCCTTGATATATCTCTTGGACTTGTTGCTTCTCTACAATGACATTCACCCAGCCTATTTTGAAACTCTAGAAGGGAATATTGATATGAAAAGGATTTTAGATTTTTCTACGACCCTTACTGAAGGCCACACAGCACTGTTGAAATTCAAAATTGTTTCACTGTGGCTCACATTAGATAGTTCAGCTATATCTCTAAAAAATCCGATGTTCAAAGATCTGTTTCTAATTATGTTAGATGTTTACATGAGTGACGATGACAGTACATGTATAGAAGCTAAGGACACATTACGTAGTTTTTTCAAGAACACATCAATTTTTGAGGCAGATGAAGATGAAATTCACTTAATTTTATACACGCTGCGTAAATCTAAAGTTAGTCCACCGTCATTGATAGGTGATATTGTTGAATATGTTTTAGAAAACATTAAAGATTTAACTGAATATGTGAGAAACCAATTGGTGAATTTTGAAATCTCTGATGAAAATAGTGAATCATGCCTAGAAAAACTCTTCAATGATTTAATGGAAAATCGAAGCACGGAAGATAATGTATTTTTAGAAAACAAAATACCATCTCCTTTCATTGTAGGCTGTATGCAGTATCTACAATCAAATAAAGAAATAAAAAAGAATCTTATACATTTTCTATCTTCATATGTCGCGAATTTACTTCACAGTAACTATTGTCCTGAGCTAACCGAAGTTTTAATAGGAGATTCTAAACTAGATGTTAGAAATTACGTTGCAAGTTGGATAGGACAATCTGTATCTTTACCTGAAGACCTATTAGACAATGATAGTGTTTTGAAAAGTATTTCTAAAACTGTGATTGATAATGATGAAAAACATTTGATTAATGTATTTCCTTACCTGGAAGAGACAACAGTAGAAGAAAGTGATTTAATAGTTAATGAAGTCCCATACAAAGTTGATGTTACAAAAAGCGTTGATACTTCAGAATTATTGATATGGGCGAAATATTTGATATTCTGCACAGTGCGACTGTCGAATATGAATCAATTGAAAGAGGAACAGCAAAAAAAGATATCAAGTTATTTCCTATGTATTATTGCAATTGGTAGAAGACATCACATGGTGGATGTTTGTCGAACCATAATTTTAACTCTTTTCAAGAATCCGCAGCTCCTCAAGATCTACAAACCATTAGATTTACATAACAGTGAAGAAAACTTACTAGCAACGAAGTTTCTTCTGACAGTTATATGTGAGCATAAAGATATTGTCACTAATTTAGATAATAGGCATAAATTGCTGAAATCATATCAACAGAAGAACCATAATGAGATTGTAAAAGCTTTGATTAAGATTAGCAAGAGAAATAATGTGGATAGTGAACATACAATAAACGTTTTGGAAATTGTTGGATTGACTCTAGAAGATGATTTGCGAGTTCTTAATCATATATTTAGTGCAGACATGGAATCATGTGTGAGAGATGACAAAGAACCCAGTCTGGTATTAGAATTATTACGAAAATTGATTGAGAAATATTCAAAATTGACTATAGAACTTCAGCCCCATATATTAAAGAAGAGTTTAAAATTATACACAGATTTACTCACAAACAAAGATTTAAATTGTAATTTGAATAAGCTAGAAGATTCACTCGCACAGTATTTTGAATACAAGCCACATCAAGTATCACGCGTACCCGAAGATATTTTTAAACAATTCTTCTCTGCAACTTCTATTAGAAAGTCGACAGCATATCTTGCGTCGGTCCTACTAAAATTCGGTGCAAAATTCTGCAACATTTTTAAAGAACAAATTAAAAGAGCTGACATATTAAGTCAAAGAGAGTTAACATTACCATTAGGAGTTGCTGTTATAAATCACAAGCAATTCATTCTTGAAAACAAAGACTTTTTACAAACAATATACAATGAATACAAATCTAATATTGGCAAATTTCTAGAGAAACCCCACAAAGCTGGACAAATCTATATATCATGTTGGGAATTTATTAACAAACTAGTTCTTGAATGTATGGAATTAGAAGAATGTGAAAAACTATTCAATAAAACTCACAAATTTGAATCTTTAGAAATAAGTCACGTTCGTTTGCTACAAAATATATTTTTTAAAATCTGTATTACTGACAAAATCAAAAAGGATTACCTAACTAATTACTTCTTATCAATGTTGCACGTAACCAATATTGCGTTGAAAGAAGCGAAAGAAGCTAGAGTTATAAACGATTTGGTACTTAGTATACACAATGTTACACAAACATGTAAAGCTGTAGAAAAATTGAAAATTGATCAAAACTATGAGTTCAAGAGAGTGATAGAAAGTTCGACGTGGCAAAATTTTTGTAAATGCGTGCTTAAAGATTCATTGAAAGTCAAAACAGCGGACCAAGGTTACACATGTGGCCCTCAGTTACTATCCTTATTAACAACTTTAGTGAAGCTCTTTTATCCTAAAGACCATAGTGATATTGTGACATTATTCGACATGGTTACTTCTCACTCTGAATTTTTGAACGTGATGCTTAGTCATTATAGTACGGACATAAAATCAAGATTATTAGAGTTTGTTTACACGTTGATAACAATAAATAAGACAGTTATGAAATCTCAGCAAATACCTGTTTATTTGAGTGCGTATAACGCCACAAGAACTCCATGCGATAGAATTATTCTGGCCATATTATATTTCTATGAGAGCAATGGACAACCTGTAAACGAATATAAACCTTACGTCTGGGGTGATTCAGCTGCTAATTACTATGCTGTACGCAAAAACAGATCATCATCTTTATGGGCACATCCAACACCGAATCAAGTTTTGAATTTATTCGAGAAAGACATCATAGACAGAACTGTTAAAAATTTTCCTGTGATGCAGAAACTTCACTATAATTACGAATTACCTTTGGACATAGATTTGACTATAGAAAGTTCTTTGAAATCTGTTTTAACTAAACTGTCCAAAGAAGGAATGTATAAAGTTCCGAAAGATACAGAGACGGCAGTTAAAAATCTAACACTGAAAGAGAAACATAATAAGATAGTTGATGAAAATAAAGATATGGATATAGTATCAGTGTCGAATTTAAACGAAGATGAAGGGATATATGATCCTGTATTTTTATTCCCACTGTTGAGTCACCTTCTAGCGCCAGGGTCAGTGGCTTCATGCTTCAAGCTGCTGAGGACTGGTCTTCTCTCAGTGCCGGTGGTGGCGCTCAGCTCTCATTGCCCGTTAATGAGAGCGGCTGCTTATCACGTGCTGCACAGATTCTGTATGCTGTTAGAGACTGAAACGTAAGTAAACTTATAGAAACTTTTGTGCGTATTAAATTACATTGTGTTCAAGTTTAGTCTTTATTACAATTATAATACTGGTCAATGTTGTTAGCTACACCTATTTTACCGGTTTATAGTTTTGGTGAAAATACATATTGCATCTGTGTATAGTTACATCCTTTTGATACCAAAATGTTTAAAAAATTGCACTACTCTTAATAAATTAATTAATTATTTTTCTTTAAAAAAATTCTACTTCATGAATCCAATATTTGTAAATTTAAATGTAATATTATATTCTTTTCAGGAGGCACAAAAACGACAAACTATTCCTCAATGATTTCATGAATACACTTAGTCAGAGTTTATCTACTGCCATAAACAATCCAGATAACAACTCAGATGAACTCGGAGACTTGAAAAATCCTAGAGTACCGACAATTGATGCTCTGTATCTTGCCAGAGCACTTATGGTATCCACTGCACCTGCCGATCCATTATACAAACCAGTCAATAACTTCTTAATAGCAAAACAATTTGTAGATTTGTCTGTAGTACCGGATTTCCTAAGCCTGTTCCACGACAGTGATATAGAATCTACAGAGAGAAAAATATGGATTCTAGATATAATTAGAGATGGTACCAAAACTCTGACAGATGTTAATGTTGTATTTAAAACTATGAGTTTGAAGATGATCATGGACTTTTACAATTCAATTTTGAGTGATAGAAAAGTTAGAGAGAGTATATTGAATGTTCTCGGGTCTTTAGTAGCTATACCTAGAGCTTTTGAGATTCTAGTTGAAGGATACGGTTTACTATCTTGGTTGCACGGTGTTGTTAGACAATTGGGTAAAGGTGATAAACTTTTAGTTAGAGCTATACTATCTCTTATAAATAATATAATGCTTAGTATGATATTGAATTCATTTGCTAGAAATATTGCAGCTAGAAATAATGTTAATAAAAATGGAAAAATAAATGATTTTATTGATCTAAAGGCTAATAGGGATGTTGAAAATGAACTCTTAGTTATTTTATATGATCTATTAAGACATGTTGATTGTATGGACATAGAAGATGTTTTAGCTTATGTGAGGATTTACAAGATAATGTCTAAGGGAGTGATTAAGAATTCATCTAAGAAACAAATTGTTACGTTTGTCAGTAAAGTTGCTAATGTGTGTAATTCTGAATGTGTTCAATTATTAACAAAAGCGTTAATTAAAAATGATAGTGTTGTATTAAAAAGTAAGAATCTTGTGCAAATTGAAACTGACGATAAAGTTAGTTTAATGAATGAGCTAACAGGATTTGTACAGATGTACCTTGTTTAATTTTTAATTTACAAATAAGAAATAAATCATAATATTTTATCATGATTTTTATATTTGGATGGTGCAAAATTGGGAACATCGAGGTGCTCTTTCTACTATAGTTGATTATACCTATAGATGATTTCGAAAATTTGTCAATTTTAACGGTATTCTGTTTTAAAATTGTTTAAATGCGTAAAATATTAATTTAAAGATGAGTGTACAGCACAAATAATTTAAAGAAATAAGAATTTAAAATTATAATCAAATTACAATTTATATTATAGAAAATTTCCTCAAGCCTCCCACTGCTGGCGATCGGCAAGGTTCCCTCCCAGCCGGCTCGCAGCGTTGCCTCTGAATGGTCAAGCTGTAATACGCTGGTAGAAGCTCCCCGCCCGCTCGTCTCCAGACGCCTCGAGCTACAGAAATAAAGTATCTAATAAATAATAATACTGCAGACAAAAATAAATTACAATACAAATATATACACAAGTTTTTGTCAGTTCAAGCCTTGCCACCGCCAGTTGCTGCGTAGCCTCTATAACAAACTTGAGATGTAGGTACCCTTTGAATACCCCTGATCTTGGCTACTACAAAAAATAATGTACCTACAATAACTTTTTGATGTTTGATGAACCAATTGACTCGTCACCCCGCATTGCATTCTGTTGTAACTATAAATTACACGCTGACGATCTACTTAACCTACAACATGCCAAAACGCAAACGCCTGAAGAAACAATCATAGCAAAAATTCACACATCTGTTACTTAATTATACTCATAGATATATACAAACAAAGGTATTCGTCTCCTATCCAAATAAATATGACATATTGTCGAGACGTTTAATTAAAATAAATAGCTTCTCTTTATTCAATTCAAAGTGTCGTATATTATTTAATTAAAAAGGGCTTAGATGATAGTATATAGATCGGAACAGCCAGACAGACAGTATGACAGCGCAGCGGGTGAAACGCAAGGATATTTATTTTTCAGAGCAACATATTTAAAAATATATTATCATTATATCCTACTAGCTTTTTCGCGCGGTTTCACCCGTGTTCCCGGGATAAAATACAGCCCATGTTACTCAAGGATAATGTAGCTTTCTAATAATTTTTGAAATCGGTTCAGTAGTTTTTGAGTTTATTCATTACAAACATACAAATCTTTCCTCTTTATAATATTAGTATAGAAAACCACCCTAAACTCACTCTTTACTGAAGATTCACTAATATAACTTCCATCGTGACAAAAATCTTTGTCTGTCTCTCGTTACCTATGTAAATTTCAGACTTTATTTCTAGATACCCAGGGTCTATTATTTCAGAAGTGCTGAAAGTATCTATAAATTACCTAGTAGATATCTCCTTAGTTTGTTTACCTTTTATGGAACACAGTTATCGGGTGTGTACGGCAATTTCGTCAGGCCATGGGAACCCTGTAATCTCCCACGTGAGGCTCACAAAAGATTTAATATAGGTACCTACCAAATTGTGCTTTATATCAATCTCGTTTCATACTCGTTTTGTGTTCAACTATACAAATTATCCACATTGAACTGGATCTCTTTATTGAGTTATACTGTAGGTAGGTATTTATTTACAATTACTGTATATGTATCTATATGGTCCTGAATACGAGGTACTTGAAATGTTTAAGATGTTGTTTTAGTGTCATTTATACCACCACTTTGTTTGTGAAAAGTTAAAATGTTGGGGACTCAATCAATTAAATAAACGTCTGAATGGATTTGATGAAACCTGGCAAATAGATAGATATAGAAAATAGATAGATACCCTTATTCCAGTGTAATTTATCCCGGGGCAAAAGCAGGTGAAAGGTATTTTCATTCATAACATTTTGTAACTAAATATAGGACACTCCATCTTAAATATACAACAACACCCACAATAAGGAACTGAACCACATTTTCCAAATAACCATACCTAGGTCCTACATACCATTCAATAAGGGATTGAAAATATTGAAATCCCACGCTAACTGAATCACTGTATAAATCTCGCAATGTGTTACAGTAATACCATAGAATTACAAATCATATGGTATTCAAAGAGCTAACGGTCAATTGACGCGGCCATTTAAATGTATTTCCTAGCTACATGTGTATTCTTTGATTTCACGCCTTAGTACCGTCTTCTGTGGTACCGTTATTTAATGGACATGTAAATACGTTAAATAGTATAGATCGGTAAGCTATTCTTCTGTAATGTCTATACAAAAACTGTTCTAATTTTAAATGATTGGTCAGACACAGCTTATTTGGCTGTCGGGAAATTAAAAAGTTAAGTATTTTTTTTATCCTCATTTCAATACAATACTATTCCTATGGCTACTCTATATTTGTGGTTTCACTTTTTTTTATAAATGGAGGGTCTAAAATAGGCACACGCACGACCCCACTACTGTGGTCCAGAGGTTATAACAAAGCCATACCTACATATAGGCTAGATAACAATATTCATCCGTGTTCATTGTAAGGTAGTCAGAGATTAACCGACTTCGAAATTAATCAGTTACAAAGAGTTTCCTTTCCAATTCGGCATGAATAGAATTTTAGTTAGGGATTATTTTATTTTAAATGTAGATATGCTAACGAAGTCTATATCGTAAAGGACTAGGGTGTATGTTTATTTTTTTGTTATGAAGTACCTAATCTTTATGAATGCGTTGTCCTGAACAAAATATCACGTTTTCCAGATTTGCTACATTTAATCCTGTTCTACTAAACATACTAAAATTATAAATACGAAAGTTTGTAGGTGTGTTTATATATTGTTTGTTACAACTTAGCTCCATATCGGCTGCACGGATTTGCTTGAAAATTGGCAGACAGAAGTTCTGCATTAACACATAGGATAATTTTTATCCTGGGAACGTAGATAAACCGTGGAGCGAAAGCTAGTTTACTATAAAGTGATAGAAATTATAGTACCTCCATAGTCACTATTTATTTTTCCACTGTTAGTATTTGTGATGGAATCACCTTTATTAAAATTAATACATGTATTATTTGTATCTTATAACAGACAGGAAAGTACTAAATATTTCCCAAATGATAGTGACAATACACGCGTCTCGCATTCGGTCTGAGCGCAGGATTCGTTTGGCGCTCATTAATTCCTTTGTGCGTTTTGCACCGGGCGGGCGGATGGACGGGAGGCCATATTTCAAAATGGCGGACTTCTCTTATTTCGCCGCCAGTACCCTGTTTAACGTCCGAGTCGACGCATGCGCATATCTGAAACATCTTACAACTATACAGTACAGCTTTTTAAAACGTAATGTATTTAAAGAAGATAGTTTCGAATTTGGATTTCAACAGGCAGATTAGGGGTTCTCATTCTGTCAGAGCGACAGATGGTCAATGATTTATTTTTAGAACCCAACAAAACCCGATAACCAAACATTAGGTATTTTATATAAAATGTGAAACTCTAAACAAAATAAAATTAGCATCGACAAACTTATCAGCGTATGTATCTTTAGACTGAGCTTTAGACAGTGACATGACAATCTTACCATAGACAAGCCATTTGACGTTTTAGATATACCTAGATCGAGGAATTCAGATCTAGGTATTCTATGACATTATTCCCATATGTAAATGACCTATTTTCATGTAAAAAATGTTGCTCAAAGCTTGAACTGAACTTATATACTACCTCGAGTAGGTACAAGGTAAGTATATCTTGTATTGAAAGCGATAATATGATATAATTAAACTGCAATAATGAATTTGAACCTTAGTCCCTTACCTACTTATGAATTCGTTAAGGTAACTTGATATATACGTTATTAGTACATACCTTTCCACAAAGTCTAGACTGACCTTATTAAGCACGTCATAATTTCATTATATGTTAAAGAACTATTTTACCCTAATTTTAACCGACTTCTTGATAATCGAAAGCAAAGATAATGTTAAAAATAAAGTTGGGAGAGCTGACGAAGTACTTCTTGTATAGTAACCAATAATAAAAAAATGCTTTTTTATTACAGTAGGTACCTTCCGAAATAAATGATAGTAAAGCAACGCGCAAATAGCCAATAAAGTCAGTAGATGGAAAACAATCGTGAAAAACACCTACATTTATTTTTCCACCATCATGGTTTTAGAATACACGCAACCTTTCCCTTTCTTCAGTTATTACGTTTACATTAGAGTGAAAAAGACATAATAGGTCGACGGTTTAAAACCTGCATCCTGCATAGTCTCGCGAACGTCGCCGGCGACGCACGAGTGAACAGGGACGATTCGAAATTCAATTTTTTTATTCAACTTCCGAAAATGTCACGTTGGCGGTGAATTAAAATCTTTTTTACGTGTGATTGAAAAAATAAAATTGATTGATTGATTCTATGATTTGATAGAGGACGTGTTGAGGTTTTGTGCTGTTTAAATGTAGGTATGTTGTGAAAAAGTGTTTCTTGTTTTTTATTGTGTGAAATAATATTGTTTTTGTGGAAAGCTAAACAATTGATATCGAGGTAAGTGAATTGAAATAAATCTTTAGTTATTATTTACTAGATATTTTTTAGGGCAGAATTTTCAATCGCTGGACAACCTACGGTTAATTTATTCTTCAAGTTTGTGCAAAAACTTCTAATTTTAAATTAATTGCCAGATTCTGCTAATCTGGGAATTGAAAGAAGAATAATTATTTTACATTAGCTAAACCCAGCCACGTTTCGCTGTGGCTCAATTGAAGCCTCGCGAAATGATTAAGATTTTTCCGTTCTGGTGAAAATATATAGATAAAAAGTATATAAAAACACTCTTATATAAAAATGCAACGGTGTGTAAAAATTTCAAGATTTATCATCGACTATTTTTCGAGTTTTGCAGACAAACATACGAAAGCTGATTTATATATATAGCGAAAAGTTTTTAGATAAAATGTATCCTATATTATATTACAGGGCGAATCGGTCCACGCCAGGGTTACAGCGATATTGAGTAACAAACACCCACACAAACTTTCTCATTTATATTATTCGAATAACAAAAGCACAACACTTGTCTTGTAAAAGCCAGGAGGTGAGGTTATCTGAACTGAGGGTCGATCACGACCTCGAGTTTATGTCTTCATTTGGAGACCTTGTTAGAGTAGCTGGGAAACTTAGCTAGGTTTTTATAAAGCTGTTGGGAATGAAGTAAAACTATTGTGTACACTTTTTTTTTGTATAGGCTTGTGTTTGACCACGATCTCGATTCCTTCGAGGCTTTATGTGCTTACCACCTTCGGTCACACATCCCATAACATGGTGAGATTATGGTCAAAATTAGTAAAAGAAAAAGCGATTGTCGATAACATGTGGGTGGAAACTCTCCCGGCGTCTAGTGGTTCGATGGAGTGATGGGAATGGAGGAATGACTTTCAAAAATTCCTGTGCGCACTCCAATAGAAAATAGAATATCTCCTACAAACGTGCAGCTCTACGTATAAAAAGTATCAGTAAAAGAAAAATTGTTTTACGCGTTTTTCACAATTTCATTAATTCCCATCGCAAAATCCCATTCCTCCAAGTTTTAACTTTGGTATGGTTTTGTCTATGTGTTGATTGTCAGTCGAATCAGTTTTAACTCGCGTCTTATCCTTTACTTTCTCTTATAAGTACTTTATCTATCATACTGTCAAAACTACATCTCTATAAGTAAGAACAAAATGTTTCTAAGATCACCGACTTGCAAACCTAGTCCTTCAATTCACGCGAGCGAACAATCTGTCAATCCTAACCTAACGATCCAGAAACTCAAATTGAGTACCCGAACGCAGGTGAAGTTGTAGAAACGGCAATTTCACGGCAATCTGCCGCCGGCCACCGTCCGCGGTCCGTGAAGATAAATGTGCCTGAACCAGGCTTGATCCACTGCCATTATGTTAATGCGGAACCATCTCTGGTTTCGTTATTGACTTTCCATAGACGCAATTATCTATAGGCTGCAGAGTAATGAGGCTTGAGACGTTAAGTAGAGTATTGAAGATGGAAAACAGAATGAATTGAACGAGTAATGTGGTGTCGGTACTTTACCTCTGCCTTCAACGAGTCTAGGTACTTCGGTTTCTCGTTTATTATCTACAACCTCGAAACATGCCAATTGGTACAATTTGAAACAAGTTATGATGCGCGTAAATCATACATATATACCTAAGCTACGTCTGTTAGTTGCTATGCGTTGAAACGTGCGCTTGCGCCCCAGGCGTGAACAAGATTAATGCGTGTATATCTCGTGCTTACCATATACTATAAGATGCAGTATCCTCGTGATTGCGATTGGCATTTGTGGAACTATCTAACCACTAGTTTTCGCCCTGCGGTTTCATCCGCGTTCCCGAGGGATCTTATATTTTCCCGGGATAAAAAGTAGCCTATAACCTTCCTCGATAAATGGGCTATCCAACACTGAAAGAGAATAGGTACCTAGATAAGATTATATTACCCAAATAGTTCTAGATACTCAAAGGCCAAATACATCCAAATTAGTTTCGGAGTTAAGTGCGGTAATAATCATCCAAACTTTCACATTTATAATAATTAGTAGAATATTTTGTGGTGTTTTCTTGTGGTGACATATTTTTTACATACTTCGCTGTCTCTGTGAGGGATTTCAATGATGTTTGCTGACAAGTTTCAATGTCAGTGATAGGTTTTTCCTGGGCCAGCGTGATACCACAGATTAGTAAATAGTTACTACGTAAGTGATACATCCTCAGTCTTGTTTGTATGTAATGTTGTGTGTTGTCATGAATAAATGTTTTTCTTTCTTTCTTGTCATTCAGTCGTAATAAAATATTGTTTATTATTCAAAATACGCACCCTACAGCTAGACTATTTCGACGACAAGACGATTATTTCTCTCGGGCGGGAAATATTAATCAAGTCAGTCAAAGTCAAAGCCATTTATTCAGTTTAGGCCCTAGGAGGGCCGATAAAGTATAAAATATCGATATAGTTATTAAGTATTTTAACTAACTCGAATGATTTATTTATTTATTTTCCTTTGATAGAATCGACCGCAGGCCCAACCAATTGATAAGTTGTATGTAACTTATCAATTGGTTGATTTATCTCCAATTTATCCAATAAATAAGTTGACAACGGTTTGTCAATTTACTAGTACAGCAATCTGAAATACGATTAGTTAGTGATTAGCCGACACATAATTTATCGATAATTTTGTTTCTCGTGAACCGGTTGTTAAATTCTTACATAATAATTTTCCCCGAAGCCATTTAAGCAAGCGTCGATTATATCTGAGTAACCGAACACTACCACGAACCTGTGACCACGAGCACGAAGCCAGTGTATAAACTACACTAGTAGGTACCCGGGTTTAATGCCTTCACAGGTGTTGGCTTACGACACCGCAATGTTGACCTGTAGCTTAAAATCATTCAGGTTAATTAATCAGTAACTTTTATGAATATATTACGTGTTAGTATAGATTGATGTATATTTAATTGTAGAGTAGTGTCGAGTTATTATTATTTTATAATAATAATTGTTAAAACTTTGATCTAATTGTCAATACAGTCATCAAAAATAAATTAAAAATGAAACCATGCTGAGTTTAAATAATCCAATGCCCTTTAAAATATTAATATAATGTTCAATAGCAGTTGCCGGATCACACCGGCAAGATAGCCAGCCAGGCGGGTACTACAAAGTACCCTACCACCGTGGTATGGATTCCTCACGATGTTTTCCTTCAACGAAAGCTTAATCTCATGAACTAAATCACGGTATTCGACGTCACTACCACTGAGATACCGCGTTAAATAACTTAATATCTCGATAAACGAAGTTACCTATCAGTTTGGTAGTAAGTTAGTAACCCTGTAAAAAACTTATTACTACAAAAACTTTCAACGTAAATATCCGTGCCAGCTCAATAAACAAGGCTTACCGCATCGGTGTAGGTTACTGTAGTTTGTGATGCAGACCCTGATGCCGTGGCCAGTGATCAGTGACCACCCTCGCTGTAACATTATACTGGAGATCACACCGAGAGGTGACACGCAGAGTATCAAGATTATCAGTATGGATGCGTATGCTATCTTTATATCGGTGAACTTTTTATCTATATAAAAATCAATTGCCGCATGTATGAAAGAATATCACTAGAGAACGGCTCGACCGATTTGGCTGTTTTGTTGTTGTTGTGTAGTTTGTATGAATCCACTGGAAAATTCGGAAATTTGGATGATATTTTTGTATGAAAATCTTAATATTGTGACGTCAGCTTGACAGTTTTGCTGTCACGTGTTTTCAACAACAAATTCCGTATTTTTTTGCTAAGCGCACTTCTCATTTTATGTCATGTATATTTTTAAAGAAAATAGAATGTTTTAAGGAAATTATTTTATTTTATAACATAAGTACTTTGATATTTATATTTTATTATAATAAAGTTTTCGATCATGTAAACGATTAAAAAACATAACAATGAAAATACTAGAGGTGTCTGTTATTTATGTGAAAAATTAAAACATAATACAATCATCATCAGAAAAAAAAACAAAAATACCTATTTTTTATAGGAGTAATTAGTATCTCTATATTGTTTCTGATCTCAAAAAACGAACAAATCCAAAAGTCAATGAGGATGACAAGACATAAAACCACAATATATTTTCATCACTTTTTGATTGCTTCAAATAGCCGGCGATAATTTGTCTATAACCATGGTTTATAGCGTTTCGGAGAATAAATATTTAAACCATTCTGTGGAATTACGTTTCGATACGGAATTCTTAAATTATATTTATTATTTTTATGTAATTTGCACCTTATGCTTATAAGTTCTCTTATACACGGTTTTTTTTGAGAGATTTAATATTTTCCTGGGATTTAAATAATTCTTTGTTTTATTCCAAGGTATGATCTATCTATCTGCCAAATTAAAATCAAATCCTTTCAACTATCTCGGTGTGATTTAGTTCCAAAACAACTTTACAAGTTATATAGGATTTTTTTCACTTATAATAAAAGTAGGAAACCACTATAATTAAAAATTGATAGCATTAAAAATTGTTGTAATATGCCATTATGACAGTCAGATGGACTAACGGACGGACGTACAAAGTCGCAACATATGGGTTTCTTTTTAATTCTATTTTGGTACAGAACCCTAAAAGTTAGTCATAAAATAAAACAAATATTTGACATTAGATTTTATAAATCTTCATAAACTGCATAAGCTTTATGGCTTGGACCGAGGAATGCAAGTTTTAAACAACTCTATTAGCCATTATGTATGTGTGTAATTATCTATATATGTATGTATTTACAAAAGAAAAGTACTATATGTAGTATATCAGTTATCTGGCTTCCATAGTACAAGCTCTGCTTAGTTTGGGGTCAGATGGCCGTGTGTGAGGAATGTCCCACAATATTTATTTATTTATTATTTTAACAACCACGCGGTTAACCATCGATGGGTAATGGTTGCCGCTATAGTTTCTTGAAATTATCTATCATTTGGAAATGGAATACTATGTCAATTGCTTTGAGTGGCTGATGAAAAGAGTGCCTTATGATTAGTTAGTTAAGATTGATGTTAAATCAGATTTTACTTTATCACAACGCGGGGACTGCCGCTAAAACTATTACATAGCACTTTTTATCAACTTATTTTTTACTTATGCAGTATTTTTTTTTCTTTTTTCATTTTTTTTTCTTTCATATTAATAGATACCTATACACCTATATACTTTCTCACAAACAGCTGCTTACGTATTCGTCCAATTTCGGAGCAGCTCGTCTTAGGTTTTAATTTCGTTACGGAATTTCTTGATTCGGTCACCGCGCTCAAAGCCCGCGATAAAAGCTATATACAATAGCTCAAAAAAAGCTACTGGCTTTTTTTTATGTTAGGAGGCTGACAAAGAGCTATACGTTCCACTGATGGCAGGCTGATAGACTTTCAACTTGACTCACTATGCTATGGTTTCCTTTCGATTATTTTCATCACCAAAACTCAAGCTACGACCTTCGTCATGGTATTTGAAGTCATTACCACACTATCATCGATTCAAAATCGACATCAATGCACTTGATAGCATGTCCTCCTAGGTTTTGTGTGATTACCACCTGCGGCCACATCATCACTTACCACAGTGAGATTGTGGCCAAACACAAGCCTATACAAAGTAAAAAAAAAAAAACTACCTATTATTAATCACTCTAAGTCTGAACTATGGAATCATAATGATGCTCTCCTTGTTTTGCTTGTTGCGAGTAAGAAAGCAATTCGATGAGATCGCTGATATCGCTGAAGAAAGCGATGATATCGCTCCCTATTTGGCTTTAATTTTTAACAGATGTGTAGATTCAGGTAAATTTCCAGATTTGATGAAACATAGTAAAATATAGTAGTACCATTGTTCAAAACCGGAGATCCTAGGGATCCTTCTAATTATAGGCCCGTTTCCATTTTGCCAGCCCTTAGTAAAGTATTCGAAAAAATAATTTTATCGCACACATAGTGAGCAGTACGGTTTTACGAAAGGTCGTTCTACAATTGACGCTGGGGTAACACTTTTAAAAAATATCTTTAATGCTTGGGAGAGGTCGCAGAATGCCATTGATGTGTTCTGTGACCTATCCAAGGCTTTCGATTGCGTTGATCATGGAACACTTTTACGTAAACTTAATTATTATGGGGTAAAAGGCGTGGCACTTGATCTTATGCAATCATACCTTGGGCAGAGACTTCAAAGTGTCGATGTAAATAGGGTTAAATCGTCTGGTTTCCCTGTGCGGTGTACCGCAGGGCTCTATTCTGGGTCCTTTTCTATTCTTAATATATATTAATGACCTTCCGTTTTATGTTAAAAATACCTGTGGAATTGTACTGTTTGCTGATGATACCTCACTGATTTTTGGTGTTGATAGACTGAAATCCAATTATGACGATGTAAACGGTGCATTAACAAAGGTATTAAATTGGTTTACAGTGAATAATTTAGTTTTAAATGCAAAGAAAACTAAATGCATTAAATTTGCATTACCAAATGTAAAAAAAGTAGACTGTAATTTAATGTTAAATAATGAAGCCCTCAATCTTGTTGAGTCAACAGTATTCCTAGGGATTACTTTGGACTCAAAATTACAATGGGGCTCCCAAATTTCATCTGTTGCGGCGAAGCTCAGTTCGGCAGTTTATGCAGTTAGGAAAATTAGACAACTTACAGATGTAGATACAGCTAGATTAGTATATTTTAGCTATTTTCATAGTGTCATGTCCTATGGCATTTTACTTTTGGGGTAAAGCTGCTGATATAGAAACCATTTTTATTTTACAAAAGAGGGCAGTGCGAGCTATTTATAATTTGGGCTCTCGAACTTCCCTCAGAGATAAGTTTAAGGAAATCGGCATACTCACAGTTGCATCTCAATATATTTATGCAAACATATTATTTGTCTATCAAAATATTAGTCATTTTTAGTAAGCTTAAGGTAGTCATGCTCACTTTGAGGCACTCGGGTGAAACCGCGGGGGACAGTTAGTAAGAAATAATAATTGTGTAATTGATGACTATGATTATAGTGTAGAAGGATACCTAATCTTTAAATACCTACCGTAGGTACCGTGATACCTTTTTTATTTTAATATATCTATGGCGACGGTAGGTTATCTGACCAACTCAGCCAACTGGCTCGTCATAATGTTCCACTGGCATCATTTAGGTTTGGAACACTTAATAAAAACTGGACAAATGCAACACAATAACGGGAATTGAAAACAACTCAACGGTTTCCGACCACAGATCAGATAAAAAAAAGGTAAATATTAAATATTTTACGTGATTCAGTATAAATCAATTGGCTATGGTATCAATACTGGTTATAAAAATAAAAAAAAGGAATGAACGAAACAAATCTGGGACAAATATAATCAATATAATAAATCGCGTGACTTGGCGACATTTGCAAGATGGTATCGACTCGTACTGCGTTTATCAGTACAAGAAATAATGTTTTGTAAATGTAAGGTACAATTTACGTGGAAATTCTATAAGTGAATGTGGATTTTACTGCTTTAGTCCATGACCTATTTCAACTAGGTCACTGTTTGAAATATTGATGAATTTGTCAGCAAATTCTGGTGTCTATTTAAATATTATATACAGCACTAGCTTCCGCCCCGCGGTTTCACCCGCGGTCCCGAGTGCTCAGCGGTTTCGGAGCCTATAAGGAACATAAATACTTTCTCTTATATATAGGATTAGAAATGTTTACTACTGACAATAGGCCCGAATAGGTTACCACAACGAGCTGTCAAAGTCAAATTCATAATTAATAAAATAATTATCTTTCTTACTAAATTATTTTTTTTAAAAGTAACTAAATAGTGTACCTACTCGTCGAGTATTTCAATATTACAATTTATTATAATTAATTTATTACACATCAGCTATTGTTCTTACTTATTATTCCATTTATTTATAATATAACTCAGATTTTTAAGTTACATTTTTAGATATTAATTATAGAAAAAAAAACATACAGTCGAATTGAGAACCTCCTCCTTTAATGAAGTCGGTTAAAAACTCATCAAATATAAAAACAGATCCCCACTGGCAACGGGGACAGGGTCTCAGTCAGTGGTCTAAGCTCCAGGGTGAGGAACTTCCTCACTATGCGAGCCGTCTCCAGGAGCATTGCTTTCTAATTCTGGCTCTTGATCCAGCCGCCTAACGCGAGCTCCTTGAAGTGTTTTCGAGGCTCTTGGCCATTGTTATGTGGTCAAATCTGGTAAGCACACAAAAGCTTTTTTGTCGGCAAACAAGCATACGACCCGTCTGGTGGTAAGCGGTACCCATGTGGATGCTTGCAACAACCGGCTTGAATCACTCACTTACGAGCTCTGGCGACTCTACTCACTCGCAGTTCTGTAAGGTGGAGGTACTTCCCCAGCCGAGCTGCTGCTCTTTGAGCGTAGAAAGCACCTTGAAAGGTTATTGACTCCAAAGTGCAGTTTTATAGCAAAATGCAATTTGTAAAGTGGTATTGGAGATTTGCACGAAGAAAAGCTGGCTCCCCAACGTCAGGAGACACTCACAACGACGAGTAATGAAACAACTAATCTATTAAACTCCAATAAAAACTGGTTAAAAGAAGCGTACTTACAAACAGCCTGTCTTAGGCTGAGTGCCGACGGCCGCGCAATAAACGTAATATGTATAATTGACCTAATCGTAGCCTGTCTGAGCTATGCTGTATAACCAGATAAACTATATAATTTTAGGGTTCCGAAGACAAACAAGGAACCCTTATAGTTTCGCTGTGTCCGTCTATCAGTCTGTCTGTCATGGTCATCTTACTCGGAGATATCATGTTGAAATTTTACATAGTTATATGACGCAAACAATGTTATATAAGAAAATCGTAGAAAAAAATGTATTTAGTTCGCATACCACATCGAATGAGGTATCACTAAAAAGCTATTTTAAAAATATAGATGATTATCTCAAACATTTCTTTGTTTTATAGATTCGTTTATGAAATATCAGGGTTTAAATTTGTCATTTTTAGCTCTGCTTTTCCATCAGATATTTTGAGTTTCACGAAAAAGAGGATTACATAATTTTACGGCGACATCCCCCTTGTAAACTCGTAACACTGTATAATACATAGGTAGGTCGGCAGATAAAGATTAGCTCACGTTTTATATAAATTATGCTACTCGCAATTTCCTATGCTACCTTTAAAATAGTGTCGTGTTCAAACATAAATCGTTAACAAGATCGATAAGTATCGGTATATAAATATCGATTTATTGTTAATCGGTTAGAATCGATCGTGATTCTCCTTTAATGGCACCACCGCCTCGGGACCTGCACCTAATATGGTCACATTTTGTGTGCACTAATTGTTATTGGTATGGGATATCTTGCTATTTATACAAAAAATAATACGATTTAAGACTTTTTAGTACATCTTTCTATGTTGTTAATATAGCAATGCGTGTGTCTTATATTATTTATTTATTAACTACGTTTCCGCCCCGCGGTTTCACCCGCGTTATGATGGATCTTATGTTTTCCCGTGATAAAAAGTAGCCATGTGCTTTTCATGACTATAATCTACCTCTGTGCCAATCCAGATCCGTTCAGCCGTTCTGGCGTGATTGAGTAACAAATATTTATCCATCCATCCAAACTTTCACATTTAGGTATAATATTAGTTAGGATTAGTAGGATAGTAGGAAGTAAGATTTTCTCAGAGAAATATATACTTAATTTCATCATCATTATCAGCCGTTTTCGGTCCACTATTGAATATAGGCCTCCCCAAAGTGCGCCACTACTTACGATTCCTCACCACTCGCATCCAGGCCAGTCCGGCTACTTTTTTTCGTCAGTCCCACGCGGTCTCTACTTACGTTATTTATTTAATTTTCAGATACAAAATGTCGATAATTCTATTTGAAGCAGTATTTACTAGATATGAGTTATACTGGGGTGGGTTCGCGTGTTAAAATCAAGTATATAAAACAGCCAATTAGCAAGTCCGGCTACATAAATCACAAAAGACTTAATTAATGAAGTGCCTAGTACAGATCTTGAAGATATCGACAACATTTATTTACCTTGTTTGAAAGATGGTATCGATTGATTAAAGTGTCTGCTCTGTATGTGTTCTGTAAGTCCATCGCAGGTGAGTGAGCCAGACGACATACCGTCGGTAGCGACTCGTTTAAAACCACATTAGTGAGATCTGTAGATAAATCAGTTTTTTGTCACGGTGCCCGAGTAGGCGAAGCTGGTGTTCGCTTGGACAGAGGCTCTTAAACTTTGTCTTCTTGTCCCTTTTGTAGATTATTCTCAAATAACTTTTTAGGGTTCCGTAGCAAAAAAGAGCCCTTATGGTGCGATTCCGTTCGGCATATTTCTGCAACTACTTAAAAAATACCTATATTTTATTTTGTTTGCAAAAGGGACGTTTCAAAGTGTTATTTGTACCAGTGTAGAAACGATTCTATTTGCACATTCCAAAACAGGTTTTTTATGACATAGTTTCAACTGATGAAAAATGTAAAAAAAAATACCGTCTCCCACCACTTTATTTCCGAAAAATGTAAATCTGAAATAATTATGTAGTTGATATAAGTCAATATTAATATAACAGTAAAAAATAGAACGACGTTTCTAACTAGGTAAAACATTTTTTAGAAATCATTTTTTTTTTAAACAATATTTTTCTGGGCAAGCGTGCTACATCGTCGGCATCGTCTTGACTCCTTCTGGGGTCAGTATATGGCCAAACGTAAGCCCATTTAACATAAAAAAACCTACCCATAATAACTTTTTATACTTCCAAGGAAGATACGGAACCTTCAGGGCGCGAATCCGTCTCGCACTTAGCCGGTTCGCATTAAATAATATAAGATACAATTAATTCTTACAAAAAATACATTTTTGCTTAGATTATCTCACTCAAGAATTAGCAATCTCTCTCAAGATATTGCTTATAGCAATCAAAGTGTCTTTCTTGAGATTGATTTTATTTAGTACAATTGAATTTATAAGCCTTTTGTAATCCTTTTCTAATTGTTCCGTGTTTTCACCAAATGTTGAGAAACACTGGCCGAGAGCTTTCAGTGTTGCTTTGTGATTAATGTCTATAAACTGTTACCATTACTTAAATTTATCAAATATTCGATAAAAGCTATCTTGATACTGTTGAAAAATTTTTTAGAGAACAAATCCGGTCTTATTTTATGGAGTGTGTGTCTGTTTCTGTTATTAAAATACCAAAGTTACTTGCCAAATAAATTTAGACCTTATGAATATAATGCGTCCTCAACTTGAAACGTTGGGACTTATTTAATTGTACCAAAATTGTATGTATGTTTGATACTTATTTATGCCATAATTACTGAATGGATTTGGATGAAAACCCTAATCTTACTCTGTAACAAAGCGTTGGATAGATTTTATCCTGGAAAAACATGATTACGTTCAGAGACGTGGGCAAAACCGCGGGCGAGAATCCAATACAATTTCATTTATTTATTTATTTTATCATGATACCGTAAAATTTGTAGGATTTTCTTAATAAACTGTTACAATTAGGTAATTAGTTTTTTCATTGCTTTATATATACATAATACTAGCTGTCCCCCGCGGTTTCACCCGCGTAACGGTTTGAAATATACTTTACGACCGATTCTCAGACCTACCCGATATGCACACAAATTTTCATAAAAATCGTTCATGCCGTTTTGGAGGAGTATGGTAACTAACATTGTGACACGAGAATTTTATATATAAGATGATGCATATAATTACATATCTAGCAGTTAACGGGTAACCAAACACGCGAAGCCATTTATGTTCATAGACAAATAGACGACTGATATTTCATACCGTCTTGAATTTAGTTATACCTACTCAAACTTATATAATTACATACCTATTCTTATGCCTTTATTATGGAGTTTAATGTATTATTTTCGCCATATTTAGCGGGAATGCAAAATCATAACCATATCTATAGTACAGATTAAATACCTATTACTGTAGCGGCACGACACTAGTCGTTGCGTGCATCACTAAAATCGCGATGTCAGTATGCCAATGCTTGTTATGTGAATACTTTCGACTAGATATTTTCTGTAACTTATTATCTACTAGCCTTCCGCCCCACGATTTCACCTGTGTACCCCTATTTTACCTCCTCAGGGGTTGAATTTCCAAAAATCCTTCCTTAGTGGATGCCTACACTGTATGTTATCTATATATGTGCAAAATTTCGAATCTCTAGGTCTAGCGGTTTGGGCTGTGCGTTGATATATCAACAGTCAGTCAGTTTACCATTCTATATACATATAATACAAACCTTTTACTCTATCTATATCTTATTTATTGTATATTATATTGTATACATACACCTGATCTCCACGCTAGCTAAGTACCTACGTACCTACTATATACTAGATGATTTTTTGGTCACCGGCAATACTTGCAGCGGTGGAAGTACTCATCAATATGAACAACTTTTACTTTGGGACTAACTGTTAAATCACGAAAAAAATATCAGCTGTTCCATACAAAAGTTCAATACCTACTCGACAAAAATGTATGAAGCAACCATTTTATTTTAAGCGATATCAGAATTAGTCGCATAGTAAAAGTTGTTCATATTGATGAGTACTACCACCCCTGCAAGTATTGCCAGTGACTAAAAATTCATTCTGTATATAGACTATAGACTCGGCTAACTATCACAGAAGATGATGAACGTTCCCAAACGTAATAAATCAACATCTCACAGCTCCCAGCTGTTAGTTAAAGTGAAATATGATCTGTGGTTCGTGTAGTTAACAGCAATGGCGAACTTAATGAGGAAATAACTCATGTAATTGGAAAATAAGAGAAAAAGCTTCACTAAGTGCTCGGCCAGTGTTTGTAAAATAAATATTATTCCATGACTGTCAGTTCTTTAGGTTTTTTTTTATCATGGTAAGTGATGATGTGGCCGAAGGTGGTAAACACAAAGCCTAGATGTAACTTTAAGTACAGCTAATTGAATATACCGGTCAGGCGGGTACTACAAAGTACCCCATCACCGTGCTATGATTTCCTCACTATGTTTTCTATCACCGAAAGCTTCAGCTTGATAGGATTTCAAACCAAGACAACTTCGCCATGACATTCGACTTCACTATGATCGTAACTATCATCATTCTTAAAAAAGAAGTGGTCTTTTATATAAATAATCCACTGGTTTTAAATCTTGTTAATTTTCTTTCTGTTGTCGATTCAAAATTTAACAAATATTACTTACAGAACAATTTATTTATTTACTTCATCATGTATCATTATATCGCTTGAATGGGCCTTGCACGTGAAAGATATGCGCCGGCGCAACATGCGCCTGAGACAACCAAGTTCAATGAACCTGTGCAATTCGTCAGTTGACTGTAGGTAGACCAGATACAGCTATGTGTACAGTAACAATTTATTGGAAACAAAAGGAGCTTTCCATTTGGAAGTATTATTGATTTGATTGTTTTCTTTTGTGTAAATCATAGATTAGAAACAAAAAGTTTTAGATTACTATGATATTATTTGAGAGAGTTCTTTCTTACAACCTTCAAGCATCAACCACGCTGAGGGAAGCCTAGTTCAGAGGGAGGAAGTCTTTAATCAGTGCGTCCTACCTGTCATGACATACGGAGCTGAGACGTGGACACTCACGGTACGACTAGTCCACAAAATGAATGTCGCTCAGCGAGCTATGGAAAGAGCTATGCTCGGTCGGTATTACTCTGAGGGATCGAATCCGGAACGAAGTCATTCGCCAGAGAACTAAAGTTACCGACATAGATCAACGGATTAGCAAGCTGAAGTGGCAGTGGGCTGGTCATATTTGCCGCAGAACCGATAACCGTTGGGGTAGACGAGTTCTAGAGTGGAGACCGCGAATCGGCAAACGTAGTGTAGGACGCCCTGCGACTAGATGGAGCGACGATATACGCAGGGTAGCTGGCAGCCACTGGATTAAGAGAGCCGAAGATCGGGCTCAGTGGCGTATTTTGGGAGAGACCAACAGTGGACTGGTGTAGGTTGATGATGATGAGGCTTAGGTAGAAAAAAAGACTTTCTCCTTTTTGAAAAACCATTTACGTGATAGGAGCTAGGATTTAATTTCACTTCAGTTCACCACCCTTTTACCCTGAAGATCCTGACACTGATGACTGACTGGTTCCAAAATAAGAGAGACAAAAAGCATTAAAATCGTTTCTGAACTTACCGAGACCATCGGCCACACCCGCATACCACTGTGTACCCGCACTTAAATCTTAATTAAGCAATAACGCTGGATATAGGCACCACAATGTCGGTGTCCACCTTAACTCATGAAACTTTGAAGAACCAGTTCTTTAACCTCCCTATTGTTTTACTTTCCTTCCTTGAACCGAAGTCCAGTACAAGTTTGATCCGACAATTTGTCTTTTAAACGGACATGTACAATCCATTGCGCCGTACGTTGGAATAGTTGGTAGAATTAATGGGAGTAAATAAGAAATGTATGGGGATGTATTCGATTGATTAGTTGTTGGGTGGGATGGTAGTGCAGGGAGTAGCCTGAGGGTGCACTCTCTGGTTCGTAGTACCTGAGACCTGTATGGTCGGTGTAAGACATGAGTTGGGAGAGTGTTAACTTATATAAAACTGTTAATTGGCAACAAATTAAAATGTTCTTCACGTAATGGACGATTTGCTTCAATGGCGTTTTACATAGTAGTCATTTTGTTACAAGATATTTTTACTTCGTAAACCAATGTACCTTTTATATTGTGTACGAATTTCTCCCAACCATAGACCATCTCTTAATCTATCTGACTGATTGGTATCACCGACGAATAAGTGCTTTGAGTAGATGTTATTGAGATTTCAGATTTCAGTTTTGTGTTGGCTGATTATTATTGATATATTTGGTATGTTGAGCTTAATTTAAGGCATTAATTCTTCATAGAGTTCCCAAATGCAGATGTCTATCAATCAACCTGTCTCAATTCACTTGTACCAAGCAACTAATAGCTTATTAAGGACGTTCCAGAAATATTTTCCGATGGTTACAGTCGACCGGTGCAGCGGACGGAATGTATTAATTTTGTATAGCCACAGGTACATGATGCATTCTTGTACCATCCACCTCTCAACATACCTCTGGATAACTTGCTACTTTTTTTATTAAGATTTCATGGGAGTTTCAAAGATATTTTTAATGTATTTCTTATGTAGTTTGAAGTTTATTGATCTAATATTATCTTTGTCTGTACTTATATACTAACTTATTAATTATTTACTTACTATATTTAAACTAGAAATAGCAATCCCTATATTTCTAAAATTATTTTAATAATGTTTAGTATAAACTTATTATGCAAGGTTCACACCTTGGACCGCTATTCTTCCTTGTATTCATCAACGATCTACGTGCTGACATAAATTAGTATAGGGGTACCAATGTTCGTCAAGAACTTTTCGCTTATAAATCGACATCCAATATATCAACAAGTATATGTTAATACTATAAAATTTTATCCAATAATCTTGATTAAAAACACCTTCATCAACTCTTATCTGTCTTTGAACCTTTGCCCATGTAACTAAAACAATACCGTAACGAAAGATACGTTTAAATCATAACATACAGCCACTACTTATGTCATAATATATTAAATATATAGTCTCTTTCTCGTTCAACTGGCCAGTTTACACAATCTTGTGACAAGTGGTCACTTGCAACAAGTTACTTACTTTTAAGCTGCTTACTTACAGAATGACATATATATTATAGAGATCGCTCAACAAATCGAGAATTTAACCGAAATTATATCATTTGAATAGAAGAATTTTGAAGGCGGCCTGACATATAGGTAGACGGTCCACCTGATGATAAGTGGCCACCGTCATCTAAGGACATTAGCAATACCAGAGAGATTGCAAAGCCTAAGACAACTGACTAAACTGGACAAAATTAATGAGAATTAAGCTCCAAAGTACATTTGATTTTTTCTAAAATAATGATCACAGAGTATCTTGTTAATTCTTCTTAGTTAAAAGCTATTAACCAAATCAGAAACGTTCATAAGGAGGTACCTTATTTGTTCCTGTTTAGGTACTACAGCAGATATTCCCAAAATCACTAGATTTCATCCTCAGTTTTCATTTTACTTCGTGTGAAATCCACCTTATGTGCTTTATGAAATATTAATGCTATCTGGCTGCGCACGCGCAATTAGTCCGCCTGAAGCTGTGGAGAGGAGGGGGGAAACTGACACTTCGTTACAAACTGGTGTGACATGTTATAGAAAGCCAGCGATTTCAATTTAAAGTGACGTGTGGTAAGTACTTATTATAAATGGTTTATTCTTTAAATGTCAATTCATTCTATTTTTTAGTTTACTAGAACTGTCTGTCTCATCCAGATGATAATTTTCAACAACGACTACTATAAAAGATGCAGTTACAAACTTGAAAAACATTAAATATAAATTAATCTTATTATATTAGAATCTTTATCTCTCAAAATAATTAGAGTAGTGCATGCAATTTCCAATATGAAGAAGAGACAATTGCTATTTAGTTGTATTCCATAATCGGTATTGATATTTTTTTTTATCAAAGATTACCGGTATTTGTCTTGATATATAAGTAGATGAATGCGAAGATTACGTTATTTTTTTTTGTTTATTTTTTTCTGTTTAACAATACATTTTCTCTTATAATCATTCCATCACTTACGCAACGAAACCTGCAATTTGATCCACAATTAGATAATAACACCTACTCTATACAATGGCACAATATTGCCGACTCACGAACCTTAATATGGGACCATTAAAATGCCGGAAATAATTTTGAAATTTTTAAGCTAATAATTCAATTATGTAGTTAATTTTGTGTATTTTTTTTAATGGAAACCTGTTCGATACATCACCTATGGAATGAAATTTTAAAAAACTAAAAAGAAAGGGATTGTAAGTTATCACAAGTGGAAGTATATAAAGTTGTGTTTCCACAGGGGATGTATACCAAAAGGGATTTTCTCTTAGAGTATTGATAGAAATGTTGTTGTGTTACGAACATAGTATTTTCGAACCAATACTATTATAATTGCAATTACTTAAATTGCCTATTTAAATTACTTATTGAAAAGTTTATTTTCGTCAGAATCTATTCTTAAGTTTCGATTTAAGTTCTCTTTTCTCAATCTCTTTAATCCAATGTCATTTACCGACATCGCTTTATTGACGGTTTTATTATTTGACGGTTGATCATTTACATACAAATAGTGCACGCATGGGCAATAAATATATAATATTCATTCCGATTAATACCTATTGCGTGTTTGTTAGTATTTGTACGTATCTTTGATAATGGCAACGCAATTTAAATTCTTATTTAGGGAGCTTTCTTTATATGTATTTAGTTTTTGCGTTTGGTCTAAGATGCCTATGATGGAGCACGCTTGCCCAGAAAAAAACCTATTCAATATGGCCTTGAAAGTCCCAAGATTCTAGGAGTCAGGAAACAAAGACGCCGGGAGCAAGTTCCACTCCTTTGCTGTCCGGATTATAAATGATAGATAATGAAGTAAATTCAGCTACTTTCACTTTACACACAGTTAAAAATGTCAATTACAGGTAACAAAAAATAAAACTAAATTGCATTTTAATAGAGCATGTAATAAATAAGCGGGCAGTGTTAATATTTCAACGCGAGATAGCATCAGCTGTAATTTGGATGGAGGTAACTGTCCGTACAATGGGTCTCTTACAGATAGCTGATTCACACTAGCGAGCAGTTTTGGGTAAGGTTGTTTTTTTTTTTTGTTCCTTTTAAAGGAACTGGCTCTTATGTGCAACTGCCGAAGTACACCGGTAGGTGCTTGCCGGGCGATTGATTTTCATCTTAAGGGTGGTAGCCAGCCAGGCGGGTACTACATAGTACCCTACCATCGTGCTATAGTTTCTTCATGATGGTTTCCTCTCACGTTCTTCGTAAGATTCGAACCTTTAACTACCAATGAGTTATCATTCAATGTTTTATCAATTAAGAATTGCCTTGTTTTTTAATTAATGGTATTTATAATTTGTAGTAAAATTTATTTATCAATTATCTATACTTAATATAATAATATTATAAAGCTGAAGAGTTTGTTTATTTGTTTGGTTGAACGCGCTAATCTCAGAAACTAATGGTTCGAATTGAAACATTATTTTAGTGTTATCCAATTTATCGAGGAAAAAGGAAAGAAAGGAAAAAGTTGCCTATAGCCTAGGCAACTTTTTATCCCGGGAAAACATAAGATCCCACGGGAACGCAGGTGAAACCGCAGGGCGGAAGCTAGTATTTATATAATTGCAACACTAACATTATGAATACATACTTAAATACTCATTTAGTGAATAAAAAATGAATACCCTGGGACATTCCTTGTAGGATAATATTTTTTTAAGCTATTGTATAGCTTTTATCGCGGGCTTTGAGCGCGGCGACCGAATCAAGAAATTCCGTAACGAAAATAAAACGATACATATCACATTCGATATTTATCATAAAACATAAAACTCTATTCTAGGCCCTTTTCTATTTTTAATTTATATAAATGATCTTCCCTTTTATGTCAAAAATACCTGTGGAATTGTACTGTTTGCTGACGATACCTCACTGCTTTTTAGTGTTGATAGACTGAAATCCAATTATGACGATGTAAATGGTGCATTAGCTCAGGTATTAAATTGGTTTACTGTTAATAATTTAGTTTTAAATGCAAAGAAAACTAAATGTATTAAATTTGCACTACCCAATGTAAAAAAAATAGGATGTAACTTGGTGCTAAATAATGAATCTCTCAATCTTGTTGAGTCAACAGTATTTTTAGGGATTACTTTAGACTCAAAATTTCAATGGGGCACCCAAATATCATGTCTCGCGGGGAAGCTTAGTTCGGCTGCTTATGCAGTTAGAAAAATTAGACAGCTAACAGATGTAGATACAGCTCGATTAGTTTATTTTAGCTATTTTCATAGTGTTATGTCCTATGGCATTTTGCTTTGGGGTAAGGCCGCTGATATAGAAGCTATTTTCATTTTGCAAAAAAGAGCGGTGCGAGCAATTTATAATTTGAGTTCTCGAGCTTCCCTCAGAGATAAGTTTAAACAAATTAATATCCTCACAGTAGCATCGCAGTACATTTATGCAAACATATTATTTGTACAACAAAATATAAGTCTTTTTGTAAAAACAAGTGACATGCACACTATTAATACTAGAAATAAGCATAAACTTGTAACCTCTGCTTATAGACTCCAAAAAGTGCAAGGTTCATTTTTGGGACTGTGTACACGCTTCTATAATAAGATCCCTCCTGCACTTTTAAATTTGCCATTACATAAATTTAAGGAACATGTTAAGTCTATTTTAGTACAAAAGGCATACTATAACGTTAATGAATATTTAAATGACGACAATGCTTGGGTGTAGCGCTCGCTCTTGCAGGATAAATTTTATGTAATAGTCTTAAGTTTGTTTTGAAAAGAGTAATTGCTGAGTTTCTTGCCGGCTCTTCTCAGTAAAAGCAACCTTCCGAACCGTGCGTTAGAGTCTGACTATTCTTAAGTGCCTGTGAAGGCCTATTTGAATGAATAAATTATTTCAAATTATTTCAAATTTCAAAATTTCAAATTTCATGGCGGATATCTATAAAAATATTTTTTTTTGTATTCCCGAGATATCACTTTCGATAATTTTCTATCGTTAGCGTGCGATATGCTATGAGTAAGTATTGAAATATTAGATGTTTTTGTGATATTTTCTTTCGATATGAGATTCGATATTTTTATCGATGTCGATATTATTATCGAAAGCGCGAGAATCGGCCTCCTGCTCCGAAATCGGACGAATACGTAAGCAGCTGTTTGTGAGAAAGTATATAGGGGTATAGGTATCTATTAACTTCAAAGAAAAAAAAAAGTATATAATTAAAATTGCATAAGTTGATAAAAATGCTATGCAATAGCTTTAACGCGGCAGTCCACAACGTCCTTGTACCACTTGTACGTAAGTTGATACAGTAATGTGAATTGTTTCTAACCCTTATCTAATGATCTAAGAAATTTTATAGTTAGTGAACGCTTTGTGGACGACTTTAACTACTGCTCTTGATTTATTGACCTATAAATGGAATAAGACCTTATTTTGCGGAATTTCTTCATTAATTACGGATACGCAATTAGATTTGTTTTATAGATAATAATTAGTTTTGAGAGTCGGCGTGATTTGGTACATTCTTAAAAATAAAGAGCAGAGCAGGTATATGTAAAGGTTTAAAAAATATAAAAATATGGCTTTACAACATGTCCCAATAAATAAATAAATAAAATAATAAATAAACATTTATACTTACGTAGGTAAATACGTGAAGTAGAGTCATTGGGGTCTACCTGGGTAATATAAAGCGTTTTTAAAACATTAACTACTTCTCAGTCCTTTTTTCTTATATGGCGTTAGAAAGTGGCAGTATTTAAAAGCTCTAGTATTTCAAACAGATGCATTTTCCAGGAACAATATGCAGAATTTTGGAATGTGGCTGAATATGTCTTTTGGATTCTGGGACACAATGCTAATGGTCGAAAGAGTTTAATTGTTTTTTTTCCATCGCGAATTACTATTGCCTATTTATTTTGCGCTGCGTCCTATTTTTAAGCCCGGTGCTGGTATTTCCTTTAAATTCTAGTTTTCAAAATTTGGAGATGGCAACCCTGACGTAAATGTTCAAGAAGTTATACCTTTATACAAATAGGCCTTGACAGGCACTAATGAATAGGGTATTACACCCATTTTTGAAAAGTGTCTCAATTCGTTCCTAAGGTGCTAATAAGCCACCAAAAAAACTCTACGGTCATGACGTTATTTGGTGTTTTGTAAGTAAATAAATGTGCTGATATTGGTATCAATTGGACTTATAAAAAATTATAAATTAAAAATGAGCTATTATCCTTTTTATTAGTGTACTGTTCCTGAATGCATGAATACTAGTGTAAAAATAGTAATAATAATACTTCAGTTGACACTTTTTAGTTTACATACAGCACCGTATGACGTCATTATAATGGCGGCTACTATTTCGTTTGATTAGAAACAGATTAAAAAAACTGAAAACTTTGAAATTAATTTTAAAATTAATTAAGTTATTTTATGAACTAAAACTAACATTTTCCGACTGCTTATTGCCTAAGCTATCTAAATTGTACATTTTTAGATTTTCCTCATATAGAGTAGAATACCCTATTGTCAGACGTTAACGTACGAATCGGAAGGTTTCTTTTTTTTGAGAAGAGCTGGCAATAAGGCCGATTATCAGCACTAGACCCGAATGGCGCCCACCCCTATAAAAGAGACGCTAAATTGTTGTTAATGTGTAAAAAAGCGAGTGTTTTTTTACAGTGTTACTATAAATAATAATGTACAGTTTAAACTTAAATTGCATATTGTACTAGTTCGTGTGAACACTTATTGTTCAGAGATAAACTCAGTGATTATGACCTTTCTCACACAAGAAGAAGTTAGCTTACATGTAGCTATAAATTATACTTGTTAATTGAAATAGTCTACTATATTGATAACATTTTATGTATCTACACAGACTTCTATGTGGTGATATCCAATGTGTTGACCTTGAAGAGCTCTTCCTACGCCCTTTTTGAAGAACTTCATATCGTAGCGCTGAGGGAAACCGTAATGGGGAGCTAATTCTATATCTTATATGCACAATAGGAACGCCCGACTGAATCGTTATGTGGAAGATATGTCCATATCGGCTAAGGGGTTCAATCATTTCAAAATACAAGTGTTTTCGCGACGATGCTATCTAATATAACATAATCAATTCGCCATCAACGTAGCCCTGATATACCAAACCACGGACCATTACTCCCACTACGCCGGCGGCAGTGCGCGCGCACCTTACGCTTTCGAAATTCGAACGATAACGGTCAATGCGCGCGTGCGTTGCGCTGCTCTGGCGCAGACCCTTTTTGTTGTTTGGACGTGCTTTAGCGTTGTCATGACTAAATATTCAAGCTACTCTCAGTTTTTTTTTCTCAAATCGATAGAGTAGGTAAACTATTTTTTTTTTAACGCTTTAAGTATATTAGCTTCTCTTGTATTTAACTAAGAAACAAACTTACTAACTAAGTATGTAAAGGGGAGTCGATTTTAATTATTTTGCTATTCGAATTTTAAGTTTTGCTGATGGAGATATTGTGAGTTCGGATTAGATTAGATTACACTAAACTCATATTCTATTCCGTCCGCAGTTTCCGCGCTTCCCTTAGTAATTGAATTTCAGAAAATACTTTCGAAGTAAATTCTTACGTTACAAAAGGAAATATCCTCAGAATTTCATGATTCTATGACCAATAGTTTTGGTTCTGTGAACCATTCTCATTTTCATGAAGGTAGAGCACAATCTTGCTAATAGTCAAAGTCAAAGCCATTTATTCAGTTTTGGCCCCAGTAGGGCACTTATGAAGGTCGAATTTACTGAAGCCACCACCGGTTCGGAAGTCAGCCTTCAACTGAGAAGAACCGGCAAGAAACTCAGCAAGGTTACATTTTTTTATTATTGTTTTTTTTTAATTATCTGACTATTGGCTAAATCTTTTCAAAAACAGCAAAATGTACAATAGGTACAATATGCAATTAAAACAAAACGAAAAATACCAATATAAAGCAAATAATAAAATGTAACGCAAACAAGTTCTTATTAAATAACAGCGAATACGCCAATAGAATTTAAACCTTAAAAAAAAACATACAGTCAAATTATTGAGAACCTCCTCCTTTTTTGAAGTCGGTTTAAAATCCACAAAATCCACATGGAATGCGTTATGCCATTCAACTTATGTCATCTGATATTAGGTATTACACGCGGTTTCCCCGCATTTCCGCGATAAAAAGTATCTACTTCAAGAATTGGGGTATCAAATGCAAAAATATTTTTTCAAATCCGACTGGTAGGTACAAAGTAGTATCACAAAGATACGGTAGTTACACAGATAGCGCTTTCAAACAAACAAACAAAAACTTCTTACCTTTATTATATTAGTATAGATTTGTACAAAAATATATTAAAAACCATTGAAATGTGACAAAAAAGAAATCAAAATTATGTACTACCAAGCTATTTATAAAATGATTTGGTAACAGAAATTTCCCACGTTTCACAATTAATATGATAAATTAAAAAGAAAATTGCCAAGTGCGTATCGGTCACGCATTCACTTAGGGAGTTGGAGGTGAATGTTGAAAATTAATAATGTAGTGTAAAACTGATATGGAAATTATAGATTGATAGATTCTTGTAAAGAGTTACTTTGTTGTGTAGCAAACAAGTTTATTTTACACTTATAATGTTATAATTATGTCTATGGAAGAGCGTTAAGTGTTAACTAACCTACTAACTTAGTTTGTGTATATAAAATCTGTCTGTAATCTGACTGACTGTACAGCCCAATCCGCTGCACCTAGAGACTTAAAATTTTGCACATAGATACCTTATACAGTGTAGGCATCCACTAAGGAAGGTTTTTTTTAAATTCAACCCCTAAGCGGGTAAAACATTAAATTAATATATTAGTATACATAGAATTCCTAAATATTGTTACTAACACTTACAAATTCACTATGGAATGTCCGAAATTAATGTTTTTTTTTTACTGTACCACACTTTTTTAATTATCGAACTTATCATCGTGCCTACTATTTGTATCTTTTTACTGTAATGGACGCGTGTCGATGTGATGCGATGCGATGACGCTGCGATATCATGAATGCGTTGCTTCGCGATGCGATCAGAATGCGTGATAGCACTGCTATAGAATAATGATAGAATATAATAGTATTGATTCGATTCAGATTTAAAATACTTTGTTGCATTATTACTTTTCACTATGTATTTATGACTCGGCCATCTTGTTTTGTTCCCGCCGAGCGGATTGTGAAAACAAATAAGTACAGACGAACTGGTATTTTTTTTTTTTTGCGAATTATATTTAGGTATTATTTGAGGCATTTAATATATTATTAGAGACCCGTAATATAACAAAGATATTCAATGTAAATAATAGTTACGGTAATGGGAGCCGTAGAATGGATTAATAGAGTCACATTTAAAATATTAAGCCAGAGTTAGCTTTCCAATGAAAATCTTTGATTTTCCCCTTCCAATTTTTTTTAAAATTTTAAACGAAAAAAAACTATTTTCTACAAAACAACCGACAATTTTTGATGATGAATGTGGCGGCCCGATATATTTCATGTCTGGCAACACTGGTCAGAACTCTGGCCGACACACGTTTGGCAGTTTATGACATTTTTCGCGCCTTTTGTAACAGCTCTACAAAATAGACTTTGACTTCTCAACGACTGACAAAAGGAGATTAAAATAAGTTTACACCTACGTTCGCCTTTCTGTTACACCAGACTCCAACCAAAGTAACTTTCCCCAAAATGAATATTTCTTTCATCTAAGACTTTTCTTATTATAAGTACCAAAACTTAAAAAAACACATAGTTTTTTGTTCGATTTGACAATGGAACGAGTTGCCTAATGCAAAATCCTGGGGCAACTAGACCCATTGGACTAGAAGAATTTGGAACGAGTTGCATAAAGGAAAGACCCTAATTTTCATCCCAATGCGTTCACCATTTAGCACAGATGTAAATACTATTTATATTTACTATTTATTAAGGGTAATTGAATGAAAACATAACCAAATATAAATATGAAGGTATGTACGTACATTCGGAAGATATAAGTATGCAATATCACTGTCCACGATGAAAATAAAGTAAATAACATTCTCATACACGGCCGTGATGCAAAACCGAGTCACGTTACTATAGAGTTGTCAGTTCGAGGTCGGAGTTGCGAAATTTAAATAAACCTTAACAAAAACTATTTTCTACTTTACTGCATAGAACATACAGTTTATAATAACTAAACAATATTTTGTATTCACATACCATGTTCATGACCCATGAACAGAAAATATACCATATGTTTTTTTGTGTTTTTTAATGTGATTTTGAACGTTAATAAGTTTGATATAAAGTATTATATTGATTAAAGTTATACAGTTTAGTATGAATAATGGGAATCATGATTTATGGCCGATAAAGAATTTTACATAAGCATTTTATAAGGTGATGTTTTGGATATAAATTATCAGGCTTGTCATTTTGTTATATCTTAATTATAATCATAAAATATTGTGTTGTTATGCGAGTATTTCTTTAAATGGATACTGAAATATTTCGCGGACCCGAAAAAATTGGTATAATAAAATTCACACATAAACCAAGCCTTAATCCAGAAGTGAAATCAGATTCTAAATTCAAAACATTTTTAAAAAGACTTTACTAAAAAGTTTTTATTAAAAAGTATTCTTAAATAATTATAAAATATAAACTACATTGTATACGGGTTGATACACCAGCTGTATAAGATTGCACTTAGGTACTTATTTATTTTTTTTCTTTTTCCACATTTTAAAAGAAACGTATACATTTATACCATTCGAGTTACTTCTAAAGCATGTTTGTGTGACATTTTCTTTGAGCAAGGCCCCGTCAGTTTTAATATACAAAGGGAAAAACTCTCCAAACAGTAAATTGAGAATACTATATTCAAAGAGAAAACACGGCCAGAGGAAATTTTCTATATATTATAGTTTGTATTTTAAATATATAGCTTGTTCGAATCAAACAATGGCGTTATAAAATCAGACATGTTTTCGTGTTCATCTCCATACAAATAACATCATTTACTAATTTACAACATTCATAATTGATCATTTAACGGCTGTTTGTGTCGCAATTGTTTAAAAAACCATTTAAGCATCATCAGGTTGGAAAGCGTCTCCAATCAGATGGGTTTTATATGCGAATAATTTTATGGTGTTCAGAAACTTGTTTCTCATTCGACAAAAGATGTTTTTGGAACCCGTTATTGATGGTTCGATAACTATAGGTATTATGTTATAAATTATTATGTTAAAAGATTATGTTGATTGGTTTTAGAATGGGAATTATGATCGTTGTAGTGAAAGTGGCACGTTCGTATGTATGTTCACTTACTTTGTTATAAAGGTCCAATTTGTAAATTCGATTATCTTGGCATTTGCTCCGAAAAGTTCTAATGAATTTTACACACATTGCAAAAATAAATAAACAGGATGCTAAATAAATTGCGTGCATGGATAAGTCACTAACAAAAAAAAAAAAAAATTTAAAATTTTATTCGAATAAGTCTTGATTCACCGATTTATTTTTTCTATGTATGTTCTCATTTTTTTTTTGGTAGGTATAGTTAAGTTTATTTACAGTATAAAATGATACAGTCGCTAAGAAAAATGATTGTTTCTATGCTTTAATTTTTTGACGCCAATCGATGCTATTCGTTATAAATCGGTCATGCCGTTTTGGGGATAAATGGGAACATTCGTTTTGTGAACACACAACCTCTCACTCTAAACTAAACGCATACACCGTCTCCGTTCCGTCACCGCGTCGTGGGTAATAAAATAAATCTTGGGATATTGACTCAATAGGATTATAATATTTATAAGATATCTCAGAAATCATTAACCTCTTTTTTCATACAATTAGTATGGACGTGAAATCCATTAAGTATTTTTTAACAAAGCGGGTTCGTTAGTAAATACAAGAAAATTACTGATAAATGAAATCTTTAATTCAATTCAAATATCTTGATTCACTTCACGTAAGATGATCATTTAAATCGACTTACAGAATTATCTTAATGCACAGGCGCCGACCACCGACGAGGTGCGAGGATGCACGAAGATGCACGAAGATGGTGTGAACTGCTACTTATACCACAGAATACATTATAGTCGTATACTTTAGCTGAGTCATTTGACAAGGCATTTTCAACTTTTTTGATTTTAAGTTAATGTTGTTTCTAGGTTGCAGTCTAGTCGAGTGGGATTCGAGGATTTATTAGTTGGTATATCTATACAATACTTACTAAATCTGAATTAAACATTAGTTAAAGTATTAAGGTATCTATTTATTCAGCTCCTTCCTACACTTCATTAGTTGCTTTAATTTATTCTATTGATTTCATAATATAGTTTCTACCAAACGGCATTATCGCATTTCCGATGTTTTTTTTTTCACGCAATAAAAATAAATGTAATCAGATTTATTAATATCCTATATTAAATTCCAAGGTACAATCTATCTTTATGCAAAAATTTGCAAAGTTTGTGTAATATTATAATTCTTATTATTATTAAACAAACTCTCTCTTATAGATCGATCATAACCTGGAAAACAAAGTATACTTTTATCCCGGAAAAACAACAAATCCTTCGGGATTATACACGATAGTAAAAGTTGTTCATATTGATGAGTACTTCCACCCCTGAAAGTATTGCCAACGACAAAATAATCACTCTGTATAATAATATAAGCAACATTGAACTTAATAAACATACTTTTTTATTAACTATAAAACTAATCTTTGTAAACGGAGGCATTCATCCAGAATAAAATGAGATACAAACAAATACAACTCGGGTGGGCCGAATGATCACAGGTGATCTCATATATCCCGGGAGCCCTGTCTGTGCCACTGTGGGCAACCGCGTGTCAGGGGCTTGCTTAGGCAAGCTGTCAAATTAATTATACACTGTGGGCAAAGATAAGGGACAGGATTAAACTACCTTTTATGTGTATGAAGTTTACTCATAGTATTTTTGTTTTTTTTTTGGTATTCTGTTCTCTCGGATCGAATGTTTTATAAATAAAAAGTATCATATATGCTATTCTAGAGTATCATCTGTCTATGTGTTAAGCTTCATTCAAATCCGTTTAGGTGTTACAAAGTTGACTGCAGGTATAAATACAAAACACACACACGCTTTCGCATTTCTATTATTACTACCGCCCCGTGATTTCACCCGCGAACCCCTATTTTACCTCCTTAGGGGTGGAATTTTCAAAAACCCATTCTTAGCGGATGCCTACATCATAATAGCTATCTGTATGCCAAATTGTAGCCCGATCCATCCAGTGGTTTGAGCTGTGCGTTGATAGATCAGTCAGTCAGTCACCTTTTCCTTTTATATATATATACAAAGAAGAAGACGATAGAAGTTTCATTTATCTGGAAAATAATGTCTATTAACATAGGTACATATGTAAAAAATAATGTTTGTTCGTAACGTACGTATACCATCCATCCGATTTCGATTAAATTTTGGTGAGTTATTGTTCTCTCGCGCTCCATGTTTTTTTTGGTAAATAAAAACAAGAAAGAAATAAAGATACTGCCTCGCGCGCTGGCGGCGTTTTGCCTGTTTAGCTATCGAATAGCTAGATAAAAGTAATTTGGTTAATTGAAGCCATGTAATTAACTTTTAAAACTACTATCTCAATTTTTACGAGAGATTATTTTCATCGAGAACAATTGTTACTGCCGTAGATTATAATTAATTCTACCTACAGTTCAATTGACCTATAAGTTTTGTTTTTATTATGTAATATATTATTAGCACTTGAATTAACATGCAGGCAGGTGGTCCACCTGATGGTAAGTGGCTACCGTCGCCTATAGTAGGATGCTACATCTATACTAATATTGTAAAGAGGAAAGATTTGTATGTAAGTATGTTTGTAACGAATTGGCTCAAAAAGTACTGGACCGATTTTTAAAAATTCTTTCACCGTTAGAAATCTACATCTTTACCGAGTAACATAGGCTATATTTTATCCCGGGAACGCGGGTGAAACCACGCGTAAAAGCTATTATTAATAACAGGGGGCCTTGCCGACCTTTATAAAGCCTAGAAGGCAACTGGCTCTCAAGTGCAATTGCCGGAACACACCAGTAGGTTACTAATATTATAAAAGTAAAAGACTATCTGTTTGCCTTTCTTACCTTCATTCTTGAGTTAAAAAGTTGTTTTTTACATAATTATGTCTGTATTTGTGTTCTAAACTAACCCCATCAAATCTTCATGAAAATTGTATCGATACGCAGCGAAACAAACTGCATAATGTAAACATTTTCCCTGTGTATGTCCAGTACAGTATGTTGAAAAAAAAATCTGTCACAATACTATGAAATGATAGAATAATAAACATCTCTATAACTCGTCTACAATTTGCAAGGCATAGACAATTTATACACGTGTTACATAGTCATGTTATAGTGGTAAATTATACCCATGTCCACTCGTACGTAATATTTTTACATGTAATCGTCCATCTTTGTATCGATAAGTTTTATGTTTATTGTTTGTATGTTTGTAGCGAGTCTCGGTGCCAGCACTGTATTTAGCAAATATTGAAGGAGCTAAAAAAAATAAGTTTACGCACATTTCACGATTCGTGATAATTTATTCTTCAATTCTACAATGTCGAATGAATGCATACGTTAATATACTGGGTGACTTTTTAGTCACTGGCAGGTGGCAATACTTGCAGGGGTGGAAGTATTGCCAGTGACTAAAAATTTATTATGTATAAGAGTTGTTCATATTGATGAGTACTTCCACACTTCCACCCCTGCAAGTATTGCCAGTGACTAAAAACTTATTATGTATAAGAGTTGTTCATATTGATGAGTACTTCCACACTTCCACCCCTGCAAGTATTGCCTAAAAAGTAGTGACTAAAAAGGCATCTTGTATAGAAATATTCCATAGTAATCGATGGCAAAGAGTTCTTTCTTTCGCAAATATTTACAAATTTTCCAATATTTTTTTTTTTAGTACTGTACGACGAAATATAGACCGTTCAAGCTTCTATCCTCCTCCAGTTTTAATTAATTAATCACGGGAGTAGGCTGTTCACAGCAAGAATTTTCTTCAATTTTCGACAATGAGACGAAATACTAGAAAACATACATAAAAACATACCAACTAATATTATATTCAGTCTACTTACGTTCGAACTACATGCGTAGGTATAACAAAGTAGATATAATCAATTTAAGAAAAACATTAAAATGTATTTAAGACTAGGCTGCGTTAAGTCAATGCTCAGTTACATTTTAAAATATTGAATCAGTGTTAAAGGAGTCTAGCTAGAGCAGAATTTTAATTACCGTTTGGACATACGCGGCCGTTGGAAGATAGATAGACTAGGAAAGTTGACTGGCCGTAGCCATCGAGTAATTGTTTTCCCACGGGATCCCACACATCATGAAAAAAACCAGAATGGTTTACTTGCGTATAGTATAGTATCTAAAAAAAAGTGGACAAGAAAATTATAGGTACCTACCAATAATCTAATATAGACGCAACGAAGTATTGTGATTGAATTGGATATTATGGATAACTAGTTTTGCCCTGCGGTTTTTCCTAGAGACGATTTCTTTTACTTTGTCCACAATCTCACTATGTTAAGTGATAATGTGGCCGAAGGTGGTAAGCACACAAAGCCTAGAAGGAACTGGCTCTCAAGTGCAACTGCCGGAACACACCAGTAGGTGCATCGTGACAGACTTTCTACTTGAGGGTGGTAGCCAGCCAGCCGGGTATTACAAAGTACTCTTCCACTGTGCTAAGGTTTCCTCACAATGTTTTCCTTCACCGAAACTCGAGCGTATAGTAGTATTCGAACCCACAACCTTTACCGTGGCATCTGATGTCTCTAGCAATGACCTATCCGTCTTAAAATCATTCGCGTGTGAACTGAGTGTATCGTAACTTCCATATTTCATTTTAATCTAAGCTCATATTACAAAAGAAAATGTAGTATATCAGTTATCTGGCTTCCATAGTACAAGCTCTGCTTAGTTTGGGGTCAGATGGCCGTGTGTGAGGAATAATGTCCCAGGTTTTTTTATATTTTTTATTATATTTATTTATTTCAAATCATACTAAACACCAGCTCATTTAAATGACGCTAACAGCACAATCTGGATAATTTAACATGAAATAAGACATTATGGCGCATTACAGATAATCTCTGTATACATTTAGACACCAATTACTCATAACGCGCGATCGTTTACGTTATTATTTTCATATCACCTATTTATAAGGTGGAGACAGGGGTTCACAAACTTTTTTATAGTAATAAATATCCTGGGACATCTTATTATTCATTTTGCACGTTGGGAGGGTACTTTGTACCCACCTGACTGGCTACCACCCTCAAATTGAAAGTCCGCCGCCACGTAACTACCAGTTTAGTCCGGCAGTTGTGGCTTTGTGCGCTTACCACCTTCGGTCACGTCATCCCTTACCATATTATATTGTATCTAATATTGTTTATTTTGCATTTATAGGGTTCCGTAGCCAAATGGCAAAAAACGGAACCCTTCGTCATGTCTGTCTGTCTGTCTGTCCGTCCGTATGTCACAGCCACTTTTTTCCGAAACTATAAGAGCTATACTGTTGAAACTTGGTAAGTAGATGTATTCTGTAAACCGCATTAAGATTTTCACACAAAAATAGAACAAAAAACAATAAATTTTGGGGGTTCCCCATACTTAGAACTGAACTCAAAATTTTTTTTCCATCAAACCCATACGTTTGGGGTATCTATAGATAGGTCTTCAAAAATGATATTGTGGTTTTTAATATATTTTTTTTTCTAAACTGAATAGTTAGCGCGAGAGACACTACCAAAGAGGCAAAATGTGTGTCCCCCCCCTGTAACTTCTAAAATAAGAGAATAATAAAACTAAAAAAAATATATGATACACATTACCATGCAAACTTCCACCGAAAATTGGTTTGAACGAGATCTAGTAAGTAGTTTTTTTTAATACGTCATAAATCGTAAACCGCAATTTACCTTTCATTCAATGAACTCAAATATAAAAAAAAAATTGGCAAAAAGCAAGGTCTTACAGCAAAAATAAAGGGAAAATTCCAAAAAATAAAAAAGTTGAAAATTAAAGGTGTCCCCATACATACATTTTACGCCAATTAATAAAGACCTCTGAGTTGTATTGGCGCTCATACAATTTAGAGGTCTAGCTTAATTGGCACCAACCTCAAATACAGTAAATAAATAAAATTGTGCATTTCCCGCGATGGATGAACGATGGACGAAGTTTGTACGGAACCCTCGGTGCGCGAGACCAACTCGCACTTGGCCGGTTTTTTTTGGTAATATATAGCCAAGATAGTCAGATCATTAAATGTAACATTAATTAAAATGAAAGTTTCTTGCCAGTTCTTCTCAGTTGAAAGCTGACTTACGATCCGGTGGTAACATCAGTAAATTCGACGTTCATAAGTGTCCTCCTAGAGCCTAAACTTAATAAATAATATAACTTAAATAAATAATATTGACTTAAAAGCAGTACCGGCGTTAGGGTAGGGCGCGGTTGGGCGACCGCCCAGGGGCGCCGGACTTTAAGGGGCGCCGTGAAGCGGCGCCCCTTTATATTCCCATCTCTGTAAGTGAAAAAAAAAAACGATGTGTTGGCAACACTAGAATGGAACGCAGTGCTCAATCCGTTAAAACTGGGAATCCCCGACCACAGAGAAACACATTATCTATCTCTTTTTAACATTTTAGTTCAGAAGAGTTGACGTTATTTTTGATGGAGCGGAACACAGCTCATTCTTATTCATTCAATCGGTGCACGCACTTAAAAACAGTTATCGTAATTACATATTTTAAAACAAACAGACGCAGTAATCAGGCGGTCCACGCTAAGTTACGAAGTGCATGTTTTTTACTTTTTGTCGCCGACTACAGAGTGACATAGGTTTTATCCAAAAAGTTGAAATTCAAATAGTGTTTAAGTAGGTATTTGCTTCATGACGGATTATTTCACTAATTAGGTAAGTACAATTTTATTTTAACTATCTTTACTTATTATACTAAAGAGGTAACATTTGTTTGTTTGTTATGTTTGGAGTGGGGTAATCTATTTAAAGTAAATTATCCATACTAATATTATAAATGGAAAAGTGTGTTTGTTTGTTTGTTCGTTTGTCTTCCCTTCACGCCTAAACCACTAAACCGATTGTGATGAAATTTGACATATGTATAGTTGGAACTCATGAGACTGCTATAGGCTACTTTTTAACCGATTGCGATGCGACAAAAAAGGGTTATAGGTTTAAATAGGGATACCACGCGAGCGTAGCTGCGCGGGCAACAGCTAGTATATTATAAAATATCTCTAGAACTGACTATATAATGTTGATGAAATTTTAACACGGAGATAATAAATGAATGTCGAGGAGGTACGGTCAAGTGTAAAAGTGGATGAAGCCTGTTCATTCGTAAGCCTTTGTGTTAAAGGTGAAAAGTGTCCACCGACTTTTGCATCTGACTGTACATAGAAGTCATTTTTTCGGGAACGAGTGGATGATCGTGATTTTTTTCATACAAATCTAAGCACTATCACGTAACACAAGCTTTTAAATATAACATTTCACAATTATTCCGCTGCCATGACAATATTACCTTACCTAGATTTTTCGATCGTAGTTCACGTGTATGCTAACGCTTTCCTGTGGCCTTACCATGAGTTTGAAAAAACGTTCTCGCTATCGAAAACTATAGCTTTGTCTCTTTCACGTGCACCACAATGACAGGGACAAACAAAGCGATAGTTTTCGATAGCGAGAAGAGAACGTTTTTACAAACTCATGGTAAGGCTACTGAATATAAAGCGTTTTTGGTCGTCCTCCCTCAATAGCGCTATATTTAATTAATTTATAGAAATGATCGGACTTACGCAGATTTAATTTGTTGCAGATTTGATTAGTACAAAATGTCTGAACACGTTGATCCTTTCAAAAGAAAACCATCTGGATCAAAATATAGAAAGCGAAAAGCAGAAAAAGAGAAGGAATTTGAAAAAACAAAAAAGTTTATGAATATAGGCAAATATATCACAACAAAAAATCAAGACCTTAATGTGGCATCTACATCTGAAATACAAGCGAATGCATCGGTAGTGGAGTCTCTGTCTGACAAGTCAGATCAGTTAGCTGTTGAAGAGATTGTGGACGAAGTTTCCCGAAGTGAGGAGACAAGTTGTGTTACAATTACAGATGCTGCTCAGGATGACACTATTGGTGATGTACAACAAATACAAATTCTAGATGACATTAGTTCTCTTGCTCCAAATATATCGGATCCAGCCACTTGGCCACTCACTCGAAATAGCAAAGTTATTGATCATATAATAACTAATGGCCCAGTGCAAACTCACATTGATAATTATCCAAAAAATGATACAGGGCGACATTTCTCAAATTCTCATTTTACAAAAAAACTTGCAAACAATGAAATAATTCAGCGTCGTTGGTTAATATACTCAGTTTCTAAAAATCGAGTTTACTGTTTTTGTTGCCGGCTATTTGATAGCAGCTCAACGTCGAATTTAGCATCTGAAGGATATAACGACTGGAAACACTTATCAGAAATGTTAAAAGTTCATGAAAGTAGCACTTTTCATAAGAAGTTTTACCTCTCATGGATTGAGGCTGAACTAAGATTAAAAACGGGAAAAACAATAGATTGTCAAGAGCAACATTTGATTAGAAAGGAAACTACAAGGTGGAATAATATTTTGTCTAGATTAATGCATATTACACTGTATTTAGCTGAAAACAATATGGCGTTTAGAGGTACTTCCGACAAACTATATACGCCAAATAATGGAAAGTTCTTGGGTTTAGTACAACTACTAGCCAAATTTGATCCAGTTATGGAGGAGCACTTGCGTTTAGCTGTAAAGGGTGATGTTTCTGACCACTACTGCGGAAAAGACATTCAAAATGAATTAATAGAGCTGATGGGTGAAAAAGTGAAGTCAGAAATCATATCACGTGCAAAGAAATCGAAATATTATTCTATTATAGCTGACTGTACTCCGGACATTAGTCATATAGAACAGCTTTCACTGACAATACGATTTGTTGATTTATCATCAGATGTCGATAAAATATCAGTAAAAGAGCATTTCATAGAATTTATACCTGTTAATGAGTCGACTGGTGAAAGGCTGACTGAAGTTATTATTGATATTTTAAATAAATACGGACTGGAATTGAACGATTGTAGAGGTCAGGGCTATGACAACGGAGCAAACATGAAAGGAAAAAATATTGGAGTTCAAAGAAGAATTCTGGACATAAATCCTTTAGCTGTATATGTGCCGTGTGGCTGTCATAGCTACAATCTCGTACTATGCGATGCCGCTAAGTCATCTGTAAAATCTGTCACTTTGTTTGGAGTACTTCAGAGGTTGTTTACGTTGTTTTCAGCTTCTGTTCATCGATGGAAAATTCTGACCGATCACTTGGGATTGTACACTATAAAAAAACTCAGTGACACGCGTTGGGAAGCAAGAATAGGCAGTGTTAAAGCAGTCCGTTATCAAATTAGCGCCGTCCATGACGCTTTAATCACTTTGGCTATCGAAACTCAGCAAACTGATGTTCAAGTCTCTCATGAGGCTACTACTCTAGCCGAACAACTAAAAGATTTCGGCTTCATAGTTTCATTGGTTGTCTGGTATGACATACTTTTTCAAATTAATGTCGTTAGTAAATCTCTACAATCAACAGACATGGATCTCGGTAAATGCACAGACATGCTGAAAAAATGCTGCAATTTCTTGGAAGAATATAGAAATACAGGCTTTAAAAGCGCCATTCTAACTGCGAAGGAATTGGCTGAAGAGTTAGAAATAGAACCTGTGTTTAGAGCGACAACAAGAATTCGACGTGTTAAGCGCCAAGCTGGTGAAATTGCCCAAGATGAGCCTATAACTTCTCCAGAAAAAAAATTTGAGGTTGAATTTTTCAACTGTCTTTTGGACACGACGTTAACTTCACTCAACGAAAGATTTGAACAGTTATGTGAGTACTCGGAATCTTGGTCTTTTTTGTACAATTTAAAACAGATTCCAGAAAAACACGACCTTATCAAACTCTGTAGTGATCTTCAATTGAAATTAAATGTAAATTCCAAATCAGATATAGATGGATGTATGTTGTGCGATGAACTCATAAGTCTGAAATCGTTTTTGCCTGATCAGAAAGTGGTTACTCCTGTTTTTGTTTTAAATTTTATTAAAGACCGCAACTTAAAAGAACTATATCCAAATGTTTGGATAGCATTACGAATATTATTAACTATTCCCGTAACGGTTGCTAGTGGAGAGAGGAGTTTTTCTAAGCTTAAGCTAATAAAAACCTATCTGCGATCGACGATATCACAATGTAGATTGACAAACTTGGCAACTTTGTCGATCGAAAATGAAATAGCTGAAAACATCGACTTTGATAACTTAATAAAAGAGTTCGCCGATAAAAAGGCTAGAAAAGTAAAATTTTATTAGTTTTTTTAATAAATGTTTATTTCTTTTCATAAATGGTTATTTCATTATTATCCTTCGCCTTTTTTCGTATGGGTTTGAATTGCAATTAGGGGGCGCCGTAGAAATCTCGCCCAGGGCGCTGTTAGTACTAAAACCGGCACTGCTTAAAAGTATTTGGGTTCGGGTAACGTGCAAATAGCCATATGAGCATAAATGCCTTATAATGGTCGTAACTTTGAGAATCACTGGTCTCAAGTGTAATATAAAATTATGCTAATTTGGATGATTAATTGTCATCAGTAGACATCGGATTATATGCACTAACAAAATGCCAAAATATGCATGCAAATATGCACTAAAAAAGGCCGAAATATGCACTAAAAACGACTAATATGTCTAAAATATGCACAATACAAAATCAAAAAACCTTTATTATTTTTATATATTTTAATCAAATATTGTACAAAAACAGCGAAATTCTCTTAAAATTAAGTATAGTTTTTGTGGCAATATACAATTAAGCATTTTTCCAAATTTTCGAGCGCAAATTTGTGCCGTTTGTCACTCAGTATCAATTTGTACGCCGAGAACGACCTCTCCACATCAACTGATGTCAGTGGACAATATTTAAAATTTGGCGCCATTTCTGGAGTAACCTGTTCAGGCAGGGCACGACCCGTGCCGTTGATGTAGGCATTAATGTTCTTCAGGTCTTGAAGACTTGGGTTTTTGCGCAAAACATCGTCCAACTTTGTGCGAACCTTTTCTGCTATTGAATTAGGAAGGGAGTTGGCGGGTTCAATCATTGTTTCCAGTATTTCTATTGATTTAAATAAAGGAAGGTTTTTTGTTTCCAATTTTTCTATGGCATCTGGTAACTTGTGGAAATGTGTTGAAATGAGGGCGATATTCTGTTTAATGGATGCGTCTTCAAATGCCAGTTTGCTTGATTGAATTGCAATCGCTTCCGAACTGTCAAATTGATCGACTACTTGTTTCACGGCCTCAAAATTTTCAGAATAGAATAACACCGCCTTTGCAATTGCGTGCGTTCAAAGTGGCTGGTGGATGGCGACTAGCTCCGCACGCGCGGGGGGCCGCCACAATCGGGCCGCGCGCGGCGCGACTCGCGAGCCGCACTGTCAGTCAGTCACCCACTGCGCTCGCGCTTACATGTCATTGTCACACATGCCTCCCGCTCCCGCTACTTAACGAAATATGCACAATTGGGGAAAAAGGCTAAAATATGCACTAACGCCGTAATTAGAGAGTTTTATGCATTTGCATATGCAAACATGCAAATGCATATAATCCGATGTCTAGTCATCAGTATAGAAGACAGGTACAATCATTAAACTCGTAGTTAAACAGGTTTGCAACTAAAAAAATGACATATAACAAAAAAAACCTGCGTGAAATTCGTAGTGGGGTATAATTTTACATTGATCGTGTTTTAGGGTGATTACAGTACATTACAGGGACAGGATAGAGGGATACAGAAGTCAATTATATACCGACTAGCTTTCTATCCCGCGGTTTCACCCGCGCTCCCCTATTTTACCCCCATAGGGGTTGAATTTTGATAAACCCTTCCTCAGTCGATGTCTACGTTATATGAGAAACCAGTGTGCAAGTTTTAATTTTTCTAGATCCCAGTGGTTTTGAGTTGTTACTGTCCGTTGGTCAGTGAGGCAGTTTCTCCTTTTAAATTAAGAAAAAAAATCAATTCGCAAAACTACATTACAGTTTGTTGGTCAATGTAGTACACTCTAAAATACTATAGGTAAGTACAAGTACAGGAAAGATAGGACGATTCTCTTTAGGCGAGTATTGAAATAAAAACAATTAGATTGTATAATTTTAATAATAAAATGTTAAAGCTAAGCAATTGGACCATTTACTTTATTCAATTTATTTAATATCCTCAAATTGAGAACATTACCATCCAACACAACAAACAACCTACTCAATTCTAATTTAAACGTGAATACATGCAATCAACATTCAATACACAACATGATCGTGGTTCCCGTCCGTCGTCGAACGTTCCATTTTTTCTAACATTATCACGATCTCAACACTTCATAACATTGAACAATTGACACGCGATACCATCGACAGTGTGCCGTGGTCATTAGACGGTAACATTATATCACCGGTAGGTTAGGACCCACATGCCTTGGAGTATAACTGAGTCGTAATCATTTTCGACATCACACAATATTACAGATTTTTGTTCTACTGCTGACTTTATAAGATTGCAATGCATGATGCGAGTGGGGTACGTCACCGACCGGGCACGTTAGTTAGGTAGAGGATGATGTACTTTTGAGTAACTGAAAAAAATGATTGAAAGAACGACTATTATTTCCATGCCACACATTGGTAAATGTGTATTTTGTCATCTTTAATTGTTTGTCTTGCTTATCTATATTACTAATTCGGTCAAGGGGTACGGTAGACTCGATTGAAACCTTACCTGAATAATAAAACATAAAACGAAAAATCGATTCGACAACATATATCCGCAAAATTCGGATTGTCGAGTATTTTGTTAAATTCTAATGGTGTAAATGGCAGTCGCCATATTGGCCGAGCACAGTACCGCCATATTTTCAATGAACGCATCCCTGTCAGTCAGTGTCAGTTTTTTCTTTTGTTTTATTCTATAATTCTGTAATATTGTATGTATGTTGAATAAATGTTTTCTTTCTTTTTCTTTTAGGTTCTTGATCACTAACTCACCATGACAAGTGATGATGTAACCGTAGGTGGTAAGCATACAAAGCCTAGAAGGAACTGGCTCTCAAGAGCAGCTGCCGGAATACACCAATAGGTGTTTGGTGACAGAGATTGTGGTCAAACACAAGCCTTTTACAAAGAAAAAAAACATCCTTAAAACTAAGAAGCCCCTAAATTATCATCTAGGTGTTGTGAGCAATTAAAAAACGATGAAAGCTTATAAGTTTCCGTTCTCAGATGTACATTAAAGAGCGCCGCACGCGTCTCTGCGCATACACATGTCCAATAATATGTTCTAGGAACATCGAGAACATGTCAACACGTCCCGCCACTCTATAAGCCATCTCACAACTTACTTTTCTCTACTATTTTAATTAATTCTTCTTTATCTCTAAACAGTATACAACAAAGTTGCTATTTCTATCTGTCTGTTACTTCGTTTAGTTATTATAAATTATGCAATATTTGATGATAGATTTCGATGCGGCTCAAACATGTACCCTCTGTCGAGATGTGCATATTTGCGTCGCTTGAGGCACTCCGCTGATGTTGCTGCGGAGCCGGCTCTCTCTGATGTGCCTTGAAGATGAGTCGGCGCCAAGGTATCAACGCAGGTGGCTATGCCTCACTTTTGGAACTAAGTTCCTTTACGTTACGCGGCTTGCGGTAGGAATTGACTGGCAGAAAAGGTAACGTAACGAAAAAGCGTTATACTTGTTTTTTTTTCTTTTTTTTTTACGGGACTAGAAGTAGGTGGGTCCAGGGGACCATCGACTTCCTTTACGCGGACAAAACGGCGAGCGCTGAGGGCTCTCAACCGTATCTTAAAACTACAAAAATTTTGGGCAACGGTAGCCTGAGGGTGCCCCTTGTGGGGCTCGGACCCCGGCTCAGGACGTTGCCAGGGGAATAGGGGAGGACATAGCATGCAAATTATTATTATTTGGGGAACGGTCGGAACTATAACACCTGTGTCTTAAGATAAAAGACAGACACGTGACGTCACCAGTTATGTCCCCTCCATGCTACTTTCTCGGAGGTTCAAGAGAGTGAGGTTGAAGAGTTTTTTGTTTGTTTGAACGCGCTAATCTCTGGAACTACCAGTGGGATTTGAAAAAATTTTTTTGCATTTGATAGCCCAATTTTTTCTATCCCGGGAACGCGGGTGAATCCATAGAGAATAGTTATTTTTATAAATTCGTTCCTGGCGGGGGTCCCCCTACCGCACATTAGTTTTTTTCTCGGGAACGTAGGTGAACCCGCGACGCTTTTTTATTTTATTTCAATTAATATAAATTAACATATCTCTTTAGTAGAAAAATCACTAACAATAATTAATTACAACGCTACAGTATAGATGCTACCCATTAAAAAAAAAGGGGGGAAATATAGAGTTTGACATGGTATTTGTCTGCAAATTCAACAGTTCCTTTATTTATATTTGTTGTAAGTAAAAGTTGGTTTTGAATGAATGCATCGTATTGCATTTGTCTTAAAGATTTATTTTAGATGTTTTTAATGAATATCCCACTAATATGCGGGTGATACCGGGGGGTGGAAGCTAGTACAATACGTTGGTCGATCGAGCGTTTAGAAACGAATAATTCACACGATTATTTGATTTACATAGTTATTGTCTCTATCAATTACGGTTGACTGGCCTTCATGCAACTTACAACAAAATCTTCAAAAAAAAGCCTTTCGTTTCCATCATCAATGCTATCATTAATCATATTTATCTCTCTTTCAGGTGGATGTATGAATATTGCATAAGTGCGAGCGAGGTAACACGATACGCACAAAACGTGCGCGAGCGCTCGACGCTCGTGGCGCCGCGGCGCGTCAGTCCCCGTAAAACTTTCACACGCACTTGTCGTGTGTCTACACATTTTTTTTATTTGTTAGTTTTTTTTATAAAGTACCGATCATTTAATTGATGAAAACTTTTATTATAAATACAAGTGAAGTGGAAAAAGTGTTTTAAGTGTTGTTACAAGTGATACAGAAGGTTTTATAGTGGCCTCTGATGGATGGAGCGCATTGTTTCGTGTGTGCATACATAGTGTTGTGTTCTTTTTTTATTAAATTGCGTTTTATTCGGCGGAGCTGCGCGGGCGCCGTTAAACGAAGCTGAGGCTTTTAGGACGTATTTGAGGTAAGGGTCCACTTAATTTTTTATATTAAAATATAATTAAGTTATGTATGAAAGGCATTTTATATTGGTGAAAAATAACTATTAAGTTAGTTGGTATTTTATTACTAATATATTACTTAGTATATTTTTCTTTTACTTTGTATAAACCTGCTAACTAAAATCTTACCATGCTGAGTGATGGTGTGGTAGAAGGCGGTAAACAAGACCTAAAAGGAACTGGCTCTCAAATGAAGCCGCCGGACCACACCGGTAGGAGCTTGGTTAGTGGGAGATTTTCAACTTAAAGGTTCTATAGCCTACCAGTTGGGATTATACTAAAACTGAACACGAAAATCATAGATTTTATCCAATACTCATATTTGTGTGTCAGATATTTAGGAACGAAATTATAGTTACAATAGTAACTTCATATTTATATTCTGAAAAAAAAAATACAAAGAAAATTAAAGAAAATAAATAGATGTGTAATACTAGTGACTATTCAATATCGGTTCGTAGTTAAATAGATGACACTTTCTTAAGTGTTAAATTATTTTGTCAACCAGTAACATCATTATGTTCTAGTTTTTTTTTTTCACCAGGATTTGCGAACAAAATCTTAGCGCACGAAAGTTGTGCGTGAGCGCGTTGATGTCTTATCTGTTCGTAGGCGCGATGCAAAGTTGAAAATGAAAAATGCACTTATGAATAGTCTGACTCTAACGCACGGTTCGGAATGAACTCAACTCAGATTTATTACTTGATATTATTTATCTAGTCTCACTGATATTATTGGTTTGTTATCAACCAAACCATACCAACTATGATTTTATGACATAACCAGCAACCCGCTCCTTCTTTGCACGGGTGCAATTTATATACACAAACCTTCCTCGTTTATCGTTCTTTCTATTAGTGAAAACCGTATCAAAATTCGTTGCGTAGTTTAGAAGATGTAAGCGGACAAACAGATAGAGGCAGATCACGACTTTGTTTTATATTATTTAGAGACCCAACCCCAATCCTTTATAATATAGATAGGGGTGATATGATGTGGGATCGATTGAAATTTTGTACAAATACAGGGATGATTTTTTTATCACTGGCAATATTTGCAGGGGTGGAAGTACTCATCAATGTGAACAATTTTTACTATGGGACCAACTCTGATATCGCGTAAAATAAAACGGTTGCTTCATACATTTTGGTCGAGAGACTTTTGTATGGAACAGCTGATAATTTTTTCATGATTTCACAGTTAATCTATTAATAAAAGTTGTTCATTTTGATGAGTACTTCCACCCCTGCAAGTATTGCCAGTGACAAAAAAAATCGGTCCAGCCGTTCTTGAGTTATAAATGGTGTAATTAAAATGACTGATTAAATTACAGATTGTAAATTAATTATGAATTGTGTGTTTTTATTATCACTTAGCTCCGTAACTGCTGAATGGTTTTTCATAAAATTTGTTACAAAGAAGGTCTAGGAATAAAATATAGGATACTTTTTATCCTGAGAACACGGGGTGGCAGATAGTAATTTATAAAACTAAAAGCAAGTCACAAGAGCACTGCGCAGGCGCAGATGCGTCGCGGCCATTGCGCACATGTTGTTGACCACAACCTCCGATATAGACGACGAAGATCACGTTTATTATTTGTCACCATTTTTTCTCATGCCGGCCAAGCGATTTTAGAAACTAGTTTATTCCAAACCAAACTAGTTCGATACGGATCAACTAGTTTTTAATTAACCGACTTAAAAAAAGGTGGAGGTGCTTTTAACGCCTTTTTAATGTTTGTTCATCGATTTCATAGAAATCTGTATTTTCAACCGACTTAAAAAAAAGCCGAGAACCGAGGAGGTTCTCAATTTGGTTTTTTTAATGTTTCTCGGAACACATTGCAGTAATTTAAAAACCGATTTGGAAAATTCTTTTTTTTGTTAAGGAATATTCTGAGGTCTATCGTGATCTAATCATGGAATTTGATGGAATTTCTATATATAATAGAACACGAATATCACGATTAAAATATTTTGAACTAGCTTTTGGCCCGCGTTTCACCCACGTTCCCGGGATAGCCTATGTCACTCTCCGATCGATAAACTATCTCTATACATTTTTTGTTTGTTGATCCGTTACTGCGTGAAAGCAGGACAAACAAAACAAACAAATTTTTATATTTATAATAGGTACATTTATGGTAGAGATTCAATATTGTCAATATTTTATAAATAATATGTTACAAAACTACCCGTAAAGCCGAAAGGAGGTTCAATGGGGCCTTATAGCGATTGTCCCATTCACAATATTTAAGAACCGTAGTAACGCTGTATAACATACCCCAAAAAAGTAAAAAAATATTATTATTTTCACTGATGTGCAAACCCTATTTCAGTAAAATTAAAGAGAATAAAAAACTACACAGAATGTACCTACATTTCTTTCTACCCAATTCGCAGAACGACAAAAATAATAATCGTAAATTGACAACATATATATTTTTTTCCAACTTGACATTTTTTGAAGCCAGTAAGTACTCGAATATAATGACATCCTTGTATTGAGGTAACAAACATTTATGAATGAAAAATATAAAAAACTTTTAAAGTAGACAATTAATAGGTAAAATAATCTGGTTCCCTGACATGACAGCTTACTAGGGTTGACAACATTTTTGGCTTTTATAATTAATTATATTTTTTACGTTACACGTTGTGTCACAAAATACCCCGTAAATAACTTTTAATAGAAAAAAGGACCTCCAGAGTGGATTTGCACTAAAATCCTATAAAACAGGATCTCTAATCTCATTGTCTGATTAGGTGATAGTACTGTTATGAATTAAGCCAAAGATATCTGATAGTTATGGAAATACGAAGCGGAGATTTAATATTTATATGAGCTCATCATCACTACATAGTATAAAACAAAGTCGCTTCCCGCTGTCTGTCCCTATGTATGCTTAAGTTGCGGTTTTTTTTCAATAGATAGACGGATTCAAGAGGAAGGTTTTTGTATATAATTTGTTAAGTTTTTGTATACATTGGGTAAAATATGAGCTTTCAATGAAAACGGTGCCTAAACCCTTTGAGATATAACAAAATGATGTATCGTAGAATTGTGTATCTTATACCTATAGGTCTACAGAAAAATCCGCGATGGCATATGTCTATCTCTTAAGGATAACATACTATATCCATTTTAATACTTTAAAAAATGGGCAATTACAAAACGGTAATTGGAAAGCTATTTACACAAATACGGTATTAGTCCTTATCATTTAAAATAAGTTAGAGGCTTTAAGCATTTCATGCATATGATTTTACTCTTTTGCACCATTTAATTTAAATGAATATCTTAGAAGCTATCGTAAATTAAAAATTACGCGCGAGAAAATAAATTCAAGCGGTCTGGCACCAACGCGACACGACGATGGGTCTCGCTTGACGCAGCCACCTCCGCCCGCGCTCCACTGCCCGCCTGTTGCCACGCAACAAGCCGATGCAAAAAATGTACGCATAATATATTATGCTCATCTACCCGTGCGAAGCCGGGGCGGGTCGTTAATATTCCATAAGAGTTGAACTCGAGAGCCAGTTCCTCCTAAGCTTTGCCCACCACCTTCGGCCACATCATCACTTACCATAGTAGGATTATGATCAAACACAGGTATATATACAGTAAAAAATAAACATACGGTCGGAGTTTTTTTCGTCTCTCCTTCCAGTCTTTGAGTTTATATAAAAACAAACACTAGTGATAGAAAAAAAAATGGGGTATTAAGGTCACAATCACAAACCCTCATCCAGATATCGCTTCTAGAACTAACACATACAAATAAAAGCATTCATTCAAAAGTTCCACTAGTATCTTTAACACACAACAAAATAAAGAAATTATGAAAATGCCATGGCTACAGCCACAGTTCATTAAGGTAGTAAGGCGCAAATAGTTGCCATCTGATAATTTCATTAGTGGGCCACCAGGGGTCCGTGGTCTCAGTCCGCACGAACGGGTTCGGGATCATTCTTGGGATTTCTTCTTTTCCATACAATGTAGCTTCAACTTCAGCTTTGAATGAGAAGAAAAATTTGAATTCTAAGAAAGCTGCTGTCTTGAAATAAAGGAAACACTGGACCCTGAAAAAAGGTTATTATGTCAGCATGTTTGGGGTGTATTGTATTGCATATCATGTACGAACCTTCGTAATGCAATGCAATACATACGGGATTTATAGGATATTGATTTGAGTTATTTTGTGAAAATAAGAAAGAAAGATAAAGATATTTCGACATACACACAATATTACATAATGAGAAAACATAGATTTTTTTTTTTTTTACTTTGTATAGGCTTGTGTTTGACCACAATCTCACTATGGTAGGTGATGATGTGGCCGAAGGTGGTTAGCACACAAAGCCTAGAAGGATAATGTAGGTACCTATATCGAAATGGATTGCGATTGAAACCGGGCGGTAAAAACAACAATAATAATAATTCTACGTACGTCATACTTCATATCCTACTAATATAAATGCATAAGTTTGTGTGTTTTTTATGTGCTTTCACATCTATATATCTATATAAATAAAAATGGATCGCCGAAATGTTTTTTCTGGAATGGAAGGTTCATGACTGCACCTATTTGGCTTAATTCTTTTTTTGTTGTTTGTAATTGTCAGAACAAGGTTTGTATGAAAGAAAAAAAAATACCGGGAACGTGGGTAAAACCGCGGGGAGCAACTTCCACCCCGCGGTTTCACCCGCGTTCCCGAGGGTTCGATAAAAAGTAGCCTATGTGCTATTTCAGACTATAACATATCTCTGTGCCAAAAGAAAATTTTAAATTATTTAAAAAATCATTCCATGGCATAAATCGTCTAGTTTATTATTTTTTACAAATCTCGTTGCATTAAAGAATGCAGAGAGAAACTTAATTTAGAATCATCATTTTGCGTATATCGTCGCCTTATCTCTCCTTATCACTTATGCAAATTATTATTAGCTAGTTGTAAGCGACATAATAATATGGTGTACCTACTTGGTTCGTGGTTCAGTATATCTAATCGAATACTTCTCAGTGAAAATGCCGTGTATGTCCCGTTGGCAATTGTGCTCGAGCCACATGGCCACATTGGTCCTAGATGTTACCAACATTTGCACGTGACCGCATGTGAACTGGGCTATTTGCGATATCACCAACTGATTTTAGAAAAAAATATATGTAATATAATATAAAAAAATATATATTTAATATAATAATTTTGTAACTAAAAATGGAGTGTGTTGCCATCAGTCCGGGTTTCCTCGGATTTGTCCTAGTTTAGAGGGCGTCCGGGGAGCGTCCGGAAGGTGTTTTCAAAAAGGGTGATACGGACACATTTGTGTCAGGGGAATCCCAATTTAGTGAATTAGAATGAAAACTTTGTGTGCAAAAATATTTTTTTAGTGGTCCGTGAAAAAACTTCCTAAATGTCCGGGGTTTTGTATGTTTTTTTCTTGTCTGTCTGTTTGAACACACTAATCTTCAAAACCACTGAATGGATTTTCACGGAGTTTCCATAGCTTAAGGAATGTAAATTTTTTATATTATATTTAAGTAGGCATCTTATTTAAACAAGAATTACATACATAAATGTATAACTTACATAATAGAAGCCCTGTCCAAAATTTTTGCTCATGAGCACTTCCAAACTGTCTTTAAAAAGTACGTTGCCACGTTTGTCGCGATCGCATTCTCCTTGTTCTTTAGGTATCAACACATCCGCTATACATACATAACAATTTTTAATCATTTATTCGTATGTTAGGCTAAACTAGACTCTAATGCACATACTATCGAATACTTACTTACTATAGAACTTATTATTTATACTCACGTCGGTACATAATCAGCTTGATTGGACTAACTCTTCGTATACCAATTTTATACTCGTCCACATGCTCGTCCAAGTTGACGTTGTTGATGACGTCATTTATCCAGGGCATGTAATCGTAGATTTTCAAGAACCGTGCTGGAGCTCCACAGCCGGGCCCACGGAGACCGAATCCTAGCTGAAATACGAGACTTTACGTGATAATGCTTATAATCCCCAGTAATGCATGATGGGAAAAACATAAAATAAAAAGTGGACAAATGCGTGTCGGAACACATACGCAGTGAAGGGTTTCGTAGTCAGTACGTTGTGGTGTGTGAAATCTGAGACAAAATAAAATATAGAAAAAATTCGCATGGTCCGTGCAAGTTCCAGACGGCCTCCTCAGCTTGTTGGAGTCAGGTACCGAAATCAAGTTCCACTCCTTTGCTGTCCGTATTATAAATGAAGATGCAAAACGTTGTGTCCGTAAGTTCGGAATCATAACAAAGTACGGATTGAAATATTTCCCGGCGTCTTGTAGTTTGTAGAAATGGGGATGGTGGAATATGTTTTATAAACGATGAATGAGTGATACGTACAAATTGCCAAAAGCCCCAGTTCTGTCGGATGATGAGTGCCACGCCTCCGTCCCAGACGCAAGAGTTCTGTTGCTCTTTGGCCGCGGCGCATATTGACGATTTTGGCGTCATCTTATCGTAAGTCAGCTGTTGAATTATTTTTTTTTTAATTTATTTATTTATTTAACAGTTTCGCAAAACTGCACAACACAATATACTCAATTCTATTATTATATAAAAATAGCCTTTATTTGCTACTACAAAATAAACTTAATATAAACAAAACCTTAGATTAAACTTAAATTTACCTTAGAAAAAACTGAAATTCTTAAATATTAGGTTTGTAAATGTCTATAAGCGAGTGACCACTTTCTATTATAAATAAAATATATCCTGGGACATATTTCGATTATGTGATCCCAAACCAAGCAGAGTCTGTATTATGGAAATTAGATATTCGTAATATAATTATTGTAGCTGTCTATACGAGCCTATAATGTTTAAAGAATTATTCACTAACTCCGCTCAGCAGCATGAGATGATGAGTACCAGACGCAAATACTTGAATAGTTTTAGAAAATATATAAAACACATAATGCGTCACAATAAAATTTGAGGGTAGCTCTCAATTTTTCTGGGATCACATCTTCAGATCCTGACTTGGTGCCAATAGAACCACCTACATAAAAATAAAATACCGACGAATTGAAAACCTCCTCCTTTTTTGAAGTCGGTTAAAAAGAATAAAGCTAGAATAGATACCTGAGCTCTAAAGTAGAATTCTGCGCAATCTTTGTCGGAGATATGATTCATTTTGAAAACTTCTTTCTCTAATTCCGAGTTCTCTGTGGGCAATTGTTATATGAGATGAATCTTGGTTTGTGGAGACAATAGAAAGCTCATGAACAATGAAACTTACCGTCAGTTAATTTGACAGCGTATAAATCATGCAATATTATAGAACCTTTGAGAGGCAAACAAGCTGGTAACACTGGAGCTGTAACAGATGTATTTAATTAATTTAGTTTTTAAGTTGACTCGCGATTCCTGGAATTCTATTTTTTTTTGTAGGTAGTTTTGGGACGCGCGTCCCATTCGCGAGCTAACCGATTTACGTCTTGTCCGTATTGCCATTTGGCTTTGGAACCTTAAAAACAGATAAAACGTCATAACGAAGAATGTGTCATACAAATAGCAGCAGCGACTCCAAAATCGCCCCAAGACACCAGCTGCAACAATGCTATAGTTGCATAAGTGATCTTCTCAGTGAAGTCAGGGTGTAGAATGTAGTCGTGGACGTCCAGTGCGTATTTCGTTCGATCGTTCTGCCATATGATGAACTTGGTGTTGTTCCTGTTAGATAAATAATATTATTCAAAAAATGAGACAAAAATAGTGAACATTTGGCGTGGTTGGTTGGTCGTGGCTTCGATTGTCTGTTTCTTTCGGCTAATCTGAAACGGCTGGACCGATTTTGACGGGAATTTCACTGCCAGATAGCCGATGTTATACCGGGCACGCAGGTGAAACCGCAGGGGAACAGCTAGTTATATGTTTTTTTTAACTAGTATATGTAGTAAGTATATCCGTTATCTGGCTTCCATAGTACAAGCTCTGCTTAGTTTGGGGTCAGATCGCCGTGTGTGAGGAATTTCCCAGGATATTTATCTATACTAATATTAAAAAGAGGAAAGATTTGTATTTTTGTATGTAACGAATAATCTCAAAAACTACTGAACTAATTCTTCAAAAATTCTTTCACCACTAGGATGCTACACTACACTATCCCTAAGTAACATAGGCTAATATTTTATCCCGAGAACGCGGGTGAAACCGCGGGGGACAGCTAGTTATTATATAAAAAACCCGCCTAGTTGGCTACACCACCACCCTTGCTCATTGCGTGGTATACTTACAGTAGTTGTTCAGGTTGTATCTTGGCTATGTCTTCTGCTGGTGCAACTGCGTACGCTGGGTGGATGAGCACGGCACCAGTTACTGCGAATCTGGTGGCCCCAGCGATGACTGCCAAAATTAACACTATGTTACTGTCTTTGTACATTCTAGGCTTTGTGTGCTTACCACCTTCGGCCATAACATCACTCGCCATAGTTAGATTGTGGTCAAACACAAGCCAAAAACATCCATACTTAATATTATAAATGCGTATGTAACGTCTGTTATCTTCGTGATGAAAGGTACGCAGGTAACTTATGGTATGGAGAGGGACATAGGCTTTTTTTTTTCTTGGGAACGCGGGTGAAACCTTTGAGGACAACTAGTTATAAATAATCTTCTTCTGTATATATAAAAGGAAAAGGTGACTGACTGACTGATCTATCAACGCATAGCTTAAATCTGGCATACATATAGTTATTATGATGTAGGCATCCGCTAGGAAGGGTTTTTGAAAATTTCACCCCTAAGGGGGTAAAATTGGGGTTCGCGGGTGAAACCGCGGGGCGGTAGTTAGTAATAAATAAATATCTTCACGCTCGTTATTCACGAAAGGGTTTCAGGATTGAAAATATTACACAAATATTATTATATAATAAAATTTCATATTTTCATTTCAATAAATAATAGAAGTTATTTATGTCCCAGCGTATGATGCGCATTGTTACCATTATTATTAACATACTTCTGGGATTGGTACTAGAGTACAGAATGATGACTTCATGATGATGATGATGATGAAATAAAGAAACGCTAATCACAACTTGCCCTTGCCTTTTACAATAAGCAGCGAATGCACTTTCGAATCAAATATACCAATACAAAGTAAAGCATCACGCTGTAGATCGGGGACTAGATTCCCATTCGGAACATACATATGAGCGAGCATGTTTGTTTGTTCTGTATCATATTTAATATATGTACCTACATTTTTTTTTTATGTCGGAAGTAGTCAGGCTGTCCAACTGATAGTAAGAGTCTTTTACCGACCTTTATAAAGCCTAGAAGCCAACTGGCTCTCAAGTGCAGCTGCCGGAACACACCAATAGGTGTTTGGCGACGAATTTTCATCTTGAGGGTGGTAGCCAGCCAGGCTATAGTTTCCTCACGAAGTTTTCCTTCACCGAAAGCTCAAGTTCATTATAGGTATCCCAAAATAATGTTAAAATATATTACAAAAACTATGTTGCACAATTCCAAGCCAAGGGAATCGGGAAATGTCTGGGATCTTTCCCTCGGGAACTGTCTGGTCGGTGTCTGACGAACATCGCAGAGTATCCCACTCTACACTGTTGACAATATTAGCTGCAAGAGATAAAGTTGAACATTTAAAAAAAAAACTTTTCTATGTCCATTTACATATTTAGGATACAGTTCTCAAAGTATCTCAGCTGGTCGTAGGTTAGGTCCTAAAACGCAATTTGCGAAAGAGAAAATCCATCACTTTAAGTTTTTTAAATATTGTAACTGCACTGTAGTTTTTTAAAATTAAGAGCCTTATATTTTATATAGCGAAAACTCAGTTTAATTCTAGGTACTCCACAGAAAAAGTTAGAGGAGGTTTCTATTTAAAATTTCGTTACTAAGTATTTCGATTTTTTTTTAATAATAAGATCATAATTTCTCTGGTTTATTAAAAATTTGTTTTATCAACAAGTATTTACAATAATTATACAATATACAAACTAAAATATATAGAAAATTTGCTCGAAGTAACCACCGCTGCCAATGGGCAATGATTCCCAACAGGCAGCGTTCCCCCTTTTCTTTAATTATATTTGTACTCAATTCAAAATATTAAAACTCGCTCTACCAGTCAACATCATACAATTTAAATAAACTGAAAACAAATGACGCGCTTTCTGCTCACGGAGTTTCAACCATTTAATTAGATAACTGGCTGGCACGTAAGTAATACATACTTTTAAAACAAATTGAGCGAAAAAGTTAAGCTATTCATTTGTGCTTCTCCATCACCGCAACAAAGAATAAAGAAGAAAATATAACTTAGACACGTACCTTTTAATAGAAAAAATAATAACAGTTCAATTAATTGATTACTTGATAATATCATTTTGATAAAAAGTTTAATAGTTACACATAATATTAGTTTAATATTTCACTTTTAACTACTTAACACAACGAGTTACGCAGTAATACTAACTGACAAAACGAATGCTTTACGAAAACAACATAATTTAGTAAACACTTATATTGATATGGTAAACTCATTTGCTAAAGTTAAATTTTCCCACGATGTTTGTTTGTCACTTCCTTATTTGGACTATTTCATTTGAGAAATCAATCTTGTTGACAATCGGAAATATTAGAACTCATTCTAGATTAAAAGTGTATGGAAGATAGACTTAGACACAGTTGTAATGATGACTGAACAGGTTGACAAGCAGACCGAAGCTCCATCTGAGGCTAAATGGTCACCGACTCCTACGGATATTTGCTATACCAGGGGGTTTTCCAATGTCTTCCCTTGAAGAGCTGTTATAAAGCTCTTTGCGATCTCATTTCAAATCCAAATGATCTCAATAAGAACTATCGACTGAACTGTTATGTACATGACTGAGGCAGCTTGAGGATATAAGGATGAGCTCCCAAATGGACATTAATCATAGTCCAGAACAGGGCAATCTTTGAAAAAGACTAGCACAGGACTGTATAGATTGGCGTTCACGAGACGGAGCATATAACAAGTAATGGATGATGTAGACTGAGTATCTGGCTTAGTAATTAAAAGACAAGGTTCCTGGACACACAGGAATCGTCGGTAATGAGAAAAACTTGGCAAAACTAAGAGGAACTTCTATTTAAACTCATCTATTGATTCCTGGAACAAGGTTCCTGGAATGAACCACTCTAAGGCACTTATAAAGACCTTTAACAAGAAGTCTAACCAAGAGGCACTATCTCTAAAGTGGATACAACTTACGCATACTCGTGATGGCTCTAACGGGACACTGTGGATTGATCAAACATCAGCGTTTGTGACTCAAAGGCGTGAAGATTCTGCTGTGAGGCAGATGTAACACCAATACACCTCTCGTGTGAGTGCTATCCACTTATACCTAAATGAAATACTCATATAGGGAAACACCAGTTATACCCAGATGAAGTAAAATCTATTCCTGTCAAGAATATAGTGCAGTTTAATATAGCTGCAAGTGTTTGCATTGAAATCTAATTTAAGTGGCGATCACAATGGATCTAGATAGCAATGATATAGGCTATGAAAAATAATTGAATCAGCCACCAAACCCAAATAATAATGACAACCTTTATTCTCTTTATTTTCCAAAAACAATACAGCATTGTTAAACATTAATTTTACTATAAAGTTTTGGAAGGAACATACTATAGTCTAAAGGCGAAAACAATAACTGGGAATCTTTGTTCTTAATCAATCAAAAGTTCATTAAAGCAGCAGGGAACCACACGTGCTTGGCTCCATTGATTTGAATGAGAACAGGGGGATATGTTATTATTATAGAAAAATAGAATTATAGTGTTTTTAAATGAAAGGCTTTTTTATGAAGGGCATTTGTAATTGATTGAAATTCTATGTGAAAGGGTTATACTGCGGCTGGTTGACGTGAAGGTTAGAAACCCTGAAGCTACGCCACAGGTTGTGAGTTCGATTCCCACCATGCATGAACATGTTTGTTTCTTCTGATTCTGGGTCTACCTATATATCTGTAATGACCATAGTAACAGAACTTAAATTGTTAGTTTGTGGTAGGTGTAACTTAGTAAAAAAGTAACGCCTACATTCTTATTTTATGAAATTATATATATTGCTAGCTGCTCCCCGCGTATTCACCCAAATTCTAGCCTAAAACCTTCTTCAAGAATTGGGCTATCAAATGCGAAAATATTTTTTTAATCTAATTGGTAATTCCAGAGATAGCGCTTTCAAACAAACAAAAAACGCCTCAGGTTTATTATACTAGTTAGTATAGATTTAACCTAAATTAAATTTAAAAAAATACAAAAATATTAACATTAAAAAATACTAAAAAAAATAACAAAAAGTGATCATCTATTCTTATTCAATTACAAAACGCTACGTCTCTGTCTGTACCTTGAAGTGCTTATAACTCGAGAACTACTCTACAGATTTTGATACGGTTTTCACAGATACGTAAATGAGTAAGTTAATTTGTTTGTTCGTCCTTCTTTTGTTGTTACAGAACTATGGATATACTGGATTATTTAGACTGTAACAGCTTATAATATCTACGTACTAAGATTATCTATTGTAAAATCAAATACTAAACAACTTTCATACAATCAGTTTCTAATTTCTTTTCTCCGCAAAGATAAACAACGAATTTTATAGATTAAACGAAACCAACTTGTATGTGCATGATTTTAAAGTCCATTTTACCGTACAATAGGTTATTTAACATCACGATTTCAAAGGTCCATTGAATGGAGTAAGTACGCTAAAACCGTTGTGTGCTTGCGTTATTTGAGTTGGAGAGAGCACAGAACTTGAGGCTGGCACGGCTCGCAGTCGCCACCAAATGTCCACCCATAATATAAATCCAATAACTGCACACAACTTAACAATATAACTTAATGCTAATTAAAGATTTATAAAAATCTACTGTGACAGAAACATAGCATCGAAATTGTGTACATGTAAAAAAATAACAGATAAACTGCAGAACCGATCGTGATGATATTTGGTACGCAGATAGCCTAGCTAGGAGAGGGACATAGACTACCTTTTTTTGGAACACAGGTCAGTATGATATTATTTATGATAGACTAAGCACTGTAGGTACTGATCTACCTCAAAGCGTGTTACGAAAACAAAAACATACAATAGACAATAAGTCGACGTGGAACAAATGCCCTCTGTAAGCATTTGTTTAACGGAATATTATCATAAATACGTTAAACATACGTTAAATACTGAACAAAGAGAAATGCGCGTGGGCATCCCAACATAAATAAGTGCTGCTTTGTTTCTGTAATTAGTTTTTCTCGTGTAGCTAATTTCATAAGTAGACTACCTCGCCTGATTCTATTTTTACTACATTTTGTACTTAATATGTTTTTTTTTACAAGTTTTTATAGAAAATCCGTTTCTATGATCACTATTATTTTAACATAGTCTATTTGTGTTTTTCACACCGCCTCGTGTACACTCTAAAAAATTCCAATAATTTTAATGATTTTATACCCTTTTGTTTGTTGTCTAGATGCGATGTTGTAACCATGGTTACCGTAGGTCGATAAAAGTTTACTGGTAATTGCTTTCATATTCATACCTATTGATACATGCCAAAATATATATGTTCGTTGAAATGGCGGATCGAATATTATGGTGATTAAATCGTTATAAACTGGCACGACACTCTTGAGAAAACAAGAAGCTACCATTCTTCTGTCTCTTTCCTATTATGCGACGAAATTGAGATATCTATAGGACAGGTGAGAGGGCTTCATGTTATTATTCCAATTCCAATTTGTTATTTATGGCTCCATCGTGTCAGCGATGACTCTGCCAATGCAGAAGAGAAACTTTATATTTAGATTAGTGAAAACAACGAATAATAAATATATTAGGAGGAAGGCAGCATTGTATAGGGAATTTTGTAAGAATTCGGCATAAAATATCTAAGGAATTTATAAACTCTTCCAGAAAATAAATTTGGTATTAGCTTAGAAATAATTGTATTGATGTATTTTACAGCATGCTTTGAAACCGGTGTCAAAATAACCGGTTATTAACCGGTTTTGTTAATATTTCGTTCGTATTTGAAACGTCAAAAGAGCGTTATTGTCAACCGCAATTATTCGCTTAATTCCGAGAGGTCGTCTCGGACACGACAAATGAGGTACAAAATAGATGATTTATACACCTACTATATTATAATTCTACCTGGTTCACCGAAATTTCATTATTTTTAACTACTCCTAACTAATCCTTAGTTGGAAACATTTTATTAAGTTTTGCGACCCTTTGATGCCTAAGACCGGTTAATTGTGTGGTTGAAAGTCGCACAAAACCAAAAGTTTGTGAACTTTTCTTTTCATTAACCGGTTTTATTTTTACCGGTTTCCATACTCTGCGTTACAAGCTATTCTGTTTCTTGAATAACAAGTAGACTAATATTTACCAATATATAAAACGTTAAGACGTGTAAAAACCTCATTCTTTATCATAAAATCAGTGAAACTAGAATTCCAATATGTCTAGACAGCAATTAGAGCCAAACACGGCCCAATTAATAAAATCGACGCCGGAACATCGTAAAATACACTATTAAGTTATAAATATTAGAGTTTGACATTTATTTCTCGCAATATTGTACACAAAGGAATAAATATTCATCGATATATCTGATTTCATCGAATATTATATACACCACTATATTATTCATTCAAAAACGTGTTCAGATTTATAAATAAAGTTTGCATTGGAATTTTAAATCGTAAATTCTTGATAGTTGTACCTACACTATATTTTAAAACGTTTAGAGAATAATGTAGGATAAAGTGGAATAAATCACTCCTAATTAAATAAGGTATTACATACATACATGATTTTTAAAAAAATAATATTCACGTCTGTAGTTGCCGTGCCCAACAAGAGTGCCTCAAACGCCGTAAGTGCTGGTCTATAGACCAAGATATTTTTGGCGTTTGGGGTTTTAAAACTTTAGGGTCTTGGAGTCCGGAGGCCTCATATCGTCTTATTGAGGCCTCTGAGCGCTGGCAATACTTTGCTCAAAGAATTGCCATTTTCATTCAGCCTTTTTGGCACGCTTCTACGCGACAGGGATTGGTACATTTTTAGTTACTTAGTTATAGCTATATATTTTATTTTATTAAGGTGACGCTGCGTTAAGCTTCAAAATCTGAAATTCAACGTGCTGCGTCCCGCTCCCTACTATAGCGAACTCTCATAGAAAACCCGCGTAAACGGAACGGGCGTATGCGACAAAATGGTTTTTATTGTTTAATTTAAAAACTACAAATATATTTCATGAAACCTAAGTACAATTTATAGTATCAGTTTCAATTAATATATGTAGAAATTTTGGAACCTCAAATCGATCCTCAATGCCGGTAAAATTGCAATCTCTTATTTTAAAGAGGTCTTTTTGATTAATTATTTTGTGTTATAAAAGTTAACCAATCGTGTTATGCAACGTAAAAAATAAAGTCAAAGACATGATGAATTCTTACAATAAATTTCAGTTCGTTCGCTTCAGACATTGTTGAGAAAAATCGGAATCCTTGCAACCAAAATCTTCAAAGCGTCGCCTTAATAAAACATTTAGTTAATTAATACAACATATCAATATACATTCTGTCCAATCTTTATTCTAATTCAATACACGACTGAAATCTAAACAGAATCGATGTGAAATATCAAGATGATAAAATCACTATCGAACGATGTCTTTTATTGAAATCCTACACATTGTACTCCGTTATACATCCTTTCTAACTATTGAAACATGATTATAGAATGTTTCTAAAGGTGAATTGCCTTTAAATCAGAATTGAAAACCCACTGGGTTTTACATTTACTTCCAATATTCATCGTGTTTCTGTATTAGCAGTACCAACTAGACCCTGATTTTTATAATCTTCAGTCTACAACCACAGCGTAATTACATACAGTGGTCTATCGCGTTTAAAGTCACGCGAAATGCCGCTATGTATAGGCATTCGTAATTGCTCCATTGTGTCCCAAGCGAGTGTATAGCAGCTTGGGCTCGCTACCTCTTCAGGCATTGGCTTTCCCTGCATATGGACGAGAACCGGAAGTAATTTTAATTTTAATTTTATTTTGTCCTGTATTTTTATATGTTTTACGTATACATGTCTTTTGACCTTTACACTATTGTGTAATTTTATTAATGTTAGTCTATTGACCGCAACACTATTGTGTTTTGTTTTTGTTACTTTTACTACTTTTAAGTATGTAAGCACTACTATGGGTATATACCTGCAAATAAATAAATATTATTATTTTTTATGTTATCTCTTTTTCTCGGTTTCTTTTTACAGAATGACCGGTAATTGGCAATATCTACGGGCTTTCAGCCAAGTAGATATTGCATTGTGACAAACTAAGTTATTATATCATCCGATTGTAGGAATTTTCGGACGATACGGCAAGTATTTAATATTGCAGCTTTCTGCAAGTTGATATATATATTTTCGTTGAGGTCTATCAGTTTTAAATATTATTATTATTATTATTATAAATCCATCAGAGCCAGTAGTTCACTTTGAGGGTTTGTATTTAACACCAGGGCCACATCATCACTTTCTACGGTAACAATTTGCCATTCACCTACTAATTTGTTGTTAACAATTGAATGAATGCAAATTTATTCTATATGGAATAATCTTATCACTTTGCCGGTAAGATACTGCGTAGGTTTTGCATTTTATGCGAATTTAGCTCTTTCTTATCTATTTACTCTCGTATTAACTAACCTTTGACCTTTGAGTGACGTCACGGACGTCTGTGACGGTACACCAATTGTCGTATCTTTTTTTGCCTTAAAAATAGTAAAAGTATCAATACATCAGTAAAATTAAGTTTATCCGTTTGTTCGTTGTGATTATTACTGCTGCAAGTGTTATTAGCTTGTGTTATCGTCTATATAGTGAGAAATACGTAAATAAATAACAGTGTATCAGCTGATATTATTTTTGAACAAGAGGGTTTGTAAAACATATTTAGTGGAAGTTGTTTACTGTTTACCCTACAATCAGCTGTGTTTATTTACACTGCACACAGGCGCCACCTGTGTGCGGAGAAGCAATAACATTCTCAATCCCTACGCTACTACGCTACGCTACGCGGCTACGTTATCGGTATGGCAAAGTGCAATGCTTGTGGCAGGTTCATTACGCAGACAGATGGCGTTAGTTGTACAACTTGCACAGGCATATATCACCACGGTTGCTTAGGGCTATCTAAGACAGCCAAGCCGGGCAAATCGTGGTCATGTCCAGAATGTAGTAGAGACAAGCCTCGAGATAATAAACCGGAGACGCCTATCAAGGCTAATTTCGAAACACAATCTCCCCCGAAAGATAACTTGCCCGTTGTGGCCCAAGGCTACCGCAACAAAAACACAGCAGAATCTGAAGTGAACCTGGGCATTGAAATAAAATTGTTCCGTGAGGAAATCCGGGAAATACGGTGAAATGGTTTCACTCATATATGACTAACCGGTCGCAAATTGTCCGTGTCCACAACGTTGATGGCTCTACATCTGAATCTGATGTAGCGACTCTTGATAGAGGAGTTCCGCAGGGATCTATTTTGGGTCCACTTTTATTTATTTTATTCAGTGCAGATATAACTAACATCATTGGCCACTGTCAATATCATATATATGCTGATGATATACAAATTTATCTATCTTTTAAGCCAAGTCAAGTCGATGAAGCTGTGCATAAAATTAACGAGGACTTAAATAATATCTCAGAGTGGGCTCATCGTAATTCGCTCATTCTTAATGCAGGTAAAACCAAATATATGCTACTGGGGTCTAGAAATCAGATCAATAAAATAGGTGCATTGTATCCACAGATTTCCATTGATAATGCACCCATTGAGCGTGTCCTGGAAGCTCGAAATCTAGGTCTGGTTATGGATGAGGAGTTGAGATTTGAACGTCATATAGCAGACATAGTAAGGAATTGTTTCTACCGGCTTAAGGTACTGTATAAGATTCGAAATTACCTTAGTGTTGAACTTCGTATTCAGCTAACAGATTCTTTGGTACTCTCAAAGTTCAATTACCTTGACACGGTTTATGGACCAAGACTTTTGGGAAAAACGGCAAATCTCATACAAAAAGTGCAAAATGCTTGTGCGAGGTTTTGTTTTGACATAGCACCGAGAGGTCACGTTACTCCCTTCTTAAATAATTCTAACATTCTAAAAATGAAACATAGAAGGGAGCTACATTTGGCCACTCTGTTGTTCGGTGTTGTTCACGCTGAAAAGCCTAAATATCTTTACTCAAAGCTTACTTGGTGGAGCGAGCATGGCAAATACTCTCGAGTGTCAACTCCTGTGCTTCGTGTCCCTCGCCATAGATCTGCTGCGTTTCGAGGAAGCTTTAAGTATAGTGCCACTAAGTGCTGGAACAACATACCTCCACCATTGCGCAGCCTTAATACAATCCATCCTTTTAAGTCAAAGCTGAAAAGAATTCTTATAGATGTACAAAAATCTAGCTCTTAGATATTTCTCCAGTTTTGAATTTTAAATGTTGCTTTTTAATGTTTCCTTGAATTAAACTAAATGCCCTATCTAAAAGAATATTTTATATTAAATTATTTATAGTTGGATAAATAGTATTATATTATTAAATGAGAATGATTTATTTGTAAGAGACATATTAATGTACTTATATAATTATAATAATATATATGTATTTTTCAATAATTAACCATATTATAGTAGTCATAATTATTGTTTATTATAGTCATGTTATTGTTTCAATTTTTTATTTTTATTATTATTTTTATTTTTTATTATGAGTTATCTATGCATTTATGTATACTTAATAAGTAGTAAAATTTATCTTTTATCTGTATTTCTTTTTCATCTACCGTTTCATTCGTCCGTGCATCACCGGTGGCTTCAGCCGAAAACCAGCGCTGTAGTTTCTGCAGCACATGCTGAGCTGGAGCCGTTTGGGCCCAACTTGGTAGAACAATGCATCAATACCTATTGTATATTATATTGTATGTTTTGTATTGTTATGTGTTGTGCTATTTTGTTGTGTCTAATAAATGTATCTTTCTTTCTTTCTTTCTTTCTTTCTTTCTTTATTTTGATAATCTATACTAATATTATAAAGCTGAAGAGTTTGTTTGTTTGAACGCGCTAATCTCAGGAACTACTGGTTCGATTTGAAAAATTCTTTCAGTGTTGGATAGCCCTTTTATCGAGGAAGGCTATAGGCTACTTTTTATACCGGAAAAACACAAGATCCGTAAATCGTAGTGAGTAAGATTCATCCTTATTTGAGAAGGTTCTTCTGATTTCATTGCTAGTGTTAGAAGTATGTATTCGAACTCCTACCCATACTTTGGCTTACATCTCTACACGAATGAAACATGTCGTCTCATCAAGTAAACCTTTGTTCAATCAGGCGCCGAGGGGGAGGGGGAGGTCGTAGGAGTCATTGACTACCCCCCCCCCCTCCCCCAATCGCACTCGTCAAATTGACAAACCTTCGTATTCTTCACGTCTCCTGATTAACCTGTCCAGACATTTTTTATAGCAGCGGCTAGATGAAGCACACAAGATTTCTCGTAACTTATTGAACAATACCTGGATCCCACACGATATAACAAGAATTTAGTATGAAGTATAAATATAAAGGCGTTAGATAAAACATTGAGTGACTCTGGTTCGCCTGAGGAAGCTTTGTTAGAATGTAATAGAAACTAGAAAGGCTTCACTAGACAGTTCTTTGTCAACATTAACATCAAAGAATTCTATTATAACATATATTAGCCATCCACAGATATACTGTTGTCCTACCTTTATAAATGAAATCGTACGCCTTCATAATGTGTAGGTACAGTCAACCAATTTCGCGGCAAACCATTGAGACTCGCACTACGATGAATAGTTTGATGGCCGACTCGATACCGAGTCGGACATTCGATGCCACGCTCAATCTTATTAATATTTTAATCTAGCTTTTCCCGCATTCCCGGTTTATTTTTTTAGTTATTCTGCTTTTCGGGGCGCAGACAAATCCAACAAATCAAAGATCACAATAATCGGTCCAGCCGTTCTAGAGTTATAAATAGTGTAATTAACCCGACATTATATATAGATGTGTTGGTGTAGTTTGTGTTTATATTTATCAATCAAATATCTTTTATCATAGAAAAATATGACAACTCTCGAGAACGCGGTTAAAATCACGGGGTAGAAACTAGTATTAATAATAAAATAGATAAAACAGAGATGCATGAAATTGCAATGTTTTCTATTAAATATAACGAGTTGAAATATAAATCTAATATTGAATACCTGAATATCGGACAGCAGACGCGTTCTATGGATTGGAATATGTTGAACAGAATGTACCTACCTATCTGATCTCCACCACGAAAACTTCGAGATTTCTTCATAAGCTTCCTCCATTGAAAAGGGAAGATCTTCTGCCAGGCTAGGTCATAGTTCAGAAGTTGGAATCTTGTATATATGCCAAGTATTCAGAGAACTTTGTTAGCGCGATGCAGAATCTTGTAGCGCCATCTATCCACGGATAACGAAAGGGTTGATAGATGTCGCTACAAAACTATAGATAGACGATTCACACATTGGTCAGTATCTACATTAGTTACACCACCAGCGTTGTCGACTGTACACGTGGGCTAACGGATCGAGATAACAATTCATTTGCTATTGTTCCACACCAAGAGAAACTGTGGAGAGAGGTGAAATCACTGGCGAAGATAAAGGGTTTTGAAACAATGAATGTACAGTAAAATTGTGCGCAAGAGTAGTTTATAACATCACTCGTTCAGATTGAATAACGGTTAGCAAAACTTCTTGTTTATAACTACTGTATAGATATGTCTTTAAGTAAATAATATAATAGGCGAAATACAAGGTATACAATCGGTGCAGGAAATTTTGAAGCAAACGCCTTCAACAGTTTTATTTAAAACATTCATTTACAGATATGGCCTGCTCTCAAATTATAGAGAAAAAATACACCGATTCTGACAGTTTTTTTTTTAAATGTCGCCCATTGAAATAAAAAATATCGTAACATTCAAATACTCGCCTACACACGTTCGTACACTTTACCATTTACTTACAAATCTGATAAATGTGGAATGCGCAACAGTGGCCAGTTTGAAGATGTCATTATTTATCTAAAGCCTCACACGGACATGTATAATTGAAATGGTTTATATGTAGGGTTGTCACAAAAAACCCGTTTTTATAAACAGTACCAATGGATTTGATAATGGTATGAGCTGCGAGCCAAATCTGTTAAGTGTGTTTAATTAAATAGTCTGGGACATTATTTCAGTGTTGGATAGCCCATTTATCGAGGAAGGCTATTTTTATCCCGGGAAAACACAAAATCCCTCGGGAATGCGGGTGAAATCGGGCGGAAAAGCTAGTATTAAATTTTTTAGAGTCCGATTATATTAACCTGTCTCGACCCGGCGACCAACGCGTTCGAACAAACAACAATAGAAGATGACTCATTGGGATATGGGTCCGAAGGTCTATTTGAATAAAATATTTTTGATTGCAAATTTATATATTTTTGATAATGACATTTTTAAAATATCAGTGACAACCCTAGCATGCTTAATGTTAATCTTTGTTTGCTCAGTGTCTAAAAGAAGCGTGTTTAATGGGTTTAATGGTCGGGTGGATCGATAGAGACAAATCATTTACACATTTATTGTTGATCTAACTTTAATCAAGATAGGGGGATGAATAGCTCAAGTCCCATTAGTATATAAGGGTAGACAAGTATTTCTGACACCTATAGGTCGATTTACTTTCAACGGGACTCGTGCCCAATTCCATCCCAGTATTTAGACCATGCTCTTATTCTATGCCAACGTTCTTACTTGTAAAAGTATCTTTGCGAGAAAACATCAAGATGGATGCTGGCTGGTTATTGATTCGTTTTATTTACAGTGGTTTTTGCTGAGATTTCTTTGTATAGACAATGACATTTCTTTGTATAGAAATAGTCATCATTATGATGCGGTTTAAAAGGAGCATCCTACCGCAGATGCTCAGGTTGTGGAACGAGCTTCCCGACGTGGTTTTCTCAAGAGAGTACAGAATGGGGTTCTACAAGAAGGTTTATCCAGGGTCGAAAACGCGTAAGAGATTCCCCTGGTAACCGCTTACCACCAGGCGGGCCGTATACTTGTTTGACATTTGTTCAGAAGTCGAGCAGTTCTACCTCGTAACCTTCGTATTGGGTTCGAAATATAGTACATCAAGTTAAGGAAACGATAATATAGTCAAGTTTAATCCAACTGCATTTTACACAGTGAGGTCCAAAATTGTTTCGCAAAAGGGCCCATAAAACGTGGTTTATATCCTTGGTCCAATGTTTACGATAGCAGGACTTCCTGCATGTATGCTAAGCAGGCAGGCGTCACGGTGGCTGCCCACCGCTCACCCACTTTCAAACCAAACATCTGTCGTGAATTTACGACCGTGTGACGGCCATATTGTTTTATAAATTTTGGTTTAAGTGTTGAGGTGAGAGCGTAACGGGCGAAAAAAAATGAAACTCATGTTTTCTATTAAAATTATCTGATTTTAACACGCTTTTATTAGCTTTACCTGTAACTAACTATTTATTGAAGTTTTGAATGTGGAAATCAATTATTAACGTCTTTGGTAACAAATGTACCTATTTAAATAGAAGTAAATTGAAAATAGTCGAATCAATATTCTGATATAGTATATCTGTCTTCAGAACCGACAATCGTTGTTAAAAACTGGTTGTCAATAGAGACCGCAAGCTAATAAGCGCTGCGTGGGGCAAAAAAAAAAGGTGTCTATGCCCGTGCAGTGCCCAGTAGGTACCACCCGTAGGGTTAGCTTATAGCTGCAGCGGAAAATGGAGCCCTAGATTTGTATGGCCTGATAATACTTTTGATAACCATGAAGTCGATTTATTATTTGAATCGAATGTTACTTTTATTTTTGAAACTGTCGAAAATATAGTAGAATGTTTATTATAGTTTGTTTATTATATTTTTTTAAATTATGTTGGTAACTTTATAAGGTCACTAGTACTCTTGCGTTCTTAAAATAAAATAATAAAAAATACGTGTGGCACTCGGGGACGGCCGCGGTAAAGCTATTGCATAGCATTTTTTTATCAACTTATGCAATTATAATAATTTATTTATTTTTTATTTAGGCTTTTTTTTTCATTGATATTAATAGATACATATACACCTATATACATATCACAAGCAGCATACACACACATACATACACGTTAAGCGAAGTATGTGTGTGTGGGAGGTGTTAGGTTTTTTCGTTACGGTTTTTTTTTTTTTATCAAAATTTCTAGATTCGGTCTCAAACCCCGAAGCCCGCGATAAAAGCTATACAATAGCTTACAGCAGACAGATAGGCAGACTCACTATTATAATATTAGTATGGATTATTATAACATAAAAATTATAATATAATTTTTAATCAGCTTTTATAAATATTAGACCTCAATCAAAGCTTAAATCATTTTTTGAATCGAGATTGAAACAATTGAATTTGGTATCTGGCCCTATGACATAAAGTTTATTTTCGGTAATCTATTTTTAAGACTTGATTTCAGTTTTAATTCTGTTCTATAATATGGCCCTAAGAATTAACGATTGAATTAAGAACAAGTTTTATGTGCAACATCTGCCGTCATTTTGTAACCCAAAGTTATTTCTTCCTTTAAGAAATCACTTTAAACGTTTTGTAATTTCATATGATATACAAACCATTCAAACATGGTTTAAATTAAATATAATTTAGGAGCGTTGTATAGTTTACCTTGAGCCAATCATTAATGAATTGATTAACCTATATTTTTGATCACGCACAAAAAAGTTTGGTCCAGTGCCTTTTTAGGTACAAAAGTAAGTATTGCCAGATTACAATATAGGTAGGAATTTAATATGAGTTTTGACATTCGAACGTGTGCAAGCTGGCACGGTTAATTAACATATTTTTTTATCAAAGCCTTAAAAGACTTATAGGCAATGAAATATAAACCTTTTAAGGCTGTAATAAAGTACAAATTGTTTTAAATACATTATTCATGAATCACGATGCTACTTGACAGAACACCATTTACGGATTAAATGCTCTCGTTTTAGAATACGATACGTTTTCTTATGACGTGAAACCGATACAACTTTCTTTTAGAGAAGATTTGTTACAATATTGTAAACTAGCTGTCCCCGCGGTGACACCTGCGTTCCCGAAAGATTTTATATTTTCCCGGCATAAAAAGTATCCTATAATATGTTAATCCAGAACATATTCTATCTGTGTGTCAAATTTCATCCAAATCCGTTCAGCCGTTACGGAGGTGTGTGGTAACAAAAATACAAAATCACATTTATAATATTAAGTAAGATGTTCTTGCTTTCGTATATAAATACGTACCTTCAGCAAATAAGAATAAACAACACACAAATCCTTATTTTTACTTTTAATCGACTTATGTTTGACCTTTGAACAATTTGACCATCAATCTCGTCAAGGTACTACCGACACACCGGTACGTGCAATAGATTTTCATCTTTAAGTTCATCGTGTTAGGTAAGTATAGTTTCCTTCACCGAAAGCTCATTGAAAGATTCAAAAGAAGAAAACTAAGCTACGTAACTTAACTTTAAAAGTAGAAGGTTATTTTTTAATAAAAAAAAATAGTCAGTACCTTATGCCTTTATAACATTAATAAAAAATAGCAACACCACTAGATAAATTCTCCGCCAATCAAATCTCAATAGTTCTGCATTATTTTGTTTTCCCGCCACACTTTGAGGTATTTTATGATGGACACTCGGCGATGCCTTCCGCGTGCCACATCAGCGTCTTTGGAATCTTAATGAGGTTTTTTAACGTGCACATATTGTTGTCATCGCATTGCGATAGGTTTTTTCGAGGGCATTAGAGACACGTTTTATTATGATGAATATATTAATAATAGATTGACGTTTATGACTCGAAAGCCGCTTCACAGATGCCCTACTTTAAGATACGTTTGATATAAGTGGGCTAAGTATTTTTAAGTCATGTGGGAGAAGTTGCGGCTCTTAAATACTTTTAATTAGACACTGCCATTGAATAGGCTAAAGATTTTTATATTAAGGATAGGTACTTCATTGATTATGAAAATACAGATAAGACACAGATGTTTTCGTCAATCAGGACAAAAGTGGTTTTCTTCGTAAAAAAATTAAAATGAATCACGCAATCCTACTATGCTAGCACTGAGGGAAAACCGTAATGGCGAGCTCATTCCACATCCCAATGGTCTGCATTAGAAACGTGCGACTAAATCGTTGTGGGAACGATCGAGGTGGCTCGAGGATATGAGGAGCTCCACTTTGTTGGCGATGGTAGATGGCCCGCCAATGCGCCGAGGCAAATTGGTGCGCCTGGCCAAAGGTGTGAGCAGTACTCCATATGCGACCTAATCTACGCTTTTTAATGCTGCAGCCGCTAGAGTGGTGTGAAGTACTTCAACTTATTTAGCAAACCAACTTTTTGAAGTTTTTAAAGAAGGTTGACTTTGCTCTACAAATGATCTCGGAACTGGATATCACTCGCAGGTCGACACCGAGGATCCCGATTCTCTTTGAGATGGTGAGGGGAGTACCTTGTATAGTACCTTGCTTAGTCAGTACCAAGTTACGAAATTCATTGAGAAGTCCATCAAGACACAATCAGCTCCAGGACGGAAGGGTAGGGCGAGTCAATGGACCGATGATAATTATTTATTGTTAGCAAAAGCTATGACTTATAGCATGTTTGATAAGCGGAGCAATAAGCGAACGCGATTTGGTTATGAGTGAAGAAAAACATTAGAAACTATGTCGGAACGTTTGGTTTTTAGAAGTTCCCAACTTTGGAATAGAACGAATTTCGTTTTTTATCTTTCTACAAAGTTAAATTATCAATGCGATTCTGTGTCGATCTTCGATTTTCCAACGCAAAGACTTTAATTTTATATTCCAATCATACCGTTCAAATATGTTTTATTATAATAGGCTGCAGTTGGAAAATGGTAGCTGCATAGAGCAGGACATAAACTTGAAAACTAATTACCTACGTATCTAGTACCTAACTTACGCCGCAGGTCGTGGGTTCGATTCCCACTCAGGACAAACATTTTTGTGCATGAACATGTCTGTTTGTCAGGACAAACAGAAGTCAGGAGTCTGGGTGTAATTATCTATATATGTATGTATTTACAAAAGAAAAGTAGTATATGTAGTATATCAGTTATCTGGCTTCCATAGTACAAGCTCTGCTTAGTTTGGGGTCAGATGGCCGTGTGTGAGGAATAATGTCCCTGAATATTTATTTATTTTACGCCGCTGGTCGTTGATAATTTTAAGTTATGTATATTTTTTAAAGCAAGAGAACTTTTTAAGCATATCATTTATAATCAGTTTATGATCGCTAACGCTCATACAATGTAACCACAACGTGCTGATATAATCTGAAGATCGATCAACAAGTATGTAATACAAGTTGGATCATTGTCAAGTATTAGTATAGTTCGCGAGCGGCGCGTGCGCACGCGATGCGCTTTATAACGTAAGTAGTCGGAGTTTTGTTTTTATGATATTTATTAAATGATAGTGAATGGAGAACCATTGATCTGTGATAAGCTTTTTTATATTTTTAACTGACTTCTTTTGTGGACATAATTTAACTTCTAACTTACAGCGAAAGTGATTTCATCTTAGACGAAAGATCAAGAAAGTAAATTCATGGATTTCATGTTAGGTCTGATATAATTATATATCTGTGGTTTACTTCATTTGTTTTCACAGTTATCAAAAACGGCAATTAAAAAAAAAATAACACAACCATGTTCTAATCTTATAATTTTATGGATCATAGACTATAGTATAGTCACTATAATATAAACGTTCAGTGTTGCCAGTAAATATACTTGCCTTGCAATTTATAACGCTTCACACCTTTTTGTATGCCCTGTTATTTATAAAAGTTCTCATCCATTATGTTGATGGCCTCATTAAAATGTCTTGATGTCTCTAGAGTACCTAGCTAGACCTAACTATTATAAAAAAGCACGACGAAGTTATTTTATTAAATTCTTTATTAAGTACTATAGATAACTAAGCAAATTGGATTGAATTTTTAGTTCTTAGCTAAAGATAGGTAACAATAAAAAATGGGATGCGTCTATGGTTTATTAAGATATATAGTAGGTACAATTCATAATACATGGTAACATTTACAACAAATTTTTTTTTTACTACGCATGCAGTTTTGCGGATGCAATACCATTTGAACTTCACGGTTTAATTTTATCAAAAATTCCATCGGAGAATTAAATGTTATTCGATTATCTACCGTTCATATTCGTGATAAGGATTACATTGTGTTAAGTAAGTGGTATCTAAACGGGATCTCGGTTATTATAGCGTTCTTTAAGTTGACTGCTCGGGTAATGATACTCAATGAAAACACTGTAAGGCACTTTAAGCACAATATTGCGATAGAGGCTATTTAGATAGGTTAGTGTTTTATTTATCTTTAGACTAGCTGTTCCCCGCGGTTGCAACCGCGTTCCCAGTATAAAAATTACCGTAGAGCCGGTCATGGGTTCGAATCCTACAATGAGCTTGAGCTTTCGGTGAAGAAAAGCATCGTGAGGAAACTATAACACGGTGGTAGGGTACTTTGTAGTACCCGCCTAGCTGACTACCACCCTCAAGTTGAAAATCCATCGCCAAGCACCTATTGGTGTGTCCCGGCAGTTGCACTTGAGAGCCAGATGCCTTCTAGGCTTTATAAAGGTCGGCAACACATTGGAAATACCTGTGGGATTGCCAATAGGCGACGGCAGCCACTTACCATCGGGTGGATCGCCTACCTGCTTGCCAGCCTTCTGACGTACTTATTTAGGTACTCTAGAACTTTAAGCTAATGTTAATAAAATATAAGAAAGTTACAAAAATACGCTCAATAAAGTTCGATTACGAAGTGTCGTAAGACTTCTGACTAATAAAGATGTTGTTTGTTTCAGTGATGGAACATTGACACATGGGTCTGGCCGCGGCGCTGCTAGAGGCGGCGGCGCGCGGCGACGCGGCCCGGCTCGCGAGCTTGCTGCGCGCGGACGCGCAACACATCAACGTCGCCGATGAGGTACGTACGCTACGCACCATATACAATAGAGTTACTCAGCTCAGTGTTACCAGAGCTATAATTTGTTTGAGTGATATAATAGATATCATAGCATCCTTGAAACTTTGGTTTTGACATTTTAAGTTTAAAGTCGGCGGGGATAAGAACCATAATTATTGAATCTGATGGAGATGTTATGGCATGAGGAAAAGTCCATAGTCTGGAGACTGATAACGATGCGTGAACGCCTCAAATTTGTAAAATAATGCGCTCACTTGAAAGGTGAATGCACTAAGCATAGATTTCTTAGAAATTAATAGCTGCAACAATCTATCAGGTAGCAAGCAGTCAACTGTCAGTCGTCTAAACTCGGCTAAATAGTCGATTAAAATGCGCGTGACACAGTTGGAATAGTGTGTTCCACGGAACTGTGACCATAAAGTCAGAAAATAAGTTAATGTTCATATTATGAACACTGTATTGTTTTAATGAGTTCTGTCCTGACTTTAACACGTGGTAGAGTCCGCTACCAGGTGGTACAACATTAAGTATAGTTATATTGATATTTTACATAAGATTTATGAGCTACTGGCCTACCTCATTTCTCTACGGACGGTCAGCTACCTACCCTCAGCAGTAGCGAATACAGAGGTTGCCAATACCTCACCCCATCGCGAACAAATTAATACCTCGCGAAATTTATATCCCACACTCCCTATAAAACAGACAATTTTAAACTCTACCATGTCGTTGTAAAGATGAATATAATATGTGCAGACTTAATAGCGTGTTTATGTCTGAAACACATTTCCATCGCTCGTGAACTGTCCATTTCAATATCGATTAATAAATAATTAAATACATCGATATATCTTTGTATCGATTAATCTATGCGATGTCGATACACGATCGATATTGCATCGGGTCGGATGGGAGAAATGATAAAGGGAACATTAATTAATTGTAGAGATACCAATGCGATGTGAAGGTTATAGGTACTTTAATAATTAATGGTGCTGCATTATTTAAACCGCGTACATTCAATTACAAATAGGTATTTAAATAGAATAGCTATCGGCCCGCGGCTGTACCTCCAATCTCTAAGACAAAACCTATACCTAAGATCGATAAATATCCTCTATTTTATCCATTTAGGGAAAGAACTTAGTGTTGCAAACGAAAAATTTCCCAAAACTTTCATGGTGTTATGATCAAGTGGTCTATCACAAAATAACATAGAATAACAAATTTCTTGAATATGGTAACATTTAATTACCCTGTATAATAATTCCGTTTGTTTCAAATAAATACACGTCAAAAAATTAAATTGGATACCACGGTTAATCATCTTAGAGCATAAGTTATTCATCGATCAATCAAAGTTAGCGAGCCCCAGAATTTTAATGGCTAGTCTTGTTAATCTAGTTTTTATTTCGAAAAATTAACCAAGAGGCGTTTCGGGGTCAATCATTTGGTATCTGCTATTAGATTTTGATAAACCATAAAACTCTCTTTATGTAACGTAACGTGCTTATATTTTATTTATTAGTATCTCGTTCGAATCTAGTTTTTTTTTATATTTCTTTCTTTCATGTGGTGTATCAATAACAAATTATCAAGTAGGTGTGGATACATAACCCTGTCTAATAATATTCTGTGTCCTTATTTCTGAACGATAGAGTTCAGCCATGGCGCCAATTTCATGTTGTTGATTCACAATCTTATTGTAATATGTGTGACACAGTGTTGCGACAGCTACATTAAACTTATTTAATTAAAATATATGAAGCCCGTAATGAAAACTGACATAAAATTAATGAAGATTCAGACGATATACGAAACGGCAGGTGTTTTGAATATCTCGTTTAAATATCCAGAAGCCGCCATTTTAATTTGTTGACATAACTCGCTTCGTGCGGAAACGGATAATTTCTTACTCGTTCGGTAATGATTGATCATGGCATCTGTTTATTAAGCCTTGTCAGTTAGAGAAAGTTTTACGTAACACCGTACGTATTTTATTAGAGGCATAATATTATGTTGCGCATTAAACATTTCATCGCCCATTATAAAATAATAAAAGATACAAAATTATGTTTATAATTTTTCGAAATACAGAAACCATTACCCTAAAATAAAATTTAAGAAGTATACCTACTTATTACATACTTTTACTTATATTTTAAATGACGGGCAATGTGAGCTGTAAGTACAAAATTAAAATGCTTTTTATTTATAATCTGTGTAATATGATATTCTTGGTTGCATAATAAAAAAATGAAAATAAAGTATTACAAGGTTACAATAATTTTATTATGTTATTAAAGTACGCTCAATACAGCTCGATTACGATAAGTGCCGTAAGGTATTGCGCGGACCGCACCACGCCACCATCGCGCCATGCTTGCGTTCAAAAACTCAAAACAAATTATATTCTACTATTATATATAGGCATACTCACAGTTGCATCTCAATATATATTTGCAAATATATTATTTGTGCATCAAAATATTAGTCTTTTTTCGAAAAAAAGTGATGTGCACTCTATCAATACTAGAAATAAGCACAAACTTGTAACTTCTGCCTATAGACTCCAGAAAGTGCAAGGCTCATTTCTAGGACTAAGTACACGCATCTATAACAGAATCCCTACTTCAATTTTAAATTTGCCTTTGCAAAAATTTAAGGAACGGATTAAAGCTGTATTAGTAGAAAATGCTTATTATACTGTAAATGATTATTTCAAAGACTCTAATGTTTGGTAGATTTGTTACTTTTGTGTACTATTATTGTTATTATTTTGATTTATAAACCTGTTAATAGTCTCAGTGATAACATATTGTGTGTTATAATTCGTATTTCTGGAAATAGTTTCTCTTTGTATTATTTGTAGTAAGCTTAAGTTAGTCATGCTCACTTTGGGGTCTTTGCTTGCGGCGGCGTCGTGTGGCGGGTCGCTCACTTCCCTATAATATGTGCGAGGAGGGCGATGGCTGCCACATGCGTCATACTTGTGAACAGGTGCTGCTTGTGGGGGCTGGTCTGCTTAAGTTTGCAATCCATTTGTTTACTAAGTTACTCATAATTTTGATATATTTTTTTTCCCTTACTGTCATATAACACACACATATTGTCAGTGAGACTAGATAAATAATTTGATGTAATGAATCTGAGTTGGTTTTGAAAAGAGTAATTGCTGAGTTTCTTGCCGGCTCTTCTCAGTAAAAGCAACCTTTTCCGAACCGTGCGTTAGAGTCAGACTATTCATAAGTGCTTGTGAAGGCCTATTTGAATAAAAAATATTTTCATTTTTTCATTTTCATTTATTATTCACCACGAGAAACTTTATCTCCTGTCATCTAGGAGCAGCACAACCTCCATATCGGAGTCTTGGTCATCATTAAAAAAACTAGTTCGCTTACACCAGACCGGTTCTCTCCTAGTGTTGTTTAATCGATTGTCTATCGATAATTACGATCAAGTCGATGTTGAAACAGTGACAATTTATTTAATAATATTTTTGAAGAAAAGATAAATTATCAAGAATATTCCAAAAAGGAATTTCAAAAATAATCTGGCATTAAGTAAGTAGCTTCAAATTTATCAAATCTACCAAGATAACTAGATTATGTCGGTACTGCATCAGGAAATAGGTATTCCTATAACAATTGTTTTATTTTATACTGGCTGACCCCCGCGGTTTCACATGCGTTCTCAAAATAAAAATTCACCCGCATTCCCGACATAAAAAGTAGCCTATACCTTCCTCAAGAATTGGGCTATCAAATGCAAAAATATTTTTTTCAAATCCGACTGGTAGTTCCAGAGATTATATAGCGCCTTTAAACAAACAAAAATAAAACTCTATTTCTTTATTATATTAGTATAGATAAGAAAAACGAAAAACATAATGATACGGTAAGAAATAATTCGTTTGAAGAATATTGTATTCATTTCCTGGCAATATTGACAAAAAATCGATATCAAATGATTATCGGTTTTATGGAGCAGCCTTACTCCCTTGTTATATTTTTTGTAGCTCTCTCTCCTGTAGCCAACAGCTACTACATATATCTACGATAAATATTTTCAATCGCATATGAAGAAACAAATACTTGTAGCAGTAGTTACCTTAGGTACTATAGGTACCTACCTACCTACAGGGTAGTTTGAGATTGGGCACTAAGGGTAGCTTAATCCTTGAACATTCTTAGGAGACCATCCATGATTTTTCGAGTAATTAAGTACTGTATTTATAGTTTTCTAAAAAACGAAAACTTACGAATTCTTTTTTGAAATGGTTTGAAAATGCACCGATAGGTAAGTATCTACCTCGATTAAATAATAATAATTCGACGTTTCGTCAATGGAAAACTCGGTTCCCTCATATTTTTTTGAGCAACACTTGCTCAACTAGATTCTAGATTTATTTTATTTAAGCAATTCAACTTTCCCTTTCAATTTAATACAGGAGCATAATAATCCAGATCACATATCTATTTGAACGTAGCAATATCTATCCATTTTATTCACAAGGACTATTTTGCTGTGACACCTCCACCTAGCTAAGTATAGACATTTTCATAGAAATGGGAGCTACTTACCAAACGATTATTGAACTTAGAAGTGGTTTTCCATCGTGTAGACGTCGGTCGGTCCGATGATAGAATATATGTGGACAACTTGTCTTGTCGCTGTATCTATATACAAGTATGCAACGGTCTGTCTGTATCCATTTACGCAAGACAATTAACTTTTATAATCCACGTGGAATGTCACCAAACGACAGCTATCAATATAACTCATACGAGAGCAGGCACTTTATTATTTCTCACTTTTATCTCGCATCTGTATATACTACACTACCCCGCGGTTTCACCCGCTTTCCCAAGGGATCTTATGTTTTTCAGGGATAAAAGGTAGGTACCCTATTTAATCCAGAATATATTATATCTGTGTGCCAAATAAGTTCAGTAGTTTTTACGTGAAAGGGTAACAAACATTCAGACGTCCATCCTCACAAACTGTCACATTTATTTTATTTAAATAAATATTCTGGGACATTATTCCTCACACACGGCCATTTGACCCCAAACTAAGGGGACAGAACTTGTACTATGGAAGCCAGATAACTGATATACTACATATACTACTTTTCTTTTGTAAATACATACATATATAGATAATTACACCCAGACTCAGGAGAAACAGACATGTTCATGCACACAAATGTTTGTCCTGAGTGGTAATCGAAACCACGACCTATGGCGTGATAGATAGGGTATCTTACCAACCACGCCAACCGGCCCGTCGTATTTGACGAGGCGTCGTCGGTTTGGAGATTAGATACCATTACTGCCACGCCGCAGGTCGTGGTTTCGATTCTCACCGAGGACAAAATTATATTCTGAGTCTGGGCGTAAATATTTATGTACAATCTAATTCTTTACTACTTAATATATTAAAGCTAAAGAGTTTTTTTGTTTGTCTGTTTGAAAGCGCATTTTGATAACCAAATTCTTGAGGAAGGTTATAGGCTATTTTTATCCCGGGAATGCAGGTGAAACCGCGGGGAGAACAGCTAGTATATATAGGTACTATTATACGGAAAGTATGAAAAGTTTCTTTTTTTCGCAGTTTTAGAGTTGGTCCCGTAGTAAAAGTTGTTCATACTGATGAGTTTTTCCACCACTTAAAGGACCCCAGGTGAATTAAAAATAACGCTGTATTACGAACTACTAAGTACCTATAGTTGGTATATCACTATCTACTTGTTTCCATATAGTACAAGTTTTGCTTGGTTTGGGAACTTTGGGACCACAGGGATATTAGTCATTGCCTTGCAATAGCCATTGCCTTGCAAACTTACATCAAAAAGTATATGTTACGGTGATTAAGTGAACATAAATCATCACCTCGTTTAATTTTGTTGACTTCCTTGCACCCCGTCGTGCATCTCACATTATCGTACAGGTCTATTTATTTACATTATTTTAACGATGCTCCTCTATATTGACGGGCCGGTTGGCGTGGTTGGTAAGATACCCTATCTATCACGCCGCAGGTCGTGGGTTCGATTCCCACTCAGGACAAACATTTTGTGTGCATGAACATGTCTGTTTGTCCTGTGTCTGGGTGTAATTATCTATATATGTATGTATTTACAAAAGAAAAGTAGTATATGTAGTATACCAGTTATCTGGCTTCCATAGTACAAGCTCTGCTTAGTTTGGGGTCAGATGGCCATGTGTGAGGAATAATGTCCCAGAATATTTATTTATTAATAAATAAATAAAAATTAATATGCATTCAACGTTCATGGCTTAGCTTTTTCACATACACGCCTATCAGCCTGTTGGTATAATATCCACTTAAAAATAATTGTAACGATTCAGCCGTTACATATTTCTCGGTCGTTTTTACAAAGTCATTCTATGTAATGTTGCGATAATATCGATACATGATGTATCGATATTTGAATTTTTATTAACTTGATTTTTTTTTATGTCAGAAGACTGACAAGCCAACAGGTATCAGCAATACAACACAATGGAAATCCCCCGAGTACCTATTTTTTATGTCCTAGGGCGACGGTACCTAACCGACAGCATGATTGTCAGTGGTCTGACATAAAAAATAGTTGCACTGGAGTCTTTTAAGTGCAACATCATCATTTTATTATTGGTTTCACCCGCATTCCCGGTATAAAAAGTAAAAGTAAAGTGCACATGCATACTTTGGCATCTATAAATTATAATATGAAACAAAGTCGTGTTAGTTACACCATTTATAACTCAAGAACGGGTGGACCGATTTTTATAATTTTTAATTTGTTGGATTTGTCTTCGCTCCGAATAACAGAATAACTATTAAAATATCGTTTTTTTTTTTGTATACCGGGAACGCGGGTGCAGCCGCACGTAACAGCTTGTAAGATATACATAAGTATTACTTCATGATTGTTTTTTTTGTTAAAGATACAATAGAAACAATTTGCGATGGATTTTTACATTATGTCATGAAATCGATTAAATAACCTATATTTTTTACATCTATGGCTCTATCCACAGACCATCAATATCCCTCAGTCATCGGTCATCCGTTACAATTCGAATGTTATAATAAAATTGATTAATATAACGGTTCGTCTTTTGTATGTGCTCGGTCCGATACACGTTGTATTTTATTGCACCTAAAAAGGAAACGTCTAATTTATTGATAAGATTTATGAGCAACACTGTGAAAATTGAACGCTTCAACTATTATGAAGTATAGAAGATGGTCTTTGGAAGTATGAAATAGTGAGGATGCGGTTTTAATTCGCTGTCAGGAGCAACACACTTGCTGTAGATTTAAAATGCGTGAAGGGATATAAAGGTTAAGCTACAATCTTCTGGAAATGATCTTTATTGCATCTATAATTAACCTAAAATCATGAACTTAAACAAATACACGCGTAGCAACTGTCAAAAGTAGAAGCTTTTTAAAAAAAAAATTGAGATTTTATAGTCACGAGCATAAAAAGTGTAAGCAATTCAGCTCAATTGGTTGAGTGGATCTGATTTAAAATTCAGTTGCAAGATTCGACCCACACATACAAACAAATATTATAAGTTCGTATAGACCGCTACTTATGTCCCTTTGAGTTAGTCAGGTGAGCTGATGATGGAAGGTACAACTCCTTATTAGTTAGGAGTTAGGGGATAATTCTTAAAGTACTGTATAGACCGCTAGTTTTTATTCATTCTAATTATTTGGGTGATTGCGTCAGGAGTCTTAATTTTATGCTACTGAACACTTATGAACACAAAAAAATTATAAATAAATATTATTCAATATAAGTAGGTATTCAATACACAAGAAACTAAAAATGGAAAAATAAAATTAACTTTTAACAAAAAGGGAAACCGACTTTGAGATTCTGGAACACGTGCTTTCCTTTCGCTGACTTCAAAACGAGTTCTAACATCGTTATTTTATACATTTTAGTGCAAACCCATTTTGAAGTCGGTTTCCCTTTTTGTTAAAAGTTAATTTTTTCGTTTCTATTCTAATTTTAAAAATGTCGACAACTGCACGTTAACGGACTATTGAATTTCTTAAATCATCGATAAAATATATTTTTTTTTTAAGATAACAATCTCTATCATACGTTCAAAAAGAAGTAGTGTATTGAATTCAAAAAAAAAATATAATGTGAACGCTGCCAGCCTGTTGGGAACCTTGCCTATCGACAGCAGCGAGGGCTTTGAGGATGTTTTCTATATATCATAGTTTGTATTTTATACATTGATTGTAAATACTTGTTGTAAATATTTAAAAAAACGTTTTAGCAGTTGAATAATAAAGACAAGACAATATGTAGTGTCCACCATTATTGAACAATTCAAAGACAACAAAATGTATTCTATTATGAGATAACCTGTATCTATGCAAGACAAAGTCTTCCACCATCATTATCCTGTCGACGTGTGAACGCAAGAGTCTTTTGGACAGTAATTGCGAGGACCAACCTAACAGATAACTTTTTTTTAGGGTTCCGTACCCAAAGGGTAAAACGGGACCCTGGGAGGCTGTATCTGTGTGATGTATTTCTGTTGCCGCTATAACAACAAATACTAAAAAAAACAGAATAAAATAAATATTTAAAGGGGCTCCCATACAACAAACGGTTTTGGTCGTTCGATATTGATAACAACAACAGGTAGACGCTTGAAATATTCACAGAATATTTAGTTATATATTCACTTTAAAAATAAATAATGAAATTATAATACAACAGACATGATTCTTTTGCCGTTTTTTTTAGATAATGGTAGGGAACCCTTCGTGCGCGAGTCCGACTCGCACTTGGCCGGTTTTTAGGCTTAGTATCTGTGGAATTTGATAATGTGGCCAAAGGTGGTAAGTAAGTAGGTACGTATAGCTAAGTAGAGAACGGACTCTCAAGCGCAAGTGTCGAAATACACCGGTAGTAGTTCTTACAAACAGGTTTTGACACCTTGAAATAGGCCGTATTGTTCTTTATCAAACCAATTTGTCAATCCATTTGAAGTTATATAAATAAATCTTAATCGAACGTAATAAGGTTGTTTTTGCATCAGCTACCCTTGAGATAAAACAAATAGCTAAGAATTCGATTTACCAATGAGAGTAATCAAATAACTTCGTCGTTAAAAGTTTAGTTTCGATAAAAGATAATTTGAACTTTATGCTAAATAGTTGTGACTTATTTTGTAATAGCCCGACGTTCTCGCCATTAAAACTTCACGCCTGGATATCGTAATGTAATTTGTGAAATAATTTTATCACTTATTTTAATTGGTTAATTAAATTGGGTGGATTGATTCATTAGTTGAGTTCTACGATTGTTTTATTTTATGATGTTATTTTAACTGAGTTGGGATAGGAGGTGTGTAGTCATTAAAATTATGTGTTCGACATACCTACGTAAAAAAAAGCCTAACATAACTCTATCTCTGTTTCTTTCTTTGTCCCTTTTCAAGAGTGCGTAACCAAAAGTTTATTTGCAATTTTTGAAATTAAACATAATATATCTAATGTTTCCAGGGCTTTGGAATTACCTAATAATTTTTATTTTTTATTTCAAAATATCCCCTATTAACATCTTAGTCGCAAAGTTTAAGATATTCGTGTGTTTTTCATACAAGCAATCTAATTAATACGGGCAGTTGTGTCGGTTACAATTACAACACAGTTTGCCGCGGAAAAAGTGGCGCGGAAACTTCTCACAATAGTGACGTAACTCGCATACGCATTTGTATTTATTTATTTGTTTTTGTAAGATGCGTAACTAAAATCGTATATTTGTAATATTATGTTTATTATGATGTTTTCATAAAGGCTTATTTTCATCCAACATTGGATATCTAACGATGTTTATAGCTAACTGGATCACCGCTTAAGGCGACGCCATGAAGATTTTGGTTGCAAGGATACCGATTTTTCTCAACAATGACTAAAGCGAACGAAATGAAAGTTATTGTAAGAATTCATCATGTATTTGACTTTATTTTGTCCATTGCATAACACGATTAACTTTTAAAACACAAAATAATTAATCAAAAAGACCTCTTTAAAATAAGAGATTCCAATTTTACCGACATTGAGGATCGATTTGAGGTTCCAAAATTTCTACATATATTAATTGAAACTGATACTATAAATTGTACTTAGGTTTTATGTAATATATTTGTAGTTTTTAAATTAAACAATAAAAACCATTTTGTCGAATACGCCCGTTCCGTTTACGCGGGTTTTCTATGAGAGTTCGCTATAGTAGGGAGCGGGACGCAGCACGTTGAATTTCAGATTTTTAAGCTTAACGCGGCGTCACCTTAAAATGCAGCCCAGGAATAACATCTTACATTAGAATGTGGTTTTATTTTCAATAAGGGTCAGCCAATCTAAATACGCCCCCAAATCTCGTCCCTCCCTTGATTTTCGATCGGAATTAACATCATTTAAAATAATCCCACTACAAAAAAATCCCCCAGTCATTTGACTTTGTCTGTAGAACTCTGTGCCAAAGGAACCTCGTGAAGCACCCCCGCGGTGAAATACGACCGCGAACGACTGCCTACAATACCAATAAATCCGCACCACGACATCACCGGCGTTATTTTATCGACATTTTCACATCACTACGAGCACGAACTTGTGTTGCATCTAGGGTTACCATCTATTTTTTATCGATCACTTTTGTTGTCAAAGTAAAATAATAAAGATGTACTTGGTCGGCTCAAAGTCGGCATCACTGCTAATGTCCATTAGCGACACGGTGACTTACCTTCAAGAGGACTGTCTGCGTGCTTAACGGACATAAAAAAAAGAAGGCCAAGTCTCTTCTAAATGAGGTATTACCACAAATATTCCGTATGTTTTCTATTACAGTAATTACATTCTTTAACAAAAAATCAGACATGAAACTTCAAAACTTACTGCCATAATAATAATGTCTATTCTCCTACAGTTTTATAACTCCAATACCGGTTCGAACTAAAAATTATTTACGCCTAAATCATTTCCTATTCATATATTATATAAATGTGGACTCGGCAATTTATATTGTAAATAAACCCGTTAATTCTAGACGGCTTAATACTAGATCTAAAGATAAGCAAATGGTAGCCCTATAACCAGTGCTGCCAACGCCTTCGGCTAACGAATAGTTTGCGTAACAATTGTAGCATGTCCAGGAATTCCACAACGCACGACTTTCGGCCCATCTCTGCGTCCATTTGCGCTGTAGTCGACATTTACCCCATTCTGCGACAATTGTTTGTACGAGAAGCAAAATTGTATTATAAACTTACAATAAGTTTGCACAAGGTTGAATTTTCCTTGAAAAAACAACGCATTATTGGAATATTATTGCGCCGCGGTCACACTGCAAAGGGATTTAAATAAATAAAGTTAAATTGGAGTACGATTCCACACATGCCCTTTCCTTCTTAGAATGGGAACTGTTGAAATTTTTATAATTAGAAAGAATGAAAAACATTTACCTACTTACATTAGCAAACACTATACAATCTCTAAATAGCATAAAACAAAGTTGCTACCTGCTTCTGTCTTTTTCTCCACTTATTACATCTGCAACGGATTTTGATACGCTTTTCACTAATAGAAAAAGCAATATACTTTCGAGGAAGATTTGTATACAGAGTGCCGTTTTAGTCACTGGCCATACTTGCAGGGGTGGAAGGACCAACTCTCAGATCGCGTGGTTGCTTCATACATTTTGGTCGAGTAGGTATTGAACTTTTGTATGGAACAGCTGATAATTTTTTCACACTTAGTCTAATTATAAAAGTTGTTCATATTGATGAGTACTTCCACCCCTGCAAGTATTGCCAGTGACTAAAAAGTCACCCAGTATATAAATTGCACTCGTGGGAAGCCGGGGTGGGTGGCTATTGAAATATAAAGAAATGACGTTGTATTGATGAATTGGCCTTCAGCTCAGCATGATGCTATGAACATCAAGGCAGTAACGCTGATGTTTAGCTGAAGCCAAGAGTGACTCCAGATTGAGAGTACGATAAATACTATAATATTATACAAGTTCATAATATTGTAAGTACCCACTAAATAAATCAACTAATTAGTCTCAAGTAATTAAATTTACATCGCACAATCTTTTATTAGCCCTTTCGTGGCCCTCAATGTCGCCGTTTTGTCGTAAGGTAGCTTAACTACTAGTTCGTGCGTCTGAGCCGTTATTCTTTTGTGTCTCTTTTCTTAGCTACTTTAAGACTGTACAAAGGGACAGATTTTCACTCCCGGAAGTATATTCGTCTTTCAACCTACTGTATATTAGGTAATAGAGACTATCTATGTCTCCAAATACGATAAAAAAAATTAAAAAATATATATTTCAAGTGAAAAACAAAACACGACAATATACCTTCTCTGCAGCTACAAGCAGTATGTACAGAGCTTAACTCCTATCATTTCATTGCATGAATATACCTAGTCATTTGATAACGGTGTTTGACGACCGCACGTGAAGCATACCTACAATCAGTGGCGGTAAGAAAGACCACTCGTGAAGATCGTAAATTCTTTCTAGGAGAACATTAAGTGCCTAGTCCGTAAGTTGACAGACGCACAGTTGACAGACGCAGCACATTAGGGTTACCAGATGCATAACTGAAAAGTCCTGACAAAAAGTTTGATTTTTATAAAAATTCCTGACATTTTTGCGCGAATTGTATATAGGTATTAGTATTTAGTTTTATTGTTGTTATAAAAAAAAATACTATATGAGATGAAATACATCAATTAATCAAAAAATATTTTATTTTATCTGAACAACCTTTGCTATGGGACCAACTCAGAAATCGCGAGCATAAAAACAATTGAATAACTCCCCCCGGAAATCCCAGTTTATAGATTGAATATATATAGATAATAGCTACTGGTGCCATTTTTTTTAATAAACTAAAACTAATAAATTAATCGATTGATATAGGTACCAGGTAGGCTGCTTGTGGGGGCTGGTATGCTTAAGTTTGCAATCCATTTATTTACTAAGTTATTCAAAATTTTAATATCTTTTCCTTATTGTTATATACACACAAATATTGTCCGTGAGACTAGATACTTACCTAAATAATTTTATGTAGGTAATAAATCTGAGTTGGTTTTGAAAAGAGTAATTGCTGCGTTTCTTGCCGGCTCTTCTCAGCAAAGGCAACCTTCCGAACCGTGCGTCATAGTCTGACTATTCATATGTGCTTGTGAAGGCGTATTTGAATAAAAAATATTTTCATTTTCATTTTATCAAGATCATAATTACAAACTTTCATATTATTCTTGATATTATTCAACATAATTTAATTATCAAATTATCACCCAACAAATTCATTACACGTAAATGCAGAAATCTGAAAGACGCTAAGTACCTATTTAACAGCCAGTTATAATTCACCATTTCATTTAAATCCACATGTACCTACATGTTTTAAAAATATATATCCGTAACACTGTAGGCACCTAGTTAGTAAGATGCTGGGGCCCAATTCTAACGTTTTCGACTGCGAATTTGATATCGAAGATACAAGAATCGACTCTCTGATCTTTTACGGTCACCATAGATCGTAAATCTTGTTTACTTATTTAAAGTCGCGCATATGCACAACCACTACCATGCTATGCATCGCTAGATTACATAACTCTATGCATTGAAATTTATGGTTTCCATTGAAAGATTTGTGTTCCCCGTAATTGGGTAGTAAATCGGTCTCTCATTTGGAATGACTTCATTTAGTTATAATATATCTACTTTACATACGAGATTTTATTTTATACCCGTATGAATACAGTTTAGAATTGAATAAAACGTATTCGTCATGGCGGTAGCTTTTAAAATTTGCAAAATAGTATTATACTTAGTTAGTTGCAGATAGGTTTATGCATAATTCAGGTACTAAACCACGCATTCGATTCGTTTTTGGATGAATATAAAGTTAACCTATTAGCACGGTGGTAGGGTAGGTACTTTGTAGCATCTTTGTAGTGCCCGCCTGGCTGGCTACTACCACCCTCATGTTGAAAATCTATCACCAATCACCAACCGGGGTGTTCCAGCAGCCGTATTTGAGAGCCAGTTCCTTCTAGGCTTTGTGTGCTTACCACCTTCGGCCACATCATCACTCACCATTGTAATGCGACCGTACATAGGCCTATAAATCTTGCAAAAGTTTATTTACCTCTACACCTTGTAAAGTAAATATTCAAACGCAATACTTAATTAAATCGATAAAAAATAATTCAATTACGTATCATATACATATCATGTACCTATTAGAAATTATAATCGAAACGATATCGATATTTGCTCAACACTACTCGTTACGTTACTTTACGTTACATAACTTAGGTATATAAAAATTACACACCTTGTCTGTTAATCGGAGTGGAAAATTGTTTATTGCTGTCTTGTTTGTTACGACTGTCGGCTCCCGTTGCTTATATTACATTTCCTTCTTGGTACTTATAATATTATAAATGCGAAAGTTTGTGAGTATGAATGGATGGATGGATGTTTGTTACTCTTTCACGCAAAAACTACTGAACGGATTTGGATGAAATTTGGCAGAGAGATAGATTATAGTCTGGAATAGCACATAGGCAACTTTTTATCCCGGGAAAACATAAGATCCCACGCGAACGCGGGTGAAACCGCGGGGCGAAATCTAGTAATAATAATAAACAAGTTGTAGTAGCAGTAATTTTTCTTTATAATTTTACTAGCTGTCCCCCGGTTTCACCCGCGTTCCCGGGAAAAAAAGTAGCCCATGTCCTTCTCCATACCATAGGCTATCTGCGTACCAAATTTCATCGCGATCGGTTCAGCGGTTTGGACATGAAAAGGTAACAAACAAACAAACTCACTTTTGCATTTATAATATTAAAAAAAGATAGGATTGTTAGGAATAAGTAACGGTCAACTAGTGACGTCAAAGTCTGCAAGGACCTGGCTTAGTTCAGCTGCTATCGCAGTGGAATGTAATGTTGAGTTGAATTAAATAAGCATAAAATGCCTAGAAAGAAGGGAACCTGTTTACACTGCAGCTGCCGTAACACACCGGTATTTACTTAGCTACAGATATCCAACTTGACATTGGTAACCAGGCATGGAGTCTATCGCTACGTATGCCATCAGACCCTAAGAAGACTGTTCCTCACAATGTGGTACAATATGTCATGTTGCACGTTACAGAATGGATGCACCGCTCTGCAACGCGCCGCGGCCGACGGCCACGTGGAGGTGGTGCAACTGTTGTTGCAACACGGCGCAGACCCCAACAAGCAGGACCTTTTGGTAACTTACTTTTGTAGATCATCATCATAGTTTGGATGTTTGCCACTCAATCACGCATAAACGGCTGAATTTATTTAGATGGAACTTGGCATATAGATAAATCACACCCTGGAATAGCACATGGGGTACTTTTTATACTGGGAAATAATAAGATCACTCGAGGACGCGGCGCAGAAGCTAGTTAGGTATATTTGTAGAAAAACAACTATCAAAAATGGCATTAGGTATAAATTATAGGCACCAGGCAAGAAATAAAATGCAATTGAACTGTCCAGCACGGCAACACGGCAGCGCACGAGGCGGCATGGAAGGGGTACTCCCGGTGCGCGGCGCTGCTGGCACCGGGGACGCCGGGGGCGCGCAACGCGGCCGGCTTCGCGCCGCTGCACCTCGCCTGCCAGAACGGACACAACCAGTCCTGCAGGGAGATGTTGCTCGCCGGCGCGCCGCCCGACGACCAGAACAATGTGAGACAAACCGACTTAGATAAGTCTCGACACGTATGATGGAACAGGTTCTAAAAGCCCAATGTTAATGTATGATCAAAACTATCGCCATATAGCCTTATCTTTTCATACTTTAGTAAAATTTAAATTTTTCTATCGCCTCTATAAATCTATTACCGGCTACCGTGACTCTTTATCATTTACCTCGTACTATTATAACTGTAACCATTCCAGTACGGCGACACGTCTCTCCACACAGCGGCGCGCTACGGTCACGCCGGCGTCACCAGGATCCTCATCTCGGCTCAGTGCAAGGTTTCTGAGCAAAACAAAAATGGCGACACTGCACTACACATCGCGGCCGCTATGGGCAGACGGAAATTGACGCGGATTCTCCTCGAGGCGGGCTGCGATAAGTCCATTCGCAACCAGCAGGGAGAAACGGCTAGAGATATTGCTACAAGGAAAGGCCTGGAAGAAATCATCCAAATACTCAATACCCCCGTATCAAAACAAGCCAAAAAGAAAAGTAGAGACAAAAGCAAAGAGCGTACAGTCGACGAACCAGACGAAGCAAAGAAGAAGGATAAAGGCAAGGAAAAGAAAAAGAAAAATGTCCACTTCGAAACTCCACCGCAAGTTCAGTGGTCACCGTACGGTTGTCACTACTACCCAGACCCGAAATACTTCCCCAAACCGAAACTAAACTCGTTACCCACCGAACCCCTGAAGAAAGGCGAGCAGTACTTTTTGGATTTGGCTGGAAACATAAAAAAGGGTCCTATCGGCGCTGGATACACTTGCTACTGCGCTCCATTCTTCAAACATATGGAAAATAAATTAAACGAAGATAAGAAAGATCTGAAACGCCATATTGATAAAGCTCACGATAGATTAGACCAGAAAGTAACAGATTTAGAAATGAAAACACAAGGACAGATATCGGAATTGACAAGGTTTGTTGCTGCAGAGAGAGCGCTTTGTAAAGAGAGGCATAAACACTTAGAACAATGGTTATCTCGAGGCATGATGTTTAGAGCTTCGGAACGAGTGAAGAAATTAGATTTTAGTCCAAAAGGCTCCTTAGACATACCTCCGTTGAAACGAACGAGAAGTTTAGAAGTTCTAGAATCACATACGGAAGAATGGAATAAAGTAAATAGGATAATAAGAAATTTCAATCATAACGTCGAACATTACGAGAGCAATGCCAAAGATCTGAGTGATAGCAAAGTCACGTCGAGAAGCACGGACGTATTAGATCGAGAGAGTAGAAGATCCCCAAGTCCTAGGCAAAGATATTTGCTCAATAACTCTAGAAGCACAGATCACTTAGACGCTGGCCCGAGTAGACTCTCCAGGTCGACTCATACAGCATCCAGTACATCTTATGAGCAAAGCAATTTTCAAAATGTTACAGCAGAAATTCATGTTAAAGCTAATAAAGTTTTATTATCACAGTCACCTGTTTCTATGGAAGTTCAAGGGTTCATGCCGCCCAATCGACAAACTGCTTCTAAATCACCTGTCAGACAACCTGATTCTAAACCAAACGAGTTTCATGAAGCGTTAAGACACAGTCAAAATGAACAAAACGTGCCAGTGTGGAAGAGTCAAGTGTTACAAAGGACTGCAGACGATATAAGAAAAAGAGTGTTACTTGACAAAGAAATGTCTGAAGTCATGAGTAGAAGTAACCCAAAATCTTTAGACATATCTCAAGATGGTTACGTAAAGCTTAGAAAACAGGGAAACTTTGGAGAGGAAGTAGATAGAGAGCCGAGGAAATCAGTTCAGGAGTTAGTAGCACAGGTAGAGCATAAACAAAGATGTACACCACCTGAACCCACGACGATAAAAGCACCGCCCACCGAAATACAAGAACCGATAATTCCAGCTCAACCTGGTGCTAGTATATTGAAAATGCCACAACAACCTCAAAGACCCGCTCCAGTACTAAAAGACAAACCACCGAAAAGCAAACGCTTCAGCTTACACAATCTAATACCATTCCCAACGAGAAAGACATTTCACACCCCACCTAAAGACAATGGTAACAATTCGGAGAGCAGTGACGAAGAAGACAATCCTATAAGAAGTTCAGTCCAACCTGGTCCGATGAGGAACACCAATTTACTCCAGACTCTCCCGATGCCAAATTACGAAGCAATGTCAAATAAATCCCAGTCGCCTGCTCCGCAAACGAGCCAGAACTATCCCCATGCCCTTCGTCCCATGATTCCAAAAGACGCTTACTTCCATGACATACCTAATAGACAAATGCCATATTTGGACAATGGCCTTCCAGTCCACCCTCAATACGATTACAATGAACCCGGATTACCGAACCAAGTTCAAGGGCGGAATAGAAATCCTCTTCACCATCACCAAACTGGCGTATTTGATGCTATGATGCAGGATCACATTTTAAGGGAAATGGAGCGCATACCACACTGTTATAGCGACCATTTGGACCAGAATACCGAAGTGGAGATAGCAAATCAGAACGATCACTTTCGCGGAGTATACTACGATAATCGTTCACCAATGTACCCAGGATCAAGAGGGAATCCACATGGTATGAACAGGAAACCAGCGCCGGATCACAGTTTGCTTCACAGTCGACTACAATCCTTAGCGATCAATACTCATCTGACGGAAACACAAAGTCAAACGGATCGGGAATCTCATAATGATTCTGGATATAGTACTAAAGTGTATGGCAGTTCCCAAGGTCCGTCCCCAAGTCTCTCAGGACATGTTGAGACGGATAACCTGTCTGGACAGAGGGTAAACGTTGTGCCTAATGGTAAAGTAATGGGTGGGCAGATTGGAGCATCGAGTTTGGTATGATGCGAACATTTGGAGATAATAATAATTATAGTCACAATAAGTAATGCCTATAAAAATATTGATCATCACAATCGCGTATAGCGCCATCTATTGATCATGTTCTTAATTAAAAGCGCGAACGCTATTGGTAAAACTGATCCGCCATTTGCAAAATCGATTGCTGCGCGGCCAGTGTTGTGTTCAAAAAGGTAAAAATATTAATGTTATTATTATCTTTTTAAAATTTTGTATTTATTTGTCAGTCTTAAAAACATTTAATACTCATATATATAACGCATAATTTCACATATTTGTGACCATAAATTATCTAAGTCATTCTTCTTGATTTTTACTTTTTAAATAATAAGTCACAAGCACAGACCAACTGACAAAACAATAAAAATAAATGTAATGAAGTACAAAATTAATTTATAATTAATATTAAAATATTGATGCCATTTATCACAATGTAGTAATTAGTTGAAAACACTTAAATTAAAAACACGACTCACTCAACGATAAGCAACTTTTCCCTTATTATCTAACTCTAACACCCATGGTGATCGCTTTGTGACAATGTTTCTGATCAGTTTTGTCACAAAATAAAGACGAAAATCTCATGGGAATCGATTCTACATACATATATACATTAAACCTGTAAAGGAATAACCTAATCGTTAACTTCAAACACACTACACTCACAAACATCATACAACCTAATCCGAGTTATGAATGGCGATAGGTGTTAATTGGGACGATAAGGTTACAGAAAAATTCCAAAAACTTTGGAAGCCAGAGTTTACCATCCAGTATAATTAGAATTTAAGTAACAGTTTTGTATAGAGCTATCCTTGTCACACAAAGCAATTTTGAATCGATAGTCTCTTTCTTCCGATGTCTCTTATATTTGTAAAAAAAAATAAGTGCATTCTCTATTATTTAACATTATGTAGTTAAGAAAATGCAAGTTTGTATGTTTTTATATTTATGTAAAAAAAATATCGATATTTATTGCGTTGTTATGTATGTGTCGATTGATAATTTTGTACTGATTGATTGATTTAAAAATAAAATGCACTTTCAAAGTGACACCACTAACTAAATTGTTTTTGTTTGTCGGTTTTGCTTATGCCTAAAACATCGATAAATAAAAAAAAGAATACTCGTACAAATAAAAATAATTTTTATCTTTGTAAAAACTATTTATTTACACAACATTTACACTTATGATCGCATCGTTAGCTATCCCTCTCTCACTATAGGAGTAGGAAAGGAATAGCAATAGATAACATCGATTCTCTTTCTCATTATCTCTCTTTCTTTTGTTGGGCGAACAGATTGTTCTATAGAACATTCAAATCACAACTCTTTTATCTCCCCAACTGTATTCTCTATAAAAATCTCTCAAATTAGTATGATACAATGGAATCCCACTCAAAACCGACGCCCGCGCACCTACAATCTTCACCGCTACATAATCCCCCGGCTTTATCCCCCTTTTTCCATGATCTTCGGCCAAAATCTCACATTGGTCGAAAACTACTTTTGTATACAATTCGTTCCGACCCATAATCTGGCCTGTTTTTTTTACTGTGCCTTCTACGAGTACTAAATGAGTGTTGCCAATCTCGGCTTCGTTTAAAAGCTGGGATTTACGCCTGTATATGGCTATGAGACGGTTGTGTCTGTCCTTTTTCACGTGTTCAGGGACGTCGTCTTTGTATCGGCGGTAGGCTGTTGTCTTCTGTGGAAATATACAAGGTTACAAATCAAACTTATAAGTTATACACGCATCATATCGTAAACTGTTAAGAGAATCCATAATAACTTATTATTTACCTTATTATATACTTAGCAAAAAATGTTTAGCAAAAGCAGTACCTACAAACGTTTCTCTATCTTTACGAGCTTTTTCCCGCGCTTTCTCGCCCGCGTTCTCGGGATAAAATAATACCAGAAACGTCAAACTGTACGTCACATTACTTTTATTGAGATTTACATAAGGTAAAACACACAATCTTCGACAAAGCACCATTATTCGACATTAAAAAAGTTTACTAAAAAAAATAAGAAATTGATTTTTATTTATATACTAGCTGTTCCGCATGGTTTCACCCGCGTTCCTGATTTAAAAATATTCGATGTTTTAATAGTTATTTTGCTATTTGGGACGGAGACAAATCCAACGAATCAAGATCATAAACTACTTTAGACTAGTGAATTTGTTAAAAATTAATTACTGTGTCTAAACTACTCGATGGATTTAAATGTTTTTTTTTGTGTATGGTTTATAAACAACGTGATAATGCTCTGGTTTCATTTAATGATCGACCGTTTTCTCCACCTTGTATATAGATGAATATATCAAGTTAATATGTAAACTCACCTCTCTCATACTATAAATAAACAAAAACGCTGCGTTGTAATCAACGATTTCCATCAACGATAAAGTTTCTTGGAACTCTTCCTCCGTCTCCCCACAGAAGCCACATATAATATCCGTTGACAGACCCACTGAAAAAAATATAATATATCTCACGCTTTTCTTTTTTGAGAGCCTATCGTCTAACTTCAGTATTGATTACCAACATGATTTTCTTAAGCATTCTATTTACTTCTAACTAAAAAAACGGTTTTTATTGCAATCGTAATTTACATTAGTCGTCCTCCACATTCAACTTTCACTGAAATTCATTCATAAACAAAAAAAACCGAACAAGTGCGAGTTGACACGCGCACCGAGGGCTCCGTACAAACTTGTATGTAAATAGTTCATCCATCTCTCCCTTACATCACGATTAATTCCTCAACTGCAAATGTAAGTTTGTAATCGCAATTATTTTTAAATATTTTGTGACGTAACTACAAAGTAAAACAGACAGAGATACAAACAGATAGACAGACGAACAATGAAATGATCCAACACGACAAGGGTTCCGTATTTTTAAACAAATCAATTTACGTAGAGCCCCAGTAACGGCCTTCTGGAAGAATGCTCTAGATAAGAACGCCCCCCCCCCCCCCCCCACCCCTAAAGCCTTAATATAACTGACCGCCAGGCACGGTCTCGCGGACGCGGCGCACGAGCTGCAGGTAGGCCTCCCGCGAGTGGCCGCGCCGCATGCGCGCCAGCGCCGCGCTGGAGCCCGCCTGCGCCGGCAGGTGCACCAGCTTGCAGATGTTGGCGCGGGACGATATCACTTGCAGCACCTTACATAGCATAGCAAAGCATACCATAGCATAGCATACCATAGCGACCTATTATAATAATGTTACGACGACTGTTAGCGCTATCTGTTGTTCGATAGAGGAACCGAACGCCATCTATTGGGGACTGGCGGAACTACGTTCTTGATGCATCTATAATGTTATGGATGTGACTCGAAAGTTCTCGATATCGATGCGGAGTGGTATAAATAGGGGCAGCTTTTTTATCTCCCCGACTGTATTCTCAATAAAAATGTATGTACCCAAACTAGTATAGTACGATGGAATCCCGCTCAAAACCGACGCCGGCGCACCCACAATCTTCACCACTACGTAATCTCCCGGCTTTATCCCCCTTTTTCCATGAAAACTACTTTTGTATCAGTTATCTGGCTTCCATAGCACGAGCTCTGCTTAGTTTGAGGTCAGATGACCGTGTGTGAGGAATAATGTCCCAGAATATTTTTAAAAAGTAACAAGAAATGTCTTTAAACTAAGCTTCTGTTTGAAATACATACTTTACCTCATCAGGGAAGTCTTTTGGATGTGCTGCAGTGAATCTAATCCTCATGTTAGGATCAACAGCAGATACTTTGTCCAAAAGATCGGCAAATCTTAGACCACCTTTTTTCTGTTTGTAAACTGTCTTGAAACCTAAGATTATGGAAATAGCATAAGGCATAGATAATTAAATAAAAGCTATAAGATTATCGATATCTACCTATATAATATATAATAATATACAGGGTGATATTTTGATCAATACACAATACTTGCAGGGGTGGAAGTACTCATCAATGTGAACAACTTTCCGGTAGATTATAATTTACTAAAATACACTTACAAAAGAAAAGTAGTAGTATGTACATGTCTGTCCTCGGTGGGAATCGAAACTACGACGTAAATAATAAAGTATGAAAATAGACTTGTCACCTTTAGCCATGACAGCATCGTCACGGCCCGGCTCCCTCGCGTCCCTGTAACTGTTGACATTCTGTCCCAGCAGCGTGACCTCCTTGACCCCCTGGTCGGCTAGTTGCCGCACTTCGTCCACGATGGACGCGATGGGGCGGGAGCGTTCACGGCCGCGCGTGAACGGCACTATGCAATACGTGCACATGTTGTCACAGCCGCGCATTATGGAACTGTAAAGGTAAGATTGTCTTGCTTGTTACTACTCAACTCCATAACAGCTGAACGGAGTTGGATGAAATTTGGCACATAGAGTATATTCTGCATTAATATATAGGATACTTTTATCTCAGGGAAACATAAGATCCTCGGGAATGCGAGTGAAACCACGGGGAGGAAGCTATCTAGTTCACTATTTGGACGGTTGGACCACAGAGACAGGAGATATTGAGGAAAGCATAGCATGGTGGAGATGTGGTGCTGATTATTACTGTTCCAACTAAATTATGGTGATTTTGAGGGATGATTGTATATATTCATAAAACAATATAAAAAATATTTCGTCATATGGCAAATGACAAAATTTAACTTAACATCACTACAAAATAATAAATAAGTGGCACAATAATTATTTAATTTTAATAGATAGGTAAATAGTCAACAGTGCCCATGGCGCATGCGCATGATCAACACTTTCAGCTCAACAGCTCAACATCACAATAAAATGTAATATTTTCTTATAATTTTGATAACAGTAATAGAATTGACTCACATAAAAGCAGACACACTGTTCTGATTTAATCTGACAGGCACAACATCAGCATAGGTCTCGTCAAGGGACAACAGAACGTTAACAGCCGTCTGGCCACTCTCTGTCAGCGCCAGGAGGCGGGGAAGATCTCTGTAACTATCTGGACCTGCAACTGTGAACAGTGTGTTTATTATATAACTGGTTATTAACTTACAGTTTCAATTAGAAACCGGTTAGATATAGTTTTTCTGTTTTTTTTTCATGTTTTGATAACTCCATATACCTACAAACAGTGCTTCATTGCCAATGGAATAATTTAGTCCCTGAGAAAGTAAAATAGGGGATTTTGGGGTGGAAAGTTAGTATAATAATTTAATTAAATGTGTGAATCCTTACCAACATCAACAGCCTTTTCCTTCTCAATCAACTTCTCCTTCAATCGCTCCGCCATACACCCCAGTATACCAATTTTTACCGCTCTATTTTTATTTGCCATCGCGCGTCTTTTATACCCTCTCAAATGGTCTAATCTATGCCAAATTTTACTTTCCGCGCCTTCTCGGATAGCACACGTCATGACAAGGAATATATCAGCCTCGTCCTCAACTTCAGTCTTTACAAAACCTTCGTTCTTCAAAATAGACCACACAATTTCTGTATCATTTAAATTCATTTGACATCCATACACGTCGAAGAAAACTTTCCTTTTTGATGATTTTTGAATGTTATCTGGCAAGTAAGGTATATGAACGCGATCAGTAAGAACTGGTTCTGAACTTCCAATGATAAATTCCTTTAAACCTGGTCCTTGTTTTATTTTATTCTTCATCGAATATACTTGATTGGAATCCGAATAACATCGGATTTTTTTGTTTGCTAACTTAAAAAAGCGGTTGGAGCGTTGCAAAAATAACATTGTGCTACGGTCCGATTATTTTTAAGTTTTAATTACCAGCTTTTTATTCAGTATTCAAAAATATTATTCCTTAGCTATCCCTATTATAACCTAAAAATCTGCTCAGCTGAGCTGACCGACCACAGGTAATTTTAAGGTATCTTTTGACAGTAATGAAACCAAACGTTACTAAAATGGTTATTACACTACCCTATTAATAGGGTATTTGCCTGTATTCAAAATAAATTATCCAACACTAACCAATGCATAAAACATATAAAAAAAAGGGGAACCCACGATTATTGAAGTGTAAACATCTTTAAGCGCGGTACGCATATTTTTAGATGTGGTAAAACCTCTGAACTCGCGATACCGAGACGCAGTTTGAAGTTTAGTTTCTTTTTTTTTCTCCCACTAAAATATCGCTAGTCGCTGATTATTTTTTTTTCTCATGTAGAGTAAAATACCCTATTATTAGCCATGAAATCGGCTTTTCCTAGCAAAATCGGCTCTTTTTAACACAGCTTTCGGTTTTATAATTTGTCTGCTGGCAACACTGTATATGGTCTATCTGACTTCCTTCCCTACCAGGGTTGCCAACCGTATGAGGTTCCTCGTAGAAATACGAGATTTGTGGTACGAGATTTTGACATAGGAAATTTGGTAGCATGATTTTTTATTGCGTGCAACATTTACAGCAGAAAGGGGGTTTTATATACCTTGGGTATGTTCACGGACCTTTTATAAATGAAGGTTTTCTTCATTTTAATAATGACGCTTTCAAAAGTAAATAACTTTTCCGACGGAAAAATTGTTTTATTCTCATTGCTTTTTTAGCTATGAACATAGAGTGCCTAGCAGTTAATTCAGTGAAAATAAGTAGGTATACATGCGCAACAGATTGTTGATCAGCAAATCAAAATGCTCTCACAATGTTTTTCCCGTGGATTCTTCATACATCGTGGTCTAATTATTTATTAACGTTCTCACTTGACTTCAATCAATAGTTTAATAATTTAATATGAGTTTGAATTTAGCAGACATGATAAAATTAAAAAATTATAAATTCACTGATCAATAACAAAAAATGCAAATAATTACTGAATTTAGATTTTTAAAATGTGCATTTTTTTTTATATTTACAATTTACTTATTTAATACCTTTACTCTAATACCTTTTTTGTTAGTTTTATAACATTTTAAAGCTTGATGAATGTCCGAGGTTTGAAAGCCAAAGTACGAGATTTTTAACTGCTTATGTACGAGGAAAAAGTTTTACGGTTGGCAGCCCTGTTCCCTACTATCTATGTGTGAATGAAGTCTGTTGTCTATTCTATCTATCGAACGAAGTACAAGTGAAATTGATTGAATCACAATTATTGTATGTACGTTTTTCTTGATAATTTATCGATTGATAGAGTTAAAAAAACCCCTCAAAAATGAGCGGCCGATACGACTACGATAAAGGTATTCGAATAACATGGTGCACATTCATTATTTCGGAATTTATTGCTGATGACTAAGATTTTTCTGCTTCCTCTTTATTAGCGATAGTATACTCAAATGCGTATATTTATTTATCTTTGCCAGTGTTTTCGCATTGGCAGGGTCGTCTCGATCCGCGCGTGATGATTCTAGGCCGCACAAAAGCAGGCGAGAGGAACAACGGAGGTCGCGATCACGGTCTCCAACGCGACGACACTCTCCACCTGCTAGAAGCAGTCACCAGTCGGAATCGCACGAAAGGTCTTCCAGTAGTCGGGAAAGGGAGCGTAGAGGCGTGGAGTATGAAGGTAAGAATTGAATTTGTCCAAACCAGAATTCTTATTATAGTCTTATTTTAAATCTTTATACCGTTGTCAACAACAAAGAGGAAAGTCAAAGCTACCGCCAGTTGCGGTGTTTAATATGCGGTGTTAAAATCTATTGTCACATTATTTCAGGTTTCACATGTCACAATGGTTACATTAGTCATTGTTACCTGCATCCTATTAGCAAATAGTAGATTGTTTTTTATTATGTTGTCCTATACAATTCTATTCTTGTCTTTTCATAAATTTAATTTAGATTGCATAAACAAGTTTGTTTTTTTGGTGGGTGTAGTACCAAGATTTTCTGAGGATATTAAAAATAACATTGCATTTCAGGTAGGAAAAGTTACAGAAAGTCAGACAACTGGGATGAATCTGAGGAAGAAGTACCAGCTCCTCCACCACCTCCACGCATCACAAAGATCTCCATCGGTTTTGCTAAACCAAAGGCACCAATTAAGATGAATCTTGGAGGCCCAGCCAAACCTGCCACAGTTGCTAAGCCAACTGTTGCATCTGTGTTCAATTCTGATGATGATGATGATGAGCCCGAGGAGATGCCAGCTGAAGCTAAGATGCGCATGAGGAATATTGGAAGGTGAGCATTTTATGTTGCTATCAACATGTGAGTGTCTTTGTTTGCTTATCCCACTTTCCATACTCAATTTCCATATGTCAATTATATTGTGGAAAAGTTAGTTTCCTAAAACAAAGTTTTTACTATTTTCAGAGAAACCCCAACATCAGCCGGTCCAAATTCCTTCGGTAAAACAAAACAAGGCTTCTGTGATGCCAAGAAAGTTTTTGAGAAGAATCTAAAGGAAGCCCTTGAGTCCAATGATAAGCCAATCATGTCGAAGTTTCCACAGACCATCTACAAGATAAAAGGACCTTAATAATCCAATTAGAAGCAAGTTTAAATTAAGTTAATTTGTAGCTTTTTATCTATGTAGTTGTTGAATTGTTGCATCAAGTCATTTATATGAATCAGAAATGTTTTATTCTTGAGATTATCAAATCTATATGATGTGCTACTAATGTATTTTACATTAACTGTTATTCAATTTTCACAATTTTATTATAATGGTTTGTAGATGACTGCAATTCAGTTTTTCATTTGCTGAATGTAGGAATACAAATTTTTTAATAAGGTTATAATAATGAAGGTTTAGTTTCTTATTTCCTCTGATTTTTGATATAGTCTGGTGTAATGTCATAACATAAAATTCTGTGTTATTTTGAAATAAAAATTAAACTTCTAAGAAATGGAAAGTAACAATGTTAACTTATTTATCATCATATAACTATGATGGGGAAATACATTTTTATCCATAAAAATGGCAGAATGAAGTACAAGGTGAGCAAAACCTAACTGAGGTAGTCAGCTTTAAAACCTAACTATCCCCTAGGTAGAACTAAATCCCCAAAAATAAAAGACAAACATGACTTTTTAAATTTTATTATTTAAAATTCACTTCCTCTGTACATTTTGGGGGCGTGACATATCCCTGGGGAAGGTGCTCTTGGGTGGTGTACGGATCCTCCTGTCTTTCTTGGACCTGTTTCGCACCACTTTGCTGTGGATTGCACATGAGACGCAGTAGTGAAGCTTCGCATACAGCTTTGGCAGCTGGAATGCTGTAACAAGATTATAATGTAGTTACAAACAATACAAGTACTAGCTGTCTGCTGTGGTTATACTTGGGATCCTGGGTTAAAAATTATCTATGTTGCCAGAGTTTTGGTTGTACCATTTATGTATCTATGAGTGATGTACTAACAAACTCACTTTCACATTTTAGTGATGTGGGACCATGTTTAGTATAGTAGGTGGTAATGCTCTGGTATTCCATCCACTGGAATCTAAATAGATATACTAAATATAGTACACATCCAAAAACTATGCTTGGATTTTTGTATTCATATTTTTATCTATACTGATATTGCAAAGATGAAAAGTTTGCATGTTTGAATGCGCTAATCTCAGGAACTACTAGTCCGTTTGAAATAATATTTTGTGTTCCAATAGTATTCAATATTAGTTTATTGTGAAATTTATACTTGGACACAGGTGAAACCAAGGGCAGTTTAGGATATAATTGAAAAGCTTACATGTGTAGACGGAAGCTTCGTTGATATCCCTGACAGCGGCCGCCTCTACGATATTTCTTATCACAAACTTCTTGATGGCTTTGTCCTTTGGCACGCAGCGGGCACAGTTGGTGCACCTCACGGCCTTGACGTGGCCACGGCCATGCTTCGCTCGTCCTCCATTACGGCGCTTGCGAGTCTGAAAACAGAAATCCCACATCCTATAGCCACATGCTTACCGACTACCATGACGCGTGTATCGAAATTAACGTAACACCCGCGAGTTTATGTAACATATACAATCCTTTTATAATTACTATATAGAATATAGTATTTTGTCTCAAATTTCGACGCTTTTTGGATATATTTATCATTAAATTTTACGCACCATGCTTCTAACCTCCGAATATGTGAACGAAAAGAATGGCGGAACAGAAAGAATTTGTCATTGATGAATGAACATAGACACTGACCGGTTCTGTGACATATTGACATTGAATGATTTCCGGTTATTCAGCTTGAAAAGTTGCCATACGAATAAACTTTTCATGTATCATCAATATAATTTAATAATATTACTGTGTAAAGAATGTTTCTGGCACCTGTTGCTAATGGGCTAATCATGGAAATAACTAATGCAATTTCAGTGGGACTTTCACGCGATGGTTCAATATTTTGTTAGGCATAGCTAAGTGAAAGTCCTATCGAAATCGGAGAAGTCATAATTTTACAGGTGTTAGAACTCTCGGCAGCCGCTTTATAAATATGGAATTTTATAGAATTTCACCATCACCTCTTTGGAGGTTAATTTTAATTTATTTTTTTCAATAGAGAACAAACCAGAGACGACTTCCACGTTCTGGAAGGTCCACATGACTCATTCGTTCCACCATTCACCATCAATCAACAGAAAAAAAATAATCGTCTGTCACGAAGAATTTATTTCATTGTAATATTATTTTGTTGCTAAATATCAATAGAATAGTTATAAATCCATTGTGTTGCTTATTCACATTTAATAAATAAATAATACAAACATGTCCTATGTCCGTGTGTGATCAGCGACGTAACTTTATTTACGCCGTCATCGTGTGACTTTCGTACTCCGTTTTATCGCGTTGAAAAACAATTTAAATGTGCAGTGCGATGTTGTGTAGATAGTTTGTAAACCGCGTGTGAAATGTCACAACATGGATGCCCAGAGAGACTGTCGAATAGATCGAAGGGTTTCCAAGAGGATGGTCCGAGCCAGCAGACCATGGAAGTATTGGTGGAGACCCTCACGGGCACTGCCTTCGAAATGACCGTGTCGCCCTCGGATACGATATTCGCTATCAAATCCAAGATATTCAGAGTGGAAGGTGAGTGATGTGACCATACCACATATTACACAACTTTTGTATTATAATGTTATTTGACGACGCATGTTAAACTTGTGCGTCATTTATGTTAAACAAAGGATGCCGTGGCTTTTGTGGTCTTTAATTCACAGATAATGTGTTCAAAACATGCCTTATTCACATCACAGAAGTATGTGAGCCAATACTAAGTCATAAAAATAACTTTTGTTACATAAATTTGTAACTAAGTAAGTAATTCAATTATAAAGAAAATATTGTTGACATTTGAATATAGGTGCCTATCATCACTTGTTATACTAGCTATATTCATCACAATGGTAGATCAATGACATGCCTTATGTTATTACTATATTTATCATTTATATTACAATAGTTTACATGCTTTTCATTTCATATAAATGCTTACACCATACTAATGGTAGGTGTATAGTAAAACATTTTTACCTAACATGTTCCATATTTGAAATTCTATTTGTTTATGGTGCAATTTATATCCTGGTATCATGTGATAAAGTCAAGGACATTTTAGTTTCCTAGTTTTGGCTTGGATTGCTAATGAATTTTATACCATTTTTTTATTTTCTAGTTATGTTTAAATGTTTTATAGGTGTTTAGTTAAATAAGATTATTATTAAACTGATAAAAGCAATAGGATCATAATACTGCAACCTGTCTGTTTTTGCTTTCTATAATACAAAAAATGTAAACAAAAATCCCAGAAAATCTGGGAATCTCACTGGTTACTGATAAATTCCAGGTAGCTTATCTGGTAGATATCTTTACAGGCAGTCTCTTTCTGTTCTATTCAAAAGAGACAGGTGTTTGGATATCTGTCAGAAAAGCTATCCAGAACTTACCTGTGAGACTGCCCCAATACTTAGTAAATAACCTTTACTATGTTGTATATACTCAGGATAATTCTTCAAGTTAAAATTTTAAAACAATTGGACATTTGTATTTCTGATCAGATACCCAGCTGCCTTGCCTAATACCATAACCATGACTAATAATAAATCTATACTTATAAAGAAGCTTGTACTACATAAGTTAGTGAAACAAATGTTCAAATTAACATGTAAATAATATTGATATTTTTAGCATTTGAAAGTATTTTGTGAATTTATTTGGAACACAAGGGTTCTTCTAGGACAATAAGCAGTCAAACTTATTAAATTCCAGTCTACTGGATCATGATACCCAATATCTATGATGTATATTCAGTGTGTCATGTAACACATTATGTCATACAAACTTAAATAATGAAGGGGTGCTCTAAGACCTTTGCTGACCTGCTGAAGGGGTTTGTGAGTTATACCAAACTAAAAACTAGTTTTTAAGTTCCAAAATTTGACTACTAAGAAAATAGAAATCAGACCCTTTGGTGTTGCTATTGCATTAACATCTTTAAGTAGTTTCTTTATAAGTCATTTCTTTCCAAAGAAACTAGATCATACACTGATTGAGGTTCAAAATTCCATCTTCATGGCAATATATATATTTTTTACTTTAAACTAAGGATACATATCCTAACTATTATATTACTAAATGCGAAAGTGAGTTTGTTTGTTTGTTTGTTACCTTTTCACGCTTAAACCGCTGAACTGATCGCAATGAAAATTGGTATGCATATAGCCTATGGTATGGAGAAGAACATAGGCTACTTTTTATCCCGGGAAAACATAAGATCCCTGGAGAACGCGGGTGAAACCGCAAAAACTAGTACTATTATAAATCCGAAAGTGTTTTTGATGGTTTTGTCCTTCTTTCAACTACGGAGCAGCAGATCAATGTGACTTTTTGTATAGAGACAGTTTATGAACAGGAAAGTGACATAGGCTATTTTTTTTTCGGAAATGCAAATAAATTAGCAAGATGAAAGCTAATTGATTATTATGTTCACTGTTACACACATGTACAATATATGGTTGAGAGTAGCTTAAAAACATAGTTCTCTATGAGGTTACCGTAGCATATTTATGTTTTCCTTGGGTATATCATTCACCTGAGATAACCAATTTTATTGTGGGGCTAGCCCTAGTAGAGCTGACACTTATGAAGGTCGAATTTTCTGAAGTTACCACCGGTTCAGAATCAACTGAGATGAAATTTAAATCTTATTACCAAAAATGTATGAGGTAAAGGAAGAAAGTACTTCTTTAATTTAATCATGTTGTAAAACAGTATAATTTCATTTGATAAGTATACATACTTGTGTCAAGTATAAATTAGTTAATGAGGCACCTTATATCTATTTACATTTTGTCATGGAATATACTAGAAGTATTAAAGAGGTACAAGAGTATCAAGAGTACAATGTATGTGAAAATATATTGATAATTTGATGTCTTAATGGATTGCAGTCTCAAAATGATATTTAATGGTATTAATATGTAACATTCCAAGTTAATCAACATGCCCCTTACTTATAAAACGCTTTTCAACTAATATACTGATTAAATGGTCACATAAATAATGTGACATTATTTGACAATGACAGGAAAGTGATAGATAAATTTGTGACAACTTAAAATGTATTTTAATTAAGTAGTTTTAAGTTTTCAAAAAAATCTTTTTTTTAATTTGTATCTATCAAGATTTCTGTCTGAATTTATTAAAATCAGAGGGATTTCACCATTAATTCCCAAATTTTACCATTGATTTACCAAAAAGCCTAATCATTCTTCACATTCATTCAGTAAAGATGAGCTCAAAAAACTTGTTTCAAACAGTCTCATTACATTATAAATGTATTTTTCTTTATTATAATAAAGTACCCAAAACTGAAAACAATAATTAATCATGTTGTCATCATTTTCATCCATGATGTAATCCCTGATTTCATATTGTTGTACTCACACAATTAAATAACAACATTAACACTCTTAAAATTAGACTCATTTTTGTTTACATGCTAAATAATAAGCCTTTAATTCATGTTATAATTAATTAATATTATTAATGGATAGTTAAGGCTTTTCTATTTATTACGTTTTAACAGCAAATTAGCATGATTTTTTATTTATTTTTCTTTGTATTTTTTTTGGGATTATGCTTATTGGGATTATTGTTTTAAAATGTTATACATGTGAAGGAAAAAAAACCGGCCAAGTGCGAGTCGGACTCGCGCACCGAGGGTTCCGTACAAACTTCGTCCATCGTTCGTCCATCACGGGAAATGCACAATTTTATTTATTTACTGTATTTGAGGTTGGTGCCAATTAAGCTAGACCTCTAAATTGTATGAGCGCCCATACAACTCAGAGGTCTTTATTAATTGGCCTAACTATGTATGTATGGGGACACCCTTTAATTTTCATTTTTTAATTTTTTAGAATTTTTCCTTTATTTGTGCTGTAAGATCTTGCTTTTTGCCAATTTTTTATATTTGGGTTGATTGAATGAAAGGTAAATTGCGGTTTACGATTTATGACGTATTAAAAAAAAACTACTTACTAGATCTCGTTCAAACCAATTTTCGGTGGAAGTTTGCATGGTAATGTACATCATATATTTTTTTTAGTTTTATCATTCTCTTATTTTAGAAGTTACAGGGGGGGGACCAACATTTTACCACTTTGGAAGTGTCTCTCGCGCAAACTATTCAGTTTAGAAAAAAATTATATTAGAAACCTCAATATCATTTTTGAAGACCTATCCATAGATACCCCACACTTATGGGTTTGACGAAAAAAAATATTTGAGTTTCAGTTCTAAGTATGGGGAACCCCCAAAATTCATTGTTTTATTTCTATTTTTGTGTAAAAATCTTGATGCGGTTCACAGAATACATCTACTTACCAAGTTTCGATAGTATAGCTCTTATAGTTTCGGAAAAAGTGACTGTGACATACGGACGGACAGACAGACAGACAGACATGACGAATCTATAAGGGTTCCGATTTTTGCCATTTGGCTACGGAACCCTAAAAACGAACATAGTTAGACTATCCAAAAACTAAAATATATAACAAATGTAACCTTGCTGAGATAACTTGAAACCAGAGGAAAAGGTCGTGTTGAATACGGACTTCTCTTAGAAGAACAGGCTCTAAATAGTAGAGTAACACCATGCTTTCGTTTCCTCACAATAATTATTAACATGTTTTACTACACGATCAAATCAGTAATGAGGAGATTCGTAGACGAACAAGGGTCACCGACATAGCCAGCGGATTGGCAAGTTGAAGTGGCAAGGGGTAGGGTACATAGTGCGCAGAACAGATGGCCGATGGGGCCGAAGAGTTCTGGAGTGGAGAGCACGGACCGGCAAGCGCAGCGTAGAACGTCCGCTTACAAGGTGGACAGATGTCCTTGTAAAGTTCGTTGGAAAACGCTGGATGCAGGCCGCCCAAGACCGGTCCTATTGGAGATCCTTAAGGGAGGTTGACCAGTGGACGTCTTGCGGCTGAGATGATGATGATGATGTAAAACATGGATGAAACCAGATTGTGCTTATTTAATTCCTCAACAGCTGATTCTATTTTTACATAACTAAGGCAACAGTCATACGTTTTAATTTTACATACACACAGGTCAATGAGGTATACACTACAATTGTTTGTTTGATATGGTGCCAAGACAAAGTTTTGTCATATCTTGTACGTGTATGAGTTAATTTTTTTCATGATACAATTGATTTTATTTAACTGCCATGCAACTTATTATTATGGCATAGCAAAGGCTATACATATAATATCTATATACTGTATTGTATATCAATACAAAAAAAAATACAAAAACGTTTATTTTGCAGCAGATAACATTTTTTATACTTAAGAATTAAACTTATTTATTTGTGCTATTGTTACATTATGCTATAGCTACATAATATTAAGCGCTGAGAGAGTTTAATATAATGTATCTGTGGTCTTCACACTAGGCAACAAGCCTGTATCGTGATATAATTAATCTGTAGAAGTTAGAACAAGCACATATGTACATTAAAAATATTTACAAAAAAATGGTTTTGGTTTTTGTTAAAAGTTAATTTAATTTTTCCATTTTTAGTTTCTTGTGTATTGAATACTTATCAAGATTTGTCACTAGTCGACAATATTGAAAATATTTATTTAATAATTTTTAGTGTTCAGTAGCATAAAATTAAGACTTCCGACGACGCAATCACCGAAATAATTTAAAGAAATAAAACTAGCGGTCTATACGGTACTTTAAGAGTTATCCCCTAACTCCTAATTAACAGAGAGTTTTACCTTCATCATCAGCTCAGGAACATGAGATGATGAGTACCAGACGCAAATACAGGGTGTCCGGTGGCGGATTTATGATTTTGAAAACTAATAAAATAAATAATTATATTCTTATCACTTTATTAACTGGTTAAATATGTACAGAGATAGTTCGAATTTTACTTTTTAAAAATTACATCATCCAAATGCTGTCCATTTAGGCGCACACACTGTTGGAAACGTTCCACCGTATGACGGACCACGCGCTCCAACAGGCTCGGTTGAATTTGCGTATTTTCATTCCGGATATTTTCCTTCAACTGCACAATAGACCGAGGATTATTAGCATAGACTTTGCTTTTGAGATAGCCCCATAGAAAAAAGTCCATGGGCGTCAAATCTAGTGACCTCGGCGGCCACGGGATATCCCCAAAGCGACTTATTACGCAAATTCAACCGAGCCTGTTGCAGCGCGTGGTCCGTCATACGATGGAACGTTTCCAACAGTGTGTGCGCCTAAATGGACAGCATTTGGATGATGTAATTTAAAAAAAGTAAAATTCGCACTATCTCTGTACATATCCAGTTAATAAAGTGATAAGAATATAATTATTTATTTTATTAGTTTTCAAAATCATAAATCCGCCACCGGACACCCTGTACTTGAATAGTTTTAAAAAATACATAAAACACATTATACGTCCCTATAAAATTTGAGGGTTGCCCTCGATTTTTCTGTGATCCCATCATCAGATCCTGACTTGGTGGCCAATGGGACCACCTGGGAAGTATACCCTTTTAAACAAAAAAAGAATTTCTCGAATCGGACCAGGCGTCGTCGAGTAATCGGGGAACATACATAAAAAAAAAAGATTCTGATGAATTGAGAACCTCCTCCTTTTTTGAAGTCGGTTTAAAAAACAAACCTTCTAAACCAATAAATAAAGACAAACTTAATATTAGAGTGACATTTTTAAAGTGAAAGTAAATTAAATATCAACTCAATCTACAGTATAATTGGTTTTCCCCTGGCCTCACCCACCTAGCACTTGACTCACGACGACCTGCGGAGCAGTGACGAATGCGGGAGATTTACGTTTAATAAGCTATTTGGCAGAATTGAAGAGGTTTTATTTTGCTTCTATGATGCAATACCTGTATTAGAATATCTTGGGTTTGATTATATGTTTGATGATGCGATACTCTTTGTAAACTACCACTACAGTTTAGGTACAGTCAGCAACATATAACTATCCATAATATGGAAAGATAAAGGAAACATGTGTATTTTAAATGAGTGTGTACAAATCTTAATATACTTATAGATGTCTAATAATATATAATATTGACAGGCCGGTTTGCGTGGTTGGTAAGATACCCTATCTATCACGCCGCAGGTCGTGGGTTCGATTCCCACTCAGGACAAACATTTGTGTGCATGAACATGTCTGTTTATCCTATGTCTGGTTGTAATTCTCTATATATGTATGTATTTACAAAAGAAAAGTAGTATATGTAGTATATCAGTTATCTGGCTTACATAGTACAAGCTCTGCTTAGTTTGGGGTCAGATGGCCGTGTGTGAGGAATAATGTCCCAGAATATTTATTTATTTAAAATTCTTCTATACGTGTGTTCCTCCTAAACGGCTGGACCGATTGGGATGAAATTTTGTGTGTATATATGAGTGGGTCCCTGGATGGTTAGAAAATACAATTGGACCCGGTAGATGGCGTCGTAATCGAGTGTGGACAGCACAACGTCTGTCGGGCCTGCTAGTACCTTTATAAATTTCTACATCATGGAAAGTTTTAGTGTACAAGTGCTATGTAAAAGATCTGTTCAGCTACTTATGTCACTGACCGTACCTTAATATTGATTGCACCCGCCGTAGCTCCCTTCAGTCACAGGTAAATGATAAATTAAACCCTTCCACAATAAACCCTTCCACAATAAACCCTCTACTTGGGTAAGGTTATGCTGATGTTCTCGAGTTTAAGCACACTAACGGACAGATAGGGGTACAATATCGGAGTATTCTCAGTTTAAGTGTTTTACAATAGTGACCTTATTTAATAAATGAGTTTGTGTTTATTACATTTAATTAATTGGGTTTAAAGCGGACTTTTTTTCCTGGTACGTCTATATTGTTTATAATAAGCAGCTATGTGTTTCCCATTTGCTGTAACTGTTACAAAATATTTACCAAATGTATTTTTTTTTCATCCTTGTACATTAAAAAAATAAAATAATGTTTTAATTTAACATAGTATATACTTCTAGAGGCCAATGTAAATTCTTCATGTGTCCATTTGCATCATAACATAGCTTGTTACTGAAAAAATGCTCATCTTATATTTTGTGTCAGTTAATACTACTACAAGCTCAGACTATTGAATCCTTTAAGTCGCAAATATTCTCCTACTATCACTCTCTTTGATCTTTGTATTTCATTTTATTTATGACATTATTTAGTATTAGTATGTTATTTTATTTGCATATCTATATTTATTTTATGTATTTATGTATTTTGTTTATTTCTAAGTATTATTATATTTTGTAATTTATTTAGTATGGTATAGTTTAGTTTATGTAGAATTTATAGGTTGATACCTGCCACAATTTTATTTATTTCCTATTACCCAAAGGTTGCCTGGAAGAGATTGCTTAAGCAATAAGGCCGCCTAAATTGTATTCTCTTTCTTAATTTTATATGTCTATACTTTTCCTGTATGGAGATTACAATAAAGAATATTTCATTCATTCATTCATTCATACTATTTATTCTCTCTTCTTTGGTCTCCTTGAGTTTGCTATCTATTTTCTCATATTTTTTTTTTCGTCATAGAACACAAATATCGTCAGTGAGACTACATAAGTAAAATTAAATGTAATAATCTGAGTTCGTGTCGAATAGAGTAATGCAAAAGAAACCATCCGAACCGGGCGTTAGATTCAGTCTATCCACAAAACCTCGAATAAAAAGTATTTTGAATAGAATTTAAATAACATGTGTTATATGCAGGTATACCAGTGTCCCAACAGCACCTGCTGTACAACCTGAAGGAGCTGGAGGACGCGTCGTCGCTGAGCGAGCACTCGATCGCGGACGGCGCCCGGCTGCGGCTGGTGCTCGGCATGCGCGGGGGGCCCATCTCCACGCGCCGCCTGCCGCCGCCGCCCGCCGCCGACTTCATCGAGACGCTCCTCGACTCTAACAGGTTCTCTAACGGCTTTGCATCTACTTTTTAGATTATCAACTTATTCATTCAAAGTCAAAGCCATTTATTCAGTTTGGGCCCTAGGAGGGCACTTATGAAGGTCGAATTTACTGAAGCTACCACCGATTCGGAAATCAGCCTTCAACTGAGAAGAACCGGCAAGAAACTCGGCAAGGTTACATTTTTTATATATATTTTTGTTTTTTTTTTATAATCTGACTATTGGCTATATTTTTTTCAATAACAGCAAAATGAACAATACAATATACAATTAAATCGAAACGAAAAATACCAATACAAAGTAAATAATAAAATGTAACGCAAACAAGTTCTTATTAAATAATAGCGAATACGCTAATGGCTAAAACTAAAAAAATAAAACAAAACAATATGCAAAGTGCACCATTAGAGTAAACTAGCATTACTGACGGGCGATCTGAGGTCGGCTTCTGATTACTCTACTTATGAAGACGAGGCAAGAAATTTTTCCTAGCGAATACATCAGTGTGAGCTTCCTTAAGCCACGGTAGTCGAATGGTATAAGGGTCAGGGGAGATGCGATTGGCGTCTCTTTGCGATCACTAGGCCTGCGTTTGTCAACAATTTTGCCATGGTAAATGATGATGTGCCTGAAGGTGGTGAGCACGCCGAGCCTAGAAGGAACCGGTCACATGTAGCTGGCGGAACACACTGTTAATTGTTTGGCGACAGATTTCTACCTTGAGGGTGGTAGCCAGTCAAGCGGCTACTACAAAATAGTCTTTGGCGAAACGTGGGGTCACGTACTTAGTACCGAGATCTCCTCGGATATAAGTAGCGTCAAGATGTTACTGAATGAATGTGTTTAGGGAGGATAGCGAGTGGGCTCGCGGCGGCGGCGGCGGCAGTGGGAGCGGGAGCGGCGGCGGGTGGAAGGTGACCGTGTTGGTGTTCCGCGACGGGGAGCGCGTCAACATGGTGCGAGTGAGAGAGAACCACGACGGGACGTACTCGCCGCTCGCACTCGCGCTCGACCATAACAAATGTATGTTTATACTTTTATGAAATTATATTAAATTAGTTGGCGAAATTTTACAATCGTATTTGGTATTATATAAATAGAAATATTGCGTGATAATATTTGATATATGTTTCGATTCGATTCATATTTGAGATACAGCATTTTTGTATGAATATGACATTATGGCCCATTTTAATGCCGTCGATCAATATCGTCATTTAAAAAGGTGGTAAGCACACTAAGTGGAAGCTGGCTCTGGTAGGAGCTCGACGCCAGAAGTTGACGGTGGTAGCCAGACGAGCGGGTAATACAAAGTACCTACCACCGAACGATTCATAATGATCAATACCTAATGATGTATACTCCAGCGTCGTCAACTTCATCATCGTCGTCGTCGCTGAGCGCGCTGGGTGGGGCGGGCGCGGAGGGAGGGGGAGGGGGGGCCGGCGGTGGGGGCGGGGGGGAGCGGGGGGCGGGGCACGAGAACGCTGTGACGATGGGCAAGATGGTGGCGCTGCGCCGGCGCATGGAGGACCTCTCCGTGCTCAGGAGACGACCAGACAACAACACCGGTACTGGCACTCATACATATTATGCTTTTTTTTTATTTTTTTATTAATTTCAAAGTTGGTCCCATAGTAAAACTGTTCAACTGTGGGTGAATTAAAAATAATCCTATGTAATGTCTCGGTGGAGAACGCCCTGACTGACAATTATAAGGTTACAAGACAAATTACTTGTTCATGTCTAGTTTTAAAATAAATGATTGACCACTTTTTGAGGCTTTGGAAGGAAACATTGTGAGGAAACCCGCCCGACAGAGAACTTAAAAAATATGTGAAATTCGTAAATCTCCACTGGGCCACCGTATAACTGTACATGATAATGAAATTTATGATAATTTTTGGGCTACTAGCTGTTCCCCGCGGTTTCTCGCGCATTCCCAGGATAAAAAGTATTTTACTTATAGTATAATAGGCTATTATAACTAGTCCTTCCTCAAGAATTGGGCTATCAAATGCAAAAAGAATATTCCAAATCCGATAAAAAAAAATGTATAAGTAGATATAAACCATGATAGATTATGTCATACTGTAGTGACCGAGCAAGTTCAGTTATTAAAACTTTTCGTGTTTCGAATGACAAAAATCCATTTGTAAAAAAGTTATTAAAAAAAATTGGCTTTCATATCTTTGAATCTAGCTATGTATTTATTTACAACAAATATTTACAATATATGAATTGATTTTTTTTTTCAGACAAAGCAGACATACAAAAAACACGAAGCGAGGAAACCCTATCCGTCCCAAGTTTACTCGACGAACCAATAGACGCGTTCAAGCATCGAACCTACACCCCCTACGCCGAGGAGGATAGCTTCTCCCCGCTCTACGACGGGAACTACATGAGATACGACTACGATTGCTCGTTCGCTGATCGGTACACACTGCTGCCACCTATCGGTACCAGGACCGATTCTAATCAGTCTGTGCAGGAAGCTGTTGCTGACAGCGATAGGTACGCTTACGTATTTTACTCCTAAATTGAATAATCTATTCTTTAGTAGGTTACATATTTTACCCTTATCACGATGACTTCGATTTGGCAAAAGCTTTTGATACTGTTAATCAGCCAAAATTACTTGAGAAATTACAATGTTTCGAGGTCAGAGGCTTGCCGTTTTAATTGGTTAATTTAATATTTAAAAAAAAAAAATCTTTTTGAATGAAAAAGTTAGTGGCTACATACAATTTGGCTATGGAGTCCCACAGGGTAGTATCTTAGGTCCGTTGATCTAAACTCCTTATAATCTGGCACTTTATAATGATAACTTTTAGGCGATTATCTTACGCCAAATCATAATTTACCATCGTACATTATTGGTAAAACTTTTTTTATGATAAGTAAATGTAGTTTAGCTAATCCACTGGTATATCGCCATTTGAGAAGTAATAATATCGTTCCCCTCAGGTTGAATATGTCGGAAGGTGTATCGGGGTTGGTGGTGGAGCCGAGCGTGGGCATGGGTCTGGGCGTGGGCGTGGGCGTGCTGGAGCAGGTGGCTCCCCCGCAGGAGCCCAGGAGGCCGCCCCGAGCCAGGGCGCCGCTGCCCGCTACTGACTATGGTATGACTAGTTTACTAGGTTATTTCCGTCTATCTATGTACCTAATTTCGTTCAATCCGTTCATTTACGGCATGATTGAGTAAGAAACATTCAACAAACTTTCTATCTCTCTCACTCTCTCCATGCACAGGTTTCTTTTCTTTCTTACAACACCTATATGTCACAAAACTTTGTTATTGATTCTTTTTAGTTACATAGATGCATAACATAGTGGGAGATATCTAATAACTAAAATATTTTAGTCAATTTGAAATGTTCACTTAGCCCGTGTCTAAAAAGTAGAAGAAATATGCTATTTGTTGATTATATTTCTTTTAGTGTTATTTTTCCTCATGTAATATATATTGAATAATCCCCAGGTCCGGTAGTGGGTGTGAGCGGCGGGGCCGGCGCGTGGGGCGGCGCGGCGCTGGGCGGCGCCGTGTCGGCCTCCTCGCTGCACGCCCACCCCCACTCCCACCCCCACCCCCTCCCCCACGCCCACGGCCGCCCGGCGCCGCCGCGTGCTGCTCGACCGAAGCTCTCGGACGCACTCTTCTCGAGCTCCACCTCCGACCTGGACAACCTCAAGAGGAACAGGTACCGGCTACATGACTATTTTTAATCGCTTCGCTATACTTAACTTGAAAATACTCATTGATATCTATCTACAAAAAAAAAATACTATGTGACAAACTATGAAAATGCCAAAAAAAAATTTGTTCCATACATAAGTTCAATACTCTACTAAAATGTATGAAATGCTGGCGGATTTGCTGGTCAGATAGTAAAAATGATTGTATTGATGACTACTGTCAACTCTGGAAGTATAACAAACTATTCTCATGTGTGTATTTAATGTTAGTATATAATTGTATTGTCCGACAGTCGCATCCTGCCGGCGCTCAGTCGTCACCGCAACCGTGAGCACCTGCACCTGAGCGACGAGGGGCTCCACCTGCACCAGCCGGCCGCCCCGGCCGCCCCCGCCGCCCCTGCCGCCCCGGCCGCCCCCGCCGCCCCACCCAGCCCGGCCAGCTCGACGGGGGCGCGGCCGCGGCGCGGGGCCCCCCCGCCGCCCCACGCCGGGGACGGAGCGGCGACCACTGTGGCGCCGCCGGCCGCGGAACGGAAGGTACATATTTTATTACTATACTACTTATTTTATTTTATTACTATAGTTACTTCCGCTCCCGTTCGTACCCGGTATAATAAAAAAAATCTTATGTAAAAATGCATGTGTTAATCGAAAACATATTCTATCTATGTGTAAAATTTTATCCAAATTCATTCAGCCGTTACAGAGCTCGGTGGTATGAAACATACAGACACACAAACATTGGCATTTATAGTTGTAGTAAGATTCCTTTGATCTAACGCTTACTGTATATTCGGTCGGTTCATTCTAATGAATTAAATTTTATATAGTAAGAACACAAACCTCACATACCTATATCCTCCCGGTTCGTATTATATATTATATATAAGTGTGAGTGTATGTACGTGTGTGTCAGGTGCGCGTGCGCTGCGGGCTGTGCCGCAAGCGGCTGAGCATCGCGACGCTGCACCGCTGCCGCTGCGGCGGCGAGTACTGCGCGCCGCACCGCTACGCCGAGGTGCACGGCTGCCGCTACGACTACAAGCGGCCCGGCCCGCCGCAGCCGCAGCCGCACCCGCCGCCGCAGCCGCAGCCGCACCCGCCGCACCGCCGCTACGTGCCGCTGCCGCTGCCCGCGGTGCAGGCGCCCAAGCTGCCCAAGATATAGTACTATACCACTATAGCACTATAGCGAGACTACCGATACGTTTGCGAATAGCGACCGACCACTGACGTCCACAAACCTAAATGTGCACTTTACCTTACCTTTGCTAATGTTAAACTAGCTATTTTTTACCTATGAATGTCTTTGGAGTTGAAATTGGCCGTAATTATTGTGCTCGTGGGGCTGGGCCGTTTTTGATAATTGAAATTTATAGTTTTTTTTCATTGTGATTTACTCTTCCTTGCTAGTTGGGGGCCTGGTAAAATTGTTCAAATGAGGAAACGACCCTCGAAGCCGACATTTTGAGTGGCATTTCAGTGTTTGAAATAAAGTCTTGTTTAGATCTTCAAAAAATTACGCCAACCTAATAGTGCAGGCGCTTATATTAATTAATATTCTGTAATTGACCCCGTATTGCTAAAGGAACTCTTATTTTGAGACCTCCATGCTACTTCGATCTTTATGCCATTAACAATACGTTGTAAATTCAAATTTTACATCTACATTGTGTAATTCTCGCTTTTTATTTCCGTGTGGGTATATAAATTGATCCGTAATTAAAGCGACCAATATAGTTGAATTAACAATTTGTTAATTTAACCAAAAACCTGTACCTAACTAATGTAGAAGTTAGTAAATTTTAACTACAAATTAATCACCTTAACTACAGCCAATAAACCTCAGTTCAGAGTTGGGGGCGTTCGGTTATTGAATTTACGGACTGTAGAAGCAAAAACTGTAGCTAACTTTTATTACTAAGTGATTCCAACATCGAATCACGCATTTTATTTTGTTATTTGGTATTCATACAAAATTGACGTAAAAAGATTACTTTGATGTAATAAATCGATTAAAATATTAAAAACATGGCGCTTCTGTTCAATACTCCTAGAGTATTACTTTACAGAACTATAGTAGCTGCGAAAAGTAAAATTTTTGTATGACATAAATACAGACAGTGCTGTATAGGCAACATTAGTGCTGTAGCCACGAAGCTAATATTGACCCAATTCGCTATTGAATGTTATCGTAGTGATGTTATTCTCGTTTAGTTGTACGCGCTTGTACTAATCCAAATATCCCCACTTGTTGTCTCGTGTGGCCGCACTCCTCGTTATGGAGTTGGACAAAATGTGATATAATATTTTGAAATTAAAATTAAGATAAAAATGTTAAAAAATCTTCAGCAATGTGTGTTTTCATTTATTTTTTTTGTAATGAAATAATTGTGAAAAAATTGTAAAAAAAATATTAATGCTATGAAGATATTCGCCCTTTAGTTTAACACATATTGGGGTGCTTTATTTTGTACTAGCAACACTTACTCGTATCGTTTCTGTAACACCCCGGGTGCTCACTGCTCAATAACATAACACTATTACGGTTATATTATATCAATTAAAAACGATCAATAAAGTATTTTAGAACTGTTAATCGGATATATATTGTAATATGGACCAACATTGTTAAATATATCGTGTATTGACAGACATGTACATAATAATTGATTGTTATATACAATTTGAAATTATAAAATGTTATATAGTTATAAAGAATCCAAAATTCCTGTTGAGTAACGCTAGTTTTGTCAAATAACATGTTTATTAACCCCTAAACGCTTTAATATAACAAGAAAAAGATATATATATAACAGTAATAGTTGTATTATGAATATGTAGTGAGCACTCGGCCTAATTTGTTGTATATTATTGTGTAACACTAGATTAATGATTGCTTATTATATATTAATTTTATTCAGTATATTGACGCCCCTGTGCGGTACATAATGTAATGTTTATATGGAGATTATGTAATGTATCTATAACATGTTTTTCCCTGCGATTTTACAAATGCAAGATAGAAATAAAAGGGTAGTTAGTTAACTCAATTTCTAGTACAACAACCTCAGATATTTACCCAAATTGTTATTTTTCAAAAATTAATACTTTTCTTGCCTGACCGTCTCCTGAATGAGTCCTCTAAGTCTGGAGTACTGAGTAAGGAGTATTTATATTTTAAACTTTAATGGGTAATTAATCATTGGGGTTGCTATATTGTTTTTTTTTTAATAGGCATATAATTGTGGGGAATATATTTATATATTATATATACTATGCCATAATTATAATGATATAAATCCGTATTTCACATAGTCTCTGTATAAACATTACTTTATTATATAAAATGGCCTATATGTAGTTCATGCTCTAGTATTATTAGTTTGTATAAAATAAAAGATCACTTATATTTTCATGAAAGTATATTTAAAACATAAATAGTGTTTGTTAAGTAGTATGTTGTTATAAATTAGAAATTTAGTGTTTTGTAGTCATTTAATGATGTAAAAGTAAATAATATCGTGTGATGTTTTGATGGACTGTCATTTATAATTAATATTTGTACTGAATTAAGTATTTTTTGTTTGTTTGTAATCCTAATAGCTGTAATATAACATTAATATTAGAGCATGATTATTGTTGTAATGTTAATTTAATGCAAATGGGGCTAAAATTAATAATTCATTTATCAACAATGTTTAATGTCATTGAATTATTTGTATAATTAAAAAAAAAAAATATATTATTTTTTGTTAATACAACACTCTTGTCATACACAGTTAATGGATTAAGTTATCTATACGCGGTGAACATGGGCGGTGAAGGAAGCTAAGCAAGTTCTATTGTTTTTAACTTGCTACGCTTTTTATCTGGAGCAACTGTATTGTGCAGCTTTTCTTTCGGTGTTGTTATTTTTTATATTAATCTACAATTCACTGATTAACAAAATAATTGTTTTTTTTTCTTATATTTAATTTTAGTTAGTATGTACCGCTGTAGATTGTTTCGTGAGCATTGTCCTTGTCTATCAATATAATGACAGAATGAGACAATCGCCATTTTAATCTGTGGTAAACTGTGTATGATTGGAGGTCGTCGGTAATGAGTGCCTATAATTAATTCATCTTCAATTTTGTGGTAACTACACATAACGATCGAGTTAATTATATTTGAGAGAGCAGAGTAAGAGTTGATAAAGTGGAGAAGGGCTTTTAGAATACGGAACTCTCTTCGTATAACTGTGATATAGATCGTCAATGTTATTCTGTTCTACTTCGTCTCTGGCTCGCCTAGAACCTCCTATGAATTTTGCTCTCATTTATAGCCAGATATTTTGATATAAAAAGTTAATTTACAAACTTTAAATGTCAAATATCGGTTAGTTTTGCGAAATATTGTATCGTTATGTGTAGAGTTTAATATCGATTAACGTCTGGGTGTGCCACGCATGATTTTCTTTTCATACTTTATTGTACATTTAAGTTTATAGATAATTTTTATTTGGGAAATAATTTTGGCTCATTTCGAAAATAAATATTTATAATGCGGAAGCGAACAAATGTTTTATTTTCCTCGTTCTCTTAATCCATTTCGAAAATTAGTAATATTTTTATATCATGATACAACTTTTTTGCATGTTCCCGCCACAATATTTTAATTTGGCGTATAGTAGAACCACAGAGTATTTATTATAATACCCTGTCTGTGGTAGAAACTACGTGAAAAGACTCTGAATTTAAAAAAATGGTAGAATACGGAGGTTAGAGGTACTAGGATATCATAAGTTTAAAGGAGACTAAAACAAAATGAAAAACATTTTTCTTTAGGCCTAACTATTGAGAGGAGCATAGTACCTACTAAGATACCGCTTTGATCCAGTGATTTAAGATTAATTTAGTTTAGTCTCTTTCAAACTCATGCTATCCTAGTACTTGTGTACAGTATACTAATTGCAGTAACTTGGTTAAAAAAGCTTCTAACATAAATATTGATTTCGTAATGATATGAGTGTGTAGGTAGAAGTTGAAAGAATCTCTACAAGATAGTTTTGTCTCCTTCAAACGTATGCTGTCCTGGTACTAATAACTAACTTTATTAATAAAAGTTAAAAAAAGAAAACTACCCACAATTTGATTTCGTAATAGGAGCGAGTAGACAGAGGTTAAAAGAATCTCTCTACAAGATAGTTTTGTCTCCTTCAAACGTATGCTGTCCTGGTACTAATAACCAACTAAGTAAAAGCTTCAAAAATAAAACTACCCTCAATTTGATTTCGTAATAGGAGCGAGTAGGCAGAGGTTAAAAGAATCTCTCTACAAGATAGTTTTGTCTCCTTCAAACGTATGCTATCCTAGTACTCTGCTTGCATCCAATTACTACGGTTCGTCTTATTTTGTTAGACCTAAAATAACTATAATTAAGATATGTAAAGGCGGAAGGAAATATTTAGAAATAAATAAACCATTTCAGTTATTAACATATTTTATTCACAATAACTACAATAAATATAAACTCTTTTTATTTTCTTTTGTGAACGCAATTTTGGCAGTCACATCACAAAATATCCGACAATATACTACTTTACTTAAAATTAATTAATCAAGTTCAAGAAACATAACGAACTTTGACTCAACATTATGAACCAAAAATAGTTTTAAAACATTGAGCATTTTTGACTAATAATAATAATTGTTAAAACTATTAGTATATTTTATTATATAAGATTCTTATTTAAATAAAATACAAACAACATTTAATAACAATTAAATTAATTTAGTATATTTCGCCATCTAATTGGAATCGGTAAATGCATTGGTATATTAAAGCTTGGATATCAAATAACTTGATCTTCTGTCTCGCTCAAAAAACACTCGAAGATCTCAACAAAATTATCGATGCCGTCTCGAAAGTTCTCATCTACATCCCTATTCTCCTCCTCATTGAAGAACGCATGCGCGAAATCTATAATCTTCACCGTACCCCAAGGATTTGGGGTCGGAGAGTCGTAAGAGAGTTGGTCCAATAACGCCCGGTAGTTCATTTTCATTTTGGACAGTTTATCATCATAATTGTGGTCGAAGGAGTGATTATGATTGAGCCGTTCCAAGGCATCCGTCCATGGGGATGTAATGGGGGGTGGTGGGGTGAAGCTGCTCTGAGTTACAGTCATAGGTGTTAATGGTACAGAGGTTAGTTTCTTGTAAATCGGTCCTTTGGAGGAGATTTGTCCGCTGAAGTTTGAACCAGTTTCGCTATGCATTGAGTGAATTGATTTTCTTCTAGTTGGCCGGCATTTTGATGGTCTGTAAGAAGATATAATTAATTATAGGGTTGCTTGCGCAAGGGTAATTGTAGATGGCGCCACCGAAATACAACAGAAATGGCGTGTCACGATTTATGTGTCAATAGATTCGTCTTGTCATTGTAATCGATCGCGTCATTTATTTGCGTTAAATTAACACAGTGGCACCTCTAGCGGGAGAAATTTGCAGTAAGGTTCCTCATTAAAATTATTTTGCGTTCATCTATAACATTTAATGTAACTATTTACACCAAGATTTGAGATAATCGGTCGGTGTAATATTTTTTTCATACAAACATCAACACCTCATTTCCCTCACTTATGGGTAAAAAAGAAACCTTAAAATGTAAAATTCATGATACACCGAACAATACAGGATGATTTTTTTGTCGCTGGCAATACTTGCAGCGGTGGAAGTACTCATCAATATTAACAACTTTTATCATGGGACTGACCAATGAAACTGACCTGTGAAATCATCAAATCAAATCGAAAAAATTATCAGCCGTTCCATACAAAAGTTCAATACCTACTCGACCAAAATGTATGAAGCAATTATTTTATTTTACGCGATAGCAGAGTTGGTCATAGCGAAAGTTGTTCATATCGATGAGTACTTCAAGTATTGCCAGTGACTAAAAAATCATTCCGTATAATAATAATCTTCATCGTAACAATAAGGTGTTTACAATTAGTATAAGTTCCGATTCCCAAACTAGCGTCAGCTGTATATTAGGAATCGGGATATTCACACTAAGTTCCGTATTCCAAATAAATTCCACAAAAAAAATATACACAAACCATATTTCCCCCTTTTACCCCCTTAGGTTGAATTTTGGAAAATCCTTTCCAAGCGGCTGTCTGCCAAATTTAAAGTTTGAAGGGTATATAAGATGGGCACTAACCGCTCCCCCCTCGCTCCGCTCCCCTCCCCCCTCGCCCCGCTCTCCTCCCCCTTCGCCCCCCTCCCCTCGCCGCGCGCCCCCCTCAGGCGGGCGGCGTCGTAGACGAGCAGCAGCGAGGCCGCGTAGAGGCGCAGGCGGTCCTGCGCGCGCGCCCACTGCTGCAGGCGCCACAGCTGCGACAACAGCTGCAGCACCAGCGCGCGGCACAGGGGGGCTCCGACGCCGTTCAGGTACGTCCTTATTGCTGACATACGATGTGGATACATTGTCACTTACTCATTTTAAAACTGTCATTTTCAAATGAGTGTCATTATTTCCAGTTTTGGCCCGCAGGTCCGTTAAAATTGAGTACAATTTAAACATATAATTATTCTAATCGATTGATATAAAAAAATATATGGTGTAAAATAAAATATATGGGGTAAAATAAAATATATGGTGTAAAATAAAATATATGGTGTAAAATAAAATATATGGGGTAAAATAAAATATATGGTGTAAAATAAAATAAAATATGTATTATTTTATCCAAAACTCCAGATTCGTTCCCTAGCTACATAAATAAGTTAAAAATTCAACTAGTAGGTACATGGTTGATTAAAATCCTATTAATATTACAAATGTGGAAATTTATAAGTTTATAACTCTTTAACGGCTGAACGGATTTGGATGAAATTTGGCACACAATTAGAATATATTCTGGATTAACATATAGGATATAATTTTTATTCATAAAACATTAGATCCTCACCATTGGTTCGCTCGCGCAGACTTTATAAAATTTCTATAACTTTTTTCCCTTATAGACAACTTCTTAACACTAAATTCCAAAAATCTTTGAATGACGATAACTTTTTTTTGCAACATCCTATTAATTAAACAAAGCCTATAATGTATTCTGTTTCAAATTAAAAACTAAATGAAAATCCGTTCCGTAGTTCCGGAAATGTACGTAAACAAACAGACAGACAGACAGAAAATAATTCTATAAACCGCTTCTTTAGTTACCCCCTTTCTATTTTTATTACTTTTCTTCAATTTCTTGAATGTACAAACACACCGGATTCTATTGTTTTACGATATGTAATAGATATAGAAGATAGAGTTAGATCCAGAGTAAAATATGTAATGAGACATACCATCTCTGACCATATGCCCGTGCAGTTTCTTCCCGTAGTCCTTGTTGTACTTGTGCAGCTTGCCGGTGGACAGCCGGTACACCTGGAACCCTGGGATGCAGAACCCGAACTCTTTCTTGCACTGCGCGTATTTCATCTCCTCACTTTTTATCTTCTCCTCAGTTGCCAGAGGATCCCAAGTTCGCCTTCCTAGAGATCCGTGTAGAATAACTACTTTTTAATTTGTATAAGCTTGTGCTTGACTACAATCTTACTATGTTAAGTGATGATGTGGCCGAAGGTGGTAAGCACACAAAGCCTAGAAAGAACTGGCTCTCAAGTGCAGCTGTCGGAATATACCGGTGGTGTTTTCAACTTGAGAGTAGCCAGCCAGGCGGGTACTACGGACTGATCCAGTTTCGTTTGAAAATGTACTTTTTAAAGCCTTTTTTGTCTACTTAGAGCCGGTTTTGATTGAAAATATTAACAGGGATCGACGAAACTGGATCAAGACATCACGATTCGAAAAAAATAATAATTTTGAATTACAGTGGACTACTCCGGTTCTGTTCGCCAGCTCCTCTATTATCTTTTGACATAAAAAGAAGTTGACCTAACATCACTTAAAAAAACATTGAAGTACTCACCAATCTTTACATCCATAATACAAGGCTCTAACATCCTCTCCGTCAAGTCTTCCAGTATAATATATTCCAGCTCGAACCCGTTGTACGTGAACCGCTTGGACCCATAGTACTTGCAGGTACACTTCCTCAGTTCCACCACGTCAGGGTCGGTGGAGGTCGTCAGACGGTTGTAGAAGTCCACCTCACGCTTCTGAGCCTCCTTGAGGATCGGTTTAAGGATCGTGCCGTTGTTGCATTGGAGGAGGCCTGGGAAGAAAGGATTTTTAACTCTCGTTCATATGCTTTTGGGTTTAAAATTGCTTAAAGTTCCTTAATTTTAGTGTGTACTGCATAGGCTTTTGTTAGACCACAGTCTCATCATGGTAAGTGATGATGCACCCGAAGGTGGTAACTAAACAGTCTAGAAGACAACTGGTTCTCAAATGCAACTGCCGAAACACTTTAATATGTGCTCGGACACAGTATCCTACCACCGAGCTACGGTTTGAACGGCATCGTCGCTAGTCCAAACGGACCTAAATACTTGTCGTCGGGAGAGTCCCTGTGGCCGGCGACCTGCAGCCGGTAGGCCCGCAGCTGGTCCTGCTCGTGCTCGCGCTCGCGCTCGTGCGGCGGCTGGCGCGAGGGCGCGGCGAGCGGCACGGCGGTCATCTCCTCGCGCCGCTGGATGCCGTAGTGCACCCGGTAGATGGACCGCTGTCGGCGGATCGCAACCTTCGAGTTCGACACGTCACTCATTTATGTGGCCTTCTGGAACAAATCATTATTATTGCTTGACAAGCTCCTCGACTGCTGAAGACTATCGAAAATGTGAGGAGATTTATTTCTCGGGTATCTGATCAATCTGTAGGTGGGATATAGGTATGTATGTATAAAAGAAGAAGTGCCGACTGACTCACTGACAGTTGATAATCAATGCAGACCCTAAACCGTTGCTAGAACCATGAAATTCGGAGAATTTCTTCTTTATAACATAGTAGTTACAATTAACAATTCATATTTCTTTTGTAACATACGTGTACTAAGAAAGGATTTTCTGAAATTCCCTAAGGGGGTAAAATAGGGTATCACGGGTGAAACCGCGGCGCGGAAAGCTAGTTTACTCATGTATTTTTATAATGGCCCCGATGTTCTATTCCAGGACCTAAAGTAGGTACCTAACTTTATACCAAATTTCATGAAATCCGTTCTTCCAAACTTTCGCATCTATACAGGTGATTTTGTTATCACTGGCAATACTTGCAGGGGTGGAACAACTTTTATTATAGGGCTAACTCTGATATCGCGTAAAATAATATGGTTGCTTCATACATTTTGGTCAAGTAGGTATTGAACTTTTGTATGGAACAGCTGATAATTTTTTCATGATTTCACAGTTAGTCCCGTAATAAAAGTTGTTCATTTTGATGAGTACTTCCACCCTTGCAAGTATTGCCAGTGATAACAAAATCACCCAGTATAATCTTCTTCTAATATATAAAATTATCGTGTCCATAGGGTTTGTCTGCAAACTCCTCCGAAACGGCTCGACCGATTGTTATGAAATTTTTTGTGTATATTCGGTAGGTCTGAGAATCGGTCGTAGGCTATTTTTTATACCGCTACGCGGGAGAAACAGCGGGGTACAAACAGCTTTTTTATGTCCCTATTGCTGAGGCTTTCCCTAACATAGGGGTTCTTTATATTTCAAACAAGCCCATAGATACATAATTAATGAACAATTCACATTGGTTTCTCACTGAAACTTGGGTCAGGCCGAAACCGTACCCTCGCATATTATTATATATTAATAAATAAATAATAATATGCGACTGGCCGGTTGGCGTGGTTGGTAAGATACCCTATCTATTACGCCGAAGGTCGTGGGTTCGATTCCCACTCAGGACAAACATTTGTGTGCATGAACATGTCTGTTTGTCCTGTGTCTGGGTGTAATTATTTATAACATGTATGTATTTACAAAAGAAAAGTAGTATATGTAGTATATCAGTTATCTGGCTTCCATAGTACAAGCTCTGCTTAGTTTGGGGTCAGATGGCCGTGTGTGAGGAATAATGTCCCAGAATATTTAAATAAAATATCTTGGGACATCTGATCCCAAACTATGATTTATACTATAATATACATCGTAGTTTTTTTTTCTAAATCTATTATTATATAAAACAAAGTCGTGTTAGATACACCATTTATAACTCAAGAACGGCTGGACCAATTTTTGTTGGATTTGTCTCCCCGAATAGCAGAATAACTATTAAAACATGGATTTTTTTTATACCGGTAACGCGGGTGAAACTGCGGGGAACAGCTTATACATATAGACAATGTCAATAAAATGTAAAGTTAAAAAAGTAATCCTGATAGATGCTTCTACGAATGCTAAACAAACCCAAGGTGGTAAACAAGCCAGCCTTTCATTGGAAAATTAAAGACACACCGATAACACGATAACGCTGAAGATTATGGAGACATTTATAATTATCCTTATTTACTTACAACCTTTATAGAACACAATGGATATTATATTGTACATAAAATACGTTTTATAATAAGAAAAAGTGTGTGTGTGTACTTATGTACGCACGTAAGAAGTTATACTACTTTATTATTATTTTTTTATACTATCTTCATGTTTAACTGTGTATGGGACAACCTGACAATGTTGACTAGCTTACTTCATGGTGTCGGTTTTTCGGGTCGGTGTGCGCGCGCATCGTAAAAAGTTACTCTCATCATTTTTCCCTAAAGCGCCAAAAGAAGTATAACTTCAAAAATTATACGTTTTGTGAAGAAATTCCGATATTGAGTAGGTAATTGATATAAAAAGGTTTGTATGTAACAAGTCGGTAACTTTTAATTGGGTATTTGTATCTTTAATTATTTAGTACCTGGACGACCGAGCATTGCTGGGCTTTATTGTTTTTTTATTTGTAAAATAGCGTTTTACAGGTAATACGCCTATACTTATAGATAATATTGAAAACGTAAAACCTTATCTAAATATAAAATTTGATCCAAATCATTAGAGCCGTTTCCGAGATACACGAAATATTAAAATTATAAATAATTTTTAATGTAAGTAATTGTAAAAAAAAAAACTTTAAAATTTATGCTTATTGTCTGCTATTTACCACCCCGCGTTCCCGAGGGATTGTGGGATAATAAGTAACCTATGTTTTATTCCAGCGTATGATATATTTGTGTGCCAAATTTCATTCAAATCCGTTCAGCCATTAGGGCAAAACACAGTGGATGTCCAACAGCTTAATTTCAAGTTTGTGGCTTTATAGTTCCTGAGATATCGACTATCGTGATAAGTGAGTGTTTAGATTAAAACTAAACTTTATATTGATTTTTAGGTAAGTTCCAAATATTGATAAGAGATGGCGTTAGTAGTCTTTTACATCGCGATATGGTTTGGTTCTTGCGTATAATACATATTAAGTTAATTGTTCTGAATAATACTTCCGTTTCACTATACAGTGAGTGAGTGGTATTTCGCTTTTATATATAAGTACATATATATTTATCATATGTATATAGATAGAAGATAGATTATGTTTATGCAAATGTTACATTCATGAATACTTATCTGATTGATTAACTAGCTACCGCCCGCGGTCTCACACGAACATTCGCATTTATAATATTTCTTACTTCATTTTAAATTCTACAGGTTTTTTTTTTACCAAATAGGTATTTGTGTAAGAAAAATCTAACTCTATTTCCAATTTTAAAAACGTTTAACAATTATTTAGTTAGGGTCAGAAAAAAACGCAAAGCACTTTTCCTTTAAAAAAATAAAACAATAAATTAAGAAAATAAAATATTTATAACAGATAAACGGTTTTAATTAACCATGTTCCCGAGAGACCTAAAGTTTCCCTAAGAAAAACTATACTATATTTGATTCCAGGGTATGATCTATCGGTGTGTAAAATTTAATACAAATCCAATCAGCCATTAAGTACGCGTAACTTACAAACATTCACGCTTTTACATTCATAGATTTGATTTAAAATATTCTATAAGAAAAACACAACAAATTTCCAATTCCATATCTAATGCTGTGACTGAATACAAAATATAAGTATCTTGTATCTAAGATCAATTAATAGTAATACCTACTTACTACCAATTTCAAATCACAATTTTAAAACACAATTTCCACTGACGCGCGTGTAACACAAACTAAAAACGTTTTTAAAACAATGTATCCAGGTATAATATTTATCTAATCGACACATAAATCAAGATTGTTTTTATCGATCGATATTTTACGGCATTCGCAAATATTGATAAAAACTGCCATCGAAAGTAAGCGTTAAGGTAGCACCACACTAGATCGGTCTGTCTATCTCAACTCGTCTTCATTGAATAAGTTATGACAGGGCCACCATCACGGATTTGAATTCTGTTTCTGTCGTTAAAGTCATATTTTATCGGCTCCTTCAAAGCCCTCCTTCCTGCTAGAAAAGCTGATCTGTGCAGGGCTCTGTATCTAAACTAGAGCAACTAGCGCAGGTTTGTGTCAAAATATATAAAGTATCTGTATACTACAGCTTACAATAAAACGTGTCAGTCATTAATCAAAAATTATGGTTCAATGCGGTAACTTGCTTGATTAAATAAAATAATACCCTTTTATTTCACTTTAATTCCCTGTTCAATTATTCGATGGGCAAGGCTATGTATGAAATTAAACAAAAGTTTTATATTCATACATACCTACACCTTTCAAGACTGAATAAGTATGTAAGAGTCCTAATGCGCTAACTGTTTGTTTCAGCGGATCGTGACCTTCAAGACTACGAGAGTTTGGTCAGGCGTAATTGTTATAAGAATTTCCTAATTTCTTGTCTAAGATTTTACAAAGAAGCCTTTTGTTTGAACTAGAGTATTGTTTAAGTTGTCATATATTTATCGATCACCTTACTATCATTATCAACCATTTAATAAAACTCAAATTTTAGTCAGTTTAGGCCCTGATGAATGTGGTACTTCCTGGCAGGCCCACCAACACGGAATTGAATTCTAAGTATGTCACTATTTTGCGCAAACGGCAAGAAGCAAACAGTTCTGAGCTAGGTGATCTAATTTTTGAGATACAAAGATGGCCCTGCCATGAAGTGCTTGTTCTGACAGGGAACTTAAAACCCTTAAACTTTTGAACCAGGGACCGACGATCCCCCTTATTCAGACCCATTCGGTTGCCATTTCGATCGGAAAGGACGATTTTAAGGCCGATAGACCGACTCATTCCAAAGGCAAGTCTGAAATTAGAAAAAAGGAGCCATCTTATTCATTAGATTATTCAATCGGCTCGTCTAGGTCTGAATAAGGGGAATGTCTTGCGCAGACGCATCGCCAAGGAAATAAACGTATTTTGACTAAGTATGATTAGTTTAAAACAGAATAATATTATTGTATATGCAACCTGCTTCACTTCGACGATCTCTGTCACTGGGGCATAGTAGTATGAATGAAGATTCCTATGTATCGAGCACGTATTGGGGGTAAGTAAGGACGGGCTAACTATATTTTTTTTAATTGATGGGGGTTTAGACCTTATTATATTCTGGGACATAATTCCTCACACACGGCCATCTGACCCCAAACTAAGCAGAGCTTGTACTATGGAAGCCAGATAACTGATATACTACATATACTACTTTTCTTTTGTAAATACATACATATATAGATAATTACACCCAGACACAGGACAAACAGACATGTTCATGCACACAAATGTTTGTCTTGAGTGGGAATCGAACCCACGACCTGCGGCGTGATAGGTATCTTACCAACCACGCCAACCGGCCCGTCAAGTACGTATTTTGACAGTTAAGAGATTTGTTGTAAGAAATCTTCAGATGGGTTGTCAAATGCTTAGTAGATACTAAAGATTTTTAGGGATATATAATTTTTTATTTAATTTTGTAATTAATCGTTTATTAATTAATTCAATATTTACACAATTTTTAGTAATAAACAAAAAATCTATCGACTTATTTATATAGACACACAATAAAAAAAAAAATAGGACTTCATTGAAATTGTAGAATATTCATGTACTTAGTTATTTACAAACGCGATTTTTCTTCTTCTTCCACATTAAGAACTCACTAGCTAGACCAATACGTAATCAAATTACATAACATATTTTATCAAAAGTTATAACGCAAAATAACTTATCTATGCACTGCCATTGTAATTAATTATCTATTTTGATAATTGATCAATCATTTAAGTTCATGGATTTCATCGGGTTCTAGTTATTGCATAAAAAAAACGAAAATCGTGTTTACAAAATCGGTCGATATATGAGTACTTGTATGGAGTATCGTTTGTTCTTTTTTCAAAAGAAATAAAAATGCATTAAAAAAAAACCGATAACTGTTATTCCACAGTCTATGTAACTCTTACAGTCGGCCAATGGATGGACACGTCTAGACAGAGCAATCGTGCGGGGCTTGCAGGGTGAGAGAGGGGCGGTAGCGAGCGATCCCAAGCTGCCATACACTCGCTTGGGACACAATGCAGCAATGACGAATGCCTATACAAAACGGCATTTCGCGTGACTTCAAACGCGATAGACCACTTTATGTTTTTCTGTTAATAGCCTTCCGCCCCGCGGTTTTACCAGTGAACACTTATTTTACCCCCTTAGGGGTTGAATTTTCAAAAATCATTCCCTAGAGCTCACCTACAGTGTCAAAGAAACACGTTACGGTCCTAGCTCCAGGAGATTGGGCTGTGCGGTTGATATGTCAGTCAGACAGTCGTACAGTTATTCTTTTATATTATACTAGCTGTTCCCCGCGGTTTTACCCGCATTCCCGGGATAAAAAGTAGCCTATAGATAACCTTCCTCATGAATTGGACATCATCAAATGCAAAAATATTTTTCCAAATCTGACTGGTAGTTCCAGTTTGCGCCTTTAAACAAACATACAAATTCATATTCCTTTATTATATTAGTATATATAGATAGATATAGATAATGCCCTCCATATCTAATTCATAAACAAATTATACAAGCGTAGCATAATGTATTAAACAATATTAAATCATTTAATAATGCTTAGATATATTAATTTGCATAAATTATCATACAAATGCAACCTTGCCAGTTCTTTTCAGTTGAAGACTGACTTCCGAACCGGTGTCAACTTCAAAAGCTATGACCTTTATAATTGCATATAGGTAATCTCTGAAATTACTGAACCGATTTGAAAAAAAAAAATGCGTTAGAATGCCCGTTTATTGAGGAAGGTTATAGGCTTTTTTTATCCCGGGAAAGCGGGTGAAACGGCGAGAAATGGCTTGTACACAAAACAATGTTTTATCTACCACAGTTCATATATAACTTGTATTGTAATTACTTTGGTTTGGAAAAATAAAACGCCCATCAAATAAAATTAATATTATTTTACATACACCTTATAAAAACCAAATAGCATTTATTTCTTATACTTATAAAATCCTTCGCCACTCTTTATACCAAGTTTGCCATCTGCTACCATTTTGTCCAGCAATGGAATGGGCTTGAACACTGGGTCCTTGGTTTTATCATACATAACTTGTAACACAAACTTGTTGGTATCTAAGCCTGTATAGTCGGCCAACTCGAATGGACCCATTGGGTAGCCCGCGCCTAACTTCATACCAATGTCTATGTCTTCCTTTGAAGCGTCACCTGAAATATATATTTATAATCATTTTTATAATGAAAGTGAAATAAATATGTTTTATGCTGCAATAATGTTGGAATTAGAATAAACTAGGTATTCCCCGCGGTTGCACCCGGTATAAAAATATTTTTCGTAAATTATTCCGAATGTTTTAATAGTTATTCTGCTATTCGGGGCGGAGACAAATTCGACAAATCAATCAATCATCAAAACCTAGAATTATTAATTAAATAATGTGGTGAAGATAGTTAGGTTATAATAATTATTTTTATAGTAAAACAAATGATATAAGACACAAAGCGATTCATAGATGGCGCAAACAGCACATGATATAAACTGAAAAGCAAAACAAAATAGGTGTTTTGAAGATATAAAAAAAAACATAGACAAGACAACATGGCATGTTGTTGACATTTAAAATTTTAATGTATTTATTTACTATATGTGCCGGTGGCGCCTCTAGTGGTGAATTATTGTGAGTTTCTCTTTTTCACCATAAAATAATTTTAAATTAATTAATATTATGATGGTATACCTATTTATTAATGATATGTCTATATAAAGTCACCATAATACCATTATCATTTTACACCATGAGGGAATATATGCACTAGAGAGAGAAGAGTATACATATAATATCTCTAAAATGATTGATCATCTGTTTCCGCGAGGACCACTCGAGTGGAATTGCACCCTAATCTCAAGAAAAAATGTTAATGATTTCTTAAAAAAATATATATAAAGTTGCACTATAAATACTTACATATTATAGAATCCAAAAGCCAGAAGCCAAACCACTTAAATTATCTGTATATATGTATAAAAAGAATCCAAGTACCATAGATAAAAATGTGCATGCATGTGATAGAAATATTCAAATAAAGAATAGTGTATGTCAAAAAAAGCAGAATTTAAAAGTAGAATTAGTTTTCTTTTTAAATTGAATTTTCGGCTAATGTATCATACATATTACAAATTAAAAAATATTCACGTAAAGGAGAACAACGAAATTCGAATACAATTTATTTGACCAATTTAAAGGCATTTTTTTCGAATATTTTCCGCGTTTTAATTTATTACGTCCATTTGAAGGTGACGCCGCGTTAAGCTTAAAAATCTGAAATTCAATGTGCTGCGTCCCGCTCCCTACTATACCGACCTCTCATAGAAAACCCGCGTAAACGGAACGGGCGTATGAGACAATCGTGTTATGCAACGTACAAAATAAAGTCAAAGACATGATGAATTCTTACAACAAATTTCAGTTCGTTCGCTTCAGTCATTGTTGAGAAAAATCGGAATCCTTGCTACCAAAATCTTCAAGGCGTCGCCTTAAGCGCCTATGCGGACGTAATTTTGTAATTCTTCGCATGAGCGGTATGTATGGCAATTGATTTATAGTATGTATATCATAATTGTGCTTTTAAAACTAGTAACTAAACCAATCCCAATAAATAAATAACGAATATTTGTAATTCAGGAACCAATGTATAGTTCACAAAATTACGTCTCATAAGTGATATTAACATATTAATTATTAGTTAAAAATTCTTAATAATAAAATGGGGCCCATCCACCTTAACTGAAAACATTTTAAGCGTGTTTTAAAACAGCAGATTTATTTCATGATATAATAAGCGGTGACCCTGGGGTAGAGCGAGAGGAGCGGTCGCTCTAGGCGCCAGTTGCCAAGGGTTCGCCAAAATGACAAATGCGAAAAATCATTAATCAAAATTTGATTTTTGAAAAAATTGTTAATTATTGTTTATCCTACTTCTACTTCCTACTTTAATCCTAACTTCCTAACTGATATTATAATTGCGAAAATGAGTTTGTTTGTTACCTTTTCACGCTTAAACCGCTGAACCGATCGCGATGAAATTCGGTACGCAGATAGCCTATGGTACGGAGAAGAACATAGGCTACTTTTTATTCCGGGAAAACGTAAGATCCCTAGTGAACGCGGGAAACCGCGGGGCGGAATCTAGTAATATTATAAATATGAAAGATTGTGAGTATGGATGTTTGGATGTATGTTTGTTACTCTTTCACGCAAAAACTACTGAACGGATTTGGATGAAATTTGGCACAGAGATAGATTATAGTCTGGAATAACACATAGGCTACTTTTTATCTCGGGAAAACATAAGATCCCTCGGGAACGCGGGTGAAACCGCGGGACGGAATCTAGTTTATCATAAATATCATAAACTGAAATACAATTTATGCGATTTGAAAGCGTCAACCAATAAGCGCCTAAAGACAATCTCGCTCTACCCTCAAGGGCCGACGCTGGATGAATACTTGCTCATAGTTACACTGGACGTATCCACAAAATAGTGTCATTTTATTATCTTAAACATTATACATTTACTTCGTGCTATATCTGACACAACAAATATCTTAACCCAAAAACTCTCAGCTTCAAAAAACCAACTCAAACACTTACCTCTTTCATACATCCTAAGTGCTTCGGCACTGTACGGTCCAAGAAGTCTATTGACCACAAATCCAGGAGTGTCCTTGCATGTGATGCAAGTCTTGCCAACTGCCTTGCCCCACTCCATCATGGCTTGGTATGTCTCTTCTGAGATATGATCACCTTTCACCACTTCTAAGAGACGCATTACTGGTACCGGATTGAAGAAATGGAGTCCACCGAATCTAAGAATGAAGAAGGACAAGGGCAGAAAGATTTGAAATATTTTATTAAAAAAAAACAAAATAATATACCTAATTTAAGCAAATAATATATAGGTACATGTATACTCTTGATTTTTTCCATTTCTTTTTTTTCCTGATTCATATATTTCATCATTATCTCACAAATTGCATCTCATTCTTTTGTTGTTAAAATGGTACAACTATAATTTACGACTTGAAGTTTGCAGAGAATTATTTGTCCATATAAAATACATACTTGTCTTTCCTTTTAATTCCGGCGCCGATTTCATTAATAGAGATAGATGATGTATTGGTAGCCAGGATAGTGTGCTGAGGCGCCAACTGGAAATTAAAAAAAACACATGCAAAAATCAAAGCCTACTGTTCTGATAATTATATCTTCTCAGCTAGCTGAGATAAAAAGTATCCTATGTGCTAATCCAATACATATTCTATCTGTGTGCCAAAATTCATCCAAATCTATTCAGCCATTATGGAGTTGAGCACTAACAAATTTTTGTATTTATAATGTTAAGCTGTTATTACACTATCCAATTCCAATTTGTAGAAAGTCTAAATTAGGAAATTGGAAGGTGTAATCGTAGTTAGAACAGTTAGATTTAGTGCAATTGGAAGTAACCAATCCTAAATTGTTTACGATTTAGGTAAGTGTAGAGCGACTAGTTAGCGCGTGTCTGTCCGATTTAGAATTCAATTTAGTGTAGTGTCATCACTAGTTTCCTACTTCCTAATTAGAGTTTCTACAAATTGGATAGTGTAATAACCGCTTTAGTCAGGCCCTTATCTTCTCTTCGGTAGCTTCAACATTCATAAATGCCCACCTAGGGCCTAAACTAAAGAAATAGCTTTGATTTTTACTATGATATAGATTATTTAAACACTCTTACTTTATCTAACTTGTTGAATAACTCCTGTTTCACATCCAACTTTTCAACTATAGCTTCAACAATTAAATCAACATTTACTCCATCTTCAATATTGGTTGCAACCTTCACTCGGCTTAGAGAATCTTTGACATAGCTCTCAATCTTGGCTGCATCATCTTTATAGACCTTCTTGGCCACTCTTGTCAAGTTATTCTGAATAGACTTTTGTGCTTTCTCTAATATTTCTGGTTGTAAATCTACTATGGTTACGTTTTGTCCTGCTTGAGCTGCAACCTTTCAATGAATTGGGTATTAGTGATTTATTACACAACTTGCTTCCACCCTATGGTTTCACTCACACTCCTGGGACTAAAAGAATCTTAGAGCGCATTCACATTAGGGCGTTAGCAGCGCGACAGTAGCGCGGCAGAAGCACATGCCTTCATATTTTACGAACAAAACGTCGGTCGCGCTGCTAAAGTCGCCTAAATGTGAATGCGGCCTTATGGAACTAAAGTATCTTTATGGCAAATTTCATTATGGAGCAAATCGCATTTATAATATTAGTAAGTTAAGATCTTTAGATGTAGAATCACTATCTGTTATGTTGGTATCTACAAACAAATCATGTTGTGAAATGAATTTATTTACTAACACAAATAAAGTATTGAATTATTTTAACTGTCTACAAAATTAACTTGCTAAATACGTCCACATTTGCAGTTGAAATACAATGTAATTGTACACAAGAGAATAAACAGTGTAACTCATTAAATGATATACTTAAATTAAAGAAGTATTATAAATAGTATATTTAACCCCAGTTTAAAATAAGAACTGTGTGTGCACTTTTGTAGGCCATAATCGTGATATAAAATGTTGCAGGGCCGTCATTACTACAGAGATTGAGCGAGGTGCGCATACGCATTTCACTTTTATAACTGAATAGTTTGCAGCGAAAGTTGTAATCATCTTGAAAATAAGTTGTAAGTAGCTTACCTGAGCGATTCCAGAGCCCATCAGCCCCCCACCGATAACTGTGACGTTTTTAATCACATTTAATGATGATGTGCTGGAGAAACTCCTCGTAAAACCAACTAATTTGTTCATCTTGTTCGGGCGGAGAAACCGTACTATTCGCGAGAAAGCCGGCTTCAATGTGACGTTATTAATCTATCGACGTAAACAACGCGCTCTTCGGACTGTTCGGACCGATTCCGCCCGCTGAACGTTGAACCCCAGTTTCAAATACAAGTCGAACGAAAGGCACTATGTATATAGATAAGAGTCATGCGATGCTATACATACCTGCCATAAATGGATTTGCGGCGTGATGTCATTGTTACACAACACATGATAGGTAAACTCAAAGCAAATATAAAAAGATAAAATTGTATAATAACAATAAGTGCATATTTTACGAATTTATTATCTTCTTATCACTTGTATTTTTTTTAATCACGACACTACTTTTCTTTTCACACATACCTAGTAAGAAGTTATTTACATATACAATATCAGCTGTTTGTCTTAAGTTTAAAAGTTTTGATAAATAATCTTTGCAATATTATATTATATTATATAGAGAAAACGTTGTACTAAACTAGGAGTGTATACATTATCCGATCCTGAATATTTGGAAAAACCTCATCCATTAATTAATTTAATTTGCATATAGTATTGGTGAGATTGCACGTAGAATGAAACTGAAATTATGGGTATGTTCCGATATACACTGGGAGCACTGCAAGGTGTGACGTCAATTTAGTATACTAAGAAGCTGTTCCTTTATAGTTAGCTATACTGGGTACTGTTTAAAACGGAACGCAGTCCAGTATACTGCGTCATCCATGTATATATCCTACTGTCATTCTGGACGCTGTTGATCACGTGATCAAAGCACTGAGAGCACCTTACCTCAAAAACGCCAGTGCTCATAGTGCAAAAATGGCGGCGTTTATGACGTCATTATATTTCCCTAGGATACTGCGGCAGTATACTGTCAGTACATAACGGAACGAATTCCTCCACTGTAAGAGCACTGAACAGTGCTCCCAGTGTATATCGGAAAATACCCTATATGACACTTGACAATTTGACATCTTCATGACTGACATCAACTTATCAACGTTCGAAAATCAGAAACATAGGGTAGGTATGTTCCGATATACACTGGGAGCACTGTTGGGCTCTTACAGTGGAGAAATTCGTTCCGTAACACTCACAGACAGAATACATAATCTGGGGAGAAATACGTTCCGTTGTGGACTGACAATATATACTGCCGTAGTATCCTAGGGAAACATAATGACGTCATAAACGCCGCCATTTTGGGAACATTCAATACACTTCGATGCGACCATAGATAATATACTAATATAGGAAAGATGCGACTATCGGATCGGATCGGACCAAAGAGGATATAATCACTACGTGATCAGACGTGTATTGAATGTTCAAAGTTTCACAAACAAAGTAATGGCTCCAATGCCTTCCGATAGTCGGATGAGACTATCGGATGAAAAAACCTGACGTATATTCCCAGCCTAAACTTTATCACACGTAGGTACCTACATAAATAAAGTAGGTATATAAAAAGTGCTATTTTGCGATTTTGGTAAAGTGTACTTTGGAATTTTGAACTTTTTTGTTGTAACTGTACATACATTATTTAATTTGCAGTTTATTTTATTTATATAATTTTAATAAATCTAAATAGTAACATGAATCAATTTGGTGTAATCGCTAGGAGCTTTTCAAGTTCTGCAGCGGTGCAAAGTGCAATCAAGAATGTTACCGTTATTGGAGGCGGGTTGATGGGCTCCGGTATTGCTCAGGTAACCGACTTTCTGATGAAATCTAGCTAAGTCACTGCTATTAATAAGATAGGAACCTTTGAGTACTTGGTAGTTAAAAGTTCTAAGCAAAATGAAGGTAGAATAAAGTTATGTTCAGGACATAGCCACCAGATTTAGAAGGCAGTGCTCCTGGAGTTGGCATGCATAGTAACAACAGGACCCCTAAGGATACTCTCTGATCAAATTCCCAATACCGATGGGGAACTGTTTTATATTTTTATATGTATTTTATAATACATATAAAGTTCAAATTAGTACTAAATATATTTCACCCATAAGTATTATTCAATTATTTCAAGGTGTCCGCACAAGCCGGCCAAAATGTGACCCTCGTAGACGTCAGCCCAGATGTCTTAACTAAAGCACAAAAGTCTATTGGAGCCAACCTCGGCCGAGTTGCCAAGAAAGTCTATAAAGACAACCCAAAAGAAGGAGAGAAGTTTGTGGCAGAATCCCTGGCCAGGATCAAGACATCTACTGACCCCGCTGAGGCTGCAAAGACCTCTGACCTGGTTGTTGAAGCTATTGTGGAGAATATTGATGTCAAACATAAGCTTTTCAAACAGCTTGATGGGGTATGTGCTCTTTTTTGTTTATAGGAAGACTAAGCTGTTCCTCACAGTTTCACCTGTGATAAAAACCTGTCAGTTGGTTTTTTTTACCACATTATCGGCAAACAAGCATACAGCCCGCCTGATGGTAAGCGGTTACCATAGTCTATGAACACTTGCAACACCAGTGGTATCAGCTGTTCTTCGAGCGACATATTGCTATGCTCTACCTCTCTTAAGACTACTACTGGTACTTAAACTGTAAAAATGTAACAAACAGAACTTTTACTACTAATAATATTACATAACTAGTTTTTGATAAAATTCAACTAAGTAAACTGTGTCAATACATAATACAAACATACAATACCTGGCATTAATATCTTGGATTGACGAAATTGACCAGATTTCGGTGAAGGAAAACATCGTGAGGAAACCATAGCACGGTGGTAGGGTACTTTGTAGTACCCGCCTGGCTGGCTACCACCCTCAAGTTGAAAATCTGTCGCCAAACACCTATTGGTGTGTTCCGGCAGCTGCACTTGAGAGCCAGATCCTTCTAGGCTTTGTGTGCTTACCACCTTCGGCCACATCATCACCTACCATAGTGAGATTGTGGTCCAACACAAGCCTATACAAAGTAACAAAAAAAAATTGTTGGATAAATCAACTAGAACAGCTAGAGGTTACCTCATTATTATAACCACAAAATATTCTTGTTACATACTACTTTTGATTCATCCAAATAGATAATAAATTATTTTTGTGTAGAAGCGATCATGCAATCAGTCCATGTGACTATAAGCAGATGTGTTGAATGAGGTGATTCATCCTAACTAATATTATAAATGGTGAGTTTTTGTTTGTTACCTTTTCACACCTAAGACCGATGAACCAATCATGATGAAATTTGGTATGCAGATAGCCTATGGTATGGAGAAGGACAAGGGCTATTTTTTTTCTGTGGAATGTGGGTGAAATCGTAGGGGACAGCTAGTAAGTTACATTCTGCAGTATAGCATTTATAATATTAGTTAGGATTTAACATACAGCATTGTATAACATGTAAATATTTGTAAGGTAAAGTTAGAGCAAATTTACTTACAAATATTTACATTATGTTAAGGACTTGAAAACTCATAGTTCATATGATTCTAAACTTAATGAGATATAGATTAAAGTCGAAATTATCTATACACCTACCTATACACCTGATTCAGAAACCTAAAGGGTTTTTGTTTGAAGTTTTTTCTTGCTATACACAAAACTACCATGATTTCTATTTTCAGGTGGCACCAGCTCACACAATATTTGCCTCTAACACATCTTCACTCTCCATCAATGAAATAGCTTCTGTAGTCAAGAGGAAAGACAAGTAAGCCAATTTGTATATCCTTATAAAGAACCAACTATCGCATTTATCCTATACTATGATCCAGGATATTTAATTAGTTACTAAATGTGGCAATATTTGTATATATGTAATATCATCATCTCAGCCGCAAGACATCCACTGCTGGGAAAAACCGTTTTCTCTATTTTCACCCGAGCTGGGCTCAGTCACCCAGGTACTCGGTATCAAAGACCCTAAGATGAAATAGAACAACAAAGAATGTCTAATTTTTAATATCTTTTCACATCCCTCATTTTTTTCCTACCACAACAAAACAAAAACCTGTAGGCCTTCACAAGTGCCTATGAAGGCCTATTTGAATGAATAAATTATTTCATTTCAAAAAGTATTGTCCTGTTTCCTCCCCAGTGACTTTCTTTAAGTTTATAAATATTATTCTTTAACTTCAGGTTTGGAGGCCTGCACTTCTTCAACCCAGTCCCAGTGATGCGTCTCCTCGAGGTAGTCAAGGGCGCTGAGACCTCTGACGTCACCTACAAGACCATGATGGAGTGGGGCAAGGCGGTGGGCAAGACGTGCATCACTTGCAAGGATACTCCCGGATTTGTGGTCAATAGACTGTTGGTACCTTACATTTGTGAGGCTATTAGGTTGTTTGAAAGAGGTTAGTTTAGTTTTTTTTTTAAACTGCAATCTATCAACTAATGTATTTATTTGACGAGCAGTTGGCGTGGTTATTAAGATATCATATCTATCACACCATAGGTTGTGGGTTCGATTCCCACTCAGGACAGACATTTATGTACATGAAATGTCTGTTTGTCTTCAATCTGGGTGTAATCTATATAAGTATGTATTTTCAAAAGAAAAGTAGTATATCAGTTATCTGGCTTCCATAACAAGTTAGGGGTTAGATGGCCGTTAGATGAGGAATGTCCCAGAATATATATTTAAAAAAAAATAATTGGATGCTTGTGAGTTGAAAGCTGACTATGGTAGCTGAACTCGAGAGTTAGTGAGGTACCCAACCAAGTCCAATCTTAATTTTTTTTTAAAACCTTGCAGGAGACGCCTCAGCCCGCGACATCGACATAGCAATGAAGCTCGGAGCTGGTTACCCGATGGGCCCTCTAGAGTTAGCAGACTACGTAGGCCTGGACACCAACAAGTTCATCCTCGATGGATGGCACAAAAAGTACCCTGACCAACAACTCTTCAAACCCATACCACTATTGAACAAATTGGTCTCTGAAGGAAAACTAGGAGTTAAGGCTGGTGAAGGATTCTATAAGTATGATAAGAAATAAGTGTTAAATGTAATTATAATGTTATACAATATATAAATCATGTTTGTTGAGATTTTATGAAATAAATTTATATTATATTAAAGGTTGAATGATGTTTATGAATGAGTTTTATTTGCTGTACAGACCTTGTGATTAGTAATAATCCATACGTCCATACTATACTAATATAATAAATGCGAAAGTAAGTTTGTCTGTTCCTTTTTCACGCCTAGACATGGCTTATTTTTTCTCGGGAACGTAGGGGACAACTAGTTATAATTATAACACCACCTACCTACCTACACTTTAAAAAATATATTTTGCATTTTTCTAAATTATAAAACGGCAACACTGGCATATGCATCTCTTTCTAATACCTCTTCAAAGCCATAAGTGAATATAGTATGGACTGATGTAACTTTGTTGCTATTTTAGTACGGTTTCTATGCTTTAGTCTTTATTACAAATGTTCTATCTTTTGTTTCTCTATACCATTGTTTTTTTCCAAAACAAATTTAACCGACTTCAAAAAAGGAGGAGGTCCTATGTTCGACTATATATATATACCGGAAAATAACAAAAACCGCAAATTTATTAATTTTCTAGGAAATTTATAAACCTTCGTAGGATTGTAATCGAGAGATAAATTGTATTATTTTACGCCCACATTTTCGCAAATTGATAAACTTACCGAGCTCACGCGTAAAATAAGAAGTAAGCAATAACCAAACGCCATGTGCGCCCTGATTGGTTGAATAAGTCAGGTGTTCGTCCGCGAGTTTATGAATTTACCTACCTTTATCCGTTAGTTTATAAATTTACCAAGACACGTCGCAAATTGATAAATTTGGAAATGTGGGCGTAAAATAATACAATTAATCTCTCGTTTATAATCATACGAAAGTTTATAATATTCCTAGAAAAATTATAAATTTGCGGTTCTTGTTATTCTCCGGTGACATATATATATATTTTGTACAAGGTGTGTCAAAAGAAATGTCATATATAAAACTATAATTTTAAAAAAGTAAGGAGTTCATTGAAAAATGTTTATTACATATTAAAATACACTGTTTGGGAATTTATTATTTAAAAATGACATCGTCCAAATGTAAACCGTTGTGTTCACGGCATTCGTTTAATCGAGCACGAAAATTGCCTATGACGGCTCGGCAGGTATTCTCCGTGATGGCTGCGATTTCGTGACGGATATTTTCTTTTAATTGTGCCAGGGAAGTCGGTTTGTTGGCGTAAACCAGTCTCTTCAAACTTCTCGACCCATCTTGCAATGAGTCGAGTGGTTGGCGCATCATTCAAGTGACGAATATGTCGAATGCTGCAGAATTTTCTACACGCTACAGTCGCCGAATTACCGTTTTTATAAAACTCGCGTACACAGAACGCACGGTCCGCTCCCGAGAAACGCTCCATAGCGACAAAATTCCCAAGAGCCAGGCTACCGATTGACACCCCCCCGCGCCCTTCAGAATAGTTGCGTTCACGCAATAACCAAAACAAATGTGAACTTTCTTTTGGAGACACCCAGTATTTATGAGATGTTGTTATGATTTTAAAACACAAAATACTCTGTTCCCTCTACTTACCCATACCAGGCACAAAAACTACAAACTAATAAAAAAACTATCAATATATTTCCCACCATACCTTACAAAATGAACCTTACAGTACTGAGAATAAACTTAAATATTACAAATCGTAGTCGTCGTCCTCTCGTTTCCGCTTCATGCCCGTGAGGTCGTCGATCTCCATTTTAACAGGATGGGATGATGGACCGGCTGTCACTCGGACCGCGGGTTTTGCTACAACCTGTAGGAAAGTGTAATAAAAATATTTTTTCCTATTGAAAAGCTTCATGGGGTATTTAAATGTAGTTTTATTGGCATTGTTATATATATAAATTTGAAGGTTTGTGAAGATATTTATTACTCCATCAGACTGAAATTTCTAAACAGATGACAACCTGGAATAATAACACCATACTTTGAACTCAAGTATACAGATATCTCAGGAATGCAGATGTAACTGCGGAGGTTATTTGGTATCATAATAATGAAAACAACCAACACATATGTTAGTAAATCTTTGTGCAGCATTTTGTTGATCACCATTGTCCATAAACATGTGATTCAATGAAAAAAAGAATGAACATTTCAGTTTAAGTCCTGATAAGGCACTTAAAAATGTTACAATCAACTCTTTTCTGGTTCAGAATACTTAAACAGTGAAGACTCCCTCCAGCAAGAATAGATTATAGACACAAGGATGGGAGAGAAAAATTGTAGGTATACTATTTTCTAGATAGGGAGACATTTCATTTTTGTGATTAATAATTTTTTTACTGGTGCTAAGTTACCTGTTAAGCTTAAAAACTTTACTAATTAAATTTAAGGTAGATAATATAAAATATCTCACCTTACTACCTGAAGAGAACTTCAGTACTGGTTTAGGTACAACACTAGCTTTCCCAGACACATTGACAATGGCACCAGGTGGTCTCTTGACCACAACACTGTGTTGAGTAGGTGTTGGTTTGGCAGTGGTCACCGTTTTGATAGTTGGTGCAGCCGGGATAGTAGCTTTAATGACCACTTTCTTTGTTGGATTTTTCAGTCTGTAGTTGCAAGCTGAGAGGCAGTAGCTGTAAATTGATAACAGAAATGGTGGTAAAAAGAATTATCTTCTATTTAGACATATTAAAAACTTTCTCACTATTTATTGGACAAATAGAAGCTGAGTTACATTCTATATACAACATCTTTGAGTAGGTAGGTTTTCATCAAAGTCTAAGCCATTTATTCACTTTAGGCCCTAAGAGGGCACTTATGAATGTTGAAACGACTGAAGTTACCAGATACCTACAATACATCAAATCCTAATTTGTTGTACATGACTTTATGACGCAATAGCTCTGCCAATGTCTTGGTTACAATACATCATTGGATATGACAAAGCAGTGATTTAAAAAACATGTTGTCTTACCGATCAGGTGGCAACCGTAAGCCACAGTGAGGCTTTATCAATGGCAGTGGGTTCACATTCTTCACTCGCGCTATCTCCAGAAGTACTTCCCTTGGCGGGGGACTTGTAAATGACTTATCTAACTGCATCTGTACTGCTAACCTAACATCGTCTAAATCTATAGTTTTCTTCTTGGCATGGGTGGCGAATACACGCGCATCATCCATTATTGAAGTCACATATCGATAGGTAAACTCTAAAAGCTGGTTCACTACACGGGGTTCGTAGTCTGTTATTCCAACTTCTTTCATTATGGACATTATCACTTGTGCGTCTTTAGGAATGTGTTTTGCTTGTGCATTGTTTTTAGATTTATCTTTTTCAGACATTTTTACTAAAATGATTTCGTTTTTTGTACATATGCTACGTATTCATTTTTTACACTTCATTTCTTATAAATTGCACCAGAAACAGATGAAACTTTGTGTTCGTTTCGAGATTTTTATTGACAAATTTACTGACTGCGTCTCGTATATATAGTGTATTATCTATGTCTATGTCCACAAACTAATAAGCACCGAGCTAATAAGATTACCTATGTCTACAAAGTGGACTGACTGAACTGACATAAAAAAATGACAATAATTGATACTAGTGTTGCCAAGTCTAGCTCGCTTCGATTCGCCAAAAATTAAAAAAAATCTTATAATCGTCCTTTTTTACCGTGAGAGCCTAACTAAATGGCTTCCAGTCTTTGAGCATAAAAACAATTAACTTCAGTTGCCAATCGATATTTTTGTTGCACAAACTCCCTAAGTTATTCATCCGATATTTTCGCTCGTCCTTCATCATTTGCTTTCAGACTGGACTCAAAATGTTGCTTGGAATAAAATAAAACTACTATAATAGTAGTAAGTTTTTGTATTAATAAAAACTACCTTTTGATGAACTCATTACTCGAATGAAAGAACAAAAATGTTGTATAGTATCTCCTGGATTACCCTTTGTGGGTAATATTCCTCATAAAGCTGCTCTATGTTTATAAATGGTTAAATCAACTAATTTTTTCAATGGATTTATTTACTGTAAATATAAATGGCTCTAAGATATATGTAGATAAACTGTGAAAAAAAAGAAAACTAACCTAGATATTATTTGTGCAATAACTCAAGTCCCGACTCTTAAGATATAAGTAGATAAACTGTGAAAAGAAAAAACACAATTCTAGATATTATTGGTGTAATAACTAGAAGTAAGTAAGTCCCGATTGCTGACATTTTTTATTTGTGTAGTTTTGGAGCGCCCGCCCTTCCTATTCGCGAGTCAAGGGGAATCAGCGTCTAGGGTAGGTATAAAAATAAATAACGGTCTATAATAACCATTTCGATTTTATTCAGTTAAAATATGAAATAACTTACGTGTACAGTAAAAATAAGTTGTTTTTAGATAGTAATCAAAGTGTTAACTTAAATATGTATATCGCTAAAAGCCGCGCGGCTTGCGTCTCAACATTGCGACTACCTTAACACCTTGTTTACCAAGTGTACTAAAATACATTCTAAAGATTACATTATTGTAATTTGTATTAGGTATATTAACATATAAATGGACAATTTGGACGTACAGTTGTGATTTTTTTTATTTACTATAGTGATAAACAAAATGATCTAAAGGTTATACATGTTCTCTTCACTTTCGTTCCATTTAGTCTTAAATATAATATTGTTAATATTTACAGATTAAATACTAACCTTAAAGTATTATTATTGTATACTCTCAAAGTTTCATTATGATTCTTCATCTCTTTATGTATTATGCTCATAGATGTTTATATATTTGTATAGATTGCTTTTGCACAGTTGTCCCTTGCTTATATTTTAAAGGTAACAAACACAATTGACATTGAATAGCACAAAATGAGAGCCACAAGACTTATTTTAATTCGAAAAATGATGTTTATTGAAATGTAACTAACCAAAATTGATGTTATAACAACAGAAAGCCTTCTTTCGAGATAAGACGTTGTTGAATTAGTAATCCAGATTGATAAAATTAAGTTATATTTCGGACGAACGTTTATGTGTGTCTATAAGTTTATGGAACAAAAGTAAAGAAACATTTCAAACATAAGTGCGATCAATACATAATTTATCAACATAACAGTTGAATTTCAAACTATCTATTGTATTATCCGTGATATGTTTAGAGCCAAAATGATTAAGAAACAAATACAAATGTCTGATCGCCCGTGAACGAAGTAGAAATATGATGAATTATTGCTTTCGTAACATTAGTGGTTATACCAAACATCACAAATGTATTACCGACCAGCATTTTATTCTATAGCTAATAAATTGTGCTATTCGCTGAAACCACCCGATAAGACTATCATCATTCTTTATTTTATTTAATTTTACAATTATATCACCTAGTGAGGTTTCAAACAATAACCTACGATACGATATACCTCACACGTGAAGCTTTTACCATAAGATCTAACGAGCAAATTAATAGTGACGCTATGAGTTTAAAAGCTTGAGAAGCTAATTGCTTGGAATCAGTGAGGCAGTTATTAGAACATTCTATTATACTTATCGCCGATGTTTATGATCAAGGCATAACTATAAATATTGCTGTGACTCAATTGATGGCGCACTCACAAATAATTTCGTATAACGTATATGTCCCAGAATATTTATTTATATCATTATAATACAGGTAACAGTATTCACGATAGCTGTAGTTATGGCTTGCTAGTGTGTTATACTAATTAAGTTTAGAATGGTAACAAAACCAAGTATCGTGGTAAAGTACTCATCATTTAAATAAATCAGTGTGAACTTTCACCTAACTGCTGTAGAAATTATGTCTACTCCAAGCAGATATACAAAAAGTATGTTAATATCGTTGAATATTTACGTATTTATGTTCCTGTTTATATAAGCAACGTGTGAGGTGATCTACAAGATACTACTTAGGTAGAAATGTACTTAATATACTACTCTCGTACTGTCAATACAATATTATCAACAACGTAACTAGGATCTACTTACGAAAAACTATGAACATCACAAAATCCCAAGTAACTATCTGACGATGTATATGGCTAAGAGACAAAATTATATTACACTCCCAACAACCACTCGTTATATCTCATGATTGCAAAATTGTTAAAACTTCAAACTTCGCATCGCATCGTACATGAGTACTTATGGCAGTAAGATAGCGAATGGCACTGATCTTGTTAAAAAAAAACATCAAATTATGTAAGATTCGGGATCACATGCGAAATTTGCAACAGTAATCGTTTAAATTAATGTGTAAAAAGATAAAAATTCAAAACCGCACGATTAACATATACGTTATATATTACAACACGGATTAAGCTCAACTCTATTATCATTATTTATCTATACTTCATTCATTATCAAAATTAAATCAAAAATTTATCGATAAAAATATTGCATGATTTAACAGGAAATCACCTTTGTCGATTATTTAAAAATTGTATTTAATTACAAAAATATTCAAACATATAAAGTCAGTCCGTAAGCTGAAAATCACAAACTTTTATCAGCAATTCGCAAAAGGCACTCCTTAATGCAAATCAATTGTCGAAGGTCGTTTAAACGAGGTGGGAAACGTAGGAAACGATCATTTAAAATGTTGAGCTTAAAAAAAATAGCATTCGATATCTGTAAATTAAAATTAAAAAACTTACACTATTTATATCATAAGAAACGGGAAGAAACTACAAATAGACAAGATAATAACGATTTAAATGATACAAATAAATCAGTACATAATAGAGTACAAATTTACTTCAGCTACACTACAGGTTATTCTTTGTTATGCTGCCTAAAATATTATTGTTGTCTTTGAAACATTCAATCTCTAAAATGAACGAGTCAAACTAACATTTTATATTTGCACTTGATTTCATTTCATCGAGTATTGCACATAACATTTCCACGATACATTATATACATCAGTTAGTTATTGTATGCATTTCAGGTTATATATTCGTCACTTTCATTCTAGCTAGATTCCCGCCGAAACGGCTACATATGTAGCCGTTGCTGTCGACACATCGTGTAGCGCGTAGAATATTGTCCTTGCACTATACTCGTGGATTAGATTTCGGCGGTCAGCTCTGCTGATACCTGTTATAAAATGTAATAAAAATTACATCACATATTACCATACAAACAATATTGTATTTTTTTTTTTATAAAAACCTCTTTATTTAATGTAATTAAACAACTTTGGTAGAAAATGTAATTTCATACGTTGGTAACACTAAACTGCCCTAGCCTTGGGCCTAGCCATTTGTTTCTTTACGTCTGAAAGACTGAATCTGAATCTATGGTCAAGAATAAAGATTATAAAAAAAAAATGTTTGGCGCCAATAAAATTAATTCAAAAACTTGAGTAAGTATATTTTTCATTTTGAATGAAAATCATTATAATTATAAAATCGAATCCTTACGTTTAAATTTTACTACGGAAGCCTGTAAGTAACTTATTTTTTACTCAGAGTACCTAGTGCGTGTTTATTACGTTATTAAATTAGCATCGCATTTACGTTCACATTTCTCTATGAGAATTAATTCTCGCGGAATACTCATGAGGGTATTAATTTAAAAAAAACAGTAAACGCGATCGCGATTGTAAGCGTTTACTAGCGTATAAAACCATCACAAGGTACTCAGATTTCTTACAAGGTTAAGGCAAGGTTAAAGCTGGCTTCCCACGCCACGTTAGGGTCCGATATACGATAACTAGTTGTGACAAATTCGAGAAAAAAGAGCATGAATTTAGAAGTGACGCGCTTACTCGCGCCACTTCGCGCCACCCCGCGCCACCTCGCGCCACCTCGTGCCACCTCGTGCCACCACCAACGCGCCAGCCCGCGCCCCCTCGAGCGGCACTATTCCCACGGCTTGTCGGCGCGAGATGGCGCGGCTTACAAAAACACAGGCCGTGGGAAGCCAGCTTTAGTACTAGCATACACCGCAAAACAGCTGTTACATACTTTTTGTTCGAGTAATTTATATAATGTGTAATAGAATGAATTGTTGTTGTTTTTTTTTTATATATAACCCAAAATGAGTAAAACAATAATAATAAGAGAAAATGTATGCACTGTTTTAAAGAAAATCTCGGGTGACTTGTACTTTGATATTTTTAGATGTCACTTTTTCGTAACCAATAATGTTGGGTTCGTTATCATTCAGTACCATGATTTTGCTATAACGGTAACGTGATCGATACTGAAATGAAATACTTTATATTTAGTAGGTGGGGGGGTGACATGGGAGGGGTTACTGTTCACCTTTTACTAATGACTTACTTCTTTAGTAAGAAAACTTTAAAATATTTTCGTGATTTCAGAAATGGTCCTATAGTAAAAGTCGTTCAACACGACGAACCCACCTAAGCTTCGAAAATATGACATCTCATAAAAACATGTAGATTTTTTTTTTTATAAAATTAAAAGTAATAATATAACAAAAGAAACCATGTTCTAACATGGGAAGACAGTATGATATATTTAAACTGTAACAATAAATAATAATCCGGAAGGGGGGGGGGCCAGGTCGCCCTGGAGACGCTAGACGTACGCGTAGTGTAGTATAATATAGAAGTGGGACAACATAATGGTACCCAATACCTATGTGGTGAGCGCGGGCTGGGCCGGGGGCGGGGGCTGGGCGGAGGGGGGCTGGGGCGGGGGCTGGTGGGGGTGGGCGTGGGGGTGGGGGTGGGCGTGGGCGTGGGGCGGCGCGAGGTCGGGCGCGGGCGCGCGGCGGTCGGGCGGCGCGTACTCGACCACCTCCTGGTAGATGAGATGCTTCCACTGCTCCACCGTGTGCTCGCGCTCGTCCACCGAGTGGTCGTACGACGCCGGCGCCGGCTATACGGGAATAAACAAACAACACCTATGTATATGTATATATATGTATACAACCGATCGACTATCTGTCGCGTTACTTTATTGCAATCAATTTGGTTAGATATACCGGGTAGCAATATAAACAAAAATATAATTATCTATACTTGTCTATACTAATGAGGAAGCTTGTCCTGATGGACCGACTGGTCTATCAACGCCCAGCCTAAACTGCTGGGGTTAGACATATCAAGATATTTTGTACACAAATTCCTTATATAACGTGGGCATCCACTAAGTAAGAGTTATTCAAAATTAAACCCATAAGGAAGTAAAATAGAGGATATACGATTGTATGAAACTTTGTCAGTTGTGATGATTAATCCATAAAAGTTTATATTTAGGTATATGGTTAAAAATTAAGGGGTACATGTTTCAGAGTTTTTGAAAATCACCCCATAAGGGTAGAAAAGAGGTGGCAAAGTTTGTACCGGAAACTTTTATTTTTCTTCAATACAATTAATGAAACACTTAATGTCGGAGTTAATCAGAATTCATTCCCAATGGGAGTTAAAAGGGGTGCAAAAGTTTATGGGTCAATTTTTATTTAATGGAGTAAGGAGATACAGTTTGCAGTATCGGGGATTTAGTTTTTATATAGTATATAGTTAGTAAGTATATTTACCGCGTTGACCTCCCCCTCGTCGTACCACACGTTGATGTAGGGGTGCAGCAGCGCCTCGTCCACAGAGATGCGCCGCTCCGGGTCGATCACCAGCATGCGCGACAGCAGGTCCCGCGCCTGGGACGCCTGCAGACATACGAGTGCGAGTACATCACTACACTACCCTCTACCCACCATGCGTAGTGTACGTCTATCTAGCCTTTTGTGTTTCTATGCGTATCAATTTTTCAAATGGTCAAAGGTCAATAGTTTCAATCCGATATATTAAAATCAAATGCAGGTCTCGTTACTCAAAAACGGCTAACACCAGGGTGGTTTTTCAAAAAAATAGGGATAACCAAAAACGGCTGAAAAATCGATACAATTAATATTATCGCACGAAGTTCACCGGGTAATCTTGATATAATAAAAACCGGCCAAGTGCGAGTCGGACTCGCGCACCGAGGGTTCCGTACAAACTTCGTCCATCACGGGAAATGCACAATTTTATATATGTACCTTATTTGAGGTTGGTGCCAAATAAGCTAGACCTCTAAATTGTATGAGCGCCCATACAACTCATTAATTGGCGTAACTATGTATGTATGGGGACACCCTTTAATTTTCAACTTTTTTTATTTTTTAGAATTTTTCCTTTATTTGTGCTGTAAGACCTTGCTTTTTGCCAATTTTTATTTTTCATATTTGAGTTGATTGAATGAAAGGTAAATTACGGTTTACGATTTATGACGTAAAAAAAAACTACTTACTAGATCTCGTTCAAATCAATTTTCGGTGGAAGTTTGTATGGTAATGTGCATCATATATTTTTTTAGTTTTATCATTCTCTTAATTTAGAAGTTACAGGGCCCCCCCCTGTAACTTCTAAATTAACACACATTTTACCACTTTGGAAGTGTCTCTCGCGCTAGGTAACTATTCAGTTTAGAAAAAAAAAAACTAGAAACCTCAATATTATTTTTGAAGACCTATCCATAGATACCCCACACTTATGGATTTGATGAAAAATAAAAAAATTAGTTTCAGTTCTAAGTATGGGGAACCCCCAAAATTTATTGTTTTTTTCTATTTTTGTGTGAAAATCTTAATGCGGTTTACAGAATACATCTACTTACCAAGTTTCAACAGTATAGTTCTTATAGTTACGGAAAAAAGTGGCTGTGACATATGGATGGATGGACGGACGGACGGACGGACGGACAGACAGACAGACATGACGAATCTATAAGGGTTCCGTTTTTTGCTACGGAACCCTAAAAATTGTTAAACAAAAAAGCCAACATAGTCAGACTGTCCAAAAATAAAAATGTTGCCTTGCTGAGTTTCATGCCGGTTCTACTCAGCTGAAGGCTTACTTCCGAACCGGTGGTAACTTCAGGAGCTTCGACGTTCATAAGCGCCCTTCTAGGTCTTATAGCTTGGAGTTTGAGTAGGGGTACCTTTAGTCTGTTGTGTTCGTTGCTGTCGCTCGGGAACAGTATGTCAGGGAAGAGTCTCTCGAAGGTGTAGCCGGCGTAGCGCGGTCTGTTCTCGACGTAGTTGCGCACGGTGGGCTGCAGCCGCGCCATGAACGCCGCCGACGGGGTGCCCAGTTGCTCTGTTGTGGAAATTAATATTACAATTTTATATATCAATATTAAGCTTCAATATTATGTTTGTGTTCGCGAAACTTGAAAAGTAGTCGATGGTTTTATTTGAATTTTTTACCCAACGTTGCGTTTTTATGAAAGAGTGTTTTTATATTTTTCTTAACCAGTTAGGGGTCAATTTTGAAAAAAATTTAAGATGCAAATTCAATTATCTGTTCTGAAAAATATTTACACCAAGTACAAGTACAGTGTTTCCCCCTTTTAACCACTTGACTACACTCTATAAAGAACCTTCTTTATACTAGGCTATACAAGGTGGAGAAAACGGTCGGTCATTAACTCAAACGAGAGCTTTATCACGTTGTTTTTGAACCGTATACAAAAAATAATTGAAGTCCATCGAGTAGTTTAGCCACGGTAATTAATTTTTGTTTTATCAATTTTACTCATCACGTAGATAAAACAAATTCACAAGGCTAAAGTAGATCCGACAATGACCCCAGCAATCGCGCTGCCTTAATTTCTCTGTCTAACACGTTATGCGAGACAAAGAAAGCGTATCGCCCACGCCACGTTCTAGGTCGTGCCTCTTACAGGTCAGTGTCGATGTAAATATAAATGATGTTATATTTTGTTTACGTACGAAGGAACTTTTGTTTTTTTCTTTAAGTGTGTTCTTTAAATGTTTTCACTTCTGTCGGCACTCCCGGAGTGCAATTTTTTATTTTGATCTAAAATCGTTTTCGACTGTGTTATAGTACTTCAGTGCACTTGTAACACTAATGTTTAAATTTAATGATCGACCATCGTATCCTTCTTGTATATCTTTGACCAGAAATATCTTTTGATACAACCTGCTCGAAGATGTCCAATTATATATCATGCAATTTCAACGTAAAGCAAGTAATATTGTATGAAAGCCCCAAAGGATATAGATACATTAGTGATTTGAATTTGGAACGTTAAAATTCGTATAAAAACTCTTAGCATAGATACTGACATTGTGTAAGTTTATTCAAAAATCGGACTGGCTTGTTCACTTTTTTTATGAGCTACCAATATTTTTTTAAGCTCTTGGGTTTTTATTCGGTAACTTTTAAAATTTTTAAAAACTTGGGATTTTTATTTTCCCCATTCTTGAATCTCCATTACAAAATTGACATTTGTGTGGTATCTTAATGTAGTCCTGGGTTTTTATTGTCTCGCAGTAAGTATGAAAATATCTTTATTAATGGGTGTCTGAGTCAGTGAGAGAAAACCTAATAGCACACGAATAAAATCGCTTGGTGAAGTTAAGTAAAATGTGGTAGGTACCAATGATCTTGTTCCACTGGTCTATGTGGTCGGTGCCGGGGAACAGCACCCCGCCGCGGATCATCTCGCCCATGATGCAGCCCACCGACCAGATGTCCACGTTCTCCGTGTACCCCATGCCCAGGATCACCTCGAATATAACAAAATATTACAATTTAATAAAAAATATGTAATATAGTTTCCTTGATGTGGATTTGGACTTGCCGAGTTTCTTGCTTGTAATATTCGTAAATGCCTTATCGGAGCTTAGACTGAATAAATGAGTGTTTACTTTGCCAATTAATCGACATTTGATTGTCATTGAGTCCATATCTATGATCAATGGCAAATTCATCTTCAAAATTTTCCATTAATTTTGATCAATATTGCATCAACTTGAAGTGAATCGTTTAACTAAACACTACACAACTGTTATCTATGCCAATAAGGTATCTTAATAACATTGGATTTTTTTATGAGAAAAAATTATTTTAAATACTAAAAAAATATAATTCTAAAGCATTTTGTTCTTTTAAATGTTTTTAGTGTGTATCGGTTCTTCGATATTCTATAGTATAAAGAATATGTAATATAACGTAATGTATAGTAATGTAATGTAATGTAACGTAAGGTAAGGTACCTCCGGCGCGCGGTAGTATCTGGTGACGACGTAGGGCGTCATCATGAAGGTGGTCCCGGCGGTACGCGCCAGCCCGAAGTCCAGGATCTTGAGCGTACAGTCGCTCTTCACCACTATGTTCGACGGCTTCAAGTCCTAACACACAAATAACATCACTAACTAACTAGCTCTACAAAAATATCAACAAATATTTTCTCAATGGGTGGGTTCATATCCTATAATCAGCTCGGGCTTTCGGTGAAGGAAAACCTCACGAAGAAACCGTAGCACGGTGGTAGAGGGACTTTGTAGTGGAATTTGAAAATACTGGTGAGGTCCGGCAGGTACACTTGAGAGCCAGTTTCTTCTATGCTTTGCTACACATTTTTTACAACATTTTTAAGCTAATAGTTTAAAAATGTTTCGCCACTTGAGTATGATTATTTCCTACCATATAACAAAAAAAAAACAAAATATATAAAGAATTTAACCTTACTGAGTTTCTTGCCGGTTCTTCTCAGTTGAAGACGAGTTTCAAACCCTCTCGCCTAACCTCAGTAGTTTCGACATTCATAAGTGCCCTTCTAGTGCCAAAACTGAATAAATGGCTTTGACTTTGACCGATTCTCACCCTATGTATAATCCCAGCGAGATGCAAGTGCTTGATCCCGCACAGCATCTGATAGAGCAAGTAGCTCATGCGCTCGTGGTCCAGGTCCATCTGTATCACCTGGCACAGGTTCGCGTCCATCAGCTCCATCACCAGGTACACGTCCTGGAACTCCTCGAGGCTCCGTTGTGGCGTGAACGCATTCAGGAGACCGATTATCTGGAAAGTTTGTGGTGAACTTGTAGTGCTGGTATATGCATTGACCACATAGTCAATTATGTCAAGATATGATGGTGATAGTAATAATGCTGTTCCATATCACAAACAGTGAGCGACATGTATCGATATCGATACAATTAGCATCACACCCGTCTGTAATGTTTAGTGTGTCCTTGAATTAGTCACTCAAAGCGTATAACCATTAGATGGGATTTGGCAGAATAGATTTCAAACAATAATAAAGTCCATCACTAAAGGGCTACATCACATACAAGACGCAATGGTAATGGCAGTAGGCGTTGCAGTATCGATGACGCACAGAACGAACAAGGTTTCCTAATCCTTGTGATTCTATTTTTATTCGTATTCTACTGCTTATAAAAGACAATCATGTAGATTCCGCACTATAGTACCACGTTGGGCGCCATTCTATAGAATTACTTGCCATATATTTTTTTCTTTCTTATTGATTACGTGTACAATTGAATACGACATACTACTACTACCACTAAAGTCACATTTTTATAATAATGTCAAATTATTTTTACAAGTCCCACGTTGGGCGCCATTGGCCGTCGGAGCATTAAACTAAGTATTAAACATATTTACATTTTTATGATTTACGAGCTTCATCAGTTTGAACTCTCGGTAGGCACGTTTCGCGTGCGTCACATTCTGGAAAGGGCGCGACAATTTCTTGATAGCGACGTTCTGTTGCGTCACCGTGTCGTACGCGGCGCTGCAATGGAAACAAACATCACATTTCAATGAGAAATCAGCTATGTATGGTTTTAAAGGATATAGGAGTTGATTGTAAAGAAACTATCTTTCTCATTTCTGGTGATCACGATATTTGAAATGATTTTTGGTTGTTGTAGCTCCACAATTTTTTCAGTATTACTCGAAGACGAGACTTATAATATAATTAAGATAACTAAAAATAGTTCCACTTACGTCTATTTGAGTAAAAAATCATATAATTAAATAAATGTTATTATTATCTATATTAAAAGCATTATGTAATATTTAATAACATTCTATTATTGATTAAGTGCATGCATTTTTAATACTGTACACATTAATATAATGTTACTTGAATAAATAATAGAAGGAATAAAAATAAAATAAAATTATGTACAGTCGAGGAAAAAATATATAAAAAAACAAGCTAAGCTATTAATCAATAAATTACACCGACTTGGAAAAATTATTTAAATTTTAAAATAAATAAACACTAAATATAAACACACTTAACACCTCTACTGTACACAGAGTATTAATAAAAAAAAGTTACGGCCTTCAAACGATAGTTAGGTAAAGGTTACATGAATTAGTTAGTTACATATGATTCAAGGATGTAAAACAATACGACTGTTAATTTGTTTTGACTCGTTGCTTCGTTGAACTAAATGATGTGAAATATTAATGGAATTCGAAGCCTTCGATATGGTGGCATGATAACAATGGTAAATACTTGATATTTGATAAATCTATGAAAAATTAAAATGAGCTGGATATAATGATAAAAGTCACGGAATGGCAGTAAATTGTAATGCTATTTTTATTTATGACAACGTTTTTCTTGTTCCCGTGACATTCAGTAAGTTCTAGAAGAAAAGTTGATCACACCTTTCTCGGCACACTTTGCAAATGGCAGACCCAGCAATTCCTTTTTTTTTATTTATTTCAAATAAAGGGGCTTTTTAGCGACTGTTTTTTTCTATAGATCATAAAACAGCTCTTTACAAAGTTAGTACAGAAGATTACTCTCAATATAATTGAGTATAAAAGCGCGGAGAATTCGTCCAATAGCACATGAGTCCAAAACACGGAGAAGCTTTCCATTTGTAAATGGCGTAGTAGTTCTTACCACACCATGCCCTGCGCGCCCTGGCCGCGGCTGACAAGCTCTGTGTACCGCGTCGGTATTGTGAACACTGTGTCACCCAACGTGACAGAGTAAAACTGAACCATCATGTAACCGGCTAACTACAGGATCAGCTACAAAGAGAAATAAATTATAATTGGTGGTTGTGTCAGTGTGTGAGTACCATTGGGAGGTGCGGTGGGTGACAGTCTATTTAGCTTAAAAAATATTTATTTAAATATTAAATTAATCGTGTATAATTGTATATTCATTAAAATGTTGAAATTATTATTAGTTTGTAGGATAGGTAGGTGGAGAAAATAAGGCGTTTTAAAGTATTGCATCTTATAGCAAATATGTACAGGAGATTTGATTAAATATCAATGTTTTTTTCCTCAACTATACATTTGTCAAAAGGAGAGAAAGTATAAGAAGTAAATTGTGCGCCAAGTTCAATAGTATAGAAGTGTGCAAAGTTCAAAACTAGAAGTGTGCTAATTTGAAGGATAGAAAAGTATTGTGCTGTGAAATATGTATAAAAGCAGGAAATGAATTGTGCAAACGAAAAAAAACTATATAGTAGAAAAGAAAATCTATTTTACAAGACTATACAAACATGCATCATTGATTTTATAACTTGACCAATGCAAATACTGTACGGTGAAACCCAAATGTCGCTTTGTGATTCATGTAGATATACAGGGTGTTTGTATTGATAATCTTAAAACTAATACATTCTTATGAAATATATATACTTACAACATACTCTCGAGTACTCGAGAAAATTCAAGTACGGATTTATCATCAAGATATCATGATGTATTTCCTTCCTTATGGACTTATTATTGAAAGTCTCGACGAAGCGACAAAAACGCTCTACTGATCTCAAATGATCTATAAAGAGGCCTTTCGATTGGTATATGAAACATTGCACTACTTATGCATTTTGCCCACTGTCCAAGTCGAAATATCTTAGAAATTAATTCACCTGATAAAGTATAAAACCTGGTATAACATGTACCACACATAGTGATGGTGTTTTCTCCCATTAAGAAGTAAAGCAAACTTACCATACAATACCCTGCGCTCCGGAGCCGATGGGTTTCAAGTTCTGGTAGCGCTTGAGGATGGTGAAGCGCGTGTCGCCGACCTCGACGGTGTAGAAGTGCGGGTGGCGCGGCGGGGCCGACATGGCGCGGGCGGTGGCGGGCGCCGCGTGGGGCATCGACCACCCCTACACCTACCTAAGGGACAACTACATTTACACAAGTATTCGGTTTCTATGGAGATCTTATCACCAGTCTTACGGAGTGCATTAGACACATGTCGTTACTGCGGAGTCTTTCGGAGACAATATATCATGAGTTGAGTATCTATTGAGTAAGTTTATGAGCATTGTAGTTTTTCTGTCAAAAGTTAGGTTTCAAATTTTTATTAAAATAAATATTCTGGGACATTATTCCTCACGTACGGTCATCTGACCCCAAACTCAGCAGAGATTGTGCTATGGAAGCCAGATAACTGATACACTACATACATATACTACTTTGCTTTTGTAAATATATACTTATATAGATAATTACACCAAGACTCAAGACAAACAGATATGTTCATGCACACAAATGTCTGTCCTGAGTCGTACCGGAATCGTACCCACGACCTGTGGCGTGATAGATAGGGTATCTTACCAGCCACGCCAACCAGCCCGTTAAATCAATTCTCTAAAGGTAGAGCTTTAGACTAGAGCTTCCAAAGTCATCTTCCATGGATTGCCACAACGTAACAGACCATAACGTCTCATTTGATGATTTTAGAGTATATCTGCCATTCGAGAACATACCTCAGCTAGCAGACAACTGATATAATATATGTTTTATGCCAAAGACCTTAAGCTCATTTTTGCGAAGATTATTTGAAGTCGCGATGTGTTGATGATATATTTATAGTACAGCTTTCAGTTGCGAGTTATACTTGCTTTACAAAAATGTCTTCACAGAAGCCGTAGTTGTTCTCCATAAATGGCGTGTTTCCGTTTATTATTGTCAGCGGTCGGTGCAGGTCGCTATCACAGAGTCAAGTCTTGGTGCTACTTGGAAGACTGCACAACGCCTATTACGTCTGTGGACAAAGATAATAATCATTTGATGCTTTACAGTTGAACAAGCGACAAAAAAACATCGAAAATATATATATGTAATCTATACTAATATAAAGCTGAAGAGTTTGTTTGTTTGTTTGAACGCGCTAATCTCAGGAACTATTAGTTAAAATTGAAAAATTCTTTCAGTGTTGCATAGCCCATTTATCGAGGAAGGCTATAGGCTAAGACTTTATCCCGGGAAAATATAAGATTCCTCGGGATCGTTCGGATGTGCAATGAATATAATTTGCTAAAAGGGAAGCGAGCGATCGCCATTCACTTCTAACCTAAAGTATCCGGGTCGTTTCTGAATAGGAAGAGAAATTGATCACCAAATTACGATTACTTACATATGAGAAAACATTGTACATGTAACTTCTAAAATGTATTTTCTCAATTCAAAATCAGTTTGGCCTGAAATCTAGTTAGGCCGGTAACATATACATCAGATGCTAGACAGTTTGGGCCTATATTTTCATATAAAAATGTTTGAATGTGTTTACTGTCGGTGTGTCAAATAAGTAAATAAATAAATAAACTATCACTATCTGTGGATAGATGGCGCAACAAGATTCTACATCGCGCAAACAAAGTTCTCTGAATACTTGGCATATATATAAGATTCCAATATCTACAGTTGGACCGCGGACCCCAGGCACTATGACCTAGCCTGGTGAGATTTCCAGCTTCTAGACAAAATTTTTGAGGGGTTTCAAATTGAATCACTTTTTCCCAAGATTGTCAGTTAGTTAATACGTCCCATTTTCTGTAAATTCTTGAAGCTCTGACCATCCCTCATGATCCAATATATAATTTAACAAGCATTGAACAACAGTTCATCGAACATCTCAAAATGTTTCAAGGAGCACTCAAGATCTAATATAAGTTTGCCTTTAATATAATACCATCTGACATTGGCATTGTTATTTCTAAGATGGCGTCAAAATAAGTTGCTTATAATGGAATTGCAAATACGACTCAGCGTCTGTGAGAGAAGGTCCCATTCACATTAAATATGAGGTATTTAGGCGATAGAGCATCTCTTAAATTAGCGTTGACGTTTATTAAGATGCACAGCGAAGTTTGAGACTAAAAGTTTTGGGTAATTATTGTAGATTGTCTTCGAATAAAGTTGTACAACTATCGTGAACTTACATTCAATGAATATTCAATTTCCCTTTCGCGAGTAGTTCGCAAAGTTAGGAGGAAATGAATACTTCCAAATACTTGTTATGTTCAATTTGTGACTGTTGTCATTCAAATCTGCATTTACATAACATCAATACGATGCATGGACGAACGTAAGGATTGGCGACCAAGCTTAGAGCCTTTCCTACTAATCCTACTATAATGTTACTAATATATCAAATTATTGTATGTTTGGATGTGCACGGATTCAATAAAATAATCATGTGTACAGTTTGTCAAAGTTTGGTCCGCACAATACTTATAGTCCGTACCGCGGTGCGCCATTTGGTGACCCCTGCTATAGGATTAAAGATCCTGTAAATAAGCTAGTAAATAAGTTAAAAAACTGGTTAATACTTTACCTTAGTATCTGTTTTTTTTTTTTACAGTGTATAGGCTTCTGTTTGACTACAATCTCACTATGGTAGGTGATGATGTGGCCGAAGGTGGTAAGCACACAAAGCCTAGAAGGATCTGGTGTGCAGCTGCCGGAACATACCAATAGGTGTTTGGCGACAGATTTTCAACTTGAGAGTGGTAGCCAGCCAGGCGGGTACTACAAAGTACCCTACCACGGTGCTATGGTTTCCTCACGATGTTTTCCTTCACCGAAAGCTCAAGCTCATTGTAGGATTCGAGCCCACGATCTTCGCCGCGGCATCCGACGTCACTACCACTGAGCTATCATCGCCATAAAATTACACAAAAACAATAATATTTCCAAGTAAAAACACCTTCTTTCATTATATTTTTGCGTTTTCAAAAACGATTTTAAAATAAGCACGAAAACGATCAAGTCTGTCATGGCGTCTTGGATACCGTCACGCCTTGCGAAACAAACTGTGACGCTGACAATTGTCTGATACAACTAGTTGTTAAAGTAAATTTTCTCTATTTAAAAATGAATCATTCGTATTAAAAGTATCTACTGTGTAGTGCCTCTGTGTAAAAACACAACTATAAAAACACCAAATAAATTATTGTTTTGCACGGCGTGACGTCATACTTTCTTATTGAGGTGTTTACTATCACGTGACTGAATGGTTAATTTTGCTATATTTATTTTCTATAAATATGATTAATCTTTAGTTTTTATAATAACAATTTTTTTTTTGTAATCTGTATATTGTAGATTAATAATTATAAACTCTTAGCCAACCGATTTATTCTTAGTGGACACAAGCCTATTACTTCACACGCAGCCATCATCTGATCACAAAACAAACATAGCCGTATTATGGGCATCGGATATAATCAAGACAATTAGTAAAAGTCGTGTTCTTTGAATCTATATGCTAATAACAGGTCTATAATCTGTTACTATGTAAAATGAAGGTATGCCCAGTATCAAAGCAGACGTTGTAATTTTGGACATTTTCATCACAAATAACATAGTTTTGTCACGAAACACCGGCCGTTTAAACATTATTAAGAGTGTCTGGGAAATTGTTGTAACTATTTCTATTAATTATTATTGTCACGACACTACGTGCTACTGAAATTCAACGCATATTAAATCCTAGTATTGAAATAATCTAAATTTAGAAGGTTATTGTGACACGACAGACATGTCTGGGCGACCATTTAATATGTACTGCGTAAACAAATGAAACAGTTATAAAAAAAATACGTTCCATTTTTAAAGTCACCGTCGACGTTCCTTGTATACGTACGGCCAGTTATTGCTGGAGCCTGGTATGATAATGACGCGGATTGTGTGTGAGTAGTGAGCTCCATGGCTGATTTCTCAGGCACGCAAGTTCCTTTACAGTACCGAAGGAAATTTCACGAAAAAGGTCATCCTACTAACCCTACTAAATAAATGTGAAAGTTTGTAAAAAAAAGATACAAAATTTAGAGCTATCATATTAGTCTATGCCTTTGTCATGTACCTACGGGAAAACCCGGCCAATTTTGATAGCGGACCAAATTCACGTAAAACAAGCAATTTAACTAATTTGACAGGACTGAATATTTTCTATACTTTTTTGTTAGAAACTTATAGTGAGATTAAATTAGTTTAGTTCGTAAACAACAAAATCAGCGCCAATATATAAATCATATTAAAAGTCTGTGGTATTACGGCCCTGTCGCGGAGGCTGCTGTAAAGCCCACTTGACATATTTGTGACGTACCGTTGCAACGAGCTCCACTGCATGCCCTAAGGAACAAGCCGCGCGTGCGAGTTGGTTAGCCTTTATTTTTTCTATAAGTATGAAAAAATACGTTGATATTTTGTTTGTAGATGTGGAAAATTGATAAAAAAAAATTTTTTTTGCAGAGAAAATTCAAAGATATACTTTTATTATTTTTTTGTTTAATTGTTAATATATTTTGCAATTTTTACAAAAATTTAAGCGATTGAAAAAAATTATAACAAAAATGGTCAGATCATATAAAATTTAGATAATAAAAAGTTTCTTGCCGGTACGTGCTCTTTTAGGGCCTAAACAGAATAAATTGCTTAGACTTAGAATTTGTTTAGAATAAAAAAAGTTACCTACTCATAAAAGCAAGCTCAAATACATTAATTAGGATTGCGAGCTTAATCTACACCACAATTGATTCTATTTAATCATATTCTGGGTAATTCTTCACAAGCCAGATAACTGATATACTATACATATTACTAAATATATATTTATTAGTTTTCGCCCCGCGGTTACACCTGCGTACCTAACAAAAAAAAATGTTGCCGTCACTCCCCGATCCATATGCAAAAAAATACGTGAAAAAAAGACAAAATAACAAACACACTTTCGCATTTATATATGCAGGCTCACAAAAAACATGTTTTATGCACACAAATATTTGTCATGGATGGGAATCGAACCTAACGACCTGAATATTTGTATCAAAAGGTAAGATTACTTGAAATATTAATATATCTAGAAAAAAAAATGTCGGTTACGTAAAAAAAAAGTTTTTCGATTCCATTTGTAAAGTCGTAAAAAAGACTTATTGAAAAGCGTAGAAAATAGGAATTCTTTATTATACACCTCGCATAAAAATAGCTCGTAAAATAAAAACCTCGCAAAATAAGGCAACAATCAGACTGCATACAACTCGCTCCAATTACTCGCTGCCGACTTGACACGATTGCCGGCACTCGACCGCGCTACTCGCCTTGCGGAAAACTACCCGCAACACTGCTATGGAACAATTTGATACTGTTGTCGGGTATACATTATGGTTTTTTTTCCGGATTAAAGGCAAACTTGGTAAAGGCATAGGTACTTGGTAAACGCAAACTTGGTAAAGGCAAAAATGGTAAAGTAAATTTTCCCATCTCATAAACTCACCTGTAAGTTACTACTGAAAAAGTGGATCCAAGATTTTCCTAAGCTATGTTTGGTACATTTGTACGAGTATGTTAACGATATATTAAAATGAAAAGCCTTAGATAAAACCAAAATAGGTAGATACAGTACGGATTCTGGAACGTCAACAGCGTAATTTGTTTGCTACACTCGGAGTACTTACGTCTTTTACGTCAATTATGCACAAATAATTGGGTACAGTTGTCAATACGTGCTGTTAGAAAGTACCGTATCTACTTTTTGCTTTAATCTAAGTGTAAAGCTCATTGTTGTTGGTCGAAAAGGAAAACTCTATGTTTATAATTAACAGAAGTCAAGTTTACATAATATAATACTAGCTGTCCCTCGTGCCGCGGTTTCACCCGCGTTCCCGAGAAAAAATTCAGATCCATTTTTTAAAATTTTCATTTATAAAAACCTTCTCCTGACAATGATGAACACATAAAAAAGAAAGATTTATCCAATTTGGTGCAATCGTTTCGAAGTTATGCGCGTACAAACATTTCGGTGATTCATTCTTCTTAAATATAGATTATTAACTTAATAAAAAAATAAGCACAAAAGAGCCAACCACACCAGCAGTACCAGCACATAAATTATAATTAGATTTTCGCCGACTGCGCGCGACTCCCGGGGGTAATGCCGGAACATAGCTCATTGCGCTTTCGCGCCATTACCGGATATCCGGAAACGGACCCGAGGGGGACCGGAATCAGACCGAAGCGAGGCCGTTTAGTGTGATTGGTCGGCTGCGTTCGCTCTATTCGTTTATTTGAAAAATTCTTGAGAAATACTTAAGTAGGTACTATTTTTTTGTACTTATGGAAAATGTAATGCTACTAGAATGTGACCTATCCCAGAATTCTAATCTATATACTGATGCATATTATAAAGCTGAAGAGATTGTTTGTTTGAAGGCGCTGATCTCAGGAACTACTGGTTCGATTTGAAAAATTCTTTCAGTGTTGGATAGCCCATTTATCGAGGAATATACTTTTGTACCCTTTCATAATAATCTATTGACATTTTCTTGACAGTTTGTATGAAAATTATGAATTGTGTAATGTGACACGTACTAAAGTGCGAATCTACTTTTGAGGCTGACTGTACTACAAACCATCTTACTACCGTGGTTTTCTCACGGTGTGTTTCTTTCTTACCTAAACCAACATAACTGTGCCTAAACTAGAAATAAAGCTACCTATACACAATGTCTGTAAATTATAAACACCAGGAGACATGTACCAGTTAACTCCAACATTCAGCGTCTGGGGAAATGAATGCAAAATGCAATGCATGCTACAATCCATACTCAACCTTCTGCGACTATTATAAGGTTGAAATTCTAAAGGTAGTCATAAACTGACCACTACACTACTGGTGTAAAGTTATAAGGTATGTTTTGATGCAGGAAATTGGATAGTTTCACAATTAATGGTGTAACAAGTTCTGTTCCACGGTTTTGCCCGCTTTCCCGAGGGCTCTAATTGTTTCCCGGGATAAAATAAATTTTACATGTACAATACAATAAATTCTACACTAAATTTGTTGAGCCATAAACAGCGTGATACTTTAACATCCTTTGTGGATGTTAAATTCTGTATCATTTTTAATTTTATGAAATCTTTTCATAATAACTCTTTCAGCAGATTCTTGGGACATGGGCCTTTTGATTAACATCTTATATATTATATTGTATGATATATGTATTTAATAATTATAAATATATAATTTCGATAAAAGCTATCAAAGCTGTCATCCCTAAAAAAATGGGGTCAAAATATATTCCAACGTTGATTAAATCCTCAAATTTTGTCTGCCCTCAGCCCTGACCTCCGAAAAGCTGAAACCTGACATATTAAACGGGTGATTTGTTAGCCGGTCGAATCGACCCGTAACCCGGGCGACCCGGTTGATAAAGCATCCCTTAGTTACCAGCTTATCTAACTTTTTAATAAGATTCTTGTTCCTAGGGAAACCTTACCATACAAAGTAACTAGGTTTTTGTCGCGTGGTTTCACCCGCGATCCCATATTTTTGAACGTGTTATCATTATACCAATAAATAAATAAATATCAGAGCATCATTATTCTCGTATTCCAATTACCTTTAATACGCTTGTATTACGTGCGCTATAAATCTAGAGCTTCTTGGTAAATATATTCGGCGGCATTTTTTATGGGTTGTCTGAGTAAATTGGTGGCTACATCAAAGTTATTTGCTATAAAGTTGAACACAGGTTATGTAAGATACGGTTTTTTTTACTTTTGATAGGGTAGTTTCTAGAAGGGTAGGTACTAAAATTTGATGTTAGGTGCTAGGTAGATTTACTTGAGGGTTGGTACAACTCAGGTTAGTTATTCTCATAAAGCATGACGGTACAGCATGATAAAAAGAAAAATCACACTACCATAAGCAAGTTCTAATAAATATTGCTACTAAATAATTACAGGCCTTTTAAAAACCACACACGATGAACAATCTGCCGGGGCTAATAACAACGAAGTAATAAGGCCTAAATTCCGGTTGGGTAGTTCAGCATTTAGGTAGGTACATATTCCTCGTAAAAAATCCAGATTCGCTCACTCAGAAATTCACCGCCCGCCCGCGGCGAAAAGTGGGTAGAAAATATATGCCGACATGCCTCTACGATAGGCCAATTTATCAACAGTTACTGTAGGCCAAATAATTTATGTAATTCCCTACGCGAGCTCCCTGCGCTTCAATATAACGTTGAATTTTAGTTTAGCTTTTATTAAAGGAGTAAAAAACGAATTGTGAATATGGAGCGAGATTTGTTAAGGCACTTATTAAGTTTGACTGACTCCACTACCGGTTACAATTATATACTATAACTAGCTGTCCCCCGCGGTTTCACTCACGTAGCGGTTTAAAAATAGATAGTAGCCGATTCTCAGACCTACTGAATATGCATATAAAATTTCATAAAAATCGGTCATCCCGTTTCTGAGGAGTATGGTAACTAACATTGTGACACGAGAATTTTATATACATACTAGCTGTTCCCCGCGGTTTCACCCGCGTTCCCGGTATACATATTTTTCCGTCAAATATTTTCTTTCATACAAACCTTCTCCTGACAATAACGAACACATAAAAGAAAGATTTATCCAATTTGGTGGAGTCGTTTGGAAGTTATGCGCTTACCAACACATTTTGCGATTCATTTTTATATTATAGAAGATAAGATAAGATATGACTGTTTTAACCACCGACGCTATAATGGACACGAACTTTTAAAATACGGACTTTAAAACCGACACGACCAGTTAAGATGAACATGCCCATGCACATAAAATAAATAAATAAAAAAATAAAAAAAAATAAAAAAGCCTTTTATTTCTTGCGCTATCACATAAACTACATTCTTGTTTCCTAATCTATAATCTATTCTATACTTAGTTTTAATTCTATTATATTTGATTTAATTATACTACGTTTTAACTTTATTTTTAAGCTATTGTTTTTATATGCAAGAACCCCTACTTATGTGAGGGTGAAGGCCTCCTCCAGATTTTTCCACTCTTCCCTGTCTTTGGTTATTGTTTTCCAGTGTTTTCCTGCTATTTTTATTATATCGAATTCCCAGCGAGTTGTTGGTCTTCCTCTTTTTCTAACGCCTGCAGGGCGCTGCCATGACGTCAGTCTGGTAGTCCAACGGTCGTCCTCCATCCTGGCCACGTGTCCTGCCCAGCGCCATTTCAATCTTTGTGCGAATTGAAGTGCATCTATCATTTTAGTCTTTTTTCGTATAGTGCTATGTGGGATTTTTTTGTATTTTTCTCACATTTGTGATGCTTCTCTCCATACTCCGTTGACAGGACCTAATCATGTTTTTCACTCTCAATGTGTACTTCCATGTCTGACATCCATAGGTGATGGAGGGAAGCAAGCAGGTGTCCATGACTTTTTTCTTTAAATTAATAGGTATAGTTCCTTTTAATATTTCCTTTAAGCTCCAGAATTTTTTCCATGCGCCTGATATTCTTCTTTTTACTTCTAATTCATTGTTTTGCTTGTCGAGAGAAACTCGCTTGCCTAAGTATATGTAGCTTTCTACGTATTCTAATAGATTTTGGTCAAGATACAAGGGATATTTTTTGCTATTAGTCATAATTTTGGTTTTATTAAAATTTATTTGCAAGCCTACTTCAAGGCTCACAGATTTTAGTGAGAGTATCATTGACTCTAGTTCTCTTGCATTTTCAGATAGAAGAATAACAATTTTATAGATAGAATTTTACAATACTTAAAAAAAAAAAACTACTTCAAAATGGGTTTCGTTATTTTACAGACAAGGGACAGATTAAACGAGTTCTAACTAAGGGAATAATAATTACTAGAGAGATTTTAGATTCTGGAACACGTGCTTTCCTTTAACTGACTTCAAAACCAGTTCTAACCGATGTTAGAACCATAGTACAAGCTCTGCTTAGTTTGGGGTCAGATGGCCGTGTGTGAGGAATAATGTCCCTGAATAGTTATTTATTTATTTGTGACTCAATCAAGCATAAACGGTTGAATAGATTTGGTTGAAACTTGGCACATAGATAGAGTAAGTACTTTTTATACCGAGAAAACATAAGATCCCTCAATTTACAACAATAGGCTGTGGATTTAACAATTCATTCAAATGCTTGTCTATATATATACTATAAAAAAACCGGCCAAGTGCGAGTCGGAGTCGCACACGAAGGGTTCCGTACCATTATCTATAAAAACGGCAAAAAAATCACGTTTGTTGCATGAAAGACCCCTTAAATATTTATTTTATTTTGTTTTTTAGTATTTGTTGTTATAGCGGCAACAGAAATACATCATCTGTGAAAATTTCTACTGACTAACTATCACGGTTCATGAGATACAGCCTGGTGACAGACGGACGGACAGCGGAATCTTATTAATAGGGTCCCGTTTTACCCTTTGGGTAGGGAACCCTAGAAACCACTATCGTTTATTGTTCGATTTGACAGTGGTACGAGTTGCCCAATGATTTGAGACCAGTTGCCTAAAGTCCTCATTATAGTACAATTTCTTACATAACTTCAGTTTGAATAAATATAGTCTTTAGGATTTCTTTGTATACTTTGTTATAGAAACGTATATACCCTTTGAAAGAGTCGTTTGATTTGTGAAGCTTATTACTAGGTTTAATTCCAATTAATCGAACCCTGAACTTCCGTCTCTAGCTGAGTTTATTTACCGGTTTATATATCCATATGTCACATAAAAACCGCAGCCATTTAATATGTACCTACGACAAAAATCTGTACTCATTGGCGTACCCTTTACCACAAAGGTTTGAAACTCGTACATGGGTGAAGGGAAGCCACTGTTGCTAAATTATTACCCGCCTTGTATAGCCGGATGGCGCTAAAAATAACTCTAATACCACCATAGACTTCTTTCAGCTTCACTTATCTTGATTATATGCCATTTACTTGTGCTTAGTTTCGTTCTGTCTAGAATAGGTACTTAGTTTTCATTGAAATCTCGCATAAATCCTAAAAATTCTAGCAAAAATTAAAATTGGTAAATCAAATTCAAATTGAATGTTGGGATCTGTCCCGATAGAATCATTTTGTAATGTTCATTTTTTTTTTGGTTGTTGACATTTTGGGTCATGAGATAGAGAAAGAGAGAGAGAGATGATAAAAATAATAACATTGTTTCATGACCCAACATGTAGTACAAAGGCGACACGACACTATCAGCAATTTTCAGGAAAATACTCGATAAAGATTTATTTGGATATATAAATCTTTTACCAAAAATAACAGCAAAATCTATGTGACAAAAAAAAAACGACTTACCATAAATTCCGAACATTCATTTTGTTTATAGAGTTCACAACTGCTAGTCACCATCTGCAACAATAATATATATTTTTTTAATAACACTTCATAAATTTCCCTTACCAAAAATATCTCGGAATATTACGCAATATGTTATATTAAAAATGACTCCTGAAGGAATTCTTATTTATACTAAGCAGCTAAGGTACGATAACGTATGGTAGGTTTTAATATAAAATATACATATAATATAATCTATATGTATACAGATTGTAATAGAAAGGCTGTTACAAGCCAAAAAGGGATAGTTGTGATATCATTTTGAACAACTTTCACTATGGGACCGACTTAATCAGAGCAACTTTATTTTTTACTCCACCTAATAAATCAGCTGAGCGCTGAGCCCGAAATGTACTGAGATGAGAAAAAGCTCTGATCAAGTTGGTCTCATAGTGAAAGTTGTTCAGAATGATGTCCCTAACAACCCACTTTCGGCTTGTAACCCCCTTTTTGTTACATCCTATATACAGGGTGCGGCGGAAATAATGGATAACCCTGGAACTGCAGGTAGGTCAGATAATGGTCTATCATATATCCCAATTTCAAACTCAGGTGGACAGGCATTTCAAAGTTATTTTTATTTATTTATTTTTTTGAAAATATTGTATCTGTTTTTAAATCAGCTGCCGTTTCAACATTTAACGAAGTTTTTTGATTCTGTTTTTTGCATTCTTCTCCTGAATGTGTGTGTAATCACACGCGTATGAAGATTTTTTGTTACACTCTAAGATGATTTCAGAAAAAACACATAATACTTGCTTTTTAGTTTTTTTTAATTGAAACCTGTAACTTTGACTCCATATCCTGAAAAAAAAATGTATGGCACAGTTGTGGCCCATTATTTTAATAAGTTGTCCATATCATGCGGATTCTAAAATGGTATCATAGTGGCCAGTATCGTACGAACGTGCAAAACTATTTCAGTTTGAATTAAAAAGGTCCATAATTTCGAAAAAATATTAAATTAAAAATAATGTGATCGTGTATTTTACTAATCTTCTGTGTCATGTAAATTGTTGTAAAAACGTTCCTAATTCACTTTGACATTGCTAGAACACCACTAAAATAAATAAAAAACCTGGAATTCTGGCTGGATAGAAACCATAGAGCTATTGTGCAAAATTGAAAAAGGAAAACTGTATTTTTTTAAGAATCACCACATCAATTCGTTATAGTGTTGGGTAGGACACGGTTTTAAAATGAGTTTGTAAGAGTAGCCTCTTTTTTGTACTGAACCAGTACAATGTCCCACTTCAAATGAGGCGAGGTGTCGTGAAGCTCTGTAGTACATAAATATATATAAAAGAGAAAGTATGTATGTATGTATGTTTGTTCCTTATAGACTCCGTACGAAACCGCTGAACCGATCGCGATTAAATTTTCAGACAATCTTCATATTAGCCCCGCGGGTAATCCTGTAAGGTTTGTTGGCGATCGGAGCACTCGGGACTCGGGACCGCGGGTGAAACCGCGGGGCGGAAGCTAGTACTATATAAAACAAAGTCGGGTTAGTTACACCATTTATAACTGAACGGCTGGACCGATTTTTATGATATTTGATTTGTTTGATTTGTCTCCGCCTTGAATAGGAGAATAACTATTAAATGTGAAAAAAAATATACCGGGAACGCGGATGAAATCGCGTGGGGAACAGCTAGTTTATAATAGGTATAACGATGATAAATTCGAATCTTAATATGGGTAAGAATGTTGGGTATGTGTTCAATGATAATCCCCCTTAGACCCATTCGGTTGCCATTCCGATAGGAAAGGACGATTTAATTTAGTTAAATTTAGGCTGATGCTGTGTTAGTCGCAAAATTCATTTGCCGCGATCGTGTACCAATCGACTGCCTCATTCCATATGGAAGTCTGAAATGAGAAAATAGGAGCCATCCTATTCAATACTCAATCGGTTCGTCTATCGAATCGGGACCGCAACCGAGCAGGTCTGAATAAGGGGGAATAATTAATTTATCCCCTGAAACGCTGCTATTTCCAATGTACTTGAGTTGAAACAAAACTAAAGCTATCTATTTTTATTTCCTCCTATTCTAACTTAGCGTTTATTTCGGACTCAGGGGTGCCAACCTTCTCTTGTATACGAGTAATTAATGTAAGGAGTCCGTAAAGTCGTATAACTAAAACTTGCGAGGGAGGATGTAGTTCTAAATTCAAAAAGTACACATCACGATTTGTTCTTAATTCAAAATACGAGTAATATGCATCAGAAGAAGTTATTCTTAATTCAAAATAATACGTCTTTTTTATCATTAAAATAGTAGCAAAAGATAATAAGAATCAAAAGAGCGGCATGCTACTCTCACGTAAACTCTATTTGAATACGTAAAAGGACGATTATTGATTGAACATATGTTAGGTGAAGATCAAACCATTCACTATGCACGCACACTATGACAATTTACAACACAATCATACTATTGTCATGCACGCATACAAGTCAATATAAGGCAGATTTGGCAGATGGCACAAAGGGCCCACAGAAACCCAAAGCACTCATTCGAAACTCCTATTGATCCAATTCTTATCTATGTATCTATCTATTGGTTCGATAATACTGTTATCCGTTAATATTATTCCGGGAAAATAGTAAGTATTATACCTATATATGGGAGGTGTTAGGTCTTTTCGTTACGGATTTTTTTTAATCAAAACTTCTTGATTCGTTCGCCGCGCTCAAACCCCGAAGCCCGCGATAAAAGCTATACAAATAGCTTAAAAAAATATGGCAAACTGTTGAATCTCTGTCGCCGTTTCCCAAAAACTGTATTTAAAAAGTTACCTTGTAAATTTTTGTGCTTACCACCTTTCATCACATAATTTACTGGATGACATTGTGGTCAAACACAAGCTTACCCATAGTAAAGACTTATAGATATATAAAGATAGGTAGACCGTCTTAGCGACACAAAAACATGGACGAACAAAGTATGAATGAAAACGACGCCAACATCTACGCATATAGAATCAATCGCCCGTTATCTGGGAGATAAGATATCCTCCGCTACATTCAACCCTTTGAGAAGGGATTCAATATGGCGGTGTGTGGGCACTTGGAATAATTGCTCTGAACTCGGTAAAAGCGACATTAGACTTTAGTATGAATACGTAATAATTATATTTATTTGTGTAAAATATATACGTACTATGTGGTACCCTGACTACCACTATACAACTTGATAATCGTGTCAATCATTTACTAGTATGTAATGGTGGTTGTAGTTGTGAGTTGAAAGCCAGTTGTCTTTTAGGCTACGTAATCGGCAATACATTGGCTATCTCATCTCCCTGGTATTGCTAATATCCATAGGCATTTACCATCAGATGGACCTGTTATATTATAAATATTATAATGAATTTCATGATGCTTTCCAGTGTGCGGTTGCCTTTATATCAAGGTTCTTTACACTCGGGAGGTTTTCTATTTTCAAAGCATTATCCGGCTCATTTGCGGCGCACTCGGTTGTCACGCTCCGCCCAGTCTTGTTGCACACCTACCGAATTTATTCGTATAATATTTGTAGGTTATGTACACGGATGTAAAAAAAAGACGGATGGAACCACCTCTCATTGCGAGTGAAGCATACAAATGGCCGCAATCTATTGATGTGTGCGTGCCATAGGTGTTGCCAGATGAATATGACTTCGCCCACTTTTTCAGATAAATCATGTTATCAAAACATAAGTTGAAACATACTTATCTAGTGACGGTTTCACTTTTATCATACTACTGGGTGAATTAAGGCTTAATTAAGGCTTTTATTACCTCAATCTGTGGTTATGACTACCGTTCTGGGGCGTATTATCATTATTATTAAATATTGCACAAACAAATTAGTGCAATGGCGAGCTTAATATTAATTAGTTATTTTTTTGGTATTTTCTAAGCGCAAAAAGTTAAATGATTTTACATTCATTGAAGTTATTTATTATTATTCCTTTCGACAAAATAATTGAAATGAACCACATTATTTGCATTACGTTTACATTATTTACACTAAGTAAATTATTTACATTACATTTATATTAAGTTTACATTATTTACAACATAAGTACACTGCCAAAATAATTTATTATTTACATTACATGAATCTGCTCTCAACTCGGAAATTCATGAGTACCTGGAAATCCCATCCATTTTGGACGAAGCAAAACGATACTCAGCCAACTACAAGGACCGCTTGACAACCCACCCAAACCCGTTATCCAGTATGCTCCTGCAGCCAAATCCAATAAGAAGACTCACGAGAGCCGATGTGCTGCCTTACTAAGGGGAGATGGAGCAGTGGCTCTACCTCTCCAAACTTTAACCTCTTGCAACACACCTGATTATAGTCTAGGCGACTGATCGCAGGTCTAAAATACAAGGGAAAAAAAAGAAAACATTACATGAATCAAATTACATCCACATTAAGTATTTACATTACGTTACATTATTTACATGACCTGTAAATTATTTACACTTAATTATTTACGTAAAATTTACATTAATTAAATGCTACAAAAAAAAACACTAACAAATGCAACAAATACAGATTTCCCCAATTAACCACTTTTAGGGATTTTTTCCCTGAAACTGGTAACACTGCTGTCTTTGACATCCCGATTTCATACAAAAGTAAACAAAACCTAATTATGAAAAATAATCACGAATCTCCAAGTTAAAACATTACTTACGCATGGTAGGTTATTCCTGGGGACTTATTGTATTTTTTCGTGAAGTTTTTACACCATTGCACCACACAAGACGGAAAAATTGTGAAATATGTCACAATTTTTACTTGCGCATAACAAGACTTACGGGCACTGGGGCTCGGAGCGTAATGGCGGCGGATTGTCCGACTTGGTTTATCTGTGTGAGTGTTAGCTCGTATGCACACGAAAGTGTAGGAGTTGAGCGGCTTCACACCGTTTCTATGAAAGAAGGCATCCGTCTTTTTTTTACATCCGTGGTTATGTTATGTAAGGCAAATAGATAAAGGGAATTATACGGAATTTCTTATAAAACGTTATATAACTTAATTACTGTGGATATGGTCATGTAAATAAGGTCACTTTGTTTGATAGTGTCAGGATGGTGACCGATAAACATGTGACAACATGAATAATTTTTGGAACGAAGTTTCTTTACGCGGCTTGTGGTAGGAATTGACTGGCAGAAACGGTGACGTAAGGAAAAAGCGGATTACGGATGTGACGTCATCAGTTATGCCCCCTCCATGCGACTCTCTCTGTCTGCGTGAATTGTATTTTTTTTTTTTTGTATTTATTTTATTCATACGTGATTTACATTTTCTAATTATTGCAATATGTAATGGACATTCAAGAATTGAGAATATTTTTTTTTGCTGAACTTCGTTCCTGGCGGGGGTCCCCCTACCGCACTTTACTTTTTAATTATATAGAGTTTTAATGAGCACCTACCAAAGACTTAGGTGCCTAATATTATCCATGTTTAGTCAAATACGCCACTAAAATAACACGTTGGCTTCCCAAATGCTACAAAAGATAAAGGGATCATCCAGAAACGAGCACCTCGTCAAAACGTTATTATAGTCGTTATCAAGTTACGATGGGACACCTTCACATTTCACTTACTTTAGCCAGAATACCAACTTTTAATCTACATCGTTATGGCACGGGCCCTAAAACTGAGTTGAGATTGCAGTCGTAAAATTCTTTGGTACATTATAATAATTTATTCGGGTGAATTCGGTACATTTCGGATGGGTTCGGAGTACCGGTCCCTAATTATGAAAATGTTAATGGAATCAAAGGGATAATTAAATCGATTTATTAAAGCTGTGAAATGTATAGAATGTTACACAGTAGGACAAAAATGTTTCAGTCTGTGCTGTAGGCTACTATATAACAATATGTTTTTTTATAATTGATTATGAACTAGCGTTTCACCTGCGGCTTCTCTCGCGCAGACGTTATAAAATTGTAGACATTTTTCCGTTGGCCAATATCGATGAAACAAAACCTATTTCAAACGCCTAACCAAACTGCTTTAACCTATGTGTAAATTCCATGTAAGTATGTTGTGGTTTCGAAATTTTGCGTGTTCAAACAAACAGACAAGGAAAAAAAGGTTATTTTCCATTCTGCTACTCTTGCTACATCAATTACCATTTTTGTTTAAAAAAATTATGCGAACCCTTATTTTACTCCCTTAGGGATGGAATTTACAAAAATCCTTTCTTAACGGATGCCTACAACATAATACCTATTTGTATGCCAAATTTTAGCCCGATCCGTCCAGTGGTTTGAGCTGTGCGTTGATAGATCAGTCAGTCAGTCTTTTCCTTTTATACTGGGTGATTTTGTTATCACTGGCAATACTTGCAAGGGTGGAAGTACTCATCAAAATGAACAACTTTTATAATGGGACTAACTGTGAAATCATGAAAAAATTATCAGCTGTTCCATACAAAAGTTCAATACCTACTCGACCAAAATGTATGAAGCAACCGTATTATTTTACGCGATATCAGAGTTAGCCCTGTAATAAAAGTTGTTCACATTGATGAGTACTTCCACCCCTGCAAGTATTGCCAGTGATAACAAAATCACCCTGTATATACAGAAGAAGATAGAAGCACGTCATTTTGTTTAGCTAAGCTATATCCCCGTCACTGTCTTATTCCATAAGCAAAAGAGAGACAGAATTATTACCTTACCAAAGCTCCGCTTAGTACCTGATGTTTATTTATCTTAACGTTAGTGAAGGTTTCACGTTAAATGATCATTGCTACCTGTGCCACTGCTATAGAATATAAAGAGTTTATTTATTAAACTAACTTAAATTAAATTATGTTTATTCACTAACTTTTTAATATCGTTGTTACCTTTTAGTGATGGGACCATTTGACAAAATTTCTGTCTAGCCATGGACCACCAACTAGGTGTTTGGAGTAAATGTATATGTACAAATAAAGTGTTGTTCCATCTATAAAACATAACCCTCCTTCTGGCGCAGTCGGGTTATTACCCGATTAATTTAATAATTATGTGTGTATTTTTAAACACACAGAATTGTTCAAAGCCAACCAGCAGTATTTTTTTTACGATTTAATATTTTTCGGATGGCTACGCGAACCACTACGAGTTCTTCCAGGGATCACCAGTGGTCCGCGGACCACCGGTTCAGAACCATAGCTCAGAGGTAGTAATGTCGGATGCCGTGGCGAATGTCGTGGGTCCGAATCCTGCAATGAGTTTGAGCTTTCAGTGAAGGAAAACATCGTGAGGAAACCATATCACGGTGGCAGGTTACTTTGTAGTACCCGCCTGGCTGGCTACCACTGTCAAGTTGAAAATCTGTCACCAAACGCCTACTACCGGTGTGTTCCAACAATTACATTTGAGAACCAGTTTCTTCTAGGTTGTGGTCAAACAGAAACCTACACAAAGTAAAAACAAACATGTATCTAGTAGGTACCTACCTAGGTAGGTAGGTAGGTAAAATGATGAGTGACTTAGTAAATAAATGGCAAAGACAAGCAGACCAGCCCCCACAAACAGCACCTGTTCACAAGTATGACGCATGTGGCAGCCATCATAGAATAGCATATTTACTTTCTTTCACAATTTTTGTCATTATTCCATATACGCAATAATACTTTATTCGGCACAACATACATTTGAATATTTCACGAATCTTTACACATAGATAGATGTCTTTGAAGAAAAATCGGCGCTTATTTCTCCATGGTGACAAGACAACATATAGGAAGTTCCCGACTAAGAGGGAAACATTTAACTATTTATCTCCTCGCCCCCGCTTCGCTTCAACGATAGGGTTGTCACGAGAAAGAAAATTCAAAATTATGAAACGGCACTTCTGGCTACACAAATCAATTGCAAATAAGCTGTTCATCGTCACTTTCTTACATGGGATTTTTATTGGTTAATAATTCCTTATCTCTTTCTTACACGTGATATTGTGAGTATTTAATTAGTATATTTCCACGCAAAGGCTGCTCTTTCTCTATAGTTATTCCTGCGCTTTTTAGGCTTGACATCACTTCATTGACCGATGTTTATTTGGAGTTCATAAAGTCCTATCAAAATTATGCATCATTAATAAATCATTCACTCATTTTGTATTGGCAACCCTAATCCAGTACAAACACTATTTCCGTTCCGCGCAGCCAGCCTTCACAGACGATGTTTGCAATAATCTCGAGCTTCAAGCTAGTGAATAGGCCGCAAGTGGTTCACTGAAAGATGCGTAAATACACACCGTGAGGTAATACAAAATTGTTGTATTGTTTTAATAGATTGACTTTTGACTCTGATGATAGTACAGGTTCTCCTAGTTTCAGAGTCAGAGAGCCCAGCCTAATATGTCTTCTTACACCAACCCGAGATCTAACATATAAGAATAAACTATTATTTGTGTTATTTTTAAAGGGCGAGCCCTTTATCAGAGAGCAGACGATCTACCTGATGGCGAAGCCGCTGTCGCCTATGAGCATAATCAATGCAAGGTAGTTTGCCGACTTTTACAAAGCCTAGAAGGCAATTGGCTTTCAGATCCAGCAGGAATACATCAGCAGGAACTTGGCAACAGGTTTTCAGCTTGAGGGTGGTATCCTGGCTGGAGGATACTATAAAGTAGCCATGGTGAATGCGATATGTTACGACTAATGTAAAAAAAAAAAATTCCATACCGTGACATCACTAAGGTGACAATGTTAGTCAGTACTTCAGAACATCATAGGGACATAAGCAAAAGAATTTCCAAAGATCACAATCAAAACGTTACCCTTGTTTATAACCTTATACAATTTAAAGAAAATCTGCGTGCTTCACACTGCGGCAGTCTAGCCGCAGAGTGAGCAGGACAGCAAGAGAATGAAGACATAACATTGTGCGAACATTTGTCATGGCCGTTGGTGCGTAATGCCCTTGTCCGGGTATCGATCCCGCACTTGGGGGCGAAGACTACTTTACAAAGTTTCGACACGCACCGCAAGCTCCGATGCGAATATATGTAAGTGGCTCGCGGCATAGCACGGCTTCATTTCTGTATTACCTATTTACTATTTATATAGTGATTTTCAAACAATATATATTTTAAAAATAAGTCTCGATGAATTTATAATATCTTTATTTTTACCAATACTGCTCTAAAACCACATTATTATTATCTTGTTGGGGTAATGTAGACTGTAATACTGAATTCTGAAGTTCGATTTAATTGCAATTTATACCTGAATATTAGTTGAACTCTTGTACATTAGCTATACTGTACTGTAGTCTGGTAAATCAGAATTTCGATTACAGTACAGTCAACGTTGTATGTGGGCGCGACACTCACACTGGCACACCGATTTACACACAGCGGAAATCCCAAACGATACATCAACGTTAATTTACACATTACATCCCCATTTTACATTCAAGCCTCGGCAATTCCAGCGTGGGCGCCTCAGCTATACATAATGAACTCATTCATGCAACTGTATCCGTGCTCCAACTGTATTTAGGTCGCCGTTTAGGAATGCCTATACGGCACAGGGTGCTAAACTTTTCTATTTTAACTAGTTTGTTTTTAATGAGGTATTCAATTTTACTGACTGAGAGATTTCTCGTTTGAATTTTTCACATTCGTTTTTAAAACTATACCCTAGTCGAAATATGGGGCTTTAGTCTTTCCAGAAAACCTAAAATTTTGTATGTCCAAATTAGGAGGGGTCGATTCGATCCGTAAGAAAGAAGTTTTGAATTTTCACCCAACTGCGATAAACCTCAAAACCGGCCAAGTGCGAGTTGGACTCGCGCACCGAGGGTTTCCGTACAAAAAAACTACTTACTAGATCTCGTTCAAACGAATTTTCAGTGGCAGTTTGCATGGTAATGTACATCATATATTTTTTTAGTTACATCATTCTCTTATTTTAGAAGTAACAGGGGGGGGGACACATTTTACCACTTTGGAAGTGTCTCTCGCGCAAACTATTCAGTTTAGAAAAAAATGATATGTGATACCTCAATATCATTTTTGAAGACCTTTCCATAGATACCCCACACGTATGGGTTTGATGAAAAAAAATTTTTGAGTTTCAGTTCTAAGTATGGGGAACCCCCAAAATTGATTGTTTTTTTTTTCTATTTTTGTGTAAAAATCTTAATGCGTTTCACAGAATACATCTACTTACTAAGTTTCAACAGTATAGTTCTTATAGTTTCGGAAAACAGTGGCTGTGACATACGGACGGACAGACAGACAGACAAACATGACGAATCCATAAGGGTTCCGTTTTTTGCCGTTCGGCTACGGAACCCTAAAAAGGGTTATGTTTTTAAATGACTTTTTAACATTGTTTTAACTCTACAAATATATAAATATTCCATTCCATTTGCCAAATGGAGTATTTTGTTACCTTACACGTAAAGAGGATACTAATAGTCAATCTCGGGTTATAATAGCCCCCATTATTGGATATTGGAGCCACTGGGTCACGGGGACAAAGGCATAAGGCATATTGGATTAAATAGTTTGGACGAAATATTGCTTTTATAACGTTTGTTATACACGGGTTTTTTTATGACAGCAGCTTACAAAATATCTATATCTATTCTCCCTTTCATCCGATGAAATAAAGACTATTCGAAGCGATAAGCCAGTGGAAACTCTATGAAAATCCGTTCAGTGGTTTCGAAGATTAGCGTGTTCTAACAAATAGAGAGACTTCCAAGAAAAAAAAATCTCTTTGCATTATGTTTTCCATTTTTGGTAAAAAAAAATAATGTACACGCTCGTTCTACAGATTTATCATATGTATAAATAAGTATACAAACAACTTGTTGTATATAAACAAAGCACTATATATTATAAACTGTTTTTATTATATTTAAACATAAAAATATTAGTTAACATATTGCACGCGTCACTAAGCCGGAGAGAGAGAGAGAGAGAGAGAGCCTACGTTAGATCATCGACAACACAGAGTTCGTTGTAATAGTAGTATTATAAAAACATCAGGCGTTGACACACATTATGCGTTCATACTAACACAACTGTCATTGGAAATAGTAAGGCGTATGGTTATGTTAAGGTGACGCTCCCTACTATAGCGACCTCTCATAGAAAACCCGCGTAAACAGAAAGGGCGTATGCGACAAAATGGATTTTATTGTTTAATTTAAAAACCACAAATATATTTCATAAAACCTATGTACAAATTATAGTATCAGTTTCAATTCACAATTACTTTATTTACAACAAGTATTTACAATCAATGTAAAATAAATATACTTATATAGAAATTTTGGAACCTCAAATCGATCCTCAATGTCGGTAAAATTGGAATTTCTTATTTTAAAGTGGTCTTTTTGATTAATTATTTTGTGTTATAAAAGTTAACCAATCGTGTTATGCAATGGACAAAATAAAGTCAAATACATGATGAATTCTTACAATAAATTTCATTTCGTTCGCTTTAGTCATTGTTGAGAAATATTGGTATCCTTGCAACAAAAATCCGCAAGGCGTCTTAAAAAAAAAGAAAAAAAATATGGAAACTCACGTTTATTGCCGTCTTCTCTGTCCAAGAGTATCACGAACCGGTGGTAGAAACAATTGTAAAGTTCGTCTAAACTGAATAAATACGTCGAGTTAGAATTAGTTCCATGTCCAATTAGACATTTCACGAATAGACTTTGTCGAGTAAACGTACAACGTATACATGAAATTTTTCGTGTCGAATTGATTATTAACCCGTAACCCTTCCGTGGGTGTTCGTTACCCAATCGACAATAGACATAATTTATATGTAAATTGCCAATCCACGTACGCGCGCGGCAAATCTTGCAAAGTATAACAGCTCGCGGCGTAGGACATGGGAGGTTTTATTTGTTACAATAAAATATGGCGGATGAAAATGTATTTTTGCAATCAAGCTTATGGCGGTACTTTTAATAATATTTATTGTAATTGAAACGCATTCATAGTTAAAAGCTTTTGTCATTAAATAATTCAATCCTTAATTATATCACAAAACTATGAAGTATTTATGTTACAAATGAAATACAAGAATCAAGAAATATAATCTTACTAGTTTCCGCCCCGCTGTTTCACCCGCGTTCCCGAGGGATCTTGTGTTTTCCCAGGATAAAAAGTAGCCTATAGCCTTCCTAGATAAATGGGCTATCCAACGCTGAAATATTTTTTCAAATCGAACCAGTAGTTCCTGAGATTAGCGCGTTCAAACAAACAAACTCTTCAGCTTTATAATATTAGTATAGGTTATAGTATAGATATCTCGTTAATGGCTCTATTGATTTAAATAAAATTTTGTAAAGAGATATGGTTTTATTTCTTATGTTTATCTATATAGGCGTCTTGGAAGGCGTAAAGGACTTTTTCAAAGGCATATGTTTCTATAGCAAAGTACTCTCTGTATCTGTAAAAAAGTTATGTAAGGAAGGGTTCTATAAATTTAATTTTTAATTAAATTTAAAAGACAGTTGTATTTACAACAAGTTACTTACTTAAAAAGCACACTTACAAACAAACCATCGAGGTAAGAATCAATCCGTCCACACCGAGCAACCGATACGCGGTATATTTTCTGCAAAGAAAGACCAATTGCCCAAGCCCCTGGGGTAAGGGGGTGGAGATGGAGGGGCAACACGTCGAGGGTGGAATGCATAATTGTACCGGTGACGTATAAGCGCGACGTTGCCAGATTTCTTACGCAGTGGGTGCTTACCGCTTGTAATTTAAAATAAACATTTAGGAACATCCGCTTTTAAGTTTAAAATATTTTATAAAATGTAAATTTTAATTAGATATCTACATATATAAATTGAACATTTATTCATAAAATATTCAAAAACATAACCCTATTTTAGCTTAGACGTTTTTTAGAGCATATGTTTCTTGCGGACCGAATCGTCCCCTCAGATGATGATTACACTTTTAAATATTCACTGGAGAAAATAGGTACTTAAATCAAATAAATAATAACATAGAGGACATAATTATAAGGATAAGGATGTCATCAGTTATCAACCCTAATAACTTAAGTTCTTGTGAAAAAATCGAGCATAAATAAGTAAGTATATATATTTATTTATGTTTTTACTTTCTATAGGCTTGTGTTTGACCACAATCTCACTATGGTAGGTGGTGATATGGCCGAAGGTGGTAAGCACACAAAGCCTAGAAGGTACTGGCTCTCAAGTGCAGCTGCCGGAACACACCAATAGGTGTTTGGCGACAGACTTTCAACTTGAAGGTGGTAGCCAGCCAGGCGGGTACTTCAAAGTACCCTACCACCGTGCTATGGTTTCCTCACGATGTTCTCCTTCACCGAAAGCTCAAGCTCATTGTAGGATTCGAACCCACGACCTTCGCCGCGGCATCCGACGTCACTACCATACTAACCTATATGTAGGTATACATATAGGTACCTAAACATTTCGTTCAATTCAAATGGGAATTTTAGTAGTAGTAAATATAAAAATAATTTTTTGGTGTAACTACTAATGACCATCGTATTTTCGATGTATTTTTAGGTGTTATCTCAAATTTGCTATCGTTATTTCACGAGAATCTCTTTCTAATATTACGAAGTGTAACTATATTTATGTGGCGACTGTACGTCTAGGCATATTTAAACCAACCTACCAACACGCCGACTCCAGAATAAAGTGGTTATAAAATCGAGAGGGCCAATCCCCAATCTATTGGAGCAAATGGAAACGATGCGCGTCGCTCGCGGCTACGTTTCATAGCTTCCTGCCAACTTGCCTCACAAAATATTACTCACGATATACTGCTAAAAGCCATTTCAAAAACCTCCAACTTTGGGTAACTTTGGGACTTAATGACCCATTACGCGGTAGAAGGTTAAATATAAAAATAATTTATCGTTTTAACGATTGATATCTCATGTCGAATAAATTGTTGAGAAGGCTTAGGATTAAAACTATAGCTTACTAGGTTCTACCCCGCGGTTTCACCCGCGTTCCCGATGAACTATTCGAGACTATAATCTATCTCTGTGCCAAATTTCATCTAGATCCGTTTAACCGTTCTGGCGTTATTGAGTAACAAACATCCATCCATCCAAACTTTTACATTTATAATATTAGTAGGATGATTTATTGTTGAGTAGAATTCAGGCGTTGAAGGATATGTAGACAATAATGTATACATTACAGCTGTCCCTCGCGGTTTCACTCCAGTAGCGGTTTAAAAAATAGATAAGAACCTATTCTCAGACCTACCCGATATGGATACAAAATTACATAAAAATCGGTCGAGCCGATTCAGTGGAGTATGGTAACTAACATTGTGACACGAGATTTTTATATATAAGATATAATGTTGTATATAATATGTAGCCTGAACATGTATGTTTGTCCAGTCTGAGTGTAATTATCTATTTATGTATATATTTAAAAAAAAATACGTGTGGCACTCGGGGACTGCCGCGGTAAAGCTATTGCATAGCATTTTTTATCAACTTATGCAATTATAATTATTTATTTAGGCAGTTTTTTTATATTAATAGATACCTATACACCTATATACTTTTTCACAAACAGCATACACACACATACATACACGTTAAGCGTTCGCTTAACGTGTGAGAGGTGTTAGGTGTTTTCGTTACGGAATTTTTTCGTTACGAAATTTCTTGATTCGGTCGCCGCGCTCAAAGCCCGAAGCCAAGGAACATATTTACTCCTAGCGCCCGAAGCCCGCGATAAAAGCTATACAATAGCTTAAAAACTAGTAATTATGTAACACGGCCATCTGACCCCAAACTAAGCAGAGCTTGTGCTATGGAAGCCAGATAACTGACATACTGCATGCTACTTAATATGTTTTGTATTACTTATGTTTAAAGGTATATATTTCATGATAACGTTTGAAGCTAAAAATCAATTCTCCCATTCTTCACCGCTTACTCATTAAGGCGACGCCTTGAAGGTTTTGGTTGCAAGGATTCCGATTTTTCTCAACAATGACTGAAGCGAACGAACTGAAATTTATTGTAAGAATTCATCATGTCTTTGACTTTATTTTGTACGTTGCATAACACGATTGGTTAACTTTTATAACACAAAATAATTAATCAAAAACCGGCCAAGTGCGAGTCGGACTCGCGCACCGAGGGTTCCGTACAAACTTCGTCCATCGTTCGTCCATCAGGGGAAATGCACAATTTTATTTATTTACTGTATTTGAGGTTGGTGCCAATTAAGCTAGACCTCTAAATTTTATGAGCGCCCATACAACTCTTGATGATGATGAGGTCTTTATTAATTGGCGTAACTATGTATGTATGGGGGACACCTTTAATTTTCAACTTTTTTTATTTTTTAGAATTTTTCCTTTATTTGTGCTGTAAGACCTTGCTTTTTGCTTTTTTAAATTTTTATATTTGAGTTGATTGAATGAAAGGTAAATTGCGGTTTACGATTTATGACGTATTAAAAAAAAACTACTTACTAGATCTCGTTCAAACCAATTTTCGGTGGAAGTTTGCATGGTAAAACTTGGCGTCACCTTAATCAACTTTTTTACTATGTTACCTACATAGCCAGCGAAAAAGCAATGTTGCGTGTCCACTGTCTATTACTTACGCGACACAGATGCTATCACGAGCTAGTAACACCGTTGTATGGGTACATAATATGAAATGGAAAAAAAACGCAATTGACCTCATGATTGAATCATGGGATATATGGTAGTGTTAAAAATCTAACTAGTAAGGTGTAAAATATACGCGGGTGGAATCGCGGGGCGGAAGGCTAGTAGATTGTATTGTATACCAAAAGTGTAAGGTGCAAAATTTCACCACAATCGGCTATGTGAAACAGGTTTAAAATTCAGTTGCAAAATTCTACCCACACAAGTAAAGTTAAATAAATGCTTGTAAATATATATCTATCTCTGTCTAACATACAAGTATCCCAACTAATCATACTTTCAAACTTTCCAATAACCACACTACGATACCAAACTGCTACGATGCTACGGCGTAGCACCAGCTACGAATATTTAACCGTCCAACTGCAGTAATGGGTCATAGAGGCCACGATGCGATACAAACGAGCAACACTCTCAGTACAACTTGTGCAAATAGCTTCGTGCGATATGAAGAGTATCGAGTCTGGATGATATCGATAGATTTATGATGCATGGAGAGAAAACGTTTGAATGTTTGTTTAAAAATATTTCTAGAAAACATTTGGAAATTTCACTTTAGTTGAAAATCGCCAAGCACCTACCGGGGTGTTCAGGCAGCTGCACTGGAGAGCCAGATCCCAATTAACCTTTTTGTGCGACTTGTATCACGATTGAAAACATTGTATAAAGCAGGGTACTCACTTAGAGGTGTAGCATGTAATGTATATGATACTGTAGGAACCTAAGTTGGTACGACTCGTCCATGGTCACCGCGTATCGAGCTACGAGCCGTCTACGAGCACACTGCGAGTGCCTTTATGTTCGTAGTAATACCGCCACTCGGTGGGTCGCGGCGAGCACGCTGCGCTCCGCCAACGAGCGGCTCTCGGCAAGTTCGCGCCTACGTACTCACTTGATACAGTATCAGATACATTACATGCTACACCTGTAAATGAGTACCCTGCTTTATAGACATTTCGTTTCGAAGTTCAAAAAGGTTAGGTGTTTTATATTTTCCCTACAGCTTATGTGAGAAAATATAAACGTAAAAGAAACTAGCAGCCTAGCAACAGAGCAATTTTTTACACAACACTTGCAAGTAACCCTTATGCCTCGGTAATGGGTCGTTGGGACCCGCTCCGCTCCGTGCCAAAAGGGTCACCGACCGACACCCGAGTGCAAACGATATGAAAGATGAAATACTGCTGTAACGAGCTACATAGTGTTTCTTTCCAAAACTACACAGCACACCTTCGTACCGATATTTCGATTTGAAATTGTTAGTTTTATACAATTTCAGTAATGATTGTGTCGTTTGAACAAGTTGCAACGAGGCTGACTTAATACGCGTGGCATTGTTCCAAAACTTTTCAACACGAAAAACAAGGTCTATATAGCTCTATTTTATATTATCGTTAAAAGAGAACTGACAATTTTAATATTTATAAAAGTAGCAAAAAAAAACTTGTGAAAAGAAAATGCATGTGTCAAAACCGTACATAATGCATCCAAATGTTTGGAGCTCAAACAAAGCTGCAAGCAGAGAAAATGAGCTGGGAGCAACGCAGCTTTGTTCCTGCGCGCGACGCCAGCGCCTTTCCACTGCTATTTGTTTAAAAACCCCATTTTTCTCCGTATAATGTGAGCATTGTATTTAGTAATTAATTACTTCCTTCCTTTGGAAGCAACGAAACGCTGCAGTTAACAAACCGTTGCTTAATTTAAACTTTTTTCTGAGTGCAGCTCTCGACTTAAAATAGCTCGGTATGTCCTCAAATATTTACAGAGTTGCCAGTTTAATTAATTCTCGTTGGCACAACTTGTATCTTGTTATATTTCAGGTAACTTTAAATATTATAATTGCTTGAAATGGTAAACAAACATGGCGTTAAAATTAATAAGCAATTTATGCACAGGAGAATCCGGCTACATTGTTACATAGAACAATCTAGAAATAATAAATGCGTGGGACGGCTCCGTATTTAGACATCGTAAAAAGGTTATCTTATAAAAGACAAGCTAACCATGGGTATAAAAGACCCACTTAAAATTTAGAATTCACTTCCTCTCTGCATATAGAAACTCTTTTCATTACGCAACTTCAATCACGGCCTTTTATACCCACCCGCTGAAATGGGTTAAGTGTATAAATATGTTAAGTTTTGAAGCACGCATTTTGCAGCGAGCGAGTTTCGTCGTTTCGAACCGTGTTGTAATCTTATAAGATAATTGAATTGCGGCGGAGGTGACTGTCTAACTTCGCAAGTATCGCAGTTCTGTTAGCTCACTATTACTCTGGATTAATGCTGTATTTGCGGTTTTGTGTATTATGAGTATTTGAGTTTAAATGGCGGCACGGCACGTTATGTACGATAAAAAATAATTTTGTTTAATCTATGTGGCGGCTTAATGAGACTGTCTCTGCTTTGCATTTTATGGTAATTTTGTCACGTGCAAATAAAAACTTTAACAATTTTATAAATTCTACATTTTTCCAACGCCACTTTAAAAGCTTGAACGCAAAGTAATGCATATTTTTATAAAATATTATCGTACAGTGTGTTCGATATATTAATATGCGGCGGATCATAAATCGAATTTGAGCGATCGAGTTTAAAAATCCATCGCTCGGTAAGCGAATGAGCGACGGAGCGCGACAGACCCGCGACGAAATTACCTCCACTGGCTTCAGGAGAGGGTTATACTTTAAACAAACGGTAACTGTGGGATAAAAACCTTCGTTACACAAGAGGGTAAACAAACAGGAATGAATAGACCCTTAAATTTTCTAAAAGTCTGAACAATGTTTTATAAGTAAAACTAGCTTTAACGTAATACCCTTGGATTTGATGTTCTATCAGTCACAGTCAGCCGTCTAGTCAGTTGATTGAAGTAATCTGCATTGTAATATAGGTATACTAAGCCTCCATTTCTAGAATGGGTCCCGACTGTTACAATCTTAAGTTAAGGCTCCAGTCTCCCTAAAATCAGTGTTCTTGCGGAATTTATCAGAAAAGAAATATTGTTTTTTAGTCATCAGAAAAGCAATAAATGAAATATATTTTACGTTATTTTAAAGTGTGAGATTTGAAGTTTTCAATACATATTTTATTTATTAATTTGACGCCACTTTTATTAGCTTTGTGAGGCTTTAAACATACCTCTATTTACGTTCCACGCGTAGAGGGTCTCATTCATGCACACGCTACGAAAAAAATATAACAAAAACAAGAAATGTATTCAGATTACATTTGTCGGCAAATCCTCTACAATAATCTTATCTAGTTACTTTCTTTCCAAATTGTCTCAATTTCTTATTTAAATTGCTTTAAAAAGTTATAAATTTCTGAATTTGACCCTTGCAACATATATTTTTTTCTATTACAAAGTAATGGTTTAGAGAAATCACACTTTAACCACTCCGAAAGCAACTACTTATCTGTCGAATAAAAAATATATCCATTCAAAAAATCATTTGAACTAAATTTACCGAAACTAAACAAATAAAACATAAAATGCATCAAAATTCCATTCAATTTCGCTGGGAATTGACAGCGTTCGTTGTGTTATATGTTTAGTCTCGGTAAATTTATTTCAAATGATTTTTTGAATGCATATATTTTTTAGGCGACAGATAAGTAGTTGCTTTCGGAGTGGTTAAAGTGTGATTTCTCTAAACCATTACTTTGTAATAGAAAAAAATATATGTTGCAAGGGTCAAATTCAGAAATTTATAACTTTTTAAAGCAATTTAAATAAGAAATTGAGACAATTTGGAAAGAAAGTAACTAGATAAGATTATTGTAGAGGATTTGCCGACAAATGTAATCTGAATACATTTCTTGTTTTTGTTATATTTTTTTCGTAGCGTGTGCATGAATGAGACCCTCTACGCGTGGAACGTAAATAGAGGTATGTTTAAAGCCTCACAAAGCTAATAAAAGTGGCGTCAAATTAATAAATAAAATATGTATTGAAAAGTTCAAATCTCACACTTTAAAATAACGTAAAATATATTTCATTTATTGCTTTTCTGATGACTAAAAAACAATATTTCTTTTCTGATAAATTCCGCAAGAACACTGATTTTAGGGAGACTGGAGCCTTAAGTGCAATCGGGTATGACGACTTCCTTGTTTTAGTGTTTTTTCATTTCCAAATTACACAGAAACGCAGTCGGGTTTTTTAGTTTTTTAACCGACTTCAAAAAAGGAGGAGGTTCTATGTTCCACTGTATATTTTAAAATTACCGTTTTTTGTTCTCGTATCCATATTTTTAATCAGGAGGGCCTTAAAACATTTTAAATACCTCAAATTGTTTCTTAGGCATCAAGGATAATTTGCAACGTCATTCCAACATCTCTGAAAATCTTTGTTATTTTTTCTACATATCCTGGCATTATCCTATGGAAATTGAGAGCGTCAAAAATGTTACTTTACGTTATTACTTATTAAATTACTAGAAATATTGGAAAAATTAAACATTTTCGAGGAGTTCATTCATGTCAGGACTCTACGAACGAAGGACAACGAATCCTACTAATATTATAAATGTGGAAGTTCGGATGTTTGTGACTCGGATCACGCATAAACAGCTGAATGAAATTTAACACATAGATAGACCCTGGAATAACATATAGGGTACATTTTATCCCCGGAAACAAGATCCCTAGGGAACGTGGGTGAAACCGCGTGGCAGTAGCTAGTGTTTTATATGCTGAAAATTAACACGTTACTATTCAGAATGAGTTCTCTCTTCCGCTCGCTTAATTAAAACTAATATAGATATAGCTTCAACATTGTACCACAGTCTATGTAACTCTTACAGTCGGCCAACGGGCACGTCTAGACAGAGCAATCGTGCGGGGCTTGCGGGGTGAGAGAGGGGCGGTAGCGAGCCCAAGCTGCCAAATACACTCGTTTGGGACACAATGCAGCAATGACAAATGCCTATACAAAGCGGCATTTCGTGTGACTTCAAACGCGATAGACACTGTATGTTTTTACGCTGTTATTGTACTGTGCGGCCAAACTCACTTCATGCCACGAGTTTGTTAGTTTCCACTTCAGAAATTCCATTTAGAGCTGGACAACAGCATATTTAGTTTGCAACTTCAATTTGCATTAAATAGTCGTAGGTTTGTTATCTGGCAGTTAAAATATTGTACTGGTGTGAAAATATATACGATAAAAATATGGATATTGGGGTGGTAAATAGGTATTTTTTATTATTATTTATTTACTACCTGTTTTTTCAAATCCGACCGACAAATAATTTAATGTAATAAATCTGAGTTGGTTTTGAAAAGAGTAATTGCTGAGTTTCTTGCCGGCTCTTCTCAGTAAAAGCGACCTTCCGAACCGTGCGTTAGAGTCAGACTATTCATAAGAGCTTGTGAAGGCTTATTTGAGTAGAAAATATTTTTATTATCATTCATATAATAAACCTATATGAACTATTAGAAGATTTAAACGCTGACTATCTGAATAATGTACTATACATAGTCATAAAATTAATTTAAACCCTCTCTCGTATGTAATAGTATCGTATTTCAAATGATAAATTATAAAGATAGCACGCCACAACCATAGTTCAATTAACTTTCACCCGCTTTGTTCCTTGTACAATGTAGTATATCAAAATTCCTATGTTTTGGTAAATATAGTATATACACGGGCAATAAATTTGCTGAGCATGTTAGGGCATATGTTGGCTTTCGGATATGTTAAAATACCTCTACAATTATACTGTATAGTTTTAAGTTTTCTAGTTATGACAAATATAATTAGATTCTTCTAGGTTTTATAAGGGTCAGCAATAACGATTTTCAACGTAAGGTCACTACAAAGTACCCTACCACCGTGCTATGGTTTCTTCACGATTATTTCCTTCATCGAAAGCTCAAGCTCACTATAGGATCCGAACCCACAACCTTCGTTACGATATTGGACGTCATTAAAATGAAAATGAAATGAAAATATTTTTAATTCAAATAGGCCTTCACAAGCACTTATGAATAGTCTGACTCTAACGCTCGGTTCGGAAGGTTGCTTTTACTGAGAAGAGCCGGCAAGAAACTTACATTATAACTGACCATCGTCTTAAAATTAATAAATTGCTGGCATGATCTTGTTTTTTAGTAATACCGTATTTTATAATTGAATATTTTGTACGATGCTCAATGCTCGGTTCGAAGCAATAACAGTCCTGTATATTTCATTCCCTGCATCACATGGCTCCCGATTCACTGACGCGTGAAAACTCCAATTACACTTTTGTTCTATTGCAGCAAACTTTCCTTAACAATACAATTAACCCAATTTCAACTCTAGGGTGTACCGAATAAGGTATATTGTACAATGTTTCGATCTTTGTCGGATTAGATAGCTTAAGTTCAAAGGAAATGTTTATTATTATTGCGCTTGGCATTTCCAGAGAGGATGTTGGGGTCGTTGAACTTTCATCAGCTTCCCTACACAGGTGGGACTATAAGAGGAAATGATCCGAAAGGTTTATAAGCTTTTATTGAACGAAACTACAAACAGGTTTTGATACGACCTTATAATATTCCAGTACCTACAATATACAAAGCCATAATCTATACAAATAATCTATTATAAATATAGTAAATAATAAAATTGAAGTGTCTGTTTGTAATGTCAAAATAACAGTATTTTACAAAATTCACATGAAAGTATATACAGTACTTAAAACAAAATCCGAAACGGCTGGACAGATTTAGACGGGACTATCTCTGGCAGATAGCTGATGTTATAAGAAGTAACTTAGGCTACTTTTTATATCGGGAACGTGGGCGAATCCGCGAGGAATATCTAGTATTTTATATAATTGTTTGATCCTTATCACTATATTCATACACGTGTCAAATTAAAATGTAAGAGCGTCTTCAGACGATAATAAAATTCCACGAATTTCGAACATGAGAATTTCCAATAATCTTTAATTTTCCGATATTAAGACTACGCGTTGAGTTTCTAATTTAAACTGAGAATTTCTTAATTAGAGACTTTATGAACGTTCAAGTAATTTATACTTGAAGTTATATTTTCGATGTTTTATAACGGTACCTAACTATTATCAATAATTAAGTCATTAAGTTTCATAGTGAAAGGGGATTTCTAATTACAGTTCTCAGTTATAAGCGATATTAGATAATACAGCTTAATTTTACATCTACATCTATATATTTATCATGGCCACCTGATCTATAAAAAACCTTAAAAATACAATATGGAATTTACCAAAATGCAATTCCAACTAGAATTCAAAACCAAATGGACAGGGTCCGAATGCTAAGTAATTTTCCATGTACATCGCCTGTCAAAACTTCCAAAGGGCATTTTAACATTGTGCATATTCCTGATATTTGTCGGTAAAATGTTTAGTGCCCCCATACACGTGCCGGTACTGCCAACATCAAATATTCAGATAGATTACGCAAGCTCTTTTATGTGAAGCTATTTTGGTAATAGAACCTTTTCAAATATTCCCCAGGTATATTTATATTTCACGATTGCTATAAAAATTGTGTTTATACATTGTATCTTCATCAGAAAAATGTAGGATGAGAGACGTTTTTACGTCATATGTTTTTCAACGTGTAAAATGACGTCAGAAGGCTAACGGTCTATTTCAGGTGCTGGTGACATGGTTCCCGAAAATTTATAAATATCTAGCCTTCCGCCCCGCGGTTTCACCGGCGAACCCTTATTCGTTATTTTACCCCCTTTGGGGTATAATTTTCAAAAATCCTTTGCCTTTGGATGACTACGTCATAATAGCTATCTTTATGCCAAATTTTAACCCGATCCGTCCAGTGGTTTGAGCTGTGCGTTGATATAAAGCCAACATTTTCTCATTGACGCCTCTCAAACGATTTTGTTAAATCGATATTTCTGAATGTCCTTGTGCCTTCTATTTACGTATTAATAAAATTTCAATAATATAATTGAAACTCTTTGGAATTGTAATTGAAATTCAGACGTATAATTTGAATATATAATAGAAATATTTAATTTTCTGCTCTATTGACATTTTCTTTAGCTTTTCTTTAATATTTATGGTAATTGTCGTTCCAAGAATTCTATATTTTTAACTATTATACAGTTGTAAATGTTGATTCCAACTTTGAGCGTCTCGCAAAACCTTTTGAACCTAGTGTTCAATCTTATCTTGGGACATTCTTCACACCCGGATATCTAATTCCAATCTAAGTTAATGGAAACCAGATAACTCGATGATCATACATGAATCGATCGCGAAGAAATTGGTAAAAAGATAGCCTATGGTATGAGGAGGGATATAGGCTACTTTTTTTTCGGGAACGCGGGTGAAAACACGGGGGACAGTACTGATATCGTAAGAGCGTTGCCAAATGAATAAAATGACAACAAATATTTTTTCTTTGAATAAAATCAAACTATCAAAATGGTGACATTAAACACTCACACAATTGTTTCCAGACGTTTATTCCGTAAATATAAGATATCAAAAAACTTTAATTCGATATCAAAATTTTAATTATTTGATATTATTACATACATAAATGAATGTTTTCATTACACGCAAACAAGCCAAGTTTTTCACGCAACCAACTCACGTGTAAAAAGGCCTTCTACATACAAATAAATACAAAACAAACCAAAAGTAACCCTTCCACAAAGTTACATTTTCAACAAACAGTACCAATAGTGCCGGCCGCGTACGCTCAACTTTACATGCCCCCAAACCAATACAAATAATTCCAATCCAATTTATAGGATGTCCAACGTTCTGGCCGCACCGCAGACTACAAAACAAACTAGAATGCACTCGAACGTAACTCGAACTTTATAAATGACCTGTTCCATTTTGAACTCATTGTGCTTCAGAACAAATTTCTCAATCTCTTCTTCACGATACAGGCTCTCAGGATAAATCACTCTGTATTACATTCGCGAGTCAACCGGTAAATAGTTAGTCTTACGGTTCGCTTCCACTTTGCTATATCTTACGTATTGTCATCGAAGGCATTTCATGATGAATGTAAAAATAATAACTCTAATTTTGTAAGTCAGATAAAAACATAAGTATACTAAAAAAATCTTGTATTACTTTTTGCACCCTTATGTTGTCGCCAAGCACCTGCCGGTATTTTCCGGCACTTGAACCTGAGTACCAGTTTCTTTCTCATCTTACCACCTTCGCTCACATCATCACTTACCATTGTGGTCAAACACATGCAATCTATCGCAAATAAATGTGCACATTATGCAACACTGTAAATTTTACGAATGGTTTCTGGTATATCCCATATCCACGGGCAACTATTTGTACATGGAATAGAGGTATGTCCACAGTTGCAAATTAATCTGCGTTTATGGACCGAATGGGGAAGTGAACTGGTCAGGGTAGTTGGTTGTGGAATGGGGTCATTAGTGTTGAGAGTATTTATTAATCGTTGCTAATTGTGATAGCAGTAAGTTGAGGACGATATAGTATAAATCCATGTTGATAAAAAAATACTTTATGTTAAGATTTATGTATTAGTTTCCGCAAAACTACGATATCACGTAAAATTACCTCGAGACCTTTTACCAAATAGTTTGTCTATCTCTTTCTACACAGTTACTATGAAAGAACTAAATAGTCTGATGGTTTGGCTATCTACGACTTGTTAGTTTTGTGATAACAAAACTAACGAGCTAAAGTTTTTCTTTAGTAGCTAAATATTTAGCTGTCACCACTGCAACTAAACTCTTATACAGGTGGAAGTACTCATCAATATGAACAACTTTTATGATGGGACTAACTCTCGAGATCACAAAAAAATATCAGCTGTCCATACAAAAAAATTAAATACCTACTCGACCAAAATGTATGAAGGAACCATTTTATTTTTTGCGATATCAGACTTGGTCCCATAATAAAAGTTGTTCATATTGACGAGAACTTCAACCCCTGCAAGTATGGCCAGTGACAAAAAAATCATTCTGTATAATTATCAACAAAGAATCTGATAACTAGCAACCAAATAGTTTTTTAAAACGCAGTCGGGTAACAAACTCACATTAGCATTTATATTCATAAAGATAGTAGTTCAAAAATTCTTATTTGACTCGGAACATCCGCGCGCCGGCACTAAATCCATTATCCGTTCAATTTGCACAAAGGTAAGCATATCCGCATTCGAGGCAGCTAACTTAGAGTAACCGTTTCACCCGGTTAAATTGGATTACACTGCGATGCACCGTACCATCGGCCGGCGAGGAGCAAAAACACCACTATTATTACAGCTCCGGGAAAATCATTTGTGTTATAGTGTTAATAAGGTAAATAAGGTTATACGAATATGGGCTTTAAACACTTTATATTTGGGACATTATTCCTCACACACGGCCATCTGACACCAAACTAAGCAGAGCTTGTACTATGGAAGCCAGATAACTGATATACTACATATACTACTTTTCTTTTGTAAATACATACATATATAGATAATTACACCCAGACACAGAACAAACAGACATGTTCATGCACACAAATGTTTGTCCTGAGTAGGAATCGAACCCACGACCTGCGGCGTGATAGATAACGTATCTTATCTTTTTAAAGGGTTTTTATTTTATCTCAGAAGGCAGACGGTCCACCTGATGGCATGTGGCTACCGTCGCATATAGAAATTAGCAATACCAGGGGGATTTGCAATGTTTCGAACCTTTATAAAGCATAGAAGGCAACTGGCTCTTAAGTGCAACTGCCGGAACACACTAGTAAGTGTTTGGCACTCAGTGGTAGTGACTTCGAATGCCGTGACAAAGGTCGTGGATTTGAATCATTGAACTTGAGCTTAAGCCTTGTCGTTGAGTACTTTATGATACCCGACTATCTGGCTACCACTCACAAGTTGAAAATCTGTCGCGAGGTCATTACATTACGACGGCTGCACTTGAGAGTCAGTTGTATAGTCCGTGGATACTTTCCACAAAATACCAGGGGATCCTATCATCATCATAACCTGAGGGTATCTATGGTATTCGTCAAATTTTAAACTTTTTTATCAGTTCTAATGAAGCGCCGAAAAAACTGAAAATCATAAAATAATAAAGCTTTTTTAATTAACCTTAATAACTAAGTTTTTAAACGAATGTTAGTATACCTAAGTAATTTTTAATCGGCGCCAAACAATCAATAAACAAAGATCACTAAATTACCTTAAAATTAAAGAATTATTTATATAATAATTATCTGGGACCAATTTTGGGATATACTAGGTGTAAAGTTCTCATCAACAAATTAATCAAACCCAACCACCAGGTAATTGCTGTAAATCGTTGGAGAGTTCCATCGACTGTCTTTCGGCTCCATCATCAGATCGACTCCAGACCTTCATATTAAATAGTAGTGCTTTAAAATACTTAATAATGAATGATAAAAACGCACTATTCGCCACTACGATTTTCGAAGGTTCCCCTCGAGTTCTCTGGGATGCCATCATCAGATCCTGGTTTCCTTATCATAGTACCCTTGGAATATTTCCAACAAAAAAAATATCCAAATCGGACTTCTCTGGAAAAAGATATGCGTGGTTAAACATAAAAAAAAATATATATACGCGTCGAATTGAGAACCTCCTCCGTTCTTTCGTCGGTTTAAAAACGGTGACAATCAAGTCAATCGATCATACGACTCTCTTCTCCCTTTGTGAAAATCTCTACATTATAACAGAGTTCTGTGGAACGACGATATTGTACAAATGACTGAGCAAATGGCACCTTCATGTAGGGTTGTCACCAAAAATTTTAAATATCCAATAAATTAATGAAGCTGATTTTATTCCCGAAGCAATTTTTTTTTATATTATAGTAGTGATATATATTTACAACAAAAAAAATACGTGTGGCACTCGGGAATTGCCGCAGTAAAACTATTGCATAGCATTTTTTATCAACTTATGCAATTATAATTATTTATTTATTTTTTATTTAGGCAGTTTTTTTTTCTTTGATATTAATAGATATCTATACACCTATATACTTTCTCACAAACATCATACACACACATACATACACGATTTTTTTCGTTACAAAATTTCTTGATTCGGTCGCCGCGCTCAAACCTCGAAGCCCGCGATAAAAGCTTTACAATAGCTTAATATATATAGAATATAAAAGAAAAAAAAACCTGAAACTGTGTGTAAGTGGTGTCTCTTCTACCTAGAGTATTTTTTTTCAAAAGTAATTTCAGGATCGAAACAATACATTACACCCCGAAAGAAAAACACATATTGGAATGTATTTAAGGGCTAAACTAACTAATAGTGTGCTGTCGTATTCGAGAGTGGAATTCGAGATACACAAGATTTTTTATAGTTCTTAATTCAAAATCAATTTAACTGGAGGACACCTATCAATGTTAGCAGCTATAATAAATAATTTAATTCCAAGAGTGTCAACCCTACCTCAAAATATTTGCTTCTAAAAGGGGTGTATAATATTTTTAAAATTCAAACTAAAACAAAATGAACCTAAAATTGAATAGATTAAGGTGTATATTACAAGAATGTTAGATGTACGAATATAATATTAATGTTCCCCTGTGGTTAAGAGATGATTGATCGCATATTGACAAAGCACCAATTCATTACATAGCATGGGGTTCCCGTGCACCCCGTCGCCGGAAAATTCATTGCTTTTAAATATTATAATACTAGTGAAATATTTAATAATGCTCTAGGTAAAAAAAAAACATAAATCTAAGTATACATGTCACAGTCCATAATGTATGTAATGACAAAGACGGCAATAGTTTTTGGGCGTTCAAAATCTGGCAGTAAAAATGCAAGAAAGTTCATATTTAACGTGTCAATATAAAAGAAAGGTTACAAGCATTCCGCCCCGCGGTGTCGCCCGCGTTCGCCTTTTTTACCTCATTAGGGGTTGAATTTCGAAAATTACGTCATTTTTCCTTGTCTCCTTGTCGATTAAATTACAGTTTAGGAATTTATTTGAATGCCATCTTCTGTATATATGAAAGGAAAACGTGTCTGACTGACTGATCTATCAACGGACAGCTCAAACCACTGGACGAATCGGGCTAAAATTTGGCACACAGCTATTATGATGTAGGCATCCGCTAAGATAGGATTTTTGAAAATTCCATCCCTGGACTCCATGACGCTGTCATTTCGTAACGGATTTTTCTATCAACTGCGCCAGATTTGGATTTTTTCGAACACTTTATATTTGAGATATGCTATACGAAAAAAATCCAGGGTTCCTAACAGGGCTGCGAGAAATTCCATCATGAAATCAAAGGAACGAATTCCTAGAAGCCAGCTCAATAGATTGACAACCCCCCTCAGATTTGTTGCGTATACGCAGTAATATACAACCATTAATTAAAAATATGTAAACTTCAAACCTAAGAGTTACACTATAACTCTTCTGGTCCATATATGAGTTGTCTTCAATCATCCATTAAAATAAGCTTCATTATGCATACAGCGTGAGACGGGTACATGTTTTATTTATAAACAATCTCTAATAATCATAAACTGTGACATCAAAGGTGTAAATAAAGGGAATTATTCATAAGGATATAAAACTGCCGCTGAACACCCCCCCCCCCCCCCCCCCCTCCTGGTGTGGGGGGTGAAGGTTGGGAGATATGATTGTTAAGTGCTTGTTATGTTGGGAGCTTTTGCACCACTAATTTTAGCGTAAATAAAGTTCAGATCAATAAGGTTTTAGAGTTATTGGTATATTTGAATACTTCAAAAGTTACTCAATACCTAAGCTATAGTTATCTGAAAGATTATAAACTTACCAAAAACTTGTCTTGAATTAGTCACGAAAATCTGTAACAAGAAATAATAAATTAGTTAAGTAAATTATGTACCTACTAAAAATAGATTGAATACATTTATATGTAAAATCGTAGATATTACGTAGAAGTGCTACGAGGCTACGAGTTCGTAGCACATTGGTAGGCACATGTAGAGGGGCGGTAATGTCACCATTTACACCGTCGCGCACGTAACCATTAAATTAATGAACTCCAATTGAGATATTTATTAGGGTTCCTTTGGTCAGATTTATTTATGTATAAACCATTTAAAAAAAATTGAAGTTGTTTTTTTTTTAACTAGAAGGAAACTGGCTCTCAAGTGTAGCTGCCGGAGCACACCGATAGGCGCTTGGCGACAGATTTACAACTTGAGGGTGGTAGCCAGCCAGGCGGGTACTACAAAGTACCCTACCACCGTGCTATGGTTACCTCACGATGTTTTCCTTCACTGAAAGCTTATGCTCATTGTAGAGGGTCAGAAAGAGTCAGTATTATTTCACGTATGTAAATAAAAATTATGTGTCAAAAAAGAATAGTGTAGGATCTTGATTATAAAATCTCGTCGTCTCATTACTCACTGAACAACAAATTCTTTGAACAGTACATTTGATTTCAAAAACATTTTATATATTTGTTTTTTTTCTGCATTCTCAAACAAAACTCATAAAAAAGGTCGGAGCGACCGGCGCGTCGTTATTTCTATACACAAAGGGGTCGAGCATGTAAAGGGTTTTGGCTCCTCTAATTGGCATCGTTTTCCATCTGCGGCATTTCGTACAAGATTTATTTTAGTTGCGGCAAAAAAACTCTATTTTAATGGTATTCATTTTTTACTAGCTGTTCCCGCGGTTTCACCCGCGATCCCGGTTAAAAGCTAGTAGCCTAGTTTACTACTTATAACGACAGCTATATGCCAGTGAGAAATAAGTCATAATCGATCCAGCCGTTTCGGAGATAAGCCGGAACAAACTTTAATTTATGACCGTATGTCATAACTTCTCAGAAATTGATTCTTATTAAGCAACACTATCGGATGGTGTATTTATAGTGTTTTGGGTTTTTTTTTTTCAAAATCAACGGCTTCTGTTCCTGGATTGATTTTTCAAAAATCCAATAATACAGTTATAGTTTTCATCTAAATCAAGCTCGAGATTCCTCCAAGTATTTTTAGCTATTCTTTATTGTTTAGGATTTGACCACCCGCGCCTATTAAAAAAATCCAACCTGTATATTGTATCAACAATTCATCTCAAACTTTGGCGGGTTATTGTACGCATATCTACGATGGTTTCTGACAGAATAAAGATTATAAGAGGGTTACCAACGATAGATGTTTTCATACATATATATTTTTTTTTTTTTACTAGAACGCAGCCATTCCGAGCCGACAGCCGATACTGATTTATTACATCTTGTGCTTGTGCGATGCTTTGTTACGAAAGATGTGTGGCTTCACCATTAAATATGTTAACAAAATTTTAGTATATACAACTATGATTGTAAATAGAAATATCAATATTATAATCGACTAGCTTTCCGCCCCGCGGTTTCACCCGCGTTCCCGTGGGATCTTATGTTTTTCTTTGCTATAAACCTCACGGAGCCCGAGACCTTTCCAACGAATGCAAAACCGTGGAAATCGGTTCGTGCGTTCTGGAGTTATAGCGTCAGGAAGGAAAACCCGACTTATTTTTATATAGTAGATTATTATTATATCAGAATTTTAGTATCTGTTGTGGTAGAAATGTATGACCATGATTCACTTTAACTCCAAATATTTGTTCTATGAATGTCAGACGCTGTTGTGTGTTTCTGTGCCTATAAAATGAATAAATAAATGTATGTCTCACCTAATTGTTTGTTAGTAAATCCTTTATCGCTACGATCGACGGTAGAACATATGCTTAAAGAATCGGAAGCAAAATGGAAATGTTATAAAAACAGGAAAAATAATATACAATTTAATGATACATTGAAATCCAGCCAAGCGCAACGTAGGTGGCTATTCATAAATGAATAAACATTAATATTGGGATATTTATTTTCCGTTTGAATACACATTTTCATTATCATTTTTGCATTGAAAATTTTCATATATCAACGAGTTATTAAAATTAATCTGTGATTAACCAAATAAATCCAGTTTAAATAATAAATACGTTAGTGTAAAGACCCATTCAACTAATAGTTAAAAATCGGCACTAATGCTGTCATCCCCATAGTATTTTCTAACAGATGACAGCTATTTAACTACTAGTTAGGGTTAACTACCAATCAAACAATCCGCTCTTAGTCACCGAACGTAGCTTAAGCTACATTAATTTTCCGTGTTTTAATATTTTTTTGTGCGTGTGAACCTATGAGAACGTCCTACTGTAAGACTGACCAATCAGGGATAGCCTTTGGACTTCGATAGATTATAATCTACCGAAAACTAATGCGTTAAATTGTAAGCAGTATGTTACGGTTCACAATCATTCGACAGTTTACAATATCGCAAGATAGATTATAATCTAACAGTATTTTCAATTTTACGGGACATATACATAGAATAGCTTAGTCAGTTGCTGTACGAAATAAATCTCCAAGGTTCTCTGTAATTGGATATCGTCAAACAGATATTAGGACCTATTTTGCTAGTTGGTCGGTCTACAATATTATATACATACAGACGTACCGACCGGCCTAGATTGCTACATGATAGGACCAGAACAAAGGCTACCAGGCCGTTTGTTATCCGCACAATAGAACTGTCTTGAGAAAGAATGTCAATGTAATAAACTAAAAATTAACTACGTGGAAAGGGGCCTTTATTAAGGGACTGAACCTAACTTATTAACATTAATAAAAGATTGTTGTACGGTTATGTGTTTTTTGGGTTCCGTACCTATAGGGTAAAATGGGACCCTATTACTAAGACTCCACTGTCTGTCTGTCCGTCTATCACCAGGCGTCTATCTCATGAACCGTGATAGTTAGACAGTTGAAATTTTCACAGATGATGTATTTCTGTTGCCGCTATAACAACCAATACCTACTAAAAAACAGAATAATCTAAACGCGAAAAACAGGTCACAGTTATTTGATAGTTAATTAAGACGTGGGCCTAAGACACCGATTTGTCGATATTTTTTTTGATAACAGTCTTTGTTAGCTCACTGACAGTGATGTCAGATGCCGCGGGGAAGGTCATGGGTTCGAACAGTGTAGTAAGGTGGTAGGGTAGTTCGTTCGCAGTCTGTGAAATTGAAATCGTAGCATGGAAATTAAAAAAAAAAATGGCACAAACTTAACCCTTATCCTAACTAATATTATAAATGCGAAAGTGAATAAAATAAATAAATATTTTGGGATACTATTCCTCACACACGGCCATCTGACCCCAAACTAAGCAGAGCTTGTGCTATGGAAGGTGAGTTTGTTTGTTACCTTTTCACGCCTAAATCACCGAACCGATCGCGATGAAATTTAGTACGCAAATAGCCTATGGTATGGAGAAGGACATGGATACTTTTTTTCTCGGGACAGCTTGCAAATAATAAATATCCAGGTATATTCCTCACACACGGCCATCAGATCTCAAACTAACGCTATAAACTAAGTGCTATGAACGGACAGATATCTGATATATTACATAATAATATAGTACTTTTTTAAAATACTTATAAATATAATAACACCCAGACTCACGACAAACAATGTTCATGCACACAAATATCTATACTAGGCGGGAATCGAACCCACGACTTACCAACCACGCCAACGTGCCGACTTAAATAATCATAATTATTTCCTTCCAATCCCTCATGATTACAGCGTAGAAACTTTACAAATAGACATAGCTTCAACTCAGAGGTACAAAGGGAATGTGCTGCGAAGTAATCTAATCTGTGGAAATGGAACTGTCACCACCAGATCAGGAGCTAGCGGTGGCGAGGACGCGTGCAGATTGTGTGTTGCTTTTATTTTAGGAGAGATTGGATTTAAAAATAAAATAAACGAGCTATTTTTACCTGGGCTTCATCGGCATTGAATTTAGAAGAATGGAACTTGAAAGGTTCCTAAAACTTAAGATAAGATTTTTTGGGAATTTATGGTTATCAAATATCACTTAGAAACGCATGCATTTTGATTAATTATAGTTGTTACCCGCGATTTCACCCGAGTTCCCGTTATAAAAATGTAAATAATCGGGATAAAAACTAACCTATCTTTTTACTTGGAATAAATCAAAAATTTTGAAAAAAGAAAACTTTAAGATCGGATAAGTAGTTTTGGAGTTCATCGCGGACCAACACCCGTGACACGGGAATTCTATATATTAAGATTTGTAGACTAAGACTGAACATAGTTAAAAAAATACATAATTTAAAAAAACACAATCGCAATATGGTAATTGACGTGAATCATTGTAATATTCGAACCCACGACCATACCGATGGAATTCGATATTACTTAGCTATCGACGGACCACAAAAAATGTTTAAGTGATTACACGAAAGGTCACTCACCTTTTTAAGCCAACCCTCCAATAGGATGAAAATATATACAGAGTAGTAGGAAAATGATAAAAATACAATCGTATTTCTAAGATATTTCACTGTATTATCTTATGCAAAATATTACGCAGTGTCCACGTACTACCTCTACGAAGCTACGTCATAGCACTCGTAGCCAGTTCGTAGTCTGTTTATATTTTTGGAAACAAACGATGGAGGTTGAGAAATCAGTTTTTTATTTATTCATAACTAGCTTTTCCGCGCGGTTTCGCCCGCGTTTCCGGGATAAAATATAGCCCATGTTACTCAGGGATAATGTAGCATTCTAATGGTGAAAGAAATTTTGAAATCGGGCCAGTAGTTTTTGAGTTTATTCGTTACAAACATACAAAAATAATTTTCCTCTTTATAATATTATACGTATATTAGTATGATGATGAAATAATTGAAACTGGCAAATTAGGGTATGTGGTTACCGTCGTCTATGAGCATTAGCATTTACAAAGCCTAGAGGGCTGCTGGCTCTCGAGAAATGGGGAAATGTAATTCAGATTTCTTCATTTTAATTGATTTAGATAACCATTAATGTTATCAAAGCAACACTGCACAAAAGCACACCTAGAGTTCGTTTTCCACAACAATGTTATAAAAAGCAGTACCAAGCTAATAAAACGATCCCTCGCACCCCACAGTTCTCTGGCCACCCCTTGAAACAACAGTATTTCGATACCACCGCACAACAGCCTGCGTAGTGCCGACCGACCCTTGGGAACCTTTTCAAATGGTCTGAATAAAAAAACAACACCGACAAACACTGGATAACTGATGAAGCTGGAAACATTTAAAGAATAGATGGACATAACGTTTATGCAACCGCTTACTAAAAAAAAACCGGACAAGTGCGAGTCGGTTTCGCGCACCGAGGGTTCCGTAAAAACTTATATGTAGGTATGTAAATAGTTAGTCCATCATGGGAATCTTAACGATAAGACATGGATTGAGGAACTAACTTACCTTTTTGTTGGAAAACTATTGTCCTCATACATCGACTTAAGCCGCGGTCAGTTTACCAATTGCAAATAAGTTTAAACAAAAAATACCAACAAAATTACGGTTTTCGGATTTATTCCTTTACTTGTGCTATAAGACAATGCTTCTTGCTAAATTTCATGATTCTAGGTCAACGGAAAGTACCCTATAGGTTTTGATTCCCTTGCGAGTAGTTGCTAGTCTAAAAATGTGCGGCGTAAACAGCCATATCTTTTAATTGAGTTGACTTAGAAGTTTGATTTTTTCACAGCGCCAAGAGATTGCAGAGTTGAGTATTTGATATTAATTTCACCTTGACGCACGCAGCTCCACGCGTTCCTGAGAAAAATGTCTTGACAGACAGATAGACAGACAGACAACCAAGGGTCCTATAAGGGTTCCTTTTTTCCTTTTGAGGTACGGAACCCTGAAAAACAACAATTACTTGATGAAAAATAAACGCATCAACACAAAACCACTGAGCACCTATTGGTGTTCCACTTGAGGACCAGAATCACTAACCATGGCGTGACTGATGTCAAACACAAATCCTATAGTAAAAAAAAAACATTCAGAACAAAAAATGTATTTTTAATCAAAAAAAAATGTAAAAGCACTAACTACTCATCGTCTTTCTGTCCTGTTCCCAAACATTTGAGGTCGGCGCAATACATACTCTTCTTACATCCGTCATATCTGCATTAACTCCTTTATTTTAGGGTCCGTAGCCAAATGGCAAAAATCGGAACCCTTATAGATGCGTCATGTCTGTCTGTCTGTCTGTCTGTCTGTCTGTCTGTCTGTCTGTCTGTCTGTCTGTCTGTCTGTCTGTCTGTCTGTCTGTCTGTCTGTCTGTCTGTCTGTCTGTCTGTCTGTCTGTCTGTCTGTCTGTCTGTCTGTCTGTCTGTCTGTCTGTCTGTCTGTCTGTCTGTCTGTCTGTCTGTCTGTCTGTCTGTCTGTCTGTCTGTCTGTCTGTCTGTCTGTCTGTCTGTCTGTCTGTCTGTCTGTCTGTCTGTCTGTCTGTCTGTCTGTCTGTCTGTCTGTCTGTCCGTCCGTATGTCACAGTCACTTTTTTCCGAAACTATAAGAGCTATACTGTCGAAACTTGGTAAGTAGATGTATTCTCTAAATTGTATGAGCGCCCATACAACTCAGAGGTCTTTTTTAATTGGCGTAACTATGTGTGTATAGGGACACCCTTTAATTATTAACATTTTTATTTTTTAGAATTTTTCCTTTATTTGTGCTGTAAGACCTTGCTTCTTGCCATATTTTTTTTAATATTTGAGTTGATTGAATGAAAGGTCAGGTCCCAGAATGTCCCAGAAACCAATTTTCGGTGGAAGTTTGCATGGTAATGTACATTATATATATTTTTTAGTTTTATCATTCTCTTATTTTAGAAGTTACAGGGGGGGGACACATTTTAGCACTTTGGAAGTGTCTCTCGCGCAAACTATTCAGTTTAGAAAAAAAAAAAAATTAGAAATCTCGATATCATTTTTAAAGACCTATCCATAGATACCCCACACTTATGGGTTAGATGAAAAAAAATGTTGAGTTTCTGTTCTAAGTATGGGGAACCCCCAAAATTCATTGTTTTTTTTTCTATTTTTGTGTGAAAATCTTAATGCGGTTTACAGAATACATCTACTTACCAAGTTTCAACAGTATAGTTCTTATAGTTTCGGAAAAAAGTGGCTGTGACTTACGGACGGACAGACAGACAGACATGACGAATATATAAGGGTTCCGTTTTTTGCCATTTGGCTACGGAACCCTAAAAACGGATAATTTTAAAACAGTACCTATAAATCTATATTTATAAAAATCAATTGCCGTGCGTCAGTCTCACGAAAACTCGAAAATGGCTACTGATCTGAATAGTTTTGTTATATTCGCTCTAATACATTGGCGGTTTAAAAAATATATGTTAAAACCCAAAGAAACAGCCGAAATAATCGAAATTATTTCAAAACGTACACGATGCGACCAATATTATCTATTAATAAATATTAGCTGAAGGATGGAGGCACAATATTTATTTACCTTACTAGACGATCATTAAACATTTTCCCATCGTTGGATATATTTAAATGGAGTCGAAATAACTTCCCTAATTTAAAAAGCGCTGCCTTCAAATTAGAAGTGCTATTACATCAAGGGATGAAGATTGCGTCGGAAATGGAGAAACCTCTCAACGGTTATAATTGATTCCGCCCCACGACTTTACTCGCGTTCCAAACAGACCAGCGTCCTTACTTATAAAACGCTTTTTAACTAATATGCTGATTAAATAATCGCGTAAATAACGTCACACGGAACCCTCTACAAGCGAGTTCAGGCCGAACTTAACCGTGTTATAAATCAAATCAAAACTAATATATTCAGTTTAGACCCTAATAAGGCACTTATGAACGTTATAATACAATGAATGGTTAGATATGCCTACAAAACTTGGAAATAAAGCAACCTAACTGAAAAGAAGATCAAGCCATCAGCTGTCCAGACCTCTTGACAACACTATTGTATAATAAGCCCTGTAGTCAAACAATATAAGAATCCTACGCAAAGACGCGACTCACGTGCCGGTGACGTCAGCATTATTATTATTTTATTTATTTTTTCTCTTTCTTTATATTACGATCTAGCCTTTCTAGGCTAATGAGTAATTTCTATTTATCCTAATCTTATACATGCGTCAGCATTATGACATCATTTCCCGGAGATCAACCCACCGCGATCATTAGAAGTCGTAAATTGAACCGCCGTCTTTTATGATCTAGTTGTACAACTTAGCGTAGCGAACAGGTTAGTTTCTATCAGGCGTAAGCAGTTTATATTTACCTGAAATCAAAGCTCGTAACCTGTAACTGTAACCCTCAGCTCGATATTGATGCAAAATATTTACTGGATCAGCTAGCTAAGGGTAATATTTCTCGTTACAGAAGTATTAGGTATTCTCAGGAGGAAAATTTCCTATAACCTCCTCTAGATTGTAGACTATCTCTATGTCAAATTATACAGTAATTGAATAGTCGAAAGCTTGAGGTGTCAGTCCCACAGCGAACGACTGGAGAATTAAACTCTCTTGGAGCATTCGCTTTGTCTCGCCGCTTGTGTGTATATTCGGTAGGTCTGAGAATCGGTCGTAGGCTATTTTTTTATACCGGGTGAAACTCGGGGGACAGCTAGTAATAAATAAAATGTGTAAATTGTACTTTATACTTATAAGTACGTAACTAATTTTAAAAAATATATAAAATACAAACACATAAGATTGTAACAAGTGTAAAATCAAAAATACTAATACTTATTTTAATTTCACATATTTTCTTTCATTCACCTTTATAAGAATTATAATTTTTGTAATTAAGTTTTTTTTTTTTCAATTAAGTAATGGAACGATTTAAATTCAGCTCAACATAAAAATATAAAACAGACCGCAGATTTTCATTATTCAAATGAAGAGGCAATAAAGCTTTCACCACTCACCTGTAAAATGGTGAACAAAGATCTCAAATAACGCGTAATAAAAACAATATGTACAACATATTAATTTACGACTGTCGTAAAGTGATTTTATTGCGTTCACATCGTTTTAATGGCAGTTATTTATTGACCTATTATTAATTCGGAAATCATCGATAACGGTACATCATTATTAAAACATGAAATGTAACCATTAAATTGAACGCTCTATTAATGACGCAACAATAATTTGAGTTGTATATGTTTTTTTTCTTAATTTAAAGGTTTTATCAGGTGTCGCCCATAATCCAGATGCTCGTTTCTACGTTATTATATGTATAGATATGCTGGCGATAAAGATTATAATATGCTATAAAAAAAACCATCACTAATGTCATTGTGTGAACCGCACGAGATAAAAGTGTTTCACATTGCGTGGTACACACGTCTATTCTATTCCACGAGCGAATTTACACCGTATATCTAACATCACAAAGTTTAAATTAGAAAGACACACCCACGTACACTGCATTTTGATTTGTTACTCTTAACGGTGTTTATTCGATTGATGCTCGCCGTACACAGTGGAAATCTACTATAAGGCGAGCGATTTCTATAGCTACATTTTCCTCGCATACTCGTAATGGTATGCGAGTGAAAACACACTAACCGTATGATATGCACTTAATATGCAAATGGAAAGCTTTAGATTGGCCAACATAGCCTACAAAGGAAACAAACTTAATTTAAGGCGATGATAGCTCAGTGATAGTGACGTCGGACGCCGCGGCGAAGGTCGTGGGTTCGAATCCTACAATGAGCTTGAGCTTTCGGTGAAGGAAAACATCGTGAGGAAACCATAGCACGGTGGTAGGGTACTTTGTAGTACCCGCCTGGCTGGCTACCACCCTCAAGTTGAAAATCTGTCGCTAAACACCTATTGGTGTGTTCCGACAGCTGCACTTGAGAGCCAGTTCCTTCTAGGCTTTGTGTGCTTACCACCTTCGGCCACACCATCACATACAATAGCGAGATTGTAGTCAAACACAAGCCTATACAAAGTAAAAAAAAAAATACCATTGACAAGTACCACTTAAACAATGTAAAAAATCCGTAAACAACCATAAAACTCGACACTGGAACACGCCTAAAGCCGTACATTCACACTGCGTCACTGTAGTCGAGCATTAGCAATGACGTTCCGTTACGCGAGTCTGGCTGGCCAGTCGCAGTAATCAATAATTCAGGGCCCGGGACACCGGCGCAGGCGGTTTGCACTCCCAGGATTCACATTATACACATACGGTTAGAATGTGGCCGGCTTTACGGACATGTTTAAAGGCAATTCTATAGTTTGTGGCCTGTAGATAAGGTTCATTATTTAAGAAGAGACCTCATTAATATTGGTTTTGACTTTTGATGCGGCTTGGCATCAAGGCACAAATAAAGTAGCGACACGCTATGATGTCTGTTTTGACAGCTTATATCCGTACATGTGCCAAAAAGCGACAAGCATAGAGACAAGAACTTTTGACAGAAATGCATTTGACACCATTTGCTATTGCATTTGTTAATCTTCATATGAACAAATATCAGATTTAAACGTTTAAGTTCATTAAAACAAAATAATAATATGTGTCTAGACTAGCCGGGAATGGAGTCTACACCAGACGCAGCGCGTTCCAAGCACCTGAAATATATCTGAAACGTGCCGGGGGGACCGATATACAAACTGTTGGTAACTAATATTTGGCCAATAACTGTGACAAGCGCCAATACAAACGTTTGTATTGGACAGATTGATTATGTTGCAACGCTTCTCTGAACTTTATTTGGATTTGGAAATACCTGTGGGATTGCCAATGTGTTGCCGACCTATATAAAGCCTAGAAGGCTTTTGGCTCTAAAGTGCAACTGCCGGAACACACCAATAGGTACTTGGCGACAGATCTTCAACACCCACTACATCCTACCACCGTGCAAAATAGCATCAGCATATAAAATATAATCATAGCATCATAAAAGTCTCTCGTTTCAATCCAATTAATTAACAAATTCGTAGTTGATGCATTGCATAAAATCTGCTCTTCTGTTTAATGGGTAATGACGAAAGAGTCCTAAGGAAAACTAGATTTCAATTGTGAGATAAACATTGGTCGTAACTTACTTGTCAACATTGGTATAGTTGGGCCAATATGTAGCATTCATGGTTATAGTTTCCTTATGTTATGCAGGTGCTTGGACGCAGACACGATTGTTGCACACAGGGAGGGGGATGTTTTATTCAAATGGTATGAAATGATATACGATCATTAAGGGGGTAGTTTGTACGGGCATGATATTTTACATCTATTACACTTGTGGATTGTGGTTGGAAGAATGATGGGCTGCATTTGTATGGGTATGAAGTTTCAAAGAACTCTTTATTTGAGCTTGCGCCACTAATTGAGCGGTTTGAAAGACTTTCTATAGAAAAACTGGCAATTAAATTATGTTATATGCAACACCGTTGAGTAATATTGCTCCGGTGGCGTTTTTAGACGCTGCAATTCTATGACGTGTATAAACTGGTTTAAGCTGGTTAAATATAAAAATCTATCCCTTATCCAATGTCTAAAACTCACAAGTCAAATAAACGGGAACTCTCTTCGAGACAGGAAAGTTACAAAGTTGACAAATTTAGGGACATTATCGACTGCCATTTGATCGTCTGGCATTTGAGCAGGCCGGGGACTTGGCAGTGGTGAGATCAAGTCAAGGTAGCCACATTCTATCGTCTAGACTTCTGGCGCCAAATATATCACGTTCACTTAAGAAAGAAAATATTTTCCCGCATTAAAAATAACATTTCATTTGAATGAAACTAATAGTCTTATAAATTTGTTTCCCTTATTTCGGGAAGGCAAATGGTTTTAGCCCATACAGCCTAATCATGTATAGTATTTCGTCTTTGTTTCAAATCAATAATTATGTCTGATATCCAATTAATATTAGTCGCGACAATCCGTTCAGAAACTAGACGAACTAATCTAGTGCTATGAACTTAGTTAATACTTTTTTATGTTCGAAATTCAAAACATTTTTTTTGTGGAAAGAAAATGAAAGCATCATTGGACATTTAGGACCTCAGGGGGATTGTCAATGTGTTGTGGGGAGCTATTTATATATGCTATGGTCCGCAATAGGAATATCCAAGGTCCATTCTAATAATAATTCAAATTAAAGAACATCATTAATATATATATATATATTTTTACTTTGTATAGGCTTGTGTTTGACTACAATCATACTATTGTAAGTGATGATGTGGCCGAAGGTGGTAAGCACACAAAGCCTAGAAGGAACTGGCTCTCAAGTGCAGCTGTCGGAACACACCAATAGGTGTTTGGCGACAAATTTTCAACTTGAGGGTGGTAGCCAGCCAGGCGGGTACTACAAAGTACCCTACCACCGTGCTATGGTTTCCTCACGATGTTTTCCTTCACCGAAAGCTCAAGCTCATTGTAGGATTCGAACCCACGACCTTCGCCGCGGCGTCCGACGTCACTACCACTGAGCTATCATCGCCTTAAATATATCTAATATATCTTCTCATAGAACAATAGTAACTACAAAATCCATCTAAAAACTTTTCACATAAAAAACAACGCTCTTTTTCAATAAAAGAAAAGTATAAAGAACCAACTCCCTTAACTCTTACGAACAGGCGGCGAGTTAAATATTCATCAAGAACTCAGTCGGTGGGCGTCTGGCCTTCTGACATTTAGCTCTAACTGCAGGATTAAATAACGGTAACTTACGTTTGTTTCTACGGCTCTATTAAGTAACTGTTGTTTCAATCAGTTACAAAAGAACACCTTATTGGTATATATGAGTAAATTAATTACAATGAATATGCCAAGTATTTCTGAAATAAAATTATTATTATTTATACAGCATCAGATGTCTATTTTGTGATTATTATAAAGTATAGTTGCTTTAGTAAAATAATGGCAATGCAGGTAGTAGAACTCTTAGTGCAGAGTTCGCCCGGGGAAGTACTACCACCATATCTAATTCCGCCGTGAAATAGTAATGCACTTGTTTTACTGTGTTTCGGTTAGGAGGGTATGGGAGCCGGTGAAATTACAGGCACAGGAGACGTTGCCCGTGGTGTTATGAGCGTCTATAGGCTACGGTAACCACTTACCATCAGGTGGGCCGTAAGCTTGTTTGCTACCTAAGTAGTATCTAAAAATAATAAATTCATATACTTTTATTTTGTAACAGCCTATATTATCACTAATTACAATATTAATTATTAAAAAAAAAATATAAATCACCATCAATGTCGAGTAGCTTAAAACTTCTACTAATACTGACGTGCTTCAAACTAGGCCTTTATTTATTAATTTATAAATTTCAATTGCAATCAGTTTGCAATTGAACATGTCAGTATGTTAATAAATATTCGCATAGCTAACATATTCAACCTGTTTCAAATGTTAACTGATTGCAACAAATTTAAGTAATTCACGTATTCTCGCTCGTGAGTTACAATATCGGAAGTTGAACGTTAGTTATTGTTATACAATAAAAATACGAACACGATCCTTGAACTTTCATTTATTTTGTTGACAATTTGTTTTATTTATTTATTTATTTCTTAGGACATCCAACAGCTACTTAGAACTATACATGTTTAATGTTGATATAACAAAAAATCCAAAGCCAATAACAGGATACCACAACATGATAAAAACAAATTAAAAAGAATACACAGAGCAGAGTATAAATATAAAAGAAGTCGATAGTAGTATTATAATTTTGATTGTGTCGGTGTTTGTGTAAGTGTATGTATGGTGCGTGTGATGTGGATGATGTGTACTGAGATAGAGATTTGCGTGTCTGTGAGTAAAAATACCTACAGAGATAACATTTTTATTATTTTAGATTTAAAAGCGTGTTTTGTGCATGAATATATATCAATATCGCTAAATATTTTTTTTAATATTTACACAACAGTAAAAGTTCAAATATAACTCTGGGTTATTTACTTTATTTGGAGGAGTTTATACCAATAAACGTATTTATGTTGCATTTAGTATTTGAGCTGTATTAAAAAAGGAATTATTTAGTGTAGGCATGTAGATCCACTAAGGAAGGATTTTAGGAAATTCAACCCCTAAGTGGGTAAAAAGGGTACGCGGGTGAAACCGCGGGGCGGAAGGCTAGTATTATGTATATAAAACGGGTGCTAGACGTACCTACTTAAAATAATTTTAAAAAGTCTTACCACTCATCAGTATAAAACAACTTGGGTTGGAACCACAGAGGAACCACCTTCAAAAACTAACATCAATTATAACTCAGTACCCTATAAAAGGTGAGCTAGGTAGGGCTTTCAGTGAACGAAAACATCGTGAGTAACGGCCTGACCATATTAATGGACGAAAAGGCGGGCAAAAACGTGTAAATAATAAATAAATGTGGACACCACACACTACCATCTGATATAGGTACACTCGCGTAAGTGACACGTTCCCTGTCACCCCCTTGTTATGTACCTGAGTACGTTATGATTATGAATTTATCAGTTGTTATATAAACTTGAGGGTCGCGTCTTGTTCTTGATAGGATCTAACCGAATAGGTCTACAACTAAAATGAGTTGGAACAGGTTTCGAAGCAATATTTAGTTTGAGTTTATACTACAAACTTTTTGGAAGTTCCTTTGCGCCAATTGCGCCGCTTGCGGTGTGACTGACAGAAATTGTCACGTAAGGAGAAAGCGTTACGGATGCGACACTAGTTATGCCCCCTCCATGCGACTTTCTCTCTCTGTCTGTCTCTTTCTTTTATACAGGGTGATTTTGTTATCACTGGCAATACTTGTAGGGGTGGAAGTACTCATCAATGTGAACAACTTTTATTATAGAGTTTAGTTTAGACTTTTAATATACCACTATAAGAGTGCTTGTGAATTGTATAAAAGACGGAGGTGACGTCATCCGTTATTTTGTAATGGTGATTCAAGAATAAAAATGATTTTGTTGAATTTCGTTCCTGGTCGTCCCCCAACCGCACATTCCTTTTTTTTTACTAAGATGATGATAGTAAGAGGGTTAAATAGGTTCCAGGTATCAAATGGAACACGCCGGCAGTGAAGAACACATTTTATTTCACTTATTGATAGTTGTTTATGATTTCAATTAGAGGGCGGTAGCCAGCCAGGCGGGTAATGTAAAATACTTTACCCGCCTGGCTCATAGGATTCGACTCCACGACCTTCGCCACTGCATTCGACGTTACCATTGAGCTATCATCGAATACCTTAAAACCTCTTCGTATATTCATACATCAAAGTAATGCTAAAATTACAATGCCGATATAACTCCAAAGTAGTTTCCAGTGAGTGAGTGACAACTCAAAATTCAACCCTCGACGCGACCGTAAAGTGCACTCATTGATCTTTTGGAAGGTTCTAGAAGCAATGACGTCACGTCCCACGACCGAGCACCGACGGGAATATTTGTAGTCTTACAACTTATCTCATACTTTTTATATGAGATATGTTTTTATTATTAAAACCTAATTCATTTCTTCATTTTAATCATTTCATTATTTTTATTTTATTTTAATAGGTTGGGGGAAAAGTTTCTTCGCATTTTTTGAGAAAATTCATAACATTTTTATTTGTTTGATAACTTTTTGCCATCTTGTAGGTAGGGACATGATCCATTGCTAAAGAAATTTTGGGACTTCTGATCAAAATACTGCGACAAGTGGTTTTGGCAGTCCTCTCGTGATGTTAACCTGATACTGCCTAAAGAATTCTGAAGAGACCGAAACTGGTGGAAATCTGAAGGTGCAAGGTCAGGACTATACGGCGGATGCATTAATACCTCACAGCCAAACTCTCTTAATTTTTGCTGAGTGGCTAAAGATGTGTGAGGTCTAGCGTTATCATGATGAAAATCCACACCCCTTCTGTTGATTAATTCCGGCCGCTTTCTCTCAACTTCTTGCTTTAATCTCATCAGTTGTTCGCAGTAGAGTTCAGAATCGATGGTCCTGCCTGGTGGTAACAGCTCATAATGAATAATGCCTTTCCAATCCCATCACACACACAGCATCACCTTGTTGCGAGTTAACCCGGGTTTCGCCACAGTCTGTGAAGCCTGACCGGCCTGTGACCACGACCTTTTTACAAGATCCACTTTTCATCACCAGTTATCAGCTTCTTCAAAAATGGTTCGGTTTCAATACGTCGTAATAAAGAATCACAAATGAGTACACGGTTCATTAGGTTTCTTTCAGTGAGCTCGTGAGGTACCCAAATATCGAGCTTTTTTGTGTACCCAGTTTTTTCCAAATGCGCCAAAAATGTTTTGTGGTCAATTCCCAGTTCTTCAGCTACGTCGTAACTACTGATATCCCGATCATGCTCCACTTTTTCAAAAATGGCATCCATTTTATCCGTAATAGGGCGACCAGAGCGTCGTGCATCTTTGACATCAAAATTTCCGGATTGAAAACGCTTCAACCAAATTTGTGCTACTCTCACAGACACTGCACTAGATCCATAAACATCGCAAATTTTTTTCGCGGCCTGCGTTGCATTTTTACCTTTTTTGTAGTAAAATTTAAAAACGTATCGAATTTCTTCATTAGATTCACTCATCTTGACGGTACGAAAAGCAATTGAAAATCACACATTTTCCTAATTTGAATTTGGAATTATGTTCTTTAAAATTAAAACTTTCAATGATACCAAAACCAGCCAGATACAAATAGTATAGCCAAAAAGATTTTATTACAAGTTCATACATACTATAACTAACTTTTTCCCCAACCTAATATTACGGCAACAAACAATCTATGTTGTATTGTATTACATCTTCTAATAACGATCCGGTTTTTGTTTGAAATTGGTTACCAGATTTTTATTTTTATTCATTTTTTCATATTCCAAGGAGAACAAATATCGTACAATCACAAGCATATTCTTTTAATGTACTGATTGAAAATATATTACGAACATAGTATTTTCGAACCACTATTATAATATAGTACGTGTTATCTCAAAGTTGAAAAATGCTTTCGAATTTAAACTGCACCACCTACCACAGGTCTATATAAAAAAAGTAATTACACCATCTCGTAACAGCCATAAATATAACCAGGGTACAATATCCTCATCTTTATGCCGTTGGGTCTTTCTTCACAATGTCACTTTTAGTAACCAGAATATGACAAAGGTTCTCCCTAAAGGGTTTCACTGACAGCGACCGGATGAATGATGGTGCTTGTTTTTGGCCTCCAAAGGTTTTTATCTGTGGTCTTGAAATACCCTATTCAGTTAATTTGAAATTAAGTATTATACACTTCTGGATACATCTATTGGCCCACCTTGTATTTTCAGTTTCGTTTGGTCCTAGCTAAAATTTTATATTAGGTCGAGCAAAAAGTTTTTATGCAGTTTTGAACCTGGCACATTCACAATTTCATTCAATAGTCTTTTTTTGAATTTCGAACACAGAATTTAAAGAAACAAAAGACAATTTGGAGCCTGTTTGTTGATATCAAACAATCGAATACTAAGAAAACTTGGTTTTATTGGTTTACTTGGATTTAATTCTTGAAAAAGTGATTGATATCTTTGGTTTTGCAACAAACATTACTTATTCTTAACATTAAGGTGAGGTTCTATCAATAATCTATGGATACTTCACCTGAAGTCGCCGCCCAAGCTGTGGCACTTATTCAGGCCGGACACAGCCAAAGAAACGTGAGTGCTCAACTTAATTTAAGTCGATCTGCGGTCCGAAATGTTTATCGGAGGTACCTAGAGACTGGCGGCTTTGTTCGTCGCCAAGGAAGGCCACGATCTCGGGTCACAACTGAAAGGCAGGATCGATTCATCGTGACGACCAGCTTGAGAAATCGTCACCTTACCTCCATTGAGATACAAAACCAACTTCGCGACTTCCACGGAGTATCTGTGAGCGCTCGAACTGTTCGGAGAAGGTTAAAAGAACGCGATATGGTACCACACAAGCCAGCTAATGGGCCCAAACTAACGCGAGCCCACCGAACAGCGCGCCTTCATTTCGCACGCAGTCATTTAAATTGGACACAGCAAGATTGGAGCCGTGTACTCTTTTCTGATGAGTCTAAAATTGTGTTACATGGCAATGATGGAAGGAAGAAGGTCTACCGACGTAAGGGAGAGCGTTTCGCACAATGCTGCTTTGAAGAGAGGGTTGCTTATGGCGGTGGCTCATGGACTGTCTGGGGCGGTATATCCGCGAGCGGCAAAACTCAACTTGAGGTTGTTACAGGACCACGGCTGCCAACATTAAATGCTGAAAGGTACATTCGTGAGTGCTTAGAACCTCACGTGATACCATACGCGGATTATGTGGGCCCAAATTTCCTTTTTATGCATGATAATGCAAGAGCCCATGCGGCCGGCATCGTCAGGGAATATCTTCGGGATGTGAACATCACAGTTATGGACTGGCCAGCCAGAAGCCCAGACATGAACCCCATTGAGCACATGTGGGACGAGCTAAAAAGACGTGTTAGGGCTCGTCAGCCAGTTGCCCAGACGATGCAGGAGTTGAAAACTGCCATAGAAGAGGAATGGGAGATGATCCCTCAAAATTTCATAGAGCGGTTGATAAACTCTATGCCTAATCGTATGAGAGCTGTGGTAGATGCCCATGGAGGCAACACGCGTTATTAAATTAAACCTATATTTGATAAAACATGTTTTTTATTCAAAAATCAATTGCCTTTAACAAGGCGCATATCCGACTTGTTAGGCGTAGGTCCATGTCGTATGGTATTCTGAATTCAAATTTAAAACAATACGATCGAAAAAGATGGTAAAATGAATCAGGTTTAAAACTGCATCAACAGTTTTTGTTCAATCTAGCAATCATGTTTCGGTAGGGGCCATCGAAACCTAAATTCTAAGGTGGGCCAATAGATGTGTCCAGAAGTGTATTATTGAAAATATGTTCAAGTGTTAGTGAGCCCAATCAAGTATTTAGACTAGTATTGATAAGAATATAGTAAGATGTTATTAAAAAAAACAGGGACATTGATGACAGCATGGCCGTCACACGTCACACCAAGTCAGCATTCAAGGAATCCTAACTAATATTATAAATCGTGAGTATGTTCGTTTGTTACCTTTCACGCCTAAGCCGTTGAACCGATCGCGATGAAAGGTAACCTAATAAACTTAAACTTGCGTTCTACGCTTTATAAAGGTCGGCAACACATTGACAATCCCACTGATATAGCTAATGTCCATAGGCGACGGTAGCCACTTACCATTAGGTGGACGATAGCTTGCTTACCAACCTTCTGACATAAATAAGTGTTACATACATTTTTTTTTTGGTGACTGTACTTTTTGTTGACTGTACTTGCATTGTCTTCCAATACACTAATGTATACCAAATATAAAGTCAATCCGACCACTGGAAGTGGGTGAAATTCGACTTGCAAGATTCCATCCGGACAAACATACATTGCAAGTTAATATAAAGCTTGTAAAAAGGAACTAGGCATATAGATTGCACTGCAAACTTGAGATATAATATACTGGGTGATTTTTTAGTCGTTGGTAAAACTTGCAGGGGTGTAAGTACTCATCAATATGAACAACTTTTACTATGGGACTAACTGTGAAATCACGAAAAAAATATCAGCTATTCCATACAAAAGTTCAATACCAATTCGACTAAAACGTATGAAACCACTGTTTTATTTTACGCTATATCTGAGTTGGTCCCATAGTTAAAGTTGTTCATATCGATGAGTACTTCCACTTCTACAAGTATTGCCAATGTCTAAAAAGTCATAAATGTGTATAAATTAGATGGGATTTGGAAAACCTTAGATCCTTTGGGAACGAGAGTAAACCCGCGGGCGGAAACTAGTTAATAATTTATTTTGAGCAAATAAAGCATTACTACATAATTCATGTCTTCAATAACGATTGTATATCAAACCGCGGTAGATATCGATTACGGAATTACACGACGCGTCAATTGCCAAAGCCGACGGGGGGCTCGATGGGAGTGAACTGCCATGTCACCGTCACTGTGCCCATTGTCGTGCGTCACACGATTTAACTGTAACTGCTAGTTCTATAAACTGACGTTGCGTAACAAACTCAATAATTCAAGAAGGCAGTCGGTCCACCTGGTGGTAAGTGGCTGACACCGTCGCATATACTTACTACATTAATACATATAAAAAGAAAAGTCCTGACTCACTCACTGACTGATATCATGGTTCAGCTCCTTCCCGAAATAAGACCGGATTTTTGTAATTCAACCCCAAAAGGGTAAAATAGGGGATTCCGCTAAAACCGGGGCAGTAAACTAGTTAGCAATACCAGGGGATTGCCAATTTGTTGCCGGCTCTCAAGTGTCAATGGAGGCCAAACAGGGAATCAACTTAGCATACAAATGGTCTATTTCTCAAAAGAATACATAGAACAAAACAGATGTTTTATATTGTAATGCAAATTATTTTACGTTGTATTACATTTTATGTCACAACTGATAATATAAAAAACGTCAGTATTGCTCAAATGACGGAAAATTATTTATATCTTTCAAATCATGTCGTACCCGACAATGGACCCAAGCATTGCCACATACCTGCAGGTGATCCGGGAGCCAGGGGAGCCGATTGCTCTCGTTAACCACGTTCGAAGTACTCCAGCATACATGTGTAATTATTTCGACAACTTCCCTCACAGTACCCAAGGGTACACATAAATCGAGACTTGGAGTAGTAAGTGTATGGGGGAAAACGAGACACTAATGAAGTCGTGTTCTGACGACTATTTGAAACAAAAATGTTAATTTGACGTTGTTGAAATTTGAAAACTAAGCTTTCATCATTTTTATTTTCAATAGGCTTCTATATAATTAAACTAGCTGTACCCCGCGGTTTTACCCGCGATGTAAAGTAGACTATTTCCTCCTCTAGTTCCCAGGCTTTCTCGACAATAATCTGAAATGGTAATAAATAGACAGACGAGAGTTACTTTTGGATTTGTTTTTTAATAAAAAAGGTAGACGTAATTTTTATGATTATAATAAGTTTATAAATTAATGGTTGAATTGAATGAGAAAATAACGAAGTAAAATACTTAATTTTCTGATTTTTAAAGGCATTCACAAACCACAGAAATATCCAATTTGGTTTTAAAAAGCTATTTCTTCCAAAACCAAATCCGATAAAATTTATCGGCGAACAATAAGAACGTAAAAACGTTAAGGACATCTTTCACACATCAATGAGGACGTAATCTCATAAACTCGATTTTCCTTCGGGGAATTTAATTTCTTGTGAGACGTTTTGATCCCATTTCTACATGGTCACCTTTTTTTATTAAAGCCGTAATTTTTAGGGGAAAAGGTAATATTAAAAATAAGTCGTATTATAACAAAAACTTTTTCCTAATGAATTTGGGTCGAAGGAATTTGAGGCGACTGGGAAAATGCTGAAAAAGTAGCATAAAAATTCGATATGAATAGAAAAGTCTATTTCTCAAGTGGGATGTTAGTGACGTCAAGTTAAAAAACAAACATTTAAGAGGTTATAACCAGGTAAACTTTGTAAGACAAAGCGACGATGAAAGCTGCTTCATATAAATGTCAGAACAGCCTAATTAACCTTCGCCGACTCATGACTAATTTTATATTTTAGGGTGTGTTGCTTCCCCCATTCTCCCCTCGCCGAAATGTGTTCTTTAATATAAATACCGTCGAAAACATGTCTTGTTTACACAACACTCGTCTATGATACTGTAGCCTTAATAGGAACGTGGCGGAGATGAATCAGCGAACTGGACAACAGAAAAATATCATGATAAAATTGACGTTAAAACGACACAACTATAAATAAATCAGATTTTTTGGTTATATTTACAACAAGGTCTCTTAAAAGGAATCTTGCCTTTCATCCTGAAGTTAACTAAAAAAAAACAGAGACACTATGAAGAGATAAGGATAGTTACATCAAATGCCATAAAAATATAGATCCGAACAACCTGGATACCTGATACCTGGTCAATAATTCAACAAACGTTTTATATAAAAACAGCTCTTTTTTTACGATCCCATAAAAAAGGTAACAAAGCCACTTTATAAAACATCTTATAACATTTTTTTCTTTCAAACTTTCGGTTTATTTATTTATCTATTTTACTATTTATTTATTTATTAGGTACACACCACAGTGACAATCATGACATAATTTAGCTTGAATAGATATTAATCTTTTTTCATTGTTTTATACCTACTCTTTTCTTAGCATTACGGGCAAGTAGCCCGTAATCTACTACCTACCATATCTGAAACAATTTTTTTTACAAACTAGTCAGTTGCGTTTAACCACTAAAATTTGCGTTAATGCTACTGGAGATAGTAAACCAAGTCTAGAATGAAGACTATAAGCCTCTTGGAAGTCTTACTCAACTAACAAAAGATATATATTTATCAGTAAATGTATTATACTTTAGGTAATATTTCACAAATCGCCACCCCCTCCGAAGGGCTGTAGCCGCACTAATTTGCAGTCAGCATAGCTCCCTAACTCCCTAACTCATACATTGTTCAAAGGAGGGTGACTACACGCGGATCATTGACTCAGGTGGGATAGATAATTCGTTGTTTTGTTCCTGTGTGTGCTCAAATTGTGCATTTTCAATATCCATTGATGCACAAATACTTTGTAGCTAATTGTTGAATGTTACTTAAAACTGATTTAATGTCGATCCGATATTTCTTATTTATATAGTAGTTGTCGCCCGCGGTTTCACGTACCGTGTATAAAAAGTAGCCAATATTCCTCTCCGTACCATAGGCTACTCGCGTGCCAAATTTCTTTGCGATCGGTTCAGCTATTGAGGCGTGAAAGCCTGTCACTATCTGGTCCTTAAACAGTCTCTTGAGCTGATTTAATTTCATCGCAAAGACATGGTTTACAGTTAAGGGCAGACTACGTATTGTAAGTAACTGTCAATCACTAATGAACACGATGATCGATGGTGTTCGTAGAAACCTAAACTGGTTTCTGTAACACCCGATCTATAAATCCTTTTGTAATTTTTCCCATAATGTAAAACCGATGCTACACAATTTATAAAATCAAAATGTAATATTCCTCACCGATTATCTTTCCTCGCATAAATAAATATTTGGATATTCCATGAAATAATGCGAATCGTAAATTGCTATCTGTTTTTATGTGCATAAATTATTTTGGATTTTATGTTCCTTTGTGTTTCAATGTTTTGTTCGGATGATTTCCGAGCTAAAAACTCAAATCATATCACAACGAACGGTTGGCGAGGTAAGTAAGAAAGATTTCTTCTCAGTTCCTGTTTGTTTATTACCACAGAGCTCTCCTTTCTTAGATAGAAATATTAATTTTACTCGTTTACATATTACTCGCTCAACTTACATGGGTGGGACTTATGGACTAACAATAGGCACGAGGCGGCCGAGAGTCCATCAATCAAGAATATAGGTAAACAAGTTTGTTTATTACTATAGATTAATATTTTTTCACAAGTCGAGATTGAGGTAAGTCTAATGTAACTTTGATACATTTTATTTGTTAAACTGATTGATATGTTATCTCTTATTATTTTTCTCGTGTTTTCGTTGTTGTTTTCTTATGGTTTATAAAAAAATGTACAAATTACTTATCATAGATTAGGGAGTCATAAACATAGGCTTTTCTCTTTCATATTATAGTGTTATTTCGCTAATTCTATGACAATTAATAACTTGACTCGCGATTCCTGGTATTCTATATATTTAGTTTAGTTTTAATTTTTGGGACGCACGTCCCATTTGTGAGCAATGTTGTTTGTAGAATATCTTGACATGACATTATCACAAAACTGATCACTTCCAATAATACCTTATATAAATTCTTCAATAATAACGTCACCAAATACTTCCATGCTAGTTCCCGAGGGATCTTATGTTTTCCAGGGATAAAAAGTAGCCTATAGCCTTCCAATTCGAACCATTAATTCCTGAGATTAGCGCGTTCAACCAAATAAACAAACTCTTCAAATTGTGACAATATATCAGCATTTATCGCGACAACCGCTGTTTCCTAAACCTAAACTAAAGCATATATTTATAGGTTTCAGTAAGATAAGGAGCGTTTACACAACAAAACTCCTAAAGCATTCTAAAAGTCATGTAAGATTGTTATCTACGTCTTAAATTCGCGGTCCATTTGTTGCAATAAATGTACCAAATGCAGTTTTATGATTGTCATATCTTTCTGATTCGTATCGTTCGAATTGCATTAGACAAATTGAATAGAAGGTAGGAGTATAAATTTTTTCGCGATAATAGAATAGTTTGTATACTCATGGCTGGCTACTACCCTCATGTTGAAAATCTATTGTCAAGCTACCGGTGTTTTCCGACAGTAGCACTTGAGAGCCAGTTCCGGCTCTATGTGCTTACCACCTTCGGCCAAATCTCATGGTATAAAAACAAAATGGCGCATTCAAAACTGGAGAAGGAAATCTTTTACGTATACAAAACAGGTAGTGTTTGTTCCGGGGAACTTGTCACGGCCTGTCCAAAGCCATCACGTTAATGTGTTTTAAAGCGGTGCACGTAAACGCCCCCCTTCCCTGAGGCACCCACCTTTTAGGTAGAAATGGGAATTTAGTGCGATTCGTGTAGCGGCTGTTTCTGTAAACGTAATACAGTTGGAACCTTTTGGTTTTGTCTGTGTGTTTGTGTTGTATTAAATTGCAAAATCTATATCTATACTAATATTATAAAGCTGAAGAGTTTGTTTGTTTGAACGTGCTAATCTCAGAAACTACTGGTTCGAATTGAAATTAAAAACTTATTTTGGTGTTGGATAGCCCATTTATCGAAGAAGGCTATAGGCTACTTTTTATCCCGCGAAAACATAAGATCCCTTGGGAACGCGGGTGAAACAGCGGGGCGGAAGCTAGTATGTAATAAATTTGTAGAACCAGCATGTCTGTACTTTTTTTAACGAAAACGGAGTGCGGATGATGTAGGAGTACCCAACAGAATGCAAAGGACTTTTTTGTTTTTCTTGTCTGTCTGTTTGAACATGAAATCCACAGGTTAATGCGGATTGGCTTGGCGTTTTGAAAAGGCTTTATTTCATCGTAATCGGGTGAAAGGAAGAAAGATGTAGATATTCTATAAAGTCTGCGCGAGCAAAGCCGCGGGCAAAAAGCTATCTTGAATAATATTACAGAAACCGTTGGTATGTATTAGGTATTTTTTTACATTTTGAAAATCCCAGTTTAATTAAAATTTCTTATCTACTTTCTTAGAAAAAAAAAACATAAGCAGCGGTGGATCCAGATAGCTACTATAGTAAGATAGGCGATAAAGTTTTTTTTAATGTGAATAATCCTGTAATTATAACACAAAACATGTCTTTGAAATGATACAGGGACTTCTATAAAACCCTATAGAACACCACACACGTAGAATACAAAAAAATAAAGCTAATACAAAGTACCTATGATAAATAGCAAACCGTAGCAAAGTGCTACGAGCGCGCTACGTGTCGCCGTAGCGGACGCTACGAACTTGTCCCACCAAACTTATCCGTGCGGAAAACGTGAAGTTCGTTTCATCTTTACGAGATTTAATTCTGGACTGAAATATAAATTGTTTTATAATCTTACGTGAGCTGTAAAATGTCCCTCGGGTAGATGCTTACCTGCAAAGAGAAATAACTATATAAGTACATAGAACATGACAAACATTTTGTGTGTATTATATTATTTGGCGCAGTTATATATTGCGATAAGGCTGCATTTCCATTGAAGCATATAATTTGTTTTATTTTTTTCTTCTCAGTTGATGGCTGACTTCCGAACTTGTGGTAACTTGAATAAATTTGACTATCATAAGTGCCCTCCTAGGGCCTAAACTGAATTAATAGCTTTGACTTAAACATGTGGTACATTTCAACCCATCAAATAGTTCAATAGAAAACATGGGTGACACTAAAATAAAATAAATAAATATTCTGGGACATTATTTCTCACACACGGCCATCTGACCCCAAAGTTCTGCTTACTTTGTACTATGGAAGCCGGATAACTGATACACTACTTTTCTTTTGTAAATATATACTTATATAGATAATTACACCCAAACTCACGACAAAAAAAATAAAAAAATCTATGTCTAAACGTAATAGTTCAAGTCCTAGGAAAAAAAATAAATGTAACAGTCTGTCTTAACTAAAACGTAGTAAGTTGTTAAATAAATTAAAAACAAAAAATGTTATCCTCTAGTATCGTTCTCTATTCATGGTATAGTTTGAGCAGTCATACTCACTAAAAGGTCCCTACTTGCGGCGGCGTCGTGTGGCGGGTCGCTCACTTCCCTACAATATGGCGAGGAGAGCGATGGCTGTCACATGCGTCAAACTTGTGAACAGGTGTCGCTTGCGGGGGCTGGTCAGCTTAAACTTTTACTATCGTGAGTGGAGAGCATTGCTATTGTGATATATTTATGTAAGTCATATCTATAGATTTAAGTATTAACAATAAGTGTAAAATTGTATTGAGATATTAATGTAATATTTATAATAACATAGATTTTAATAAAGTATAGAATATATATTGTGGTATGAATAAGATAAGTAGGTGTAACAAATTCAAACAATTATTGTAAAAAAAAAAAAACAAGATTATATTGTATTTGCGCGACAATATAGATGTTGTAAGATAACCAATAACAATAATATAATAATATAACTTAATCTAAAAAGAGTACGGACCACGAGTCTGTAGAATGTAGATTACTTTAAATAAAAAAAAATAAAAAAAACTCAGGACAAACAGACATGTTCATGCACACAAATGTCTGTCCTGAGTGGGAATAGAACCCACGACCTGAGCTGTAACCGTCACAATAAACAAACAAACATAACTTCTATAATTGTCCACAAACAATGTAAGTCGATAATGAACTATCGGCGTCGACAAGTATATAATTAAAGCCTTCCGTCAGGCCGTCAGCGTCGGCGCATCGATCGTGACTCGGCGATCAGTGACGTATATAACTTTTACATTGTCATAATGTACTGAATAATATAGGGTGTCCCTAGAAATATGGATCAAATCGAACAGTTGCACGGGGGATGTCATTGCCGGCGTTTAACTGAGTTTCTTGCCGGCTCTTCTCGGCAAAAGCAACCTTTCAAACCGAGCGTTCGAGTCACACTATTCATAAGTGCTTGTGAAGGCCTATTTGAATAAAAAAAAGTAATGTGCGATCGGGGGACCCCAGCCAGGAACGAAGTTCAACATAAACTGTTTTTTTTTTTAGGGTTCCGTACCCAAAGGGTAAAAACGGGACCCTATTACTAAGATATCGCTGTCTGTCCGTCCGTCTGTCTGTCTCCAGGCTGTATCTCAAGAACCGCGATAGCTAGACAGTTGAAATTTTCACAAATTATGTATTTCTGTTGCCGCTATAACAACAAATACTAAAAACAAAATAAAATAAATATTTAAGGGGGGCTCCCATACCTACATAGTATCGCCAATTAATAAAGACCTCTGAGTTGTATGGGCGCTCATACAATTTAAAGGTCTAGCTTAATTGGCACAAACCTCAAATAAGGTAAATAAATAAAATTGTGCATTTCCCGTGATGGACGAACGATGGAAGTTTGTACGGAACCCTCGGTGCCCGAGTCCAACTCGCACTTGGCCGGTTTTTATTTTTCTTTTTATTAAATTAAGCAGTTTCTAATTCTTGAGTCAAAATTGTAAAAATTGTAATAATCAGACAACGCAACTCACGTATGAATTAAAACAAATACAAAAAACACAAACTCTTATACATATAAGAAAAAGAGACAGACAGAGTGAGAAAGTCGCAAGGTGGAGGCATAACTGGTGACGTTACATCCGTAACGCTTTTTCATAACGTGACCATGTCTGTTAGCCAATTCCTACCGCACGCCGCGTAATGGAACATAGTTCTAATAAAATAATTTAACCCACAAGTTAGCCTCACTCAACGGCTAACCATCACAGGTAACAACTAAGTTCAGTCAATAGTAAAGTGAACTTCAAAGTGATTACGTAAGAAGCCAAACCGCTGAATTGAAGACAGCTAACTTCGTCCCTTCAACTTCTACTACACGTGCCCAAAACCTTGTTCACGAATAAAGATTGATATCTGTTTGTACTATTGCTGATATACTGGTATGGAAATGAGAGCATTTTACAATAAATTAAGTTACTAGTTGTCTCCTGCGGTTACACTCGCGTTCCCGGGAAAAAAGTAGCCTATATCCCTCGCCATACCATAGGCTATCTGATCTGCGTACCAAATATAAGGGCACTGTTATCCCGGTAAAACATAAGATCCCTCGGGATCGCGGGTAAAATCACGGGACCGAATCATTCAAACCGGCAACTACATAGTATTTTATAGTATATCGATAAACTAGCACACATCGTGTAAGGGGTACACTGACCATAAACAAAGTTAATGAGTGTTGTCGTAGCCCCTCTAAAGGTGTGCAAGGCGGCATTTGTTGTGGGATTACAGGTACCCCCACCTGCTCGTTGATCAATGAGAATTTATTACTCGAGTACTAGTGGAACTAGACGAAATGCAAGTGTGAAAATTAAACTGTTGAAATCCCGAACATACGGACATAAAGTCGTTGCATCGTCAAATATAATGCGGACAGAAAAGAAATGGAACTTGCTCACGGTGTCTTTGGTTCCTGACTACAATCTAGGGACTATCTTGGACAGAGTGAATAGGTTTCTTCTGGGTAACTGTGCTCGATATTAGGCTTCGTCTTCGTGCATGGACGGGTCAGAAGACAAACGCAAGCCCATTCAATTAAAAAATAAAAACAAATTGATTGCACCTTTAATTTATGTATTCCAAATTGACAGTCAAATGAGAGCCTATGAACTATTTAAATGTTATATTGCATCTAAATCCGTTCCGCCATTACCTTAATAATATCAGTACTAGGAATACATCGACTAATTTAAGATTTACAGCTTTTTATTGCCAGCTGCGAGTAACCAAATAAATATTTGACGATTATGAAATAGGAAATTTTGATAAAATATATTATGCAAGAAATCGAGAACAATAAGTAGTGTGAGATAGTGTTAGCGCAACAACAGTATAGACTCGTTAACAAGTCTAGTCTGGGAGCGGGAGTGGGCGTGGGCTTGGGCGCACCTGATACACCTGCATAAAGCCATCTTTAAACTATACGTAACTGCACTAGGTATAGAGATTATTTTGAACAACATTTTCGGCTATTATAGCATAGTAGTAGCCGTGGTTGTAGCGACGTAGAATTGTGGGAACGATTTGTCCAATAAAGATCAATACAAGTGCACGAGTGAAGTGAAATTAAATGAATGCGTGTATCGTGACTTTTCATGTTGTCTCAAATAGTCCACGAAAAGTTTTAGTACAACAGCCACCAATTTACTAAAAACCTGACTGACTTGACATATGTACACTAGATTTGGCTTTGGCCATCAGACATAATTATTGATTTAAAACAAAGAAGAAACACATGATTAGGATGTATATGCTAGAACCCTTTGCCTTACCGAAATAGAGGAAAACACAAAAAAAAAAACTGACAGCTGTCACCGGTACGTCATTTGAAAATATGAATTTTACATCTGATTCGACGTTTCCGTATATTTTAGATATTTTATACACTATTAAATCTTACACATTTAACTTAAATACAGGCATACGATACTACTAATTAACAAATCTATTAAAAGAAATTAGAGCTTAATAAGTCCCAAGTCCTGTAATGAATAAGCTGCAAAACAATATCGTTTCTATTCATAAAACTTTTGAATGGGAGTTATAAAATGGAAACAATACTCTTTTAATAGAGCATATTTAGGATCAGTACCAAGTTATCAACTCAACTTTATATTAAATGGTATTATATTATGTTTTATAATGTGAACTTAGACAGGCAGTTTTTTTTTTCAAGTATAATTATTTCAATACGACTTCTGTTTAGATTGAGAATATCTAATTCAGAGATGGAGTATTAAATGTTTAATGTTATTTAATATTTTAATGTAATTTACATAGATATAATGGAAAGTGGGTAATAAAATAATGTGGCATAAAAAATAAAGATTGTTTTATTTGTGAAAAAAGCAGCGGTAGACAGAGATAGCATACGACATTTGAATTTAGATTAATAAACGTAAAGACTTCTTGTTGTAAATTTGTTTTTATTTTGTATAGGCTGGTTTTTGACCACAATCACACCGATGTTGTTGAAGGTGGTAAGCACACAAAGCCTCAAAAGAACTGACTCTCAAGTGCAGCTGCTGGAACACACCGTTAGCTGCTTGGCAACAGGTTTTCATCTTGAGAGCGGTAGCCAACCGGGTACTACAAAGATCATACCGAGTGCTATGGTTTACTTGCGATGTTTTCCTTCACCGAAAGCTTCAAAGTCAAAATCAAAGCCATTTATTCAGTTTAAGCCCTAGGAAGAGTAGGAAGGCACTTATAAACGTCGAAACTACTGAAGTTACCACCGATTCGGAAGTCGCCTTCAACTGAGAAGAACCGGCAAGAAACTCAGCAAGGTTAAATTCTTTACATATTTCTTTTTTTTTTTTAGTCAATAGTTAGGCTTAGTCTTAGTCAATGCATTCGACGTCACTACCACAGCAATCATCGCCTTCAAATTCAAATTTTATCTTATATCGAATGACATTTCTAATATTAAAATTACCTTCCATAAATGTTTACAATAGACAAACATGGCGGTACATCAAACAAACGTACAAGCGACACGTATACGAACACGGCGAAATGTAAAGAATATATACACTACCGGTGCGTAGGTGAACAAATATATGCAAATGCCTATAGAACTATAGGTATGAGTACAAACAGCACGTAATGTCATTTTAATATTATTAAAGTCGTCACAATCTAATAAGTCCCTTTTTGACAGCCCAAATATAGACAAACTAGCTTACCACCCCGCGGTTTCACCCGCTAACCCCTATTTTGCTCCCTTAGGGGTGGAATTTTCAAAAATCCTTTCTTAGCGGATGCCTACATCATAATAGCTACCTGTATGCCAAATTTTAGCCCGATCCGTCCAGTGGGTTGAGCTGTGCGTTGATAGATCAGTCAGTCAGTCACCTTTTCCTTTTATATATACAGAAGAAGATATTGCGAGACTAAAAGAGATATATACTTGTCAAAATGGGCATAGTATTGTATTGGATACTGTCTTAAGATAATTCCGGTAAAGTTATGCTGTGAAGGAACGAGCCTAATGCGATATTTAGGAGGTCATATTTAATGAAGGTGTTAGAAAACTAGGGAGTGCAAGTAAGCGAATGGTTATACATTCATAAACTATCACAGTAAATCCTACTATTCTATTATCCTACAAATCCACTACTATCTTATTAAACCTACTAATATATCCTACTATTATAAATGTGAAAGTTTGGATGAATGGATGTTTGTTACTCAATCACGCCAGAACCGCTAAACGGATCTAGATGAAATTTAGCACAAAGATAGATTATAGTCTGGAAAAGCACATATGCTACTTCTTATCACGGGAAAACATAAGATCCCCCGGGAACGCGGGTGAAACCGCGGGGCGGAATTTAGTATTGCATTATTGATTATATTGCTTGCACAATAGATAACAGTAGATGACAGCTTAAATACATGAATTTTATGAATGCTATAATATACAAACCGGTAATATAATTTTGTAGCGTATAAGTGCATTTTTAGTTTTTAGCAGATGTTTATAAGAAATACATACAATTAGATTTGACCAAACGTCCATTTCTATTTTACACACTGCGTAGCGTTCGAATCGTATGTTCAATCCCTAACAAAGTTATGTGACGCTCAAACTCCAGGGTTGTATATGCTCCCTTCGCCCTGGGGACTTTGGGTACGTGATTATGTTGCCAACTGTTAAATATAATAATATGTGGTAGTCATAGTAACAAAACATACTATATGTCAATTATGCCACTTGATTCTCTTCTCATAATAAACTCAATTTCCTTTTATGCTAGAATGTATCTATTCACCGATGTCTTTTTTATTTATTTATTGTGATCTCGCCAAAAGGTCAGTAAAGGTCAGCTCGTTTTGGAAGTGCACGGAATTAATCTATGATTGATAGCAACTGCACTATAGCACTATACCGAAGCAATTTAAAACGATTATGTCATACTCCTTTTTTCATAGCTGCTGAGTTTCTTGCCGGCTCTTCTCAGTAAAAGCAACCTTCCGAACCGAGCGTTAGAGTCAGACTATTCATAAGTGCTTGTGAAGGCCTATTTGAATTAAAAATATTTTCATTTCATTTCATATTCGAAACCTCTTTCACTGCGAGGGCGTATCTCAACAATTTGTTATACCTCAGCCAAAATTTGTTCAAAATTATTTATTCCACCTACAAAAATACCTTGAGGAGCTAAAGAAAATACTAACAAGTTACAAAGGCGATGTATTGAGGGACTGAGGTATTTCTTTGATCTGCCTACGCATCAAAAACAAATTAGCAACGCCTTGGAAGTTACCTTGGAATTATAGGTAGACTCAAGTGGGCTATATTCAAAACATTTGAAAGCCTTCTTTGCTCCACAATAACATTCTGAGAATAACCGCGTTGAAGTTGTTTTTGATGATAAGAATTCGAACTCCTTTTAGGGTTCCGTACCTCAAAAGGTAAAAAAGGAACCCTTATAAGATCACTTTCTTATCCGCCTGTCCGTGTGTCACCACCGATTTTCTCAGGAACGGGTGGACCTAACAAGTTCAAATTTATACCAGATATCGAGGTTTATAGTCCCTATCAGTTGTATAAAAACCAAGGTCATGAGTCAACTTGATAAAAAGATATGGGCAAATTTAGATTTTCGCGAAAACTTGTAAGTGCCAAAATTTACCTTAATTTTCAGCTTTTTTTTATTTTTCGGATTTTTTCCTTTACTTTTAGCTAAAATTGACAATACTAGGTCAACCGGATGTACCCTGTAGGTTTTGGGTCGAAAACCTATATGGTAGTTCCCTTTAACCTAGAATCACGAAATTTGGCGAAAAGCACAAATAAAGGAAAAATCCAAAAAATAAAAAAGTTAAAAATTAAAGGTGTCCCCATACATACATAGTTGACGCCAATTAATATAGGCCTCTGAGTTGTATGGGCGCTCATACAATTTAGAGGTCTAGCTTAATTGGCACCAACCTCAAATAAGATAAATAAATAAAATTGTGCTATTGTGTGAAAGAAAATATTTTGGCGGTTAATGGGTAGGTACGGAACCCTCGGCGCACGAGTTCAACTCATACTTGCCCGTTTTTTTATACTTGAAAACGTTTTATAATGTCAGTTATAATTCAACGCAATAAATAAAGAGGATTGGACTGAAGTCTGGAAAAATCTTTAACGGTTAAAAAGGTGTTTTACATTTTATAGGCTTGTGTTTGACCACTGAATATGGTAAGTGATGATTTAGTCAAAGGTAGCCGGCCAGGCGGGCACCGTAAACTAATTTAGTTAAATAAAGAAAATATTTTCCATCACCCTCGAAATACCGTGAACTTACTTATCAATAATTTGCTAATTCTATTGGAAAGTTACTGCCAACAAATATCACTGAAAATCTATACAAATCTCAATTTTAAATTCCTATTCAACACAATGCAATTTCCTTAACATAAATAAAACAGCTAGACTGTGTTTGCGCAGTTGTGTCTTGTGGGGTACGATTTTAAACCATTTCGCATCTAAACGGTAAATACAGTGGAATGCACACGCCGGCTGTGCGGAGGGTGGAATGACACCTCAAATGAGGTTAATGGCACAATGTTTAGAGAGGGATGGTGTGTTTTTAGAACGAAGGGTCCGCTTAGTACCTGCCCATCCCTTGCTTTTGTTTAGAACTGATTGACTTCGATAAATTTCGAATACAACTCAATTAACTATTTGGATCGATGCTCCGTGCAATGTGGACGTGTGGAGTCATCAACATATTCTTGTAACAGGAAGTTCCTTAATAAATGGCGCATTAATACGATTTGAGCAAGACAATAGAAGGGAATGGCTAACACGTCTGAAGGGAAGGAAAGATAAAGCTTTTTTACAAGTTTCACAAACAAATTGAATTAAATGCAATTGTGAGTTTGTGTTACACTTAATATTTTTTACAACTTCTAATAGACTATCACTTAATTCTCAAAGAAAACCAAACAAATTTAAATGCCTACAATTTTTTTTCTTCACCGAAAGCTTAAGCACATTATAGGACTCGAACTGACCTTCGTCACGCCATTTGAGGTCACAACCACTGAGCTCATTCATCACTCATTTGTTAACAGAATAACTAAGAAACTCTGCATTGCGCCATACAACTGAAATTTTTTTTTTTTTATTACTAACTGAATGCAAAACTGGGCAAAGGCCTTATCTCCTCTCTTTTATTCTTTACTGGCTGTCCCCCGCGGTTTCACCCGCGTTCCCGAGAAAAAAGTTGCACATGTCCTTCTCCATACCATAGGCTGTCTGCGCACCAATTTTCATTGCGATTCGTTCAGCGGTTTAGGCGTGAAAAGGTAACAAACAAACTCACATTCTCATTTATCATATTAGTTAGGAAGATAAAGCACTAATCCTTTAAAAACGTGTCTATTTTGGTATCTTCATCTGAATCCGCGGTGTCGTCCAACGTTTTGTAGAACCCTCTTCAACAAGAAGTAAACTGCACTTGAGAGCAAAAATTTACAATCCTCCTGGTATAGCTCATGTCTATAGGCGACGGTAGCCACTTACCATCATCTGGACCGCATGCCTGCTTGATGAAAATCTTGTATTTATTATTACTAGTTAAAACCAAAATTATTAAATAAAAATATTGTCGTAATTTTAATGAAAAAAAAAACCTGAAATCGTACTTCATCACTACTAAGCATTAATTAAAACCATTAACAGCATAATCAGGTGTAAAATTTATTATTAAAAAAATAAAAAAGTATATAAAAATACATTACTTTTATTTTATTTATTTATGAAGTACAATTTCAGGTTTTTTTTTATTTTATCATTTTCGGAATACTTACGACCTATACTATCATCCCTCAAAAGGACCGTACTTCATTTATTAGGACCTTGTATAATATTATTTCCGGCTAGCTTAAATATCTCATTGATAAAGAAGTGTAGGCGTTTAGGTAAAAATCTTGAAAATAATGAAACGATCCAAAAGCCATAAAATGTTATATCATAATTTAAACCCACTTTAAAAGAAGCCACGCCATGCTTAAAGAATGTATTTAAAAGTATATATAAATCTTCCTTTATTCAAATAAGGTATAATTGGGGAAAAAAGCCCACTTTCATTCATGCCGGCGGTCGGGCAGGTATTACTTTCCGATATAACCTTTATACTATCCGGTATTTTGCATTCTTTATTCAATAATTTAGTATTTTACTATCGTGAATTATTTAAAGTTGTTGATACTTTTGATAGCTAAGCTAAGCTCACCTGCCGAACTCAATACAACACATACGTGAAATTGTATTTAAACCCGAAAATTACATAATGCCAAAATAACTTTGTCTTTAGGGGAAAAGTTACAGAGCCATCACAACTGCAATACGGACGCGCGCCACCAGCGCCATCTATCGACCGGCAAACATTTGAGTAAACCCGCACATAGCTATTTCATTAATAAGCCATCAACTCACCAGAATCGAATATATTAGCCGGTCAGATTCAATTGTCACAGATCAATCACAGTTAAGTTACTGTTCTTGCCACTCACACCGAACTCGGCTCAGTCAGGACAGTCGACGCGGTCAGTTCCGTTGCTCGTAAGTGTAGTCTCACTCTGTGAGTACAGTACAGTGTGTGGTAATGTTAGATGTAGTCGGTGGTACGTGCGGGTAGGCCCGGCGACGCGGGTGGACTGCCGCGGCGCACCCCGCGCTGCGCCGCGCTGCCGCCGGCATGCGCGCCATAACCTAACCCCATTCTGAGTTACCCCAAAGAATATCTAAAAGACATGCCACTTCGATTTAGTTGCGGTGTTTTGTAGGACTTTTACTTTGGTACGAAATGTACCTGGTATTTATTGGTTTGCTATATGGTTTTTGAGGATATAAAGTTTTAGTTTGTTGGAAAACGACACACATATTTTTTCAATTTATTATAGTCAATGAAAACTGGCTGGTTGAAGGGCTTTCCTTTATTATTATAATTTCAAAAAATAGAACGCTATGAATCATCAAAAACCTATAACTCACATCCGGCTCAAAGGACCAAACAATTTAAAAATTCACCACGACATTAATAGCCATATAAAACTCACTAACACTTTTATTACCATAAAAAAGCCATTCCATAATTCGTGACCCACTATGAATATATATTTTCAAACACCATGTTCAAGTGTCACCACCAGGATACAATAGGTTTAATACAGCGATATATATGCTCGCAAGCTGACTTCCCACTTCCACCAACCACGATTGACCTAGTAAAGCAAAACTACACATATAGGTATATAGGCCACGTAAAGCTAATAGATTTCAAGAACTTCTGAATTTAGATACGCTTCATTGTTCTTTGTAGTGATAGAAAAACACTAAGCCTTAAGTGTTTGCTGAGTTCTGTAATGAGTTTTGGGGTTTCAGAGTGACTTTAGGGTGTTTGTTTATATACTGCAGATATTTGAGGCTAATCACGTATCCAGAACATCATTATAGGGGGTATTTATAGAGTTGGCGAGCGCAGTCGGGTAGTGACGTGAGTAGTGAAGATGCTGCAGCCCATGACTGGTCCTATTGGAGATCCTTAGAGGAGGCCTATATCCAGCAGTGGACGTCTTGCAGCTGAGATGATGATGATGAAGTACTCACGACCAATTTGGTTGAGAAACATAGTGTCTAAAGTAAAGGTGAGAGAGATCCAAAAACAATCGTAATCGAATACAATTAGGAAGCAAAGATAATAATGGAATACATTATGATGTCGATTTGAATTATATTAAGACAATTTCAAATGCACAAGGTACGAGATTCGATATTTAGATTGGATTTTAGAATACGGCAAAGGTATATTTAGTAAAAAAAAAATCGAGACATGACATTTTTCCATGCTTCAAATCATTTGTTGGCACAAAAACAACAATTGAACAAAGATTAACACATTGTCCATATAATTTAAGAGAAAACAATACGCAAATGAAATTATATCACGTGCAGAAGTATTTTCATTTATTGCATAATATTCTAGACAATACAATAAGCTGGGAAACCCCTCAAGAAACTTGCTGCGTACAATACGACTGGAATGGGTAAACATGCCTTCAACAGATTTGAATTTCTTTACGGAATGGAATATTTCGCTGATCAAGTGACAAGAGTTTGACACTGGAATTTATCCCTCTTTTATTTTGTTTATGTCAGACGCTGACAAGCAGGCAGGTGGGCCACCTAGTGGTAAGTGATCACCGTCGCCTATGGCATTAACATTAGCAATATCATGGGGATTCCCAAAGTGTTGCCATCCTTTATAAAAGCCTAGAAGACGACCGGCTTTGATAACTCCCGGAACACACCAGTAGGTGCTTGGCGACTGATTTTCAACTCGAGGGTGGTAACCAAACGAGTACTAACAAGTACTCTACCACCGTGCTATGGTTTCTTCACGATGTTTTCCTTCACCTTCAAAGCTTTAGCTTAGTGTAAGATTCGAACCCACGTCCTTCGTCGTGGCATCCAACGTCACTACCACAGAGCTATCATCGCTATTGAATTACTTAGAACTTAATGGACGGTAAAGAAAATTACAGCTTCTAAAATTACCACAAGGGTGGCTGATGACCTGTGAAGAGTTACTCGGAATCAATTAAAGCGTCCCGCTTATATTTATTAGGAGACATTCCTGAATTGCCAGTAAAGCGATGATGGTGATAATAATTGTTCCTTATGTATGATGTATGGATAGGAAAAAAAATAATAAACCATAGAAGAATAAGGTTGCTGGTAAAAACAGTAACGACTAAGGATTTAGAATTTCGTTTTAGTGAAATACAAATTTTCAAAAAAAAAATATACAAGCTCTTCCGTACGTATATTTCCCCATAAAACGTCACGTTTGTGTCGCGCGAAAAATCAACCCGTAAGCACATATATGCCGACACGTGGTATTTATGGAGCATGGGACAGTCTATCCCTTCCTGGACGACCCTATGAGGGACATTATCCTCCCGTAACGAGGACTGATATACAATGGATTTAGAATATATATCACAGGGTTGAAAGTAAAAGTTTAAAGAAAAGTTTTACCTACCGATAGTCTTACTGTCATTATCAAGACAAGTAATATGAAGTTATTTACGTGACCATTTCATCAGTATATCAGTTAAATTGCCTATCTACAGTTTGTTACGTTTAACTGTTAAACTATGGAACCGATTCTGATGAAACTATTCAAGAGGGTAGCTTGGGATAATATCCTGAGAAAGCACATCAAGCCGCGGGGACAACTAGTAAATAATTATAAGTAAGTTATATTCTATTCTATTCCCATCAAACCCTTAAAGAACAATCTATAATCTATTTTAAGGCGATGATCGCTCAGTGGTAGTGACTTCGGATGCCGCGGCGAAGGTCGTGGATTCGAATCCAACAATGAGATTGAGCTTTTGGTGAAGGAAAACATCGTGAGGAAACCATAGCACGGTGGTAGGGTACTTTGTAGTACCCGCCTGGCTGGCTACAACCCTCAAGTTGAAAATCTGTCGCCAAACACCTAATGGTGTGTTCCGGCAGCTGCACTTGAGAGCCAGTTCCTTCTAGGCTTTGTGTGCTTACCACCTTCAGCCACATCATTACTTAACATAGTGAGATTGTGGTCAAACACAAGGCTATACAAAGTAAAAAAAAACTCTTAAGGAAATCAAACCGCTGATTATAGATACTTTAAATTATGGTCAAAGATTGTGGTCAAATACAAGCCTATACAAAGTAAAAAAAAGAAAGAAAAAAAACCTCTATGTTTTATCATTGTTCCTAAAACCAACTGGCTGTTCCCCGCGGTTTCACCCGCGTTCCCAGTATATAAAAAAAAACCGACAGGTCATAGAAATCGTTCCAGCCATTCTTGTGTTATAAATGGTGTAATTAAAAATAAAATATAGATTTTCAAACCACCAGTTAAATAGACGTCCAATTGTGGACACAACTTTGGCACAAAGCCTTTCCACATCGAACCTCGCCACAGGATGGTGGGAATAACTAAGCTTACATTATTTTCGCATTAGCCAACGATTTCGACAGAAATTTAGCTTATTCGTGTACACGTAAAAAGAAAATATTACCTTCACCCAATGCTTATGAGCTTCAGATTTTAGTTGTAGCCATAGAGCTACTGAACCATTTGACTAACCCATTTCACACAAAGTAATTTTACGATAAGAATTATATACGAGAAAGATATTTTACTATCGGTGAAATAAGAAAGTACCGTTCTGGCAGGGATCTCGCGGTTGCGTCATCATCCCTTAAATTTTTGAAAATGCAAAAAAATTTTTTTCAAAACCTACTCCCACAAGGCTACAATTTTAATATGTTTGAATTTACATATGTTTAAGCGTAAAAAAAAATTGCCAGTCTATTTTGATGGTTGCAAGTATGTACCAGAATAAAGCAAAGTTGTCATAAAAATAGTATTTCATAACCTACTTCCCACAAGGCTGAAATTTTGAGGGATTATTCTTTCAACAGTTTTAAAAGTATATCTAAACAGCCAGAATATTCAGGCGGTTACAAGTATCTACCAGACGAGTATCCAGGTTGAACCAAATAAATACCCCCTGTAGGGAATGTACCCAAAATATTGAAGAATTTTACTTCAGAAAAGCTATATTATATTGCTTATGTAAAGAAAAACTGCATTCAAAGAATTTTGAAAAATCTCTACCCCCTGTATTTACTACCTACTAAATTTAAATATTATTATGATTACGTTTTTGTTTTAATTATCCTAAATAATATTATAAATGCGAATGTGAGTTTGTTAGTTTGTTATCTTTTCACGCCCCAACCGCTGAATCGCGATGAAATTTGGTATGCAGATAGCCTATGATATGGAAAAGGACATGGGCTACTTTTTTTTCGGGAACGCGGGCAAAACCCAGCGGAAGCTAGTCAATTTATAAATAAAACCTCCTCGTAATGGGATTGTCATAAACCTAACAATACCTCAATCACTATATATTTCCTATTTAATTTTGAGGTAAAGGTTTAGTAGGTAGGTAACGTAAGAAAGTAATAAAATATTATTTAGTTAAAAATGAACACTTTCCTTTAGTTTGACGTATATTATTACTTCCCAGAAATTGCTCCTTATTAGCAACACTATCGGATGGTGTAATAATACAGGTGTGTTTTTTTAGTTCAAAATCAACGGGTTCGATTCCTGGCTAGGAATATTGTTAATAAAATAGTTAATAAAAAGCAGCGAATCATCTACTCAAGCTCATGTTAACGGATTGTAACCGCATCTCGAGTGCCCCAAAGTAAATTCACACCCGTATTTATGAATCATACATTCAACAAATGGGCCGCGGCGGACTGCCTCCAGTCTGGAACGGATTGAACTCCATCTCCACCGGCACAACGGAAATTATATCTTCTGGTGCAGCCGTAATAAACTAGGGACTCTTTTACACATTTACCGGTACTTTTGTGCGACATTCTGGAGTAATTTAAAGCCCATTTCTTCTGAACAGAGTTAATTACCTAACTATATCTATTTAAAATCATTTGCTACGAGATTTATAAGCGTAATTTGAAATATTACAAAAACCATTGTTATTAAAGGACAATCAGTACCAGTTTTACATCAAACGATAGGTACATGAAATTCATGAAAAGAAATGGCATTCAGTTTATCAAAATCACAATTTTCTCCTAAAGTCTACATACAACGTTCACTCAATACTCAGTTTAACATTTCCCATATTGGCTCCATAAAAAATATTTCACAAACATCGCTGATAACACTTCATCACAAGTTCCAAGCCATAAAACGTTATCTTGGGATGGACAACTGTCGTAAAGACGGCTCAAAAAATAAATGACCCACATTATTAGCTCCTCTGACGTCACAACTATAGTATTAAACTGAACAGGACCCATGAGAAATTCACATCGACATTGAAGAACGATAGAATGCCGCATAGTTGCGGAGAAGAGCGAAAAGTAGTTCTTTCTCGCTCTATTACTACGCATTAGAGGCATATAATACTGAACCAGTAACTTTATTTTCCATATTTAAATATATTCTGAACTAACTGTTATAGTATATATAGCGCGTACAGTATAATAATGGGTTTAGGATGCTGCTGGAGCTGCCCCGTTACTGCAGCGCATCAGAGATGTTTGCTGAAGCCAACAAAGATTGTTTTCAATCAATTTTAAGAAAAAGAGTGGTGGAGAGAAAAAGAGTCCTAATGCGTCGAGTAAGGCACAGTACCAGCGGCCTCCTAAACACCATATTGAGGAGATGCGACTGTCCGGTTGTGCGGCACTGGAATACCATGCATGTAGGGTCCAGAGTCGCGCTAATCAATATAAAATAATAATATGTCACATACTATAGGTTATAAGCAATTTTACTAACAAAATAAATATGGATGTTGTATCTGAAATAAGCATTTTCAAAGCTAGCAAAGACTTTCTCTGTACCCCCGTCATTAACCTTAAACTACCAATTATTTATTTATTACTTTAGACGACATAGGCTGGTGTTCGTCAATATTTAATCAGCCGTTTAACCAATGGTACTTTAAAATGTATGACAATGTCAAGTTCACCGTTGTTTAAACAAGAACGCAATGTTGATGAACAGTTATGAACACCGTTCTCAACATTTTTCAAAATCTAAAATTTTTACAATGGTTTGTGTAAAACAGTACTAATTCAAGTCACCCTCACTATAACAAACTACGAAGTAATCGACAGAAACTACAATACAGCCCTAACATTACGCGAAATTGTATTCGTATTTGGGATCCCTTTCCCTTTATTGTAGCATATGAAGGATTTACCAATAAATCTATTTTATGCTCGTATTACGCAAGATAAGCAGACTATGATCCCAGACATCTACTGACGCAGGAATCTATAATTCCATTGATATATTTGCAAAGGTAGAACTCGGAAAATTCAATCTGAAATGAAATAACTGTAAGTGAAAGTTCCCGAGTTCTTGCATATCTTTTTATCGTGTTATAAATAAATCGGTTCCTTTTTAGCAGCAAAATTTTCTCAATGTAAAGGTAATAATGTAGGGTTTTGTAAAAGGGAAACACTTTTCCACATATTTTTGCATTTGAAGAAATTTTTAGGACACAGCTTTCCTTCATTGAATGAATTAATGTGTTTTTGTCGATTACGCAACATTTTATCGTTGATATTTTCAAATTTACCCCTTCCTATAGCTATTGTATGTTTATAGCAAGTTAAGAACACATTCCCTTAATTCCCATTATTGGTTCGTATCTGCTGACGATATCATCAAGTCCTCGATCACCGTCGGGTCCAAACAGTCCATCGTTTATCTTGTCTTTGTGCCAGTGCAACGTTGCAACCTTTTGTGTTTCAGATACCTCCATCTATTTTATCGTCCGTGAGGATAAAATCCATTTGAGATTGAGTATTTTCAGTTAAAACTTAGTAGTTTTAGTACGTCATACTTTGCATGAGAACTCATTATTTAACATCTAGAAATTTTAAAACAACACAATAAAGTCGTTGTGTTGAAAAAATATATTTCATAATCCCGATTCATCATTGAGGTTAAATGTCTTGACTCTGGACTTCCCAGATTCTCAGCTCTGAATTGAAAAGTATTCCAATTCAATCATCTGCTAACACAATACATTCATTGGCTCACATGTTTTATCCTTTGAAATATATTAATTTCAATGAATGTTTAAAAGTGCTGTTAATTCTGAAGTACCCAGCAACCCCCAAATATCACCACTTTAACCTCGAATGCGAGGTTATAAATTTTTTGCCAAAAAAAAGAGCCTTGAAACACTGCGGCAATAGTGCTGTCGAAAGAAAATAAATTCATTTCAATTGACTAAAAACACTTTCAAGTTGCAAGTCATTTGCTAATGAGCAATTTTAGAATCTAAATCGCTAATTACTGTAGCCATGGAAATTTTAGCCAAAAACTGGTCATTATAACCACAAATACTCAGCTTTGGAATCATTGCCAAGCCACGTCATCTAGGTTCCATCACAGGTTGGTATTTATAATATTAATAAATAGTACCCTATGTCATTCTCCGGTCTATAAACTATTTCTATGCAGAAAATCAGGTCGATCTGTTCCTCCGTTGTTGCATGAAAGAAAGACAAAGCAACAAACACTTTCGCATTATAATAGTAGGACAATGATTCTTTTGTGTTGGATTCTCCAGTTATAAAAGTGGAAACATATAGTGAATTAGATAAAGTAAAACATAAAAAAAGACCAAACTCACGAAACCGCTTAAGTTGATCAACATTTTCACAAAGGGTCGAGTCGAACAAACATCGAAATACAATCTTGAGCTCACGACATTTACTCGCAGAGAATCCAATAAAATACTAAAAGGTAACGGCGGCCATTAACGATTTTACATCGGAGAAGCGCCCTCCACCTGTCGCCAAATCCTCTGTCAATACAGATTTCGTTTTATATTTAAGATTTTCTTTCCAGCAAGTTATTGGTAATGCTTTTTTAATTTGCCATAAGCTGCAGGAATTTACTTTTGTTAATAATTTGTAATCCATCTATATTTGGATTGGATCGGGACTTTGATAATTGATTTTAGTATACCCCAGAATTCGCTGGATCTCCCAGTCACATGCATGTTAATTAAACAAAATAACTTTTAAAACTTTCTATTACGTCTGCAATCCATTACTCAATAACATTATGCCAAATAATACCTTTAATAGGAGAGAGGCTTTTAAAAACAAGGAGCCTAAAACAATAGTGTATTTGACATCATATTTAACAATAGATAAATATAATCCAAGCAACGTATCTTGTAACTTATTCCCGGGTATGATCTACATATGTACCATATTTCGTTCAAATATGTTCAGCCATAACAGCGTGACGGAGTAACAAACACACCTCTACCATTTAATATTAGAAGCATAATATGCAAACTCGTCTTAGCACTCGATACGGTAACAGAATTATCAATACTATCTAGGCTAACATTGGATGTTTACTACATACCACTTGCACAAGCAAATATATCTGGTATACTGGTTTAATATGCTACAAAATCCATCACTCACACAGCCATCACTCTGAAGCGCTGCTATTTGCCGACGACATGAAAATTCTAAAATCCATAGATTCACTTAAAGACACCCACCTGTTACAAGAAGACCTCAATCGATTAGCTACCTATTGCACTCAAAACAGATTGGACCTCAACATCGATAAATGCAGCTGCATTACCTTTACAAGGAAACGCTACCCTATAGTCTCTTCTTACTTCATCAATGATCGTGAACTAGTAAGATCAACAGAAGTTGTAGATCTCGGTGTTACCGTTGACTCTAAATTAACTTATGAACAGCATATTCATAAGATAACCAATAAAGCTTTGAAGGCACTAGGTTTTTTACTGCGAATTTCAAAAAAAATCAAAAGAGCTAAGACGCTTAAGGTCCTTTATTGCTCATTGGTTAGAAGTCACTTAGACTATTCATCTCCCATCTGGAATCCACGATACCAAAAGTATATTGATTCAATCGAAAAGGTCCAAAAAAAGTTTTTACGCCATCTCAATTTTAGATTCAACATTAAAATACCTAAATATATTGATAGTTGCCATCATCATCATCTTCTTCCATTAGCTTTGCGTAGGGAAGCCACTGATCTCCTGCTTTTAGCAAAGATACTGAATGGTAAGACAGACACTCCGGACATATTAGCCATGATCCAGTTGAAAATCCCATCATTAAAATCAAATAGACGAAATTATTTAAAACTACACCAACCCACAGTAAATTCCAATTATAGGCAAAACAGCTACATATGGCGAGTTAGTAACAATTTTAATACATTATACTCAAAAGAAATGGATATTTTTCATAATAAACCATGGACTATCAGACAACTCATAAATAGAAATTTTTTTGCCAAGTAAAAATTTCTTTCAGTGCCTGCCGCAGGTTTGCAACGGCAACTGTGGTGTACTTAATTCACGCAGGGGGCTGCGATAATGCTATTTTTCTGAATCTCACTAAGTAGGTTCATACTGAATGATTTTAATGAATTATATACCCAAACCCCCTCATGAATCACTCTGCCCATTGGTGAAAACCGTATGAAAATCCGTTCAGTAGTTTTTGTGTTTATCGCGTACAGACAGACAGACGCGGCGGAGGGACTTTGTCTTAAATATATATATATATATATATATATTAATAATTTACATATTAATATATATATATATAATTTATATATCAATATATATATATATAATTTATATATCAATATATACATATATATATACACATATTTTCGCACCAAAGCCATAATCACTACAACATATTATAAGACAAAGTCCCTCCGCCGCGTCTGTCTTAATATAATCGTTTATTGCAACATCAACATAGGTTTTTTTTTTTTTTTTTTTTTTTTTTTTATTATTTAAACAAAAGAATACAGGATAATTAATATTAAAATAGCAACCAAAAACCACTAAGGTTTAAACTTGTGCTATTAAGAGTCTATCTCGATATCGAACCATACAATGAAACACATGTAAGCGTAAGTAATTGTCGATACAAATATTAACATCATAAGGTCTTAAAGTAGCTATAATCATTCCTACCTACATGATACTTATAATTGTACTTCATGTTGTTTATATGTATATTTTTTCTTTTTTCACTCAATTTATAATATTTCATAGCAATCAACACATAGGTGAAAACTTGTAAAAGGCTATTATTTAGATCTATTGTATTCTAGTATTAAAATAATATGTTATGAATAGCTGTTAGTTTTCCGAGAAATAAATAAATAAAATGGCTTCTAATTCTCAAGGGATGCATCCGGAATCTATGATAACTAAGCTATTTCCCGTCGTAAGTCTTGTCTTGACTCCACGACAAACAAGTTAGATATAGCCAGGAAATTGCAAAATTTCGTTGCATAAATGTACCCGTGTCGTATAAATTCCCTCGGCTTACTGTATTTCACGCAAAAAGCTTGTATAAAAATAAAAGTAGATCAACTCCACGTACTTGCGTAACGTAATACTGTGAAAAATTCAGCGTATTGAAACCGTACGTAACAATGTTACTAGGAAAAGGATTCAACAAAATTTGACCTAGAGCAACATGGTACGCAATATATTAAAAAAACTGCTACTTAAAATTACATTAGCCTAGATTTTTTTCACTGTATTACCTTAAAGGATGTCTCCCTAAGACGTATGTTCTCTAAATACTAAAGAATTGGTTATTTATGTCAATTTTCAACTGTCACAAAGACTTTAAAACAAATAACTTAAAGCATTTTATGAGGCGTCCACCAAACGGAAGACACGTAAAACTTCGTGGTCCGAGCTTACTACAGCCATATTCTTTTGTCCAAGGTATTTTGACACTAGTTTCTTTAAGCATAAAGTAAAATGTCCATGTGCAGTCACATGCACTTCTGAATTTATCTTTCGCGCATGAAAAGGGTTCAAAGTGCTCGACTGACTTTTAAAAACTAGTTTTTTATTTGCGCTACGAAAGAAGCGTTTTATACTCGGAAAGTCTACAACTGGCAACCTAATTGAAAATTCTAAGTATACCTACCATGTAGCTTCTGTCGTTTTTAAGCACGAAAGTAAAATTTTAAATCGTGTTTAATGGAGACCAAATTTTCATACAGCCAAGAGACAATAAAACAATGGCAATTACGTAGATATGTACCTACAGACCAAAATCCTCAAATACTTCAACTATTTGCTACAGTTGTTCTATTAAATAAGTTTTAGTAGTCAATGGCGTGTCACTAATGAAACGAGTCGGAGATTTCAGCATGTTTTCATGTAATTAACTTCAACATTACGTTGATTCTTACTCTATGTATGTAGGATCCATCTATTTGATGTATAAAATAATTTGGTAGCTAATGAGTTCATAACATTGTCTGACATTGAAACTGAAAATGCCGTTTCATTTTCACTTCAATGTAGAATAGAATTAGACCTAATACATGGCTTTTATGTAGATTATAAACATGTTAATTAAACACTGTCAAGGCGATGACAGCTCAGTAGTGAGTGTCGTCGAATGCATAGACAAAGACCGTGTAGCCAACAACCAACAATGAGCTTGAACTTCTGAAGAATGAAAACATCGTGAGGAAACCATAGCTCGGTGGTAGAGGAAAGCTTATAATTATAAAATTTACATTTAACAAAAAAGTATAACCAACTTCAAAATGGGTTTGCACTAAAAAGTATAAAATAACGTTATTAGAACTCGTTTTGAAGTGAGCGAAAGAATTTCAGATTCTGGAACACGTGCTTATCTTTCCTTTTTTGTTAAATGTCAATTTTATTTTTCTATTTTTAGTTTCTTATGTGTATTGAATACCTATCAAGATTTGTCTCTGGTCGAGGATATGCCTATCAATAATAATTGTCGATAATATTGAATAAGATATTTCAATCGCGATATTCGTGCTCCTTTTTGTTGAGGAATTCCGTCATATCATCAAAGTCCATGTTCAGATCATAATAAAATTTATAATCCCATATTATAAATTTTATTATATACCACCTCTCAAGTACGACCTACCAAACGAAAAAGGAATCATCAAAATCAATACATAATTGGCGGAGTAATCGCGTAACAAACATACAAAAAAAAACATACAGTCGAATTGAGAAGATGCTCCTTTTTTGAAGTCGGTTAAAAAAATTCTATGTGTTTTAAGTATTCAGCGCTAAATTTCATCGAGAGATTCAATCAATAGAATGTTTGTGACCTATATTTAGATCGGTTTATTGTGTAAGTAATTCAGAAATAGACCTAGTATTTATAAGTCCTTTCAATTTGTGAATCCACAAATCACTCTGTCGTCGCATTTTACACATTTGTCCTACATACATCTAATATTTGATTCAGACATATGACCGTCCTGTACTTTCACACGCCATTTCACCGTTTGTCAATATTTCCAAGGAGAATTTTATTAAAATGCTCTTCTATTTAAGTCAGCATTTTTAAAGAGATCCTGGGATTTATTGGGAATATATTTTATTTATGGGGTTTTAAAGTCGAGGTGGCTATAATTGAACCATATACTTTTTTTATCTCCCCGTGCATAGATTTTCAAGAGCTTATATATATTTTTGTGGTATTTTGCCCCGCGGTTTCAACCGCGTTCCCGAGAAAAAAAAGTAGCTTAGCAAATTTCATCGCGATAGGTTTAGGCGTGAAAAGGTAACAAACAAACAAACTAACATTCGCATTTATAATATTAGTTAGGACTAGCTTCCGCACCGCGGTATCACCCGCGTTCCCGAGAAAAACAAACCGGTCAAGTACGAGTCGAACTCGTGCGCCGAGGGTTCCGTAACTACCCATTATACCGCCAAAATATTTAATTTTATTTTCTTTCACACAATAGAACAATTTTATTTATTTACCTTGTTGGCGGTAGGTGCCGATTAAACTAGACCTCTAAATTGTGAGCGCCCATACAACTCAGAGGGCTATCTTAATTGGCGTCAACTATGTATGTATGGGGACACCCTTTAATTTTAAACTTTTTTATTTTTTGGAATTTTTCCTTTATTTGTGCTTTTCGCCAAATTTCGTGATTCTAGGTTAAAGGGAACTACCATATAGGTTTCGACCCAAAACCTATAGGGTACTTCTGGTTGACCTAGAATTGTCAATTTTGGTTAAAAGCAGCAGCGTCAGCACAAATAAAGGAAAAAATCCGAAAAATAAAAAAAGTTGAAAATTAAGGTAAATTTTGGGACTTACAAGTTTTCGGGAAAATCTAAATTTGCCCATATCTTTTTATCCTGTTGACTCAAGACCTTGATTTTTTTACACCTAATAGGGACTAAGGACTTCAGTATCTGATATAAATTTCAACTTTCTAGGTCCACCCGTTCCTGAGAAAATCAGTGGTGACTCACGGACAGACGGACAAGAAAGTGATCTTATAAGGGTTCCTTTTCTTTACCTTTTGACGTACGGAACCCTAAAAAGTAGCCATGTCCGTCTCCATACCATAAGCTATCTGCTTACCAAATTTCATCGCGATCGGTACTGCAGCTAAGGTGTGAAAAGGTAACAAACAAACTCACTTTCGCATTTATAATATTAGTTAGAATAGTTAGGATGTTTATGGCAATTTATGACCTCCAGTCGGCTTTGATATATACTGGGTGATTTTTTTATCACTGGCAATACTTGCAGGGGTGGAAGTACTCATCAATGTGAACAACTTTTGTTATAGGACTAACTGTGAAATCATGAAAAAAATATCAGCTGTTCCATACAAAAGTTCAATACCTACTCGACCAAAATGTATGAAGCAACCGTATTATTTTACGCGATATCAGAGTTAGCCCTATAATAAAAGTTGTTCACATTGATGAGTACTTCCACCCCTGCAAGTATTGCCAGTGATAACAAAATCACCCTGTATTTAATCAATGTAGTACATTTAGTGCAATGACCTTTATATATTATAATAAAGTTTTAATTCATATTCCATAAAAATGCTTATCATAATAACATTTTTGCATACATATAATGAGTCACAGCTAAGCACGCGGGTGCATATTATCACGCCATAAGTTAGGTTAGCAACCATTCAACCATGTTCTTCTAATGATTTTACAGGAATATATGACTTAACTAGCGACCCGCCCCGGCATCGCACGAGTAGCAAAACATATACGCATACATTTTTTTTAATAAACATATATAATCTACTAGCTTCCGCCCCGCGGTTTCATCCGCGGTCCCGAGACGCGAGTGCTCCGATCGCCACCAAACCTTACAGGATTACCCGCGGGGCTAATATGAAGATTGTCTGAAAAATTCATCGCGATCAGTTCAGCGGTTTCGGAGTCTATAAGGAACATACATACATACTTTCTCTTTTATACAGGATGATTTTGTTATCACTGGCAATACTTGCAGGGGTGGAAGTACTCATCAATGTGAAAAACTTTTATTATAGGGCTAACTCTGATATCGCGTAAAATGATACGGTTGCTTCATACATTTTGGTCGAGTAGGTATTGAACTTTTGTATGGAACAGCTGATAATTTTTTCATGATTTCACCGTTAGAGTCCCATAATAAAAGTTGTTCATTTTGATGAGTACTTCCACCCTTGCAATTATTGCCAGTGATAACAAAATCACCCAGTATATAGATTGGTTTACGCTGCGCAAGCCAGCAAAGCTCCCCAATCGGCATGATTTTTTCCGACATCTTCAACAATCATCGTCATATTTCAGCCAATTTACACAAAACTATAATGAATTATATACCTCTTTGTTACACATCACATTACACAAAATGTAACATAAAAAAAAAGTTATTACAATTGGCGGTCTTATCGCTAAAGCGATTTCTACGTATGATAAGATGATGGTGGATATAAAATATGATGACAAGCACACAAAATCTAGTAGAGAACAATCTCTCAAGATCCACCGGTGAATATTTGAAATGATTTCATACTGCATTCAGACAATATATATATATAAACTTGAGTAAAGATGAGATTTAATAAAGCTCAGTTAAAGCCAATAGTCGACTGGCTACGGAATGCAATGCAAGTCAATACAACCGATCCAATTGCAAATATCCTGCGCTGTGCTTTTCTGTAAGTACATAGGAAATATTTGAAGAGAATATTTAAACTAATAATAACTTTACTAGATTCTTAACAATTTCTTAACATGATAAATTACTTTTCAAGATACTTTGCAAAGAGAACCTATCATTTACTATGTAAGCTTAAATATAAAGCTGCACTTGAGAGCCAGATCCATTTTAACAGTATGCTTACATGTTTGGACTTATCACTTACTGTGAAATCGTAACCAAAAACTGCTTTTATTTAACAAAATGATGTTACATTTACCGTCACATTAACGTATACCCATGTTACATTTCGCGTAAGTAATCCTTTATCCCTAAGAGCTTTCGTAGACAGGTAAAAATGGCTGCGACATTCCAGCCTCTGTCAAACGAAGAAATTCAATGAATAAGAGTAAGTACCCTGTCCGTATTCGTTATTTATTATATCAACATCATATTACAATAGAGTTAATTAATTTGAGGGTAGGGAATGGCCGAGACCCTTTTGCCGGCGGCTAGACACACTGCGGTTATGAGTTTAATAAGTTTTTTGCAAATAAGTATGTTCTAGTTTCGTCATAAATCAGACCATAAATTATTAACTACCCATTATATAAATTGCCAAGTAAAAAAAAATATTGTCTGTACAAAATATAGGACGGTTTGTTTTGGCAATGATAACCATCACCCAACACAACACTCAATCACGAATGGTAATATGGCCATTTAATAATTCCCTTTGATAAGTAATAAAGGGTACCCTCACAAAATAACCTGAAAATATTCATAAAACCCAACTAATAAACATTGAAAGCAGCGTAGAACCTAAAAACGGCAAAATTCCACCAGAGCCCTGGGAGGGCGTTCTATCAAATTATGTACCTTCACGTAATCAGTAATCAACCCGGGCCCTCTTCACCCTTATCCGATAAATGTGGAAAAGGGGGGATAACATCCTTATAAATAGGCGGATAAAAAATTTAAATCCTGTGCTATTTTTCCGGGTATTTTGGTAACGCAAGGATATTTTTTCAAGTTAAATGTTAAAGTAAAATTATGTTTAAGTATTTTTGAAACGTATTATTTATTTATGGTGCTTGAGAAAAAACAAGTAGGTACTTGTCAGTTAGAAATAATGACGAAGATATTTCGCTTCTAAGTAATTGGATTGCCTACTCTCCTAACTAAGGACATCATTTAAATAGGTAATATTTTAGCAATTTCGTTACGCAAAACACTGTACCACTAGGCGACAATTTAAATTCAATTTACAAAAATTATCTTCAAACGGAATGCGGTGTCAATAACTCAGCTTCCCCCAAATGCACGATAATAAAGAAAATTGTCAAGCGTGCTACATTAAATTCTGCTAATAATAGCGGGAATATGAAAGCGCAAAAGTTATTTTTGATGAAGAATTTCACAAAAAGAAAAATATTATTTTAATAATTGTGTCTAAAAGTAGCCCCGTCTCAGTGAATTTCACCTTTATGGAGACATCGATATGGAGATACTATCTATAATCATGTAAGGTATTTGAGAAAATTGTCGTACCATTGACAAAACGATTTTCATTGCGCGAAAAACAGACGCTGACCGCGAAGCATACAGCCTCATTTACAAGCCCTGCGTTGCGTATCTGAACGCCCCCGGGCAGAGGCACGAACTTTGTGGAGCCACGCGACCGGCTGCAGTAGCGGGCGCGTGACGTCAGCATGCGATCAATGGTTCTGACGTTGAGCGCTGTCCCCTCGCCCCCTCATCCCGCGCCACCTAGTGCGGCCCGGGATCACCCCAGCGAACAGGGTTGCCATACTTCAGTATTTGTCCTCATCTTGTCACGTTTCCAAAGCTTTGAACTTTGCCACAGTGATATTTTAATCATGCAAAGAATTGAGCCGTCTTATTTATTCAAGCAGTCAAATAAACAATCCACTTTCAGACCTGCTATAAAAAGAGATAAGTGAGGAAAGATTTCAGATTTACAATGTGGTAACCCTACACGCGCTTATAGTGCCGGGGATGGTCGCATTTGGTTGGGACATGCGAAGAATTTATCGTTTTTTGTTAATTAAGTTCATCGAAAACGGTTATTGTCCTAATAACAATTGTTCGCAAAATTGGCTCCTATATTTGCGTATATGACGTAATATATACTTATCTACACACGTAAATCATAGGAATTAAGGGATTCCAGTCATCATTATCAGCAGGCCTATATGTATACGTCCACTGCTGGAAATAGGCTTTTCTTAATGATTACCTACTACAATTATTTTCTCAAATTACGTAACCCCATTACGTACCATATAATAGAATTGGACAAGTTGAAGTTAGTCAGATTTTATATTAAGTAATACCAAGGTCATAGAGGCAGTTGGGTATTTACATTATGAAACATAATATACGTTCACTCCATCATAACACCGCCTATTAACGTCCTTGAAAGTGTCCATTATAATAAACCTAGAATTTTCGAAATTTCTGAAACACAAACTTCCTCACTAATAACCCAAATAACCTTGAAATTACACTAAAATTCCACGAAAACAAACTGAATTCATGAAACAAAATAATTAAGTATCGAAACAAACAAAGCCCTTTTTATGAATTAACTAGATTAGTAAGTATGATAACTAACCCGATTTGAAACTAACTGAACTAAAATACTAATATTATAAATGCGAAAGCGAGTTTGTTTGTTACCCTTTTACACCTCAGCGGGACAACCAATCGTAATGTAATTTGGTACACGGATAGATCGTACCCTGGAATACAACATAGGATACTTTTTATCACGAAAAAACATAAGATCTCACGGGAGCTCGTGTTGGAAACTAGTGCTAAATGTTTTCAAAGAGTCGATATTTTTTATATAGTGATAGAGAACATAAAATAAATAAGATAAGAACATACATACATATAGCTGATAAAAAAAACTATTAGGCTTTTTATCTAATAATATAACTTATTACCACAGCATAGGATATAATAATGATAATCAATTAGCCAAAAGAACTGACCGCGTATTAAGAAATAACATTTTACAAAAAATACAGAAAAATTAAAATAATATAAGCCTTAGTGTAGGAGAGAATAAAGTATACATTTACGTAGCTTACTAGAAACTAATGGGCTCATGAGTCAGGCTTAGGGAACACTGCCTTAGCTATAGACCAGTTGGCACACGCTGCAGCATTAACAAACAATCTATATAATTGTATAATTACAATGGAATATCTGGAAAATGTAGGCCGACTGTTCCTCGTTGTTAGAGGACGGATACCCCTGCAGTGGGGATAATATGGAAATGTTAACATATATGTATATCTATACATAAGATTAATTTATACATATTTTGGTAAAACATTTTCTTTTTCGTCATACTGAGAATCTATGAGAATTAATCAATAGAAAAAATAAAGATAAATCTTATAGTAATTCAACTCAATGTTCGTTTTTGTAGTAAAGGTCGTCGGAAAACGCTGGATGCAGGCCGCCCAAGACCGGTCCAATTGGAGATCCTTAGAGGAGGCCTATGACCAGCAGTGGACGTCTTGTGGCTGAGATGAAGATGATGATGAAAGTGACAGTCGGTTATTGCTACACAAACGTTGATTATCACTGAGGAGTAAAACGAAGATCGCCTCTGTGAAAGCGCGACAGCAATATATTTGTGCGGGAGCGACAGAGACAGTAACAAACAGGTCATTGTACGAAATTCCGCCTGTTACGTGAATGGACTTTACCTATCTATCTGTATTTATTCGCAAGAAAGTACCATACGCGAGCGAACGATTCTCTATTATTTTTATAGAAACAACACATTCGTACAAATCCAATAAATCTGCGTATGACACGTAACATGACAGCTATACATTCAGAAATGAATATTCCCAGGGTTAGGTATAATAAAAATAAACTGTTTAGGAGTGCAAACCAGTCATTAACAGTGGGGAAAGGGGAGGCGGTGGGCGTTGGAGAACTCTCATTATGGAAACTGGAAATAAGATGATGCTTAATTCCGAGAAACTCGAGGCTCCAGTTGAAAATTTTCGATTGGATATTTTTGTTTATCTATCTGAGAGAACTAAGTTAGAAGCGTGGATGTAAATAAAAATAATAATTAAGTAATTAATGAACTGAGAAAATCTTTAATGGAATAGTAATGTAGATCTGGAATTCATTTCACAATAAGACCCACCCAGCACACCCACACCAGTCGCTTATCATTAAATTACATGAAAATCTGTCGCTCTGAGTGTGCTCTACTATTAGTAATTAACCAAACAATTACTTAACGGCTCTAAAATCGTGCCACCCACGATAAATGCGAGATGACTCACGTGATATTATAACTGCGAAAGTGTTTGTTGGTTGGACCTTCTTTCACGCAGCAATGGGGCAACAGATCGACGTGATTTTACAAGCTTTTTTTTGCATAGAGTTTTTGGACCGGAACGTGAGCTACTTTTACCCGGGAACGCGGGTGAAACCGCGGGGCGGATGCTAATAATCTTAGTTTCGAATGCTTGAGTTGATTTGAGCAGCAGATTTCCGTTAAACATTTTTTTTTTGTTAACAAGGACTCTCTCATCGTTTCGTATCGAGGCCGTATGAATAATGGATATAGAATAACTTTTTTTTATTTAGATTAGGATCTACCATTTGGAATCAAAACGCGAAACATAAATTATCTAAGTACCTTATTTTTAACTTCCTAACTTTGTAACTTGGCTTTGTGTGCTTGTGCTTTTAATTATGGTGAGATTAAGTTAATTTTATCGACAGTAAATAATTTTGTAAATCATTAGTATTTCTCAAAGGCACAGTGAAAAAACAAACTTATTTCTGCGGTCGCAAAACTCAAAACAGCGTGTTATGAAAATATCGCATATCGCAATAACTACATAACATATTTAATACATGACATACCAATTTACGTTGGAAATGTTCTTTATGAATTATTACCTTACATTTTTAGAATTTTCCACCCTATAATTGTAAAGTTAGAGGGGGGAGAAGGTACACGACTTTAGAAGCGCAGCCTCATCGACTATTGATCAAAATAAATTACGACATTTTGAAACCTCTCCAAATATTATAGCAAAATTTTCAGTTTTTCTTTTATCTAGGCGGTTTTATATAACTGCGAACACGGGGGAACACGGGAACTGCGGCGGGATCTCTAAAGAAAATATTAACAATAAACTTATTAGGTTAGGTTAATAACCTCGGACAGACCCCCACCGGAGAGGTATCCATGAGGATTTCCCCAAAAATAAAAAAGTTGTTTTTAACCTTGCGAAGCGAATGTATTGCACGCATGAACAAAAACCTAAATGCTTATAAACCATGTAAGGTAAATGAAGATTCGAAATTCAGACAACTGAACTTATCGACCAAACGAAACAAATTCAAAACAATAAATTACCCAACTTTTTCGGTAAAATTATAGGTAACAGTACAAAGCCCATTTATTTATCAGCTTACAGACAGCTGTTAACCATTATATCGATATAAATCTACAAAATCTACTATTAGAACAGAAAAACTCGGTTGTATACCCTAGTATACACAAGTACTCACATATAGAATAGAAATCTAGAAGTAATTCTAGATGGCATCAAGTCCCGACCTTGCTACACGGTACTCTAGTAGATTACGTCAAACAATAAGACATACACACTCGCAAATTGGGAATATCATCAACCAATTACGATAGTAGCGATTCGGACCATATCCCATAGAGCTAGGGTTGCCAGCGAAACTTTTATTATGCCTTTATTTATTTTTGCGCAGTGCTGTTTCTGTAAAAGGTTCTTTTTATCTGATTTAACGTTCAAGGTAAAAATGTGTTGGCGAAGTAAGGCGCCAAAATTTGTGGTATTAGACAACTACGAAACTTCGTTCAAACTGACGCAAATGTGAAACGTGCCGTCTCTTTCGCTCGCATTACACGGTTAATAATTAAACATTACGCAAAAGTAATCCTATTGACGTCACTTTTAACGTCTCGCATTTCGCGCGTAAAACGCCCCAGTTCGAGCGCAGCTTTATACTCGTATTCGTAAACGTATTATAACTTTACGCCCCGCGGTTTCACCCAGATTTTACCTCCTTAGGGGTCAAAATTCGTAAAATCCTTTCACAGTAACGTAAGGGGCGGAAGTAACAAAATGAATATATCCTCTAAATTTCACTACGTCCAGTAGTTTAGGCTCTACGAACCACTCTCAGTCAATCAATCAGTCAGTTATTATGAATATACAGACCAGTGTTATATCTTTCGTCTCGTTTTGCCGATCACGTGACATCACGTGTCAGATGTCTCTATCTACGGAAATTTACAAAGCGGGTTGATGTTTAGAAAATTGGATATATCCGACAAAAACCGATAAATACAACAATTATATTGAGTTTAATCTTTGTATTGGAAGCATTTATGTGTTGAAATCATACTCCAGTGTGTAATTGTGATGATCAATGATAAGAATCGTCATTAATTGCTATTTCAAACATTTCATTTTAAAACAATAAAAAAAAAATATATTTATAAAAACATAAAAGGCAACCCTAAACAGAAGACTGAATTACATAACCGTGTTGAACATTGCGCGGGGAGAGGGACGCCCCCACAATACTGTGCCGTATCGAGCGGCAGCCATCTCCCTTGCACACACGCTCTCTTTCCACCCACCATACAATGACAAACATCAGTGTGACGAGAACTTTAAAGAACTCTATTCATTGGCTCCTTGCTTCACGCAATATAATTCACCCGATGTAGGTGAACCGTCGATGTATTCAGTACAATAGAGAGTTGCATGAAAAGAAATTGATTTCAGCAATGCCATCTGCGGCGAACGGCTATTGTGTGGTCCGGTAACAAAAAAGACTGCCTTATATTGTACTGTAACTATTTTCAGATTCAAGAAAATTCGCGTTCTATTTAGGAAACAGAATATTATGGAGATAATGGGCAACTGCTTTACTTCTGTTAGCCAGTAATGCTTTATCATGTATTTATATTTTATGGATTGAAAATGCTTTGTATTGTTCATTAGAGATGATATACATTAGATGCGGCTGTGGTGATTGTTTATAATTCTTATAATTATATAATATTTAACAATATCAAAATATTATTTTCCAGAAACTATAATAAAATATAGAATAACTAGCGAGCTGCCCCCGCTTTGCATGATAGATCAGACATTTGAACAAAATATTTACAAATTATAAACACAAACCTTCCTCGTTTATCACTCTTTCTAATAGTGAAAATCATATCAAAATCTGTAGCATGGTTTAGAAGAAGTAAGCGGAGAAACAGACAGAGACAGATCTTGTTTTATACCATTTAGAGATTAAGCAAAACTATTGATTTAAATGAATAGTTTCGTCCCTATTCTTACCCTATATTACCAACTTTAACAGCTAATATTATAAATGCGAAAGTGAGTTTGTTTGTTACCTTTTCACGCTTAAACCGCTGAACCAATCACGATGAAATTTGGTATGCAGATAGCCTATGGTACGGAGAGAAGAACATAGGCTACTTTTTATCCCAGGAAAACATAAGATTCCTGGGTAACGTGGGTGAAACCGCGGGGCAGAATCTAGTAGATAATGCATAAAGAAATGGAAACTATGTACTTAATACAGAAGAGTGACAGATATAGATAAGTATATGTATACTAAATGATATTTTATTAGCATAAAACATACCAACATACTGGCAGTAGAAGTCTGGCAAGTAGGCCACCTGATGGTATGTGGCTACCATCGCCTATGGACATTAGCAATACCAGTGGGTTTACCAATATGTTGCCGGCCTTTATAAAGCGTAGAAGGTCCCTGGCTCTCAAGTGCAAGTGCCAGAACACACCAATAGGTGCTTGGTGACAGATTTTTAACTTGAGGGTGAAAGCCAGCCAGGCTTTATTTACAACAAATTAAAAAAACAATCATTCAGTCATTCATTCAGTTTGATAAAAGTGCTGGATGTTAGAAAAGTATGTTTTATGCAGACCCCAAATAATTGGGTACAGGGCATGAAGATGATGAGTATATAGAATAATATAGTATATACTTATATTATTATCATAACATACAAAATTATATCAAGTTACAAAACTCACTTTTGCTGTTTAAACTCATGCAGAAATGTTGAATGTCACATCTACATAAATAAAAATTAAATGATGTTTGTTTGTAAGCACTACACTTGAGAACGGGTAGACCAATTTGGTATTATTAAGAAAATGCTTGTTTCTATGGGATTTCTTTAAATTTGGACAGGATAATGTCTATTTGGCAACTAGTTCTGCTAATATTACAAATGTGAAAGTATGTTATAATGTTTGTGACTCAATCACACATAAACGGCTGAATGGATTTTGTTGAAACTTTGCATATAGATGGATCATACCTTGAAATAACATATATGGTATGTTTTATCATGAGAAAACATAAGATTCCTCAGGAATGTGCATGAAACTTGATATTTTTTATTTTATTTACATAAAAATAACAACTAAAATTAGAATCCAATTCAATCCATATAAAATGAGAAAGTGACTGTTTGCTTTTATATCAAGTCATTACTAACCAATGAATCAACTTAATTTTTCAACTGTGGAAAAGGGCAAAATGTCAAATGCAAAATCAAAATAGAAACAGATATTTTTTTCCCAGCTTTTCTTACATATTCCATGTAATAGAAAGATAACCTGATCTTCCTATGATAAATAAGTTAACTATTTGATAATGTATGTTGACATAGGCCAGTGTGATAGCTGCCGGCTGCAATCTGACCGTCAAACCAGCATAACATTGATCTTTTCTTGAAGTTATGTTGCCTACTTACATATGTACTGAAATCCTAATGTTCATACATCTGTTGTCTTTATTTATAAGGAAAATAGAAATTGTATACAGTTCATTGTCTGAATCAACTTGCTACAATCTTAACCCTGAAATTAATGTTCGAAATCAGCCAGCAATACTCACAAACTAATCGAATATTTCAAAATAGTAATTTGATCTATTTTAGCATACCACGTTTTATAGGAATCCAAAATAATGAAATAAGACTTACCGAATGAAGACACGATACCACCGCGGCATACAGAAGATAAAAATACCACTTTAACACTATATTAACACTATAAGTCTAATTTCTAATATGATTAATTTTTATCTGAAACACCCAATACCCAAAAAACAGACGGGCGACGGCTTCCTAAATTCTGTCTGACGTCTCTCAGTCAGTGTCAGTCAGCTGTCTGACATTTGCACATTATTGCACGTAGATTATCTATCTACGTTATTGCACAACCCACTAAATTAAAGAGTCTTTTTTTTTTTTTTTTTGTTTATGGCTTTGCGTCGATTGCATTAGCCAAAGACAAAGTTAGGGAAAACAAAGATATAAAAATAAAATTAAAATACGAGGAATTTGGAAAAGGAAAAGGATTGGTTTATAATTATACTATGATAAAATACTTATTTACAATACATATTGGAACAATTATAGTTTGATATCATTATAATCAATAAATCTGGCTATTATTTTATATACATCTGGATCGTTATAATATAATAAACAAGTAATAGAAGTAGGAAATGGAATACGGATCGACAGGAGTTCAGAAATAAAAGCAGACCTATTAAACAATGCACAGGAAAAAAATATGTGGTTCAAGTCTCCGTACTCCCCACAGGAGCACATAGGATCAGCAACAATTTTAAATTTGAACAAATGTGCTGGGGTACAAACATGTCCCAAACGGAGCCTGCATAAAACTGAAGTGATTCTCTTGCTTAACTGAAGATTGCTAAACCACGGCTTACGTGGAATAGACTCTTGTATTAATCGATAATATTTCCCTTTGGTAGCACCATCAACCCAGAGTTCATTCCACGCATCGTGTAAATATAGTTTAGGCAGAGAAACCAAGTCATGACAATAATTAGTATACGGACATACATCTCCGACATGAATAGCCTCATTAGCCAACCGATCAGCAATTTCATTACCAGAAATGCCCACATGGCTTGGAACCCAAGCCAAAACGACTCTATAACCCCTTGATGAGCATAAGTATAAAAGTTGTCTAATTTCAAAGACAATAGGAGGCTGTTTATGAGACTTGAATGGAAATCTTTGTAAAGATTGTAAGGAACTCAGCGAATCACAAAAGATTATAGCTTTTGATAGCTTCAATAGAAGGACATACTCAATGGCCTTAAAAAGACCATAGCATTCACCGGTATATACGCTAGATTCGGGAGGTAACTTTATTTTTTGAACAATTTTATATTGCGAATGGTAAACCCCAACGCCAACACAGCTAGTATTAGAAAGTTTAGACGCATCAGTAAAGATTTGATCCCAACCAGGCCAGTCATTGTCAATAATGCGTCTAAATTCGACATTTTGATTAGTATCACTCTTTGATATTCCTATACTGTATTCGATTCGTGGTGGTACAATAAGGGTATTGAAGTCGTGACAAAACAAGGGTAATTGATTACCTTGATAAATTGGAGCTTCTAATTTTTTATTTTTACTAAGACTTTTAACAAGACAGGGCGTGTCCTTATGTGTCCAATAATTTGAAGAATCTACCTCTTCAGCTAGTTCTTTTATTTTAGAATGTAATGGATGACATTTCAGTTGCAAGCTACGGAAGTAGTAGCGATCACTTAGGTACTGTCTTCTTAACGATAAAGGAGGTTCACAGCACTCCACTTGAAGACAATTTATTGGGCTAGATTTCATCGCCCCTGTAATGATCCTCAAAGCCTTCGATTGTATGCCATCTAGTTTTTTGAAAGCACCCATATTTCCTGGATGTAACAAAAATGTTCCGTAATCCAACACACTTCTTATCAGGGCATTATATAAAAGCCTCATGGTAAAAGGATGTGCTCCCCACCAAACACCAGAAAGACATCGCAAAATGTTTAAATTCCGCTCACACCTTTTCAAAATATAGTCACAATGAGGAACCCCAGTTAACTTTGAATCCAATATAACTCCCAAAAACTTTGCCTGGTCTTTGACCGGTAAAAACATATCTCCATACGCAACATTAACCTCTGGCAATTTCCGCTTTCTAGTAAATAATACAACAGAACTTTTTGTTGGTGATAGGGCAAGACCGTTGTTATCTAGCCAGGCCTTTAACTCCGCCAAAGCCATTGTTAGAGACTCACAAATATCATCTGTATTGGACCCAGAAACATAAAGAAGCAAGTCATCTGCGTATTGGAGCACATTAGCATATCTAATAATAGAACACTCTAAATCATACGTGTATAAGTTATACAATAAGGGACTAAGCACGGAACCTTGAGGCAATCCCTTCCAGATTGTTCGACATATGCATGTACTGTCACTTAAACCTACTGGATATTTGATAAATCTTTCATATAAAATATTTACAATAAAATTAACTAAAAGGATTGGTACATTTAATAACATTAGCTTTTGTTGGAGGATTGAAATATTTACATTATCATAAGCCGCACTGATATCTAAAAAGGTTGCAACCAGAGAATCATTTCTAGAAAACGCTAAACGTATATCTGTGGTGAGAATGGCTATGCTGTCAAAAGTGCATTTACCTTTCCTAAAACCGAACTGAGTATTTGATAATAAGTTATTGTGCTCTAAAAACCATTCCAGGCGGTTTTTAACTAAATGCTCTGCAATTTTAGCCAGTACAGAAGACAAAGCAATTGGCCGATATGATGACGGATCTGAACTCTTTTTATTTGGCTTCAATAATAGGATCAAAGTTTGCGTTCGCCATGATTTGGGAATGTTACCGGAGAACATAACAGTGTTTATTAGAGAAAGATAATAATTAAGACCATTATTATCAAGATTTGACAAAAATGAATATGGTATACCATCTTCGCCTGGCGCCGAGTCCTTAACATACGAAAGAATACCTTTCAGCTCGTACAGAGTGAAGGGAGAATTAAGATCTATATCTTTGTCATTACTATTTGCTAAAGGTGCTGGTACTGAAGATGGAATCAAAACATAATTTTCTGGAACAAAAGGAGGAGCTAAATGATCCATGATCTGCTCGGCAAGAGTGGGATTAATATTATTTTGTTGTGTGTCATTGAAAGCGGATCTATACCTTCTAATATTCTGCCACACAATAGATGGTTTAATATTAGGGCATAGTGTTGCACAGAAACGCCGCCAGCCATCAAACTTCTTTCTTTTAAGTAGTTCCTTGGTAATATTTGCAACCTGGATATAATTAATGAAGTTACTGTCAGACATGAGATTACAGTATTGTCTTTCTGCCTCTTTCCTTTGCTTAACTGCAATAGTACACTCTTCATCCCACCATGGTGGAGAAGGTATCTTATTAGGTCTACAACTCTTCAAAGGGAAGGTTTCATTAGCTGCCTCAATCAATATTTTAGCTAACATCTCAGAGCATATGGATGCATTTTCATGACATACTTTAGGCATTTCCAACACCATCTGCTCAACCCTCCTCTTAAACACACCCCAGTCACCATCTTCCAATTTATATTTCATTCGTGGTATCTTTAACTGCCTCGGGGGTTTCTTAAAAGGAAAAGTGATTAATAATGGGAAATGATCACTACCATATGTAGATGCCATAGGGCTCCAAGAAAGGCAGGATGCAAGATCAGGTGTACAAATCGATAAATCTGGGGCACTGGGTTCTTCCCTAGGGCCACCAGGTCGTGTTGGTAAACCAGTATTCAAAATACATAGGTTATGAGAATCAAGAAGATCCAAGAGCTGGTCTCCATAGTAAGAAGAAGAAGAGTAACCCCAACTCTGGTGGCGAGCATTGAAATCCCCCATGCAGACCAAGGGTTTTGGTAAAAAATTAAATATATTGTTAATTTCATTAAAAATATCAATACTAGGTCGAGGATAATATACAGACACATAACATACACTATTTACAACAGCAGCAACAATAGACAAATTATTGCTGTGGGCGGGAATGGCTAAAGGAGTAAAAGAAAGACAGTTATTTATGAGCAGAGCTGCTCCACCATAACCATCATGTCTGTCATCCCTGAGGCAGGAAAATCCTGTGACTTTAAATACTGAATCTGGTTTCAACCATGTTTCCTGAAGACAGATAACAAATGGTTCGTATTTATTAATTATATAGATTAGTTCAGTTTTCTTGTTATTAATACTCTGGCAATTCCACTGAATTGCTGTGGCTTTGGCTAGACCCATTGTGATTGTTTGAAATTTGATATAAAGCATCAATAACTGTTGCAACGTTGGACGGTGATATTAGGCTTGATTGTGATAATAATTGAATGAGTACTTTTATAATATCAGATATTTTTATGTTTTCATTATTGTTGTTTACTATTGGTTTTGATTTAGATAATTCAGGGTCTTTAATTATTTCAGCATGGGCATCCCGGTCATACCCCTTGGAGAATCTAGGGGGTGTCCTAGGTTTCAAAAAAACAGTTTTTTTGTAAGATTGTGAAAGAACATTTGAATTGGATTGAGGAATCGATTGATGCTGAGAAGAATGAGTAATGTTGGGGGATGAAGATGGAGTTGTAAATAGTAAGGCATCAGAATATGACATCTTAGATACCGGTGGATGTAGCTTAACAGCTTCCATATATGAGATACAACTCTTGCTCATTGTCTCTTTAATACCTTTTTGTCTATTAAATTCTAAACACTTTCTACTTGTGGCTTGGTGAAGGCCTTTACATAAACAGCAAAAATAATCATCTTCTTCAATATTACAGTTATCCCCAGAGTGCCCTTGACCACACTTGAAACATCTTGGTGTGGACCTACATTGATTTTTAACATGACCAAACCTGCAACAGTTATAACACTGCACAGTTGGATAAATATATAAGTCAACTGGTAAGGCTGTGTAACACATGAACACACGTGTTGGAAGTACCTGTCCGTCAAATGTTACAACAATGGTACCTGTATTTTCAAATTGTTTGTTACTATTAACCATAATCTTTTTTTTAATTCGTCTCACTTTAATAATTGCTCCACACCCGATTGGTACATTAATGTTTGCCATTACATCATCATCTGACCAATCTGTGGGTACACCCCTTATGACTCCCATACGTGTTACATTAAAAGTTGGAATAAAAGCTTTATATTTTCCTAATGCAAGGTTTTGATTGGACAAGAAAACATTAGCATCTTGAAAGTTTGAGAATGCCAAACTTATGCGATTTCTGCCTATCCGCTTAAGGCTACCATTCACAATACCCCTAATTTCATTGTTTCTCAGGAAACGCCCGAAGGTGACAGGATGCAAGGTTGTAGTATCGTTAGAAGTGGACATTTCTTTTTGAACGTGAACCACATAAGGTGAAACATCTGAGGACTGATAAATGGTGCGACCAACTGGCACATGAGTTGAATCGTTGTGAACTTTATTAGAATTGTCATGACTATTCAGTGCAGCTACTGACTGTGACTCAACAAGGCGAAGACTTGAACCAGTGAACTTATTATCAAGCTCTTTATCTTTTAATAAACATTGACAATCAGACGGCTTTTCCCTTTTATCTCCATGTCTCCTTTTTCTTTTATGGCATGACCCACACACGATTCTGGCATTAACTTTTTTGCGCTTTAATTTACTTGGGTCGGAAATTGAACAATCTGTGTCCATGGAGGACTCCAGCACATCAATTAATATTTCCATGGGTGATTGTGAAGGAAATGTCCCTCCAGGATCGTCGGGCGGATCGCCCATCTTAATTAAGAAGATATAAATAAACTTACTCACCAATAATACGGCAAATTAGACACTAATAGATAGAATATACAATAAATAACTAGAAAGTACCACTAAAACTACAAATACCAATCCTTTACACCTATTTAAATATAATTTTAAATTCTACAAGAAAAACCGCGTCTGAACTTTACGAAGTTTCCCGCCCTTCAATTAAAGAGTCCATAAATCACTACTAAAGCGTAGGGATTATATAGTCTTTGCTGAACGCTATCATAATCGTCGGGCGATCACACGGCGTAGTTACTGAACGCAGCCAAGGGCAATTGTATCTACCTACCTAAAGCGGTTATTACACTATTCAATTTGTAGAAACACTAAAGGACGTCACACACGGTGAAGATACTATAATATTTTATTTTAAGATATATGAAACAATGCTATACCAGTGAAAGAGAAGAAAAGTGAAGGTAGGCTAAGTAGGTCGTTGCTTCTCTTTTCATAGTATAATGCTGTCTCATGATCATAAGATAAAATATTATAGTATCTTCGCCGTGTGTGATGCCCTTAATTAGGAAATCGGAAGGTGTAATCGTAGTTAGATTGCGATTTAGTGCGATGGGAAGGTGCCAGCCAACCGCACTACTCACTAAATAGTTTACTATTTAGAGTTTCTCTAAATAGGGTCGTGTATAACCACTTTATAGTGCGAATTGAAGGTTCCGACCGCGACCGCACTACTTCCTAAATTGTTTACAATTTAGGTAAGTGTAATCGCGCTTTAATTTTTTTTTTTTTTTAAGTGGACTTGGAGCGCAGCGAGCACTTCTAACCTAAAGTATCCGGGTATTTTCTGAATAGGAAGAAATTTTAGAAGTTTATATGTAAATCTTTTTATATGCTTGACATTATCTAACTTTCTGAGCTTATATACTTATGTTACTTATGTTACACGTTAACTATACCACTGTCTAAGTAACAATGCAATTAAGTTTGGATTATGTAATGTGATTCTTTTTGGCTGTAATGCTGTGAATCTTGTAAAATTAAATAAATTAATAAATTACCACTATTTTATCCATCCAACGAAACATAGAACTCCAAAATTATAAACCCTACCTATTTTTAGTCTGTGATTAAACGCTGTGCAGTATTGACCGGATCCGGATATGTTATATTATGTTTTGACTTGTCTATGGTTATTGTTGGATGGTTGGATAAGATTATTGCCACATTGTATAATATAATACAAAAATTGTATAGTCTAGTTTTATAAGTATCATCTTTGTATGGCAAGCTGCCTTATATGTATAAAATGACTTGCACAGTCTTCGTGGATAAGATGCTACACATAGACATGCCGAGAACTATACACAAACAATATATGTGCTTGAACATATTTGTCTCATTTATCCTTGGTAAGGTCATGTAATTTTTTTTTAATACAGCAAACATCAAGTAAGTTTATTATAAACGTCAAGTGCCCCTTTATTTGAGTGCACTGGTTTACTGTAAGCTATATGATTCTACCTAATTAACATAACGGACTGTAGTTCAAAGTTTCAAACTTCTTCTTTGCAATTTTTTATCAAATTAATTCATTTGAATTATCCGTTAAAATTTAAAAAAAAATACGTGTGGCACTCGGGGACTGCCGCGGTAAAGCCATTTTTTATCAACTTATGCAATTATATATATTTTTTTCCTAGTTAAATTATTTATTTACAATCAATTATTTATTTTTTATTTATGCAGTATTTTTTTTCTTTTTTTTTTCTTTGATATTAATAGATACCTAAACACCTGTATACTTTCTCACAAACAGCTGCGTATTCGTCCGTCTTAGGTTTTATTTTTGTTACGGAATTTCTTGGTTCGGTCGCCGCGCTCAAAGCCCGCGATAAAAGCTAAACAATAGCTTAAAAATAGTAGAACGTTTATATTTTGTATAATCACAGAGCCGCAGCAGTAGAAATAAAAAAAATATGCTGGCAGCCCTCTTGATCATAGTTTTTTTTTTACTAATTTCGACGCGAGACGACTCGACCAGTGTTGCCGTTGACCGTGTTGTTGGCATTTTTAATGCTAAATTTAGCATATTTTCACCATAATTAGCTTGTTAAATTTAAACTTAACATATTGCATTATTTTAGCATTTTTTGTTTACCAAGCAACCTAGAGGTTTAAAATCGTAATTTTATAATAACAACCAAACAAATATGTTATTTTGAACTATCGTTTTTTGCAACACTTTATGGGGAAATCCCGAGCATCGTTCAGAGATATCACCTTGTACGTTCGAGCGATAGTTTGGTGTAATTCGATTTAACGGTATTTGGTTTAGTCGATTGTTTATGTTTAAGTTCAGTTCAGTTTGTCATTCCTAAAATATTCCTTTCTGATGACGTGCTGAAACTCATTAAGGGTATTAAAGTACATGCAGTGACTGATGAAAGTGGCTCGTCAACGTCACAACAAGACGAACCTGTTGATGACCTTCAGAAATTCTTCGAAATAGAAGACTAAGGTTTTGTTTTTTGATCAATAAATACTTTAAATTAAATTGGCATTTTATTTAGCACTTTAAAAAATATACTTAGCATTTTTTAGCATTTTTCTGGCGAAAAGTTGGCATTTTTTAAAATTATAAAACGGCAACACTGGACTCGACTCGATGGACGGAGGCCATTTTGTGATACGTTAAAAGTTGATGCGTAGTGTGATTTTCTTTGATTATTGTGTCTTATTTTCCCTATATTCTGATCTAGTTTTTTCGTGTCTGCAAGTAAATAACATGTAAGTACATTGTAAATATTCATAATTCGCTTCAAACCATTTCTTGCCACGGTACTCCGAACTGCCATTACCTTATTCATAAACGCTGCTGACTCATTTCGTCAAATTGTGTATGCGTTTCAGAATCTATAATGCCGGGCGCCGGTACTTTCAAAATCTTCGTCGGGAATCTATCCGATAAAACGACGGACGCCGATCTTAGACCGCTATTCGAAAAGTACGGTACGGTCGTAGAATGCGATATCGTCAGAAATTACGGTTTCGTGCACATGGAAAACGAGCAAGTCGGCCGCGAAGCCATTCAGAACCTTAACGGAGAGATAGTTCATGGTCAAGCGATCAAAATAGAAGCGGCCAAGAGCCGCAAGGCGCCGTCGACGCCGACTACTAAAATATTCGTCGGTAACCTAACGGACAAGACGCGCGCGCCCGAGGTTCGCGAACTATTTCAGAAGTTCGGCACGGTCGTCGAGTGCGATATCGTTCGTAACTATGGCTTTGTGCACTTGGACGCGTCGGGCGATATCAACGAGGCTATTAAAGAGCTGAACGGTATGATGGTGGACGGTCAGCCCATGAAGGTGCAGCTGTCGACGAGTCGCGTCCGCCAGCGGCCGGGCATGGGCGACCCCGAGCAGTGCTACCGCTGCGGGCGCGGCGGCCACTGGTCCAAGGAGTGCCCCAAGGTGATGGGCCCCGACCGCAACGGTTTCCGCGATCGAGCTTTCGGCCGCGACCCCTACCCTCCGCCGCCGCCGCCGCCGTTCCTTCGCGATCGCATGATGGGAGGATTTGGGGTAACGCGTTCAACTCTTTATTTAATTCGTTCCGTCGGTTATACATGACACTCGATGCATCACGTAGACCGAGCGCGTAGCCTCAGTCTTCGCTCGCGGTTCCTAACTCGGGCCGATATATACAACGGGCTCGGTGATGCTACATTCTACGCATGCCAGACACTACATTCACCCGATGAAATAAAAATATTGCCTACTTCCTTACTCATATATATTTTTAGTCATAGCGTCACAAAACTCATACATGTTTCTGGTAACAGGATCCATACGATGGGTACTATGACCGCGCTCGGTTCGACTCCCCGCGCGACCTGTTCGAGCGGCGCTACCCCGTGGGCGCGTCCCGCGGACTAGACATGGGCGCGTCGCGCGGAGCCCGCGGCGAGTTCGTCTCGCCCCCGCTGCGTCGGGAGCCGATGCCGCCGATGCCGAGCCTGCCGCCGATGCGCAGCTCCATGGGATCTATGAGGTCGTCGTATGATGCTATGTACAGCCGGCGAAGCCCCCCACCTGGACCGCAGATGTCCCGGGGGTGAGATTTAAATTGTATCACCGTTGATGTATCTTTTATTTGATACTATTATAATTCATATATATGAGGTCAAAACTTTGATATATTAGTAGGAAAATCTTATTATTGACGTTTGCTGTATATATAAATTCAAATTATTTTTTGTATCTAAAAAAATAAAGAGACAATTAGTAACAATATTGTCTTTAATTACAGGATGTACGAGGACTTCAGCCGTGACACATTTGATGACAGAAGGTAAATATACTCACGAAATTAAGTTAGTTTATTATTGACAGATAGGCTTGGACTGTAATCTTAGCATTGTAATTGGTGGCGTAAGTGGTAAGCACACAATGCCTTAAATGAACTTGCTCTCAACTTCAGTTTCCAGAGAGTGTCAGCCAGCCAGATAATTGTGAAAAATACTAAATAAACATTTAATCACATACCTAGAACATTAAATTCTAGATTGGATAATTTAGTTTTAAATGTCTTCCAATGTTGAGGTTATTTTACCATCAACATGATGAAGCACACCAAATATTTTATAAACCCCTTATAATTGAAATATTTCACAATAGATTCTATTACAAGTATTTCAAATACCTCAGTATATCCTTAGTCGCTAATTATTTGCATTGTTACAGACCAGGAATGCGCGGTCCGTCACCATCTCGAAGATACGCGCCTTATTAGATAACATTTAGACACTAGATGTATATTAGTAATTAGTTGTTCAACACTCGTGTTGCTACTGATGGTTATTACCACTTGACTGTCCGACAAAATGTTCTACATTTTATAGACAATTTAATTGTAAGGAGTGGGAGTGACTGACAATATAATTTCCACTGATTTGTGAATTGTACGAACGTGTGATATGATATGACTGTATTTTGGTGATGTAACTGTAAATAAGTGAAATAAATATCATTTTAAGTACATAAATATTTCATTTCTAGGCAAAATAAATTATTATAGTTTATTAAAAACACGCTTTATCACGCTATTTATTTCTCGTATTCTTCTCAGCAAACCCTTTCATTTGATACCCGTATCATGGGAGTGCATAAAAAAATTCTAGTCCGCCATATTGAATTTAATATGGCATCATTTAGGTAACCATGCATTGTTATCCTAACTAATCGTGTCGTGTATGCAAAATATCAGCTCAATCGGAAACCGCGAAGTGTGGGTCAAAAGGTGAAGCCAATAAAAGCGTGTTAAAAATAAATAAAGAGAACCTTATAATTGTTATTTAAAATTTACATAATTCTACTAGGTCACCAGGTGAAAGAGACACTTGCGAAAAATAATAGCACCAACTTTGCACAAGAAAACTTTACTTAATAATCTCGGATATAAATTTAACGCGTGTAAAACTGCGAAATATGTATAAGGCCTCTATGTCCACTTTTCCGCAGTATTCGACAGTTGGACTCGTTTCGTCTATTAATATTATGAATAAGTATGTAGAAATACTATAAAATATCTTAATTTTTCTTTTACAAAAATAGTCAATAGTATTAACCCGTTCCAGCGTCACAAGAAAAGTATTTTTTTCCAAGATTGATCGATACCTCGACTGCAATTAATTTATACAGACAATTGAAATAATAATTAGGTAAGTATCCAAAAATTAGCTCGCAGTGGCCGTCATGTGTGCGCAGGCGGCAGGTATCATGTACTAGTGGCGCCATCTATGTATGAATCGTTTGATATGAAGTTAGTACCCTGACTGCCAAATCACAGATCGTGGGTTCGACTCCTTCATGACAAACTTGTGTGCGTGAACATGTTCTTTTAGTTCATCCGAATGTTATGGATCATTCGCGTCATTTCTTGTAAATAAAAGTCTATAGTATATGTCCATTATATTTTATTTGTAACTTAACTATCAACATGTATTAGATACCTATGCAATGTCGTCTACATACTATATTTACAGAACACTGTACAGTAAATGCTGCGCAGACGCTTGGTCCCCAATGTACCTAAAACGACCATTTGACAGTTTTCATAGGAAATATTCATTTTCTTAATATAATTTTCCAGGTTTTATAGGTACAATGGGACCAAGATAATCGCGATACAATAACTAAACGTTTAATACTACATGTGGCGAAGGCATCTCAATAAGACACAACATGATACATCCCATACATAATACTCGCTCACTTACATTAGTCTTTTTTAAACTTTAAGTACAATTCACAATATTGTGAATATCGCATCGCATATTAAACGTCCAAATCAATGCGCTTTTTGTACAATTTCTTTTTTTAAGGCGTCTTATTGTCAAAATATCACAATTCTCCGACATCGCATCTACAGATGCACCAACGTCGCCTGTGACACACAAACAGAGTATCCCACTCGCATATACGTACATCCCATTAGCTGCCTCATCACAAACACTATGATCGCTTATAGAAACGGAAGACAACAAACTTTTTCATTATAAAAACACTTCGTATCTCTAAATAACAATAATAAAATAAAACGTATTCTTTAGAAAACTAAACCGAAACACGAGTCGGCGAGAGATTCCAGCGGGATCGTCTATCTATACTATTACAAAAAATCGTTTCACTGGTATCCAAATAAACTTAACAATACTGAGATTTAAAACGACGGTGGTCAGAGTGAATTCATCGGGGCTCGACGGCTGTTTTGATTCGAATTATATATAATAAATATCGAGGAACTTAACTTTGAACCTAACAGTACATATTTACAGCGTTACATACACGGTCACATGTCATCGTCACATAGTCACATAGTCACAAGCCACAGGTCACACAAGTTTGACGGTGGTCTCCGTGTTGTATTTAGCGAGCGTCTTCTTGACGCGCAGAGCGGTGAGCCGCACGGGCGGGTTGGCATGCCAGCACTCGGACATGAGGGTGACCAGCGTGGCCAGCGGCTCGGCGCTGATCCACCGCGCCGGCACCGGCGGCCGGATGCCCTTGGCCACCACCACCTCGTGCATGTCCTCGAACGAGGGGTCCGCCGGGACGAACTCGTGGTAGGGCAGCGCGTAGGGCTCCACGTGCTGCGCCTTGTCGCCCGTGGCGCAGCGCCGGCACATCTCCCACAGCACCAGCCCCAGCGAGTACAGGTCGGCCGTCTTGAAGGCCTCGAAGTTGGTCACGTCCAGCTTCTCGTCCAGCACCTCGGGCGCCATGTACCGGCGCGTGCCGACGCGCGTGTTGGGCGCTATGTCCACCTCGTTGCGCTCCGCCACGAACCTCACCGCCAGCCCGAAGTCCGCGATGGCGCACTGCCCGTTCCTCTTCACCAGGATGTTCTTGCTCTTGATGTCCCGGTGCGCGATGGCCGGCTTGCCCTTCGTCCCGAATATGTCCATGTGGAGGTGCGCCAGGCCGCTCACTATCGAGTACGTCATGGTCATCAGGCCGGAGGTGTCCAGGACGACGGTTTGGAGGTAATCGTGGAGGGAGCCATTCTCGTGGTAGTCGGTGATGAGCAGCATCTGCGTCCAGGACCCGGTGCCCTTGATGTCGGCCGCTATGAAGCCCAGGATGTTCTCGTGCCGCATGAGCACGGTCTGGTAGATCTCGGTCTCGCGGAACCAGGAGGCCTCCTCGGTGGTGAAGAACACCTTGACGGCGACCTTCTCCCCGCGCCATCGGGCGAGCCAGACCTCGCCGTAGCGGCCCTTGCCGATGGACTCGACCATCTGTATCTGCTTGGCGACGGTCCGCTGCACGAGCAGCGGCAGGCCGGAGCCGGAGCCCGACGAGATCTCGGCGTGGTGCGAGGGCGCCGAGGCCGGCGGCGAGGGTGGCCGCTTGCCCGCGCGCCGCCGTCTCCGGAACACCAGCAGGAAGGCGGCCAGGAACGCGACCAGCGTCACGCCGAGGGCGGCGGCCACCAGCAGCGTGGGGCTCCCGGGGACCGCGGGCCGCAGCCCCGGGCTCTCGGTCACCTCGGGAGGCGGCTCCCTGAGCAGGTGCCGGTTACACAGGTCGCTCTCGTGGCAACACTGGATCACCTTAGGATGTTGGTGCGGAACTTGAGAGCTTTTACACTGGAAATGAAAGATTATCGGCGTTAGCATTATAGGTAAAACTAAGTAAGACCTTTTAAGTAACCTATACAACGTGTAACATATAATAGAAAGCAACAAAAAAATAAAACATTCTATAAGTACCAGTTAAATAAAATAACTCTTTACAACCTGCCTCTTATTTCGTATTTATGAATCGTATAGCGTGTAGTCTGTTCGAACAAGAATGTGCTTTATTAATGACTGTATTATGTTTAATTTTAATTGTACCAACGGTTGACAGTGATTTTAAATAATTGACTATTTTACACAAAGTAATTTTTAGGGTTCCGTATCCAAAGGGTAAAAACGGGACCCTATTACTAAGACTTCGCTGTCTGTACGTCCGTCTGTCCGTCACCAGGCTGTATATCAAGAACCGCGATAGCTAGACAGTTGAAATTTTCACAAATTATGTATTTCTGTTGCCGCTATAACAACAAATACTAAAAACAAAATAAAATAAATATCCCATACAACGAACGTGATTTTTTTGCCGTTTTTATAGATAATGGTACGGAACCCTTCGTGCGCGAGTCCGACTCGCACTTGGCCGATTTTTGTTTTTATTTTCCTGCTACAGTGTAATAAGGTTTATTCAGAAAAAGGCGACATTAACAATCACTATTGATAGTAAAAAAAAAGAGTGTGTGTACTTATGTACACGCGTTAGAAGTTATACTTTATTCAAATCAGTTTTATCACTAATATTCAATATATATATATATATATAGATATAATAATAAATTATTAGTATCACCGTCGTATATGAAATTGATTTAATAAAAACACGAAATATTATCATACACTACCTATTCACTTGTTATACATATTTTGTGCTACATAGGCAGATTTTTTTTTAAATGTCGGACTGACTCGCTGTCTAAAGCTATATCGAACTATCATAGATTTTTACTCCAAATATCTGAAAAACCCATAAGAAGAATACCATAGTATGAATAACTAACTGTTCCCAGCGGTTTCACCCGCGTTCCCGGTATATATTTTTTCTCTAAAACATTTTCTTTCATACAAACCTTCTCCTGACAATAACGAACACATAAAAGAAAGATTTATCCAATTTGGTGCAGTCGTTTGGAAGTTATGCGCGTACAAACATTATAGATAGATATAATATTAACCTGCATAAGACCGGACTCATCGGGCGGCAGACACCCGGCGGTCCTGTCCAGCACGACGAGGCCATTGTCGTCGAGGACCTCCTCGACGAGCACGAAGCAGTAGCCGTTGGGCTGGGTGACGCACGTGCCGTTGGTCGCGCCCGGCGGGCACGCGCTCGCCCCCAAGCACTCGCACACTAGGCCCCGACCTGAAACGTGGAGCACCCGGGTTAGTTGATGATGAAGCTTAAGCGACCTAATTGAAGAAAAATCAGGCGTTTCATATTAGTAAATAAAAATGTATGAAACAGTCAATAAAGTAGTAAATCGTAATGCTGATATTTTGGTAATATCGATATGTTGTCCTGCAAGGCGAGTCTATAATTCTCTTAGAATCATCGTAAGCAAAGAAACAACCATCAAGCTATTTTGAAATCGGCTCCAACGTTGAATTCAAGTGTTAAACCCGGACTTTAAATTATTTGAGCTAATGACGACGGCATCGTTTACCTGTAAGACATTGGTCCAAACAAGAAGGAAGAGGTTGAAAAGAAATTGACTTTAAGTCTCTTTAGATAATCCAAAAGACCAAAAATACAACATTTAAATACGAAATGAGGTAGGAATATAGCTTTACGAAAGTAATTTCATAAATTAACGAATAGGTATATATAAAATTGAGAGGCTGACTGATTGAGTTCATTCATTTTGAAGAGAATTCAGGACTGGTGCCAAAGGATAATGCTTGGAATCCAGGTACAAATCCTTTAATTAAAGAAAAAGTAACCGAGGTAAAAAATATATTCCGAATACTAGCCTAAATAAAAAATTAAAGTAATAAAATACCTACTCGACCAAAATGTATGAAGCAACCATATTATTTTACGCGATATCAGAGTTCGCCCTATAATAAAAGTTGTTCACATTGATGAGTACTTCCACCCTTGCAAGGATTTGCCAGTGATAACAAAATCACCCTGTATTTATGAACAGTTTTATTAATATATAGACGGCATATGTCGATAATACATTGCATTTGCACAAAGCAAGTAAAGGAGTTCCCAAACTTCAGTCATTTCATTTTAAAGAGCTTGGTTCAGGAGCAGAAGCAACTTTTAGATAATAAGAGTTGGTCGCGCAAAGATATTGTCACGAAATTTTAGTAGTTTTTTAGATATGAAAGACATTTACTATGATAGCGTGATTGAATGCTCTTGTCATGCTTTTGAGAGATGTGTAATTATTTTTTACGCGCGGACGTGGGGCCCCTAGAGGCGGGGGGCCCGTAGCATTTGCTACTCCTATATGGCTAATCCGGCTCTGCCAAACTTGTCATATATAGAGTTCTACTGGTGATTACACAAAATTAATACTGTGGTCTTTATTCCATAAAGCGTTAATCTCAAAAGAATTGACAAAGATTCCAATTATGTGTCAGAAATTTTCCAATATCAATATGAATTGATTAATATAATAGATTCAATTAAATATTCTTTGTTGATGTCGCCAAATTGACTTAAAGTCGCCATTTTAATTATTCAATAATAAATTCAGCTGTGTGACACAATTAATGAGAAAATAATAAATATCTAAATGAGATAAGTTTCGATTATATTATAATTATCAGTAAATAAGATAATAATTATTCAAGGATGTTTCGTATCAGGTATAAAAATAGTCTTTTTTTAATTTAAATATTATAATCTAAATAGGTAAGTATATAGGATTTAAAAAATATATTGCGTAGTATTTTCCATACATTTACTGTGTCGTGTTGCCGACCTTTATAAAGCCTAGAAGGCAACTGGCTCTCAAGCGCAACTGCTAAACTATTTACATCAAGATTTCAATTTAAGGCGACGATAGTTCAGTAGTTGTAACATCGAATGCTATGATAAAGGTCGTGGGTTCGAATTCTAAAATAAGCTTGACATTTCAGTGAAGGAAAACATCGCGAGGAAACAATTGCACGGTGGTAGCGTACCTACTTTGTAGCACCCGTCTGGCTGGCTACCACTTTCAAGTTGATAAGCACTTACACCTACAAATTGCACTTGAGAGCCAGTATTGTACCACCTTTGTAATGTATTTCAACGATATATTACACATTCAAAACAAGACTAAAACTGCGGAAGAATAAAATCTACCCCAAATAGTAATATTTTCAAAGATGTCATAGATCTAACAAGCCTAGACTTTCTCCTCACAAACATTTGTGTGTATGTTTGCTGAGAGTCTGGGTGTAAGAAAATCTATAGTTATATTATAAATGCGAAAGTAACTCTATTTTCCTTTTCACGCCTAAACCGCAGAACCGATCGCGATGAAATTTGGAACTCATAAAGCCAGTGCGGAGAGGGACGTAGACTACTAGTTTTCTCGGGAACGCGGGGGACAGCCATTATGTACAATTTACAAATTATCTATACTAATATTATAAAGCTGAAGAGATTGTTTGTTTGGTTGAACGTGCTAATCTCAGGAACTACTGGTTCGAATTGAATAATTATTTTAGTGTTGGATAGCCCATTTATCGAGGAAGGCTATAGGCGTTGATACCTCGGGAACGCGGGTGAAACCGCGGGGCGGAAACTAGTAGTATATAGTAAGAGCTATAATACAAACTATGCTTTGGGATTAGATGGTGTATAAAGAATATAAATAAAATTAAAAGAACATGACAACAAAACGTCTTTCATAATATACTTAACAAGAAATGTAGGAAATTATCCAATGCTTTTTGTAATGTTTCCTCTCAGAAACAATTACATGGAAGCAGACTGTTGGCCGCAGAATGATTAGAGCCATTCAAACGGGCCATTGTTCCGTGACATTGAAAGTTCGACCATCTTATGGATTTTCGCTTCCTCACTTTTTGCAATAATCGGAACGAGTATATTTTTTATTTATTTATTTTACTTACTATAGACTTGTGTGTTGAACACAATCATACTATAGTAAGTTGGGATGTGGCCGAAGGTGGTAAGCACACAAAGCCTAGAAGGAACTGGCTCTCAACTGCAGCTGACCCGACACCGTGCTATAGATAGTTTCCTCACGATGTTTTTCCGTCACCTTCTTTTATGTAAAATACTGACCCAAGTACTTTACTATACTAATTCTATTTTGTTAGTTAGCAGAGAATAGACGTACATCATATAAACTGGTAATATTCGCATAAACCCCACCATTTCATGGCAACCCTGCCAGGAGCTTCGTATAAAAACTTACTACATTGCAGTTGATTAACTTCAATTCACTATTATGAATCTTAAGATTTGAGCAAATGATTGGAAGAGGCTTGAACATAGATATAGTTAAAAAGCTAAGAAATAATTAATGGGAATACCTAGACTAAATACGAAGAAATTTAAAAAGATAGGCGAAATGTTATCTAATACTAATGAAATATGTTTCCTGAACAACTATCGAAAGATTAAGCCAAAACAATAAGAATTTGCCAACTCATATGAAAATCGTAAAACTGAGTACAAACCGACACATTCGGTTACTTCACAAATAAAACTAATAGATGCTACAGTCAAGATCCATACTTGGTCACAAACAGAAAGAACACGTTCATTAGACAATTAATAAATAAAAATAAAGGCTAAATCCGCAAGCTCGTTATCGATCTCCACACTAAAAAGCTTATTTATAATCTAATTCCAAATCATAATTATAATAGAAGAAAACACATAAATTGGCTATATACAAAATTTGATCTCTATTTGGACATCATTAGTGGCTTAATTAAAAAGCGAGCAGCATACCGACAAATTTAATTTAACGTGCATATGGATTGGTTCCGTATCCTTTAGAACTTTCAAGTGTTTTTTTTTTCACAAGAACGCAACAGGTACCCGGCACCCTTTGGCCATCCAGAACCTCTTAGCTACACAAAAGTTAGTAAGAACAATAATAGAGACGAAGCAGGTAAACACCTAATAGAAACTACACACGCTAAAATAGAATTATAATTAATAAATTGTTGGGCACTTTTGATTGCATTTATATCAACCAACCTTGTCTATGGATATAAGGATTTATTTCAATCAATCACGAAGTTATAAAGAGAAATCACTTATAAAACTATCATGTTAAATAGTAAGCAGTAAATTGAAAATCTCTTTGATTATTCAAAGCAGGTAGAGGCGTTTTATAAAATACATTATATGGGTAATAATTAGCATTCCTTCAGAGTAATTACGTTGCGGTATATAAATGCTAGTACTGAGGAAGTAACTCGAGACCTAGAGCTTGCACGACCACAAACATACTTATGTAAAGATAACATACACGTACGTACAAACAAACATTTCTACAAATAATGAGAGCTTGCAAGTTTTACTTACGTACATCATGAAAGGATAAAACATACAAATTGTACAAAGACAGGAAACTATGAATGATTCAACCTGCACATCCTTTGATTATACAAATCCGCTCAAAAAACGGCAACCGAACAACGTCGAGAGCACAATTCAGATTCCGAGCGCGACTGAATCCTGCAGACACAATTGCATGTAAACCAGCAAGATCACACGTTAGAAAACAGTCTTCACATATAACTTGAGCAACCCTGGAGCACTTGCAACGTCGTCAGTATCGGGAATACAATACTCAGGCATGCAGGTGTTCTTAGCTTAGATTTAAGATCTAGTTTAGGTGTCGGACTGAGGTGTCACACGTACTTAGTCTCATGCCGTCGGAGAGCGTTCGAGGCGAGCCCAGCTCTGCGTCCGCGCTATCATTTAAATATATCTTGGAACGCCGCCGTCTGTCGCCGGCTGTATTTTTAACACCACTGAGAATTTAAATGTGGACAGTCACAACGCACGCTGTCTCACGGGAGACGTTACGGTTGGCGCGCACGGCACGGGTACGAGAGAACGATTTGCAAGGAAGCGTCTGTTTCGGATGACGCTCACGGCGCGAATGACGGGCGGAGCGCAAGCGGCGGCGGCGTCCCTCTAGCCCTGAGCCCCGCCCCGCTGCGTACAGTATGCACCGCTGCACAGCCTCCAACGTCCACATGGCTCCGGCGAAGATAAGACAACGAGTAGCGAACGTACCGCCAACACACATGAGCACCCCGAGACACACAAATGCCCCGCTCGACACGATTCATTGACGCCACAACGATATTGCAAATGTTTACATGCATGATCTACTAAGTGTAAGTCTTATAAAATATCTCTATTATTGTCACCTTTATTGTCTTATATACAATAGTATCAGTCGGCCCTATCAGTAATACCGAGATAATGGTAAGGATGCTATAGAGAGATGAAAATAGTTTTAATAATCAAAAAAGGTGCAGGCTGAAATCAAGATAATGTCAAGAAACGCACATAAAATACCTAACGATATATTTGTCTACTGAAAGTACATAATCAAATATTTAATAAATAAGAAGTTTGCAAACTGCGCCGAATAAATCAAGACGTGTTAGCTGATATCGTAAATGCGATTATAATTTTAGCGAAAGATATAAATTTGGTAGCAGTTCTTGAAATTCAACATCTGTCGGAAGCTGGATCTTTTTATAGTTTACGAGCATCAACGTTTATACTCCCTACTTCCACATGTTATTAGAGAAACGCATGCAATAAAACCTTACGGAGTTAAACTAATCGGGAGACTATTAATGTGATTCTTTTATGACCAGCATTTGATGTTTAACTGTCGATTTCTTCTAAAGACAATTCAGGAAATACGATTTCCTGGTTTTCTCTAGATGGTTATAAGAAAGCAACAGACTTGCTTGCACAAGTTCTGCCCTATCCAGAAAAGACGGCTTTCAGAACTAAACGACCACCGCTTTGGATTCGTCTGATATGGTCATGCATCGGTATAATTTCCATTGGCAAAGGCAGCGGTCGAACATGGAGAAAACGGGCATGTGTGCTTCACGTGCACGCCGCGTCACTGCCAGATCGGTCCCGCGTCCAATTGCCGCAATGAATAACTGTTATTCCGATCCCGTGGTTACATTAATGCATCTCAAGGATCTAGCAAAATCAAAGTATACAAAATTGCCGCACGTGACTATTTCCAAACGTTATGTAAATAAATGTTATGAATTCGTATGACATGCTCAGAGAGACTATTGTTCTATAGTCTCGTCGGGACATCAATTTGCAAATAATCGACGCTATTAGTTTTAAACGGTTCGCGGACAGATTCCTGATGCAACGGTTCGGGTGTAATGCCGTTTTGTGTGACACTGATCGTCGCAGCGTGCAATTTACGTGGACACTGATAAGTTTTCTCGTGGGAATCTCCTCTGATGACACCAGGTCGAGCCATCAGAAGCCCATCAACTACATCTCTTTTCTTGTATAAATAATGTAATGCACAGATAGTAACAACTTTCACACAATGTTTTTACATCGAGTACCTACGTGGACGATGTAAGTATAGGTGTGGGAAGACTGCAGTCTGCAACACTTGCAAAACTTGTTCCAACGATTCGGCAAACAGCGCAGATGTTTCTGATATCGATTAATGTTTACAAGAACAGATCGACATCGCGAGTGCTGCAATTGCAACCGATCATATGAATCGATTTGTTAAAGATACCAGTAAAAGGGCGATCAATCAAGATGAATTCGATGTAGAACGAGGCATCACACTCAATCTTGTTTTAGATAAGAACAAGCTGGACAGACTGCACCGCGTCAACTAAAAATATCGCGTCGCGTAACGAAATTACTGGCGAAAGTGAGCCGTTGCAAAAGCTGTAAGGAAGTAATTAAAGCAATACTGCAATTAAAACAAACAGCACACACGAACTAAGCACGCCCTCCCGGTTATCTGGTGGTACTTTAAGCCGGCAAACAATTATGTCGTGACTATTGCAAAAGGCATTCGGTTCCGATCATGTTGTGCCGGGGCGAGAGGTCATCATCGCATAACGCGCAGGCGCCGGCGATCTAGCGACCTCTAGGATTATCCAACTCGATCGATAAGGAGCCGATGGGTGCGAGCGGGACGCGGGGAGTCGATAGGGGCCAAAGAACATAATTTATCCGGCGGCAGAGTGGCGCGCCTCGGAGGTGCCGGCCCCCCCGCCCGCAACCCCTCTCTCTAGCCGCCTCCGCACATCTCTCGGGTCCTTACAAAACAGGATCCCGTCATATTTTTTGTGGGGATTAAGGAGTATCAGGTTAAACGCAGGTTACGTAATGGTTTTTAAACACCCCTAATCTTGCGCAGGTTTTTGGACCACAATTCAGGGTTGGTCGTTTTGTTGGTTTAATTTCCTAAATAGTAATTATATTACAAAGGTAGTTCAATAGATTTTAGCTCCACCTGTACATTATGAGATGCCTCGTTTGTTTACGCGATAAGAGCGCGACAGTGGTAATATTTGCGTATGCGCATATCACTTTAGTCCCCCGCCAGATTACACTCGTCTGTGAATCCTGCATCTCTTTACACACATAATTATTTGAGAATAATATATTTAATTATATTAATCTCAATTATTGATATCTGTAATATAAGTGCATGATGATAACTTTACAGCGTCGAGAAATATATCTGTGTATCATGAACATCTTAAATTCTGGACAGTATCTAATTACAGATTATTCAATTATAAAATTCCACTGCGCTCATTATTTCTTGTTAGCATGGAAACAAACATTAAACCCCCCGCCCCTCGGTTTGCTTCACCGTAATCGGTTAAACTCCATCGGACAAGCAACCAAGTGCAATGGAGTTCATTGAATCGATAAACAAGTAGACACAAAATCAATATTTACAAAATAATCCAAACCAGTGTGAACTCATATCGCTCTACCTGACATGAGAATTACTGTTTGTAGATTTTTGTTATCGCCTTCAGCAACTATCTCAAGTTTAACAACCTACGATACCACTGTTGTAATAAATAAACCTAGAAATAGGAACACTTATTTTTATTATTTATAGACCTGTTTGACCACAATCTGACCATGATAAGTGATGATGTGACCGAAGATGGTGAGCACACTATGACTAGAAGGAATAAGCTCTCAAATGCAGCTGCCGGAACACACCGATAGCTGGTTGGTAACAGATTTTCTACCATCACCTACGACCTTGGGCACATCTTTCGACTTCACTACAACTAAGCTATCATCGCTTTTAATCATTTTATGTATTGATTAATATCATATTAAATATTGTTGATCTAAGCAAAGATGATGTCACACGAAGTGCTAGGTACTTTTAGTTTTATCCTTAGACTAGTTTTCCGGTCCGACTCTGCACCTCAAGATTTGCCACCAGGAATGCGATGAATACGCAATATTATAAAAACGCTAAAGGCATCAAAGCGTATTGATTACGTAATTTTACCTACGAGACACTTTCCCAGAAAATATAGGTACGTGACGAATAAATATAGCAACATTATCGATCGCGACAAATAATCGGTGATCAGTAATTATTACACATGAAAAATCCAAATTAAATTATAAATTAATTGATTAATAAATTATAAATGCGAAAGTGAGTATATCTACCTGTCTGTCTGTCTGTTCATTTCGTGGCTAGACGTTCGTTATAGGATAAACCCCCGGTCACAACACAGCTAGTTATAAACATGTTTCTAAGAGCTTTTGTTATCCACCAAAACTGAACACGACAGTTTTGGAAACAAAATTAGATACAGAATTTAGGTATATTATTTTATTTTATACTGTATTTTTATGTTTTACTAATACTTGTCTTTTAACCTTTACACTATTGTGTAATTTTATTAATGTTAGTCTATTGACCGCAACACTATTGTGTATTGTTTTTTTGTTTCTTTTACTTTTACTACTTTTAAGTATGCAAGCACTATTATGGGTATATGCAAATAAATAAATATGGAATTTCAGAATACGTGAAGGACTAAATGAATACATAAATCATCAAACTTCAGTCCTCATAAAATAATTATTTTTATCATCAGTGCAATTATAGAAATAACCCACAAAACGTAACTTACTTACTTTGACGATATATTGGTTTCCTCCGATACCGTCTCAGATCATTAACGTTACCACAATATAGCGATTAATATTCACAATTATCGCTCAATTTGCGACACGTATAACATCTGATGCGATGCATAATGGCTGCGTATGTAAGTTTTTGCTCGTAATTTACGTCGTACGCAGCCCGTCCGGTTACAGAATTAACATCATGATCGATTTCTCTTGCATATTCATGCTTGAGAACTGATTGTGCGTAATGCACAACGTGACCATTTTTACTTTAGTTCAAAACGGGATACTTGGAATTATCTTTAGCTTAATGAACGTCTACTGCTGAGAGCTGTTGCACTATTTTTAATGTTACCTACTACATTTGTTTTGTGTATTTTTTCTTATATTTTAGCCCACTTAACTTTGTATCCTAGATTTCGCTCCAAATAACGCTAGGCACACTAGTTATATTGAAGTTGTTTAAAAAACCAAATGTTATTGACAATATCATTAGTAGGTCGTTAGAGCCTTATTAGTTGACGAGCGTGCGAGCGTCCGCTGTAGCAGGTGGGTGACGATCACAATTGTCACAATATGATATCGATTCACATTCGTAAAGGAATATTGAATTAGTATGTTGAACCTTCCCATTAAAAATTAATGACAGAGCTACTACTGCACAATGAATTAAATTAATTAATTATTAATTTAATGAATTATTGTCAATGAGTAACTCTTCTGATATATCAGGACGATTTTCCTTGTAGCGCGAAACATATGTATCATGCTTAGGAGTCCTTAGGAAAAGGAAAACTTAATTTAGATAGTGGACTGTCCTACCAATTGCGGAACGTGTAGTCACTATGCAGTTTTCAACTCCCGTTTGATCGATGACCGTCAACTATGTTTTTCCGAGGGTTGTGCAACAGGCGGAATATTAAACCGCATGTTACCGGAACGCGTCCCATTTCGAGTGAGCCGTTCAAAACAACAACAAAGATTGTTACAACATTATCTGCAATGAATGAGAGAGGTTTATTCGAATGTCGATCGATTACACATATATTGTCAACCCGCACTGCGACATGATAAACGGTATTAATGTTACGATAAATTAATCGAACGTTCCAATCAGCACATAAATCTATTTTAGTCTAATTTTGTCACGAATATGATTAAGTGCCCTAAATTTACTAAGCTCGCAGTAAATTCAGTAGCGAAAATATTCCATGAAAGGTCATAAAACTGAAAACCCAAACACGGTGCCATTTCAGGTCGCAAACATGTAATCTCATAATCATGTCGAGATAATCTTAATTGCAGGGGCGCGGCCTATCGATAATATGGAGACAGGCACGCTATCAGGTGTCTACATATCTTGAGCTTGATAACAAATTTATTTTGGTCAAGAGAATCACGCGTCTCAAGAATGGCGACCATAACATCAAACGTACCACTCCAACAAGATACGCGAGTCGATGCAAATACAATCATTGGTAATCTACGTACAGCTGTTTGATATTTAAAAGGTGGCTCAAGTAACAGTTGCCAAGATACTACGCAGTTAAAATTTGGATAGCGTGAAGCTCGATACGAAACACAAAAGATAATTATTCGCTTGGACACAATGAATGAAATCAATTGAAACAGGTGCAGGAAAATTAGAAAAAAAACAACGTAACAAGTACACTAACAAGAGATGTAATTAATGATCTGTCAGAGTAAGTAAAGACAGACAGACAAATAGATAGCGATCAAAGAGATACAAATTCAATAGTGGGCGATACTTTAAGTAGGAAATATAAATAGAGCGTCAGTCAAAATAATATCAATGTCGCAATTTAAGACATTTGTTTCAGTTGACTGACAGACAATCGTATTTTAATATTAATACAAAAAGTAACGGCGTGTAGGCGATCCCGCACGGCAAGTCTCAGCGAGTATGTAAATAAAACAAATCAACCATTACATTGCAAGTCAAGATTTATGCGGTACGCATCGATTCCAAAGAATTGTGTTTATGATGCTTGAATTAACAACATATTACAATTTAAAACAAAAAAATAATATTTAAAGAAAAGTAAAAAGTAGTTATGCGATATTTTAGAAAATATTCTGTATTAACTAATCTATTTGATTATCATGATGCATCCTTGCACATACTTAATTGAGTAACAATAATTCGTTTTGTTTTAAGTCACAATAGACTCTCAGACAACACATGTTAAAAACTAAGTATAAAAGTGCCACGACAAAATATTATATTTTAGAAAGTTCTGTTATGAAATAAATTCATGTAAACCAACATAGACAAATCAATGCAGAATCTCTAGACATGCTAGATTTCAGAACTCGATGAGCGCTAGTGGGCGAGACCAGACAAGTTTGTAATTTACATTCAATTTGCATCTTATGCCAACGAGATTAAGATTGAATACCGACAACACGACAAGATTGATAAGTTTGCGAGATGGCCGGTAAGGCACGACAGGTCTGGTGACGCCCACAACCGGGCAGCCGCGTGAAAGTCGTGGCTGTTTCTAATGCGATACACGGCCTCAGGGGACCTGAGTTATTGGACTATCACGGCTGGCCAGATCAACATGTTGGGTCAAAAGCTAATGAACTGAATAAAGGTGGAACTAATGAAGCTCTGCTCTGTTTTGGTAATCTTCTTGATGAAACAATTACAATGGAGAGAGTGCGTGAGATCATATTAAAGACGAGCATGTTTGAATTGAGGATAATTCTTTATTCATTGAACAAATTGGGGATGTTCATCTATACAATCATAAACATTAACATAACTTGAATGGATTACACTAATATTATAATTTAAAATTCTCGAGTAACTAATAACTTTAATGGACATTCTCCAAAAGTATCAAATATATTTAACAGCAAAGTCTTTCCGTGGGTTTGACATGATCATCCATTAATAAGTAGAAATGGCAATGGACGGGGCACGGCGATCCGAAATGTGTAATAAAGTCCAAAATCGTCCAGAAATTGCGTAGGAGTAACCGAACGGCGAACTTTTGACCGAGGTAAGTGGAGCGAGATGTGTGGGTTTCTGAAGAACTGTACCGTTGCACAAGAAAAGTCATCATTATTTCAAATTTCTATTCCTCCACTATAAATCTGTCAATAATCTTCAATATAACATCACTGTCATCTTCACCTTGCCTCCTCCTTACCTTGGGTCGGCAATATGCATGATCTCTCTCTATTCATCCGATCATGTGTGAAATGCATTACTTCACGTTTAGCGCAAAACCTAAACGATTAAAATTTTTCATTTCTATCTAGCAAAGCTTTCACTTCCAGAAAAGGCAATACCACTAGAGAAATGACCACTACCGTTCGTTCCTAATTGGGATTGTCACATTATTATAATTTTATATCCACTATAATTCCTTTTCTACTGTATCATTTTGTAATCTAAATTGGGCATAACATTATCGATAGAGGCACAGAAACGATCACAACAAACGGACAACGTTTAGCCCTCAATTTACGTAGTAACTAATAAATAATCTGTGCCTCAGTCGCGGCTGAACTTTTTAATCGCGTCGCGTAGGCGACTTCCGCAACATTAACCGCTGGAGCCGACATTAACGTCGAACCCACTGACACACGACACCCATTACTATTATAATTTTGTGTAATGGCTCGATATTGTGGAAATGGGAGAAATCTTCTTATAATGCTGCATTTTCAGATTCAGAGAGGCTATATCATCAATCATTTATCAATTATTGTACATCACTTTAAAAGCTTGGTATTCGTTTCAGCTATAAGAGCGCTTACTTTGTACATGATACACGAGAAGCACTTGGCTTCACAGCATATCCACTCGGTTGTAGATCATCTCATTATGTAAAACAATACACATTAAAAACACACTTCATTGCACCAGACGCAGCGGCCAAAAGAGTAATACGATATTTTATCACCAGTGGAACATTTGATCCGGCTCGAAGGACAAAAACATGGCGGCCATTTTTGTATCGACAAATAATACTTGTTTTTTTTTCTGGTGAAACTTAATATAATTGACAGATGCGGTGTGATCAAACTTAGTTCATGTATGTAATTGATACTAGAGAGTGGAAAAACAAAGTTACATAAATAATCTAAAGATTGATTTTCGTGTTACACAACTTACGCATCACTCATTAAGTATTTACTTATCTATATTTTATTTGCTGTAAAATCCATTTCTGCTTCCAAACTACAGATATTAGTTACACTATTAGATTATTACATAAAACATATATTTATTAACAGAGATGTTGAAAATTTTCGGTCGTGGATTAGCATATTAAAAGTCGATAATAATTAATTTTCTAATTCAAGAATGCCGTGACACCGCTATAACAGAAAATATGATGAGGACATTCATAGATCGGATATCCATTACATACGTCTGGGTGCTCGGCAGATCTTTATAGAAAGCACGACCCACGCGTGCCGAGAGGTCACCGCCGCCCACGCACCCCAAGACGATTAGACTATTGAGAAATACGAGTATCAACCTATAGACCAGTGGTTTCCAAAGAGGTGGAAGCCCACAGGGGGCATGTGCGGAATTTGGTTAACTCATTAGTAAATTATATGGTAAATGATTTGTGGTTATGGTTCCACATTTTGTGATAATGCAAATTATTTGATAATGGCATATTTAAAACCACAAAATATAACTGAGTTTCTTACGGTAATAAATGGGTAAATTGTTATAAAGGAGGAATATATTCAGGTCTTATAAGCAATAATAGTATAACTCTTTGTTACAGAAAAAGTGCCAAAAATCTTTAAGTTTGAACATCCACCACAACACAAAGGTGTTCGACGAGCAATTACCGCTGTAATTGATGATTATTGCCAAATGATGCGGAGGAGGGCGCATTTGTGCTGCGCGTACACACCTATTAGCGATGCAACCAGACAGGGCCTGATAACGAGTATGTATTGTGAAATGTAGGATAATACCACGCAGGTTTTAATCTCGATGATGATAAAAATCCCCGCTCTGTTGTAATACTGTCATAAATTAACTGGTATCACCAAATCAACATGTATCACGCGGTGAGAATATTGTTGACACGGGATTTATTACTGATCTTGTTTATGAAAATAAAAGATTCATATTAGAAACAGATTTTAAGTAAGGTAAAAAACTAAATACAGAAGCTAAAGAAAACAAAGAACTGATGTAGACATGAAGTGACATTAAAAATAATAAGAAGATTATGATTAACATAATATTATCATCAAAACGCGAAAAATCGTGACTGCTGAATTAAAAAAAGCCGATTAAATATTAAAATTAGGATTCCGTAACAAGTCACATTTACCAAGATACACTTGATCGATTACGAAATATAAATTAAGTGTGTCCATATAGTTCTAATGAATAAGACCACAATATGACAGTTCATAAATCAATTTATAGTTTTAAGATTCGACATAATTAATTTGGCTGTACTAAGTGGGAGGTCCAAAGCTACTTATGAGCCTGGCCTCATTTTAGTTATCACAAAATTCCCCAGAAAAGTGCTTTATTCATACTTCTCCTTCCGCCTGACCTCTTCCTCTATCATTAAGCTGACCCCAAGGTCAACTTAATTACTGTAGATGAGATTCCGCTATAAGCCAAACAATTAAGTCATACCATTCTAATGGTCTAGGGTTTAGTCAAAGTAGGTTATTATTATGTATAGAGTCCACTTACTGAAGAATTTTAATTTGTGGTCAAACATAATTTAGTCGTTTTAAATTTGTATGTTCAAAATGTATTGCTCCACTAAATATTCAATTATGATCAGCATTCCATCTCTATTAGATCAATAACTTTGTTTACCTTATGATTGTGTGGATATACTAAATGGGTATAATCGCCGATTAACATTAAATACAACTTGTATTTTTTAACAATCACAATATTATTCCGTGTAAGTGGAAATAAAAATATCAAGGTATAAAATAAGGTGTTCCATAATGAGGTGATAATCTTGCGAGTCGCGTGCCGGGTCACGTCCCGGGTGGGCCCACGCGCTGTTATTATCAGCAAAAACAAACGCTAAGACCAACAAATACTCTCTGATAATCCGCTGTCTGCAGAATTCAATACTTTTGTAATGATTGGTTAGATTTTTTAATGACAACAGGTGATGGCTGATTGGTAGGAACTCGTAAAGGATCTGGATGATTAGGAATGAAAATTACGTACGTATGGAAGTAACAGCTAATCATTTAATTATTGTATTTTTAGGGATCCGTAGCCAAATGGAAAAAAATTGAACCCTTATAGATTCGTCATGTCTGTCTGTCTGTCCGTCCGTATGTCACAGCCACTTTCTTCCGAAACTATAAGAACTATACTGTTGAAACTTGGTAAGTAGATGTATTCTGTGAACCGCATTAAGATTTTCACACGAAAATAGAAAAAAAAACAATAAATTTTGGGGGTTCCCCATACTTAGAACTGAAACTCAAATTTTTTTTTTTTCATCAAACCCATAAGTGTCTATGGATAGGTTTTAAAAAATGACACTTCCAAAGTGGTAAAATGTGTGTCCCCCCCTGTAACTTCTAAAATAAGAGAATGATAAAACAAAAGAAATATATGATGTATATTACCATGCAAACTTCCACCGAAAATTGGTTTAACCGAGATCTAGTAAGTAGTTTTTTTTTAATACGTCAATCAACTCAAATATAAAAAAAAAATTGTAAAAAGCAAGTTCTTACAGCACAAATAAAGGAAAAATTCTAAAAAATAAAGGAAGTTGAAAATTAAAGGGTGTCCCCATACATACATAGTTACGCCAATTAATAAAGACCTCTGAGTTGCTCATACAATTTAGAGGTCTAGCTTAATTGGCACCTCAAATATGGTAAATAAATAAAATTGTGCAACAACTATTAGTTTCATAATGAAACTCACGACAAGACATTATTAGAATAATAACTTGACAAAATAATAAATTAAAAACATGTAATAGAGTAAAACTTTCCTCAAGTCAATAAAACTAAAATTAAACAACAAATCTACATGAATTATAACAAAGATCCATTCGTAAAGAAGAAGTATTATATAGATTAACGAAACTGAAGATAAGACGTGGCCACGTAATGTAAATAAGGATACAGATTCTATATTAAGAAATATATTAACAGTGAAAAGCATTCAATTAAAAATATCTTTAGTGTTCATAGCACATGAGGTGAGATAAGGGAAGGTTAAATACGCCGTTGGCCTCTCCAATAGGTGGATAAAACTCCACTGGGGACAATTAGATCACTGTTTCTTTTTTTTAATGGGTACCAAAGTCCGTTATATTGAATTCCCCACTGTTGTTTTATCAAACTTCCAATAACAATATTATTTAGCATTATCATGGAATATTTTGACGAAAAAAATATAAAAGTGAACTGTTAGCTTATCGGGAATAACCAGGATATCAGAAATAAGTGAAGTACTCTATGCAATATTTGTGTTCAAAGTTTACCGCAAGTACAACATTGCAACGGATACAAAATAATCCAATTAAAAAATACAAATCAGAACGAAACTTGGTGCCGCTGTTAATGAACAATGAATGAGAGGCAAGATAAGAACAAAATATATGAATGACTTTGTGTGATCAATTAACTTATATTCAGTCCATTGACAGTTTATTGGTGAAAGTTTAACATCGAATAATACATGTATGAAGTTTCTAATAGATAAACAAGTACAATATGGATCCACGTTTAAGATCACAAATCATTATAACGTCGCAATCTCAATAGGTCAGACTCGGACAGATTATTTAAATTCTAACAATGATAACAATTTACACGTGCATGCATTTGAACCAATCAAGCATCACGTTCATGAATACGGCGACAAAGTTCAAATAAATCATAGAGCTCATTAGAAATCCAAACATAATAAAAGAATATTTAATAAAAATAAAGTTTGTGGGACAGCAGACGTCTAATTATAATAACTAACTGTCAATAATAATATATTTGATGCTGTTGGACACCTGCCTAATCGAGTTAGTAAATATTGCGAAATAAAAACGTTGGAAATAATTAACCGGATCAAAGGTAATAAAATAAACACATGGGAATAAAAAGAAGAAATGCTTCTAAAAATATATACAAGCATGTAAAGCGTCAAACATGATGTCAGGATTTAACGATACGTATGCCGTTTTCTATCTAAAAGCGAAACATGTTTTATAAAACATCATGTAACATTCATAGCAAGAGTTACTTTATACATATTTAGAAATACAAAATTTTATTGATTTACAAACAATTCAAACTCTACATCTTTACATTTTATAGTTGTCAATTGAAATAAATTGAAAATAAATATTTAAGACACTTTTATGGCGTACTGGGTAGTACGCCATATAAAATTATCTGATAAAATTTGCGCAAACTTTCGATGTAATGAATGAAGTCGAAGATCATAAAGTTACGATAGAATGTTTATGCAAATAGGCGAGTTCATTGAGGAGGCCCCATTGAGGTCTCTAACGGGCTTACTAGACGGGTCTGCAACCGGCACTTTGTCAATGCCAAGCAAAGTACTCAATCAACAACTATTGGCCATCAATAAAATTTCAGCTTCCCGACATGTTAGGTACAATAGCCATCTTTATTTGCCTGTCGCACAGGTGTTCAGCTAGTGTTACAAGTTTACGAATACTAATTTATTACCAAAATAAAATAAATTTATTTGTCTGGAGTTTTGGTTTATTTAATAAACTTGATTGATGTTCAATTTCCACCACTAAAGACGAGTGTACCTTAAATTCTATTTACGCAAGTATCGACTATCTACATCCATTAAACACTTGGATAGATATGAAAACTAAATGCGAACGGTGAATATAATAATATTCTAGTATTGACCTTAGTTCTGTGCCTTTGCCACATCCAAAACATAACTAGCTTCAGCAGGAAACCTTTAATCTCTTGAAGTTTAACTCCTGTGAAGTCCCAAAACAGAACCAGCTATATTTCACAATCATACATTTTTTAACGCATGACCAAATCACATTAAAAATAACATCAAAGATATCTCGTACATAACTTTAGACCACAGATATATGGGTGTGTTGATAATTCAAAATAACTCAGATTAAAGAAACTAGTTTGGTTAGTGTCGATTGACCTCTTACATTGTCGACAAGTTGCGACAAGATAAGATTTTATACTTTCTTTTCGATTGAACTAAGACAAAGGTTATGGAAAATTTTGAGTGATTTCTAGTTCTGGCCACTTCTGCTTAACAATTTTAAATATTTTATTTTTATTTTTTTTACTTTGTATAGGCTTGTGTTTGACCACAATCTCACTATGGTAGGTGATGATGTGGCCGAAGGTGGTAAGCACACAAAGCCTAGAAGGATCTGGCTCTCAAGTGCAGCTGCCGGAACACACCAATAGGTGTTTGGCGACAGATTTTTAACTTGAGGGTGGTAGCCAGCCAGGTGGGTACTACAAAGTACCCTTCCACCGTGCTATGGTTTCCTCACGATGTTTTCCTTCACCGAAAGCTCAAGCTCATTGTAGGATTCGAACCCACGACCTTCGCCGCGGCGTCCGACGTCACTACCACTGAGCTATCATCGCCTTTTATCAATATAAATAGATCCAAGTGAAATATTATACAAGTGTTTGTTGATAATAGAAATTGCAGTGCAATCGATGTAAGTCAATGACATACATTACATTACACTGGAGTACTTGCGGACTATGGAGTGGAGAACAATCAAGTGACGGGAGCACTTATTTCAATCATTACATAACTACTTGGACAACGACATCGAATACAATAGACCAAACAGTCCCTACACACGTCAAAGAAGAGACACGGTGCAACTATCTTTAAACAATATCGACACCTACAACTTATTATAGGAATGACTACATAATTTCTCTGCGCACATGCACGCTTGAACCTAAGTGTGTACATTACGTACTAACTCACACACGAACAGTTTCCGGCCGCATCTGTGAATGACGCTTACGCATGTTTACTACCGCGCAGTGGTCGGCTGTCGATCATTTCGGTACACTATTACGTCATCACTCATTACTGTTTCAATTTCCACGTCTCTGTCGAACGCGAGCCAACTGTGTTATTGTTAACCATTTCGTCCTCCTTTGTTGCAAACAGCTTCGCTAATATTTTCTTCACGAATATCATTAGCAAAACACATCATTTAGTATTTTTAAACTTGCTATTTTCGACTGCTTTATGACCATTGACTAATATTACTAAAACTTTAATGTCTGGCTCTAGCTCAATTGAACGAAACCTGGCGCAGCCGCGTCAAATTGCTATAGTATAATTTTTACTTTTAAAACGCATATTAACTTGTAATTTTATAATGTTCCTTAATCTTTCTTTATTGTTAGACAAAAGGCATATATAATTGAATGAGGTGTCGTAAACACGTCCCGATGGTCACGAATCATCAGCCAATAGGCGAATAAAATACGTAAATTTTATTATAAGAGTATAATTATCTGTCTGGCGCGATCGGCGTAGAACCAGTTGTCGATTCGGTAAGGTTGAATGAACGAAAAAACTCTGTTACGTGAATTGATTATGACTCGAACTTTTCCAAAGGTACTTTTGAATGGTAATCTCCGATTACATGGAAAGTACATTGTAACTTATAATTTTATAAAGGAGCTTTTCTGGGCAGGCTTCTGCTGTACCTGATTTTAGCAAACCATTATTTAATGTGGAGTTTTCGTCATTGACACTTCAGCAAATAAGAAAACATCGATCGAAATGATACAAAAATGCATTGTCTTTTGCCAACGCGCGCGACAAAAATGCAATTTATCGTAGATTTTGAAGGTATTTGAAATTAATTCTATATCCGCTAGTTCTTTAATTATTATTATTAGGGAATAGAAACTAGAAGTATAAATAGCACAGATAAGTATCTCAATTAAGCTACAAACAGCACGTCCACAACACAGTTGCAGGGCGACTCATAACGGACAACATTTATTATCGAACAGATATAGTGAATAATTTATTTATAGATAACTTTAACTGCTTCCGAGATAAATAATTTAGTCTGCGATAGCTTCACGGCGTAATGCCGTAAATCATGTCGTGTTGGCTCTACTTTACGAGTCAATATAGCTGTTGCGAAATGCCCTTCAATTCTATGTAGCGTTTCTGATATCAATTCTATCAAAACTTCACCATCCTCCAGTTTATACTTAATCATAACATTGGGTTTTCTACACTATTCATATACATTCACATATTTATTTTTATTGTCATTCAAGAATGACCAGGTCACCTAAAAAGGTGGTAATTTCTTACTATTAACGTAGAAGTTCCTTATCCTTTATGCTGACCCGAAGATAAAAGACGTCCGTCCACTGCTTCAAATCTACTAAGTGCTTGTCGGACACTCATTCGCGTGGGGTTCTGTAACTGCTTTGCAACCGGTAGTAATTAATTTTATCTCAACAAGCTGTAATATAAAGTCGGTCTTCAAGTCTTAATTTAGTGATACTACATTACTTAATTGACCAATTTAAAAGAATCCAGCTTAAAATCGTCTGAACGCTTGAATGAAGACGTACGCTTAAATTAAAATAATAACATATATCAAAAACAAATAAAATCAATTCACAACCACAAGCGATACAGTTAGTTTTTGCAACTGTATAAATACATTATTAAACCTCGCCTTTTCTCAGTAACATTAATTATCTAACGAGTCGATATCCGGCGATCCACGGCCGATCGGCGATTCGAGAACGGATGATGTCATTCCGAACACTAATCATAACTTCCTCTCATCGCTGTATAGGTAATTCAGGATCAATACAATTTCCTCGAGACCCAATTTGCGTGAGATAGCAGTGACATTAGCGTTTAATTAAACTGAAATAGACTTTCCTGTAGCTGTCTAATCCAGCTGTGCTTTGCATCTGGGAATGTCCGATTGATTCGTTACGGTTTATTGAACATGTGTGCCACTCCTTGGATGATAATTGGAAACGTTGCGTCTGTGTCAAACAAAACAGACATGAACTTTAGTATCTAGTTTACACAATCTAAATATGTCTGGTGATAGGTGAGATTGATAATCAACTCGTATGGTCAAATTCTCGATCACAGGCTTTATTTATTTACCGAGATACATCACTGCCATACAGGAAGAGATTCCTCAATAATAAAAGGTGAAATAGTAGCTGAAATAGTTCAGCGTGCAAAATAAATAAGGACACGGGATTCGATATTATTTTAGAAACTATAGTTGTGTATGTAACTTTTTTAAATGCTGGTGGTATAGGTACAGGCGTGGCTACTATGCCAATTAACTCCCATCATACTGACAATTTAAACGAGAAAATCCATAATAGGCTGTTAACTAGACGCATTAGTAGGAGAGCGGATTTCTACTCGGCCATTAAGGTCTCTTAACGCCAGTAAATTTGATACTTGTTTAAATATTGTAGTAAACGCCTCTTACGGTAAATAAAGTGTATGATTTAGATGGACATTAAGGGGGTTCTAAAGTTACACTGTAAAGTTTGATATCATGTTTCAATGTCTTTCAATTACCAAGACACAATATTGACCTTACTCTCGAGTAAATGCATTCACGAACTGAAATAAACAATGCGGAAATACATATACAAAAAGCGTATAACGTGACATGGAACCCGAGCATACAAACATGTTAACAGAAGTCTACAGTCAAATACAGAAGAACAAATGATCCAAGGGTCATAATTAGATTGTCTCTTTGTTTTTTTTTTAATACGAAGACAAAACAAACATTAATCATTCTTTACACCTGAATAGAAACATGAACGACAAAAAGATATAGCACAATCAGAAAAACTTCAAAGATCCGGAAGACTCACGAATATTTTAATACTGAAGCTCAATTTTACAGGTGAGAGTCGAAGTGGGTGCGCTAGTATCCACTGTCTCATGCCAAGAGTGTCGCGGGTATATTTCTGAACGTTGATTCGTCGCGCCGGGCCGTCTGGCTGAAACTATGCGCTCAATATAATCATTATAGTATCATTATGACTCTTATAATATCAGCGTACAGGTATCGTCTAGATCTATCACATGATTCACGGATCCAGTTTTGGTTTCATGCAAATCGTTTCGCGTCTTGTCTTATGTGACATTAAACTGCAAAGATGTATCTTTAATATTATGTTCTATAATCTTTTAATGATTATTGTTTTTTTATCTCATACCCGTTCACTAAATGCTATAGAGAACAACACAATAGCGTTGGTTCTTAGGAAATAACAATAAATCGGAAATGGTGTAAAAATAAAATCCAATGAATACAAGTCCATAATCACCTCTTGTAAAACGTTGTTAAATAATGCAACGATTTCTAAAAGTGTTCAAACGCAACGGACTCGTACTGAACCCTCGGACATAAAATTTCTTATGGTCTAAAGCATTTTACAAAAGAGTCTATTTTACGAGCTCCGCGTACAGGTATAAAAGCCCGTCCCGAATGCACATGTGCATCGAATCAGTGTATTTCTTAGAAACCCTACTTTTTCTCATGGCACGAAAGCTTAGACACAAAAGACCGTCGCATCTGGCAGACACTGTGTCGTCTGATTTAGGAATGGGACAAAGAAACCTTTTTAGAATCAAATTGTAAGAATATAAGATTTACACAAAGAACTACCTGCAATACCTGCTATTGTAAAGATTAGGTTGGAGCGTGACGATTGAATATTTATGCCGTTGAAGCAAAACTTTATTTATAAATCAACAAAGTTCCAAATCACATGGCTACAAAGCTATCCTAGGTAAAGCAAAGACGTAAAATCACGTACAGAACATAAAAACGTAACGGACACATATCATGTACTATCATATCAGCTTTTGCCGAGCGTAACATCAACATTGCCTAAATCATAATGACCATCGTAATTAGAGACGCAGACTTGTAATGGGCGAGTCGTTGACCCGATGATTGCCATGATTCTCAGATGTGAGCCATACGACAATCCGACACTAACAGGATGGAACACAATGCCTCATTGAATTGTCACAGGAGGTGCAGTTAGCGCTATGGCATTAACGGATACACCTGAGCTGTTCGCATGCGTTATATCTCTAGATGCTAGACAGGACACTGACTTGTAACTAAATCTGTACAGAGATAATAACGACACAGAAATAGCTGGCTTTATCTCTGGAAATATGATGATAATTGCGACAAATGTGACAGTCGCAAAGTTATGCAGCCAAGGTGTCGGCCGTCGACTAATGACGTAGTTGAAGCACATGGAGATAAGAGCGTGCGCCGATGAAATTAGAATCAGATTTCATAGCCGACATGTATGGTTACTCTAATTAAATTTAAAATGTACAGCCGCATCTTGATTGATGTGCGTCCAAAAATAATCTCTGCGGCTGCTAATGATTGGACGTATTCGTTTGGGCGCGTAAAAAAGTAAGGAATCAAAAATCGGGAGTCGTTAAATGAGCTCATGTCCAAAATAGTGGCAATGGACAGCATGAGTAGGTAGGCGGATCCTTTGATAATTCATTAATTATATGTATTCACACCTTGGCCGACCGCGACTGTTATTCGGAGTGTTTTTTTTTAAAGCGACAGTTTCTCGGAAAGATGGCGGCGCGACGATGTGGTAAACAAAAAGTGGAAGCACGAGCACGAGCGAGTCGGATCTTCACGAATATTTTGGAGGTCGTGACAAATACAGAATCTAAGCGATGTAAAAAAGGAATGTAACACAATGATTCTTGATGATATGACTGAAGAAAAGAAACATACAAGATAATTTTACGACTTTTAATTCTTTCATCTGAAATAAGTTTTAAAAAAGCTGAGTAAAGCTCTAAGACGTAACACACTTTTAAGAAAAGCTTTATTCCAAATTCTCCTGATCTAACCTCTGACAGATAACAATTTGCTAAACAGCATGTAGGTACATTATGTAGACGTACTTATGTACAGTAGATTTGGCACTCGATAATACTTTTAGGAATTCTGAAACAAGTTTCGTAGACTGGATGCTATAACAAAGGTTGGATTCCTCGAACGCGTACGACTAGGGCGGCTAATGTTAACCTCGTCAGGTTACTTTTTGCTGTTGTTTTATTAACTTTTCTGTTTAAACCGCTGCAAATTTATTTCACACCACGGTTACTTTTGACAGGTCTGTCGTGATTTTAAAAACCTTAGAAAAACTTTAACAGCCTTATAAAAAGCTCAACTATTACATAAGAACTTGCACATTTTTAATAAATTATTTGTTTTTAGTGTTTCGTACCTCAAAAGAAAAAATTATAACCTTATAGGACTACTTTATTGTCCATCCGTCCGTCTGTCAAGACCCTTTATCTCAAGAACGAGTAGAGGTATAATTTTAAAATCAATTTAACTAAGTTCTGCGGTTCCTAGGAGGTGTAAAATTTTGTCATAAGTATATTTTGATATTCGCAAACTCACAAATCAAAATCTATAAGGTATTTTTGTTGACCTAAAATCAAAAAAATGGACAAGAAAATATCCTATAATAGTTTTCAAACTTGCATCTGCAGTTGGGGATGTTCCAAAACGTGATGTAAACCGATCGATGGGAGAACATGTTTGTACGAAACCCTCAAGTTCGACTCCAATTCACACTTGTCCTCTATATTTAGGAAGATACGTTGGATTAACAGTTTCCTACTAATATTATATAATACATACGAATTAAGATGCTTAAATGTTTATAATTGCTGTACATAATAAAGAATTGTAGATTAGATACTATGCTGGATTACAATTATTTAATCCAAAGCGATTACTATTTAGATATAGTCATGTAGACCTAAGGTTGAAATATTTCAACCGATAATTAGATTCTTCGACTGTAAGAACTATTTATTATATTGATTGAATGCTATCAAACGTGTGCGTGCTGTCGTGTTATTTGTAACTACAATACTTCGTAATGGACTCCTATAGCTTGTTACAATAAGGCTTGAGGTTTTGCTTCACTTTAATATTAATATCTATTACAATCTGTCTTCGATACAGGCAATGACAGAACGTGCAACAACTTTGCCTTAATGATTATAGTTTTTTAAGTAAATTCTGCTAAGTGATGATGTCGCCGAAAGTAAGCACACAAAGCACTGACTCCGGTAGGTTTGAGGGTGGTAGCCAGACAGGCGGGTACTACATAGAACTCTGTACCATAATCTGGTTTCCTCATGTTAACTGAAATCTCCAGCTCATTGTAGGAAACGAACAACTTTAATCCTAATTTGTAATTAGCATTTGAAACTACAAAATTAATATCCTGCATAAAATTGGCCAATAAATTTACAATTCCGATTAAAAGTAGTTTGCTAAATCATAAATAATAGTTTAGTACAGTATAGATTTATTGATTGCAATCACCCAGATCCGAATCCGGTGTGTCCATTCAAGCGTTAGGTTCAATGCACTTATGTAGAGCAAACTGAGGCAGGCAGAGGCAGGGAGTGTGCTAGTGTTGTGGTCTAGATCGACTCAGCGGATCCATGACACGGTCTGTCGCCCGCCTGTGAGCTTGCAAGCCGCACCTTGATTGAGTGCTAGGTGATACACGGTAGCGGAGCTATTTGAGCTAGTACAGTCACCAGTAGATTAAGTATTATGATCGAAGTTATTACAAAGGTGAAGAGGTATAGCAATGGGTGCCAAAATTCCTAATCACCAATAATTTTGATGACGAACCAAATCGCTTCAAACATAATGAGAAAATTACTTTGGTCACAGAAGATTTATTGATTTTGACGTGGTAAAGTTTAGCGCGTCTGTAGATAAGTCAGAGTCTGAGAAGAACCGGCAAGAAACTCGGCAAGATTTTTTTTTATTCCAAAATTGATTAACAATATTATTTGACGGGCCGGTTGGTGTGGTTGGTTAGATACCCTATCTATCACGCCACTGGTCGTGGGTTCGATTCCCACTCAGGACAGACATTTCTGTTCATGAACATGTCTGTTTGTCCTGAGTCTGGGTGTGATTATCTATATATGTATGTATTTACAAAAGAAAATTAGTATATGTAGTATATCAGTTATCTGGCTTCCATAGCATAGCTCTGCTTACTTTGGGGTCAGATGGCCGTGTGTGAGGAATGTCCCAGAATATTTATTTATTATTTAATTATAGATCGTAAATAGGTACCAGATAGTTCCCCCTCTCCTCCTCTCTTCTTGCTAGTATTTAACATACCGAACATTAGATAGTAAAACGTTTAAAATACTTAGACCGCTACTTGCCAGCACTATGCTCTCATCCTCAAACCAGTACTCAAGTGTTGCTACGACTATTAAATCCTTAACAGTTCAATGATTAGAGGTTAGATATTGATTTCAATTTTGGTTAAGCACTACAATTATTAGATTTATTGTAGTTTTTATTGAAGTAAATAGACTAACTGTATTTACAACCACTGATTAAAGAATTTATGTATGTATGTAGTAGTTTATTAGGGAAGTGAAAGGCCTACGTAAAAATAATAGTTAGGTTCGGAAGGCAGATTAGAGGTTAGAAATAATTCCACGATGAATACCTTACTCGGGTATTTAGTTTCAAAGGATTGATTAAGGTGTCGAGAGCATTTAATAGGGTATTTGACTGACATTCAAATCAGCAACTTTTTATGAAATGTCAAAACGATAGGTTTATATGGAGTTATGTATGAAATACAAGCATGTGACGTCATAATTATATAGCATACTCTTTATGGTTAGATTGGTCATTAAAAATCATAACAAGGATAAATTTAATAAAATAGTTCCCCCTTTTTTTTTAGATGTCTTATACATTGGTTAGTGTTGGATAATTTATTTTGAATACAGGCAAATACCTTATTCAGCAATACTACAAGCATTTTTTTTAGTAGACCTGTGTTTGACCTCTATCTCACTATGGTAAGTGATGATGTAGCCGAAGGTGGTAAGCACACAAAGCCTAGAAGGAACTAAGTGTAGGTAGTGTTCAACTTGAGTGTGGTCACCAGCCAGGCGAGTAGGTACGATTCTAGAAAACACCTTACCACCGTGCTATGGTTTCCTCACGATGTTTTCCTTCACCGAATGCTCAAGCTCGGCTTTTGTCATCACAACCACTGCTATCATCGCCTTAAATAACGTCGATACAAAGCTTTATGGCTGGTTAACAATAAATTACAATAGGCGAATGCCTCAAATAGTTTCGTGAGGCACGAGGCACGACCGCGGCTCTAGCCTTTCGATTTGAATAACTTTAAGTAGTTTGTCTGCTGCAATGTTGGACTTTATTAGATTTAATCTGCATTGTTTCAAGTCTAAACGGGTTTCGGTAGCTAAGTGAAGGGTGCAACTAATATAAATAAACTCTAATTTTAACCCCTTGACATGCGAATAGGAAACGCTTCCCAAAACTACAAAATTTTGATTCCAGGAAACGCGAATCAAATTATGAGATGATGATATGGTAATTTATACATGTTTTTTACAGGCCTTTCAGGGCTTTTTAAGTCCTGGTTACAAGCATTACAAACCCGCAGTAGAGTCAATTTGGAACTTTTTAATTTTAAAGAATTAGTTTAGTTCGAGTTTGAGAGCTTGAAATTTATCTATAACTAGCTGTCCCCCGCGGTTTCACTCGCGTAGCGGTTTGAAAAATAGATAGCAGCCGATTCTCAGACTTACTGAATATGCATAAAAAATTTCATAAGAATCGGTCGAGCCGTTTCGGAGAAGTATGGGAACGAACATTGTGACACGAGAATTATTTTTATAAGATTATAATTTATATCATTACTAACGAGTTATGCAGCTGACCAAGTTAAAAAGCTGCATCGGTAAAGTATGTAATATTTTACTGTCCTATTTGTAAATAAATAAATATCCTGGGGCATTCCTCACACACGGCCATCTGATCCCAAACTAAGCAGAGCTTCTACTATGGAGACCAGAATAACTGATATACTACTTTTTTTTCTAAATATATAATTATAGACTCATGTAGGAACTATTATGACGTAATAAAAGAAAACGTTCGTGCTAACACAATAACAAGAACCAGAATGCATCAGACGCCTAGTTCAGGAACATTGTTTAACCGAATCTAGGTCAACGACGGGATACAAGAAATTTCATGGAAAATCCGTCCAATCACATGTTCTTCAATAATTCATAACTTCCTTCCTCTGCGGACGTTTACTATTAATCATTATGCATGTCATATTGCTAATCCTACTAATATTATGTAGGATATGTAGTAGGATTATGTGTAGGATTGTTGTTTTTTGTTTGTAGGTACACACACACTTAAATATGTTGTGCATACCCTTTTGTGTGCTTACCACCTTCGGCCACAGCATCACTTACCATTGTGAGATCGTGGTCAAACAAGTCTATACAGAGTAAAAATAAAGGTAGTAGACAGGGAATAATTACGGTACCTATCATAAGTTCCCTAGATAGGTTCATTAGAGCAAGATGCCACACACACGAATGCCGAAACCTTTTTCTTCTTCTTCGACTATCATAACCATCGTCATCATCAGCATGCTTATGCCACTTAAGTACCCTACTTTTCATTACAGGTAGATTTACATTTTCTTCTTTTACCTCCCTGTTAACTGGCATCTAATTTCTTACTCACAACAATTTTCACGTAATCTATCCAAACTATTGATCTTCTATTTATCGACATATGAATTTTAGAAAACTAGGGATAATTTATAAAATCTACTCAAGATAACTCTGCAGGTAGCTTATGTCCTATTATCCTATACTTATCTGACAATTAATTATTTATAACGTTAGTAGGAAACCAAGATAATTTCAACATTAGAGAATTCCCACGTCAGGTTTTAGCATCTGCAAGTTCTAACTACTCTGTCGTGACGTAAATAACACTGGGAATCTAAAAATAAATTTCCTACATCCCTATCCTGTATATGATTAAGATACATACTAGCTTCCGCCCCGCGGTTTCACCCGCGTTCCCGAGGGATCTTATGTTTTCCCGTGATAAAAGCCTTCTTCTATAAATGAGCTATCCAACACTAAAAGATTCTTTCAATTCGAAGTAGTTCCTGAAATTAGCGCGTTCAAACAAACAATTTATTTACATACACACAAACAAACTCTTTAGCTTTATAATATTAGTATAGATTTCTCTATTATACTTAATGTCACTGATGGTGTATTTTATTGACATGAGGGTATCTCTACTGTCTCGCTATGCTTGTCTCTTTTTGCCACATGTATGGCTATGGGCTGTCGAAACGGCCATCATAGCGTGCCGATAGTTTAGTGCCTAATTTATCGCCCATAGATATTTGCAATACCAAGGAGTTTACCAAAGTATTGCCTTGTCTTTTTTACAGTATTTTGAAGAACATTATATGTGATAACCCGTAATTCATACAACATCCTAAAGGTCAGCAGAAGAAAGTTTATATTGTTAAGACCTTCAAACAGGTCAAGGAACAGCCGTTTGAAATACCGTCATGGCGAGATAATCCTTCAGTTTTATCTGTGGATATATCGTTTGGTGTATAGCTTAAGTAGACGACATTAATATTGGTCGCGTTCCGTGTAATTTGGTAAAAAGTAGATATAAACAACTTTCTGTTTAACCTACTCATGTATAATACACAATTGTTTGGTTACATATCGTTCAGTTTTAAACTAGATCTAAACAGACACTGAATGAGCTATTGGTGAAATATGCACGCAGAATAACTTATGAAAATTGGTAACAAGAGAACAAAATATTATATGATTTATCTGAAGTTATTGACAGAACTTGTTCACTAGAATATTTCCTCATGTAAAATAAAGAAAGAAAGAACGTTACTTTCTCCCACAATACAAAAAATCAAGCATAGTTATATTTTTGAGAACATTCCATTGCACAAATTAATCAAGTAACCAAGATGATAAGATCATTGAAACAAATCAGAAAACTGGTAACCTCGCTTTACCCGCCGAATGCAGAAAGAAACAACATTAACTCTACGAAAGCGTCGCAGACCTTTTCTAAAGAACCCCGGGTTAGCCAATGGGTTAAGAACACCAAGAGGTCAGTGAGGCAAGTGAAGTTAAGGGGTATATTCACTAATGAACCCCATAGTAGTTCTATTTACTCATAGGTAGGTATTAGATTCGGAAATAAATATTGATTCCAAAAATTTATACAGATCCTACTATCCTACTACAATATTATAAATGGTTGTTACCACTCAACTTCGTAACGGCAGAATGGATTTGGATGAAATTTGGCACACAGATAGAATATATTCTAGACTAACATATAGGATACTTTTATCCGGGAAAACATAATCCTCGGGGACGGGGGTAAAACCGCGGGCCGGAAGCTAGTCGTTAATAAAGTCTATGTGAGTGCTTAAAGACTTAACTTTGAAAGAATATTTATTTGTATATGAATCTCTGTTGAAATCCGCATTTCAGAAAGATGGCGGTGGTGAATACTGGAAGGGTTAGCCATTACGCCTCGTAGTCAATTAACGAGAATTAGCGCATGCGCAGCGCTTATAGAATACCGCCGCGATACTTAACATTCTAGGTACTCAAGTAAAAAGCTAGCTGTCTAGGAATTTTTATTTTTCTTTTAATCAGACATCGATGTGAATATCGGTTGTCTGAGACGGCCGTAATGTTACTTACTGCCAGTATTTAAAAATTGATTATTTTCTTTGAAATTCTATTCGAATTGTATTAATTCGATATTTAAAATGAAATCAATAAGGAGAAAAAAACTATGGAGTAGGATGGATCACGTGAACTTTTCTTTAAAAATATATAAGGATCATAAACCAATGTTTCATTGGCTTTTAATCGACTATATTATATCACTAATAAATACTTATACTTATCATTATAAACACACTAATTAATAATGTACTTGTAATAAAATGTAACGCAGTAATTAGACGTAACAACAAGATAATTTAATAAATTAATAGATCCGCATTAAACGATGTCGGTAACTGTTATACTAACAACTATAATAACGTTATATTAAATTACATAATCTGAATGCCAAATGTCCTATTGGAGATCCTTAGGAGAGGCCTATGTCCAACAGTGGACGTCTTGCGGCTGAGATGATAATGATGGTGATAATTGCCAAACAGAAAAGTTAATGATTTTAAGACATTTATGTTCTGCTTACCATCAAAAAACTTACACCTTTCACTTACCCATATTTCCAATAATTTTAACTGATATTTTATAGTGAAAACCAATACATACCTGAAACAAGAAAATGTTTTGTTAGAGATATAACATAAAATAAAAATAATATAACTTAAATCTACTTTAACATGCTCAAAGACTCCAAGCCAAAAAATATTCCAAAATTATGGACAAAACGTGTCCTCAAAACTGGCGCGTTCATATCGACATTTTTTTATGTCAAATACGTGTGAATGCGTCGATCCCATGTTAAGATTGCACTCCTTAAAAGGAGTACAAAGAAAAGTCACGGGATGAAGTAAACTGTCCTGTCTCAGAGATCACGTACAGAGATAGCCGAGCGAATGCAAACAGACTGGCACTGGGCTCATTGGACTGGGCAAACAGACGGACGGACGGACGACGTGTTTGCTGTGCGCTTTACGCGTCCACACGGCAAATATTTGAACACAATTTGAAGGCACAACGCCCAGCGTGTGTCAATTAGCTAGCTACGAGGCGGAGACAGGATTATCCCGCTAAGTTAAAACTTAAACAAGAGAAGGTAAGACATGCGCGCACCGAGCATATACAATGATATAAAATATGAATTACAAAAGAGCCGCACACATATAATGCATTCGAAGTTTTATAAAAACGGTCAGCAGCACGGTACTATGTTAATGCGTTCAATCGCGCGCATCTCTACGGGAGCAGCGCACGCGCAGGGCAGGCAAGCTTCCATCTAGATACGTGGCCACCGCACACCGAGACACATTTGCTATTCAGCCGTCGCCATGACCGCACGCCCTGGCGCCGATGCCCTTGTTAATCCGCTGTCCATCGCACAATGCCTCAGCCAAAAAGAAAACAAACTCGAGACCGAGTGCACGAAACAAAACAAACGCAATGGCATATTTTTATGTAACCGGAATCGTAACGATACCGAAGACCTGCTTCGATTGTGAATATTTTTTTCTGCAGAGCAAAGTTTGGATGCCCATAAATTTCCATGCCATTCCTGTACAATTTGTAGGAAAAACTACGCAGCAAAACGAGAGCAATAAAAAGTTAAGATTGCATCAACAAAGAAATGTCGGAACACCGAAAAGGCATAGCTGTTGACATTATCGTCACTTGGTTGAGCAGCATACCACATAAAGCGGCACAGGTCGACGTAGACGTAAGAAAAAGAAAATGTCGTAAACGAAATCCGGCTTATTTATAAATTGTCCGAAGTCTTACAATTTTTCTCGCACGGCAGCGGACACACAAATAAAACGGACCGAAAGGGCGCGATCAAGATCGGTACGCTCGTTTAAATTCCCAGCTACAAAACGGAGGTGGGAAATGGCCGACGAGAAAAACGAGAACTGAACACACAAAAATGTGGAGAGCAAACCCTTGTAGGAATGTTGGTGACCACACGACGAGAATTAAGGGGACACGTCCTTATTAAGAGCTCGCTTTGAACCAATACCGACTGCGTGCCGTATTACCATATAAAATAAATTATACACAGCCGTACTCTATTTGGATGTTAGTGCCGATGCCAGAGCGGCGAGTTCGGAGCGCGCAACACCCGTACAAAACATTACAAATATGTCACTGAACTAAATCGGCCACATTACGAAATCCATATCTCGCATTCACAGACTTCCACCCACCGACCGAATGTAAGGAGATACTATTTGATTGTACACCAGAAATAGCAGAGTTACAAAATCCCTTGTTATCCGTACATAGGGCGCAATAAACGAGCGACTTAAAAGGAGCTGTCCGAATCCGAAAACGGAAAGTAAACAGGGTATTTCCGCGCACATGTCGACCACTAGTTCATTCCCAGAAAGGATATATCTACTGTGACCTTTGAGATATCCAAGACGCTCGGAACTTTTTTTCGCTTTTATCTTTATAAGCCAACTCAATAAATCAGAAAGTACTTTGAAAATAAGATTTTCTTCATAAATATACGGACTTTATTGTGATCGATACGACGGAGAGGTGGATCGTTATGAGGCGGGGTGTTTTGTGTTTTAATAACCGAGCATTCATCTGGGAGTGATTTATCGACAAAAGAATTCTCTGGTGTGATACATTGCACCTTGTAACCGCGGTCCCGGGCATTTATAGTTAAAGATTTATAGATGATGATCAATAAAAATATTGAGAAAGCTATAATAAAACGAGTCGGATACACCACGTTTGTTGCTTACGCCAGTAATATTTTACGATCACGATTATTATTAAAATCGGATTATAGGAACCTTTTAAAATTTTATTGTCGAGGAATTATTAATGCGAGACCTTCCGAAAACTTTATAGGCTTCGTCATCCGGATTACTTTTTCGGCGCGATCGTTCCGCTCGTGAGAAATACACGTGTCGGTCGTGTAAGTTGCTATTTTTATTGTGGTTAGAGCGCGGCGCGAAATTCGCACTTCCCGCGGCGAAAACGAGCAAAAAATCTACAGTTGGGGGAATCGTAAAACATTCGCCATTAATGCGATGTTGTCGGATAGCGGCCACCGCCAAGGAACACGAATGCAAGGAGCTTTCAACAAGTGGAACACGTTGCGTGCGCACCAACCATTAAATTAACTAACGGAAATGTTACAACTAACCATAATAATTGCAGATGCATTGCAATTTCCTTCAAAATTATAACACTTACACAAACTTATTTATGTCAGTGCAATTATTATGTATTTTTACGTAAGGTGCTAACGACATTACACTCATTATACATATAAGGTCTAACATTATTAGCTGATACTTTTATGGTAGGTCGAATAAAGTAAACAAAAAAAACTAGGATTATTTTTATTACGCTATCTGTTATCGCCTTGCATATATATATATTTTTTTTAAATTGAACTACATATTAATGACTTTAAAGGACCATATTTTTTTAATTAAACCTTATATAGTAAACTTATGTAGTACGATTTATTTTTCATCTTCTCATAATATCGACTCCATAGAATATTTGTTCTGGACCGCGGCGCGTCGACCAAAAGTGCACTTTTGTGCGAGGCGAGACAGGACAATGGGTGGAATGGATTTATACATGACCCGCAGCGCCACAACGCTTGTTAATATACTATACTATTTAGGTACACAAAAAACACTTTATTTTCCGCCACAAAAATGCGGACACGCAGCTTCCAATATTTCAACAGACTCCATATCATGTAACCAAAAATAATCTAAGGATATTCCCGAAATTATTAAATAAGTTTTATTGTATAACATAATTAAGACATTCATATCGGTATTAAATATTCAGATTACAATCTAAAGGGTTATTTAAGCAAATTGCAATGCATCAAGCCCACAAATTGCGCCCACGCAATATACAATAAATTACGATAATTTAACACAAGTTGTCACTATCAAGCTTAATTCCACATTCAGCGCTGTCAGTGGGTGCAGCTTAACCTGGATCCTGTTACAAATGGACAGGTACGATCGGCAAATGGCCGGCCAAGAATGGCACCACTTCATTACAGGTGAACGTAATGACAAACGTGCCCGGGGCGAACTCCGCACCTCTGATTTATGAAATTGTGTGGAAAATACAGCGGAAGGCTCGAATTATACTGAAACGCAATTACGCCGATTCGGACTAATGCCCTTACATTTTAAATGAACACCCTTTCTCTGCTGTGAAATCAATGATTGTAGTTAATGGAAGGGTATGTAACTGGGAGATACGACTATGAACAATGATGATTGTAAATGAAGGAGTTTTTGCTGATAATGATGACAAATGCAGAATAAAAAAAATACTCTTATATTGAGTTTATTCTATATCATTATATTTATGCTATTACTGTATTACAGGCAGTCAGTCAAGTACCTAGAACGATATAAGGTTATGGAAAAACTAAAATTTACCGTAAGATAATAAATAATCATCTATGAAAGACGGAAATACATGTGAGTGATCATGTTTTTCATTTCCGTTTTTTCATCGGATGTACGGAACCCGGAAAAGGATCCATTTGATTCGGTAACACCCAAATGGGACCGCACCCGAGCGGCACCGAATAACCCCGCAAACGATTCATGAAAAAGTATATTTTCTGAATGAAAGGCGAATTATTCAAGTCATAATTTCTAGTTTCATTGCGACTGCACGAAGCGCAAAGGATGAAAATCGTCCATGTAACACAATATCCAACACTCGAGAAAATCTACATATTTTATCGACTAATTGATGTTCACTCGGTACGTAAGATACCTATCTCTGATATCCTTGTAATATTCAATTTATCCTTACGATCTCTATCATATGCTATAAACATATACAATATTTATGTTCCAGTACACAATAAAGACTGCAAGAAATAAACATTCCATCGAAAGACTTATGTCATGTCGGGTTTAAAATATCTACGTTAGAATTGAAAGCAGAAGAAAAAGAACAATTATATGAATTTATTACAGAGGTTCCAATCGAAATTAATACACACGTATTACATAACCAAAGACCTAAGGCAGGTCATAAAAGAAGACACTACAAATAAGCGTTCAATGTAACGAAGTGTGTCATTTAACAAACAGTTATATCAATTTACAGCAATCTCAGCCCCCTGGGCAATTTGTATTAGCATATATCGAGCGGTGCCCGCATGCAGACGTACTATCATACAAGTGAACGTAATTGAATGATCGCAGGAAGCTGATAGTGGACCCATCACCGGGGTGGCTGCTGCAGGCATCCATCATCATCAACAGGGACAATATCAATTGACGTTTATAAATTGGTAACGTCTGATTTGAGAGAGCTTAATGCATTAATTTAAGTCGTTTATAAAATGGTAAGTGAATTGATTTTAGACGAGGTTTGTTTCTTTTTTTATGTCAGCAGTCTGACAAGCAAGCAGACGGTCTAGCTGATGGTAAGAAACTACCGTCGCTGATCTTTATACAGCTTAGAAGCCAACGCCAGTAGATGCTTGGCGACAGATTTTCAGCTTGAGGGTGGTAGCCAGCCACGTAGGTACGACAAAGTACCCTACCATCATATTATGGTTTTCTCACGATGTTATCCATTACCGAAAGCTTACACGACCTGCAGCATTCGACGTCACTAAATTTTGTTTAATTTTTAAAATCAGATTAGGCACAAATAAAAGCAAAAAGTAAAGAAATCCTGTAACCTAGGATGAATTCTGATGACACAATCAACATCATGTGCGCCAAAAACCAAGTGAATCTACTGCCAAAGAGCAGAAATACATGGCCTCATTAAAATAAAATCAAATAATTTACATTAAATCCCCCAAATATTCCATAACGAGCAAAGTGGAGCAAACTCTCACTCTCAGTAACAAGATTTACGAATACAACCCTGTAATGTTTCACGATGATTTGCTTTTATGGAAGCTGTTAATTGTTGCATTTAATTTGTTCGCGAGATATCGTTGTGAAACTTGTTTTCACAAATATAATTGCAAACTATGGACAATAATTTATCCCAAAACGGTAGTACGGTCAGTCGGCGCAATTAATTCAGCTTTAACGTGTTGAGACAGGGTTAACGAGAACGAGGTGATTGGTGGATTAAAACATAATCAAGCATCGCATGAAATATTAGCTCCCTTCTTGATTTGCTTTTCAATTAACATCGCTGGAAATGTGATTGACTCGTTTCGTTTTTAGAACATGGATTTATTGCTTATTTTGAATTTTACGCTAGCTTTCTAAGTGCTGTTAAAACCGAAGATAATTCAACGCCTGAGGGACAATCAAAAATCAACAAACTCAAAAATAGAAATAGTAGAACATTTTTTTTTTACTAAAAATGAGCATAGTAGGTACCTAAGTAATATAGTAGCCGCAACCATCTGCAAAAGCACAAATTCTCCGTCACGCGACGCGCACCCATCAACATGCGCACACGCATCGACTGCTCTACACACATTTCGACACTGACGAGATGATTAATGGATTAACTTTAACCTCACACAGATCATTATCTTCTTTTTAGCAAGTTCAACATGTGTCAGACGTTCGGACGACATTATAAAAGGAAAGATAGATTATGCGTGGAACAAGGCCTTGGTCATGTTACAAACAATACAACAATCATATTTCATACTATATATGATCGGCCCTACTTATAAACGGTCACTATAACGCCATATTGTTTGACAATGACAGTTAGGTGATCGATAAATATATGTATATCAGTGTAAATTAAATGTAAAGACACCCTAACTACATGTTCATGATAGATTTTTAGGCGCTGTTGAATTCTTAATCTTCAATTTTAACCAATCACTCAAAAATTTACCTTATTCGAGACTTATTGAGAATTATATAGAATTCAATACAATAAAAGATAGATGCGGCAGCTTTTTCATTTTTGATATTTTTATTGAAATCCCATTAGAGTTTAATAAAATTTTCAATTAAATTCACGCTTAGGCTATCACTAAGTACCTCTATCTATGCAACACATCAGCTGTAAGTAACCGTTTAACTTAAACGATCTCCGAGAAAAAAGGCTGTGAAAGGTTGGGATCATACAGAAGCGATATGCTGCCATCATTTTACCATTAATGATACGGATCACTTAAAAATAAAGACTCGCTTCATAACCAGCCCAAAACGGAGAATGAAGATTGGGGTTAGATAAAAATTTGCAAGAAATCGGACCGGACGACCGAACAAAAAACCACACCTAAATAATGTATTTTCGTGAACGATTTTCACATTAAACAGATATCATCTTTAGAAACTGGATTAGAGTAATACCGGAAACTTATCAATCTCGATGCCAACCATAACATGACGTGTAAACCACTATTTCCGGCGGAGTGCGTTTCGAAGCTCGGGCGCGAGTGTTGATTTCAGAACGCGCCGTGTCCAAACGGGTCTTGATATAATGTAACACGATTCGATATGTCATTCAGCCGGTGTATCGATTATATCTCGCATTGTGTAGATCTAGTTTCCCACGGTGACTCATACGTGGCCGTAAGTTGACTAAACGCGCACTAGGAAAGTGGACTCCATGAAAAAGTCACTAATGGCTAATAAAAAATAATAGCTACTCTTCCCTTATACGCTTAATTTATAAAGACGAGCCAAATAAAGCCATCAATGAGCAACTGACTCCAATGCAGGCTCATCAATAAAATGATATAATCTACGGAATGTATGCGGACTTTAACATAAACAATATTTATAAATACATATATTAAATGCCTTCGAGGAGTAAATAGGAAGGTAAACCACTGATTGTGAAAGATAAGAATAAACTTGAAGGCATTAACACAATTTGAGAAATAACCAAATAAGGCATAGATGAAACCCAAAAAGGCACACTTGAGGCATTAAATAAAGAACGAGTAGTTATATATGCGCTACCGACACTACATGATGAGATATGCAACAGAATAAGGTGAGCACACACGATTAAATCGTAAGTATGTGCACTCGAGCTCTTTTCAACTGAAGTCATACATACAGACATGTAATAGCCGAGTGGAATTATAAAATCGTTTACCGACAATCAAAGCGAAACAAAACAACACGACCAAACCGTTTGAAAAAAATTGTGTCAACAAAGCTCTTAGGTGACAAATACCAGGAATCATATTCAATGCAATTTACTACACTTTAAAGACGTATAGCCCGACAATGCTTGATTTGTTTGGTATTATAGCCAAAAATAATAATTTGGATGAAAAAAAGCACCTGTTTTAGTAATTATAGCAAAGTGTTAGATACACAAGTCGATACAGCTGTTACACATAAACCATAATAAAATATTAGTTGCAATCATGTGTCCTGAGCTACACGCGCGTCGAGTCATTTGATACTTATCATCTGTGTACCAGTTTGATTTAAACGCGATTCAACACTCGGTCACTCTGTAAACGTATCTCGCATGTCATCTATGTAGTTTACGCACGTATAGATATATAAATGAATATGATTTTAGGTTACATTGTTAAACTTTAGAGAGACATCTGTGTTTACCGGATGACTAAATAAGTCTGAACGGACGGATGCGTCCTCATTTGCAAGTTAGCGATGATATATCCAATATGAGTTGCGCTCGAAATTGATGTAAGTAGCGCATCCTATGAATACTACAAGTGTAAATAAAATTTGTTCCTAGAGATAATGAAAAACCATCAAATGTAATGATTTTCGCACCCAATTCATAAACTCACATTCTAAATAAAAATCATTTTTTTATAACACATTCGAAATCATACACCATTGCAAATCACAATATAATGACGAATGACGGAATAGAGACAAGAAATTACAAGCACCATTAAACTCGCTCATAGAACCGAAAGTCCCAAATTATTATTAACGAGCATGTGCCAATACTTGTCAATTATTATGCAAATGAAGCATCAAGACGAGATCACATCGCAAATCAATTTATCAGACTGGCCACTCCCATCCACGTCGAGACGACGTCCGTCTATCAACCATTCATTGTTAATCATATTTTATTAAAAAGCTTATGGATATCTCTAACACGGACAATCTACATATTTTTCGCTTCGTGCGCTCAATTTAGCTGCAATACCATAAGCGAATGAAGATCATAAAGATAATGATGACGTAACTTGAATGGAACATGACAAATATTACGCTCGAGCAAAAAGCAATTGCTTAGCATAAAAATAGATAAACGAAGGCGGCATTATTTGACACCGCTAAGAATGTTTGACGTTAAATAAATTTAATAGTTAGGCCTAAGATCTGTGTACAAAAACAAGTACCCAACAATAATATGGTGTTTAAAAGGCCATTACAATAAATTTGTTCGCATTGAATGCGCCACACGAGGCCGGTGCCGCTGCCCGTACAAACGCTCGCGACATTGCTTTGAGCACAAGTTTATAGACCTGAATTGAACATTAAATTTTATTGCTATTATTCGTCATTGTCAACGAAATTGAATGTTTCAAGTTAAACATTCATAGCTTTATTGAACCGCATTCGATAGGTTCGTTAAATCAATCTGCAACTGTTGAGAAACGTTGCTATCATGAAAAATCTATCAAAACATTCTTTGAATATAGATTAGAAAATAGTTTGATTTAGATTAACAAAAAATCAATGAGATTAGACTTTTTGAAAATATTCATGAACCCACTACACAACAATCTTCAATATGATCATTCAAGTATTTCAAGGCAATGAATTCCAGTCGGATTGCACGCCTACGGTCGCGGTCGTCAGGACCGTCGCTCACCGTCCAGCCCCGCATCAAATCACTAATCACAAAGCGGAGGCACAGGCACGAACGTCGACACCTCTTGCTAATTTAATTCTGGCGCAACGCATACTTGCCAATAACTGACAGATTTACTCACGTGAGTATTAAATATAAATATTTAGACGACGAAAATAGAGGACACGTTGATAAATTAATAGGTGATTAGGAAAATGTTAATCGCTTTAAGGATATGACAGCAAGATAGTATTGTTGGGAAGAGATATCACGTAACGACAAGTCTAAACGTAACAATAGCACAATACAAACAACTTCAGATATATCTTATCGTTCAATAGAAACAGGATATTATTTATAGAGATTTCATGTGTCAGGTGTGGCGATGAATAATAATGATGATTCACAAAAATAGGGAAATAAAAACTTGTTGCGAAATCCTTTAACCTTGAAGCATTTGACAAACAAATCTATATTCTATTAATTTAAGTGAAAATAATAATAAATATCTTGAAAATGGTTATTGTTCTAGATATAGAAGAGTCATTATAATAGAAATTTAAATTATATTTAAATAAGAGCCTATATAAAGGTGCGGGATATGTTTTATGGCAGGCCAAAGTTCTTGCAAGAATGCTAGTGGCGCCAAAGATAGGCAGTAACATCCTAACTAATAAATCACCAAACGAACTAACGTGTTCCGCGAGGCACTGTTGCATTAGGTATTCTGCTCGAAGACTATTGTAGCGGACCGGTCATGAGCCAGCGGTGTACATTACAATTAATTATCAAGTAGTAAGCGACGACGCGTCCTGATTTTAAGTCTAATTGGTGCCATTCAGTCCACATAGCTAATTGCCGGCTAACCCACGATTAGTGCCAACACATCTGGAGTTGACATTTGACACCCACCCATTTCTAATAATACATTGTATTCTTTTGTTAAAAATATGTGCACAGTAATGCATATTTAAAATTTAGATAACAATAACGAAGGTGATACTAAAACAGTATTAAGAAATGATTATAACAATATTTATCATTTTACGGAACAGGTTTAGTAGATCATCGCATCGTTCGACACCTGACGAAGAAGTTGCGGTTATAAAACAAATCAGGAGATCAGTTATCAATGGAATTAATAAAATTTACATTCAAATTACATGGTCATCCGCCAATTAGGTAAAATTAATTTTTACTTTCACGACAGAGTATAAATCTTATCATCCAGACTTGCAATTAACTAAAAATGGACTGATAGAACCATTATATAAGGATACACAAATCATATTGGTATTCATTATAAAATAAAATAATATCTTATATTACAATAACGTAGGTAGGTACCTACCTACTATAAACATCACAATGTTACTTGGCAATAACACGACAGACAAACTATAGCTAATGTTTATTGTTTTAATGACGAGACAGTGGCGATGGCGAGTCGTAAAAATAATTATACTGTTTATACAAATAATAAATCTTCCTTTCCGGCCGATAAACTGGATACGTGCGTAAATGAAATTACTAAATTAGCAGACCCATAATAACGACAGCCACTTATTTAAAGAATCACAACATTTAAGTTATTGAAATCGATACAGAAATATTTAGTTAGTTAAGTTTAGTTTAGTTAACTAAACAAATATAGAAGAATAATCATTTATCTGATAAATTGAGAAAGGAAAAAGATTTGCTGCACAATAAACGTACTGGAAATATGTTCAATAAATAAAACTCGAGATAAATAACAATTTCATTCAATACCAACCAAAGCATTAATTAATGATGGATATAATGTCATAAGATGAAAGTCTAGTGGCAATTTATCAAAACGGGCACCTATTACATCCAGTAGTTAGTGTTTCGAAGGGGGAAAGCGTCGCGTGCGCACCTCACATCCGTTATAATTCTAAAGATAAAATAAACCCAACCGGGCACTTGGGGCCCGGTTCGCAATGGGACCAAACGACAACATACCTAACGTTTCTATCGGTCGCTAAATGTGAAATATGACACCGAACGCATTATTGAATGTAACAAATGGCCTGTAATTTGTCCGAGTGCTTGTATTTTGGCGCGTGTTAAATACAATCATTTATCTTTTTTTTGGGGCATTACTTTTAAAGATTAATGTAAGGGCTATAATTTTCGGAATCGGAATGACCTGATACGGGTAATATTAATACTAATTGTAGTATAAGTTTGCATGACTTATCGTTCCATACATAAGTCTTCTCCGTATGGTTTCTTCCATAATTCGATCCAGGGCATTCAGCTTCCGGTTCTCATCTCTTAACATCTCATAAATAGCCAAAACAAGTCCAATGAATAACGTTATTTATTTTCTTTCATCAATAAATTGATGAAAGAGAAAATAGAGAAATAGAGATCACAGAAATAGAGACAATTCACTGGATACAATGGATCGTGTGAGATTTAGAGCCCGATATTTCTTAATTTCTTTGAACACCCAGACCACAGCAGTCGTCTGCATAATTCCAGTACGCTTTATGTGGTCTGCAATCAAATTAAATAAACGCAAGCGTATGTTTTAAGACAAGCAATAAAATTTTATGCTTTTACAATGAGCTCGCTCATACCGTCTGATCGATATCATGGGATTACTATACTAAATACGGCAGCATGAGTTATGCTCACAGATTTACTTGGATGCTAACTTTAGCTACCGTTTCACAGTTTTAGATCAAGGAATTTTACGTGATCTCGTGTGGAAGAATTCTCAATATACAAATAAGTAATGCTTAGTTAGGAACTACATTATAAACAAGATAAATAGAGCTTTGTTAACTGGAAACATCGCCTTAACAGTCAATAATTAAGCCGTAGACGCGACAAGAATTCTAAATACGTTGTTATTTATACATAGACTATAGAACTATTATATTACAACAGTTGCAACTTTATGACAGACAAGATTTACACAAAGCAAACAAACAGACACATTCGTTTATTATCTCGAGCGATGTTTACTGTTGCTCACGATGCGATACTAGTGCCCATGCGCGCGCGCAGGCGGCCGCGGCGCCACGGTGACGCCGAGACGTTTGGATAATTCATAAGGGTTTCCATCAACCATCGGACCTGATTCGCGAGGAAATCACGCTTCCGGGTTGCCTAGCGTAGGTACAAGCTTACTTACCTACCTAAAATGGTGCCTTATTAGCTTGGTTGGTATTGTAATCGCGGCGATTAGACAAGTCTTTGTCATAACATAACAATATGGTCAGATCAAGTTTTACGAATGATTAAACCCTTTAGTTTTGCAATCGGGCTTTGTAACCATAACTATTTAAAATGTCTATTTGCAAAGCTGTAATACTAAATTTGTAAGCGAAATACTGGAGGGCTGAGGGAACAAAGAGGGTAATAAGATGTAAACAGTCGTTCAGCGAAGCGCGAAGTTGAAAATCTGCCCATTTTAATGGTCCATATTGGAATGGAATAAAAACTGGTTGTACAGAACCCGGCGTCGCGCGGCAAGGACCGCTGGCGCCAGCGCCGAATCGTTTTGTTGTTCGCTCCGAACAAGTGATGGAGGAAAATTATCATATTTCACTGCAACACTAACGCTTGACTTTTATGGGATACAAGGGTCGTATGATCCCAAAGATATTTATTAATAAATTGGAAATGCTACGAAGGACTTAAAATTTAAAATGCTTTTGAAAGAAATCAAAATTTTAACGATCATCGTGAAATTCTCATCTAGTTATATAATATGACATTTTATATCTAAAGATCCCACGAAGGTGGCATTGGAATGGGCAGTCCGATCAAATAGCGGGTTTTTAATGAAGGGCAACAAGTTGTCCTTATCCAAGATTATCTATGAATGTCATTAAAAGGCAAAAAAGGGGGATAAGACTGTGTGTACGAAGCGCAGCATAATGTAATAAAACTAAAATGGTGTTCAGTAGCGACAAGCAACGGTTGGATTGGAATCATGCATGCACGCTCAATCCCATGGCACGACTCAGCAACGATGCACTATGGAGGCAGACGGCGACAGAAAAAATCTTGCTCGCCTAATAAGGACCTAGTACGTGCTTGGGCACTACCGTTTGCGATTATCTCACGGTCCACGGAACGGGGTCATGTGAGAACCAAATTGCTGCTTCTGTACTTAATGACTACTTTTAAAATAAATAAGCCAAAGTTGGAGTCACGGAATCCTTACGAGCCGTGGAACGATGTATACGATAAGGTTTTTCGCTACGTTATGAAGGAAACTGTGATGTTAGATGATAATATTTATGGGCCTAGACAGAACCAGTCGGGGGCACTCAATCAAGAGAATGTTTTGTGTCGCTTAGCCTTCGTAATTATACTCGGTTCAGACAAATTATATACTCAGTAAGGGCAGTAAACACTGTAATTTGTGCACAGTTCGCTGTGCGTGGAACCGTTCCAATTATGGGGTTTAATTAAAACAGACAACAGTGTGTTTTAAAATTATAAATATTTCTTACCTTAAAGGTATAGCAAACCATTGTAGAGTCGTTTAAACATGGCACTGGTGGCGATTAAACAAGTATGAGTAAGGATACTCACATGTCCATAACTGGAAAACCCTTGTTGAATGAAAATAATAAACGCTTGACGTGTTGGCGATGTGAAAATTCTCGAGGACAAGAAATCGAATGCCATTAACGAGGTGTATCGGAAAAACAAACGAACTAATCAAATAAAGGAAATGACTAATTAGAGGAGTCGTTGGTAAAGTAAACGCACCTGTTAAAATACTACAAGAAATAATTGAAGCTATTTGTTAAATGAATCACACACGTAGTAAATACGGATTAGGAATTCGGAATAAGAATCGGGGTACGGGAGTATCAAATGGTGGAGTCTAAAAGAAACCGGTCGGTTATCGATGGCGAGCCGCGATAGGGGGCGCGGGCGCGGCGCCTGCCCGTCGACCACCGCCGGCAGAATAATTGGGCACCACAGGACTTCACACCATCGTTCACTACAAACATCTTCAACTTATAAAGGGTGCACTTCCATAAAATATGCGTAAGTTTTACGTTGGATGTTACTAAAGAAGTTCCAGCAACTTACATGATAATGAAAAAATATGTGGAGTTTGAACATTATTCAAATATGAAAAGCATGCATATACGATAATTCAAACAGGTATAAAATAGAAACAAACCATAATCATAACTTAGGTTATGTAGTATAACCACATTTAACTATGGTGCAGGTACTTAGATGTTACTATATTTCTGTTATTCATCATTGATGGATTTTATTTTCCTTGACCATAACATTATAAAAATAATAAGTAACAATATTGCATTGTCATATTTTGTGGACGATGCCTCATCTAGAAAAAAAAGAGGGTAAAATACGAGAAACGTAATTTCACAAATAAATTGTGTCGGAGCACTTGACATTCGGAAAGGAGAATGTGAATTGACGTTATAAATGGTACAAGAATGGAATTTGGGGACGACGGACTTAATCGGAACATTTCGACTGGTTAACGACAGGATATAAAAAAGTTTTAAGATAATGTAAATAAGATCAGTGAAGACGCACATGAATATGATAATGGCGTCGTGTAGCTATATGACATACAAAAAATACTTCAATCTGATGGAGATGTAACATCGATTAATCGAGATCACAAATATTCGATTAAAATTCAGAGCGTACAGATATTAAACAATCTAATTCGAATGTTATCATTGTAGTCAAGTATTTAATTTTGAGTTCGTCGACCCATCGAGACGTCGCGGAATCTAGCGACGCGGACGACGACGTGTATTTCGGTCCGAACGGATGCTAGTAGGCTTCCTCGCCACTAAATCCACCAGTATATAAATAACCAAATGTTTTCATACAGCCAACGGCATAAATTTTATGCGGACTTTTACGATGGGCGCAGTCGATAACACCACCCTTTACGAGTGTACCGATTACGCTCATTCAGCGAACTTCACATGTGACCAACTTATGCAGACCTTCAACGAGACCTCTGATGAAGAAGCCGTAAGGATAATAGAAGAATAGAGAAAGATCTAATAATAATGGCGATAATTACAACAGTGTAATCAAACCACCGACTACAATGCATATACGACAAACTATTGATATTTTAACGTATACTAAGAATTCCAGACGAGGCAGATTAAATATTAACATAATAATTTTGAAAGCGCAATGGTTTTTCATAGAAGCCGAATCCATTTTAATGTTCTAAGAATAAGTAGATGCCACCAAAGTAGTAAATATTGACAACATATGCATAAGTGAGAGTACTGATACGAGTAAAAGTTGAAAAGTAAGAAACATTCACTTGTTAATTGATTTAATCAGTGCTAATAATCGTGAGAAAACCTGAGCGGTAAATTCGGAGCAGGGTATATATGGGTGGGTAGCAGTAAATCAAAGTAGGTGTTATGTATGAGATAGCTTATAGTGGGCTTAGTAATATTTATTCCTGACTGGCGGCATATTGTTTATGTCTGGTAATTGTAAAAATACTGGACATCCGTAGGACGATACCAAAAGATCCGACAGTTATTGCAAAGGTGACTGAATTACAAATTGGTACTAAAAAGGTGTTACCTTTAAGCATATTATAAATCAATTATAATATTCTTATCTGATAAAATTAAAGATAACCCAATGAAAAGGTGGCAATGTCGTTGGCGTGGGAGTGAGACGGCATCACTCGAGCGATCCCTTCAGCCAGACAAACGACTAATTAAAAGGATTTTGTTAGCTGTCAACGTGAGATAAAACCCGCTTTGAAGTCGCCGCTTAATGCTGCTCTTTTAAGACGATCTACTTTATTAAATGCAAGACATTTCGAGTTTCAACTGGGTAAATGAGGATCATTGAGTTCACTTGATGTGAACGAAGGGAATTCGCTGATATGGTGATTACTTCATACGATACTAATGTTTATGTTTAACAGCTTTTTTCGAGAAGCAGTAGGTAAGGTAAAATCGTTACTACACTACGTATCTACAGTAGGTATAGAATCAAAGTTTAGAATAGTAATTATAGTAACAATAATTTTGGATGATAGAATAGATAATCGACTTTTATTGCAAAATCAAAATGCATTCTTGCAGGTAAAATCTTCACTACACATATCTCCTGTATAGAGAAAATCATGAAGTAAACAATAAAAATTCACGGACACAAAAAAAAAAAAACTTGCCAAAAAAATTAAGACACCTAATCACCTAACATGAGATCATCATATCTCCGATCGGACAATAATACTTGTATCGCAAATATACTGTGCTAGTGGTGGTTGCGTGTGTCATACTTTGATTAGAACGAGCATTCGTCTCAATTGTACCCAGTTTGTGTCTGTACTCCGTAACGATGCACAATTCGCAACAGTACATCGGCAAGGACATTTAGAGCATTTGTATCGATAGATTTCAATTTAAGACCATTTGTAATCACCAGTAACGATATGTCAACCATGTGAATATTAGCTGTAAAGAATGCAACAGTTTATTAGAAGAAACTGTATCACATTGGTGTAAGCAGAATCAAAAAGTGTGAATTAGAGAAGTTCCTATGGATTAGTAGAGATACAATAAACTGTTAGGTTGTGTAAGACCTATTTATCGGAAAAGAAAAAATCTCTACAACTTGTGTATATTCTAGTCTTTATTCAATAAGTAGCACATCAACATGATTTGAAGGCTACCTTGTATTGGGACTAGTCTCGTAATATCGAAATACATTAGCTAATAACAATAATCATTTATTATGTTTATTTAACTTCCAAAATGAACGCCTAGGACGTATGATTCAATCCAGATCTTCGCGTCCACGTCTATGATTTGGATTCAGTAGAGCAGAAAAACGTAAATATTCAAGATGCTTTTTAAAATCAACTCATAATTAAAAGCCTGTAAGGAATATTTCTATACTCTTCAGAAATTCAGAGCCACGCACGTATATGAATAGTTAAAAGAAGAAGACGCTATAAAAACAAATATTATCAACTGAGCTTAATGACGTATGAAGTTAGTAAATAAGTCTGATAGCTTTTCCAACAGTATTGAGATTGTAACCTGCACGGGTCGGACCCACAATGGACCTCTAACGAAAGGATTAGGTCCGGTGTCGGATTTTGTTAATGAGACCCCTTTGTGAGTCGACTGAACGGCCACGGCGCGACGGAAATCATTTATTAAACCGTAACCAATTGACATTTCTATTTTTTTCCCTTTATTACGTGCCATAGGTTTGTTTTTGAATCGTCCACGTCTCGCCTAAACTCTCTCTAAGCGGCTTAGAAACTAGTTAAATGATCATACTCTGGGCACGTCTTTCAATATTACCTATTTTTAATGTAATTAATACCATCAGTTAAGCCTCTCTTTGTGAAGGGCTTATACGTTAGCAGTAGAGAAACCAACGCGTCTGCCTAACTACTTTATTTATTTTCTAGCTATTAAGAAAATCTAAATTGCAGTTACAGAATATCGACGACCAATCAAAAAATCAATACTGTAGGCAGACTGACCAGTGAGCTATCATATCATAATACAAGACTAGAATCAATGTAGAGTATGGTAAGAGACGAGATGCGGGCGCAGGCGCGGCGCCTGCTGTCAATCATCCTGACTGACATAATATCATTTCTGGGTTCCTTAATAAAACATCTGCTATGTAAACTCCACAGATTTATACACAGACGGGAATGTTAATACGGTTTTATTTGTGTTTTAGAAAAACATGAGAGAAGTAAATTTTTGTATGAATCATTCGAATCGCGATCAAAGTCCAGTGGTGACGCAATCCAATGGAAAATATTCGGTGTAGCTAGCTACTTAGATTATATTTAATAAAAAAAATATTGTGAACAATAAAACACGATAAGAAAAGTGAAGAAAGAAGACGCTTACTGATTAAATATAACTAACATAAATAACAACTCATAAAACCGAGAGCAATAATTACGCGATGATCAAAGGTAAACTAGAACATAATAAACCCAAAAATATTAGCTACAGTATAAAATACTCCGCAAATCCAATACCCTGTTGGAAACTACAAGAATAGTAGAGAACATTAAAATGATTACGTAGAAGCATTCAAGATCATTTTAGACCGTCCACAAGAAATATCACACATAGTAAATGCAGATGAGACTATATTATTTACGAGAGCTTTTGAGTCGGGATACGACGGCACACAGCCCACATACCCTTTTGAAGAGAAGCTTAACGAACCCGCCAAGACGTCAATCAAACAACTCGTGTATCATTCCGGACAATACCACTCCAAATGTGTACAGATAATAAATGGATTATATCTCCAATACGTTATCCTACAATAATGCAACACTGATTGCCTGTATATATATATATAAATATAGGGATTCATAAGCATTTATGAATAGTCTGACTCTTTAGCACGATTCGGAAGGTTGCTTTTGAGAAGAGCCGGCAATAAGCTCAGCAATTAAATTTATTCCAAACTTCGAAACCAACATACGGAAAACATAAAGCAATAGACGGGCCGGTTGGCGTGGTTGGTAAGATACCTATCACGCCGCAGGTAGTGGGTTTGTTTCCCACTCAGGATAAACATTTGTGTGTATGAACATGTCTGTTTGTCCTGAGTCTGGGTGTAATAATCTATATATATGTATGTATTAACAAAAGAAAAGTAGTAAGTATATCAGTTATCTGGCTTCCATAGCACAAGCTCAGCTTAGTTTGGGGTCAGATGGCCGTGTGTGAGGAATAATGTCCCTGAATGTCCCAGAATATCCCAGAATGTCCCAGAACATTAATTTATTAAGTACATAAAATTATTAATCTAGTTTCGCTAACTATATTTGAGTGTTTATGGGGGAAAAAAGTAGACAAATAGGATTTACTAAATAAATAAAAAGCAGACCACCACCTATTCATATTGTATTTAACCCAAAAATGTACAATAAAAAGCTTTCACGATGAAACGCGCCATGTTGTTGTCGATGAGGATGACAATAAACATTTAATTGATCATTAAATAACAGTTACGTGCATTTAAAATAGAATACCTTATTCCATTTCCGGTGATGATAATAGAAAAAGCTCTAATACCGCCATCAAATGCCATCAAGTGGAATTAATAGTCGAAACAATTTCATTTACAATTCACGAGTCTCCGGGACTTGTTTTAAAAATTGTTACTTACATTAGTAATAAGTTAGTGAAACGAATTTGAAGCTAATCGGTCGATTTAAATTCCCCATAGTGTTGTTTCCGGGGAACGATTAATAAATCCAAGTCTTTGAGGCGCCTCTTTAATTACGTTTTGCATAACGAATGGCGGTTAGCAAAAACTATGGGTTGGTAGAAAAAAGTTAATACTTTGATATGGCCGACGAAGGGGATAACACTGCGCACGTTAAAAATATTTATGATCGAAGGAATCACACTAATTTGAGTTGAAGATAAAATAAAAATGAAGGCTATTAAAATATCGGGTGCTATTTAACTGCTGAACATTTTCGTTGACAAATAGCAATATTTCAAAGTTGATTAAACCTATTCTTGTTGTAATAAAAGTAATGAATGACGTTGAACATGATTATAATCTCTGATAAAATGTATTTACGGACGATTACACTTGCTGAATCACTTTTCTAGTTTTTAAAATGGTACCTACCATTAGTACTTACTAATTGTAGCCCGCTATCTTGCTTGCTTTATCAATTTTAATTGATATTTTTTCCTGTATACCTATTATTTTTTCCGTCCAAAGTTTTGAGATATTTATACATTCTAAAAGGTCATTTTAGTTCCTACAATTTGTAATATGTCATCCAACAAATTAAATTCATTTATTAGCAATCAAAATTACAAATGTGCCTCGAACTTGAACGTCGGCCATTAAAAACTCCATATATTTATTCATTTCGTTGATATAATAGTGTAAAAACACGCGTTCTTGGAGTATTGTGAGCCTCATATGATTTATAGGATGACCAATTTACTTTTACACTCGGTCATTAGGAAAAGCAACCCTCCTGTTATGTAAATAAGAACTGCCGTTGAAATTTTCATGTGGTTATACGGAGTTCGGCGCAGGCGCCACGGGGCCGCGCTTTTTTTTGAACTTGGGGATTTTGTTTTATATTTCGAGGTCGAATTGAAATACCGATCTTTGGGATGATGACCAGGTATATAGCGTTTATTTTCCGCATTAAAGAAATCTTTTGTATTGATAAAGATTAATATATCTCGACGCCTTGAACTTCATAATTTAAAAATTATGACATTCTTGCGAAGAATCGTCTCTGATCCTAAAAACTTATATGTAACTTAAAAAGCTTTAGGTTCAATTTTTATTTTTTTAGATCATAGAAAACAAAAAAATAAGAGCGAATTATTATCAGGATTAAAATATTGACTATCATCAAAATATATTAGGTCCTATAACATTATTTACAATCCATAGATAAATAAAATAAATCGTTTATTCGCTTTAAGCAGGTAAAATAACATATTCATTGAATATACATATGTTGCACTGTATATAATCTCTTTAAAAAGCTTGCAGATCTAAATGTTACAAGGACAAAAATTGGAAATATTTAAAAATAACATACCTTCTAAAACTTTACTTATTAATTACTATTGTTCGTTCGAAAAGGTCACCTGAAGCGTTGTCTTTGGCCCTTTTATTTTTTTATTGCATCAGATTCATATCAATAATTGTATAGATCTAAACGTTAATTGCTACCGGCACGCGGTGGGCTCGCTAGCTGCGCCGGCGCCGCTTCTACCCTGCTATTATCTAAATGCAGTGCACTGTTCCCAACTTCTGTAAACTGGTTTGATATGGGACTAACAGTGGCGTTAATATAATAATGGAAACCTTGCGATAATTTATTGGTGAATTGCAACTACAAACGGCACTGTTGCTACGTCTATGAAAAAATATAGACCTATTTTATCTTATTTAAAGGCCTACAAACATAAAGTGATAATAATAAAATAACCACATAAGTTGAGGTTTAAAAGGCCACTCGAGAAATATTTTCCAATTTCTTTCATAGGATCTGCTAAGATCACGTAATGTGAATTTCCTTCTTATTTTTTGCATGGTCAGCAACGCGCGAGTGGTACGATACCCCTGGTGTTGCAAGCGTCAATAGACGATAACCGCTTACCATCAGGCGGGCCGTAATGCCTGTCTGCCACCTTAGTGGTATAAAAAATAGACCCCCAGTTCAAGTTTTAGTGTTACAATACGATTAAATCTCTTTTAATTTTTCTTCAAAGACCCTTCAGAAATTTACTCATATATTTGTATTTCTACATTTTGTATTAGGTAGGTACTACATGAAAATCTAATTATGTACAGCCCAACTTTTTCCTAGTAGTATAACGGTAAAAAGGGCACTTCTAATGAACATTAATCCAAAAACTTAGCGATAAACATTTTTTTTTGGTATTAATTCCGGGAAAAAAATGCGATAAATACAATATCGTATATTTTTTAAAGTAATAATTGAAAGTGCGGCGGCGGCGCCTAACAATCGTGACCCGTGGTTATCTCGTAACGAGCGGTTTAATTAATATTATTACAACTATAACTCTTACCTAAAGCTGAGGGTTATCGTAACTATTATTTTAAAAGCGCAAGTGTGTTTGTTTGTCCTTCACGTAGCAACGGATCATAGTGTTTTTAGGGTTCCGTAGCCAAATGGCAAAAAACGGAACCCTTATAGATTCGTCATGTCTGTCTGTCTGTCTGTCTGTCCGTCCGTATGTCACAGCCACTTTTTTCCGAAACTATAAGAGCTATACTGTTGAAACTTGGTAAGTAGATGTATTCTGTGAACCGCATTAAGATTTTCACACAAAAATAGAAAAAAAAACAATAAATTTAGGGGATTCCCCATACTTAGAACTGAAACTCATAATTTTTTTTTCGTCAAACCCATAAGTGTGGGGTATCTATGGATAGGTCTTCAAAAATGATATTGAGGTTTCTAGTATTTTTTTTTCTAAACTGAATAGTTTGCGCGAGAGACACTTCCAAAGTGGTAAAATGTGTGTCCCCCCCCCCTGTAACTTCTAAAATAAGAGAATGATAAAACTAAAAAAAATATATGATGTACATTACCATGCAAACTTCTACCGAAAATTGGTTTGAACGAGATCTAGTAAGTAGTTTTTTTTTAATGCGTCATAAATCGTAAACCGCAATTTACCTTTCATTCAATCAACTCAAATATAAAAAAAAATAGCAAAAAGCGAGGTCTTACAGCACAAATAAAGAGGTTATACAATTTAGAGGTCTAGCTTAATTGGCACCAACCTCAAATACAGAAAATAAATAAAATTATGCATTTCCCGTGATGGACGAACGATGGACGAAGTTTGTACGGAACCCTCGGTGCGCGAGTCCGACTCGCACTTGGCCTGTTTTTTTTGCATAGAGATAGCCTATGGACCGGAGAGTGACATAGGTTACTTTTTATCCCGGGTACGCAGGTATAACAGCGGGGTGAAAACTAGTCAATAATAAAGGTCCGAAGAAAATCTGGACAATTTTAATTTTCCAAATTCCTTCTAAAAACTTCGGAAGCAAGGCAAATTTTGCTTGAAAACTATAGTATTTCAAGGCAAATCCAGGAGATATATATTTATTATATTCGCATAACAGTTTTGAATAAAAAAAAATATACGTTTTAGAATAGGGAATATGCATAAAATTTAAATTTGTCTCAAATATTTTTTTCTAGATTCTTTATTGTCATTACATTATACTTAAAAGGTATTTTTTTTATTTAGTTATTATTTAAACCCAGAAAATATTACATAAAAAGTGAAAAATAAGGGAGGAAAATTCAAACTTACAAAACGCGTCACCATTGGTCGAAACGAAATGTGACGTTAATTGTCACGTCATTGAATTTATCGGCGTCGATATTCATACTGTGTTAAAGTAGTGTTTGTGAGAAAAAGTGTTTAAAACTGTATTCCTGTGTGATTACTTGTGGATATATATTTGTAGTCAATCGAGGACGATGACAGAAACTGGTTTTGTTAAAGCACAATCAGATAATCTGCCGAAAATAGATGCATTTATGATGTCAGCATATTTTGCATCAAATCTCGAGTCTTTGCCTTTTAACTACAGCCATTCTTTCAACTGGTGGTGGCATATTCCGTTTTTGACACAAAAATATATGAGGAACAACTCCTTTCTTTAACCGTAGATTACATTTTTCTCCTTTCTGTTTCATTATGTTATATTCAATATAATTAACTGTATCTTCCTTAAGGCTAGTCTCCCTAAAATCAGTGTTCTTGCGGAATTTGTCAGAAAAGAAATATTGTTTTTTAGTCATCAGAAAAACAAAAATTAAATATATTTTACGTTATTTTAAAGTGTGAGATTTGAAGTTTCTAATACATATTTAATTTTTTAATTTGACGCCACTTTTATTAGCTTTGTGAGGCTTTAAACTTACCTCTATTTACGTTCCACGCGTAGAGGGTCTCATTCATGCACTCGCCACGAAAAAAATATAATAAAAACAAGAAATGTATTCAGATTACATTTGTCGGCAAGTCCTTTACAATAATCTTATCTAGTTACTTTTTTTCAAAATCGTCTCAATTTCTTATTTAAACTGCTTTAAAAAGTTATAAATTTCTGAATTTGACCCTTGCAACATATATTTTTTTCTATTACAAAGTAATGGTTTAGAGAAATCACACTTTAACCACTCCGAAAGCAACTACTTATCTGTCGAATACTAAATATATAACACAACGAACGCTGTCAATTCCCAGCGGAATGGAATTTTGATGCGTTTTATGTTTTATTTGTTTAGTATCGGTAAATTTATTTCAAATGATTTTTTGAATGCATATATTTTTTATTCGACAGATAAGTAGTTGCTTTCGGAGTGGTTAAAGTGTGATTTCTCTAAACCATTACTTTGTAATAGAAAAAAATATATGTTGCAAGGGTCGAATTCAGAAATTTATAACTTTTTAAAGCAGTTTAAATAAGAAATTGAGACGATTTTGAAAAAAAGTAACTAGATAAGATTATTGTAAAGGACTTGCCGACAAATGTAATCTGAATACATTTCTTGTTTTTATTATATTTTTTTCGTGGCGAGTGCATGAATGAGACCCTCTACGCGTGGAACGTAAATAGAGGTAAGCTTAAAGCCTCACAAAGCTAATAAAAGAGGCGTCAAATTAAAAAATAAAATATGTATTAGAAACTTCAAATCATACACTTTAAAATAACGTAAAATATATTTCATTTATTGCTTTTCTGATGACTAAAAAAAAATATTTCTTTTCTGATAAATTCCGCAAGAACACTGATTTTAGGGAGACTGGAGCCTTAACCTGAAATAAATTATCAATCATTAAAATTTCGTAAAACCGCAATACGGATAAATAAGCAAGATCTTTAGATACATTTTTAAATAACTTTTGTAAACAAGGCTAGGTTAGTTTTAGACCAAACCTCCTATTTTCACACTAAGCTGTACATAAATATATGCTATACTTACGTTAAAATGATCTTCACAACAAAATAGAACCGATAATGGAGATACAATATCCCTTCTCATCATCTTACACCATTTTTTTCGTAATTTCGCATCGCATGGAATACGAAAAAACACTTTATCGGGTGTACTAATAATAGTGTTTTTGCACTTCGGTACCATACAATACTTGTAAGATGGTTTTTTAACTACTTCCATGATTTGTATAGCAATTAAAACTGAAAATACGTATGAAGTAACTGAAACACTATAGTAAACAAACGTGGGATATAACAAATGACGTCATCAAAAGCGGCGTGGCGTTTGAACGGCTCAAATTTATTCAAGGTTTTAAATTTCACTTTGAAAAATAATTTGGCTCTTTTCAAGCCTATTTATATTTTTTTCCATGTTATAAAAATGTAAATGATAAATTTAAGAAATAAAAAAAAATCATGCATATTCCCTATTATCAATACTCTTAAAGTATCTATTGCTACAGTATCTAGTAAAAGAGTATCATGAGTCCTCATGCCGAAGCGACTCCAAGTTAGACATGCAAATATGTTGTTCGTCTTTTTCTATCTGACACGTTAATCATTTAAGCTTCAATAAGTGCTGCGAGTGCTGCCCTCTATCAGATACAATAAATGTTAATAACGACTCAAATTAATCACTATTGAAATATCTGAACACAAAACTTGTAACTTGTCAATTACAGCATACCATTTTGAAAAATATAGAATGTGCTCGTGGCCTGTACCTGTGCCCACGCAACTGAGAATTTGAATTAAGAGCAAACATAATCGATTGTGAACGGTGCGACAAGAAAAATTAAACGACACTTTTAGACCGACAAAACTCCAACGCTATAAATCGGGCAGTTCCCGACACAAAAACACACCCAAAAAGAGTTAAGCGTTCGGGCGATCGTCGAATACAGATTACTGTGCGCAGGTGTTAAATAAAAATAATAAAATTCGACGCGGACGATGTAAAAAGAAGAGTCGGTGCGGCCGCTCGGCGCCGTACGAGGCGTAATTTCGTTTGCAACGCCTGCGACCGAACAAAAAACGACGTGTACCCTCGAGTTAACCACGAGCCGAGCACACCTCCGATATTCGCCATTCAGAGTCAATCCGACGATTGTCGGCGGCTATTTTAATACCTTATAAGTGAAGTCGTAACTCCCACGGGCGTCCAACAACGCGGTATCCTAATAGGAACAGATTATCGAGATTTAAAACACATCCTACATGGAAAAGCGTTAAGTGAATTTCCAATTTATGGTCTTGCTCACTGTTGTGTTGTCCCGATCGAGATAGTAAAGAAAATATATTCTGAAAAAAACATTCAAGCTCAGGTTATATTTGAGAAAATGCGGGGTAATCAAGTCACATTAAACATAACCAAGCACGACTGACAAATTGACCACTTCCGAGAAGTAAATTCGATGTGAGAGGTAATATGAAGTAAATAAAATGGTCGGCGCAGAGCGCACAAACTGCAATTAGGGAAGGCAATCCCACTTCGCACGTACAGACAAATTGCAGGCAATAGTGCAGGCTGGAGCGGCTCCACCGCAAAAACTGCGCATACGTTCGACACGGATCCCGCTATACGTTTTGAAACAACGCCGCAACACAAGCATAGAGTAACCAATAAAACTGACATCGCAGAAGGGCTACAATAATCAAACATGATTTAAAAGAAGAAAAAAATGTGAATAGAGATGCTCCAATTTCCTACATAAAAAAAAAAAGTTAAATACTTCTCAGATCGTAATTGACGCACCATAATAAAGACACCATAATAAAATCGCGCGGCGCCGACGACGTGCAAAAACAGAAAGAGATTTAGTACATTCCAATTTACTAGCACAATCATATAACCCATATTTAACATTTAACACGTTACTATAAAAACATTTAGAACCCTTAAAGATCAACGCAGATAGAAAGAGATCATTAGGCGAGTCTTAAGCTCGGAGAGGAATCCATGGAGCCCTAAAATAAATACCATCAAATATGTCAGTATTAGTGAACGTTCCTCGAGTTAAGCCCGCATTTAATTAAGGGCACGGAGAGGATAAATAAATAACAAGATTATCGTAACATCTCGTATGTGATCCTGCCATCCTTCTACTAACTCGAATGTTGTGGTCGGAGATTTGTGTTCAGCTATAATTATGTAAGAATACGTATTCAAAATATTCAAAAGGCATGTTCTGTAAAAGGGTACTGCTTCTGCGAATATAAGAAAGAATCGCTCATTCTTAGTACTTGGGATATTAAATAAGCAAGGTTATCAAGGTTCACAAAATTCTTAATCATTTTTGATCGTATGATTGATCAATAATTGGCTCTCAAGTGTAGCTGCTGGAGCACATCGATAGGTACTTGAGGACAGATTTTCAACACGAGGGTAGCCAGCCAGGCGGAAACCCTAACCCTAAGCTAAGCTTTGAAATAAGGAGCTCATCGTTTTATCCCATATCAGGAAATCTTTCAAGCTCACACGATACAGCTGTTTGCACTGAGCTAATTCATCTTTCATTCCGTCCATTTGTAATTCAATACCTCTTTGATAATCTGTAAAACTACGGTTAATAATGGGCCGGGTACAGGATCGTTATTTACTCGTACTCGGTTCCCTCGGCGACGCACTATCGCCACATCTTGTCAGTCGTTATTTAATTTCAACCTGGAGTTAGTTATACGCCTACGTTATCAGAGCCTGCTTTAAATTCATCGATAGTACCTACTTGTAAACACGATTGTTACTTTTTGTTTACCTCTATGATAACTGTATGAGTTACATCATATTTGAAATATCATAAAATAGCTGATATCATAAAATTCATAGGATTTTACAAGTTTCATTCTATATTCGTCATTCATTTACTGTTCTGTTGCAGCAAATATCCAGCCAATGACACGTTTGACTTAATTTCATTCGTTAGTAGGAACAACATAGGCTGTAAGGAAATCCAACGGAATGCGAAACATTGTTGTAAGTAAACTGAACAAAGCATTGTTGTTAAACAAATATCTCATTTTAGAAGGGTAATGCCCTAGATTATAAACTCTTACACTTATAACAATACATTCTTAGTATTTTCTGTTCGGGTCAGCGACTCGTAAACAAACGTGTGCGTGAATATGTACCGAAATATACCGACGTCGTAAGACTACGTCACGGGATCTAAAATAAATATATAATAAATAATTTATTTTTAAATAACAGCTTCAGAAATTGAACGAGTTTTCTGACGAAGCTTTTTAGACCAACAATGACAAGATTATAATCGTCTCTCCTATTTTTAAAGCTCTTGATAAATCTCCAAGCCACAGACTACAATAGTTTCAACTTTTTTGAGCTCTTAGCAGCAACAAAAGCCATAATCGATACACTTCCAAAGCTTCCAATAATCGAAATATCGATCAGCCATTAACATCGAAATTGATCGCGGTCGAGGCCTCAACAGCTCTGGTGTAAAAATATAATTTTATATGATCACCGTGATGGGAATCAGAGTTATACGTGATCATATTACATCGAGTTTTCGATTCGTCATGGTGTGTAGGGACATTACGACTCAATCATAGTATGTATTACATAATGGAGGTTCCTGTGCCCATGAACATGAAATGAACTGAAATGATTTATGGTCTTCATTCCGAATGCCGTGGATCATCCTGACGCAAGTGGGCGGGATGTAGCGTCATTGTCGTAGGAGCCAAGGCCACGAGGTGAGGAGAAAAAGCTCCACATTATCATAATAATGAGTTATAAATAATCATCAGACGGATTAGACATACGTATCCTGCCTGTCTAACTTCCATGGAATTACTGAGTTTACGTTCTTTCGGTTTGACATGTGCATTCAAATAACTCTTTGAAGACTGGAAAGAAACGCGTAATGCTATACAGAGAGTACTAAAGTTTCTTCGAGATGAATATAAGTTAAACTTTGCTCTCTGCTGCCCAATAGACATTTACAAAAAATTTAGAAGAGCAAAATTGTGAATCATTGCGATCTTTTACTATTCAAATAGTTAACGAAGCAAATCAAATGATTTATGCTGATCCATTCAAAGATCAAATTCTAATTCCATGTCTCTCTTATACAGGTATCTTGTAAGCTTCAACTGCATCAGTTTCGGAACCAACAATGGCTCAAGGAGAGTGGCGCGACTTGCTCGCGACCATTGTCACGAGGTGTCGGCCTCCAAATATCGACGAGAGAAAAGGAAAAAGAAAGCCCGGCTGGCTGGCTGGCTCCTCTGCGCTGTAGGGTTGCCAGCCAGCCTGAAATAATTGCTTTTTTTTATTGACATATGCTTTTTTATATTGTTTAACAAATTTTTTTAGTTACGTTTTATATTAAGTTCATGTTTTCATATTTTTTAATATGCTAATAAAGATAAAGTTAATCTCGAGTAATACAACTTTGTCACTGTTACAGGTCATGTAATCGTAGTGAATTTCAATAGGTGTTTCAAATTGCTGGTGAATTTATAGGTGCGTTCGTAGAATTTACATTGGTATAGTAGACACAAGGTAAACAAGTTGATTTTAATATCAGTTCAGATCAGTATTCAAAATAGGTAGTAGGCAACAAGAATTATAATAACGTATTAAAAGACAGGTCGTAAGCCTTAAAATTATTCATAGACAGAATGTTGCAGGTTAAAATGAACTCTGACACCGGCATCGATTCGAATTATCATCCTGAGTCATGTCGCAAAATAACTTTCCATTCATTTTAAGATCCAACAATACAACACTATGACAATTTGCTCGATTTAAGCAATCAGAGGAAAACCACAAATTTATTAAATGTATTAGAAATATTTCTATGACAAAAATATGAATTAAATATATTTTAGTACAGTGACAACCCTAGCCAGCATCTCGGCTATTGTTATTACAAAATGACCCATCTCAATGTCGGAGGGTTCTCGGAACTAAGCAAAGCGGCTAAAATTATGTACAACGTAAGCGCTTTTGAGCATTTTATAAAGGCTTATTTCTGACACCTCCAATGAAACATGGCGCATAACGAATGCGCGCGCGCATCATCTTGGGAAAGGCTCGTAAAAGGTGCACCCACAAAATTGGATGCGACGATTTATACTTGACAGGATATTAAGTTAATGCTCTGAATATAATACAGTTTTTGGGATAGTTAAAAATATATTTTATCTCATTTTTTACACTTGTTTAAATGAAGCTTAGGAATATAAAAAGATTATGAGATAGACAGTTGATTATAAAGGTAAATTATTAGTAGGATGGGCATTTGAAAGTCTAAATACATAAAATGTGCCCAAATACCGACCGAGCATGTACCTATTACCTATTATAGTTTAGAAGAGATAAGTGCTTACCGCTTATGCGTACGCAACTAGGGTTGGTTTTACGGAAAGGTCCAAGTTATTTTAAATTTTAATTCTATAGCAACTTTTTTTTTACTTTTGTATAGGCTTCTGTTTGACCACAATCTCATTATGGTAAGTGATGATGTGGCCGAAGATCAGGGTTGCCACCTTTTGGGGAAAAAAAATCGGGACAATCGGATGATCTATCAGAGACGGTCAGATTTCAGTCCAATTTAGGTTACCAAAAAGACTGCAGAAAATAATAATCGCGGGACGATATCATCGAAATCGGGACTGTCCCGGCAGAATCGGGACGGGAGGCAACCTTGCTGAAGATGGTAAATTCATTAAGTCTAGAAGGAACTGGACGTCACTACCACTTCGCTATCATCACCTTTCGCATCCCGAATTTCAGCGAACGCTGTCAATTCCCAGCGGAACTGAATGGAATTTATATGCGTTTTATGTTTTATTTGTTTAGTTTCGGTAAAATTATTTCACATGATTTTTTTTATGCATTTTTTTTATTCGACAGATAAGTAGTTGTTTTCGGAGTGGTTAAAGTGTGATTCCTCTAAACCATTACTTTGTAATGGAAAAAATATATGTTGCAAGGGTTGAATTCAGAAATTTATAACTTTTAAAGCACTTTAAATAACAAATTGAAACGATTTTGAAAAAAGTAACTAAATAAGATTATTGTAGAGGGTTTGCCGACAAATGTAATGAATGCCTGAATACATTTCTTGTTTTTGTTATATTTTTTTCGTGGCGTGTGCATGAATGAGACCTACGCGTGGAACGTAAATAGAGGTATGTTTAAAGCCTCAAAAAGCTAATAAAAGTGGCGTATAATTAAAAAATAAAATATGTATTGGAAACTTCAAATCTCACACTTTAAAATAACTTAAAATATATTTCATTTATTGCTTTTCTGATGACTAAAAAATAATATTTCTTTTTTGATAAATTCCGCAAGAACACTGATTTTAGGGAGACTGGAGCCTTAATGTAAAAAAAATATCGATTTCAAAAGGTATTATACATATTGGCATTCATATAGCACCATTTAGTATAATTAATAATGTCAAAAATTATTATTTTTAAAGCACACAAAGCCTACAGAGAACAGTCTCGTGCATATGCCAGTATACCAATGGGTAGGTGTTAAGCAACAGAATTTCAATTTGATGGTGGTAGCCAGCCAGGCAGGTACTTCAAAATACCCTACCATTGTCATATGGTTTCCTCACCATATTTCCACCGACTCAAACTCGTGGTAAGTTTTAAATATTTCTCAATATCCAAATAATTAAATGTAACATAAGGAAATTATTTCATTCAAATGTAAATGTGCCACATAATTTATAGCCAAATGGACAAAGATTAGGTAAAAAACATATGTTCACTTGGTATATTACTTTTTTTATGTGCATAACTATATGAACTACGTACGTACCAACCATGTGAGATGATAAAATTGTCCACATTGTGTATGGTTTGAGTTGATTTGAATTACAGCATTTTGATTTCTCAGCTGTTCCTTTTTTCCTAAACCATGGTTTTGAGGTCAACAAAATCAAGCCATTTTCGAGGTTTTGCGAGACTAACACATGGAAATTAACTTTTATATATTTAGATAGATTGACAACAATGATGTACAATTGGCTTGGCACCGAACTTGCAACCTTTCAATCTCAAACTCACATAATTTAAATATTGAGCTATAATGCATTAAATTCCAATGTGCCATTTTTACATTATACTATATTTTACTAGCTTCCACCCGCGGTTCCATCCACGTTCCCGAGGGATCTTGTGTTTTTCCGAGATAAAAAGTCTTCTTAGTCATCTTCAAATTTCTAATCGAACCAGTAGTTCCTGAGATTAGCGCGTTCAAACAAACAAACAAACTCTTCAGCTTTATAATATTAGTATAGATTACCTACATTCGATAACATTTAGAAGGATATATCCTAAGATGATTCCATTTAATATAAAAGTGCTCGGCTTTCCAGATTATATTTGTAGATGTGATTTCAGTCTGTTTGTTTTTACAAAAAAAAATATATAAACTTAAGAAATAATTTCATGTTAGGAGTTGTTTACTAGACAGATTTTTATTCTATTGGAATATAATATACTTATATCACTTGTATGTAAATAATATGTATATATCATTGTTATCACTTCATGAATGAAGACTTACGACATCTGTTGTAATGTGAAGTAAAAAAAATTATGATAAGATTTGAGAAAAAAAAAATTATATGACCGCCAATCACAGTAATTATTATACCTTCCGACAGCTTCCGACCAATAATAAAGGAACTTGATTGACTAACGCGCGTACATGTTATCATCAAGGTACGTGCGTGATTTAGATAGAACTACTCGGACTCTCGGAGACTCGATCAATTTTACCAGAGTAATGAAAGTTTATCCACAATAAACAATTCACGTACGTACAAGCAAGCTGTTATATATTAAACTGATTAATTGCCGTACAATTTTTGAAAATATACATCCAGCGGCCCTCTGATGCCCAGCTTGAAAAAATCTCAGTTTCCAAAACCCAAACATCTGATTGAGAAGGCTGGTCATAAAACATTTATATGAATAAAAGTAATAATCTATTGTCACAACTTGTCATGACAATAAGATACACTATTCACTTACCCATCTTCCGAAGAATTTCACTCAATAATCACTTTGAAAATCTATAAACACATAAAAACATCACCACAAACATTGAACAGCCATTTTGCATTTTTCTTGTTAAGTATTACCAGTAAAAAAATATGATATCTTGCTTGCATTCAGAATAAAATATCGGCATGAGAAATAATAATATGGATTGGTATTTGACGCCTCGGAAATAAAAACTATCCTAACATAAATTACGTCATGTCATTATTTCTGTTAATAACTCTATCTACGGTTAATAATGTGTCCGGATTGGGTAAAATGCTCAATGTGTTTTTTCGGGATATAAAGCTTGTTCCACACAACATGATTTTATCGGCAATCAAATACTAGTCCCTCATATGGAATTTCTGATGGCTTGTGCGCTTGGATAACTAATTTCCTGAGTGAGCGGTCTATACGAGTGGTCATAGACGGGTGCTCATCGGACCTAATGGCAATCAATGCCGGAGTTACTCAGGGATCAGTTCTCTCTGCAACCTTATTCCTGCTGCATATAAACGACATGCTAAATCCCGGTATCTTTGGGCACGCAGATGACAGCACTGTTGCGGCTCTCCGTATCGGCGACGCTCTGTATCTCTAAACATCTCTAGCCCACGGGCTACCAGTGACGAGATCCATGTGTTGCGAGAGGCCATGGTTGAGCGTTTGAGTGTATCTTTACAGTCAGTCTCCGATTGGGGCAAAGCCAATCTGGTCACTTTTAACGCCACCAAGACGCAGACGAAACCGCTGCTAGAAAGCTGGGAATTCTCTCTAAGGTTAAGTGGTACTTCGAGCCTGGACAGTTACTGTTACTTTATAAAGCACAAGTCCGTTCGTGTATGGAGTACTGCTGCCACCTGTGGGATGAATCTCCCAAGCAACAACTTGACGCCCTTGACTCAATAGACCGCCGTGCTAGGAGACTCATCGGAGATGAGTTGCTTATTATGGCAAAACTCACGAGCGTCGACTATTGACGAAAAGCCGCTTGCCTATCGGTTTTCTATAGGATATATTTTGGATAGTGTGCTCAGGAATTTTTCAACCTAATTCTACTATCCCCATTCCTACATCGAACAATTAGGCGCCAGGGAAAACTTCCACCCGTACGTTGTAGACATCCCTAATATACGGACACAACGTTTTGCATCCTCATTTATAATGCAAACAGCAAAGGAGTGGAACTTGCTCCCGGCGTCTTTGTTTCCTGACTCCTACACTACGGACTTTCAAGGCCAGAGTGAATAGGTTTCTTCTGGGTAAGCGTGCTCATGCAACCCCATTCAGTAAAAAAAAAAAAAACAGATTATTATTATGATCAATCAATTTGTATCAACTCGGAGGCGCGGCGTCAACACAGTACCAATTCAATCGGCTAAACTCAGTAATGCAATGAGCTATTTGTAATTGTAATACTAGTAGGTACGCAATTTGTATTTAACTAGCTTCCACCCTAAGGTTTTACCCGCGTTCCCGAGGGATCTTATATTTCTCTGGGATAAAAAGTAGCCTGTGTGTTAATCCAGGGTGTAAACTACCTCCATACCAAATTTCATCAAAATTGGTCCAGCCGTTTGAGTGTGAAAAAGTTACAAATATACAAACACACACACTCACCACAAATCTACGTATCTGCGTACCAAACTTTGTAATCGTTTCAGTGGTTAAGGCGTGAAAAGGTAACAAACAAACTCACTTTCGCATTTATAATATTAGTTAGGATAGTTAGGATTAGGATAGGATTAGGATAGTTGGGATTAGAAGTATGATATTACAAGCTTCCGCCCCGCGGTATCACCCGCGGTCCCGAGGATTCTTATGTTTTTCCGGGATAAAATGTACCTTTGACAAAGGTCCTTTGTCCTATTCCAGACTATAAACTATCACTGTCCCAAATTACCTCCAAATCCGATCAGTAGTTATTGCGTGAAACAGTAACCAACATCCATCCATCCATCCAGCCATCCATCCATCCAAACTTTCACATTTATAATATTACACATAGTAGGATACTAGCTTCCGCCCCGCGTTCCCCAAGGATTTTATGTTTTCCACTAAAAATAAAATACAAACGGTTGCATAGAAGCATAGAAGCAGCCAATGGAATTTTTGCGAGTCTGTGTTCGATATCGATGTTGCCATAAAATATTGTGTATTTTTCTTTTCGTGTCAACAGCTGTCAAAAAGGTTGGGGAATTTGTGTGTACTGAAATTTTTCAATAAAATCGAAGTTAATCTTTCAATAACTACATAAATACTAGACAAATGATAGTGATTTGAAGAGTGTGGTACCTATTACAATTAATTTATTTTATATTTCAGCTCTATAATGGTGCAGCGGCTAACGTTTAGACGACGTTTGTCGTACAATACAAAGTCAAACCAAAGGAGAATGTGAGTATTTTACCTGACTAATTAGAAAATAATTATTATATAGCATAATATAAAGACTGAGGACTGTTATAGTAGTGAAACCTATACATTTTTGATCATGTAAATACAGTTTTCGAACCTAACCTCAAAGCCGCGGGTATTGTGTGGTTCATTTATTATTGTTTCTAATAACCCTACCTCACTCAATATTGAAGCACAATGCACGGATCGTGTATTCATATATTACTTAATTCAATGTTTTTATCTTTATTAAATCTATAATGTATATTACTTAACATTACTTTTCATTTGAATGGTGCTTCTGAACTTATGATTCTCAACTGTTAGTTTAATGATTTATAATAATCCCTTGATTCATGATCCTTGAACTTGGGCATCCTCGGTTTTGACTTAGCTCATCACAGAGTGAGTCTGAAGCAAAATGCAAGCTCTACCTACATTAAAATAAGTTAAATTCTAAGAATTGCAATTGGTTTAAAAAATAGATAAGAACCTATTCTAAGACCTACCTGATATGTACTCAAAATTTCATAAAAATTGGTCGAGCCGTTTCGGAGGAGTATGGTAACTGACATTGTGATATGAGAATTTTATGTATAAGATATATTAATATTGCTTTTTATTATTTCAATGTTCACCAAATTCTAATATTTGTTTTAAACTCTATAAGTGCATATGAAGGCAAACTTGAATAAAAATATTTCATTTAATATTAATGTTAAATACAAACTTATATGTATAATAGATACTCATTTAAATAGAAAAATTATAATTACTCCTGCTTGTATAATCAAATCAAAATGATTCGTATTATTGAATTAATTCAACCAGCTTAAAATTTTAAAGGCACCTGACCATTTTTAATTGTATGATTTGATTTGGATTTATATTCTCTCATTGTTTGTTGCTGTACACCTAATTTGTTTTTCTCTAATATTAATTATAGATTTTTTACAGCCCAATTTTTATACAAAATATTTTCAAAGAATATTAAGAATATTCAGGGTCTTGGGCAGAAATGTTTTAACTAACCTATAATTTTCATTTACAGAGTAAGAACTCCAGGTGGACGTTTAGTCTACCAGTATGTTAAGAAGCCCAAGAAGATCCCGAGGTGTGGCCAGTGCAAGAGCAAACTGCGTGGTATTCAGCCTGCCCGGCCCGCTGAGCGTTCCCGCCTTTGCTACCGTAAGAAGACAGTAAAGCGTGTGTATGGAGGAGTACTTTGCCACAAATGTGTGAAGCAACGCATTGTCAGAGCTTTCCTCATTGAGGAACAGAAGATCGTCAAGGTCCTCAAGGCGCAACAGGCTAGTGTTAAGACTGGCAAGAAGCCCACTAAATGAACACTAATTTAGGGTATAAATAAAAAATCAAAAAAAAACTAACTGTGATATTTTATTTCTTTGTGCAAAAACAAGACATCCTAAATTCTGGTTGGAGATAGATGTATGATATAATAATTTCCCTGGAACTCGTTATACTTACTTGTTAGCCTAGGAAAAAAAATGTTGGTTTTTTTTCATTTTTGAGTTTAGCTAAATGTTCGTGCTGATGCCTACTTTCTGCAAAACCTTTTATTCGAATAATAAAATTAGTGACAAATTCTAGGAGCAAACAGATCTTTGCTAGGTGATCTGAAGAGACAAAGATTAGGTACATTTGTAATATGATTCAAGAGGTGAGTGCTAGAACGGGCAGGGAATGACAAAATCTTGTCGACGAAGTTTTTTTTTATCATAACCTCCATCATTTTTGAAAAATATTTGTTCAGATAGATAGGCCTTCACAAGGACTTAAACTATGAATAGTTTGACTCTAGCACGACTCGAAAGTTTGCTTTTACAGCATTTTATTGGCTATTGTGTCACACATGGCTATTTGCTTAGAATACTAAGGCTATTTGTATTTATTGGCAAAATATTTGACCGTTGACCTTAGCAAATAGGCCATACAAATACAACCGTCCATACATTGTGCCAAATACAAAACCAATTTGTAACCAAACCATACAGACGGGTAAAATAAATCCTTCCAACTATCCTTTTACCTTTACGGAAAATTCATTCTAGGATTCGAACCCACGTAGAACGAACGAAGTGATTTCATTCATATTCGCTACCATCACGGCATGTTACGTCCAAAGAGTATAATGGTGCCACTTGGGCACTTGGCAATGCGTATTCGTGATAGGTATTTGACAGTATACGGCATATATTTGACGTATAGACGATACGACCGTCCACACATGTAGCCAAATACCAAAACGACAAACATGTTTGCTATACCAGTCAGATAATTTGTTCATTTACAACATGGACGTTGCACGTTTCATAATTACGTCTGTCCCGTCTGTTCCAAGTTTATACTAGAAAGAATACATATGTATATCTCTTTTGCACTTGAAAGTTGCGTTATCGCTATCTCTTTTTTCATGTTCGTTACATTGTTACAAAAAAGCTGGAAGATATCTCTTTTTTCATGTTCGTTACATTGTTACAAAAAAGCTGGAACTGAAATAATACCTTTACTACATATTTTTTTCAAAGAGGAAATAAAATAATCACTTTTTTTTTAATCATCTGTGGGTCGCCATTTATGTATGAGTGACGAGTATTGTGAAATAATATTTCATATTTATTTATATTAACTCTAATCTAGCTTTTAATTTTGTGAGAAACAACTGTGATAAGAATATTTATTAAAACAAACATGTCGAATCCCTGGAAGAAAGTTGCAGTGCCAGTAAATACTGAAAACCTATCCGACATTATGTCGGAAGAGATAGCCAGAGGTCTCCAAACTCGTGAGGATATTAAGTTCGCTGAGCAAATATCTGACCATCACGTGAGTACAGCAGACGAAGTATCCCCAGAGTTGTTGAAACAGATAGAAGACTCTAATGTAAAAGGATTCTGCGACTCCGACGCGATTATTGCAAAAGTGTTGCAATGCCAGTTCGATAGGGAATATGACGATGAACTCAAGAGAGTCGAGAAGAAACGTAATGGAGCCGCTAAGGTATCCATATCGTTCGACAATTATCGTACCGTGCCTGAGCACTTAGTATATGATTCTGAATCTGATGATGAAGACCTTGAATTTAATGTGAAGAAGGATTGGGACAGGTTCGAGACAAACCAGAAAGCATACGAGAGCTTGCCAAAGCGTGGTTTTATTATAAAAGATGGTGAAATGGTCACCAAGCATGATAGTGTTATAAATGGAAGAAGAAATGCTTGCCGTGTGATGGAGTTCCCTCCAGAAGTGTGCACTGGAGATGGAGCAGGATTTGATATGAAACTACCTAATACTGTGTTCAATGACCTCAAGAAGCAGACACGTAATCAACAAGCCCGTAAACACAAAATGTTGGACAGAAAAGAGGTTCAAGCTACAGCCGAGTTGGGTGTTGATGAACCAACCAGACTTATCCTCTTCAAGCTAATTAATAATGGATTGTTGGAGGATGTGAATGGAGTTATCTCAACTGGTAAAGAATCAGTTGTATTGCATGCTAATGGAGACATATCGTATCCAGACTTAACAGTTCCTAAGGAATGTGCAATTAAAGTCTTTAAGACTACCCTAAATGAGTTTAAAACTCGTGACAAGTACATTGAAGCAGATTATAGATTCAAAGACAGGTTTTCAAAGCAAAATCCACGTAAGATTGTCCATATGTGGGCAGAGAAAGAAATGCATAATATGATTAGGATGCAGAAGATTGGTTTGAACTGCCCTGAAATGGTTTGTTTGAAGAAACATGTTCTTGTGATGTCTTTTATTGGCAGAGATAATAAACCGGCACCGAAACTACGTGACATGATACTGAAGCCAGATAAATGGCAGAGTGTATACAATGAAGTTGTGGAATCTATGCACAAGTTGTATAATGTAGGCCGTATGATACATGCAGATCTATCGGAGTATAACATCTTATGGTGGGAGAACAAATGCTGGTTTATTGATGTATCACAGTCTGTGCAGCCAGACCATCCCCATGGCTTGGAGTTCTTGATGAGAGATTGCCGTAATATTACAAATGTAAGTATAGCAAACAATTTACTTGTTCCTGTTACAGAATTATTATGTAATAATATTACACAATGTTTTGTATAAGAAATCTGAACTATGTATGAGTCATTGAAGCAAAGTTGAGTTTAATATGGGCTTTTTATCTTATAAGTATTACTTAATTTTATAATTTAATATGAAATATAAAAAAAAAATGTTTTTGTTTGTAACATTATAGGTAAAACTTGTGGGTAGAAGCTTTGGGAGAAAAATCTGATCAAAATGCTATTCTCATAGATTTTCAATTATTTGAATGGTGTTGGTAAATTATTCAGGACATTCACATTGTAATCAGAAATTTAACCTGTTTCTACTTGTTCCTTTACAGTTCTTTGACAAGAAAGGAGTTATAGACATGAAGTCTTCTGAAGAGTTATTCAAATCCATCACAGGCTTTGAGGAGGTGGATGTTAACATGCTTGCGGGTGTGCATACAACATACAACTCCTTATCTTCCCGCTTTGAAATAGCTCTAGATGACAATAGAAACACTAGCTATCCATTTGAGTACTGCTGGCAGAAGACCAATGAAGCAAAAGCCAAGAGTGATAAGAGTGCTGATGAAGATGATGAGAGTGATGAATTTGAAGAGATGTGGACTCATTCCATCAAATCTAAGTTGGATAAATCCACTAATTTTGCTAATGAATTAGAAGTTGATACATCTGACACTAACAATGATGAAAAAACAACTGAAAACCATAAAGAACCCTTCGAAAAAGTTTTTGATGACAAAATAGACTTTGGTAATGAATTGGTAGATATACCAAAGATAAAAAAAGAAATAGGTAGTAGTAGTATCGAAAAAGAGTCTTAAAAATATTTATTTCCGATATTGGAGTTTTTAACAAGAAAAAAATATATAAAAGAATATTGAAAATTGTAAAAAAAAATGTATCAAGTATACTAGATGGTGCATTGCATAGTAGTTTTTGACTATGCATCATTTTATCATGATGTCAAGTTTTAATGGAATAAAAACGATGGAAAACTCATTTCAATATTTAATAATATACATATACCCAACAAATAAAATTTTTAAACAATCAACATTCACTAATAAATTATTAAGTTATATTATGTAGACGCGAATACATAAAAAGCATAGAATGTACTCATTTTAATTGTCAAAATGTACCCTTATAATAGGAGTGAGATCCATCCGATATTCCTTACAAATTACATCATACAAAATTTCATCATTTTCAACCCTGTTCCGTTTTCAATCTTCACTTTGTGCTAGATAGAAATGCAATCTTTCAATAATAAAATTTATGTGCTACTTACTGGCAGGATGGCCGATCGAATTTGAACACTCAAAATTCAAATCAGTGGTGGTGACATTACCAGCAAGACACACAAACTTATAATTAATAAACTAGGTGACTCATTCTTAATAGTGACAATTGTACAAGATAGTAAAGTACTGACATTAAACTCCACATTGCTTAATCACTGTAAAAGAGAGAACACTTGTGTTTTAACAATCAGCTAGAATACTCAAATAGTGATAAATAGACATCAAAGCATTAGTTAGATAGATAAAAGTAGCCTACAACTAGAGACTAGTTTGATAATACACAGGGTCGGGGTAGGCCGATTACTTATCAACGAGTTCCTACAGAACTTATAACTTAAAACGATCATAACATTCAATAATTAGACATAGAATATGATATGGTTATAGTGAAAATCTATGAAATTATACAATTTCAAATGAATATTTAAATAAGTGAGAAATGTGTGAGTTTCTTCTCGGAGATGAGTTGTTGCATTACGTCCGACTGGCGCATGTTGAGGTACTCCTTAGTGTCGGCTGCTATGTTGATGAGGGACTGGAGGCAGCATGTGGCGCAGCAAATGATGATCGACTGCAGTTTGAGACGGAGGTCCAAGTTGAATGGTATGGCTGGGAAAAACAAAAAAATCATGACTTGTAAACTAGGCTATTCATTATCATACCGTATATTTCGAGATGGCATATTTTAGAAATTTAGGTATAAATAAATAAATATCCTGGGACATTATTCCGCACACACGGCCATCTGACCCCAAACTAAGCCGAGCTTGTACTATGGAAGCCAGATGACTGATATACTATATAAATATACTACTTTTCTTTTGCAAATATATACTTTTAGAGATAATTACACCCATTCATGCACACAAATATCTGTCCTGAGTGGGAATCGAACCCACGACCTGTGGCGTGATAGATAGGGTATCTTAACAATCACGCCAACCGGCCCGTCAAATTATGCTAGTTGTTGTAATTATTGTAGTTTGTCTAGTATGTTATATTTGTTCTGAACAAAGTGTAACTTTTCTAAAGGTCAAGCTTGCTCTATCAAAATGTAGGAAAAAAAAATGGTTCCATAGTAAAAGGTTTTCCAGCATGTCAAAGCCATTTATTCAGTTTAGGCCCTAGAAGGTCGAATCTACTGAAGTTACCACCGGTTCGGAAGTCGCCTTCAACTGACAAAAACCAGCAAGAAACTCAGCAAGGTTTACGCTAGTACCTAATGATAGTTCTATGGCAAGGTTACATTTTTTTATATATTTTTATTTTTCAGTCTGACAATGTTGATTTTTTTTCCATTAAATGTTAAACAATTTTTAAAGCAATATAAGTAATAATAATTACACCTACTTGAATTGTATTTAATGTAATCAACAAGTGATTTTTAGGGTTCCGTAGCCAAATGGCAAAAAACGGAACCCTTAATGATTCGTCATGTCTGTCTGTCTGTCCGTCCGTATGTCACAGCCACTTTTTTCCGAAACTATAAGAGCTATACTGTTGAAAGTTGGTAAGTAGATGTATTCTGTGAACCGCATTAAGATTTTCAAAAAATTATTCAGATTCAGAATAGAAAAAAAACAATAAATTTAGGGGGTTCCCCATACTTAGAACTGAAACTCAAAAATTTCTTTTTCGCCAAAACCATAAGTGTGGTGTGTGTATCTATGGATAGGTCTTCAAAAATGATATTGAGGTTTCTAATACCATTTTTTTATAAACTGAATAGTTTGCGCGAGAGACACTTCCAAAGTGGTAAAATGTTGGTCCCCCCCCCTGTAACTTCTAAAATAAGAAATTGATAAAACTAAAAAAAATATATGATGTATATTACCATGCAAACTTCCACCGAAAATTGGTTTGAACGAGATCTAGTAAGTAGTTTTTTTTTAATACGTCATAAATCGTAAACCGCAATTTACCTTTCATTCAATCAACTCAAATATAAAAAAAATGGCAAAAAGCAAGGTCTTACAGCACAAATAAAGGAAAAATTACAAAAAAGTTGAAAATTAAAGGGTGTCCCCATACATACATAGTAACGCCAATTAATAAAGACCTCTGAGTTGTATGGGCGCTCATACAATTTAGAGGTCTAGCTTAATTGGCACATACCTCAAATAAAATTATGCATTTCCCGTGATGGACGAACGATGGACGAAGTTTGTACGGAACCCTCGGTGCGCGAGTCCGAATCGCACTCGGCCGGTTTTTTGTTTAACATTTTTCAGTAGTCTCGGAATAATATGAATGAGACGTCAATCGATTTGGAATAGCTTCTAGCGAGATGATTAGTTTATATATTATCATGAATCTAGCATAGGTTTCGAATATTTTTTTTTTTACTTTGTATAGGCTTGTGTTTGACCACAATCTCACTATGGTAGGTAATGATGTGGCCGAAGGTGGTAAGCACACGAAGCCTAGAAGCCTGTTATATTAATAATAATAATATTAATTTATTTCAGTCAAATTACGACCATAATATTATGTTGTTAACAAATTACTAATATCCTATGTTAGTCCATACCTATAACACAACAAAATTTCCTAGTAAAATTACTTATATTAAACATGGGGGGCTGATTGGTACCAGTGGCGGTACCTTCATACAAGCCCAAAAGCCCGGCTTGCCTAACTTATACCCACACGTAACAAACATCGAATAATTTGAATTTCGCGCTAAAAAGTTCGCGCGGTCATACGATGTAGGTAAACTACCCCGAACACAGCGGCCGGCGGCCGGCGGGCTACGCTCACTACTACACGCGCGCCGCTTCATGCGTACAGCACACACGTTCACAATATTCCACATCTTCCATCCCGCTCGTACGCACGTCTGCAAAGCTAACGCAAGCCCAAAAACGGCGGCTTGCACATCTCTCTTTCTAACGTATGAAAACTACGCATAGTGAAAATAGCGCTACTTTGTTACGAAACTGCACATTAGTATGGACGGGCGAAGCATTGATTTACCATGAAGTTGTCTGCGGATTTTTGGTGCGAGTATTGCGCATGCTCGTGTACATCGTAAAATAGCTTCGTTTCGCTGCAACTTCAGTGCATAGACATTGTTTGTTTTGGATTGTTTGAGTTGAAAGAAAAGTTTTGTTTGTTGTCGATTCATTGCAATACTTACTAGATAGTAGATTTGTGTTTAAAAATGGAAGAAATAGTGCGTTGTAAGGATATGAGGTGTATTAAAGCGTTACTCGACCAGGGCAAGGTAAAATCTTTGACTTTTTCTCAAAAAAAAGTTTTGATAACTTCACCAAAACCAACGCCTGACCTGTGTATTTCTCAGAGCAAGGGACACAAACGTAAATTCAGTAGATCTATTTATAAAACAAATTGGATTGCGGCCTGTTCTCATTTGAACAAGTTGTTTTGCTGGAGCTGTTTGTTTTTCTCGAACGATACAAATGTTTGGAATACGTCCGATTATGACGATTTAAATAATCTATCTAGAAGTAGTATGCCTTCAGTGTGCTTTGGTTAACTCGCCTCAAGGACCCTCAAGGAGCAAGTGATAGTTGAAGACTAAGATTACAGATTGAAGAAATAACAAGATGGATTTTACGTCAAACGGTTAGAACCCACAAAAATATAGGTTGGGCTTGCCCTAATCTAAAGCCCTAGGCACGCCACTGATTGGTACCCATGTGAATAACATTCCAGTGCCTCACCAATGCACTGGACAGTACGGAAACTACCTACTAACGTTCGAAACGGCTCACTCAATCACACAAGCATGCGCATCGACGAGACCCCAAGCAGTGTTGGATTTTGTACTATAATTATAGTATTTATACTATAATTTCGCCCTTTGTACTACTTATGTACTATCCACATCTATGGATAGTACCTACGCTAAAATACTATAATTTAAAGTTTGCTCCCGAATGCTTAGTTTTACGTCATATGCAGTGCTGCCACCTTAGCGCTTTCGGAGTTAGATATATCGCTTTTTTGGGACACTTAGCGCTGAAATTTTTATATTAACTCCTAGTGGAAAATATAGCGCGTCTCGGCAAAAAGTAGGAAGTAAGCAGCAACACCGCAATTCGTTTCCGATCCATATGTTTGGGGTAGGGTATTCCCCGAATAATATAAATTGTTTCAAGTCATTGGTTTACAATGTGCCTTTATGTAGTAAGAATAAAGTACTTAGAATGTCAAATTATTTTGTTTTCTGCGACTCTATTCACATAATTATTAATATTAAGACTATTTTAGGTTTAAGATGATAAATACAATTTGTATTGTAATAAATAAAAAAAACTAATAGTAATATTCAAAAACTGATAAACTTAGAAGAGGAGTAAATTTTGCCTTAACTGGTGTTGATTTTAATGACTATTATGTTAAATTAAAAACAATGAAAGTGTATTATAATTTTTAAGATATACTATCCTTTTAATTTTGTGTACTATCTTTTTCAACGTACCTAAATCCAACCCTGCCCCTAAGCGGTTGTCGCGGTGCTGTCAGTCAGTAGTGAGTGCCGCGTCAAGACGAGTGGTCACGTGCAAGTTTATTTCCGCGATCTTTTTAAAAATGCCACGAGCGTATTGCGTAGTATACGGCTGTTTGAACTCTGCTTCAACAAAACCGGAGCTATCGTTTTTTAAACTTCCTGCTAATTTTGAAAGGTGAGAATAATTTATTGTTTTAAAATTGAAATCGTCTGTGTGATCGATCATAATAAATTCGTAAAATATAACAAAATACAAATCTAAAATGGCGGCTGCAATCAGTGTTGCCGTTTTATAATTTAGAAAAATGCTAACAAATGCTAAGTATAATTTTTAGTGCTAAATAAAATGCCAATTTAATTTTAAGTAATATTAATCAAAAAACAAAGTCTAAGTCTTCTATTTCGAAGAATATCTGAAGGTCATCAATAGGTTCGTCTTGTTGTGACGTTGACGAGCCACTTTCATCAGTCACTGCATGTTCTTTAGTACCCTTAGTGAGTTTCAGCACGTCATCAGGAATATTATGGGAATGACAAAATGAACTGAACTTAAACATAAACAACCGACTAAACCGGATACCGTTAAATCTAATTACACCGAACTATCGCTCGAACGTACAAGGTGATATCTCTGAACGATGCTCGGGATTTCCCCATAAAGTGTTCCAAAATAACATATTTGTTTGGTTGTTATTATAAATTTACGATTTTAAGCCTCTAGGTTGCTTGGCAAACAAAAAATGCCTAAATAATGCAACATGCTAAATTTAAATTTAACATGCAAATTATGGTGAAAATATGCCAAATTTAGCATTAAAAATACCAAAACGGCAACATTGGCTGCAATAGATTATGGGTATGTTCCGATATACACTGGGAGCACTGTTTAGGCTCAGTGCTCTTACTGCGGAGAAATACGTTCCGTTATGGACTGACAGTATACTGCCGCAGTATCCTAGGGAAATATAATGACGTCATAAACGCCGGCCGCCATTTTTGTACTGTGAGCACTGGCGTTTTTGAGGTTAGGTCACAGATTAGTAAATAGTTACTACGTGTAAGGTGCTCTCAGTGCTTTGATCACGTGATCAACAGCGTCCAGAATGACAGTATCCACATTGACATATACATACATGGATGACAGACAGTATACTGGACTGCGTTCCGTTTTAAACAGTACCCAGTATAGCTATCTATAAAGGAACGGCTTCTCAGTATACTAAATTGACGTCACACCTTACAGTGCTTGCAGTGTATATCGGAACATACCCTATAATATAATTATCAACTATAACGTCATGGGTCTCGTTTTCATGGTTTTCGAGGTTGTTAAAGCCGATAGTACTGCCAAGTTTGTCAAAATTTAAATCCAAGATTGCGGCTGCAAGAAATTATCAACTTTTTCGTCATGGGTGTCGTTTTATGGTTTTCGAGGGTGTTGAAGCCGATAGTGCTGTCAAATATAAATCCAAGATGGCGGCTGCGCGAAATTATCAACTTTTTCGTCATGGGTGTCGTTTACATGGTTTTCGAGGGTGTTGAAGCCGATAGAGCTGTCAAAATGTAAATAAAATAGGACAGTATTTTTTAACACCAGTTGTGTGTTTACCTTCCTCCTGAATTTAGCAGCATGATCTTTTTGTTTATTAAACCCACACCTTTTCTAATGAAAATGACAAAGAGAATATTTTTTTTATCTTTTTCAGACGTTCCCAATGGCTTCGCTTGATATCTCGAGAAGATTTGATGAACAGACCGCCTCAAAACTATACCGTTTGTGAAGAACATTTTAATGCTATAGATATTCTAACGGGATCCCATCGCAAAAAGCTTAAAATTAATTCATTACCATGTCTTCATCTACCAGATTTACAAAAAAAAGATGTGCAAACGTTAACAGAAGCTCCGAAGTTGGTTGAAATCTGTACACAGACAGAAGTAAATGTCATCGTTTCAGCGAGTGACAGCAGTCAAACTTCCAGATCTCTTTCAATGGACACGCCACGGAAAAGAAAACTAAAATCTGATGTTTTAGAATGTAGAAAAAAAAAAAAATTATACGAAATTGATAACAAAACGGGAAAATATCAAAGAGATAAATTCCATGAATTATGTGACAAATTTCTGACAAAAGAACTAGCTGTGTTGGTAAAAGCACAGACTCAATTAAAATTTAATTATACCGGAAATAGATATGACCAACATAACAAAATGTTTTTCTTGAATTTATATTATAACAGTCCACAAGCTTACCGGTTACTGCAAAGTATTATATGCCTCCCAAGTCCAAGAACATTACACAAACATGGAATACCAGTAACATCTAAAATAAAAGACAGACTTATGTCAATTCTGAAAACTAAAGTTGATGCCATGAATGAAACGGAAAAGAACTGTTCAGTTGCCATCGATGCCATGAGTTTAAAGGCTAATTTAATTTATGACTTAAAGCAAGATAACATAACTGGCTTTCATGAGGTCGATGGAGTGCAGTCACCAGAACCTGCACAAAATGCTTTGGTTATGATGGTTCGTGGGATATTTATCAAATGGAAGCAACCCGTGGGATTTGCATTACTCTCTGAATGTAGAAACAATGACGAGATAGCTAAATGGATTGACAAACTTTTGGAAAAACTTTTTGAGATAGGACTTAACATTAGAATATTTGTCTCCGACATGGGATCGGATCTATTTAAAGCTGCAAAAAATAGATCTGTCACCATTGAACGACCTTATTTCTTTATTAATGACAGAAAAATATATTATGTTTTTGATGCACCCTCTCTCATAAAACTGGTTCGCAACAATTTGATTACCTACGACTTCCATTTCCAGGATCGTGTAGCTAAATACGAGCACATCGTTAAATTTTATGAGAATGATAAACAAAAGAGCTTCAAACTTGCAAATAAATTGACGAACAGCCACATCTATCCAACAAGTTTTGAAAAAATGAAAGTCTGCTATGCTACTCAACTTTTAAGTAATTCTGTTGCCGCTGGTATATCCACTTACGTAGATTTTAATCATATTCAAGAATCAGGGAGGGACACTGCTGAACTCATTAGAAATTTCAACAATCTATTTGATGCATTAAACTCATCAAATCTTAACGATAGTTATGAATACAGAAAAGCATTTTGTGGAAAAGAATCGCAGATAACTTTCTTCAATGAAATGTTAAAATTTTTTCAACATCTGCAATTAATCAATCCGAAAAATGGAAAAAATATTACTTCATCTGTTAAGTTTATATACGGCTTTCAAGTAACAATTACTTCTATTTTAATGCTTTTTGAAGATTTAAAGTTAGAAGGGTACACGTTTTTACTTACAAGAAGGCTCAATCAGGATGTGTTTGAGAATTTTTTCGGACAAATTCGAACCAAAAATGGTCTGGCAACCGAACCCACGAGCCGACAGTTCATAACTGCTTTTCAAAAAATATTTTTTTCCAACATTATAAAACCTCCAAACGTTGGTAATTGTGAAGATGATTTGGGAAAACTCCTTATTCAGACCAGCGCGTTGAGTCAACTGAATGACAAAACGTCACATAAAGAGAAACAAGAAACTCCCGGTATGAGCAATGAAGACTCGGATACTGTTCAAATTATGAGCTCAGAATATAATCAAATGGATGTTACCGAAAAAAAATCTCTCTTTTATGTATGTGGTTATCTTCTGAAAAAATGCGGCGAACGTCACAACAATTGTCAAATTCTGAAATCATACATCAAACCAAATCAAACCAGACATAACTTTAGTTCAGAAAGTCACTACGTGAGATACAGAGAATACAGCAAAGATACTAACCGAAGCTTAATAATTGTACCACCAGATGATTTTGTTCAATATGTCGAGAAAATGGATGACATTTTTTGTTGTTGCTTTAAAAGAGAACACATTGTCATAAACTGCAAAGTAGCTGAGTTAATTTACAAAGAATTAGACAAAATCAGTTTTATATTGCCTTGTCCTTGTTTCCCAATAGTTTATTTAAAAAAGCTGTTCATAAGAATGAGAATATTTTATACAATAAAATTTAATAATAAACAATTCAGAACGTGTCGTAGCAGACGAAAGTATTTTGCAGTCAATAATTTGTAACTTATGAAGAATAAAGGTATTTTTTTTATGTAATGGTTTTTTAATTACTAGGAGGTGACAAACACCCGAAAACAGAGGTCATGAACCCTGCCCGGGCGCCACCTGCGGCGCCTACCGCGCGCCTAACCGCGACTCGCGTACGCTCCCGCCAAAACTTTAATGATAAGTTAGTGACCTACAAAAAAAAAAAAAACCAAGATCTACTCTACAAGTTGTGTGTCAATATTAAACTGTTTTCCGTATTTTAAACTATCGAGAATAACCGACGCCATGAGATACCTATTTAAATTTTATTTGTAAACTAGTTATTTCAATTCGATTCATTGATTACTACAGAACATAGAATGTTTTAATAAAAAATGGAGCGTAGGTAATTATTTTATCAACTAGTCTTAGTTTCCATACTGATTACATCTTTATACTGTGCCCGTTAGTACTGTCCCGCACGCGGCACATCAGGGAGGCCACTCTATTGCATAAAAGCACACTACTAGATAAGCTATCAGGAATTTATCGGCAACCTGTAAAACTGGCCCTTAATGGTTCAGAAGATTGCTTTTACTGAGATCTGGTAAAAAACTCAGCAATTACATACTCTTTAAAAAAACAACACATTACACACACATTAATATTAGGTTATAGGCAGATCAGAACAAGAATTCTCTAATTGCTAATCATAATTATAACAGGTAAATAAATAAATATCCTGAGAAAAAGAAAATATAATTACCATCACTCTCGTTATCCTTCACGAGATCGGAGAAGAGTTTTTTCAAAGATTCTGGCTTGCTATCCTCCGAGGGCTTCAACAGAAGTGTCAACAGCACTCTATCTAACTGAATCCTTAAATATTAACAGTTTTTTTTTAATATAATAAATAAAAAAAAGCCTTTATTTGGTACTACAAAATAAACTTATATAAATAATAAAAATAAACTTAGATTAACTTGGCCAATTTCTTTTTTTTATATATAAAATATTGTTATGTATAAAAACTATTAGTTTATGTTAGTAGTAGTCGCCTCTACGGCGCCGGCGCCGGCGCGTAGGCCTCTCCTAAACCTTTCCATAGATCTCTTTCCCGTGCTTTTCGCATCCAATGAGAGCCACATCAACGGCTCAAAATGTCTCTCCATCTTTTTCTAGGTCTCTCTTTTCTCCTTCTCCTTTCCCTTGGTACCCACTCTGCTAGTTTTGTCCATCTATTGTTATTCATCCTACATTTTTAATATAATATAATATAGTAACTCATTTGTAATCTATAATAATATATACCAGGGGTCACCAAACGGCGGACTGCAGTCCGAATCCCCGACCTATATTGTGCGGACCAAACTTTGACAAACAAAAATGTACCTACACATGATTATTTTATTTTAATCCGCGCACATACAAACATACAATAATTTTATGTTAGTAACATTATAGTAGGATTTGTAGGAAAGGATCTAAGCTTGGTCGCTTATCTTTTATATTTTTTAAACGGACCTAGTAAACCTAATTGGTGACCCCTGATATATACCAACGCGAAAATAGCTCAGTGGTAGTAATGTTGAATACCGTGGCAAAGTTTTTGGTAAAGGAAAATATTGTGAGGAAGCCATTGTATGGCAGTAGGGTATTTTCTAGTACCCACCTGCCTGGCTACCACCCTCAAGTTAAAATCTGTCGCCAAGCACCTACCAGTATGTTGCCGCAGCTGCACTTGAGAGCCAATTTCTTCTAGGCTTTGTGTGGTAAAGTGACAAATTCCCTATAAGGGACTACTACTAAATCTATGAATTAGTATAGGTAAAAAACATATAATGTTTTTCTACCTAAACTAATAACTATTAAAATATAATAAAAGTCCTTACTCATATAATATGTTCTCTGGGAGAACTGCATATGATTCAGATAATTTGTTGGCATTATCCAGGGCTTCCTCGAATTTACCTAAAAAAAACAATATTATTAGTCAATGATTGACTAAGCATTTTTTTATCACATCTCACTAATATTATAAAGACAAAAGTTGGTGAGTGTGTTTGTTACTTCTTCACGCTCAAACAGCTGGACCAATTTGGTGTGGAGGTAGCTTGAATTAACTGGATCCTTCGGGAACACAGGTGAAACAGCAGGGGGGAAGCTGGTTTAATCATAAACTAGCTGTGCTCTGCAGTTTCAACTATTCCTGGCATCCTGCTGTCAACAAGCAACCACTTGAGGCAGCTCCCTTCATCATCATCATCTCAGCCACAAGACGTCCCATGCTGGACATAGGCCTCCCCTAAGGATCTCCAATAGGACCAGGCAGCTTGCATCTGCTACTGTTTATTTGTAATTTTTTTTTGTCATCTGAGAGTTAAACCATTTAATAAGTTGACTCGCGATTCCTGGAATTCTATTTTTTTTGTAGGTAGTTTTGGGATGCCAAATTAAAACCAACCACATTCAATCTGCAGATTGTGTAGGTTCCAAATGAAGATCAACTTCCTTGTGCCAACCTCCGTGAACCTTTCCAATGCCTGCTCATAGTAAGCCGCAGCTTCTAGCTTGTGGTCCAATTCTACGAGGTGGTGGGCCACTTCCATCAAGATGGATGTGCGGATTGGTGACTTCTCCGGGTATTTGGCGGAGGCTTGCATGAAGCAGCCAATTGCAGCCTGGAAATATAGCCATATTTATTCAATTGTTTTAAAGTAAACTGGGAAGGGTGAATTAAGGGTTTGCTATGCTCTGATTATTGATTTTTTTTTTTTGTAATGTAGTAATCATCTAGGCTACATACTACTTATATATTGAAGCTAAATAATACCTCTAAATTTTCCCTGTCAAAAGTATAAAATTTCATAGAATGGAGTTTCTTCTCTGCCTTCATGTACTGCCTCGCTGCGGTCAGGTAATGCTCCGCCTCCCCGAGGAAGTTCCCAGCAGTAGCCTCGCACTTAGCAGCGCCAACATATGCTTGAGCAGCAAATGCTGGCTGGTCCGAGTGCTCACACTGTATAGCAAGAGCTATGAACTCGTTTGTGGCCTCTGTTACATTGGGCTTTCGCATAAAGCGTCTGAAATTAGAATTTAGGATTAGAACATTTTAAAATAGGATTCAATTTTGTGCTGGGGTGGTAACGTACTTTTTCATCTTCATGCTTATGTTTATGTATTGTTGGTTGAAACTTGCGTTCAAATCGGTTGACATTTCTGCAACTGTTTAATTTACTCTGTAATTGCAAAAAAGAAAATTTAAAATAGAGAGAGACAATTTCAGATGGAGAAAAGTAGTAGAGCGAGCGCGCGCAGTCAGTACACACACACAGCAGCACATATGCTTTGCACAACAGAAGATAAAGATTAGTTTAATTTGTTACTTAAGTTAGTCTTTAACGTAGAGCAATAAGGATTAGTATGGGATGCGGTAGTTTAGTTAAATGTTCGACTTGTGTGGTTGACTGTATTTCCATATGTCAAATAAGTTTCGTTTTTGCGTTAGAAAAATCAATATTTTCTCTTTGTTTTCTCACAACATCAATAAAATAGAAATATTATATTTTAGTGAAAACTAAATGAAATCATTAAATTTTAACACATTTCTTTAACTAAAAGTCGTCGGTTTTATAAAACGGATAAATTAAACATTTAACTGCACTTAGCACTAACAAAACGAAAAAATCTGTCAAAAAATGCTTGACGTGTCGAGTAAATGGGATATTAGGATTTTTGCGACTTTTATCCAAATTTATGTGATGATTTCGTAATAAATATAGTGTTGTGTTATTGGAAAAGACTTAAGTGGATTGTAAATTATGGATTTCCTGAAGAGCGGCCTCAAAACGGTGCTAGGGGCTCCGGAACCTGGCTATCAACCTTCAGGAGCCGAAACGGTGACATTCCTACTATTTTCTAGCATATTTGACCTAATTATAGTAATCTATTCAAAGTAACACTCCTATATTTGCCATTACTGTGTAGGCGATGTACCCATAATCTATTTTACTGTATATTTTATGTTTTTAGTAGAAGTCTGTTTTACGTATCATACACACTATGGAGTTGGCTGGGTTCATTTATAACAGATATAAACAAAATGTGAGGTCTTTGGTCTTTCTTTACTAACATTCAGGTACATTCTCAGTTTTAGTTTAACAACCTTGCTAAATAAACAAGACACCCAACAGTGAACTCCAAATACCTTGTACATTCAGTAGTTTTACAGAAAATAATATTATACTCCCACAGTTCAAAACTAACTCAAACTCTTAACAATCAAAATATTGGTAGGTATTTATAGTTGCGACTTATCTACATGTTTAATTTACTATTCCATGTGACCTATTCAAAACCTTGGCATTTTGAAACTAATCATTAAATATCTTATTATTAATAATGAAAATGCAAGATGTGCACAGCTGAATAATATTTATATAAAGTAGGTAAACCTATGTGTTTGTTGTTTTTATACCATCTATTATTTTATGCAAGTTTTATTATGATGTTTAAATGAATATATTCACAGTATTTATTATGTTTTGAATAAAATAAGTGTTAAGAGAGAGAAATGAAGAAGAGAAGAAAACTAATATCAATATTATTTTTCTATGAGGTACTGTGAGATCATTTAATTTTTGTATGTTACAGTATATATCCTTGTATACTTGTATTAAATAAGTAAACACTATATATATAGATTTCCAAATAAATGTCAAATTTGCCAGTTACCCCTGTTAATTATTTGCCTACTTACTTCTTTTATTGTTAATAAATTTCTTTTACAGTTACAATCTTCCTAATACAAAAGTAAATGCTGTAAATTTATATAAATATTTTCATAGAGAAAATTCAAGTTCTATACCAATGCATTCATAGTTTTCATGATAACCTGTTTCTGCAATAGCAGTTACCTGCATTGAGCGACTGTTCTTCCTTCCATTAGTGTATTTCCAGTTGCTAAACAAAATAATATATTTTATCATCATCAGGTGGAACGCCTTGTGGACAGAGTGAACAACTCGACTCTCCTGGAAGACAGAAGAGATGCCTGCCGAGCTCTTAAAGCGATGTCGCGCAAGTACCGAGTGGAGGTGGGCGCGCAAGGCATGGATACACTGAAACAGGTCATTTCCTTTTTATAAATTTGTGGAGTATACAATTTCCTACTGAATATAGTATGGTGTTTGAGTGAATATATGGTAGAAAATCCAAAAAATCCGAAACTAAACCACAGAGTATTAATTTATAATCTACAGAGGAACCAGCTCCCTAAGAGCGTCTATTATATTAGCCTATTCTTGTAGGGCTGTCACAAAAGGAAATACAACAACATGAGTTTCGAGTTTAAATTTGAGTCTTTAAAGAAGAAGTCATGTTGCTCTTTTTACACATAATTGATTCACAAACAATGATGGGTATTGAATCATTAATTTTTTATCCTATGCACCATGATTAATCGCAGTCCTATCCATGCGTCATATACATATAAGTAGGTGAGTGACCAAAAGCAATAGAGTTCATTACGATCCTTAAAACAACAGGTACAATATATTTGAACAGATGAAACTATGTAAATCAATAAGCTTTTATAAAATTATAAAACTTTTCCCAGGTGCTAGAACTAGACCGTGCTGACAACGAAACCATAAACTATGCCCTGGACACACTCAACAACATCATGTCGCCGACACAGTTCGATGAGGAGGAAAACAACCCTCACGTCCCCATGAACATTGGTGAACAATTCACAGAGATGTTCATTAAAGAACATCATAATATACAACTAGTCCTAGATCTCCTCGACGAACATGACTTCAGAGTAAGATTGTCCACCGTGCAACTTCTCACGTCCTTACTAACGAATAGGCCGAAGGATATACAGGAGATCATTCTTGTAAAACCTATGGGAGTCTCCAAAATGATGGACCTATTAGGTGATACCCGAGAAGTTATAAGAAATGAAACTTTGTTACTATTAATAAAGTTAACAAATGGGAATGGTAATATACAAAAAATTGTAGCCTTCGAGAATGCCTTTGATAGACTTTTCGAAATTTTATCATCGGAGGGCTATTCCGATGGTGGAATTATTGTAGAAGACTGCCTACTTCTTATGTTAAATTTATTGAAAAATAACAGTAGTAATATTAACTTTTTCAAAGAAGGTAGTTATATACAGAGGATGCTGCCGATGTTTAACACTCCTGAGGACACGGAGGAGTTGGGTTGGTCACCTCAGAAGGTCTCCAACGTGCATTGTATGTTACTAATAGTTAGAACATTGGTGTCACCCAGCAATTCCGCCCAAATCATATCCAGTTGTCAGAAAATTATGAAGAACGTGGGACTGTTACCGTCTCTATGTAATATATTAATGTCTAGTGGTGTGCCGGCGGATATATTAACAGAGACCATTAATACTGTGGGGGAAGTGGTGAGGGGTGATGTAAATAACCAGGATTATTTGGGGAATGTTATGGCTCCATCTAATCCACCCCGGCCGGCTATAGTGGTGCTCTTGATGTCTATGGTCAATGAGAAACAGCCATTTCCTTTGAGGTAATTATATTTTAGTCCAATAAATAAATATGTATTGATTCATTCAAAAACTAGTATTAGAACTATCATCGCTATTATAGATTCAAGGTAAACTAACCCTATTATTGGTGGGCGGGGCTACAAAGCTTGCTATTTCATACACCTTTCCTACAATTTTAAGCACAATACGCTTAAAATTGTAGGAAAGGTGAGATGCATAATGATTTGTACCGAAAACTAGCGCGTCGTAAAGATTCGAACATTGGCTCTAGCTAGGGAGTGTATGGATTTAATGTTGCGTTAAAATTCGTGATAAAATAGGTTTTTTTAATCTTCATTAGCATTGCCTCAACATGGTTAATCTCAAGCGATTTTTCTCGTGAAATAACTATTACACGAATATAATGATTACTAGTTGGTAATATTATTTCGAAAATACTATGTTCGTAACACAACAAAATTTAAATAAATATTTTAAGAGCTGTGTAAATATTTATGTATCTATACACATGCGAAAATTACCTCTTTCAGATGTGCAGTACTGTACTGCTTCCAATGTTATCTTTACCACAACGAAATGAGCCAACAATCCCTTGTCCAAACATTGCTACCATCCTCAACGGACGTATCCAGCTTGACCAGTGGCCAGTTACTCTGTGGGGGGCTGTTCTCCTCTGATGTACTCTCCAACTGGTTCTCAGCGGTGGCCTTAATGCATGCCCTCACCGAGAACCCTGGTCAGAAGGAACAGCTGTTGAGGGTTCTATTGGCTACTAATATAGGCAGCTCGCCTGTTTCCCTGCTTCATCAGTGTACCTTGTTACTACAGCAGACAACCAAGTTGCAATCTAAGGTGAGTTGTTAATTAATAAATGAGTTTTGGTGGTATTTGGTTATTTTGAGTAGATTTGTGGTTTAAATTTTTTATGCTTTTCTAGAGACTGACTGATGCTATATCAATGCACAGCTCAAACCGCAGGGTTTAGAAACTTGAAATTTATTACACCTAATACATCTACTATCTAAGGGATTTTCAATGTTCAACTAAGCGAGTAACATAGGTGAAATGTTAGTACTGTATAGTGTTCCCATAAATCAAACATTAAAGATTAATTGTACCAATTTGCATAATGCTTTACCATCAAAATTTCCGTAATTCAGTAGGTACATCCATCGCTATCTTACTGCAAACATTATGGGCGTGATATATTTCCTCGATGACTATGTTATGTTATGTTATGTGAAGACTGTCGGTGTGGATCCCCTGGACCGTAGGTGGGGCTGCTGATGCTGCTGTGCGCGTGGACGAGCCAGTGCGGCAGCGCGGTGAGCGCGTTCCTGGGCGTGCCGGGCGGCGTGGGGTACTTGGTCAACCAGACCTGCTCCAACGAGCACGACGACAACGAGTACCTCATGCAGGTTCACTATTACTTCATTTTTGGAACGAAGTTCCTTTACGCGGAGGAGTTGACCGGTAGAAATTACACGTAACGAAAAAAACGTTACGGATGTGACATCACCAGTTATGCCCCCTCGATTCGACTTTCTCTATCTCTATCTATTATATACCAGTGTGTGTGAATTGTATAAAAGTATTTATTTTTATGTAATTGTTTCAATTCAGAGATTCAAGAAAGAAACTGCAAAAAAAAAATACAACCGCACATTATTTTTGTCATTAATAGATAGGTTTGTGTGTTACCTCAATCTCACTATAATAAGTGATGTGGCCGAAGGTGGTAAACACACAAAGCCTTGAAGGAAATGGCTATCAGATGAAACTGCCGGAATATACCGGTAGGCAATAGCGGGTCTACGGGGGCTAAGGGGCTCAAGCCCCGCCAAAAGCATCTGGGTATACCCCTGATAAATCTCAAATTAAGATTGGTATTATCCTGCTACCCTATTATACTCTTAGCTGGGTCAAGCCCTCCCAAATCCTGACGGAAGGTGTTTGGCGATAGATTTTCAACTTGATGGTAACCAGCCAGTCGGGTACTACAAAGTACACGATCTTCCTTAATGCGTTTTACGTCACTAACACTGAAATATAGCTTTAAAAAAACTAAGTCCCATTTTTCACCTTGATATGTTTTACCTATCATACAACCATAAACAATCCAATTTCCCAATTTCCAGGGTCTTTCAGCCTTCCTCCTCGCGATCTGCATACACTTCAACGACGATTCAGTTGAGAATTACTCCAAGGATTCTCTCAAACAGCTTCTTGTCAAACGAATAGGGATGGAGACGTTCACGGCCAAGTTGAGCGAGGTGACCAAGCACGAGCTTTATAATAAAGCGGCCAAGCATCCGCAGTTGAAGGCAAAGATGGCTGCTGAGGTGCTCATCGATTATGAGTTCTGCAGGCTGTTTAAAGTTTTGGAGAGTGAGTTGTTAATTCCTTGTGTTATTTTCAGGTCATAATGGCACTCATTCCATGGAGATCCATTTTCTCTTCTGTTTGTGAATCGTTTTGTTGTTTAGTAGCTATTGATGAGGTTTAGTGTTATATAAAAGGAGATACTGACTGACTGACTGACTTTTTTGGAACAGCCACAGCGAACCGTGGCCGGGTTTACTCTAGTTATAATAAATGCGCATGTTTGGATGTTTGAAAGACAACGAAACACGTCAAAATAGTAGTATATAATTTTAAAATAAGTTAGATAAATTTAAACCCAGCAAAATCTCTCCACCCAAAACTCGGGTAAAAGCACTGATTAAGCTCACGTTTTCCATGAATTCTCGTTATCCCCAGGTGTCCTAATTCAAAGTCTAACAGCGAAACAAGAGAACGGCATCGGTGATCAGACTTTAGAACGATCATCACCAGAAAGCGGCACTTTGGAGCAATACAAGTCTTTGATCAGGCAACAGGATGCGAGATTACAAGAACTTATGTCCCAAGTTGATGGGTTGTTGCAACAGAATCAGTCGTTACAGGTGAATATTGACTTCAGAAAGGTATCTCACATGCTGCTCAAAATATTCCTGTGCTTCCTGGAGCTGTTCCCCACAGTTTCACTCACCCACGTTCCTGATATTAAAAAAAAAGATTTTTTAATAGTTATTCTGCTATTCGGGGCGGAGACAAATCCAACAAAATAAAGATCATAAAAATCGGTCAAGCTATTCTTGAGTTATAAATGGTGTTATTAGTTACACCATTTGCCGACTTTGTTTTTTTATACTATAAATATGAGAGTGAGAGTTCTCAATCATGCCTTAAAGGGCATCACACACGGCGAAGATACTATAATATTTTATCTTAAGATCATGAGACAGCATTATACTATGACAAGAGAAGCAACGACCTACCTCTTACCTACCTACGTTCCTTCTCTTTCGCTGGTATAGCACTGTCTCATATATCTTAAGATAAAATATTATCGTATCTTCGCCGTGTGTGACCCCCTTAATGGTTGAAGAGATTTAGATGAAAGATAGGATTTTTCCTCTCGGGAACGGCGCGCGGTGGGTAAAGCCGCGGGACGGAAGCTTTTACGGATCTTTATCTATTGGTTTAGAGAGGCATGTCTTTTGTAATCCCAATATTCACCAGCAAAAATAATGGCAATTTTAATTTAGATATCGCTTAAACTAAATCATCAACAAATTTCCTTTGAAGAGTATCCATGAAGCCCAATTTTGTAATTACAATACCACTTTTGTCGTTCTAGGGAGCCCTAAACGATTCGATATCATCAAACTCCCTCCTTAAAGACGAGAACACGCTCCTCCGAGCTCAAGTGTCCGCGGCCAAGTCGTTGCCAATTGGGCCCACGACCTCGAGCCAAGATGACGCCAGGGTCAAGGAATACGAGGGCAGAGTTCAGGAGTTGAGTAATGAAGTCACGCGGCTGAATCAGGAGTTGAAAACGAGTCAGGAGGGAAACAAGGCTGCTGTTGAGGAGTTGGAACGATTGAAGAAGGATCAGGATGATTTGTTGGAGTTGCTTGCTGATCAGGTAAGGCATCATGCTATTAATATAAATGCGACAGTTTGTGTGTTTGTTTTCCATAAATTCAGTGTTGGTCCCATAGAAAAAGTTGATCAGCGTGAAGAACCTAACATAGGTTCGAAAATATGACATCTCGAAGTCACCCAGTATAAAGGATAAAAATAAATTCTTAGGAAAATTTCTGCCAGTCGCGTCGTCGCGCAAAATTCTCTCAAAAAGTTGACAACACTTGCGAAGGAAATCAGCAAAAATTCGACGATAAATTCCGTCGGTACTTTTTTTATTTACCCCATCAGAAGTGGCTAAGGTCTCAACGGGACGTGATTGTAATTTTTTCTTTTTTTTTAGGACATGAAGCTGAACGAATATAGAACTCGTTTGATCTCGCTCGGTCAGCAAGTAGAAGATGAGCCGGACGCGGACCCGCCCCAACCAAACAACACATGATCCTCGCGTTCAGTATGACTCCACGCGATATACCCCCGTCTGAGAATACTATGCGATTTCAACCTAACACGAATGCATTAAGACAGTATTTCCTGTATCGAGAAATTTTGATAATTAGATAAAATAAGTAGATAATCTTTTTACGCGTGGAACTCTGCAAAACTAGAAATTTCATACGAATAACGTGATGTATTTGAAATATTTTTTATATAAGTGAATACTGATTCAACATTCATATTTTTGGGTTCCGTACCCAACGAGGTAGGCCTACGCCGTCTGTCTGTCACAGGGCTGTATCTTTTAACCGTAATTGACAAGTATTTTCACAGAATACGTATTAGGCCTCGTATCATGGTAAATAAATAAAAGCTTCAACAAATCAAATCCCATGGGGGGCAACTACCTACTACTAAATTAAGTTTTATTATTATTTTACTTACGGAAACCTGCACGTGCGAGTCTGGTTTTTTATTTAGATTCTTTAGGACTCTAGTTTGACCTGTAACGCAAGGACGAATCCCTAAATAAATATTTATTAGTAAATATATTAGTTCTGCTAGCAAACATGACCTTTATTCCGTTGATATATGGTTCATATGTAAATATAACACGCCTGAACTTGATGACGGGGTTATTATTTAGTCGAATTTGAAATATATTTCGATAATATTGTTTATTTGTAAGAATGTAATATATTGTGTTGATATGATAATTATGTCTAATTAAATGTGTTATGAGAATAGGTTGTTTTCATTTACACTCACAAAGTTGCAATCGTCGAATTATTGCCCACAGAAAGTAGGTTTTCAAAAAACGCTTGCTCGGAAGCCAAGCCAAAAATTCGCTATGTGTGCGGAACTGTGCCATACACAAACGCAATTATAGTGTGCATTATACGCATTTGGGCCAGATTCTGACCCAAAAAAAGGACGCGTTTGTTAAATTATGTTGTCTGAAATAACATATAAAGCATTGACATATTATCATTTCGTCCATGGAATGAACACTATATCTATCCCCGTCGTTCTTAGGGAAGTTTTTATCCTAATCCTAACTAATATTATAAATGCGAAAGTGAGTTTATTTGTTACCTTTTCACGCTTAAACTGCTGAACCGATCGCGATGAAATTTGGTATGCAGATAGCCTATGTTACGGAGTAGAACATAGGCTACTTTTTATCCCGGGAAAACCAGATCCCTGGGGATCGCGGGTGAAACTGGGGGGCGAAAACTAGTACAAAATAAAACAACAATTTTATTTACAGCATGAAAACTTTATTTAAATTATTATTTATTATTCTTATAAATAATAAACTTTATTGCCTATCTAATAATTTATATAGCATTTAAATATAACAGTCTCATATGCTATCGTCTACACCATCATGCCAGCCGCGAGACGTCCACCTTGTAAAGGTCGTCGGAAAACGCTGGATGCAGGCCGCCCAAGACCGGTCCTATTGGAGATCCTTAGGGGAGGCCTATGTCCAGCAGTGGACCTCTTGCGACTGAGATAACTACACCTTTACATATAATTAACAGTGCGGAACTCTATTTACATCGTTAGTGTATGAATGAGACGGACATACAATTGTCGCCATATTTTCCATATCGTCGGCGGGCTGTGAAAAGGTCGTAAATAGCGAATTTTGTGAAAAACTGTTTTATTGGTTTTTGGTAAGGAAACGTCGAAATACATGTCTATGTGGAACCGGAACACACTTCGATACTCAAAGTCAAAGCCAGTTTGGGCCCTAGGAGGGTACTTGTGAAGGTTGAATTTACTGAAGTTACCACCTGTTCGGAAATCAGCCTTCAACTGAGAAGAACCGGCAAGAAACTCAGCAAGGTTACATTTTTTATATATTTTTTTCTATTCTTGCTGCGCCATCTATTGAAGTAAGTGAGAACCTCGGGAAAGACTCGCCGGCCATTAATTAGTGAAAAAAAGTGTAAATTGTTTTTTCCTTCTCCAGTAAAATTTGGAGCAATGCACTTGCGAGGATTTCATAGCCCGCCGACGATATCAAGATGCGAGAACTTGATAAGTGCATTTTGTTGTAATACAAGAATGTGAATACCTGTTTTTAACCGACATAAAAAAAAAGAAGGTTACGTTTCTACTCGAATCGTTTGAAGGAATGTTACAGCAAATAAACAATTTACAAACGCAATATATACAAACAGATACATATTATCTATACATTTATTAACATACATTAACAGTAACTGTGAAAGTCTTTTATTTTAATAGATGCCTTTGAAGTTACAATTGTGGCAATATAAAATACTGAAGCCTTGAAACTGCAATATCTTGAAAAAAATAATTTGATACCTCAGAGAGTAGTGTTAGAGGTCCAGTTTATTTTCTTCTACCATATATAGGCTTGTCTATGACCACAATCTCACCGTGGTGAGCAATGATGTGGCTCGAAGATGATAAGCTCACAAAGCCTAGAAGGAACAGACAGATTTTTAACTTGAGGGTATTTTCCCTGGAGTCTTAATCAAAAATTCATAGAGCTTCTAGAAACTGAAGGAAGAGAACCCGCATGTCAATTAACTTATATTTCGGGGAGCGCTCAATTGATCAAGTCACCAAACACCGGCTAAGTGACAATATAATACACGCCAGTACATAAGAGCACTGCAAGTATTACGAAAACTATGATAAGAATGAGCCGGTCCTGCAGCGCTCGCACCACCATTGTGTTCATGAGACGGGAAGAGCGGTTCAATTGCTCATCTGTTTCACGGAGCTGGGGATAGAAAATATTTCATTCATTAATTCACAAACATTCTATATGAATTTAGAGTTTTTTATGTGCTGTACTAGTGAAAGAGAAGTAAAGTGATGGTATGTAGTTGCTTCTCTTTTCCTAGTATAAAGCTATCTCACTTAAGATAAATATTATAATATCTGCAGCATTTGTGATGACCATTAATCGGTTGGCTCGCGAATGGGACGCGCGTCCCAAAACTACCTACAAAAAAAATTGAATTCATGGAATCGCGAGTCAACTTACCAACTAGTGTTTTCTACCCAGACCAAATTTTGGGTCATGCATGTTACTTCGGCGCAGAAAGAGAACCTCGCACCGGGCGCATTAATAGGTTAGTTATGCTGCACTGGGTATGGATATGTCATGAGAAGCAATGAAAGCCATGTCACTAAAACAGTGGTAAGTGGATGGATATACGGGAAGAGGAAGATCGAAAATGAAATGGATGGACTGTGTAAAAAATTATATGAGTAAGAAAGGAATAAATATAAACATGACGGATTGAAGGGCCAAATAAAAGAAGAACTAGTATGTATTGCACCAATACCTAATGATTGGGTACAAAGAATGAAGATGATGAACAGTGATCTGTTTTCCTACAACCAAATAGCCATGTATGAAATGTGTTGTTCTTTCTTCATACTGCATACAATATAGCTAGTAAAATATTTCTTGGTTGAGGTACAGACCATCACAAACTAGGCCAAAGATAAATGGTTGAATGAATGATCAACAATGGGAAAATAAATCTTTATAGCTAAAATTGCATGATGATTTTGCATAAGTTAGTTAATTTACGTTACATACCCTCCCTCTAGACCTTCCTATTGTCTCCCTCTGCATATTCAGATCCTGTAGTACCGCAGCACCAATCTGCTCCGTTTCAAGCACAACCCTATAACCTTCATTGAGAGACTTTCCCGTACGTTCCAAACGCTCTGTGTTGTCAAGTAGTTTACGGTGCTGCTCATTCACACCATTCCAGTCATCATACATTTCTTCATTGTCCATATTATCTAAAATTAGATTGCGGTTTTGTTAAATCAATTGCAATTAATGTAAATTCTTGGTGAAAGTAATATCTATGTACAAACAAGGACAGGACAGAAAGGCATTCTTAAGTCATAATAATGTACACCATAATGATGTACCTATGTAATTTTTTAATGATAACTCACGCCCCATGGTTCGTACCAAATGAAGCTTTACACCGTGACCTAAAGATTGCTACAGTCAGACAAGACATTATAAGCTATGCAAAGTCCTACAAAGTAAGAATTACCCACCATCCAAACATCTTGGCAAAGGATCTAATGAATGATTATAAGGGATTCCGTAGATTGAAACACAAAACACCACAAGACTTAATTCAAAACTAGCGAGTAGCTATATTTTGAATTGTGGATGTGGCACTGGTCACATTCCATGCAAGACCAAAACCCGACACAACAATTACTGAATGTCCTATACACCTAGAGACAGATTGTAATAAAAGAAGAGTCAAAAAAAAGAATTTTTATCTACGCACTCTAAAATACAATAAAACTAATATAAAATGTATGGTACTTACAAGTATTAGAGTTATTATTGACTGAGCGGTATTCTTCTCTGACTCGCTGCAACTCTGCACGATAAGCAGCAACGCGCGATCCTGCTCCAGCCCCTCTGGATTCCAGTTCCAACTGTTCTAACTACAAAAGTTATGTTTTTTTTATTTATTATTTAGTACATTGTCTGCAGTTACTAACAAACTGACCAGTATTCCAAAATAGGTAAGTTTATCTGTCTTTTCTTTAAACTTACCAAATCATTGGCTTCTTCAAAGTTAGCCAGAATTTCTCTAGACAGCTGATCGCGATTTTCTGTGAATTTAAAGCATGATAAACAGATAAATACATAATAAACATGACCAAACAAACACATGACACAGCTTTTAGCCATAAAAATATATCGGTGTAATAATAGTCTGAGAACAGCCTTTTATTGGATAATAAAGAAAGTGTACCTTCATTGCCCGATTTAAGTCGCCCTATTTTAGCAGTTAGGTCGGCTGTAAGCACGGAATACTGTTGTTCGTAAGACTGGATTAACGTAGCCATAATTACTTTCGCTTCCAGCGAAATTGTTATGCACTAAAAGCCATAAAAAAATCGTTAATTAAATATAAATAAAATATAATCATATAAACGTTCGTGATGTGATTTTATTATGAATGAATAAATAATAGTAGATAGACGTAGACAATTTTAATTAATTCCATTTCTCATAATCGTCGAAAACTCAATAAATAACTAAGATATTACTGTCAATGTCAGTCATCAGGCAGCCATAGATGATACATAGGGTATGTTCCAATCAAGAAAAAAAGGGCGCGAACTTCGATTGGTTAGCGCGTATTTTTTGATTTTAATATTACTAAAACCTTTTAAGCCCTAGATTCAGCAAGTTATAAGTTTAAATATATTATTTCAAATCTAGTTATGAATGCCTCTAGTGATGGCCATATGTATGAAGCTAGTAAGCGAAAAAGTTCTGAAGAAATAGTTTCATCTACACCAGCAAAAATGTCTGTGAACTTTTCTAGAAGTCCTCGTGGTTTATTTAAAGACTACAACCATATATATATTGAAGATAATAAACAGGAATACCCAATACTGCTATCTTCAGCATCAAACACTTCAAAAAAAATAGACCTTTTACAAACAAATAATATATTAAAATCTGTTGCCGGAATCAACCATGTTAAGCCTGTTGGTAATTCATTGATCAAAGTTTTCTTCAAAGACAAGGTAAATGCAAACAAATTCATAGTGAATAAACATTTATTGAGCCAAAATGAGTGGACTGCAAAGATACCATATGATCATTTAGAGGTTCAGGGTATCATTAAGACACCCCCAGAAATTACAGAGGAAGATTTGTTAACAGAGCTGAAAGCTTCAGTAAACATTATTGGTGTCAAAAGGTTTCTGCGTAAAGGTAGTGATGGTGTTATGATTCCTACTCCAACAGTTCTAGTCACATTTCTTTCTTCAGTGTTGCCTGATCATGTAACCTATGATCACATCTGGTTTGATACTCAATCTTACATCAAACCCCTGCGACAATGCTTCACATGCTACAAGTTTGGGCACAGCCGTGGGTCATGCAAAAGTAAGCAAGTTTGTTCTGTATGTTCCGGAAATCACTTCTTTAAAGACTGCAAGGATCCTGAGAATTTCAAATGTATAAATTGTAACGGTCCTCATGCTGCTGTGTCTGCAACTTGCCCAATTAAGGCTTCAAAGATAGCGGAAATTAAACAACGAGTTAGTGGGAAGATTTCATATGCTTCAATTGCTTCCAAGACTCTGACACCTACAACTTCTCAACAGCTTGGTGGTATCAAACCAAATCTGACTCCTCAACGTAGAGCTACTCTCTCAGACATTTTAAACTCGGAAGCAATCCTATCAGCTATGACTAAAACTGTTTTAGACATACTTAAACGAAAAGAGTCTAAAAATAAAGATGATGATAATACCCCTTTAACAACTAAAGTAATAAAAGAGCTGCTTATTACCAACTTCAACTCCTAATATGGATCAAGGAGCTGGTCTTAGGCAGCTTAATATAGTTCATTGGAACTCTAGAAGTATCATATCTAAGTTAGATCAACTTAAAAACTTTATCTGTTCATGTGGTGTGGAAATTGATATAATTTTACTGAATGAAACTTGGCTAAGTCCAGTCAAAAAATTTAAGTTACCAGGTTTTAATATCATTAGGCAAGATTCTGATCGTCCTCACGGTGGTGTTGCTATTGCTATAAGAGATATGTATAATTATTCAATTATTGATTCTTACTCTTGTTATGATTTTCAAAATATTTTGGTTTTAGTAAGATTATCTTCATTCACTTTAGATATATTGAGTGTATATATTCCTCCTCCTCCCAATGGTAAATTTAGAATTCAACTTTTGAATAATGCTTTTTCTAAAATTTCAAGTAGAAACTTTCTCATTATAGGTGACTTTAATGCCCATAATACAGCTTGGGGTTGCAGGAAAAACGATGGAAGAGGCAATGTGATCCAATCCTTTTCTGATAATTTGAATTTGGTATGTTTAAATGATCATAGGATTACTACCTTCGCTCCATTTGATCAAGAGGGCAATGTTTTGGACTTGGCTTTCGCTTCTGCAAGAGTAAGTTCTAATTGTTCGTTTTCTGTTTTGGATGACCCACTCAGTAGCAATCACTTTCCTCTCTTCATTAGTGTTCTATATAACGTCAATAACACCCCTTCAGGTAGTTCTGTTGATACTAGCAATATTTCATCTGAACAAGTATTGCACTGTTTATCTACAGTAGATTATAATAAGATTGACTGGAAGAAATTCCACGATCTATGCACTGATACATTTTCATCATATATTATAAATAATACTGATTGTCCTATGAAAAATTATAACGATTTCATTCAAATAATATGTGACATTTTGTTAACATTTCCTAAAAAGTCAAAAAGTTGCCATACTGAAAAACGAAAAGCATTGATTTGGTGGAATGATTTGTGTAGTCGGGCGGTTTCTCAAGCTAAGCTTGCTCTTAGTTCATATAAAACATATCCTTCTTTAGAAAATTATATTTTATATAAGCAGTTTGATGCTAGAAAGAAAATAATTTTATTTCAACAAAAACAGCTAAGTTGGGGTTTACTTTGCGAAAGTTTTAATCGTATGACGTCATCAAAAATTATTTGGGATTATATAAAGAGATTTAAATTCTCAAAGCTTAATACTTCTAATAAGTCTCACTTTTTGGACAATCCAAATAATGCTTTATCTTATTTAGACAAAATTGTGTCCTCTAGTGGGTTTGCCGATTTGACTAAGTTACAATCTTATTTTTCCTCCATTGGTTCAAGTTACGCTTCTTGGCTAAATGATTCTTTTGGTTTACATGAACTACGTGCTGCTGTACTAAATAAAAAGAATACTTCTCCTGGTCCAGACTTTATTCCTTATATCGTCATTAAAAAATTACCTGATTGTGCATTTAATGTTTTATTAGAAATTTTTAATAAACTGTGGGATAAGAAATGTATTCCGCCTAGTTGGAAGGTTCAATTTGCGATACCTATTCTCAAACCTTACAAAGATGTTAATAGTTTAGACTCTTATAGACCAATTTCTTTAACTTCATGTTTTGCTAAGTGTTTTGAAACTATGATAAAAAATCGTCTTGAGTGGTTTATTGAGAATAATATGCAAATTCCTGATTTTCAATTTGGTTTTCGTAAAGGGAAAAGTAGTATGTACAATCTTTCTTGTCTTACCGGCGATATTCGCTCTAATTTCAGGAATAATAAATTTACACTAGCTGTTTTTTTGGACATTAAAGGTGCATTTGACAATATAAATCATGAATATTTAATTAAAAGCTTATCTAAATTAGGTATCCCTGGACCGGTTTTATTTTGGCTTTTTAATTTTCTTAACAGTCGTAGTATTTCTTTAAAAATTAAAAACAAATTATATGGTCCCAAGTTAACAAACAAGGGCACTCCTCAGGGCTCAGTACTCTCCCCATTAATTTTTATTTTAAGTTTAGTTGATTTTATGAAACAAATTCCATGTAACGTTAAATATTCATTTTTTGCTGATGATCTTGTAATTTATTTGGATGCCGATGATATCACAGAAGCTGAACTGGTTATGAATAATTGCTTGCACGTGATTAATGATTTATTAACAAACCAATTGAAACTTGAAGTTAATGTTAGCAAGAGTTCAGTATTGCTATTTTCGAAAAAATGCAATTATCAACCTAAAATATTTTTTAATAATACCTTATTACCTGCTCGTATTACTGAGAAGTATCTTGGCATAGTTTTGGATTCCGGGCTCTCCTGGGCTCAACACATTGATTACATTTCTAAAAAAGCTGAATTGGGTCTAAATATTCTCAGATCTTTGGCTGGGTTAAGGTGGGGCTCGGATCCAAAAATCCTTAAAACTATATACATTGCTACTGTGAGGAGTCATTTTGATTATGGGTGTATAATCTACTCTGATGCTTCTAATCATCTACTTAGAAAGTTAGATATTATTCAAAATAAAGCATTACGTGTTATAACAGGCGCTATGATGTCTTCACCTATCAATTCACTTGAAGTCGAAGCTGGAGTAGTTCCCTTATTTATAAGAAGAAGCTATTTAACTGATAAATTTTCTTTGCTACTTGCTAGTCGTGATAATCCTGTTACACGTAGATGTTTGGAAAATTTCAACATTCCTAATTATAATGTTACACCTTTGACTGTCGCAACATCACTAAGTGAATCTGTTGCCTATTTAAATTTTGAATTTCAAGATATAATTTTTTGGTCTTCATTACTACCTTGTTTTCTTTACGATTTCCACACCATAATGATGGATGTTACTATTTATTTAAATAAATTTGAGTCTAAGTTTGAATTTTTTGAATTTCTTGGTGATAAAGATGATTTTATAAAAATTTATACTGATGGTTCCAAATCTAAGGACAGAACTAGTTTTGCATTTTATGACTCATTCTTAAAATCTGGTAAAGTTTTTGAATGTAATAATATGTTTTCAATTTTTTCCGCTGAAATATTGGCCATCATTTATGCTCTTGATTATATTTCTAAAATTGGATACGCTCATAAGTTTTTAATTTTATCAGACTCTATGAGTTCTCTTCTAGCTCTAGAAAACAAAAAAATGTGTGCTTCTAGTAATTATTTAGTTTATAAGATGAGACATGGTCTTTCTCTTTTGACCTGTAAAGGATGTACCGTTGAGTTTTGTTGGGTACCGGGACACTCTGGTATACCAGGAAATGAGCTCGTAGATGCTCTTGCTAAATCAAAAGAGAATGTTCAAATTTGCGATTTTAAAGTTCCATATTCTGACCTTATTCCATTTCTTAAACAAAATATGTTAAGTCGTTGGTCCATTTCTTTGCAATCTACTAGAAATTTAAAAGGTAAATGGTTAGCTGAAATTGTCCCGGTGCCTTCAACCAAAGCATGGTTTGAATATAATGGAAAATATTTAGGTAGAGATTTCATTACTTCACTTTGCAGATTCCGTATTGGTCATTGTAGATTTCCTGTCCATTTGTATCGACTTAAATTAAATAATAGCCCATCTTGTACTTATTGCAATGCAAATTTTTGTGATTTAGATCATTTATTTTTTATATGTCCCAAATTTAATTTACAACGTTTATTATTAATTAGTTTATGCAAAGAATTGTTAAATTGTAATACTCCTAATACTTTGCAAGAATTATTACGATTCCCTGAGATTTATAGTATTATTTATAAATTTTCAATCTCGACTACAGGCAAATTGAAAATTTTTATGATAAATGTTAATATTACTCATGATTTTGTTTTAGGTTTAATGAATGTATGTTTTTTCTTGCTTTTGTATAATATTTTTTGCTATCTTGTATGTTCATGGTTAGGCTTGTTATGTGTGCAGACCCTAATATAAAGCTAATGTACACATAGCCTTATCATTCATCTGAATCATCGGTATCGATATTGCACAAGAGCTGAGTCGATACGATTCCCACGAGAACCAATAATGCTGACGCCGCGACGCTGCTCCTGCACCGGGCGGCACGCCGACCAAGCAACGATGGGAACAGGCACTTCGGTACCAATCTCGTCCGAAGACACTACACTTTTAATTATAGTTTTTATTGTAATTCTTTTACATTAAATTAAAGTATTAAAATATATTTTGATTTTTTTTAAATCCTTCGGCTGTGGCCTCCATATTTGGCTGATAGTCTTGTGACTAATGCCTGTAAATAAATAAAAAAAAAAAAAATAGGGTATGTTCCGTTATACACTGCGAGCACTGTTCGTTCAGTACTCTTACTGGGTAAAAAATCGTTCCGTTATAGATGACAGTATACTGCCGCAGTATCCTAGGGAAATATATGACGTCATAAATCGTCGCCATTTTTGTACTGTGAGCACTGGCGTTTTCGAGGAAAGGTGCTCTCAGTGCTATGATCACGTGATCAACGGCGTCCAGAATGACAGTTGACATATACGTGGATGACACACAGTATACTGGACTGCGTTCCGTTTTAAACAGTACCCAGTATAGCTAACTATAAAGGAACGGCTTCTCAGTATACTAAATGACGTCACACCTTACAGTGCTCGCAGTGTATATCGGAACATACCCATAACTAGATCAGGGCTCCGTTCAGTAACTACGTACGCCGCGTGATCGCCCTACCGTTCAGCAAAGAGTATATAATCCTATATAATCACTACGTTTTAGGGCCGATTCGACCATGCTAATTTAAGTTTGGTTTAAGTGTTATCCCAAGAATAAATCGGAAATTATACTGGAGTAAACCTATTTTACGTTTTACCTACTACTAATCCCGGGTTAATGTCGCAATACTCCGGTATAGCACTATTCTGCCGATACTCGTGGTATACCTAATACCAACCCTTATCCATAGAATAGTTAGTTTAGTTGCAAAATAAATGAATATGAATATGAATAAATTCAAAAATCAAAATGGCGGACGAAAATCAGCTGTTGCCTGTTTGTCAAATAAACGACTGCATTTGCGCGAGGATGTTTTTGTGTTGTTGTGTGTGTGTGCTTTGACTTCTCTGCTAAGTGTGTGCTAGACTAGAAAGTAAATATCGTTTTTGGATTTTTGACTTTTGACAGCTGCCTGTAAACCGGCGAAATTGAGTTTACTATTCTTTATGAACACAGTAATTCTGTTGGTTCATCCATTCATTCAAATTCGTTCACATTCCGTTGCTATTGGATAATCGTCGGGCGATCACACGGCGTAGTTACTGAACGCAGCCCAGACGACACGACACAGAGTAAAAAAAAGCATGTACTATAATTATAATCTTGGAATTAAACACACCGCGAAAATACTATAATATTTTATCATAAGATATATATGAGACGAGTGCTTTATCAGTGAAAGAGAAGGAAAGTGAAGGTAGGTTTAGTAGGTCTTTGCTTCTGATGAGTAAATGTTACTACGTAAACATTAAAGGGCGTCACACACGGCGATGATACTGTTCAGGACAACGACTAATATGCATTCTATTAATTTTAATAATTTTAGTTCAGAAATAAAAATACCTACGTCTCGCATTTTATTACCCTAAGTCAAAGACTACCTCTATAAATAGATTCTAAAAATAGAACATAAATAGGAATTTTAGGTTTTTATATTTATACTCGTACATAATTTGACTAACCAAGGAGTAACAGAGACACTGTATATTAGGGCACTTAAAACCGAGGATCCAAGTATCCAAACAATGAGTGTATCGAGTTGTATTCAATTGTATTAGTTTGTATTCAGCACGTATTCAGTATATTATAGTAGAAAGTATATAGTAGTAAGAATGTTTACGTAGTAACATTTACTCATCTGTGCTAATGTGTACAGTACTAGTTGTACCAGTTGTACATTTGTACGTAGATTATTATAATACAAATGATTATAGTAGAATTCAAGTTAAGAGAGATCGCTTTCGGTTATTTATAACTGTAGTAGTGTAGTTTACTCGACATATTTTATTTACAACAAGTATTTACAATCACTATATAGTATAAAACAAAGTCACTATCGCTGTCTGTCCGTCCCTATGTATGCTTAAATCTTTAAAACTACGCAACGGATTTTGAAGCGGTTTTTTTAATTCTTCTCTTTCGGTATCACTCTTGACAGAGTGGTCGTGGTCATCACTTCAGGTGTTGGTGGCAAGCTTCACAGCACGCCGCCACTCTTCTCTGATGGCCGCCTTCCTCGTGCATTCATGAAGTGATGATGAGTCATTTACTGCCGCTTTTATCTGGTCAGTCCACCTCATAGGCGATCTTCCTGGTGGCCTGGTACCCTCAACCTTTCCCTGGACCACAAGTCGCTCAATAGCCACCTCCCCACGGCGGCATATGTGACCAAAAAAGGTGAGAATACGGGACTGTACCAAAGATGATAAACGCTGCTTGATGCCGAGTTCTCGAAGTATAGACTCGTTGGTACGGAATTCAGTCCACGATACTCCGAGCATTCTCCTCCAGCACCACATCTCTAGGGTGTCTATCTTCTTCTTCTCTACTTCCCGCAGGGTCCACGTTTCTGCGGCGTACAAGAATATGGGGAATACAAGTGCCCGAACTAGCCGGATTTTTGTGGCTCTATATATGTTGCGATTCCTCCAAGGCTTTAAGCATTTCATGCACATTATTTTATTCTTTTACACCATTTAATTAATTTAAATGAATATCTTAGGAGCTATCGTAAATTAAAAATTACGCGCGACGGGTCTCGCTTGATGCAGCCACCTCCGCCCGCGCTCCACTGCCCGCCTGTTGCCACGCAACAAGTTGATGCAAAAAATGTAGGCGTAATATATTATGCTCTTCTACCCGTGCGAAGCCGGGGCGGGTCGCTAGTCAATGTATAAAATGCAAACTATGATATAGAAAACATTTTCAAAGCGTAGTATGGTTATTGGTAGGTACTAATTTGATTTTTATTTTTAAATGTATGAAGGTTATGCATGCTGTCAATATATTATTCTCCTATTAAATTGTAATTAAAATGAATTTACTTGATGCTCAGCAGGAAAGTATTAGAGGGTAATAAGACAAGTTATTATAAACCTAAGCACAATGAGATATTGCTTACATTAGTTTGTATTGAATTATATAATTAATGTAAAATAAAATGTTTCGTTCGTTTGTTCGGCAATCGGCATTTGATTTGAGATCGATTCGATTCGTTCGAGTACTAACTAGGCTTGTTGAAAAAATATCGATACATCGATATGTCGATATTATTTTTTCAATGTTTCGATATTTTTGAGCGATATTTAATATTTCGATATATCAATGTATCGATATAAAATTTCAAGTATCCAAAGATATTAAAATGGTTTTTTTTTTAGATTTTTCTTATATCTGTCAGATAAATATTGGTTTGATTAATAAATATTTTTTTGATGGTTGTTCTTGATTTATTAAAAATTATGTCTATTGACTAGTATTTATCTAGCAATGTAAGATGATTGAAGTAGATTAGGCCAAATAAAAAATTATTTTTTAGAGCACGAATATTCCCTGTCAAATCATACCGATGTATCGATATTTTTTTAATAAAAATATCAATACGATATATATCGATAATATTTTGCATTTCCGACATCCCTACCTTCGACATTTTAATTATAGGTACAATATTTTATAGGTAGCGTAGGTACCTATATGCACAGATCACTTTAAAGTTATGTATATAGCTATCTACGCTAACATGTATGTATATACGTATGTACAAAGAGATATAATCACTACGTTCTACTTACGTACAAATGCGACTGACTTCATTCATTTCATTCATTCAATCAAATTAAAGATGATTGAGTGAGTGAGATGAGATGAGAATTGAGAACTTGGTAAAAAGAATTAAATTATAAGATAAAATAGCTTTTTGTGCAACAACAGAATTGAAAATGTTGATAATTCTATGGAAAGAAACGAAATTGAAACATTCCTATTAAAAATAAAAAGTTTTCTGAAGTTAAATTCGCCCACAAACATCAATCAAGTAAGTCAAACCTAAAAGCTTTCGTTAATTATATCTCATAAACTTAATAATGTCGAAGTTACTAACAATGCCGTGGTATTTTGTGAAACAATAAAAAAGTGTGAGTAGTACGTTATTATACTTTCTCTCAGCGTGTGGCCAAAGAACTCGCATATTTAAATAGTAGATGGCCGTTTACGCAGAGATCGCGTGAGTAATAACGTAAGACAGAACTGAGAACATGAATATGATTATAGTCGACGAGAGGTGTTGTTTACGAACTTTAAAACAATGTTTTGAGTATTATAAACATACTATACGTTATCATATCTCTGAGCTTATTTCTCAGCGTCAGTGTTTTTATTTTTGTATAATAACTCCATAAAGCTATATTAGCATCATAGTTAAGGTACTTTAGTAGGTACTCTGACCAAACATATACCTTCATAAGTTTAAATATAACCTGCCTAACCTATAACCTTTAAAATTAAGCTCAATACCTTGTAGTAACTATCTGACACATACCATAGTAAGTGTATCAAAATTAATATGTTTTAATTTTAATTTCAGCTCGCATAATGCCGCGAAACTTTGATGAGGACTCCGGGCGCAGTTCCTGCTCAGCTGCCTCAATAGGTCTCAGTCCCATCATTGACTACCATATGGATTGTGATAATGTAAAAGTCAACAGGCGCCCATCCAAGACCCAGGAAGCCAGCACAAATACAGATCTAAAAGTAAGCATTCATCCTAGAAGCTGTGTTGGTCTCCTCAGGTCACCTGATGATAAAGATCCATTTCCAAGTTGTAGACTACCGAGAAACCAACGAAAAACTGTATTCAACCTTTTTGACACACCCAGAAGGGGTGGCTTAACTAATGCACATTCTACTTTGGAAATAGCATGTAGTACTCAGATTGAGGAACCTAAACTACAGAATAATGCTGTTTCCTTGAATGCTATTCATAATGAAAATAAGATCAGTAGACAGGGAAACCTAAACACCAACTTCAGAAGAGGAAAACCTGTCCAGAGAGCTGCTTCAAGGCTTTACAAGGCAGATTGTGGTTTCAAAGGGAAAAATGGTTGCACAGGCCCGGAGTTCATTGTGAGAGCCTCCCAGCCTGCCAAGCACATGGACTTAACTTTATCATCTATTTCTGACAAGAGAATAATTACTGTAATTTTATTGAATGGTCAGAAAGTAGATGTAGTTTGTGACCCAAACTTGATAACAGCTGGGCAGCTATTTGAAGCTCTGGTCCACAGTGAAAAATATGAACACAATTTTATGCTTGGTATTGCTATTCTTATCGGTGGAGACTTTGTGTTTTTGCCAGATGATTATAAAATTAAAAAGGTAACTCCAGAAAGTTGGCATAAAATTTCAAGTAAAAAAAATAAGTTGATGGAAGAAGATATTTTACTGACAGTTTTTTTGAGGATAAAATTTTTCTTGCCTAAAAATGTGTCAAACAATATGCAGGGTGGCGAATGGAGGTACAGGGTGTATTTGCAACTGAGGAGAGCTACAGTGGAAGGTCAACTGACTTCTACCATACAGAACCTTATTCTTTTAGCAGGATATGCCTTGCATATAGAATTTGGTGAGTTCTCATACAGGGAACATGGAACTGCTGATTATTTTTTACTAGAACACTATTTACCCGAAACATTTATAACCAATAACATGGCAGATATAAAATTACGTATGAAAAGAGCTCATGAATCTAGGCATGGACTGGACAGAAATGAAGCAATAATAAATTATATTACACTGGCTCAAACATTTCGAGACTATGGTGCTCATTTTTACTCTGCCATTTGGGCAACAAGAGATGGGTTTTGCCGGGATGTGTGGCTGTCAATAGGTCCAAGAGGCATTACAATCTATTCTCGAAACAATCCCACTTCTGAAGATATAGGTAATGGAACAAACCGCATTGTGTTACAAAGTTTACCTTGGCATCACATACATACATTTTACTATAACAAGAAAAGTTTATACATTATGCCTAATTCATATTCAGGCTTATCCAAAATAGGCATCAAATATAAACTCAAAATGTGTGAAAATAAGAGTTATTTTACATTTTGGTTGGCCTCTTTACATCACAGATTGTATTTAAAACTGTATGCTAAGGAGGACTTCATAAATTATTTATCAGGTGAACTCAGTTGTCCCCCAAATGACGATGGCATTTCAAAGAATGCTGATTGCAGTAATTACCAAGATAGTTATAACTTAGCTGTTAGAAATCCTGTCAGGGTCAGGAGACCAACAAGAAGAAGGTTCAAAGTTGATATATTTGGAGATAAAAAAGTTCAGAATAAAGAAAATGAGCGACCTAATACAGAGGAACTTTTGAGACAAATATTATCACCATCTAATGATGAAAGTGTTACAAACATGCAAAATAATCAAGGCAATTCATCTAATGATGGTCTATCATCTTCCGAAAGTTGCAGTTTACCTAGAAGACAAGGTGTTAAAATGGGCACAAGAGTTTTCAACAAACATCCTAGAACACCAATCAAGAGTTTGAGTGTTTTAAGGTCTGATGGTGAGCCAGCGACTACTCAAAGTGACTCTGATGATCTCAGCTCAGAACAAAAGCAATATTGCATTATAAACAGCATGCAATTATTACCTGAACGACATTATATTCAGTCTAGTGGACCCACCGCTTATGTTTTAGAATCTCCAAAAGTTTACCCAGAAGTATTTAATTATAACACAGTAAGCAATGATTCCTGCTTAAACACTTCTCTATTTGAAAAACTGGATAATATGGGATGTGTTCAAGGTGAAAGAGTATTTGTAACAGCTGTGCTGGAAAGAGATAAAGATAATACTCTAGGATTACAAGTAGCCGAAGGATCTGATGGAAATGTCTATATAAAATCTCTAACACCTGGGAGTCCAGCAGACATGTGCAAGAATATCTTACCTGGAGATCAAATTATATCAGTCAATGGAAAAACTTTACTTAATATGAAATATGATAAAGCATTACCTATGTTGCAATCAGCACCACAGAGAGTGGAACTTATAGTCTTACAAAATGCTAATAAGACATGTAATTTAGATTATCCATATAATGCAGAACATGTTGAAGAAACTAATACTAGATTAAGTCAACAGAGTGTAAGTCATAGTGTGGGCAGTGCATTAGATGCTGAACTAACAGATGATGAACTATTAAACGAGGAAGCTTTGAAGACAATATACACCCTCATAAAGATAACTAAAGATAAAGTTATAAGTAGAATTAAAGATAAATCAATTAGACAAACATCGCCAAATATAAGTAATTTACAGAAATGCTACTCGGAAAATAAAGTTTATGATGATTCTGATGTGGGAAATTATTCTTCTCAAGAGAATACTCCGCAGAAGAGGCATACACAGAAATTTAATACATGGCGTGGTCAGATACCTCATAGAACTAAACGGCGACCCTTGAGCCTAAGTATTCCTGTAGATATAGATATGCCAGATGATTACTTAAATGACGATGCAAATGACTTGTTAAAGAAGTCTTCATTAAAATCTATTCAGTCATCCTTGAATAGTTTAGATAAGTCTGTGAAAAGTAGTTCTTCCAAAAACGTTGCGTTACCAAGAAATTTTGGACTGAGCAGGAGATGGTTGGGTCCTGTAAGATATCCTGTTACTCCATGTAAGAATAGCAATGTAGCAAATGGTGTAAGTGCAATTATTGACGAAAATGTCACTAGAAAACATTTCATTTACGGTGCTGGTGATTCAGATGAAGATCAAATATTTTTGTAAATTTGTTATATAGGTACCTATTCTTTTTTACATTATTAAATTTAAGACAAATGTTTATAATAAATGCTATTTAAAACCTAAACTTTTTCCTACTATACAACTTCCATACAAAAAAAGATGATGGTCGTGGGTTCGAATCCTAAAATGAGGTTGAGCTGTCGGTGAATGAAAACATCGTGAGGAAACCATAACACGGTGGTAGGGTAATTTATAATACCCGAATTACTTCCACCCTGAACTTGAAACCGTCGCCAAACACCTATTAGTGTGTTCATGCAGCTGCACTTGAGAGCCAGTTCTTTCTAGGCTTTGTGTGCTTACCACCTTCGGTCACGTCATCACTTACCATGAGGGGCCATCTATAAATTACGTCACACGAATTTCATGATTATTGACCCCCCGTCTTTTGTGTCACATTAGCGAGTCTCTTCCCTCCCTAGTGTGACGTCCCATAATGTAGAAATTATTAAAGTTCAACAGCAGTTCCGAAATTAGTTTTATTTCCATTTTTTTAATCAACATAAATAAACTTACGTTTATACAAATAAGAGTTGGAAACTTGGAAATATTTTTGAGTTTTTCGCTTTTTAATACAATTAGATCATAATCTAATATATATTGAAATGTGACGTCACGAAACTGTGGACCCCTCCCACATCTTGTCACACTTCGTCGACCCCCTGTGACGTAATTTATGGATGCCCCCTGATGAGATTGTAGTTAAACACAAACCCAGAGTAAGTAATAGCACAGTAAAACGAAGTTACGTAACGCTAAGTGCGAGACGAACTTGCGCACGAACCCGCGCAGTTCCGTACCATCTATATAATGGGTGATTTTTTAGTCACTGGCAGTATTTGCAGATGTGGAAGTACTCATCAATACGAACAACTTTTATTATGAGACTAACTGTGAAATCACGAAATATCAGCTGTTCCATACAAAACATCAAAACCTATTCGACCAAAATGTATGAAGTAACCATTTTATTTTACGTGATATCAGAGTTGGTCCCTTAATAAAAGTTGTTCATATTAATGAGTACTTCCACCCCTGCAAGTATTGCCAGTGACTAAAAAATCACTCTGTATATATATATAAATGGATCGCTGAAATGTTTGTACGCGCATAACTTCCACACGACCACCAAATTGGATAAATGTTTATTTTATGTGTTCGTTATTGCCAGGAGGTTTGTATGAAAGAAAATGTTTGACGAAAAAAAAATTATACCGGGAACGCGGGAGAAACCGCGGAGAACAGCTAGTTATCTATAAAAACAACAAAAAAATCGCATTTGTTGTATGGGAGCCCCCCTTAAATATTTATTTTCTTTTTAGTATTGTTATAGCGGCAACAGAAATACATAATTTGTGAAAATTTCAACTGTCTAGCTATCGCGGTTCTTGAGATACAGCCTGGTGACAGACAGACGGATGGACAGACAGCGAAGTCTTAGTAATAGTGTCCCGTTTTTACCGTTTGGGTACGGAACCCTAAAAACAAGCTAAAATATCTTCAATATTTCTCTTTGTTTTAAAATACATAGATAGGAATCAGCATTACCACAGTATGATTTATTCTGTGGCATTACTTTATTACATTAATCATTCGGGCAAAGTACACGAATAATAAAAATATTCAGCTAGGTACTTAGTTGCATATTATTATATTTATGTTAGGTGCTAGCAACCAATACGGCACGATTATTGAACCTCTTTTTTTGACCGTGACATGCTAACTCACACAGATAAGATATTGCCCCACGTTCACTAGTACTGCTACTATCATGTGTTATACACACATACACATAAATTCTCGTTGGACAATGAACCTTGATAACGTAAGCGTGTTCTTTATCAGTCGTAAAAGAATAAGAAATTATGAGATCATATAAAAGTGTGCGTTTCTAACATGCTTACTCTTATGTAATCACACTGGTAACAGGACATTAACTCAAGTCTCTTAATGTGTCTAGAAAATTCTAGTTCATTATAGTTACTGCATGCCTTTTCGCTTTCGCAAATAACTGGTTAACAAATCGAGTATGTACCTACCTAGTTTCTTATATTATCAAAGGCATATTAACCTATGAGTTGGGAAAGGATAGGATTGTAGGACAATGATAATCAAAACTAAAAACATTATTATTTATTAAAAGTAACACCTTGCTTGCACTAATCAAGCAAAATTAAACTAAAAAATTCTAACAAGACATAAAATTGCCTTCCTAAATTTGTAACACAATCAGACTCAAACAGAAAAAAAATCATTCATTCCACAAATATTATTAAATCACTTCACAATATAATAATTGCAATACCCATAATGGTGATGTAACTATTATAAGAGTTCTTTTAACATCATAAATGCATTGATAAGTCCTTTGGAGCCAATTACATCATACCACCCATTCCTCCCATGCCACCCATGCCTCCCATACCGGCCATGGGGTTAGACTCCTTCTCTTGTGGAATATCGCAGATCACAGCTTCGGCTGTGGTCAACAGAGATGCAACACCACTGGCATCAGTCAGAGCCGTCCTCACAACTTTTGTTGGGTCAATAATACCTTTTTCAATCATGTTAACATATTCATTATTTAGTGCATCATATCCAAATTCAGGTCCCAAGTCTTCAACCTTTGCAACAACTACTGAGCCATCAATTCCAGCATTTTTGGCAATGGTCATGCATGGCATTCTTAAGGCTTTCTTAACAATACCAACTCCTGTAGCCTGATCACTGTTGGCTGTCTTCAGTGCATCAAGCACTGGGATACATCTTAAAAGAGCTGAGCCACCACCAGGAACAATACCTTCTTCAACAGCAGCTCTGGTAGCATTAAGTGCATCATTGACACGGTCTTTCTTCTCATTAACCTCAACTTCACTGGAACCTCCAACGTGTAACACTGCAACGCCAGATGCCAGCCTTGCAAGACGCTCCTGCAGCTTTTCCTTTTCATATTCAGAGCTTGTCTCTTGGATCTGATCACGGATTTGCTCAGCTCTCCTGTCAATGTCAGATTTCTTGCCCTTGCCCTTCAGGAGTAAAGTGTCATCTTTTGTGATGATTACTTCACCAACTTGACCAAGATCAGATGCTTGGACATCTTCCAGTTTTAAGAGGTTAGCATCATCTCCAAATACTACTCCACCAGTAGCAATAGCCATGTCACTGAGGGTTGCCTTACGGTTGTCACCGAAACCTGGTGCTTTTACTGCTGCTACCTGAAGTCCAATCTTTAGTCTGTTTACAACCAGTGTGGATAGAGCCTCACCATCTACATCTTCAGCAACAATAACCAAGGGTTTCCTCTGCTGGTTTGCCATCTCCAAAGCAGGAATGATTGTCTGCACATTACTAATCTTTTTCTCAGAGAAGAGGACAAGGGCATCCTGGAACTCAACTTTAGCTCCTTTAGTTGAGTTGATGAAATATGGTGAAATATAACCTCTATCGAACTTCATACCTTCAATGATCTCTAGTTCATCAGTGAGCGTTTTGCCATCCTTTACGGTGATGACGCCGTCTCTGCCAACCTTCTTCATGGCGTCAGCGATGAGCAGACCGATGGCGGTGTCGCCGTTCGCAGAGATTGTCGCCACCTGCGCGATCTCTTCAGGTGTAGTCACTGGCTTGGACATACTCTTCAGCTTATCTTTGACGGAATCCACGGCCAGCATGACACCGCGTCTGATCTCAATAGGGTTGGCACCCTTCGATATTTTTTCGAATCCTTCCTTGGCGATGGCTCTAGCGAGGACCGTAGCAGTCGTCGTGCCATCTCCGGCTTCCTCGTTTGTGTTGTTCGCCACGTTTTGCACGAGCTTTGCGCCTATGTTCTGGAATTTATCTTTGAGTTCGATGCCCTTGGCAACTGTCACACCGTCTTTTGTAATTTTCGGCGAACCCCAAGACTGTTCTAGAATCACGTTTCTTCCTTTTGGACCCATTGTGACGGCGACGGCGTCGGCCAAAATGTCGACGCCCTGAAGCATTACAGCTCTTACATCAGCCCCGAACCTCACATCTTTGGCGTAAAATCTTGTTAATTGATGACTTTTATGGAATGCGACAGTCTGTCGAACAACGCGAGGCAAGCGTAGCATTTTGATATTAATTGGAATGATATTTCAGTATTTTAAAAAAGGTTCAAACCTTTTCTTCTCGAAGATTCTCACCGGGATCGCAAAACGTGATCTTCAACCGGTTGTAGGTTATAAAATACTGAACCAAAGAGAATGAATGAGCTGACCACAGACGTTTAAATTACTTTAAATCGAATGAAGCGCGCAAACTAAGAACTCTCCCACATAGGCGCGTTATTATCGGTCGATAATACCGGATGTGTTATTGCGATAATGGGTCCCGATTTCTTGCACACAACTACGTGTTTATCGTCCGATAATAATTCTATTTCGTATTCATGTTTCTGGCCGGTTTTTCCGTAAATTCGGGCAGAATGTTCTATGTTCGACTGTATATTTTTTTTTATGTGTGTTCATCGATTTCTTCGTCATTTGCGAACCGATTTTGAATTATTTTTTTTGTTTGAAATAGTATACTCTCAAGGTGGTCTCATATAAATTTTATTATGATCTATTTATGGTATGTATCTTGTTTGTAAAATGTTTTATATATGTATGCTGTTCGTGTACCTCTTAAATAAATAAAAGTAAAACCAACTTCAAAAAGGATTTTTATCCACTAACAGTAGCTATGGAAGATGACCGACGAAGACGCCAAAAAATGAAGATAAATAATTTAATATAAATCAAATTAAGGCTGGGAATACACGTCAAATTTTTTCATCCGATAGTCTGATCAGACTATTGGAAGGCATTGGAGCCATTACTTTATTTGAACATACAATACACGTCCGATTATATCCGAATAGTCGGATGGAATTGTATTGAATGTTCGCCTGCTTCCGATAGTCAGATCCGACTATCGTATGAAAAAATCTGACGTGTATTCCCAGCCTTAAAGGTACGAGTACAGAGACTACTTTGATATAAGATTATTTTTAACAAAAAGTATAGTAATTTACAAGGTTATTTTGAATAATGCCTTGGACGAAAATATGATGTATAATACAGTCTGTATTCTCAATATAATCAATTGCTTCATACTATCTCTGGGGAAAATTGTGCTGCGAATCTGTGGACATTTTGATTTTGGTTTGGCATCAAGTTGTCATTTGTCAATTTTGACATTTTTTAGAGTTTTTTCATTCTAAATTTTGACATCTTGTCAGTTGACTGACAGTTGTCTGTCTTGTTCACGTTCGCTTCGCTCACGCATGCACGAGTTGAAGATCGTCGTGGTGAACACGTTTTTAATTTTTGTATCAACAATAACATGTGGTGATTATTAAGCGAAAGCTAGAAGTTTGTGGTTCGGATTTACATCGTAAAAATTAAAGTGCAGCTCCGTGATTTCATTATTCTCAGCAATTTAAGCTCAATATTACATAATGGAAAACCCCGGGTACGATTTCTGAGCATATTACCAACATCCTCTCAAAGTGTTTGTTTTAATTTCCAATGAAGTTGTCGTCTTATTTGTCTCATAACATAGTGGAAGGAAAAAACCGTCATGGCTAAAATATATTATTTTACTAGCTGTCCCCCGCGGTTTCATCCGCGTAGTAGTATAAAAAAAAATTGCCTAAGACCGATTCTCAGACCTACTGAATATACACAAAAATTTTCATAAGAATCGGTCGAGCCGTTTCGGAGGAGTTTGTAGACAAACACTATGACAGGAGAATTTTATATACCTATTATTTTTCGCGTCACTTTCACTTTGATAAAACAATTTAAATAAGGAATTTTTAGTACTTACAATCTGCAATTTGGTCAGAGAGCAATTCTCAATAATATGTGGTAGGCTGAAAATTACCATTAACCCATCTTCAACCGAGATGTGGCGTCATAACACTACATAAAAATAATCCTAATAATATTTTCTAGCGCTTCATGTGCAGAAGGCTTACTCCTTGGCATTGGTAACCCTCTGCTGGACATCTCGGCTAATGTTGACTTAGAACTGCTTGCCAAGTACAACCTCAAGCCTGATGATGCCATCATGGCTGAGGATAAACACATGCCTTTGTACCGAGAGCTTGTAGAAAAGTAAGTGTTTACATAAAAAATATTGTAATAGTTATAAAAATATTGTATTACTGACCTATGGCTATACATCCTAAATGAAAAATAAAGTATAAACAAGTAATACCAGATTAAAAAGAATTAACTAATCACATTTATAACTAAGAGACTTTTATATTTATAATATTAGGAGGATGTGATGGCTAGTTTGTCTGTATGATTTCTTCCTAAGCAAACCATATATTGAATAAATTTAGATGAACCTTTTTAAATCCTAATTATCCTAACTAATATTATAAATGCAAAAGTGAGTTTGTTTGTTTGCTACCTTAACACGCCTAAACCACTGAACCGATTGTGATGAAATTTGGTACGCAGATAGCCTAAGGTATGGAGAGGAACATAGGCTAATTTTTATCCCAGGAAAACATAAGATCCCTGGGGAACGCGGGTAAAACCGCACATATTTCAAATAATCTTGACTTTGTCAAATTATTTTGTATGAAAAACTAAAACGAAAAAAAAAATTAAAAATAATTCATATGCCAGTTGGTAATGTCAAAAGGAACATGTTGTATAATAATAAAAAGGAAAAAGATGTTCTTACCATTTTCTAAGATTGTAAACAAAAACTTTTTTTTTCATATACTTTATATTATAAATTTATTTATTGAGCTTTTATTGTTATTAGTTCTAGGTATGTATCCTGATAGTGGAGGTTGTAAGTTTTTGTCAGACTAGATAGTCCTTTTGTTTAACATTATGTCTGTAACCTATGTTTCAAGTGTTTTAAAATAAATTATTAGTTTCGGCATCCATTTTTTTAGAAGTAACTAATACAACAACCGGTTTATTCAAGCTTAATTTACTTTTTACTTTATACTTATCACTTCAAGTTCATGGACTTTACTTGGGATAATACAATGTTTTTTTTGAAGCAACCAAAAATTATCAGATTTATATCTACTTTTTTTTTACTGCATCCTGTAACTTTATATGAATTTGTAAAATATTTTGTTTTGTTTGATGCAACCGGCTGTTTTTTTTATGATGCAATCAGCATTTTAACTAGACCTGGACATAGTTTTTGAGAATCCAATACTATACACTAACATATTTATTTAAAAAATGAGTTTATGTAAAAAAATACATTCCTAGGTAACTAAATGACTAATCAAAAAATATATAATTATGTAATATTCTTTAGTTAGATACTTACTATAAAAGGAAAAAAAATAATGTTTTACTACATAATTAATATAGCATGTCTCCTATTTTGCCCAACACCCTATAATTTTATTTATTTTGTTCAGTTTTTTTGTACTATTTTTATTCTAGTTTCAAACTGTAAAGAAGTATGATACACCTCTATAGCCTCCAAAAGATATCAGCACTAAATATCTATTTTAAAAAAGTCGTATAATTAGTATATTGCTGAGTTACCAGTTCAACTCAGTTGAAGGCCGACTTCCGAACCGGTGGTAACTTCAGTAACTTAGACGTTCATAAGTGCCCTCCTAGGGCCTAAACTGAATAAATGGCTTTGAATTTAACTTTGAGTACATCAGTTATCTGGCTTCCATAGTACAAGCTCTGCTTAGTTTGGGGTCCTTAGATTGGGTTTGCTTAGATGGCCATCTATGAGGAATGCCCCAAATTGTTTATTTAACAATAATGTCGTGAGGCTAGATTGCCCTACTTAAGGTCAAACGACTATCCAGTAGAAACCATTTCAAACCATTTTGAAAACTTTAGGTTGAACTTAAGGCGACGCCTTGAAGATTTTGGTTGCAAGGATACCGATTTTTCTCAACAATGACTAAAGAGAACGAAATGAAATTTATTGTAAGAATTCATCATGTATTTGACTTTATTTTGTCCATTGTATAACACGATTGGTTAACTTTTACAACACAAAATAATTAATCAAAAAGACCTCTTTAAAATAAGAGATTCCAATTTTACCGACATTGAGGATAGATTTGAGGTTCCAAAATTTCTACATATATTAATTGAAACTGATACTATAATTTGTACATAGGTTTTATGAAATATATTTGTCGTTTTTAAATTAAACAATAAAAACCATTTCGTCGCATACGCCCTTTCCGTTTACGCGGGTTTTCTATGAGAGGTCGCTATAGTAGGGAGCGGGACGCAGCACGTTGAATTTCAGATTTTTAAGCTTAACGCGGCGTCACCTTAATCAAATAATGTATGTCATCAGATACAACGCGGAGTTCCTAGCTGGTGGCAGCGTGCAGAACTCGCTGCGTTGCGTGCAATGGATACTGAAGAAGCCACACGTTTGTACGTATTTCGGTTGCGTAGGAAATGATGACTATGCCGACATACTGGAAGAAAGAGCGGTGTAAGTATTTCAATACTAATTGTTCACCCCGGCATCCTATTAATGAAAATGAACATATAATGAAGAAATTGCCTGGCTGGCTACAAGTTGAAAATGTGTCGCCAAGACCTACTGTTGTTGTTCCGGCAGTTGCCAGTTGCCGCTTTATAAAGGTCGTCAATTGGCAATTTCACTAGATGTGTAATGTCCATAGGCGACGGTAGGCACTTACCATCAGGTAGAAGTCCCGCGGTTTCACCCGTGTTCCCGGCATAAGAAGTAGCCTATAACCTTCCTGAATAAACGGGCTATGTAACGCAAAAAAGATTCTTTCAAATCGGATCAGTATATAGTTTCGGAGATCCAAACTTTATCTCTTTATACTATTAGCACAGCAAAAAACATACAGTGGTCCATCGCATTTGAAGTCACGCGAAATGTCGCTTTGTATAGGCATTCGTCATTGCTGCATTGTGTCCCAAGCGAGTGTATGGCAGCTTGGACTCGCTACCGCCCCTCTCACCCCGCAAGTCCCGCACGATTGCTTTGTAGACGTGTCCGTTGGCGACTGTAAGAATTACATAGACTGTGCTATTAGTGTAGATTATCTAGTCTACTAAATCAAATCAGTTCTGAGGTGTGTGCTTACCACATATTTGTAAATTTATCGTAAGTTAACTTACTTGAGTATTTACAAGTGTAACGCCGCCCTTAGAGTGTAACTGAGTCGTAATCCTTTTTGACATTACACAATATTACTGATTTTTATGTGTTTTTTTTGTCTAGCCAATGTGTGTAAGTACAATTCTGTAATATTGTGTGTATGTTGAATTTTTTTTTTTTCTTTCTTTCTTTCTTCTTTCTTAAATTACTGAACACCCCCTGGGATTGTACGTACATGCAATATTAAAAGATAAATCACCCAGTTGTATTACAACATCTAGTAGGTACGTAAAACAATGATAACTTCTGAATAAATATCATACGACGACGCCATGTTATTAAATGATATTACGGTTATTACTTATATATATTATCCAACTCCTGCGCTATACGGCACGATATATTATACAAAAAAATATTGTAGACTAGCCCCGCGGTTTCACCCGCATTCCCGAGGCATCTTATGTTTTCGCGGGATAGAAAGTACCCTATTTGTAAATCCAGAATATATTCTATCTGTGTGCCAAATTTTATATAAATTCGTTGAGTAGTTTTTGTGTGAAAGAGTAACAAACATCCATCCATCCATCCTCGCAAACTTTCGCATTTATAATATTAGTTAGATAGCTTCCGCCCCACGGTTTCACCCGCGTTCCCTAGGGATATGTTTTCCCGTGATAAAATGTAGCCTATGTGCTATTCCAGATCTATCTCTGTGCCAAATTTCATCCAAATCCCATCACCCGTTGTGGCATGATTGAGTTAAAACATCCATCCATCCAAACTTTCACATTTATAATATTAGTAGGAAGTAGGATAGTAGAATGTGTTGGAGGCACTTGGAGGATCCCTGCTTTTTACTAAGTACCTATTTATAGGCCTGTGTTTGACCAAAATGTCACCATGGTGAGTGATGATGTGGCCGAAGGTGGTAAGCACACAAAGCCTAGAAGGAACTAGCTCTCAATTCCGGAACACACCGGTAGTGTGGTTGGGTTGGCGACAGAATTTCTACTGAGCGAGGTAGCCAGCCAGACGAGTACTACAAAGTACCTTATCACCGTGCTATGGTTTCCTCACGATATTTTCACCGAAAGCTCAAGCTCATTGTAGAATTCGAACTCACTACCACTGAGCTATCATCACCTTACGAAATCCTTATGGTCGTTCTTCGCTCAAGAACGCGTCTAATATAGAGTACCTAACCTATATTCTGGGTTAGCACAACATTACATCCATAGATCAATATAATAATTAAATATATGGATATCAAATGTATCCTATTTCCAAGTTCTAAGCTACACCTCAGCAATGTTTCATCAAAATCAACGGGAAAAAGGCATACTCATCTTTGCATTTTGTAATATCAGTAAAGATGCCGACATGTTGATATTCAGAGATAAATCAACAATGATGTAACTGTCAATGTTTGCGACGAAAGATAAATTTTATGATAACATTTTGCTCCCATTATCAATGCTCTGCAATCGGTTTCTACAAATAACCCTTTGTTATGGCCAATTTTATCTACGTTAGGTTATATTCATAAAGTGTGAAGAGAGCAGTCTTCATAAGTGCCTTAGCAGGATCTATGAATTAATGAGTTTGATTTTGAAGAGGTTGGGAAGCCTCTGAACTGAGGACCTAGAGTCCTGGATGCATATCTGCTATGCTGATGTCAATTCGAATGTTATTTGAATATTTTATTACAAAAAGTAGAAAAAATGAAAGTCATAAAAAATGAATCTATGCTGAGTTTCTTGCCGGTTCTTCTCAGTTGAAGGATGACTTCCGAACCGGTGATCACTTCAGTACCTTTGACCTTCCCTCCTAGGTCCTAAATCAGCCCTTTAATTTTATAGAATAGAATATTCAGATATTACCTATGTGAAAGAAGGAATGTACCTATTTCAAAATTACCAATGTAACTTATTTGCAAATAACTAGTACGTTATCTACTTATCACAAAAACACCTAATTTAAATGCTAAACTATATAATTTTCTTTAAATAATCATTACCGTATTAAATGATAGCGAAACCGTATATAAAAAACCGGCCAAGTGCGAGTCGGACTCGCGCACGAAGGGTTCCGTACCATTATCTGTAAAAACGGCAAAAAAATCATGTCTGTTGTATGGGAGCCCTACTTATATATTTAATTTATTTTAATTTAATTATTTCTTTTTAATGTGAATATATAACTAAATATTCTGTGAATATTTCAAGCGTCTACCTGTTGCCGTTATCAATATCGAGCAAAAAAGTCACGTTTGTTGTATGGGAGCCCCTTTAAATATTTATTTTATTCTGTTTTTTTTAGTATTTGTTGTTATAGCGGCAACAGAAATACATCATCTGTGAAAATTTCAACTGTCTACCTATCACGGTTCATGAGATACAGCCTGGTGACAGACGGACGGACAGTGGTATCTTAGTAATAGGGTCCCGTTTTTACCCTTTGGGTACGGAACCCTAAAAACTAATTAGTATTCGATAGTTGTTGTGGAGACTTGCGGGGTATTATCTTTCAAGGTTAGTCTGAACCAATTTTATATTGAACCGTGACGTTTTTATTGTTCAGATTATGCGTGTCGCTTTATATTTATAATATATTTTAAAATATTTAAATGTAATGTAGCATCTAATTTCAGTTAATTCATATTTCGTTTCATAAATAATAAAAATGGAAAACGTAAGCCGATAAAAATATACATTCTGTTCGTGTTCGATTCCCGGATCATGATTATTAGTACTGTGAGGTAGTTAATAAAACCGACTCCATTCCTATTTATATCTATTTCGAGATTACAAACAGGAAATATTCGAGATCATATACTGGGTGATTTTTTTGTCACTGGCAATACTTGCAAGGGTGGAAGTACTCATCAAAATTTACAACTTTTATTATGGGACTAACTGTGAAATCATGAAAAAATTATCAGCTGTTCCAATCAAAAGTTCAATACCTACTCGACCAAAATGTATGAAGCAACCATATTATTTTACGCGATATCAGAGTTAGCCCTATAATAAAAGTTGTTCACATTGATGAGTACTTCCACCCCTGCAAGTATTGCCAGTGATAACAAAATCATCCTGTATGTATAAAGCTAATCTATATAACTATATGATCTATATGAACAACTTTTAGTATGGGACCAACTCTGATATCGCGTAAAATAAAACGGTTGCTTCATACATTTTGGTCGAGGAGGTATTGAATTTTTGTATGGAACAGCTGATAATTTTTTCATGATTACACAGTTAGTCTCATAGTAAAAGTTTTAATAATAATAATAATAATAATTTATTTCAAGAAAGTTACAGATGTTGAAAAAATTAATTTTATACATAAAGTTATACACAAGGTAGAGTAAGCAGGCTATTTACAGTTTATTGTAGAAATCTGTACACAATATATTAAAAACCCTGCCTCTTAAACTAGGATAACCTGTGTCTTAAGAGACAGTGCTCGGCTATAAAATTCTTACTTTATTATGCACTGAGTGAACTGTGTCAATCTACCATTAATAAAAATAAGTAACAGACAAATTAAATTAAAATAAAATATATAGAAAATAAAGTTCTTAAGTGGTTTATATAATTGCGTGTGTGTGTATGTGTGTATGCATGTGTGTGTATGTGTGTATGCGTGTGTGTGTGTAAGTGTGTATGTATGTTAGGGTGTGTGAGGGTGAGAATATTTGTATGTGTGGTGTGTGTGACAAACACTTGTGTGTGTATGGGGGACTGTATCTTTGGGAGGGGGTTTTAGTCAATGTAGGTGAGTAGGGATTCTGTGTAGGAATAATCCTGTTTTAGTAGCCATTCTGATAACATGAGTTTGATTTTGTATTTATTGAGGTCTAAGATGTTCAGTTTTCGGTGAATTTGATTGTAGATATGGGTGCCCAGTGTGTAGTATTGGTGTTTGGCGAACGTGGTGTTATGTTTTACACCTAAGGGGTAGTTTCTACGTTTATTGGGATCAGACGGGGGAATGGTTATGTGTTTTTTCAGAACAGATTGAAGCACATAAAGCTGTCGAACCGTAAGTACTTTGCATTCAGAGTACAATTGTGTTGTCGGGTATCTGTAGGGCTTCTTTGTCATTGTTTTAAGTATGGCTCTTTGTGCTCTCTCTACTTTTAGGAATTTATTTTTTGTTGCACCACCCCATACTGTAATGCAATACCCCATAATCGATTGGCAAAGTGCATAGTACACCATTTTCAGTATGTCCGGATCTGCCGAGCTTCTCAGGGATTTAAAGATGTAAATTAGACGCATGGTTCTGGAAGTTATAGCATCAAGTTGCTTGTCCCATCTTAGTCCATCATCTATGTGTACTCCCAAATATTTCACGGTGTTTGTTCTAGTGAGTGCTGGACAGAGGCATGGTGCTAATATTGTTGAGCAAGAGTGAGCAATAATAGCGTACGTAGGGGGCGGTGCGCCGTTTTTGTGAATTGCAAAAGGGACATACGTGGTTTTGGCCAGATTGAGAGTTAGAAGATTAGAATTTAGCCATTTCCTAACATTCGACAATGCCGACTCTGCTGTTGTTTTGACTAAATCCCAAGTATCTCCGTGAACGAGAATTGCGGTGTCATCGGCATATGCATATATTTTGGTGTTTGGAAGGTTCATCCAACAGAGGTCGTTGACATAGATCTGGAATAATGTAGGTCCTAGTATGCTTCCTTGTGGGACGCCATATGTCACCAATTGTTCATCACTTTGGTGTGTATCAATTTTAACAATTTGTGTGCGATTTTTGAGATAATCTATGAAGATTTTTAACTCTGTTCCTCGCACACCAAGGTGTTCTAATTTTGAGATAAGTATGGGAACAGAGACTGTGTCAAATGCTTTGGAAAGGTCTAAGAATATACCCAGACATTTTACTTTCCTGTCTAGATTCTTGGTAATCTCTTGTGTCAATTTAAGTACGGCATCTTCTGTTGAAACTCCTGAACGAAAGCCGTACTGATTTTCAGATATAATATTATATTTATGCAAAAAGGTTTTGAGACGACTGTTAAGAATTCTTTCAAGAATTTTGGAAAGTGCAGGCAGAACAGATATGGGTCTATAGTTATTGACACAGCCTCTGTTTCCCCCTTTATGGATTGGATGGACTATCGCCTTTTTGAGAGTATCCGGGAAGACACCTGTTGTTAGACATCGATTGCATAGGTACGTTATCGGAGGTGTCAATATCTCACGACATTTTTTTTGTAACAAGGACGATATTCCATCCCATCCAATTGCACAGTCGCCTCGCAATTGCATAATCAAGGACTCCACTTCAGCCTCATCTACTTCCAGCAACGCAAGAGAGTTGACAGGAGAGCCCGAGTTAATGTTAGCAGTACGAAGAGACTGAGCGCTAGTTATAGGAGACAGAGTATTGCCCTGTGAGAGGATGTTGTCAGCCAAATCTTTCCCAACATTGCTGAAAAACGTACACACCTCATTTATGTCGGATTTAGGATTATCGAGTATATTTAACAACTCAACAGGACTATTCTTCATTTTCTTTGTATTGGTTATTTCCTTTATAGTATTCCATAGAGCTTTAGGGTTACTTCTTGCTTTCTCTAATTCACTCCTTTCATAGGATGCTTTAAGTTGTCGGAGCAGGTTGTTACAGTAATTCCGGTAGCGAGTGTAAGTAGTTCTGAGAATAATATTATCAGCTTCCTTTTTTGACCTTATGTGTAACTTATCTCGATGCCTTATACATTTTAAGAGACCGGGAGTAATCCACGGCTTTATAGTTCTTTCTCGTCTTGGAATTTTAACTTGTTTTGTATGTTTAGATAGGAGCGTCATTAAAATGTTAATAAATTCATTCATTCCTTTATTAGCGTTTTCAGTTTCATATATAATTGTAAAGTCCGTGCTTTCCAACTCTGACATGAATGCTGCATAATTTAGCCGATTCGTAAGGTAGCATGTTTTACGCTCAGGGTTAGCGTTAGCAAATATTAGTAGAATGGGTTTATGGTCAGTGATATGAGCATCTAGCACAAGTGTAGTGGTTGGAAGGTTAGTCTTTACGAGGATGTGATCAAGACAATTTTCAAGTCGAGTGGGGAATTGATGTGTTGGTAAAAGCCCATGAGAGGCATTAAGAATGAGGTAGTCAAGGCTTCGGTCGCTACGATTTCCCAGCCTTATATCAATATTCAAGTCGCCTATGAGAGTGATGTTTGGGCAGGAGGCGATATTGCTATATACATTATCCAGGCTAACTATAAATTCATCGAAATTGTCTTTTGTGTTGTACGATGGAGAGCGATATACCGCTACAACTGTTAGCTTGTTATCTATTTGACAAACAAGGCAATTTCCACAACTGAAATTTGGCTCCCACACCACATATTGTAATCCCAGTTTTGTGTATATTATGACTCCGTCATTTTGATTGGAGTTGTTCATATTGATGAGTACTTCCACCCCAACAAGTATTGTCAGTGACTAAAAATCACCTTGTATATCCTGTAATGTCTGGCCACTCCAACCCAATTGTGTCTCAATCTGTCTTCTAATCAACGATAACAATCCTTCGACACAACCTCATATCTACTCTCGGTCATTTTCCATCTTAACATTTTGTCCATGTGATTTAGCCAGTAATAATCTTTAACATATAGGATACTTTTTAACCCGGGAAAACATAAGATCCCTCGGGAATCGGGGTGAAACCGCGGGGCGGAAGTGCTGTATATTGATACATCATCATCATCTCAGATCATCATCGCCGCAAGACGTCCACTGCTGGACATGCGTCTCTCCTAATGATCTCCAATAGGACCGGTCTTGGTCGGCTTGCATCCAGCGTTTTCCGTCAAATTTCCATACTTTATTATAAAGCTGAGGAGTTTGTTTGGTTAAACGCGCTAATCTCTGGAACTACTGGTTCGATTAGAAAAAATATTTTACTGTTGGATAGCCCATTTATCGAGGAAGGCTATAGGCTATACTTTTTATCCCGAGAAAACATAAGATCCCTCGGGAACGCGGGTGAAACCGCGGGGCGGAAGCTAGTACATTTATAATTTTAATTTAATCTATGTATTAGTGAAGATGACGGTATCCCCTCGGCCTTCCAGCGCAGAAGGCGTGACCGTCCGGTACCAGCGCTGCGCCGCGGCCCCGACGGGCACGTGCGCGGTGCTGGTGACGGGCACGCAGCGGTCGCTCTGCGCCAACCTCGCCGCCGCACAGAACTTCACGCCCGACCACCTCACCACCGACGATAGCGACAAGTCCATACAGGCCGCCAGGTTCTTCTACGCTTCCGTAAGTTTATTTAACTACTACCTGACCCCCTGTCTTTGAAGTCGTCGACGTTACTTGTAGGGGTGGTAGTACCTACTCATCAATATGAACGACGTTCATAATGGAACCGACTCTGATATCGTGATCATTGTATAAATGAATCAACTTTCTATGGATCCACCGTAAAAATGAACAATTTAATTTTTCAGGGGTTTTTCGTAGCGGTATCCCCCGCGTCTATCGAGCGGCTAGCGTCGCACGCGCACGACAACCGGCTCACGTTCCTGATGAACCTCAGCGCGCCCTTCGTCTCGCTCTTCTACCAGGAGCCGCTCGGCAACTTGATGCCCTACGTCGATGTGCTCTTTGGAAACGAATCGGTCAGTTGGAGCTCTTCTACAATTGTTCTATTAATTCATTGGAGTGAATTGACATTTACTGTGTTACCAGTTTCTGATGAAAAAAAAATACTCACTCATTACGTCGCGAATCAAAACACATTTGTTTTTATTTACAAAGAAATTTCCCAATTATGTTCGCTGTTCAGCTATTTATGTTGCTGACTGTACTACAGTATACAGTTGATAAAATGAAGTTATTTTTCAGTTCAATGGTAGTGATGTTGAATGCTGTGGTAAGGTAAATAGGTTCGAATCCTACTATTAGCTTGAGTTTTTGGTGAAAGAAACCATAGCTCGGTGGTCAGGTACATTGAAGTATTCCCCAGGCTGACTACCACCCTCAAACCTATCACTTTAAATCCCATATTTCTCTATTTTATTTATGTCAATTACTAGATAAGAAAAATATATCTAAATCTACTGGGTGATTTTGTTATCACTGGCAATACTTGCAAGGGTGGAAGTACTCATCAAAATGAACAACTTTTATTATGGGACTAACTGTGAAATCATGAAAAAAAAGTATGAAAATGAAAATGAGAAAATATATTAAGCAACCATATTATTTTACGCGATATCAGAGTTAGCCCTATAATAAAAGTTGTTCACATTGATGAGTACTTCCACCCCTACAAGTATTGCCAGTGATAACAAAATCACCCTGTATAGCCTCTTTCATTATTGTAATATTTCAATCAAGTTTCTAACCCAAATTAACCTGTGACCTTTATATATATTTATAATGTAATACTAAAGAGAATTAAATTGTGTAATTACAGGAAGCCGAAGCATTTGCCAAATCGTTCAACTTAAAAGGTGGTAACCTTCAAGAAATAGCCTTACAAATAGCTGCATATAAGAAACTGAATGAAGCCAGACCCCGGGTCGTCATAATAACCCAAGGTTGCGATCCAGTCATCCTAGTTGAGAATAATAAAGTGACATTAATACCTGTTACTAAACTATCTAGGGAACAAATTGTGGATACAAATGGTGCTGGAGATGCATTTGCTGGCGGGTTTCTTAGTCAACTAGTGTTAGGTAAGTCATATGAAACGTGTGTCAAATGCGGTATATATACTGCAAATCATATAATTCAACATTCAGGATGCACGTTTAGCGGTGAAAGCAATTTTAATGCAGATAGTTAGACTATTTAGAGTACACTTTCCAAATAGTTATGCTTGAATTTTTGTTATGATTCCATAATGTATACTTTATACACTACTAGCTTCCGCCCCACGGTTTTACCCACGGATCTTATATTTCCCCGGGATAATATGTAGCCTATGTCCTTCTCCATACCATAGGCTATCTGCATACAAAATTTCATCGCGATCGGTTCAGCGGTTTAAGCGTGAGAAGGTAACAAACAAACAAACTTACATTCGCATTTATAATATTATAGTTAGGATGGTTTATCTAATTTAACCATTTTCTTGAATTAACAAAGTATAGGTTAAAAATGTCCATCCTAAAAAAAACCAAACCCTAAAGTTGAAAATCCGTCGTCAAGTTCCCATTGGTGTGTTCCGGCAGTTGCACTTGAGAGCCACATGCCTTCTAGGCTTTAAAAAGGTCGGCAACACATTGGCATTCCCACAGGCATTGCTAATGTCCATAGGCGACGGTAGCCACTTACCATCAGGTGGACCGATTGCCAGCCTTGACATAAAAAATAAAATAACTCTTAACACCTATCGAGATCGTTTTAATTGAATAGTAGATAATTTGATTGAATAGTTTGATTTGACGGGCCGGTTGGCGTGGTTGGTAAGATATCTGTCACGCCGCAGGTCGTGGGTTCGATTCCCACTCAGGACAAACATTTGTGTGCATGAACATGTATGTTTGTCCTGAGTCTGGGTGTAATTATCTATATATATATGTAGTATATCAATTATCTGGCTTCCATTGTACAAGCTCTGCTTAGTTTGGGGTCAGATGGTCGTGTGTGAGCAATAATGTCCCTGAATAGTGGTCAACTATCTATAGTCCATTTTTGTATACTCCAAATGACGGAACTCATGTCATTCAATGTGAACCTAAATGGTATATTAATGGTTTAACTGGTTTAATGGCATATAATATACTGTCAGCTATAATTGATTCCTATATGTAATGGAATGGCACAATATCCCCCTCTGATTGTGTGGATTTTCATCAAATAAAAGACAAAAAAGGCTCCCAAATTTTGATTTCTTAATAAAATCATAAAACCTTTAATAAAACTTTTACCTGTGAACACAATATTGAAAATATATAAACATTACTAATACACAGATACCTGACTCGGTCATAGTGTATGTATGTAAACCTCAAACACAGTGTGTCTAGTTGGAAAGTGTTTATTTTAATATTATTGAACACCAATGCACGGCAATAATGTACATAGACTAAATTTATCTGCGCACAATACACAATTTATTTAACCTTTAAATGAGGCATGTGGGTGATATATAGTATAGCCCACAAATTCTCCTAAACATGTATGTATTTATAGTATCAAAAATATCTAAATACAGGGCGATTTATTAGTCGTTAGCATTACTTGCATGGGACCAACTCTGTTATCGTGTAAAATAAAACAGTTGCCTCATACATTTTGGTTGAGTAGGTATTGAACTTTTGTATGGAACAGTTGATATTTTTTTCACAGCTGGTACCATAGTAAAAATTGTTCATATTGATGAGTACTTCCACCCCTGCAAGTAATGCCAACAACTAAAAAAAACACTGTATAGTGGAGAAATATCCCATAGTATAGGAATAACCAACCGGGGCTCCGAGCTACCGCTATGAATAAAATAGGATCTACAGTACCTAGGTGAAACAAACACCTTTGATATTATCAATATAAATAGTATTATAAATAGATCTGAAGTTCTGTCTGTTAGTATTTGTTTACAGAATAAATGGTACACTATCATTTGTTATATACCCATTTCCCTATACCTAAGAATTACCATACCATCATGTATTTTAAACGCCCGGCAACGGATATATCTCTTTCTCTCGCTCAAATAGATTCACGGAATCGGCCCAGCGATGCTGCTGAGTGCGAACGCGCATATTCAATGTCTCTCGCTCTAGCGTACGATATATTTGAGCAATAGAAAGGGATGGAGGTAGAGGAATATTCGTAGCTGGGCGATCAGGTTACAAGTCAATATTACCACATAGTAGTTACTTTACATCAACACCTCATCATAATAAGCATCTTTATAAAATTCAGATTTTAATCATGGTGTGCTTTATGTCGGGTTCACACCAAACGTATTGTCAGCCGGTGTGTTTGCTACTTTTCCATTTATATACTTTTAGTTCACACCGAGACGCACGCTATTGCGCTGTTGCAGTGGGCCTGATCAGTCAGCGGTTGACAATATGTTTGTTATGAACGCAGCCTAAAGTTTTATAGCTAAGTCATCAAAATCATAATGTTACACATTCTTTATAGACTCGAATGTGCTTTAAATGTTTTATTTCTTAACATTTTGGTTGTGAAATAGACATTTTGTTATTTAGCAAAGCAATATTTGGTGGATATGAAAAACTATAAATAATTTGTTATGTAAAATAATTGTAACTGTGTTATGACTACTTGGCTTACAAATTAATTTACTGACTGCAAATTCTTTTATTTTAGTCAACATGTTGATCATTATGGATTATAAAATAAAACGATTTTAATACAAATTAACATTTTATATATTTTTTGGAATGTCAACTCTTAACCTATTACATCTTAACTTTTAAGTACAGTGCATCACTGGTTTAAAATTAAATGTTATAATAAAACTAACAAGTTTTCAACTAGTTTGATTATATAATTTTTAATACAGATAAACAATACTGTTGCCTCACAGCACTTAACTTTTATAATATCACTTTTGGTTTTTAAATAATATAAAAATAGTCGCGTTGTACAAAATATGTTCTACATATAATTTTTCATATTTTTTTTAAAGATTTTGTCAAATATTCTTAGGGCCATATTTCACTAGGACACCATGGCGGCGCAACCAGTCGCCGCCACCAACAAAATGTAGGTATGGTTGCGCAACCAAATGGATACCAGGTGAGGCACCAGTCGGTTGCGCCGCCATGGTGTCCTAGTGAAATACGGGCCTTAGTGTCTTAAATAGTTTATGTTCCATCAAAAGCCACACAACTACACTCACAGTATGAATTCAACAATTTGTAAATATAAATATGTAACACAATGTTATCCTTTTTACATAAAATATAAAATCAAATGAATGTTACTACATTAGTAACAAATGTAACTAGTTGGTGTGCCATGTTATACCAACAGAATACTGTTAAAATGTTCCAAATTCATGATCTAGGAGATCATTTTCATAAGTTACAATGATGTACCTACACAGATGTAATTTTTCTTGTAAGAGCAAAAATATTTCCAGTATTGGTTGCCAAAATGTGAGTGAGACAGCATGAGTCTCTTGTTATATGTCAAATCTAAATGTAAAGTGACAAGGTCTATATTTCATTGGTTTACAATAGTTTTTAGATGTCATATAGACATTTATAGCTATCAAATATTGTCAATGAAACTTCTAAAAGTACAGTACTTTTTCACAGATTATTAATTTATTTCAATATAACAGTGAGTTTTGTTTGCTTTTTAGGCACATAATTAATACTGGTAGGTAATTAAAAAATATAGATATTATCAAAAATGACTATTACTACTTAGCATGTTTTTGTTTCAATCCACAAATATTTCAAAAAAATATGCTGGCATAACAAACCAACATACAAAATAGTACATATGAAAATTTATAAAATACACAACTAAACATCAAAACAGACTATGGTGTAATTTATTTTTATTTTTAACAAAAACAATTGCATACCGCACAATATGCATATCCCAGTCTGGCACCTTCTCTTGTTCATCCCCCAATAGAGGCATACATCTGTACACCTCAATTAGAATAAAGTTGATCATATTTTCTAATAAATGTTTTGTTTCACTCCTTGTAATCCTACGTAAAACTTGGGTTTCTTGGTCATCTATGAAACCCTTCCGCCTGCAGATGTCACATCCTGGTTTTAGGGTCCTCGTTTTAATTCTAGGAGCCCTGTAATTTTATGTATATAGTGTTGAAGTTATGTTGTACTTATGTTTGTATTTTGTTGTGAAATAAAGGTGTTTTATAAAAATAAGTATTTCAATAAGTATGTACCTATATTAAATAAAACATTTTTTTTTTGTTCATTGAAAGAAACGTTTTGTGAATACTGAGAAATAGCCCGCCACATTCCCGCCCCTCCGACTGTTTTTTACTTACCGCATTTTGTTTCCAATTCCTATTAGTTACATTTATTTGATAGCCAAATTTCCTTTTGAAAAGTTATTTGCCTGTGGGTGTCAAATTTCATAACATTCTTACTGCAAAAGTGCTTCTATTAAGACTTCCAGATTCAAAGTAAAAAATATGTAGAACAAATAGCAGGAATTGTTACTTTACCTCAAGTTAAAACTTATTTTCTACGCATTAATTTTACTACACTTTGAAGGTAGTTTAGTTTTAAAATACTTTTTGTAAAAAGTGGCTGACCGCGCAAATCACAAAAATGCATTCCAAATAGTGTTGCCAAGTAATCACGTAGTGATTATATCCTCTTTGAAGTAATCTGTAAAAGCTCTAAGGGCCAACCTTATAACTTTTGTCCTCGTAGATAAACAGCAAGTGATTATATACTCTTTGATAAACAGCTACAAATCCCGTATTTTGACTTCCAAACCTCGTACATTCATCAAGCTTTTGAAATGTTATAAAACAAAAAAATAAAGGCGTATTAAATGAGTGTAAATCTAATGACATTTGTTAATTTGAGAATTTTTTTGTCATTAATCGTAGCGATGCGATTACACTTACCAAAATCGTAAACAATTTAGGAAGTTGTGCGGTCGGGACTCTCTAGTTATTATGTATCATCTATGGTCGGGACCTTCCAATCGCACTAGGGAGTTATCGCGTGGGAATTTTCCGCTAGAGGCTCTAGTGTAGCGTGAGGTCTTCGGAATGTCAAACTTCACTGTTTCTGGGTGGGCTACGCGGGTTTATTTCTAAAATAAGAATAATGTTGTGAATATTTTCCAATACCTGAGATTAATTATGGCAAATATGAGTTTGGGGTCAATTGATGGCAGTGCTTTGAGACAGTTTTTCTTTCGGAAACTTTTACCTACTTTTTTTTCGAACAAAACGTACGAACTACGTAAAACTGAGGCATGCTCGATATTTTTACGGTACGGTTTAAATTATTTAAATCAAAGTACCCTTCCTGTGCGACTTGGAGATTGCCATGGAGATGAAATCAGGTAAGTGGCTAATGGCTATATTATAACTCATAAAACTTGTTTGGGTATAACGTCTCACCGCCGCACTTTTATATGGGAGGAAACGCACCGAGACGTGAGGAGGCACACCTAAGTAATACAGTCCACTAAAAAAGCATTTAACATCTTGCACCATCATTAGATTTAAATGTAAACATGGTTTTCATGTCCGTAATAACAAACTTTTATAGGACCTTACTCGACAGTGGCGCCAACTGGTGAGCACAAAAACGATAGCCCCCATACGATTACATCTTCCGATTTCCTAATTGGAGGTTCTACAAATTGAATAGTGTAATAACCGCTTTAGGATTACACACATGACACACGCATACAGCAGTATTAATATTAATATTCACGAATATTATCTTGTCTCCTAGCTTTTATGTTGGCACTATTGATTGACAATATAATGTGACAACAATATAATGGAATAACAGGGCTACCAACTTCTAAACGAGGGGACAAGTTATGATGAACGGTCTATACCTATTCAATAGGCTTATGGACAGACAAAACAGCTATTAGTTATCAAAGTCATTTAGGGGTGTCCACTTAAAAAAATCATCAATGTTTTTTTTCGATGCAATACATCGAGACTGTGCAACGATGTTTTCTGATGTATCGGTTAAATACAATCGATGTTTTCATAAAATCGAGTTTTTTTTAACATTTACAAAATAATAAAATTTGAAAAAAACAAAACTGTAGTCAGCCGGCCCTCTGAAACTCCACTTATTTGGTTACCTATTGAATTTGTACAATTTGACGAGTGATTTCGCTGAAATTTATAAAATAAATTATAAATAATTAGTATCGAAAAGTATCTTACATTCAGTAAATTATGAAATTTACTGTAACTTTTGTTCACATGAGAAATGAGTTAACATTACATTACTTTATTTTACTAAAATATGTTTCTGTCTTGTCCAAAAACAAAAACGATGATAATTGACTCTGATAAGTATTATATTATTTCCATTCCAAATCTATATATTCCGTTCTGTAGTGTGCACATTTACAACACATACAACCAAATGTCATTTTACTTTTTATTCTATGCAAGCTTGGTGAGCTTGAGACAGAACGAACAAACCACAGAGTACTACTTAATACGAAAAAAATGTTTTCATTATATCCGAGCAGAGAACTGAAACAGTAATATTTAGCTGGTTATTATTGATTCGATATCTTATAAAGATACTTCGATACATCGAGTAAATCAGTAGCTTTTCAAAACATCGGATCGGTTTGATGCTACGCATATGTATATCGAATATCCCTAAAATCTGACTAACATTTCATACTGAAAACACATTCATGATATATGATTTAAGAGGGGTAGAGCATGGCGATATTTCGCTCAAAGAGCAGCTTGACTGGGGATGTACCTCCACCTTACAGAATACTGCAGCCAAATAACTTAAAGTTGTGTTCCTGCGCGTGAGTAAGGTCGCCAGAGCTCATCGGGGAGGGGGTGATACATCTGGTGTTGCAAGCGTTCATAGGCTACGGTAACCGCTTACCATCAGGCGGGCCGTATGCTTGTTTGCCGACAATGTTGTATAAAAAAAAAACTTGGTGAATTTATAATGATACAAAATTTTCTTTTTAATAATTTCTCCCGTTATAAAAAAATGAGGGAGGCTTATGTTTAACGGTGGACATCCTAGGGCTGAATATGATAATGATGATAAAATAACTTATATTACATTAATGCTAAAAGAAAGGATTTTATTATAAAATGGATAGGGTTGTGTTGATGGTAGGTGATTATAGTGATGGTGATGTCGTGTCGAGTTATCAAGCAAAAGGACTTATTATTTATTCGTAGAGCAAAAGTCATGGTTATAACATTTTTATTAAAATATTTCCTCCTTTCAAAACAGTACAAGTAGGCATAAGTGTAGCAGGCAGCAGATAATCTATAAGAACATAGACAACACTGATTTTGATTTAAACTTATTATGATGTAATTATAATTAAGTGGCAATACAATTGTGACCGACAGGGGCGACAGGATATCAAAAATATTTTTTTAATAAGGCAATATCTAATTGATAGCCATTTTGAAGAGCCTTTTGTTGGTGTTTTGTGAATGTTTTCAAGTAAATTTTGTATTAATTCAATGATAAAAAAGTAATTTCAATACTCTAAACGCATTGTTGTTGTAATTTATGAAATAAGTATACTTTTTGTTACAGTTTTGTTTGTTTGGCAGAGTCGCATTGTTAGAAAAAAAACCGGAAAGAACTCTGCCGTATTTAGTTTTATTGGAAAAATCCTCACGTTTATATACAGTTTCTGTGACAGTGAAAACTTCTCGTACATTAAATGTTGACGATAAGTTGAGTTATTGTGATAACGTTCTCTATTATTTACGTCGCGTGTTTTGTTCTCTACGAAATTGAGATCGCCACAAGATGGCGGCCGTCGAATGCTCACTCCGCCAAAACCCGCTCGCGGGGCCCGATGTGTCATCGGCGAACGAGGGCTCCGGGGACATGCTGTAAACCGGCGTCTGCACCGCGGCCCCTCACGGCTGCTTCCGGCGGGGTTCCATTTCATAAAATGGAATTTCGCTCGAGGCGCCAAAATGCGACGGGTGTTGACATAAGTTCAATACCGTACCGTTACTCAGGCGGCTGTTCGATATAAATGTTGACAAAAATGAGCGAACCGGACGACGTCGGCAAAGAAGTGTGGAAGCGATGGATACTAGAAGCGATACACAAGATACGGTCGCAGAAACAGAGGCCGAGCGTGGAGAGGATATGTCACGCGATTAGACAGCATCACAACTATCACGAGGATGTGGTGTCGGAACGGCTGGAGCGCGCAGTGCGCGAGGGCGCCGTGCTGAAGGTGTACAACAAGGGGCAGAGCTCGTACAAGGACCCGGGTGGGATACAAAACAAGACATTGCGTATCGCGCCCGATGTAGACGTTTCTCGTGCTGTGGCGAAGGCTGTGCGTGAATTGGGTGAAAGGGACGGTTCTACGTTGAAATCTATTGAGAGACATTTAAATACTGCATACCAAGTGACAGTGCAGCCGGAGGTTGACGTGCGTACGTTGCTGAGGACGGCCGCCAAGCGTGCGGTCACGAGAGGTCTGCTCACTCATCACGCTGGGGCTTATAAAGCCACTGACAAACCTCTCACTACAAGTTCTGAACGGACACCAAAGCACCGGTCCAAACCTACCCAGGACTCTCCTGAGAAGGTATTGATTTGTTAAATGTTATCAAAGTTTCTTCTATTATGTCCATGCTGAAGTAACCATCGCATTCTTCCCAACTGCTAACATTGAAGTCATCATATTTATAGAGGGTTTCTCTAAACTTTCTTTATAACACAGTGTTAGTCATGTTTAAATAATAAGATACTGGATTTTTATGTCATAAACAGTAATGCATTGAAGATCCAATGGAAAACCAGATCTGCAATTGATGCAATCTTCACATTGTTGATGTAAAGCTAAGCGATAGCATAATATTTGAAGCAATTTGAAAAGGTTTCTTTTGGGGCCTTATGTCAATTAAATAGATTATCTTTATTTGATAATAAAGTTTTTACTGTCTAAAAACAGAATGCGTCACAATTTTGGTCTTAAATTTGTATTATGAGAATCATGTTTTTCTCATTGACATTCAGACACAATGTAAATTGTAATTGAATAAATAAATGACACAAGGGCCTGACTCTAATCTTAAATTTAAGCTTAGAAATTCTAGATTTGTCTATTTTTTTTTCATTAATCAGGCATTATCAAGCCTTTGCACTTACCCATTGCTGGCATATTTGCCATAGATAAGTCTTAAGTTCTGCAAGGTAGGCATTAAAATTGGTTCTAAGTAAATTATCTTAAAACCACCCATACTGACATTGTGAGTCATAAAAATTATTACTTATATTTTAATATTGACAATGATGATGAAGATTTAGAGATATCAATGCTGAATATAGAAAAAAATGCTTATCAGCTACAATAATCATGAGAAACATTGAGCAAATAAAACCACCAGTAGAGCTCAAAGCCAAGGTCAATGGCCTGAGTTTAGCGATCAAGGTCTTTTGTCTCTGAAAAGTATTAAAATGTTTGGGAATGTTCATTGCACAATGTTTAAAAGAAATTTCATAGTTTGGAAGATGTGGATGATACAAATCTCTAGTAATACAGGTGACACCAGATAGCATTGATAAGTATTTTTCTATAACTTGATATTTTATGCAGGTGAATCTGAGGTAAAAGCTAGATATTAAATCAGAAATATTCAAAATAATGTAACAACAACATACAAGAGGCCTGAGTTTTTGTTGAAGGATGGTGAAACCATACCACAATATATACTATACCAGCTACCGCCCAGCGGTTTCACCCGCGGTCCTGAAGATTCATATGCTTTCCCTGGATAAAAAGTAGCCTATGAGTTATTCTGGGACATTATTCCTCACACACGGCCATCTGACCCCAAACTAAGCAGAGCTTGTACTATGGAAGCCAGATAACTGACATACTACATATACTACTTTTCTTTTGTAAATACATACATATATAGATAATTACACCCAGACACAGGACAAACAGACATGTTCATGCACACAAATGTTTGTCCTGAGTGGGAATCGAACCCACGACCTGCGGCGTGATAGATAGGGTATCTTACCAACCACGCCAACCGGAAACCATGCCAGACTATAACCTATCTCTGTGCCAAATTTCATCTTAATCCATTCACCCGTTCTGCCGTGATTGAGTAACAAACATCCATTCATCTATCCATCCATCCATCCAAACTTTCGCATTTATAATATTAGTAGGATTCAAGCACTTTGCAGGTTATCAATTAATTTTGTGCTAAAATCGGCTGCACCGGATTTCACTGGACCCAAATTTTATCATTTCACCAAGCTTGTAAATCTATACTAATATTATTATCTAATTATAAAGCTGAAGAGCTTGTTTGTTTGTTTGGTTGAACGCGCTAATCTCGGAAACTACAGGTCTGAATTGAAAAATTATTTTTGTGTTGGATAGCCCATTTATTGAGAAAGGCTATAGGCTACTTTTTATCCCGGGAAAACAAGATCCCTTGGGAACGCGGGTGAAACCGCGGGGCGGAAGCTAGTAACTACATAAAGTATATAAATAACTTAAATGTATTTCCATTCCTTGTATTGTATGCAATATTTTAATTGATGCTCTATGTTTGAAATGGAAATATTAATGAATGTATTGACCATTGACCTAATAGTAGGGTAGCAACTTAATTCTTTATTGATTTATGGATCCATGGTATATTTATTTGATACAAACAACAGACATAGTGTATTGTAGGCATGTTGAAGGTTATTATTGTGGGGAAGTTATTAGTATTTTAATGTTATTTGATGGTGCTACGCCTTATTAGTAAGCTCTTAGTGTTTGTTTGTCCATCTGTTTACAAGGCTCTTGTCTTGGTAACAGTATTTATATTGTGTATCAATGTAAATAATAATGCAAGATAAGATGTCTGTGGAATTTGCAGTTGTGAGTTGTTATATAATACTTTAAAATTACCACATAAGCCTGAAAAAAAGTAATGAAGGAATATGTCCTATTGTTAATAGATGAGTACAGATTTATTAGCTTATATATAACACGAACTGTCTCGCGCGAACAAACTAAATGTTATAAAACTCTACAAGAATAACTTCCATGAATTTCAAGTTGACTAAGTATGAATCCAAAGTAAAATATCATATTGTTTTCAGAAACAGAACCAGGGTGGGGTGCCCGTTTGTACAGAGTGCCTCGGTACCGACGCTAGAAATCGACTCGGTGCTGCAGAAGCCCTCATTTGCTGCTATCAGTGCAAGTCTTATGCGCACCCTACGTGTCTCAATCTCTCGGACTATATTACACAAACTACTCTAAAGGTTTGTTCTCGTCTAGTTAGTATATGGCATGAATCGCTATAGTCACGCTAGTGATGTAGTATTTTAAACAGTCTTCCGCCCCGTGGTTTCGCCCACCTTCCCGAGGATCTTATGTTTTACTTTACCGGGATAAAAGTATCCTGCGTATGTATGTTTGTTAATTTGACAGAATTAGAATTATTTTGATATCCTTTCACAGTTAAAATATTATTATATTATACAAAAATATGTTTGTATGCAGTCATCTCGGTGGGCCTGCGGCGAGTGTGGGTCGTGCTCCGCGTGTGCCCCGGGCGGCACCGACGCAGGCGCAGGTGGCGCAGGCGCAGGCGCAGGCGGGGACGCGGACGCGGACGGGGGCGGCTGGGCCGCGTGCTGCTCCGCGCTGTGCGGCCGGCACGTGCATCCGAGGTGTGCTGCGCTGCCCTGGCGGTGTGCTCTGTGCTCGCATCTACCTAATAACAAGAGGTACCATGCGCGATACTTCTCTTTGTTCACCCATTGTGTAATAAGAATAGCGACCACATGTCATCTCTCGAACAAAATTTATCAACTCCATTCCAGATTCATATGTGTATAAAATGAAAACTGCAGTGCATCTCGCTTACCCAAATATGACTGTATTTTTGCATCCGTGATTGTAGTAAATTTTCAACTCCCTCTTTCTCTTATCTGATTTAGACGATTTCGTTTCCAGTATTTGACCGTATCGTACGTTTGCAGATCGACGATGGGCGGAACGCCGAAGGGTCGCAAGCCGAAGACGCCGGCGCGTCGCATCGAGTCCGACGACGAGCCCTCCGACGGTAACGCGCCCGCCCCGCCCTCCGAACAGAGAATGTCTAAAGAGAAGCAGAAATTCTTTCGCTTTTCCGCCTTCAACATGGTCAAGCGCCGCCGTCGACGTCACTCCTCCGGCGAGTGGGAGGGGGAGCCCCCCGGGGAGGGGGACGAGGACCCGTGGCCGCCGCGCTGGGACGGCGTGCGCGTCACGCGCGTGCAGCGCCTCGAGTTGCGGCTCGAGCGGCGCCGCCACCGCGCCCGCCCCCGCCCGCGACCCCGACCGCGCCCCCGCCCCGTCCCCGCTCGCATCCTCTCCGACCACTCGGACCGATCCGACAGATCCGACCGTTCCGACCGCTCCGACCGCTCCGACCGATCCGACCGCTCCGAACGCTCTGACCGCTCCGAACGCTCTGACCGCTCCGACGTATCCGATCACACCCGCTCCGATCAGTCCCGGTCCGACCGGTCGTCGACGACGTCCCCCCCTCCTGCGCTCGCCCTCGAGCCGCCCCCCCCGCAGCCCCCTCCGCCGCCGGCTCCGCTGACGCCCGCGCACGTGTCTTCGGTGTTTGCGCGCCTGGCCGCCGACACGGGCCCCGATGGCGCGTGGGGCTTCGCCGCCGAGGCCAAGAAGCAGTCTCGGGTAGAGAAGGACCCGTCCCCCAGGCCACCCCGACCCGCCCCTGTTAAAAATCAGTCCGATGGCGGCCGCATCGCTCGGCGTCGGAGTAGATGCGGCGAAAGATTACTGACGACGTTATTCGACGGCTTGTCGGAGTTCTACTCGGTGCGGACGGCGTCCAGGTCGCAGTCGCGGCACCGAGCGGCCGCCCCGCCGCCCGTAGCCGAGGACCGGCAGGTGTTGAAGGAGACGAGGAGCACCTTCCGACGGTACCAGGCGTCGCTGAGGCGAAATAATTGTCGGAGCCGAAGTCCCACGCGCTCGAGGGACGAGAGAGAACCGCGGCCGACATTAGACGCGGAGTCGAAGCCGAAAATAGAGCGAGAAACTAGGCCGAAACTAGACAGATCTAGGCTGAAAGTACATAAAGAATCGCAGCTAAAAATAGACAGAGAACCGTCACCTAAAGTGGAGAGTGTACCATGGGGGGTCAATGAACCGCGCTCGAGAGGTCGAAGCGCGTCCCGGCCGAGAATACAAGCCGAGGAGAGACGCCCGCTATCGAAAGAGCGGGAGCGAGAAAGGGATAGTGTGAGAGAGAGGGAGTGCAGTGTAGTGTCGGGTCGGGCGCGGTTGTCGGCGTCGGCGCTGGTGCGGTCGGCGGCGGCGAGCAAGCGCCTGGCGTCGGCGTCGTCGTCGGTGGCGTCGGACGCGGACAAACTGTACCGCGGCCTGTTGATGTTGGGGCGGCCGGCCACCAATCAGACGGGTAAGATCGGTTCGTGAGGTGCGGTGAAAGTGTCGTGGTGGATCTGACCGTCCGCGTCCCGCTCGCTCTGATTGTGGCCGGCCCCCGTGACGCGACGTCACCGCCCCGCTCGCTCAAGTCTAGCTTCTCTGTTCGGATGACGGTGTATTTGTTACTTGGGTTTCGGCAGTATCCACACATGCACTTTCGCACGCGCTTCATGTTGAGTGGATGTTAATGCAAGTGTTTCGTCTATCATTATACGTGATTGATGGACACTTGTTTCATTGGATAATTCGTTTAATATTATTATGGTAGTGTGGTTATTTCGATGAAATGTAAAAAAATTATGCTTGTCACTATTAGAATTTATTTGATTTATCAAAACAACCGCTTATGATAACTGTTGTCTTTCCATCTTTCTAAAATAAAAGTATTTAAATTTCACAATGAAGACCTAAGCAAACCCTTCAAACTACTTTATCTCGCTTCCAGAGGGCAAGCGTCTTCCCCCCGGCGTGACAGAAGCGGACTCGGATTGGTTTAACCAGGCCCGATCATCGGCGGGTGGACCAGAAGAAGCTCTGACGGTGATGCCAGGGCCGCCCTCAACGCCAGGGCCACCTGTGACGCCAGGACCGACCGCGACGCCAGGACCACATGCGACGCTTGGGCCTCCAGCGACGCCGGGACCTGCGTCCGCGCCGACTAGGTGTCCATCCGCTATTGAGTTTGGACAGTGGGAGATAGAGACGTGGTATTCAAGTCCCTTCCCACAAGAATATGCCAGGTACTTATATTTTTGTAATTTTGTGCTGTTACTTGCTAAAAAAAACCATGAATTTTTGTGTTCGATTTTAACGACATAAGGTGCGAAGATGATTATCTTTCTAGTTTTAGCGTAATAACTTGTCTTTAAATTTAATAATAAATTAGTTAAATTAATAGTCCAATGCAATGTAGGCATATAAGTATTTCATATAAAATATTCATGATGGCATAAAAATGACGATTGCGCGGCCTTACGCTCGTTTATTGCCGAAATTAACATAACCAGTACCATTTTTGCTCAATTTAAGTTTTATTATGATAAAATATATTACAAATTACGAATTTTAAAACCTGGAATTTAAATTAGATAATCCGTTGTATAGTTATTTTTTAAACTATATTTAAAAACTCATAAAAAATATATTTCTTTTACAGATTACCCAAATTGTTCCTCTGCGAATTCTGCCTTAAATACGCGAAGAGTAGGGCAGTACTGATGCGGCACCTAGATAAATGTTTATGGCGTCATCCACCAGCCACGGAAATATACCGATGTGGCAATATATCCGTGTTTGAAGTGGATGGAAATGCCAATAAAATCTACTGCCAGAACCTCTGCCTCCTCGCCAAGTTGTTCCTCGACCATAAAACATTATACTATGATGTTGAACCGTTCCTCTTCTATGTACTGACGAAAAATGACAGCAAAGGGTGTCATCTAGTAGGTTATTTCTCCAAAGAAAAGCATTGTCAGCAGAAATATAATGTTTCCTGCATAATGACTATGCCGCAGTACCAGAGACAAGGATATGGAAGGTTTCTCATCCATTTCAGTGAGTGGTGAAATCATTGAATTTTTTATTAATGGTTTTATTAATTTTAGTGCTTTTTTATTGAGAAATGTTTACCTCTTTTCTTCTCAGGTTATTTGCTTTCAAAAGAAGAGGGCCAACCCGGTACCCCCGAGAAACCACTATCAGATTTAGGAAGAGTATCGTATCACGCGTATTGGAAGTCTGTTATCCTCGAATATCTCCATGACCATAAAGATAAGCCATTTACGTTTGAAGACATAGCGCATGCGACGGGTATGCACATGAACGATATCGCGGTAACGTTTCAGTTACTCGGGTTCGTCAGATACATACCTAATAAAGAGTCAATGAAATTAGGACTCAGTATAGACTGGAATAGAGTTGAAAATCATATGAAGAAATTGAGAAGTGGTCCTCGATTAGAAATTGACCCAGAATGCCTTAGGTGGACGCCTTTATTAGCGCCTACGGTGAATCCTTTCAGGTCGCCTGAGGAAGTGTCTGCAGATCAAGAAACTGAAAATGAAGCAGAGTTGAAAACTGAAAGTGAAGACACTGCAACGGAACCTGAAATTACAGCGACCAATGCAAAGGCGAATGTAGATATTAAACCTGAAGAATTTCCTGAAACACCCGTTGAAGTTACATCATCGGGAAGAAGACGGACGCGACCGCTTAAATACAGCGAAACTACGTATCAAACGACGCCGTCTCTCGGAGAAGGTGGTCGGAAAAGAAAACGGGATGCCAGTAGAAATATTTCTGAATCAAATATTGAGGAATGTAAAAAAGAAGAAGATACACCTAGAAGACAAAGAAGTAAAAGTGTGGCGAGAAGATCTTCTAGAGTCATACAGATTGAAGTTAATGAAGAAACTACGCAACGGACGAGGCGGCAGAGCGTTAAGGAACCTTCTTATGCTTCTGATAGCCAAGAAAGTCAAGAGGAGAGTGTTGAAACTAGCGCAGTTCCGCCCGTAGTGAACACAGTCAAAGCGAAAACAAAAAGAAAACTGACGTGGAGAGGGCGTCCAAGGAAACGGCCAAAGATCAGTAAAACTCCTGCCAAAAGTGCCTCCCCGGCCGCAAAGAAGGCTAAAATACCAGAAATCAATGAAGAGACAACTAATTATAAAACAGATGAATCTATGGAAGAACCGGAAAAAGCGAAAGAAATTGTTGAAGAGCATAGAAAATCACCAAAGAACCAAATTGTTGAGAATAACAAACCTGAGGAGAAAAACAAGGACTCTGATAGTTCTGAAGACTCGTCTGGTGAAGCTGACGATGAGATGGATGTCGAGGAAGGTGAGGATAGAAGAAGCGTCGCGAGTAAACCTGTCACACCGCATCAAGTTGAAGAAAACAGTACAGATCATCACACCAGCGATATGGAACTTGATAGCATACACATGGACTCACCTAAATCGATGGCTGAAAAAGATGAAGTCATTAATGAAACAATAGATAAGTTAGAAAAAGAAGAAACACCTAATGAAAATAGGACAGAAGTTGCTAATACTGCTGAAACGAATGCTACTTTAAAGGATAAAGTTGAAGATAAAACGGAGATAAGGAATGGTGAAATGAAGTCTCCTCCAAAACCAGTTCTGGATGATAAAGAGACGATAATTATATCGGAGTCTGATGACAATAATAGTCAAAGTTGTCCTCTACCATCTCCCAAGCCTAACACAGTGGTGCCGGTGCAACAGAACTATGAGAATAAACCAAAAGAAGTTGAAGAAAATGAGAGTCCATCAAAAGTAATACCTGTAGTCTCAACGGAGAATGCTCATATTGTATTAGATCCTAAAGTTCAGGAGGAAGTCAACACTATACGACCTGTGGTAGACCTCATTGTTCCCAAATTGCATCAAATTGAAACTATTGTTGTTGAGGGTGAATCTGACACTGCACATTCGCCGCAGACCGGTATATCACCAAAGAAAATCGACAAATCCGTGATCAATGAGTCGCCTAAACAAAAGAAATCGCCAGAGAAATTCATTGAAATGGTCTGTGAACAGAAAAGGTGCGAAATGAGGAAAGAAACTGTAATACAACATCAAACCGTTGATGAAGTTAAAAATGTTGAGAAAAAATCGCCGAATAAAATTGAATCGATCATACAGAATTTGGATCCCCAGAGAGAAATGTCCAGTATGAAAAGACCAGAACCTATTAAAATTGATTCTTTCACTGAGATGGATAGGCATAAAATTCTGAATCCGATGACGAGCAAAGAGAGCGAAATTCCATTTCGTAACGACATCTTGAGCACGAGGAAAGATGAGATCGTTATCACGAGGAACATCATAGAGGCGACGATGCCAAACTATCAACAAAACCCCGTCAGTAATTCTATGACAATACACCAAATAAATTCCGCACAGCATTCTTTCCTGAACCATAGAGCAAGTGTGAGTAAAGAGTCTCAAGCCGTCCAGACTGACAAGGTCCTAGTAAAAACCAGTGAATCCCGGGTTATTAATAACATGCCCGATACACCGGTCATAAGCAAAAGTACCACGAAGTTAGAAGTGCCGCATCCGATATCGTCTCCCATAATAAACCCAGTTATACCAAAAGTACCAAATGTGACAGACAATTTTTTACCTAGATGTCAGAGCGCTAACGCTGCAGTTAATCTAGGCTTAGATAGATCAGATTTAGATGCAAGTTTCGTTAATAGTAATGCTATACAGAATTCTCTAAGTGGGTCAATGAATATTGTTCAAAGCAACTCTCAAGATGCAAAGAATGATCCTAATAAGCCGAGAGAGAAAAGTAAGTTAAGAGATGTAAGAGTGAACTCAGCTCATAGTAAAATGGAGAAAACTGAAAAGAAATCAAATAAAAATGATACACCAAGAAGCACGCCAGAACCGAAGATGTTTTTTCCGGAACAGAATACAAATACAAGGAAGCCTGAGACGTCTGTCCCAATAAACGTGATAAACTCAGTGACTGTTACAAGCAAAGTAGAAACTAAGGCGACCCATGAAGCGCCCAAGAAACAAGATTTTTTTAAGAAAGAGAAATCTAATGCCTCGAAATGCGAATCAAAGAATACATCAGTGAAACATGATAAAAGTTGTTCAGCCCAATTGAATTTAAAAGTCTCAGATCAGAATGACTTGAATAAAGTGCTGCCTAAGTTTAAGTATGACAATGAGCTAATGCCTAAAGCTGACTATACAATGAACCAAATTCCCAACTATCATACGACTCACGGGCAGTACCAGTGGCCACCATGGGACCCCACGAGGCTGCAAGGCACGTGGGAGCATAATAGATTTATGGAAATGAAAAACAGCGATAAGAATTACCTAGATAAACTGCCAGGACTTAACATATCGCATTTAGATCAGATGCAGAAATCCCCTCAGAAGCTGTATCAGAAAGATTTCCATAACATTGCGTACGGGACCTTAAGTAGTAGTTTATACGCTACGACAGGTCTGCCGCATTTTAAAGAGACTAAGGCACCGACGTCGAAAGCATCGGAATGTTCCCAGAAAAGCGATTGCAAACCTTCTAAGCAATCGAAAACAACTACCGCGTGTCAGACGCAATGTGAATCGAAAAAATCACAATCACATAATACGACAGAGGCGCAAATTAAGCAAATGATGCAGCGACAAGTGAATAAGCAGCAAGAAGTGGTAACAAGTTGCGGGGAGTACCGACAACAGAGTCCGCAAGTTTTAACATCACCGGGTTGTAAGACTCCGTTCAACCAGAACGGACCGTGTGGGCAGGAGAAATCTGAGATTGAGAAGAAATCGCGGCAGCATAAGAAGGAAGAATCACCGAAAGATACTAACAAGGAAGAGATGTGTGAGGCGGTTAGCCCGGCTCTACAATCTATGGGAGTATATACCCCTGATTCTACTAGCAACTCTGTACACTCAGTGCAATACCCGGCGTGTGAGCTCGATGTCAGTCAGTTGGGCTTGGAGTCTCCGACGAGCATAGGATCAGACTTGGCCTCGCCTTGTTCTATGATGCATATGCACCCAGTTCCGAGTCCTCAGTACCCACACACGTCGATGCACATACCGCCCATCATGAGTCAGCCGAATCAACCGCAGAAGCAACAGAAGATCAATAATAGGAATAGGTGAGTTATTTAAATGTTTAAAAATTTGTAGGGAATTGAATTAGGTGTTTTTTTTTCAAGATATAAAAAAAACAAAAATGTGCCTTTGTAGGTGATGTCAAATCACACAAAAGAAACTGGTGTTCCAATTACATGCTGGTTACGCAAATTTCACACATAAACGAAATCCTCACGATGTTTTCTTTCACAGCAACAATATTTTCAGTTTTTAAACCGTCTAGTTAACTTGGCCACTCCGACAGTTCCTTGAAAAACTATCTGGAAGCTATCTGGCTGACTGATCATGTTGAAAATTTTAATCAATACTGCAGCTATATTTTGCATTGTTAAGCACACGTTTAAAATAATAGTCTATTGTCGATGTGAAAAGATTAGAGCTTTCCCGTAATAGGGTTGATGTATGGTGACAACAGTATAGAGACATATTGGTATATAATGCGCAGGAGCAGTAACAACAACAACAGCGGTGGCGACAGCAAGGCCGCCATGCGAGGCGCCGCCACGCCGCCCGCGCGGCACCGCGCCACGCCGCCCGCGCACCAGCCGCACGGTGAGACATACACGCATACATACATTATTATATACATACACTACGCAAACATTTTAAAGAAGTACCTATCTAGCTTTAAAATTTGCAAGAGACCATTGAACATTAATTTTGTCCCACAGTTTCAGGACTTATATGCAGCGAATAGGGCTGTATGAGGAAGCGAGATACAAAGCCTTACTCACTGTTTAGACGATGTATTATAATTAATTGATGGAAATAAGATTTAAGTAAAAGTAAAAAAAAATATAATTTATAACCACAAAATTGACATAATAACAAATATTCCCCCAAACATAAACTTCATGGGGTTTATTGTGTACTGATTACAAAACTAAATGTCGTCTCCCAGGGGGTGGAGTGATGCAAGCTTCCGGCGGCAACGGCAGCGGCTACCAGGGTGGCTACTTATCGTTCCAACAGCAGCAGCAGTACCACAGTGGCGCGGGCGTGGGGGTCGGCGTCGGCGTGGGGGTCGGCGGGGTCGGGGTGGGGGTCGGGGGCTGGGCGCCGTCCTGCTCGCTCGCCAAGCTGCAGCAGATGGCCGAAGCCCCGCAGCACCACCCGCCGCATCAGGTACATTTTGTATGTCGCTTATGTATTTACTTTTACTAGATTATATCCGCGGTTTCGCACTCATCGGGTTTCCTCTAGCTAGATGTTTTCCTTCACTGAAAGCTGTGAATAAGTACGGTAGTTTTAAAGTTATGGGCAGGGCTTCGTCACTTGCTCAAGACCGCACCTTAAACGGTTACAGCGAAGTGCACGTTCGGCCGGGTAAGCGACAGGGCCGCACCGGCACACGTGCCTGAGCCTTTTTAAAATGGCACAATTAATGTGCGGGGCAGTGATTTGAACTTGCACCAGGCTCGGTTCACTCCTCAGTTTAGGTACGAAACAGACACGCGCATTGTAACTTATTATGGTTAGGCTATAAGGTGTTAGTATTTTCCCCAGTACGGTCAGCAAGCGAGCACGCCCCCGGGCGGCGCGGGCGGCGCGGGCGGGGCGGGCGGGGCGGGGGGCGCGGGCCACTACCACGCCGCCGCCGCCAAGTACTACGCGCCAGGACCGGCGCCGCACAACCAACTCGACTCACCCAGAAACACGAGGAATGCTACCAGTATGTATATCGATGTTTTTAACTGTAGTCTTATTCTTATAGTAAATAGTTTTTATAAAAATGTATGTCCACTAAAAGGTTAAGAAAATAGTATTAAATAAAATATTAAACTAATTTCAGGCAACCTGAGTCCAATGCAGCACATGCAAATGGGCCCAGGTTCGCGCATGTCGCCGAACCTGAACACGACGCACATAATCAGCCAGTACGGGCTGAACGGGTACCGGGTACCTCCGCAGCAACAGTTCAACAACCTGCAGATGATGAACGTGCAGCCGGGCGTGCAGTACCCGAGCGCGGACCCTCGCGCCCAGCAGTCCAACGTGTACGCGTACGGGTACATTAACCCCCCGCCGCCCCTGACCATGCAGACACTCAACTCCACCATGCGCCGGTAGCCCGCACCCACGGACAAACCATCCTGTCGCAAACGCTGAGTGATAGTGATGTGATGTGATTGTGTTCCGAAAAGTATTACACCAATACTCACTTGGCATTCCAATCGAAATACTAGGTTTTTGGTTTGTGTATTTATATTTTCCTCGTTTAGTCTGCAATCTGTCCAATTAGATGCTCAGATTTAATATAACATTTGACCAAAAACGATGATGGAGTGTAATATAAGTAATTAAGGCATAGTACAAATAAAAAGCTTGAGATGTATAAGTGAAATAGTGTGTATATAAAGTTAACTGAATTAATATTTAACAATGAACATTTAACACCACTTCAGTTGCCTTAACCTGCAAGTGTGGGGTACCTAATCATACTCTATTCTGTTAAACAAGTTATATATGGCAGCTTTGTTATTGTTTTTGTATTATATGTATGTAATTATTCTTTTCTCTTTGAGAAGTGCAGTACCCCGTAAGCTGAATCAAAGTACAAAATTGCAGATAAAAAATGTATTTAAATCTGTTTATAATAATGACGTGAACGTCAGTGAAAGGTAGCATAATTATATAGTGCAATAAATGTATTTAAACACTTAGAACTGCATGATTTCAGATAAGTGGGAGCTAAACATATTTGAGGCACACTCTGAGAGTACTGTGATGGTCGAAGGTTCGACAGTCATCCTTACTACCGTATGCTAAAAATATGATAAAAATTAATATATTCTTAATTTCCAAAGAGATGAATATAATATTAAGTAAGTCTTTGGTTATGTTGAAAATAAGTGCAATGTCTTATGGAATCGTGAATTGTACTTGTGATGTAAAGATTTGTTTGGTACCTCTCGTATTTTATATGTATATCCTGTTTTTTTCGTATTCACGCGCGTGTACATTTTGAGCTTGTACAGTCTGCATATCTAAATATAATTTTATTTTATGATAAGATCCTAGTTTGTGTCTTGTATCTGTTCTGAAGTGCCTCTTTCTCGTCCCGTCTGCTTAATTTCCGAGTAAGATATTGTAAATGTAACGCTTTATATTAACACAGGGCTATATACATATAGAGCTGTAAAGTAATTTTAGTATATTTGTACGATATGAATTTTAATTTGGATCATTGTGATAGTGCGTTAGTATGAAGACGATAACCGCGGCGGCACTGGCATGTTTGGTGTCGGACCGCGTCGACAGGCCTAAAGGACGGTTATTTTTTTTATATATTTTGTATTCTTTTTACATTGGTAGGTTTTTAAAGTTTTATAATCGGATAATTTTTCGTTTTTACGCTTCGCTTAAGGATTATTTTCGTGTTATCCCAGTAATTTATTGCCAAATGTTATTAACACTATTTTTACGATAAATTACGATTTAAGTATTTTTTTGTTTAGGTTACTTAATCGCGTTTAGTTTCGGCCTCTCGCACGTATAGTTGTATGTTTACGTTTGTAACTCTGCAGCGGACCGGCGCGCGCGCATCACGCCGTTGACAGTAAATTATTTCGTAAGATCTGCTCCTCTAAGGTTATGAATGTTATTTGTTACTAATGTGTAGAATATAAAATATTGTAAATACAATAACAGTAAGAAACATGTAGCAGGTGTTATCACACAAAATATAATTTTGTGAAAAAGCTAATGAGTTTTATTTTTTCTGGACGAAACCTTATAATTTCTAGATATGTTTTTCAGAAATAAACAAGCTCGATTTGGCGCTCTTGCATACTCTTCATTTTCGATCTGCCATCGACATACTTTAGATTTGAATTGAATATGTAATATTCGACATTCTCATTTGTTTATTTAAAAAATCCCGAACAATAACAAGAGCTAATAAAAACCATAAATGAAATATGGCTCACGCCACGGGCCATAAGAAGCATTTTTAGCGTGGGTCACACGTGCGTAGAATACAAATGCTTATTTGTCTCGAGCCTGTCAAGGTTGACAATCAAAATAGGTGTGACCTATCTATGATAAGACATTTTCAGGGTTTTTCTTTCATGAATAATCTATCAGTCTACCATTATTGGTTACGCACGAGGCGGCAGTTTAAGAAGAAGTGACCTTCAAATATATTTATGTAGTCTGAAATTGGAATGGAATAATACAAAAAAGAGATTCCCAACAATATGTAATCAACTGTACACAAATACATAATGGAACTACTAGAACGTTTCTGTTGTTGATAATATTTATGTAAATACATTATGTATTATTTATACATTTGGCGGTAGGTAACTATGCATACTTCGAGATCACAACATTTTTTTTGTACGTCAACCTCTTCAAGCCAAAATATACAACTTATAACAAAAACGATTGTTGGCATGCAGAGGTTAAAGCAATTCACCAACATTTATACATATCTACACACACATCTTTTACATTAAAAATGTAAAATGATTGTCTTAAATCAATAATAATAAATTACATTACTTAATCTAAACAATGTAGACTGGCTAGTCGACTATAAAATTAGGAGTAGGATATAGGTACATCTATAAATCAATACATACTAGGTATTTAAATTTAAAAAAAAAACAGGCGGTTTACAATTAGTACCTTTCCTCAGCAAAATTATGATAAACCAAAATAATATTTACAGTGTACACTAAATATTTAAAATAATAATCTATTTACATTATAATACTAGGCAAAGAACAATGGGCAAAATAATGGACTGAGATAGTCTTACATTTTTGAGAGTTATCTAATAGTAGATAATTAAGAGTCCGTTCAGGGATACACGAATCCGAAATGTAGCAAATTTTCAAATACTATAGATGCATTTTTTCGATCACAGCCCTCCCTGGGTAGGCACACCCCGTTTTGGCGGGCAATTGAATCGAAATTATACGGTTGCCCGCCTTCTTTCCTACATCGGACTAGTATATTTCCGAATGCACTCATAAACTGTATTAAGTCGCTTGAATACAAAATGAAATAAGAGCTCTTTCGATTCGTTTATGAAACGTTATTGGGCAATATTGCTATTCATAGTCCAAAACAGCCCATTGCCTTTCAACAACAACAACACCAAATTGTTATGATACTGTTTTGGTTGGTAACTATTTTTAATAATGCCACATGATACATTTATTATGTATGTAAACAAATAAATAATTTTGATAATTTCATTTACATCCATTCATAAATATACTTTTTTTTATTGAATTAACTTATTAAACTTAACATATTAAATATCTACTTTTAGTGTCATATGCAGATTGGCTCATCTTTAGTGGTCTAAATGTTTATAGGTGTTCCAAAAATAAATGGGGTCAAAATGTAAGGGAGGTTGTTTTATTTTTTCCTAAGATGATTAATTTAGAAGGAGTCCAAATATGGCACAGCATGGCAAAGTATGCCTTGTAGCAATTTTATTTGTTTATTACTACCTTTTTTGTTATGGATGCTTCAAAATATTTTTCATTTGACTTCAAAATTGTTTTTGAATGTTTTAATCTCATTAAATACCCATTAAAATAAGACTGATTACATTTATAAACATTTAACAACCTTTTTTTTGTTTTATAGTAACTCCCTAAATCTGAATATAATTTGGTTGAGGTACAGGTTCTGCCAGTCTTCTGTCTAGGTGTACCCTGTTCCTCATATGCTTTAGACTGCTCTCTGTCACTTTGGTACACCCCCGAATAAGCAGTCCTTCTAAATTCTTACTGTGAAGTGCTAATGCCCTGGAAAAATAAAATTACCATTGAATTATAAAGTAGTACATAGAAAAGTGAGGTAGTTTAAAAGTATGTCAATAATTCCTTACCGAACACCTTTGTCAGTGATGTCAGAGCATCCACACAAATTGAGGAACTTCAAGAGAGTACTGTATTTGGATAAAGCATATAGACTCTTGTCTGTAACCTGTTTATTGCCTTCAAGGTTAAAAGTTTGTAAGTACCTGAACTTTTTTATAAATATTAATATACAACTCTCGGATATAGACACACAATATGACAAATCTACGTACTCCAGTTGACACTGGTGCAGTGCCAAAGCTTCCATAGCTCCTGTAGTGAGCCATGAACATTTAGCAAGTTTCAGAGTTTGTAAATTGTTACAATATAGAATAATCGGCTGTAAGCACTTTGCTGACAAATTTTTGCACTGACTCAGGTTCAAATTTGTTATATTTTGGTTTTTTAACAACAATGGAATCAAATCTGTGTCGGTAATAGTTACACATTTACTCAAATTAAGCATTTTTATTCTGGTACATGTAGCTACAAGCACCTGAAACATTATTAATTTTTTAAATCATATGAAATATACTACTACCACAAAGCACATAATTTTATATAATGCAGGATTTGCTTGATTTATGATATTTGAGACTGAAAATATAGTACCTACTAATTAATTAATAAGTGTAAGTAGATGAAGTGTTTTATACCTATAGTATTATACATATGGAAGTGTATCTCTTTATAACATCTAGATTTGCACACCTAATAATTCCATGATAAGAATTTTTTTTTTAATAAAGGTCACCTTTAGTGCAAATAAATGATTTGAATGTATGTACTAACTATTTACTGGTGATTTGTAACTTACCTTAAATGTGTGCGGCGAGAATCCCTTATTCATCAATTTCAGCGATTTAAGCTTAGAAAAATACATGTCTACGATTTGCAAGCAAGTTTTAGATGCACATCGAAGATTATAACATTCGCGAATCGATAAATGCGGTAACACCTTAGATACTATTATATCTTCCCAATATAAATCGAATAGTTGTGTCTTTCTCTTCATGTTCACTGTAATATTTGTATTTTTTTTATCATTAAATACCTCTTCGTCTAATTTCCGTTTGGACATTCAATGTTTTTTTCCTTTTTCAATTGAATAGGTGGTATAGGTACATTCAAACGTGAGATTCGGCATATCAATAGTTTGCTAGAAATTCACCTAAAACTTGAAAACGTTGATAAAAAATTATGATGAATACCTAAACAGGTACAGAACCTTCACACGAAAAATTATTTCCTAAAAACTAATGTCATGTCAGTCAATCAACCTGACATTGACATCTGACAGACAAAAATTGTACGTTTCGATATTGTAAATTGCAAAAACTAATTTATACTGTGCTTTTTGGTGGGAACTTGCAAAGTGACGTTGCGTTTTCATTTAATTTTTATGAAATCATGGATCTTATATATTACTGAATTTATTAGCTGTCCCCCGCGGTTTCACCCGTGTAGCGGTATAAAATATACTTTACGACCGATTCTCAGACTAGTCTAGTACATTAGTTTGAAATTAAATGAATGACGTGTAGGTATTGTGATTTTTCAGGTTGTCTCAAAAAGTTCGTGACAAGTTTTAGTAAAACGGCCACCATTTTACAAAAACTTCACTGACATAATATGGACTTGACCTATCTATGTAAAAGTGATTAATGCGACTAGAATTATTATAACTCGAAATTGGCAAAATGTGTATTTTGCTATAAATAATATAGCCATTATGAAAAAAAAATCTAAGATGATCTTCATAAATCTAATAAAATGTATTACTAAAGTTCGCGCCACCAAAGAATTTTCGAAGGTCCGTCCACCTTTATTCCAAAAGAAATAAGATCAATTTGCATTAATTCTACAGGACTTTTTGGTTTCAGATCTACTCGTCGTTGTCTTTCCGTTTGGTAAGAACCTTTTTTATGTTAATGCCGAAATTAAACTAAAGGTCCGCCCATTGCGACATTTCAAATTTCAATTTGAAATTTTTAGTTTCAATTTCCGTAAACTAATCGACTTTACATTATAACAAGTCTTATCTCCTCAACATAAACATAGAAGTGAGACATGGTCCCATGGACTAGGGTAACCGGTGGTAGAATCAATTGTATCTAACGTTCATATGTTCCTTATCAGGGCCGTAAACTGAGTAAATGAGTTTTGAGTTTGACTTCGCTCGAAAATGGCCCAAATTGTATTAACCTAAACGGTACAGCAACGTAATTCCACGACATAGGGAGCCCATTATAACTTACTGATAGCAATTTAGAGTTTCTGAACCTAATCTCCCTTTCTCTTGCTGTACCTATAGTCTCTTTATGACATTAAAAGTTGTCTGGTACTATCTAGGATGACATATCAATACTGGTCCCTAACTCATTCATCAGTCTACTTGGGACACGGGTCATATGGTCAAAGAATGGGGTGTTCATTTCCTTCCCATTAAACACGACATGTCTTATGGAGTAAAGCTCTCAAATAACCCAGTTTCTCCTTCACGGAAGCTCGGTAACCAACCCTGTAACAAAAGAATATCTAGGTACCTACTTATATTCTTGACAGTAGGAAAGTATCTACGTGCATTAGTTCACTGTTCATCACATGCCATTACCTTAATGAGAGTGTTGTGTACAAACAAATGTTCATACGTTAATCTGCACGCGCAAACCTATCATGACCAGGGTTGTCAACTGCTCTATATGCATAGCCGGGCACCGTTAATCAAATCAAATCGTTAATTCGCTACAAAAAATGTTAGTAGTTAGTTAGTATGTAGTTTTGTTTTTGTTTCACTCGCTGCCACGCGCCACCCGACTGCCGTGCGGTAACTATTAGGCATTGGATTAACGATTAACGGACTTCTGCATATTAACGGAAGTTAACGTGTCCGTTAACATTTTTAAAAGTTAACTTAAAAGTTAATCCGTTAATCAAAATGTTAACTTCGTTAATTAACGATTAACGGATTAACGAGTTAATGCCCAGCTATGTCTATATGTCATCAAACGAACCTTGTAATGCACCATTCGCCATTTTCGTTATTGTTAGAAATGATTTGGTTATGGGTCATGAAGAATTATCTTCTGTCTATCTTTTGTCATGAAAGCTCACAAATTGAGATAGAAAATGTATTGTGTACTGGCCAATACTTGGCATGGGCCTCATAGGTCATGCAAGGTATGAATCTAACCTTTTGTGTCACACAGTTTACACTTCTTCTAAGTTTAAGGCTGATTTCTGAGTCAGGGGTATTTTAAAAAGCTTTGATTTTAGCGCCTTAACACGTTAACTGTATGGGGAATACATAATTTTTCCACAACCCCATATATCCAGAGAAGTTTTTGTCTCATGATGAATTTTCTGTCTCATGATGTCATTGAAGAAGTTAGAGCTCATAGAAAGAGACAGGGGCGCGTGTACCGTTTACGGTATACGGACGTGACGGACCCACGCGGCGTGTACTGCATTCGGTAGGTACACTGGCCACTAACATGTTAAATGATCAAATGGTTTTGATTTTGATTCTTGTCCGATTTATATACTCATGATAATTTTCAACGAGGTGTCAACCAACCCAACCCCAGATAATTAAACCTTAGACGTAAGAGAAGCCCCTAAAGAATAATTGCGGCATAAATCTGGTCGAAAAAAGTCTTTCTGGGGCCTTAGCAACCCTGATTACGACCAGCTTGAGCAGAACAGAATTCTATAATTGCCACAACAACTAATAATTTCCATATAACATAACTCACGTAGGTATTAACTTTAATTTCATGTCATTATTGACATTTGTTCCAGGGCTATTTAATTTTACGGTCGCTGCACTGAGTGCAAGGCAATGGTCAGTCAGCTGTAGATTTTCTAAAGATTTAGAGATTGTAGAGTCAGTTAGCTGAAATGCTACCACCATGCTGCCACATCGAAGAGCATAACTGATTGGGAAGAAAGGATGTTTAAAAGCGACAATAAGGATGATGAAGTGTTGGAAACCAGGTAGACTGATGACCTGGATAAAGTCGCTGGGATCTACTGAATGCAAGATACTCAACACAGTTTGTTTCGACGAATTTATATATTCAGCAATGGCCATCACTAGGTTTTATTTATTTGGTTTGTCAAAGTCAAAGCCATTTATTCAGTTTAGGCCCTAGGAGAGCACTTATGAAGGTCGAATTTACTGAAGCTACCACCGATTCGGAAATCAGCCTTCAACTGAACTTTGCCAACGTATATTACACAAAATCTTAACAATATATTCAGTATACTATTATTAACATAGTTAATAAATAGTAATGAAGAAGAGGAGCTTCATCATGGACGGGAGTCGACACAAGACGGATAGGCTATCAGGGGCACAGGCTATCAAAAATTATTTAATTATGCCAACGATAGTTTTTATTATAGTGTTCTATCGAATATTCAAATTAAATTAAGAATGTGAAAACTTAGGACTCACGATGATTTCTAATTCAACACGCACACACATTTACATGTCATACAAACAAAGAGATCCGAGGTGCGAGCACTACTTTAATGCGGGAATAAGATTAAATGTAGAAATAGATCCTACATCTCACAATTTACTGAAAAACAGCGTTACGCTGAAGCATAAATAATTAATTATAGCCTTGGCGTAGTATTTGACGTCCCCTGAGAAACTGGGACACCCCGCAAGCCCCACACTCTCTGCATCCCCATCTTAAAGTCACTTCTGCGTTTAGAGAGACCAAAACACTCTTGAATGCAGTTCAGACCAGGACCCCAATAAATTTTCCAAAACACTTTGGAACTGCATAATTACATTAATATAAAATAATCATTAATATTAAAAAAAAATAAACTATTGATATGATTAAGAATATAGTAGTAGCCAGACAGGGGGTACTACAAAGTACCCTACCACCGTACTGTTGTCCTTTACCGAAAGCTCAAGCTCATTGTGGGATTCCAACTTGAGTATTCCCTTCCACTGAATTATCATCGCCTACATCTGAGTAACTGAATATACCTTTGCGGTTTTTATCATAAAGTCTATGAAAACCTATTAAATACGAGTAGAATCGCAACCGGCTTATCTCCTTGTCGTTTTCTATCGCTTATCATATTATTTAAATGGCAGGCATTATGGTGGCCTTTATAGTTAATAAACGTTATCATTTTACTTTAATGACCCATCTTGTGTTAAATTACTTCTGGAGACCATATTACGTAAACCTTTACAAAACATTGACAATAGTTTGGCTTGAATATGATAAGGCAATAAAAGTATAATTATTATTTTTCAGGAATCAAGGGTATTTCTCATTCACTGTATTTGTAATTGAAAAAAAAAAAAAAATGTTTGAAGTAAGGACTTGATTTTTTAAAACTTCATTCTAATTAAAAAATGTTGTGTTACAAAATTTGCTATGTTACATACAGCCAGAATTGTAGCTGTACGTACTTATGCAAAATTTGATATTTATATTCAAACTTTTTGATCTCAGATGAAGAACTTATTAAAGATTAAACAAAATTTTATTATATAAACGTAAAAAGAAAAACTTGAGTTTTATTAGAATTCGTTACTAGAGCTCATAAAATGTAGGGTGCGATTGAGTACCAAATGTATATAGCTGGTTTGCTCCGCTGTTTAGTTGTTTTTTTTTTTAAATATAAAGTAACCTATATTTTGTAGCTTCACTAACTGAGTGTAAGGCACTTGTCAGGTGTAAATTTTCTAAAGATTTATATATTGCAGAGACAGTAAGCTATGTTTTATGTGCCAAATATTTAAATCCGTTAAGCTTTTACGGTGCGATTGAAAGCAGATCCACACAATAACAAAAAAAAAAAAAAAGGATACATATTTCGTAAAAAGTGATCCTCAATTTTGAACATTATTAATTTACAACATTATTCGCAGCGGGGTCGGTCTGAGATTAGTAAGTTATATAGGTACAAATGATGACCGGACGAGTTGTAATCCGAGTTTCGTATCTCGAGTGTGGTACGCCCGTTAGGAACTCAACAGATTTATACAAAGTAAGTTAATTAGCATTTAAATTTACTATAAGCTTCATGTTTTCATGTACGATATTAAACAAAACAAAAATGGGGTATAGGTAGTAAATTTTAGTTTTTGGACGCTCAAAAAAATTATGCCGCTATAATTTCGAAAATACTCAAATGGTGGATCAAAAAAATCTCATTGTCCTGTTTTAGATGATAATATGGTTACTATTTGTGGGAATAGCACTTATAGGCGCTTACGCATGGCTCTGGAATCATTGGCGTCGCGCGCGCGACCTTTTCGCAGGACTACCAACTTATCCACAATTACCTTTAATAGGTAGCCTGCACCTAGGTTTCGGCGGCGGCAGTGGTAAGTGACAATTCAATTAATTTATTTTAAATAACATAAGGTATCATAGAGTATTTTGTTACGCAGTTGTAGCCTCATTAAGCGTCCAAATCTAAATATAATTAGGACGAGTGCTACTTGTACGTACTCATCACTTTGTCTACGATGGTGTTGGTCGAAGAGTTAACTAGGATTTCAGGATTTTGATGAACAGAGGTGTCGGACTAGTCCCAGAAAAAACTAATTGTTATTAATATTGCTAATGTGAAAATGTTTGCTACGTGCTTACACGACTAAATGACTAAACCATTTTATTACAGAAATTGGACAAATAGTTCAACAAAGAATTTATTATTATTTATTTAGGAATTGCGCTGAAATCAATATGACATATTATTTTTAATGTGTAAGATGTTTTGAAGATTGCTTTTATATCACTGTCAGTAGGTATGCACGGATTGATATATTATAACTCGTAATTACTATTCTTACATTATTAGGTAATATTTTTTAGGCAGACGGTCCACGTAATGGCAAGGGGCCACTGTATACAGCCTATTGACAAACATAAGCAATGCCAGAGGGATTGTTAATGTGTTGCCGACAATGTTTTGTGCACTTGTCCCACTGCTCAAAACATGTTTTATTCAATAGTATTTTATCTTTCCCTCAACGATTTTCGCCATTTCAATGCTTTATCTTGTCAGGATTCCCTTTTATAAAAATTCCAGTGATATTCCAACGAGTGAAAGAAATGTCGGAAATAATTGAAGAGAAAATACTGCCCTTTGTGTTTTGGCTCGGACCTTGTCCCGTTTTATGTGAGTTTATATTTCACTTTTACTTACGGGCTTTTGGGAATTGGGAATTTAAAATAAAATACACTTTAGGTAACTAATAGGTACATTAATGTTTATAAAGGTCACATTTATCAACTCCCTTTCTGTCACTGACAAAAAATGAAAAAAGTATGTATTTGTTAATATCAGTACCTACACTTGAGAGCCAGTTCCTTCTAGGCTTTGTGCGCTTACCACCTTCGGCCACATCTTCACTTGGCATAGTGAGATTGTGGTCCAACACAAGCCTATACAAAGTAAAAAAAAAAATGGTTTGGTCCTAATTACAGCTTCTTACGTAACGACGTTTTTAAAAATAGAGGCTGAAGAAAATACGTCGATAAAGTGCATGGATTTCGAGTTTCTTGTATGGGGATTCGTATTCTGTGTGTAAAATTTCAAGTACCTATTACGGTTCAAAATAGACAGACGGTGTAGGCTTAGTAATGGTTATTTCTGGTATTCATGACAAAATGATAGCATAATTTTTTTATAGTGATAAGCGACCCGGAGGATATAAAGACGGTCACCAACACTTTCATCGAGAAGCCGTATTACTATAATTTTGGACGCATCTGGTTGGGTGATGGACTGGTCTTGGCTCCAGGTAAGTTTAAAGATCTAAAACGTAATTAAAAAAACTAAAAATCCCGATTGCGGTACGAAAAAAGTTTAAGATTCATTTCATAATAATATATAATGAAAAGCAAGAAACAATAAAATAATCTGAAACTGTAAACTATTATATAGGTAACTAGCTGTCCCCCGCGGTTTCACTCGCGTAGCGGTTTAAAAAATAGTAGCCGATTCTCAGACCTGCCATGCATGACATGCACATAAAATTTCATAAAAAATCGGTCGAGCCGTTTCGGAGGAGTATGGTAACTAACCTGGAGTATGGTAACGTACCTGGCAACACTGTCAGTCAAGCAACATAGGCTCCGTAATTTTAATTCATAAATAACTTCTATTGTTATAGTTTACTTATAAAAATATCATTATTTAATCGCAAAATACATAGACATTACGTGTAATTGTTAGTTTTGTTATCTGAAAACGCCAAATACCATAATTGTTGAACTTATTCCCAGTGCCTGTGAACGATTTAAAATTTGTACGTAGTGACTTATTTCAAACAAAATAATCACAGTGTAAACAAGTGCTGATATTGACTGGATTTTTTTTTCAAATAATTTGCATAAAAAATATCGTATTAATTAATTAAATATGTACTAGTTCTTCATAAATTTTGTGGCGGTTGGTCTTTAAAAAAAGTATTTCACACACCTCCTTTCACATTAATAAAAGTCAACGACTAGTTGAATATGAACCAATAATTCGTCAACTGAACATATAGCTTCGCAGCGCAGTAAGTAAGAACGAAGCGGTAACTTACATAAGTTGAAGAGTCGTCGGTTCGAGCCCCGTGAAAAGGAAATTATTGCTTTTTATTTTTTGTTTTTTCCTTTTTTTTTATATATATAAACACTAACAACTAGTAGTATTAAATGAAGTATAATATATTATTACCTTAAATTAGTATAAATATAAATAATTTCTAATTCTTCGCTCTGTACACTTAGCTGGTGACTAAGTGGCTGTTTATAAATTCAGCAACTGAGTGAATTATTGGAACATAAATCATTTTATTTGTTTAAATACATTAACTAATCATATTAATATAAGTAATTAATTAGATATTATATGTACTTTTATTTATAAAACATAGTTTGTATCTCTCTGTACGCTTAGCCATAATCCTAAGCGTTCCGTCTAAGCAGAAGGGATATCTTACTATCTTGACGAGTTTTATATATATACTTATAGGTACTTATATCGTAACTATATATTATATATATTTCAAGTAATATTTAGATAGCTTATTGTTTATTATATTATTATATTAAAACATACAAAGTTGCTTAAGTCATTTATTTAATTTATTAACAGTTATTCTTTTTATCTTTTCACGCTCGCCGCGACCTTTTCTCACCGAGCTAAAAATGATGACCCGCAAGGCAACCGCTAAAGACACGGAAAACAAGCTGAAGTGGGCCCTTCAGGAACTGAAAAAGTCTCAGGATCTTTGTGACCGGCTCATTAGGGAACGGGACGATAGCGAGGAGGAAATACAAACCATTGTCAAAAAGAATACTGAATTAAAACTAGATCTCGCGAAATTAGATATTAAGTACGCGGACGTCGTCGAACGGTGTAATCAGCTCCAGGCCGAAGTTGATTCTTTTAGCGAGTGTAGTGATACGCATGTGAGGGCTCTGAGTCGCATCACTGAACTCGAGATCAGCCTAAACGAGGCTCAAAAGTCTATTGAACACCTGGAGATATTGAAGGAATCTCGGGAAAATGATGCGACTCGAAGCCTGTATGATGAGTTACTGGTCTGTCATTCAGATGTTAACTCTCGTGAGCTTCCGTTTACTATAGATTTGACATCTGACGATGAAATTAGTCCGTTCGCTAATACACCAAATAAGATTAATTTTAATAGCCGTAATAAATTGAAAAAATATGTCAAGTTTAACAAAATTATCAGAAAGACGCAAAAACTTTAAAAAAAACACAAAGTAGCACATAAATTAAATATATTTTTGAAAAAAGAGCGCTTTAATTTAAAATATCAGTTAAAATCATATGAAATTAGTATTCAGCAGAGTAGGGATTTGTATGAAAATAATACTCAACATCTTCTTGATGAAATAGATAATCTCAAGCACTCCTTAGAAGCTATTAATAAAAAATATAGTAATGCTCAATTACAAATAAATGAGCATATTTCAGCGGCAGACGAGCTTATAAAATTAACTGAATATAATAGTGAACGTCTTGACTCTTTAGTAAATAACCATTGTAACTGTTTCAGCGCAATGCCTAGTTCTGCTTTACAGTCAGAGTTAAATATTAGTAATTCTTCAGATCAAACTATACAAGCACAGGACTCAATAAAACAAACGATTGTCATATGTGACAAAATTGGTAAAAAATTCGGCACTATTCTTAATAACGAATTAAAAGAAAGAGTTATAAATAAATGTTTTCCCGGTGCTCCTTATAGTCATTTAATAGATAATGTTCATACACAAAATCTAAATCAAAATACTACAGTAATTATACTTTGTGGAGATAGTTTATCCGTACGAAAAAAATGTATTCTTAATAGTTTTAACAAGTTGCTTGATTTGCACAGCCAGTATAAATGTAAATTTGTCTTATGTGCCTTCCCATATTCTAATCTGTTGTCCCAGGAACAGAATAGGCATATATATGACATTAATATGACACTGTACAATTTAATTCATCGTCATAGTGACGCCATGTATTATTTTGACATTAATAATTTTATATTTGATTTTAAGCTGACTAAAGATACCATGTATCTGCCATTAAAGTATAAGAGACACATTGCTACATTGTTAGCCGGCAATATACACATTTATGACCAAGCTACAAGTAGCTTAGTTGAGGCTGTTGACACTGGTGTTATTGGCGATAACGAGGTGTCTAGGGAGGGTTTTTAGATTTACCGACAAAGGCTGAGCTCAATCATTTAAATATTGTTCATCAGAATATTCAGGGCCTAGCTAGCAAAGAATTGGAAATTGAATTATTTCTCGAATATCATAATGTTAATGTATTTTGTGTAACCGAACATTGGTTAAAGAGTAATGAATTATTGCTCAATAATAGTAAATATAAATTGTTAAGTGCGTTCGTAAGAAAATCAGCCATACACGGTGGTAGTTTAATTTTAGTTTCAAGTAACATTAAATGTAAGGATCGCAAGGACATTGTAGACTTATCTATCGAGCGCACTATTGAATTGTCCTGCGTAGAGCTTGAGCGCTACGTTATAGTTTGCGTGTACCGTCCCCCCTTAGGTGATTATAATTTGTTTGAATTAGTTATAGAAGATGCTCTTAAGAAAGCTCAAACCTGTAATAAGAGTATAATTGTATGTGGTGACTTTAATGTTAATTTATTAGTAAATTCGCATACATCACTAGGATTAATTAATCTGTTTAAATCATTTAATCTTAACAATTTATTCTGTGAGCCCACTAGAATCACAGAAACTTCTGCCACTTGTCTTGACAATGTGTTCTGTTGCTGCGATGTACTTGAAAAGTCTATTATTACTGATTTGACTTCGGATCATTGTGGTCAGAAGGTAGTTCTTTTAAATGAAACAAAGGATATACCACATACCATAACTTGTAGGCCTATAACATTAAATCGTATAGCCCGATTCAAAGATAATGTAAATCAAAAAATTGTTTCTGTTAAAATGTTACAGGATGAACCAGATTGTCTTTACAGTGATCTCTTTAATTTTATAAAAAAGAATTTGATAAGGTTTTTAAACCCAGGACCTTTAAATTAAATAATAACATTAAGTTTAATGACTGGGCAACAGTAGGTATTTACAGAAGCAGAGCTAAGTTGTATGAGCTGTATGGCATGAAGAAATACAATCAAAATATTAGTTTTGTCGAGTATGTTAAAAAATATTCCAAAATTTTTAAGAAGGTTTGTGCTTCTGCTAAGTCCATATACTTAAGAAATAAAATTAGTCAATCAAACAATAAAGTTAAAACTACTTGGACCATTATCAACTCTGAAAGAGGAAAATCTCAAAACTGTAATAAGCGTATTGAGTTAAATATTAATAATAATATAATTTGTGAAGATAGTCAAATTGCACATGCCTTTAATTTATTTTTTACTAATATACCGGTAGATACGACTAGCTCTTTGAGTTCTTCACCAATAGATGCTGAATTATTATTGAAAGCCAATGTATCAGAGTGCTGTGAATTGTTCAGGTTTAGGCATATTACACCTTATGACGTAGTCAAAACATTTAAAAATCTGAAAGTTAAACGCACAGGTGACTTGTGGGATATATCCGTAACTGTTTTGCAGGGTATCATTGATAACATTGCTCCCCATTTAGCTTTTATTTTTAACAAATGCGTAGATTTTGGTCAATTTCCGAATTTAATGAAACATAGCAAAGTTATACCATTATTCAAAGCGGGAGATCCTAGTGATCCTACTAATTATAGGCCAGTTTCCATTTTGCCAGCCCTGAGCAAAGTATTTGAAAAGATAATTTTAACGCAATTAATTGCTCACTTTAATTTGAACAAACTCTTACATAATGAGCAGTATGGTTTTACAAAAGGTCGTTCAACCGTTGACGCTGGGGTAGCGCTTTTAAGAAATATTTTTAACGCTTGGGAGAAGTCACAGAATGTTATTGGAGTCTTCTGTGATTTATCTAAAGCATTCGATTGTGTTGATCACCGAACACTCATACGTAAACTTAATTATTATGGAGTCAAGGGTACAGCACTTGATCTGATGAAGTCGTATCTCGGGGAAAGAACTCAAAGTGTTGATGTCAATAGAGTTAAATCATCTGGTTCTCCTGTGCATATGGGTGTGCCGCAGGGCTCTATTCTAGGTCCTTTTCTATTTTTAATTTATATAAATGATCTTCCCTTTTATGTCAAAAATACCTGTGGAATTGTACTGTTTGCTGACGATACCTCACTGCTTTTTAGTGTTGATAGACTGAAATCCAATTATGACGATGTAAATGGTGCATTAGCTCAGGTATTAAATTGGTTTACTGTTAATAATTTAGTTTTAAATGCAAAGAAAACTAAATGTATTAAATTTGCACTACCCAATGTAAAAAAAATAGGATGTAACTTGGTGCTAAATAATGAGTCTCTCAATCTTGTTGAGTCAACAGTATTTTTAGGGATTACTTTAGACTCAAAATTTCAATGGGGCACCCAAATATCATGTCTCGCGGGGAAGCTTAGTTCGGCTGCTTATGCAGTTAGAAAAATTAGACAGCTAACAGATGTAGATACAGCTCGATTAGTTTATTTTAGCTATTTTCATAGTGTTATGTCCTATGGCATTTTGCTTTGGGGTAAGGCCGCTGATATAGAAGCTATTTTCATTTTGCAAAAAAGAGCGGTGCGAGCAATTTATAATTTGAGTTCTCGAGCTTCCCTCAGAGATAAGTTTAAACAAATTAATATCCTCACAGTAGCATCGCAGTACATTTATGCAAACATATTATTTGTACAACAAAATATAAGTCTTTTTGTAAAAACAAGTGACATGCACACTATTAATACTAGAAATAAGCATAAACTTGTAACCTCTGCTTATAGACTCCAAAAAGTGCAAGGTTCATTTTTGGGACTGTGTACACGCTTCTATAATAAGATCCCTCCTGCACTTTTAAATTTGCCATTACATAAATTTAAGGAACGTGTTAAGTCTATTTTAGTACAAAAGGCATACTATAACGTTAATGAATATTTAAATGACGACAATGCTTGGGTGTAGCGCTCGCTCTTGCAGGATAAATTTTATGTAATAGTCTTAAGTTTGTTTTGAAAAGAGTAATTGCTGAGTTTCTTGCCGGCTCTTCTCAGTAAAAGCAACCTTCCGAACCGTGCGTTAGAGTCTGACTATTCTTAAGTGCCTGTGAAGGCCTATTTGAATGAATAAATTATTTCATTTCATTTCATTTAACATTTTGACACGAGAATTTTATATATAAGACTACCTGTCCCGGCAGATCTTGTTCTGCCCTATTTCTCTAAAACAAAGTAACATTGATTTTTTTATGTTAATAGATGCCCCGACAGATTTCGTTCTGTCTAACGCGCCTTTGTTTTGTTTTGATTGACGTCTAATGTTTGACAGCTGGGGACAGAGTGGTTTGTATTGAAAAAATGGTAGTTTCGTAATTTGGCGAAAAGCAAGGTCTTACAGCACAAATAAAGGAAAAATTCCAAAAAGTTAAAAATTAAAGGTGTCCCCATACATACATAGTTGACTCCAATTAAGATAGGCCTCTGAGTTGTATGGGCGCTCATACAATTTAGAGGTCTAGCTTAATTGGCCCAACCTCAAATAAGGTAAATAAATAAAATAGGGGTTGATCGTAGAGGGTTGAAAATTTAGGGTTGTATGTATTTTTTAATGTATCATAAAAAAATAAAAACAAAAATAAATATTTAAAAAATAAAAATTAGGGGTGGACTACCCTTAATGTTTAGGGAGATGAAAAATAGATGTTGGCCGATTCTCAGATCTACCCAATATGCACACAAAATTTCATGAGAATCGGTCAAGCCGTTTCGGAGGAGTTTAACTACAAACACCGCGACACGAGAATTTTATATATTAGAAAATTTTATATATTAGACTAGCTGTCCCCCGCGGTTTCACTCGCGCAGCGGTTTAAAAAATAGATAGTAGCCGATTCTCAGACTTACTGAATATGCATAAAAAATTTCATAAGAATCGGTCGAGCCGTTTCGGAGGAGTTCAACCACGCACCCCGTGACACGGAGAATTTTATATATTAAGATTATAACAACTTTTGGTGCACTCGGGACCCATTCCCAAATAAAATTGGAACTGGGTGAATGAAAGTGGAATGGGTCCCGCCTGCTACCCAAATTAACTGGTCATTGGGTCCCACTGACATTAGCAATTCTAATACTGACTGATTTTTTTGTCACTGGTAATACTTGCAGGGATGGAAGTACTCATCATATGAACAACTTTTATTATGGGACTAACTGTGAAATCATGAAAAAATTATCAGCTGTCCCATAAAAAACTTCAATACCTACTCGACCAAAATGTATGAAGCAAACGTTTTATTTTACGCGATATTAGAGTTATCCCCATAGTAAAAGTTGTTCACATTGATGAGTTCTTCCACCCCTGCAAGTATTGCCAGTGATAAAAAAATCATCCTGTATAGAGGATCACCAATGTGACCGAACTTTTTACGCCTTTTTGAAGAACCCCGTGATGATTTCAATAATTACGACATTATTCAAAACTTCCTCACAATTATCTTCTACCTTCATCAAGGTCATATATGGAAGCAAAACGTAAAGAAAATAGCTGGTACATTCACAACTACGATAGTCAATGGTTATCAGAGCGTGTTCAATGCGCAGGCGCACAAGTTGGTGCAGAAACTAAAGGGTTATGTGGGAAGGGAGCCTTTTGACGTGATGCATGATCTCGCATATACTACGTTGGAGACAATCTGTCGTGAGTGTGTTGTATTTCTTCCTCTATTATTGTTCATACGTTCCGCTTAATGTCTTTATGCCACAACATGCCAAATTATTGTTTATAACATCTCAATGCATTTGGTTAATCGACAGGGTCATCAAGCTGCCAAGCTTAGGATATTCAATATCATCCCAAGACTAAATTTGTTTTCAGAGACAGCCCTTGGCGTACCCAAAATTTCAGAAAACATAGTAACGTCCCAATACTACCAGGCGTTCAACAGGACCCTGGAACTGTTCATCAGCCGAGGGTTGAACGTACTCCTGCACCCGGAGTTTATCTACCGTCTGACGCCGTCATACAGGGAGCTCAAGAAATGCATCGCTATTATACATAATGTGTCTGATACTGTGAGTTGAAGTTACCAGATCATCTCGCTGAGAAAATTACTAGGAAGAAATCATTCTCGAGTGGTGAACGCCGAGCTGGAAAGTCTCCCATCAGAACTGATAACATGATTATAAATATTTTTTTTTTTACAATGTTTCCTATGTCATTTAAAATTGTAATAAAAATATACATATATATACTTAGTACGTTTAAAAATTGAAGATTTACATCAGCACAATAATCGTTTTCCTGTATCCAGGGTCAAAAGCTGGATAGGTATATTCCTACTTTAATATTGATATTTAGAAAAAAAAAATGTCAATCATCTTAAAAGACAAAATAAAAACCATTATCATTAAGGGATGTATAGTGTGGAATGACTTAAATAATCCCTCATAGGTTTTCAGTATGAGCAGTCTTAACCATTAAAGGCTCATGTTATTCATGTAGGTAACTTGATACATACATGGCGTTTAGCAGAATAACAACTACTTACCTAAGTAGGTACACAATTTATGTGTCTAATTTATATTTAACATGATAAATAAATTAACATACTCTTTTAGATAATACAGAAAAGAAAACTTGAAAGAAAGGCAATAAAAAAGAACGAAACATTTAATGTGGACGTAACCGCAGAGGCGGGTAAGTAGCGGTAGCCACTACAGTACATTTGACTTTCATGTTAAACTAGGACCAATTAATGACTTTGACTTTGATTATTATGACTTTAATGATATTGTTGATGATGAAGATTACAATGATGATGGCACTGACAACGTTAAAATTAACTCATCATTATTTCCACACGAACAGAAAACGAAGAACAGTTCAAAGCGTTCTTGGACATCTTGATGGATCTCAGCGAGTCAGACCCCAGCCTCACGGAGAAGCAGATCAAGTCTGAAGTGGATACCATCATAGTGGGGGGACAGGAGACGGTGGCTTCTACATTATTCTATACGCTATTGATGATTGGATGCAAGCCTCAAGTACAGGACAAGCTGTTTGCCGAGTGAGTTAGCTAACTATCGCAAAAAGAAGTAAATAATTATAATGAAATTATACGAAACTTTAGATATAAGGCGATTATTAAATCGATGATAGCTCAGTGGTAGTAACGCTGGATTCCGCAGCGATGGTCGGGGGCTCGAATCCTTCTTCGGTGAAGGAAAACATCGTGAGGAAACCATAGCACGGTGGTAGGGTTATTTGTAGTACCGGCTTGGCTGGTTACCACCTTCAAAAATGTTTTATACCTCATCTGTGTTTTAGGTTGAACAGTATATTTGCTGGGAGCACCAGACCCGTAACGAAGGAAGACCTCTCCCAGATGAAATATTTAGAGGCCATCATCAACGAAACCCTAAGGATGTTCCCTCCGCTGCCAGTGGTCATGCGCTATGCAGGCAAAGATTTGCAGCTTAGTGAGTGTGACAGAGATTTGATTAGGTTTTATTGCTTTTAAATTTTACCAGGTAATATAAAATCAGTGAACAACCCTGAAAAAAAGGTAAAGGTCATCGGAAAACGCTGGATGCAGGCCGCCTAAGACTATTGGAGATTCTTAGGGGAGGCCTATGTCCAGTAGTGGACGTCTTGCGGCGGAGATAATGATGGTGATGATGAACAGCCTTGAATTGTTAGTTTGAAAGAATCGGCTCGGTCTAATTTTTTTTTAATTAAAGGATGACTTGTGTTTTACCACAATCTTCTTACTACGTAGTTTCGTTAGTGATGTTGCGACCGAAAGTCTAAGCACAAACAACTCTAGGCTTTTCTTCTAAGTAAACTGCTCTCATGTGCAATTGCTGGAACACACCGATAGCTTTGGGGACTGATTCTCAACTTAAGGATGGTAACTAGCTAGGCGCGTATCATAAAGTACCCGACAACTTTGCTATGGTTTCCATATTATTTGCTTCACCGAAAACTCAAGCTGATTGTAGGGTTCGAGTCCACTTCGTAGCACTGAAATTATACGAACATCTATATTGTCGTTTTAGAATCCTGCATAGTCCCCAAAGGTACAGCATGTGGTATAAACGCGTGGGGCGCGGGGCGGTCCCTCAGGGAGTGGGGCGCCGACGGGCTGACGTTCCGGCCGGAGCGCTGGCTGGGCGCGCAGCCGCCCGGGAGCCCCGCGGCCTTCCTCGCGTTCAGCTACGGCAGGAGGGCTTGTATAGGTATGTTGGAGTTCTTAACTTTGAACAATAGGATTTGCCTTGAAATGTCATATTTATAGAAATATATCGGGTCTTACTCTCACAGATTAATGTCAAAATATTATTTTGACCAATCGCGACGTTTCGATCAAGTTGAACTGATCGTGGTCACAAGTATAGTACCTTTATTTGTGTTACAAGAGTATAATATCAAAAATCAAAATTCCATTTTTTTTAAATCATGTCCTCAGCTCAATTTTCCTTATAATAATATTCATATTAAAAGTTATTAACTAGACCCATATATTTCCCACAGGTAAACGGTACGCTATAGCATTATTGAAGACGATACTGGCATACTGCGTCAGGGAATTGGAGTTTGTTTCAGAAGCCGATAAGTTGCAGTTCAAGTTGGACGTCGCCCTCAGGCCGACCTCTGGACATTTAATGCAAATACATTTGAGACAAAAGCACAATTTAAAATAAAAGAATTACCTAGATTATACCACGCAAATACCCTATTTTATTTTACGTTTAACTTTAGTGTGCATCCAAACTCACCCTGTATTTATAATTTTTTTTTTTTAAACCTTTAGATTTTTTTAAACCTAAACTAGCTAGGAGTAATCTAGGACAAAACAACAATAAATAGACTGCAAAAGCAATATAACAACACAGTTATAAACAGTTCATCATTGGATATTTTTCATGACAGTTACTCTGTATTTAAAAACAAAGTTTGTACCACATTTTGAAGGATATATTATATACCTATGCATTTTTATTATCTTTTATTGTTCTCCGTCTTCAATGATTTTTATTCTTCAATATATATATTTCTCCTACTATTATGAACAATGTTAGCTTTAGTAATACTTATACATAAGTTTAGACGATCTTTTAATGCATGCAGTGGCAACCTGTAATTAAGGCAACGCTCAGATTTTATTTTTGTATTGTGTAACCATGCGTGTATTAGTGTATGTTTTGTTGGTTGTCCAAATAAAATAAAATAAATTTAAAAACAAAGAAAGAAATGGGAGCGATGTCAAACTGGGGATGAAGCACGCTTACTAAGAAAAGTATATTCACTTTCAGCTAGTAACTTGCTTGAAGCTTTTGTAGGTTCTAGAAAGCAAGTCAGGAAGGCAGATGAAAGGAGACCGTGTAATTAGTTGTATTACAAGATAGTGGTGGAATTGTAGACGAATATTACAACTGATAATTATATTATTTTATACTTAATATTTAAATCATATGTGAAATTTTATACAAATCTATGTACCCATTGTGGCCTAATTGTTTAATGAGTACAGGGGGCGTATTATGAACTCTTATTTCCAGGCAGTTTACGCCGTGAATTGAACTGCCTGGCAAATTCGTATTATGAACACAATTTCCAGCCAGTCAGCGGTCACGTGAAACCGACTTCTGCCCGAACTTTGGCTGACTGGCTGGCGTTTAGACGTATTATGAACGCTTATTTGACGTTTAGTAACCTGTTTTAGCTGTCAAAAAGTGTCAAATAAAACGATTCAATAAAAGCGGCTTCATTGTTACTTAAACTGAATTGTTTGACGTTTAATTCGGATTTTAGTTGTAATATTAAAGTAATACGAACCATGAGTGACGAATTGGAATTATTTGAGTTTCTGGAGAGCGACGAAGATGATCAAAGAAGTAATCAAACACATAAAACAGAAAACTAAGACATTTTTTTTTTAAATTTTATTATTTAATTTTATACATATAATAGTCTTATTTTCTTAATTTAACATCCCCATTCATATAATTTGATGCTTTAAGTAAATGTATTAAAACATTTAATTAAAAACATAATATATAGGTACATATACACTTACACTAGACCATTGCTTCCAACTCTTCACTGCACTTTGCCCTTGCGAATTCGAGGATGCAGCGACACTTTCCCACATACGCCTCGAATACTCACGTGCTTGAGTGGCTTTATTGTATCCCATTGCAAGTTCCCTATGGGTATTTAGAAACTCCCACATCGCCTCCAATTGACTGAAAGTCACTCGCCGACGATGATTGGAAGTATCACTCTCCGAACTATTTAAATTGGAATAGAAAGTAAATATGAATTTCAAGAAATTCAATATACGGACTTTTTGGCGGGAATTTGCGAAGTGACGTTGCGTTTTCGTTTTATTTTCATGAAATCGGTGTATTTTGAGTTTTATTGAATGATATTGGTGGCGTTTTGTCAAATAAAGATCAATACAAGTGCACGAGTGAAGTGAAATTAAATGAATGCGTGTATCGTGACTTTTCATGTTGTCTCAAATAGCCCACGAAAAGTTTTAGTAAAACAGCCACCAATTTACTAAAACCTGACTGACTTAACTTGACTATATGTATACTAGATTTGTTTGGCTTTGGCCTATGCTATATTTGGATACCAGACATAATTATTGATTTAAAACAAAGAAGAAATACTATACATGATTAGGCTGTATGGGCTAGAACCCTTTGCTTTCCCGAAATAAGGGAAAATACAAAAAAATATATATATACACTTGCTGCAGTTTCCAATTCTTGAATCTCCATTACAAAATTGCAATAATCAGGCAATGTGTTGGATTTAGTTTTTTTAAATTTAATTGCGCTTGTATAGTAATAATGAAGGTAGGTACACTTGTATGATTGTAATTTTCCTACCCTCTTTTTTTCCAATCCTGCGTGCGATATGTGTCAAAATACATCAATACGTCACTTACCGAAGAACTTTGAAAGGCTGAGGTCTGTGTCGCGCGTGCACCCGCCTGATTTATCAGAAATCCTTTTAAATATTAATCATCCGTCGTAGGAAAACCGTGAAAAAGGACTATTTGTGTGTGTTCTATATAGACAATTGTAGTGTGCTTTTATTTTTAAGTTTTGAAGGAAAACGTGGATCCACGGAAGACGCGAAAGGACATTACCTACACCGTGAGTATCGCATGCTTTCTTTCCCTTTATGGCTACACTTCTTTATTCAAATAGCCCACGAAAAGTTTTAGTAAAACAGCCACCAATTTACTAAAACCTGACTGACTTAACTTGACTATATGTATACTAGATTTGTTTGGCTTTGGCCTATGCTATATTTGGATACCAGACATAATTATTGATTTAAAACAAAGAAGAAATACTATACATGATTAGGCTGTATGGGCTAGAACCCTTTGCTTTCCCGAAATAAGGGAAAATACAAAAAAATATATATATATACACTTGCTGCAGTTTCCAATTCTTGAATCTCCATTACAAAATTGCAATAATCAGGCAATGTGTTGGATTTAGTTTTTTTAAATTTAATTGCGCTTGTATAGTAATAATGAAGGTAGGTACACTTGTATGATTGTAATTTTCCTACCCTCTTTTTTTCCAATCCTGCGTGCGATATGTGTCAAAATACATCAATACGTCACTTACCGAAGAACTTTGAAAGGCTGAGGTCTGTGTCGCGCGTGCACCCGCCTGATTTATCAGAAATCCTTTTAAATATTAATCATCCGTCGTAGGAAAACCGTGAAAAAGGACTATTTGTGTGTGTTCTATATAGACAATTGTAGTGTGCTTTTATTTTTAAGTTTTGAAGGAAAACGTGGATCCACGGAAGACGCGAAAGGACATTACCTACACCGTGAGTATCGCATGCTTTCTTTCCCTTTATGGCTACACTTCTTTCGAAAACCTTTTTCAAAATCGTAGACATATTATCCCGTGTCTTACCTTCGTACAAGTGTTTATTTTGATAGCAAAATAGTTTATCATATCCAGTTTTTAATTAAATAGTATCAGCCCAAAAAATACGGTCCACTTTCCGCATCCAACCAAATGGTATAAAATTCAAAAGTCACGGGAAAAAAATACTTGAATCAATCATACCTCGTATATAATAGAAAGAGATAGACAGAGAGAGATAAAATCGCATGGAGGAGTCGTAACTGGTAGCGTAACGCTTTTTCCTTACATGCCCATTTCTACGAGTCAACTTCAACCGCAAGTCACGTAAAGAATTTTCCGAAAAATATTTACAAGCAAAAGCGAGCAAGGAGCATGTTAAACTTGATTATAGAATAAATATAACATACGTTTCTTGTATCGAGTATCAATTTTTTTTTTTTTTTTTGTGCTGCAGACCGAACTTGCGTAGAGTACCCAACATAATCTTTTATTTACTATCAACTCAAATTAACAACCACTTTGAAAGTTAACTTTACTTTGCAAGTAAACACTTGATTGAACAATTTAATTATTAGGAGATAGGGTAGTTTGCTACTTAATAGCTTAATTGTTTTGAAGTGGGTCGATTACTTAGGCTCTATCTACAATGTTATGCAATAACGCATCCATTCTATATTTAATTTTATAAATGCGACAGCAACTCTGTCTGTTACCTTCTCACGCCCCGATCGAGATGAAATTTGGTACACAAATAGCCTATGATATAGACTACTTTTTTCTTGGGAATGCGGGTGGAACAATGAAAAATTGTCACAATAGGGTATTACACCCATTTTTGAAAAGTGTCTCAATTCGTTCCTTAGGTGCTAACAAGCCACCAAAAAAACATATTTTTTTTATTCAATCGATAAGTGCCATTAAAATGCATTTAAATTTTACATTTTCAATTTTCGCGCGTAGTTCCATGAAAACGCTGGACGCCATGTTACTCTACGGTCATGACGGTATTTGGTCTCTTGTAAGTAAATAAATGCGCTGATATTAAGTCTCAATTGGCCTTATAAATTTTATAAATTAAAAATGAGCTATTATCCTTTTTATTAGTGTTCTGTTCCTGAATGCATGAATACTAGTGTAAAAATAATAATAATAATAATACTTCAGTTGACACTTTTTAGTTTACATACAGACAGCACCGTATGACGTCATTATAACGGCAGTTACTGTTTCGCTTGTTTAGAAACAGATAAAAAAAACTGAAAACTTTAAAATTAATTAAGTTATTTTATGAACTACAACTAACATTTTCCGACTGCTTATTGCCTAAGCTAAGTATCTAGATTGTACATTATTAGATTTTTTCTCATATAGAGTAAAATACCCTATTCTGACGACGCCAATTAATTTGGTTAGATGATGTTGTAAATGTTAAGGTGAGTTTGTTTGTTTGTTAATTCTTGCAGCCTCAACGGCACAACCGTGATGAACTTTGGCACGTAGATAGCTTATGGTATGGAGAGAAACATTAACCTTCATTTTATCACGGGAACGCCGGTTACCTAGACCACTATCTATTCTGCGTTTGCAAACTAGTCTCTACTAATATTTAAATAAGGGGCCATCCATAAATTACGTCACACAAATAGGGAGGGCAAATCATCTCCCCTCCCACGTCCTTGTCACAGTGGTCACATTTTTGAGACTCCCCACTCACTAGTGTGACGTCACATAATTTTTGCAATTTTACATCTATAAATTACAACAGCAGTTCCAAAATTAGTTTTATGTCCATTTTTTTTTTTTATAGAATTTGTATCAAACAAACTTATGTTTATGCAGATAGTCAGAAATATTTTTAAGTTTTTCGTTAAAGTTCAAATTTCGCGTAATTATTACATAGATCAAAATCTAATATATTTTTAAATGTGACGTCACGAAACTTAGGACCCCTCCCACCCTTGTCACACAATGTCACATCTCGTCGACCCCCTCCCCCATTTACGTGTGACGTAATTTATGGATGGCCCCTAAGATACCTTAATAACATTATTTAGAATTGTGACCAATAACCTATAATTTAAAGCTACATAATTTAATAAATAATTAATTCGTTAATTGTGCTCACACTGCAACGAAGTTGTAGGATATAGGTAGGTACTCGATACTATATGTGTGTTGTTCCTAGTAAAACACGATACGATGACGTTAGAAGGTATTTATAAATGACCCCAACAAGCATTGTCATTATTTAAATAGATTAAAAAAATATGTGGTAATAAGTGTATTGTGATTTTGTTACAAATAATGTTTCAAAATGACGTCGGTAACATCTAGAAGTCAGGCCTCTAGTTCTTTTTTTTCATATTTGAGTGAGATAACCTAAGCATGGTGGTACATTTACCCGTCTGACTGGCTATCTCATGTTGAAAACCTGTTGCCAAGGACATAACAGTGTGTCTCAGTAGCTGCACTTGAGTCATTTCCCTTCTATGCTTTGTGGCTTACCACCTACGCCCACATAGCTCATCATGATGAGATTGTGGTCAAACAACCCTATCAAAAAAGAAGTAATTAAAATAAATAGTGATAGACATAGAAAGAAAAGCGTATTTCAAAATAAGACATTTATTTCTTATTCTTTATATCAAGTATCGTAAATCTATTACAACTTTATTTACTTCATGATTGATCTCAAAGTAGTGTACGCAGAATAAATCAACTTTATAACCGACATCAAGCAAGTAAAACTCAACATGGTCATGCCTCCTGCAGTCAACTTCATAGTCTTCTGCGAGCTCTGCAGCATCAGTAACACTATCTTTCTATTATTCTTATCAAAGTTCTCCCATTTACAATCATACACCGCCCTTTCAAATGTCTCGCTTGCATCCATCAGCTTTTGTCCCGTAAGACAATCCATTCCAACCTGGATGATTGCAAATGGCATTTGCAGATAAGTATTTTCTAAGCCACCAAGCAGTTCAGCTATTAAACCGACTATAAGAACACAGAATTCGCCAGCTATAGCCTCCCTAAATACATTTTCTATTTGACCCAATAGCCTAATGTTGATTGCGTGACTTTTGATGATATCTTTTAAACGTTGATTCACATAATCATTGAGCATTTTATTTTGCGATTCATCGATAAAATTTTCACCATTCTTATTTATAGTTCTTGATTCTAGATTATATCCCAAAGAATTTTCTTCAGCGTCTTCCCATAGATGTATAAGTTCTTCACTTAATGCCAGCATTTGAGCTTCAGTGTATCCTGTGATGACCATCAGGAGTGCCGTGATGTTTGCTGGAATGTAGCACGTGAAGCTAATGCCTATTGCCATCAGCAAAAATGCTATTTGGTAGTTGGGCGACTCATAGATCGGTTCAAAACCTACAGCAAAAGTAGAAGGTATGAGTAACAAATTGTGGTATGGTACCAGTTAGTACAACAATATAAAACCAACCATAAATAATTAACATATCCTCCATAAAATGTCGTCCAGGCATTACAATCGGCTTAATAATGTATATCGAACCGTTTACGATGATCACTATCCAGAACAACATGGCTCGTTTTTTTACGGTTCTCATAGTCTTTAGTAGGTTCTTGGCAAACCGGCTCCCAGGCACCACCAGAGCATCACAAACTAGGTACTCTTCTACCATTAGTCTCACTTTGTTACTGTTAGAAATTGGTCATTTTCATTAGTTAGTTCTTTTAGCAGGTTTTAAAGAATAGAAAAGTCTGGAAAAACTGTTATTTTTGTTGTTAGAAAAAGTCTGTGCCCCAATACTGAATATATTCAAGCTGATAATGGTAATGATGTTCTTAAAAATTATGAATTCAGTGTTAATTGTAGTAATCGAGTTTGCATATATTTATTAAGCAATGTATTTGTTTATGATGTTGTGTTTGTTTATTTATTTATATTAAATTAGTTATTAACTTACATGTAAAGGGATATATAGAACAGCTTCACCGTACCGATCTCACTGACAATCCCAAGTGAGAACACAATCAAAGCTGCCAGCAAGTCACCGGTCTCTGGACAGCGCCAGAACACGAACCAGATCATAGAAACAAGGTACACGTAGAAGTAACAAGCTGCTCCAACTGCTGTTAGTATGTAAAAGAATATTGGGATACCTAAAAATATCAAAGACATAAATCTTACTTCTTTAGCAGAGGAATATCAAAGATCATTCAATCACATCCTAGTCAATAATAATACATAAATATACTTAGATAGACCATTCGATTGGTATTGGTGATGGAATTTCCATTCTCATAATGTTACAGTATCAGTATTGACTCAGTTGAAGACATAATATCATATAATTATGGAATATTTACAGATCGAAGCCGGGAGATGGCAAATGTTATATGCAGTTCATGTTGGCTGAAACCTCACAGTAAAGAAAGAAAAAGAAATAGTTTCGGTTTATTTCATGGGAGCTTTAGATAACTATAAATGTTAAAAAACATTGATAATTTTACAACGTCACAGGCATTTTATTTAAATTAAAAACTGTAAAATAATTTGCTGCGCACTCAATGATTGATTTACTATGAAACGTTGCTTATTGTCAACGCTAAATAATTATAAATGACGTGAAAGGAGTAAAATACGCAAAGAGGATAGAAAGAGAGAGACAAGAGTAAAATCGTGAAATATTTCACTGCGTAGCGCTTTAATCAAAAAAATTATATTTGCGATGCCAACTTGTTGCATGTATTTCTAACGATTTTTCTGGCTTGATGTTGGAATTGAAACAATAATGTAGTTAACATACGTTTCTTGTATCGAGTATCAATGTTGAGGGTGAGTGCTCTCAGCAGGAACGACACGTTCCACAGCATCGTCGGCAGGTCGCAGTGCTGCAGACCGAACTTGCGTAGAGTACCCCACATTTTGCTCTATATTAACATTTTTAAATGAAAAGTTAGAAGCGTTCAAAAATCAAAACCAAGGTTGTCTATATATCATGGATCAACGGAGCAACGGATCCACGTGAATTTTAGCAGAGAAATAGTTTATAGATCGGAGAGTAGGACAGGCTACATTTTATACCGGGAGCACGGATGATACCGCAGGGTTTCGACGTTCATAAGTGCCTAAACTGTATGGCTTTGAGTTTGGGCGGAAGCTTGTAATAAATATTGACGTTGTTAGTTTGATTAGCAAAAATCCTTGACTTCTACGAGGCACCGGATCACCGGACCGCTTCCATGGAAATAACTTATAATCCTATTCATAATTATTTGAAATATTGTAATCCTAACCAAATGTAGTAAGGGTTTTAGAAAATATCATTGATTAAATACTGAACATTCTTAATTAAAAAAGTTTTTCGATTTTAGTTTGTTACTCTCTATTCAAGGCGAAAATCTCATTTTTTTTTTAATTTTTTCAGTTTACAAACAAGATCACACAGGGGTGTTGTTACCTTTTCCAATAGCTTCAACGGAATGGAATGAATGAAACTATAAATTGTTTATATCAACACCATTTTTTTTATGTGTATCTAATTTTGTAATTATGACAGAAAGACTTAACAAGCAGTTGATTCTTGACATGAAAAAAATAGTCAAGGCAGAGTCAAGCTTGAATATTTTAGTGTTACGTACCTACATGATGATAAGTGATAAAGAAGGAAAGTAATAAATAAAGGAGTAAGTTACACTTTGTCATTGTATAAAATTTTGATATGTTTAGATATTTACACTTAAATATTACAACATGTTTTTGGTATAAAATGATGATTGCAACATTTTTTGTATTATTGATCGTTTCCTGGTACTTTCTTGACAGAGTAGTATAATGAAATTCTTTTCGATATATCATTAAATCATAATGCCTTGCCCATTAGCAGGAAGGAATTTGAGGAAATTTTCTATAAATTATAGGTTGTATTTTGTACTATTGTTGTAAATAAATATTTCTTTTAACGGATCTCTAAAAGCTGCTTTACAATACAGCATAATGTAATTGCATACATAGGCGATAATTATATGACATCAGTTTTTTTTATCGTACCGTTTGTTTGACCTTTCAGGGTGTTTTATATTTCATCATGTTTCCATTCCACCCCTCTATACTTACAGGCAACCTGTGTGTTGACACATTTTCCCTAGGCTAGTATGTTAATTAGTAGTCTTTTATAATACTTTTGTTATTTATTTGGATGAGAAATGGTATTGCTAATATCCATAGGCAACGTTATCTACCCACCATAAGGTGAACTCTCGACCGTTACACCCTTTCGCGGACAAATCAGCGAGCGTTGAGAGCTCTCAACTGTGTTCTCCTTCCCCTTGCTAATATTTCATAAGCGACTGTGGCGTCTATTTTTGATATACAGTGTGGTTTTACAGTAACTGGCGCACATGGCCTTTTGGAATAATAGTGTTATGCCAACGTGTCACCGTTACATGCCTATTTTAAAGAACACTAAGTCGTAGCGCTGTGGGAAAACCGTAATAGGGTTTCATTCTACATCATAATTTTTATATAGCAATAGGAATTTTCAAACTTAACCTATAGTTGAAAAATGATCTACGTAGAAGCATGTTGGCAAGGATGTCTGAACAATAGTTTATAAATAAAAAAAAACCGACTTCAAAAACTGAAAAGCATAAAATAAATATTGCCTTTCTACATCATTTTGAAGTCGGTGCCAAGTACAACATAAAAATTACTTGGTCTTCAGGTTACTTTCTTGAACTGTTTTGTTTCAGTGAGTTTTCTTTAAAGTCTATAAACACATACTAAATTTAGTTAGGTTGTCATAATATTGTTGTCTTTAGGTTAATTTATTTTTGATAATATTTTGTTGTTGTTGTTTTGTGTTTTGTGTTATCCTTAGTAATTTTAATATTTTACTTGGCACCGACTTCAAAATGATGTAGAAAGGCAATATTTATTTTATGCTTTTCAGTTATTGAAGTCGGTTTTTTTTATTTATAAATTATATTTATTTAACACTTTTAAGTTACGAATATGGAATAGAGCTTTTCGAATGCGGAAACGACGGCTAGATGAAACGGAATAAAACAGAACCGTATAGAAACAGAAATATTGAAAAAATATGAATGAAAGTCCGTAAGAGTTGGGCCGTCACGGTGCACAAGTTACAAGGCACTACACTTGATGAAGCTGTTATAGATCTTGGAAATAAAAAAACCCTATAGGCCTAAACCCTAAATGTGTATGTATTTAGCTGTCAGTCGTATAAAAACCTTTGAAAGAATAGCACTGTCTAATTTAGAATCAAATAAATTATTGAGTAGGCCACACAGGTTCTTTCGTCAAAAATGTTCAACTTTATGCCATGACATAATATCCATTGGTACTAAATTTACACGTTCGAGCTGTTTGTCATTAAGGAGTTCCGTTGTATGCATTCCTAGTCCAAGTCCAGTCCAGTCCAACACGTCCTTGATCATAGTTAGGTACCTCCTCGTAATGGAATTGTCGTAAACCTAACTATACCTCAATCACTACACAATTCCTATCTGGTATATCTTCGGAGTCCACTGTCCAATACCAATGAAAATTAAATGGTACCATTTTGACGCTATACTAAATCCAATGCAAAAGAATTTATTAAAATCGGTTCGTAAACAAAGAAGTTATCCCCAGAAATAGGTAGGATCATTGAGAAGTTCCGGTGGTCGTCTATGGTCTTCTTCATCAGTTTCACATCACCAAATGATACTTTCTGAATGCAAATGCTTGATTTGTTACCGAAAATTCCAAAATCGCTAAGTATATGCCTATAATATTTGAGGAGTTCCCTCAATTCCTCAGGATTCCATCGTCAGAACTGAATTTTGATAAAAATGGGACCAATCTGGAGGTACCTGAATATACCCTTTCAAATAAAAAAATAATTTTTCAAATCGGTTCATAAATGACGGAGTAATGAATGAGTAAAAAAAAATACAACCAAATTGAGAACCTCCTCCTTTTTTTAAAGTCGGTTAAAAACATGATATTCAGGATAAATACTAAATACATTTTGTTTGCTTTCATATGTTTTATTACCACGACATTAGAGGTAGCAATTTACAGCTTCATTAAGTAGTCCAAGAAAATACATTTTAGTTTTACATAATATTCGATAATTTAATATTTCTAAGAAAACATATTACTTCATTGTTGTTCTCAAAGTTGTATACGCAGAATAAATTAATTTCATGACTGACATAAAGCATGAGAAACTCAACATAGTAATGCCTCCCGCTGACAACTTCATAGTCTTTTGTGAACTCTGCAACATTAGAAGCACTATCTTTTTGTTATTCTTATCATAGTTCTCCCATTTACAATCGTACACGGCCCTTTCAAATGTCTCGCTTGCATCCATCACTTTTTGCCCTGTAAGACAATCCATTCCAACCTGGATTATTGCAAATGGCATCTGTAAAAAAGTATTTTCTAACCCACCGAGCAGTTCAGAGATTAATGTCACTATTAGTAGTCCAAGTTCCATAATTACTGCACCTCTAAATATATTTTCTACTTGACCCAATAAGTTAATATTCGTTGCATGAGTTTTTATGATATCTTTTAATCGTTCATTGATGTATTTATTGAGGCTTTCTTTCTTCGCTTTATCATTATCTACAAAAGCCTTAAAACTCAAATGTTGATCACGAGAATTATTATTGCTTTGATAATTTTCCTCTGCATCATCCCACAGATGTGTAAGTTCTTCGCTTAAAGCTAGCATCTGTGCTTCAGTATATCCTATGATGACCATTAGGAATGCTGTGATGTTTGCTGGAGGATAACAAATGCAGCAAACTCCAGCTGCACTCAGCAAATAAGCTATATAATAGTTCGGTGTTTGGAACATTGGCTCGAGACCTATAGGAAAAGTTACACGATTATATTTTAGTGTGATCAAAAACCCAGAAAGATCTGCTATCAATATTATTTAGATTTTTATACATCATCAATTGTAGAATAAAACCGTATCGCATTACGGTTAGAGTGCACCAGGATTTGCGGAGAAAATTAATTTGCAAAGAAATCAGTCCAACATTTGAGGCAAATAAGACCACGAATATGAAGCGTGGAGTTTCCCTGTGTTTTTCTACATGCATTATTCATACAGATTAGTTTGAAATAACTAGCTATATTCTAAATAACAGTTTTTTTTCCCGATTTCAGATTTGGTCAAATAGAAAGTTGTTTGTGTTAATGAGTACTTTCCCCTCCAAAAGTTTATCTAGTTAATAAAAAATAACCCATGAACTATTTCTCATATTTACCATAAATAACATACAAATCCTCCGTCAAATGCCGTCCAGGAACAAAAAGAGGGACAAAGATATAGAGCAAGCCGTTACAGATAATCACTGTCCAGAACAGCATTGCTCGTTTCTTCACAGCCCTCAAAGTTTTCAGCAGGTTGTTAGAGAACCGAGTGTTGGGTACTACGAGAGAATCGCACGCTAGGTACCTTTCAACCAGGAGTCTAACTTCTTTACTGTGGATCATTATTTTTAAGGTAAATAAAATAAGAACAAAAGGTACACGCCATAAGTTGGCAATGGTTACCTTCCAAATGCTAGAAGCCTGATCAAAGTAAATCTCTTGTTAAAAGTATAACCGTCACTGTCGATGACGTAACGAATACGAATAATGATAAAAACGGCAATAGTTTTGATCATAGATACTTTGATTGGGCGTTCAGAAGCTGGCGGTTAGTATCTTAGAAATATTAAATTATGTGATCTTATTAAAATTAATAAATTAGGATTTGAAAAAAAAATGTGCTCAATAAAACAAATAGATAATTATGATAGTACTTAATATCTATCTTCTGATTACAAACTAAGCAGTGCTTGTACTATGGAAACCTGATAACTGCTATAGTACATGTAAATAAATAACAACCAGACTCAGAAACAGACATGTTCATGTACACAAATATTTACCCACTGTGGCGTGCTATAATCTCCACGCCAACTAGGCCGTCGCATAAACTTACCCATAAACGATCATATAGAAAAGTTTAACTATGCCAATTTCACTTGAAACTCCAAGGGAGAGAACAACCATTGCAGCTACCATATCACCAGTCTTCGGACAACGCCAGAACACGAACCAGAACATAGATAAGACGTACACGTGGAAAAACGAAATTGCAATCACCGCTGCCAGTATGTACAAGAATATTGGAATACCTGAAAGAATTGATTAGCTATGACTTTCATGAGTCGATGATGACTTTGAGTTTTAAAGGAAAGAACATACGTTTCTTGTTGCGTGTGTCAATGTAGAGGATGAGAGGCTTCAGCAAGAACGCCAGGTTCCAGATCATCGTCGGCAGGTCGCAGTATTGCACGCCGAACTTGTGCAGTTTTTCCCACATTAGGATTTGTTTTTTTTTTACAAGAATTTACAGTTGACGTCAAAACTAACACAATTTTACTGAGTACTAAGCCGGAAGAAGTTTAGTTTAGCAAAAATTTCCGTCTTGATGCATTAAAAGTTTGTTTTATGTACTGGCTTAGCTTTAATTATAAGCGATTAATAAATAGGGTGGCGACTTAATTGCTCAATAATTTTTAGAGATGGGTCGACTATCTTAATATGCATATGTGAATAAAACTGATGGAAAATTTATCAGATGAATGATTTATCCAAAAAATTACGTAAACATGCTTTGACTAATTCAAGAGTCAGTGCTGTAAAGACCATATACCTATTTCTAAATTCTCCAATAAAAAATAAATGTTGCTAAAAAGGTTTTTTTTTTAATGTTTTAGTTACGAATTTATTTTTAATGGTCACTTATTTTTGTAAATCTTTACATAACGTATTATAAATACATATAAATCCTTTTATACAAACTAAAGTTGAGGTACGAATAAGTGGAGCCACTTCACTAGCACCTCTAATAATAAAGAACTGTGAACAATAACTCACTGTTGGTAGATAATTACGGAAACACCAATGAATTAATAATTATTTTATCGTTTGTTGCAACACTGCAATTATCGAGCCTTTAGAGTTCATCATGCATGATATATTACTATTACCCACATGTAGGTATATTCCTAGTAAAGCAATAAAACGAAGACGCTTATACGGAATTTGTAAATGACGTTGGGATTTGTAAACTATTAAAATCTGGCAGCATCTGCCCTGCAGTTTCAGCCGCGCCAAATAGTTTTAATATTTCCCTGGAATGTGGTATAATTTATGTTTCTATCTTTTTTTTTTTATCAAATGCCATATTTGTTTTGTTTCTATCTAACTATGCGAAAATATATAACGTGTTCCTTTTGATACCCCATAACTATAGGGGTTTAATGAGACCATGTCAAAGAATCAACTAGCATAATTAATTATATTTTTCGTTTTAATTTTTCATACAAAATAATTCGACAATGTCACGATTATGTATTTAAAAGCACCCTACGTCACATTTTCTTAGCTTTAAATATGAATGACTAGCTTCCGCCCCGCGGTTCTCACGCGTTCTCGAGGAATCTTGTTTTCCCAGGATAAAAAGCCTGTAAAGCAAGTAGCCTATGTGCTATTCCAGACTACAATTTATCTCTGTGCCAAATTTCATCCAGATCCGTTCAGTCGTTCTGGCGTGATTGAGTAACAAACATCCATACATACAAACTTTCGCGTTTATAATATTAGTAAGGATATATTATAGTGTGTCAGATCACCGGTGTCCGACCCGTTAAGGCGAAGCAATATGATTGATTTTATCGACAAATCCACGACAATAAGGCATCTTGCCCCTACTGTTTTGAAATGGCCATTTTTATTTTCTTTTAAACTGAGTGTGTATGGCTTCATTTATTTTGCAATATCTACCGATATAGACACTTCTTGATACATCAAATTTTAAAGAAACTCCAAAAACAAAAATCAAACCGATGTCAAAATGGGTTTCCTTTGCACCAACACACATTTTTTCTAAAGGTATAATTTTTTACAAAATCAATCTAATTAACGTGTTTAATTTATTACTGTACTCAATGTAGTATACGCAGAATATGTGGATTTTGTTATTGACATTAAACATGTAAAACTCAACATTGCAATGCCCCCCGCTGACAACTTCATAGTCTTTTGTGAACTCTGCAACATTTGAAGTACAATCTTTCTGTTATTATTATCAAAGTTCTCCCATTTACAATCGTACACCGCCCTTTCAAATGTCTCGCTTGCATCCATTACCTTTTGGCCCGTAAGACAATCCATTCCAACCTGGATCATATCAAAAGGCAACTGAAGATAAGTTTTTTCTAAGCCGCCAAGAAGTTCAGCAATCAATCCTACTGTTAGTAGCCCAAGCTCTATAGCTAAAGCACTTCCAAATAAATTTTCTATTTGACATAATAAATTTACATTAATTGCATGAATCTTTATGATATCTTTTAATCGTAAGTAAATATGTTTATTGATAGTTATTTTCATTTCTTCAACAATCATTAGATCTTGTTTATAAAAAACTTTGGTAAATGTTTTTATTTTGTTGTTTTGATAATTTTCTTCAGCATCTTCCCACAGATGTATAAGTTCTTCGCTTAATGCCAGCATTTGCGCTTCAGTGTATCCTGTGATTACTATCAGGAGTACCGCAATATTTGCTGTAATATAACAGATGAAGAAAATTCCTGCTGCGCTTAGAAGATAAGCTATCTGATAGTTCGGTGTTTTTAACATTGGCTCGAGACCTGTAAGAGATGTTCTGCAAGTTATAATAAAGTACTTATATACGACTGAAGTAGCTTTCCGCCCTGCGGTTTCACCCGCAATATTTTCCCTTTTTGGGGTTGAATTTTAAAAAGCTCTTCCTTAACTGATGCTTACTTTATATGTATAAGAAACCTGTGTTCAAAATTTGATTTTCTAGACCCAGCAGTTTAACCCTTTTTATGTAGGTATACAGTTTTCCTTCAACTCTAGTTCCACTTCTTTTCTTTCTGCTTTATTCATTATGCATATTATATGTATCTGATACTGACCATAAAAAACAAACAAATCCTCCATCAAATGCCGTCCAGGCAGAAACAAAGGCTTGAGAATGTAGATCATGCCGTTAGACATAATCACAATCCAGAACAGCATGGCTCGTCTCTTCACGAACCTCATAGTCTTCAGTAGGTTCTTGGAGAAACGTGTCCCGGGCACCACAAAAGAATCGCAAGTCAAGTACTCCTTTAATAAGAGCCTTATATCTTTACTGTGGACAATCATGGAAAAACTTTGCTCAGTAACTTAATAACAGAATTATATTTTAGCTTTAGTGGTTAATCATTAATTATATAGTACTTAAATTTTTAATGCTATTAAAAAAATAGATAGGTTATAATTTGTGAAGCATGAAAGTGACGATGTGACCTAAGGTGGAAAGCACGCAAAGCATGTTATAAGAATTACATAAAGTAATTAAACTATGAGATAAATTGATGATTAAATGTTGCAAAGCCGTGGTATCACAATATCATCAGAGACATAATGATTACACAGACTTTTGTCAATTGTCTCTATTTAATACAATATCACCGGTTAATTTCAGTTACTTTGTTATTTCACTGGACACAATCTTTGAAATTATAAAACCACGACTTTCACAATAGCCCCCTGTGACATATTCACATTGAGACTCAGCAAGAAACTGATGAAACAGAAAAAAACTATTGCAATTAATTACTTACATATAAAGGAACACATAAATGAGTTTTACTACGCCAATTTCACTGGCAACACCAAGCGAGAAGACAATCATTGCAGCTACCAGGTCACCAGTCTCCGGACATCGCCAAAACACGAACCAGAGCATAGACACAACGTACACGTAAAAAAACGCAATTGCCATCGTCATTGTCAGTATATACAAGAATATTGGAATACCTGAAACATATTTGAAGTTATTGATTATTTCTGTATTTCGAATTCTTCTGATAACTTATTTTATTGTAGTTCTTGTGATTTTCATCCCTGTATCTAACGTACCACACGGGTAATGAGTTGCTTTCTCCCAGGATCGTCGTTTATCACAAATCGATTCATTTTTAAGAGGATCATGAAAATTTTTGAGAGAGTTCACATGCACATAAGGCATCACAAAACAGTTTAGTGTCTCAAGAGCTTCTATGAGTGAGTTAAGATGCTATATACCAAAAATACAAATACGTTCCAAACGGTCCTCTATGTGAATGGGTTGTAAATGTAACATACGTTTTTTGTATCGTGTGTCGATATTTAGGGTGAGTGCTCTCAGCAGGAACGACACGTTCCACAGCATCGTCGGCAGGTCGCAGTGCTGCAGACCGAACTTGCGTAGCGTGGCCCATAATTTTATGCGTACCTGAAACACAACTTCTCGTGAGAATGTTTGAATCAGAACTACTACAGCATTTCGAAGCTCTTTTCTTTGACGTAATGACTTCAGAGCTTAAACAGGCGTAATGTCTATATTTGATTTAAGTAATATTGCTTGAGTATGGGCTGATGACCTCACATTGATCATGACGATGCTACAGGATGAAGTGGCTCTCGGGAGTGATGAATAAAACCACCTCATACGAGTGTTGTAGCAGCACTCTTTTTTTGTTTCGCTTTAATTATACCAAGATACATACATACGATGCAATGACATCATTCACCATATTATAAAAGTAAAATGATAATGTGCGATTGCTCGTACAGAGCTATTTTTGAAATCCTTGGCAAAGATGTCTCAACGCTGAAGACGAGCTGGATGCTTTGATCTTAGTGAATAGCGATATAGTAGAAAATTAAATATTTACCTTTATGTAAAATGAACACACGCACATCCTGTAGGTTCATATAACATGCCAGGCGTGATTTTAGTCTTGCAGGTGATAATTCTAAAAGATTAGAGCCAAATTCACATCTCCTTTATTTGGGAGAAATGTAATTGATCTTCAACCTTCAAATTAGAAGCTCATTTGTTGAATTAATAGTCCACAAATCAAGAAAACCACGACCATTTAGTTAAGTTCACGAGTACATATATAGAATTCAAACTTGATAAATCACAGTGACTGAATATGAAATAGTGTAAAAAACGCAATCAAACAATAAGCAAATAACATTAATCGATGTGATGTTAGTACAAAGCTTGAAAAACTACAATAAATTATTTGCTTATTCGATTCAAATGGAACAAATTATCAGTGGTGTGTTTGTATTATATTTTACTTTTTATATTTATGTGTTGGTTCCTACCTTCGATACTATCGTTCTGTTGTAAGAATAATTTAAAATTTGTAGGGAAATGAGACGCTAATACCAGTGTCAGAAAACTCAAAATAATTGGTATCGATATATTTCTTTTAAAATAAGCAATAATATGCTGGCAGCAAACACAACAGCAAGCACGCAACAATGTGTGAAATTGTCAGTAAAATATTATTTCAAAATAAAGTAATATCTTAGTTATTATACAGTTCTTTAATGATGTTTGTTTGTGCAAAAATAAAAACGGGCCTAAAATTCACCCTTAGGGAAACACTCCAAGGGATATTTAGGAATACCTAATTTTACCTATGAGCCATTATAAAGTGCTATTGATATCTTTTACAAGTATTCTGAAAGATCAAAAAACATCTCACAAATTAAAAAAATATATAAATTAAGAGCATGTATATGTGATTTCGTAATCGAATGCCTTTTAAAAATCATAATTCAAATCATAAGGTGTTTTTTAGGTTATTTGGACAAAAAGGAGAAAATTAGGAGTAGTAAATATTTAAATCATTGGTTTTTATTTAATAATACTTATTTAATAACAGTCTAATATCAGTACAACATTTTTCAGCAGTTAAAAAAAAACATTTTTATTCTAACAATTGTATCAAATTCCTTATTTTAACATGATTATTTCATTATTGTTCTCAATGTTGTATACGCAGAATAAATAGACTTTATTACTGACATTAAGCAAGAAAAGCTCAACATTGCTAAACCCCCTGCTGACAATTTCATAGTTTTTTGTGAACTCTGCAATATTTGAAGAACTATCTTTTTGTTGTTTTTATCAAAGTTCTCCCATTTGCAATCGTACACTGATCTTTCAAATACTTCATTTGCATCCATTAACTTTTGTCCTGTGAGACAATCCATTGCAACCTGGATAAGTGCAAAAGGTATCTCAAGATACGTATTTTCTAAGCCACCGAGTAGTTCAGCAATCATACCTACTATAAGTAATCCAAATTCCATAGCTAAAGCACCTCTAAATACATTTTCTATTTGACTTATCAAATTAACGTTAATTGCATGAGTTTTTATAATATCTTTTAAACGTTGATTAATGTATTTATTGACTATTTTATTTTTTGCTTCATCTTGATCATATAAATAATTTGTTTGTAATTGTATTCTGTGCCTTTGATAATTTTCTTCAGCATCTTCCCATAGATGTATAAGTTCCTCACTCAATGCCAGCATTTGAGCTTCAGTGTATCCTGTGATGACCATCAGGAATGCCGTGATGTTTGCTGGAAGGTAGCATGTGAAGCAAACTCCAGCTGACATTAGCAGAAAAGCTATTTGATAGTTCGGTGTTTCAAACATTGGCTCGAGACCTGTAAGAGATTTTATGAGAATTGGAATTATGTACTTATCTGAGGTCTACTTCGGAAAACGATACACGATAGTTCGATCATCGTTTTCAAATATTAACCATTAGAATTGGACGAAATTCACTTCCCATTAGTTTTGCTGTAATTATATCACACTGATGTGTATCGTTTTTCCGAGTAGACTGTATATTCACATCCTATATACGAGTTATTATTTATTTACAACAAATATTTACAATCAATGTATAAAATACAAACTATGATATATAGAAAACATCCTCAAAGCTCTCGCTGCTGTCGATAGGCAAGGTTCCCAACAGGCTGGCAGCGTTCCCTTTTTATATATAAAATTATATCTTATAAAATTTCAAAGAAAATTATAAGAGTCAAGAGGTAGATAATGTCTAATTCGGAAATTTCATCATCATCATTACCATAAATAATAAATAAATCTTCCATCAAATGCCGTCCAGGCAAGAAGATTGGTAAAATAATGTAGATGACGCCGTTGGAGATGATCACAATCCAAAACAGCATGGCTCGTATCTTCACGGTCCTCAAAGTCTTCAGCAGGTTCTTGGAGAAGCGAGTCCCATGCACTACGAGGGAATCACACGCCAGGTACTCTTTCACCATGACTCTAACTTCTTTACTGAGGATAATAATCATTCTTTTATAGTTCAGTTACTTTGGAGTAGCTATTACTGTTATTATTTGCATGAAATTTATATGATCATCTATTCTGTACAAAACTGTGTTTTGCGCTTTCGGAATTGGTATACTTTCAACCAAATTTTGCTAGTGATAAAAAATATCAATATATTAAGTCTGGGAATAAATGTATATCGCTATAGCTTTTGTTTGAACAACTTGTAATAAATTCACACAACCTATTAAAAGTAGTATACTGAGAATACAACATGAAAAACAAATAAGTAAATATGAAAAACAAAACAGCTTAAATTAGTATGATGTTATATGAACTGTTATTATTAAAACAAACTTACATATAGAGGAACATATACAAGAGCTTTACAGTGCCGATTTCACTGGAAACCCCAAGGGAGAAGACAACCATCGCAGATAACAAGTCTCCAGTCTTTGGACAACGCCAGAAAACAAACCAGAGCATTGACACGAAGTACACGTAGAAATATGAGACTGCTATCACTGCTGCCAGTATGTACAAGGATATTGGGATTCCTGAAACATATTTGGAGTTGTTGGAATGTTTACTAGATTCCGCCTCGCGGTTGCACTCGCGTTCCTGCGGCAAAAAGAACCTCATGTCCTAAATCATACTTAAAGTAAATATATATACCAAATAATTTTGGCCCAAATTTTTAGTTTCTCCAATCTTGAAATTTATTGAGTAAAAAGTGTCTGATGAAAGTGGCGTCAAAATCATAATTACAGATGCTTGGGTTTAACACGGCAAACAAACAGACAGACAGACGGATGTTTTTTCTTAGCTTAAATCATAGATTCAATTGTTTAATTTAGTGTTTGTATTTTTTTTTAATATGCTTACAATTTTCATTAAGATACTTTGGTTTTATTTAAAAATATTGCAGGATTTTTCTCGCACTTTTTTAAAATACATACGTTTCTTGTATCGAGTATCAATGTTGAGGGTGAGTGCTCTCAGCAGGAACGACACGTTCCACAGCATCGTCGGCAGGTCGCAGTGCTGCAGACCGAACTTGCGTAGAGTACCCCACATTTTGATTTGCACCTAAAACCACAGTTACTTTTTATTAATTTAGCAATATATTGAAGTATCTTCATCTGCAATAGTATGTTGTTGCTTGCAGCCATCTTGCAGCCTTGTTTTCAACGCTGCTAGCTTTATAAGGTCATTAGATGTTTCTTCCATACAATTTTAAGTATATCTTTTAATTGAAACTTATTTATTTACAAGTATTTACAATAATTGTATAAAATACAAACTATAATAAGTAGAAGATATCCCAACAGTCTGGCAGCATTCCTTTTTTGAATGGCCAAGCTATGCGTTGGCGGAAAAACCTCCCAGCCCGGTCTCTTTTTAAGTCAAAAATATTTCAGCGACGATTACATCAATGTTTAGTATTATAGAATAGTATGTTGAAGTGTGAGATAATTCTTTACCTAATCCATTCATATAATAAATCTATTGAACCAGCGTGTTACCAAGTTAGTGTGGGTGATGTTGAAGTGTAACAGAATGTAAAGAGATTTCTTTTTTCTTTTCTGTCTCTCTTAACTAAATAAATGACTTTGACTTTGTCTTATGTCTGTTTGAAAACGCAAATTTTTGAAATTATTGAACCAATTTTCATGGAATTTTCTCAGGCCAATAAGGCTTGGCTTGGTACTTCGAAATGGCTTTATATCATCGAAACCGGGTGAAAGGAATAATGGATATATATATATTATAAAGTCTGCGCGAAGGAAGCTGCGGCGAAAAGCTAGTGTTAAATAAATACGCTAAATTTTGTGCATGTAGCGTAGCATTTCAGGTGAGTGACGTGATTTTAATCTTGTCACTCCGGTTGTATGTGAAAGATACGGATCAAATTAGAAACGTATTTTTTTTTATAAATAGCTCCCAAATTTCATAAAACAAGAACCATCCCCATATTTATGTTAGCAGAAAAGAACGAGCAAATTTAAATGGTCTAACCATTAATTTATTATTATTTTCTATTGTCACCAGTTTGAGAGCCAGTTCCTTCTAGGCTTTGTGTGCTTACCACCTTCGGCCACATCATCACTTACCATAGTGAGATTGTGGTCAAACATAAGCCTATACAAATAATAAAAAAAAAACACATAGCAAAACATATTAATATTAAAAAACCTGACTGCGTATGCGAAGTAAAAAGATGGAAACAAAAAAAAATAGAGTAGTTCGTTTTTTACGCAGTCGAGTTTTTGTTTTTTTTAATCAACTTTTTTTATTGACGTCATTCAGTTATCTCATTTAATTTACCATCAGCTTTACTAAACTTGCAGGTTGTGTAATTTTTAAACGTAGTATAGGTGTAAAATAGTCACCACCACCATTTTATATTCTACGCCCGCCATTTTGATTTTGACACCTAGCATAGACGAGTCGATACACACCTCATGCATTAAAATCCATCCATTGCAGCTTAGGAATCTTCGAAGGTATAAAGAATTCCACATATATACAAATATTCATAAATACGAATGTATTTATTTACACGTGCGCAGTCAGCACTTAAATTTTCTGCCAGTATCTACCACCTTACATGCAGAGCTGTTATTTCTGATAAATTCAGTACAGATAGAGCGAACGATTAAATAATGCATAAATATTTCTCAGTGGCTCCTATATTTTTACAATCACAGTGTCAAGCTATAGTAAAAACAAAAGCAAATAGACGAGTAAACAACATTATCGTATGTGATGTAAGCACAAAGGATGACAAAGTAGTAAAGTTTGTTGGGAAGCCAAACGCTGGGAATTGTAAATGTTATTTATTTAATCGATTCCGTATAGAACTCTAATTTGTCAGCGGTGTGTTAGATGGAATAGTAATGATAGTGGAATTGCACTTGGAATCAGTTTTGGATGTTCGTTTAGAGATCTAAATCTAGATTAGTATTTAACTACAGCTGATTAAATTTTGTGTGGTGTGACGTGACACACAGCTTTGTTTAAGTGGAAGGCAGAAAAAAGTTTTAAGAAATAATTAGATTCATGACATATTCCAATATATAATACGAACAATTATTTATCAAAGTACAATAAATAAGTAGTTAGTCATCAAAGTTTTATAAAATACCTTAGTAAATATCAGTTTTTTCTGCAAATGCTATTAACCCCTTGACTCGTAAATGGTGCGTAAAATTACAAAAAACAGGAACAGCAAACAGTTTATGGGCGCCTTTACCAAAGGTGTATTTGGAGAAAGCGTTTTTAAAAATACAATAAGGTTATAAAAAAAAAAGCGTTACTCTACATGCATTCAAATAATTGTAATGATTCTTTGATAAAACATCATATTTTGAAGATCCTAAAGCGACTACAAGATATACTTCTATCACAGCGTAAAAAATATACAGTGGTCTATCGCGTATGAAGTCACGCGAAATGCCGCTTTGTATAGGCATTCGTCATTCCTGCATTGTGTCCCAAGCGAGTGTATGGCAGCTTGGGCTCGCTACCGCCCGTGTCTCACCCCGCAAGCCCCGCCCGATTGCTCTGTCTAGACGTGTCCGTTGGCCGACTGTAAGAATTACATAGACTGTGCTTCTATACTATGTCTTTTTGTGACAAATTTTAATAAAACAAAACCTCCCTTACATTTCAGCTAGTTTAAACTAGTTTGTCTGCAATCTGACCTGAAAATAGAGTTCAATTTCACGGTTCGTTACATCGCCTCTTTACCGGAAATATTAGCAGACATGGAGTTAGGCTTTTGTCTCGGGCACGTTCAATGATTGATTGTTCCTAGTAAGGTAGTTACTTGATCGATTACCGATTGAGTTTGGTAATGCTTTAATAACTTTGCAGAGTTTGAAGACCAATGTTTATTTTGATGTGTGATTTTCATTAGAATATTTGTTAGATAAGGGCTTTGTAAAATTTATAAAAATCAATCTCACTAAATAGTAGATATTATAAAAATGAAAGTGTGCGTGTGTGTGCTCTTCATTAACACATAGGATACTTTTTAACCCGGAAAAACACCAGATACGTCGGCAATGCGGGTGAAACCGCGAGGGGGGATGCTAGTGTAATTATAGTTTGACTCCTGTAGCTGTGCTACGCCTTAGTGTACCGCAGTTGCAAGACAGAGAAAAAGTATTTGACATTTTCATTAAAAATTGTTTGATTATGTTTGACTTTCTTCAAAAACCAAATTAAGAAAAAATTACTTAGAAGAACAATGTGGAAATTTCAATTACGATAATTTTATTTGTACAAAAGAAATAACTGAACAAATTGACTTTGCATAAAATATTAATAAAATATTATTCCTTGAATTATAATTTGCGATCGAGACCAGACATTCATGGAAATTCGTAATTATGAAAAACGACCTTTTGAAATAAATCAAAACAAAGAAATTAATAACGCAGGATTACTTCCCTGTTTTTTGTTCACAGTTAAATCCATCTCGTTCGGGATTATGAGGCAACGGTTGCCTTTACACGTTACGGTAACGATACGACTACGAAACGGTAATAATACTGGTAGCCTCAAACAAGTTGGAAAATATAGAAATGCAATGCAGTGATAGTTCACTCAGCAGTGACAACCCGTCACAGTTTTCGGTGGATGAAAATATCGTAAAAAAGTATTATTATGAGAATAATAAAAAAATAATTATAACTAGCCTTTCGCTCCGTGCTTTTCTCACCGTCCCCTGTTGAATTTCGGAAAATGCTTTCTTAGTGAATGCATATGCTATATAAGGTTTGTGTGCAAAAATTCAAGGCTCTAGACTAAACGGGTTGTGCTGTGCGTTGATATGTCAGTCAGTTTATCCTTTTATCGTAGCTATGTCGTTACCGTGCCGTTGCCGTCGCATGTAAAGATACCTATCATTTAGTAAGAAGAGTGAGACTTTTCTACCGAGTGTCAATTAGCGAGATTAGAAATGGCTGCGTTTCAGCTAACGATAGCTATCTAACGTTTATTTGGAATACGGCTTTGTTTTACTGTTTTATTACTGTAATCCTTAATGTCAAGGGCTTAGTCGGGATTTTTTATCAATATTGAATAGGCTATCACTAAATCAGTTAGCCATTATGTTGTTAGGAAACAAACTCAAAATCATTTATTCAGTTTAGTAGGCAGAGTCATTTTATTCTAACTTTAATTGAGCAATACTTGTATATCGGTAAAAATCATGCCGACTGGGAGCTTCACTTGCGTGCGACCCAAATAAAGCAATATTTATATTAAAATGCTTATTAAAAAAAATAAGGCGCTATATGCTCTGCTACCCATGCGAAGCCAGGGTGGGACGCTATTTACCCAACTATGTTATAGTATTTAAATATATACATGAATCTTCAAGATAGTAAATTAAAATTGACAAGGGTCATGTTTGATCAACCCCTTTATTGGAGTCCAACAGACCTTAACAAATAATAAGAAGGGGTTGACATTTTTCAAGATACCCGAGAGCAAGGAATTCAATTTCAATCGTTCGATTAACTTCTGGAATATTAATAAACATACACCTATTTATTTACAACAAGTATTTACATTCAATGTATAAAATACAAACTATATATATATAGAAAATATCCGCACAGCCCTCGCAGCTGTCGATAGGCAAGGTTCCCAACAGGCTGGCAGCGTTTCCTTTTTGGATGGCCAAGCTTACGCGTTGGCGGAAAAAGCTCCCAGCCCGTCGGTCTTCTGAAGCCTCGATGAGCTTGGATGATAAAATCCGAGAAAATTGGCGAGTCTCGAACCCCCACGGATCCAAGGTTTCTACCGCGAATGGCATGAACAAAAAATTAGGACCAAGACAAGCGTATTTTTTAAATTTGGATTTTTCAGCACCGGTCGCAGCCGCCCCAGCGACTTTTCAAGTCGCCAATATGTGGGAAGGCGCAAGTGTATCAACACACGTGGCATCCCACACCAGCGGCTTGCCATCACTCCACGGGATCAAAGTCATACCATACTTGGAATACTTGGAAACTAAAATAAAACAGATAAATAAAAGTAAGCTAAAATAAACTAAATCCAACTACAATGGTAAAAATATAAACCAAAGACAAAAATGAAAGGCATGAGAAAGTCTCTGATTTATGTCAGAGGGACAAATGATAAAAAAATATATATATATATATATATATATAAGGTGTTAAAAAATTTACTTTAAATATTTTACGAAGTTGCTCGCTATCGAAAAATAAATATATTAAAAAAAGAGCGATTTTAATTTTTCACTAAAATAAAGTAATTTATAAAACTATTTTTATACACACTGTACGCGAGGCTGCGCTTGTGGCTCGGCAGACGGCCGCGGCGCCGCGGCGCCACGGCGCCACGGCCACTGACACGCTTCTCTCCCCCGCGCTATCCTCTCCCGATTAACGATTTTCAGTCGTTTGATATCTGTCGCGCGGGAAGGGTTTCTCGCTCAGTGTCATCTCGAAACTTTCGCGCGCTCTTAATGTCAATAATGCCGTTTACGTACAGTAACAGTGTATGGACATAGTGGAAATAATATTAGAAACGTGGACGAATTAAAAACCCGTATCATAAGTGCATTCGACATTATTAAAAGTGACCGAAACACATTAATGAAAGTGAAAAACAATGTGATACGTCGTGCAAACTTATGCATTGAGCAAGGTGGAAGACATTTCCAGCACCTTTTGTAAATAAGGTAAAGACTTTTTGTAAATACATATTTGTGCTAATAATCATTGTAAAAAGGCTGATTCAAATTTTTAAGCATACCAATTTTTTGAATTTACTTTATTTAAAACTAGTCGTTAATTATTAAGTTCAATAAATTGCCAGTCCAAAGTCTGAGAAACGTGATGGGAAAATTAGAATCGGCACTAGCAGTTTGTTTACAGTAAGCTGCACATCATTCATACATACGTTATCTATCAGTTAACAAAAGGCTAGGGTTGTCTTTGAAGTGCCGTATTTAGAATAAAGTAGGTAATAAGGAGCCTATTAATATTAAACATGATTGTTACGTGAAATCACTCCACATAACGACAAAAACTGCGGAACAAGTTTGCGAGTTTCGTTATTGATTCGTTATGATTATTTTATGAATTAGAAATTTAAATGTAGGTATCGACCGCCCGCCATTATTTTTACATCCTATTGTAGGTACGTATGATACGTATTTAAGTACCTAGAGTACCTACCGAGCGCACGCCGCCACGCGCGCCGGGCGCTAGCGGCAAGCGGGACTTCAACGGCCTAGTACGGTGCGCATATAAAATTATTTACGCGTAATGAAAATAATTGCAGATCTTTTGAACGTTACCTTTTTTTATATATTTCTTCGTGATTATTTATTGATATATGATTTTAAACAACTCCTTAAATTTCTTAAAGTTATTTTTTTAACACCTTATATATCTCATCGCTACCGCTGCAGAGACTTTGTCAACGAGCTCGGCCACCTCGGCAATCATTAAGATATATATATATCATTAAGAGCCGCGTGGCGTGAAAAACGGCCCATGGGTGCCGAGCTCGTTGACAAAGTCTCTGCAGCGGTAGCGATGAGGATGATTGGTCCTGGAACCAACACGGAGACAAATGGATAAACTTAAAGAGATTCGGTCTAACAAAGTACCGATGTTTGTAGATGGAATGGCTTGCAACCAGTGACCCGATTCTTTCTCAGAGTCAGCTAACAAGCGTGCGCGGTCCGAATTAGAAGAAAAATAATGGAGCAAATCAAATAAAAAATTGATATAACTGGAAAATAAATTAGAAAGTAACTAATATTCCTATAAAAAAATCACTTTTACCTAAAAAAAATGTCTTTAATCATTTTTTCATAAGATTACTTAAAAATGCTTATACCTTATATTTTATTTTAGTCCACGACTATTCTGTGTGCCAAAATTCATCACGATTGGTAGTGCCGTTGAGGCGACAAGAGAGAAACAAACAAACTCACTTTCGCATTTACAATATTAAAATAAATAGGAATTAGTAGGACAAAATGTAGCCTTGATGAGTTTCTTACCGATTTTTCTCAGTTGAAGGCTTCCAAACCGGTGGTAATTTCAATAACTTCGACGTTCATAACTGCCCCTAGGTCCCAAACCTAAACCTAGACTTTGGTTCCATTCCGCGGTTTTACTCTCAATTCAGAGAGTTTATGCATTCAGTGTGATGATAGAAAGCTCGGGTATTCACGGGTCTTTAGGCAACTCGTCCCAAATTAATCTAGTCCCATGGAACTAGTTGCCCCAGGCGCTTTTTGCATTGGGCAACTCGTCCCACTCTCAAATCGATCAAAAGACGATAGTATTTTTTTATTCGCGTTTGACACTTCGCATAGCATATTGTGTGAGTTGTCACGTCTGTGCATGTTTCTTCTATGCATAAGGCACTCATTTCCTTATTAATATGCCCGAAGATATCACAAAGTCGAACTGTGTCTGCAATTTACACAGTCAAGTCGGAGGGTTCTTCGACCCGTGTTTCCTTTATTGATTATTGCGAATGTCTTTGATTAGATTTTTTTAAATATGCATAGGCAAATGATAAGTGATGATGTAGCTGAAGCACGCAAAAGCTAGTAGGAACTTATAAACTGAAAAGAAATTCTCCTTCCACTAGTTTGTCGCAGCGACAAGAGCTATCAAAAATAAAACTCACTTAGCGTTGCTCTCTTCGCTTGGTGAGAGACTTTCGCTCGATTCCAGTGATCATTCTATTCTAAAGTGCGGATCAGAGTGCACGCATCTATATTGTTACTAATATGAAATTAGAACAATTATTGTTGTCTAGTTCAGAAGACGACGTGATGTATTTTATGATAGTGTTAGTATTTTCGTTACAAGCAGGTCGCACACTTGCTTAAAGCCCAGCGACAAAACTATCGGAACTACACACTTGCTTCTCGCCAACTCGTTTGTAGTTTCTAGCTCTATTCGCTTCAGCTCACCAACTCGTTTCTAGTTTCTAGCTGTACTCGCTTCTCATCGTCGGCGGTGGAACAGATGCCTAAGGGTAAACAATTTGAAATTGCACATTTCTTACATGATCTTATGTTTTTCCAGGATAAAAAGTACCCTATATGTTTTTCCAGGATATGATCTATCTATGTGCCATGTTTTATCCAAATACATTTAGCCGTTTATGCGTGATTGAGTCACAAACATTCATATTTATAAATTAGTAGGGTAGGATTTAGTACATTACGTCATACCTAACCAGTCCCGTTACAGATAAGTAAAATGGGCCAAGTTTGTTGTTGGATAATAACTTAGGTATTTAAATTGTCGCATACAAAGTAAACACTGTAAATAATCATTATAGGGTAACATTAATGATGTAAATAGGTACTATTATTTTTTTAGAATTTTATTTTTTTATTTAATTTTGTCATTATATTAAATTGGTGTTGTGATATATAAAACTACATTATATTTTGAAATGCGAAAGTTTTCGTGGCTGAATAGATTTGGATGAAATTTGGCTAAACCTATATCATATCCTGGAAAAGTAATATTTTTTATTCTATAATAACATTACATCCCTTTGAAACGGGTGAAACGGCTTTGGTTTATTGTATCTTTTTTATATATAAATCTTTATACTAATTATTCCCAGAGAGGTAGACTATAGAAATCGGTTCTGTGAACACCTTCATCACTGGTTTTATGTGAACATGATGATGACTGTTAAACAAAGTAGGTACCTTACAAAGGGTTTACCCAAAGTTGGCGTCGTTTAAGTTGAGCGGCCAGTAATGAAACTTGGATATCATGAAAGAACAGAATAAAGCGATCAAAAGTTTATGGATACATTTCTCTAAACCATATCGGAACGGAGATATTTGGTTTTGTTTTACTCATTAAAATCGAAGAAGTTATTTACACAGCACAACAAAGTAACATGAAAATTATTGGTGGCCGCTGAAAAAAAAAGTGACGCCACAGTCCATACAAAGTTACTCAATCCCCTTTGTTATTGAACAAATAATGTCAGAGCCGAGCTAAGTAAATGATTAACTAAAGTTGGTTTCTTATAAGTACTACTACTGTATTACTATCGTAACTAGATTACCTGTTTACGGCACCGACGCGTTACCACTTTGTATATGCCTGTAGGCATATCTGCCATAGTTCCCAGCTTGACTCGAGTGTTTCTGTCTTGTATTGACGTAATTAGTTTGACGGTAGAAGAAACGAGACTAACATGGTTTTCAAAGCTACGTCTTTTCAACCAACAAGTGGCCACGTATTTCTGAGATTGTTTTATGAGGTGCTACTCTACTATATGTAAGCTCACTGCTCTAAAATCGAGTACGCTTCAGTTGTGTTGTGGTTCAGTGTCGATGGAGAGTGCTTAATTGTTATCAGTGTTATTTTTAAAATGGTGGCGCCTCTTATGAGAGAAGTATGTTTTGTTTTTTATTCAAACAATTATAAACATCTTCGATTTGCAAATTTAAAATTCTAAATGTCCGTGCTTGAAATGATTTGCAATTACCTATAGATCTAAGATTTATGCATAATTATAATATATATCAGAAGTCTGGCAGTCAGGCAGACGGTCCACCTGATGGTAAGTGGCTACCGTCGCCTATGGACATTGGAAATACCTGTGGGAGCTACATTAATTATTATTACTATTTTGGTCATGTTTGTGCGTTGACTTTGTCATATTGTGCGTATGCGCACCTCGGTCTTGAACAGATCAAATTTGTTGTTGGCGTAGATTGTGACCCGTTGTCTCTAAGAAAAAATAATCCTGTGTGTATTTTTTCTACATTTACATATTACTAGCTGTCCCCCGCGTTTTCACCCGCGTTCCCGAGAAAAAAATTAACATATGTCCATCTCTATATTATAGGCTATATGTGTACCAAATTTCATCGCGATCGGTTCAGCAGTTTGCATGCATGTTATATTCATAGAAAGTAGAAAAAGTATTAATCCTTATCCATTTAAATTATGTTTGTTGGGCATGTAAGGCATTATTGGGCAATGTAAATCAAAAAATTTCATTAAAATAAATTAAATTGTCTTAGAAAAAAAAAAACTTAAGTACCTACGAATCTTCTTTAACCGATATAGTTTTAATCCTTATCCAATTACTCATATTAGTTAAAGACTTTAAATGTAGATAAAAATTGTTTTAATGTCTTAGAAGATTACATTGCAATCGTACGAAGCCGGGGCGTGTTGCTAGTTTTATTACAAAATCACGACATTTTAATTTACTACGACATTAAACTGTGAAGGTATTCATGTGATAATGTAAAACATAAACCGCATTATTATAAAAAGCGTAGGAGGCAACTGGCTCTTAAGTGCGACTGCTGCAACACAGTAGATACTTGGCGACATATTTTCAACACGAGGGGACTACCAAAGCACCCTACCACCGTGCTATCACGTTCTTCACGAATTCTTTACCATTATATTATTATTCATTATCATGAAAAAATCAAGCAATTTTTTTGTATGAGCTAAACTGTAGAATTTTCGTCTTAGATATGTTAATTTGGAGATTATTTTAACATTTAACCAGTATTTTACAGTATCTATAGTAGTTTTGGTTTCGATTTATCGGTGTTCTTTTTTTTTGCATTTAATTATAACTTTGTATCATCAGCGAACAAAATGCTTTTGTGTTTAGTAATGTTAGGTATGGCATTAATATATAATAGAAAAAGCAATGGGCCCAAAATGCTCCCTTGTGGCACTTCATATTTGTTGTGACGAAAGTTAGAAATGATTTTTTCATACGGTTATTTTCTAAATTTGAAACTTCAACACACGTGTTTAATTTTCCAGATAGCTCTTAAACCATTCTAGACCTCACCTTTTATTCCATAAGATTGTCATCGGTATCCTTGCAACCAAAATCTTCAAGGCGTCGCCTTAACATATTAAGTTATCTAGTGCTGTATTTATTATATTTGAACAGATCGGAGAGCCATCTATTAGTGGCGTTGAAAACTTCTCATTGTCTATTATTTGGATACCAAGTTCGGTGATGCTCGAGTTTCCGTCAGAATCATAATTAAGTTTTTTTGTACGAGATAATAAAGACTCTCGTTGCACTTTTTTCTTTGAAGTTTTAGCAGAGACCGAATAAATTGATTTAGCTACCTATGTATAATTTTAAGTTCTTTTTCTTGATTTACCTTTTTTTAACGACCCATTTTCTACTATTAGTTCTTCAATTTGGGAGTGAGCGCTTTTCTATTTAATTTTAAGATCCTCAATAGTATGTTGTAGCTGTTTAATGTGTTCATTGTTGTCTTCTTTATTAAGACCCGGAAGCAGTTGATTGTTCAGATGTGGATGAATCATCTAAGGCCTCATACGATAAACTTCTGCGTTGACGAATTGTTACTGACCTAACGTTTATTAAAAAAAATACGTCTGAACAATGTTGAATATGAATTTAAACAATTTTTCGAATGCTCGTAAACTAGCATAATATTTGTAATTATTCCAGTGGTTGGTAATGCTGCCCCTGATCCTTCATCACTTGGCCATCGGCTTCGTGCTCGCATTCCCTGCTATCCTAACTCCAGCTCTAACTGGCAACGACACTGATATTCATGCGACTAAGGATGAAGCTTCATGGATCGGTAAGACTTAAATAAATATGTATGTATAATATATATAATACATATTTGCACGGTGGTAGGGTACTTTGTAGTACCCGCCTGGCTGGCTACCACCCTCAAGTTGAAAATCTGTCGCCAAACACCTATTGGTGTGTTCCGGCAGCTGCACTTGAGAGCCAGATCCTTCTAGGCTTTGTGTGCTTACCACCTTCGGCCACATCATCACCTACCATAGTGAGATTGTGGTCAAACACAAGCCTATACGAAGTAGAAAAAAAAAAAAAAAAAAATAGACGCCAATAAATAATAATACAGAAACACAAAGGTACTGTAATCTAGAAAATTGGATTATGTCTACTTACTTGAAAAGCAATCAGAGATTGACTAAAAATAATATATTGATGAAGAATGATAATGCTAGCTGTCTTTGGTTGCAGTCACCATTTCACAAGACCTAAGTAAATGAAACCTTTTAGAAATAATCAAATTGTTTTTGTAAATGGTTTGTTATTTGGCAAGATTACCACCCACCATCATAATATACGACACATTTCTGACTTTTCTAGAGCCTTATCTTAAATTTTTCTAATGTAAAATGCAAGACATTCATTAATAAAGCTTTTATCCACGTGTAACCGATTCACCAAAATAATCTATTATTCAATTCCTATTATTAATGTCTATGACAGAGTCTTATTAATTTTTTCAGCTGCCTCATATAGTATGACTGGAAGCATAGGATTCTGCATCCTCCCTTCTCTTATGCAGATATACGGTCGAAGATTCATCAATGCCCTGATCAACATCATCATCTTACTCGGCTGGCTGATCATCACCTTTGCTCCAAATGTCACGACCTTGATAGCTGGCCGCGCGTTCCAGGGTATTGCTTTTGGAGGCTTATATATCTGCAGTATAATAGCTGCTGAGTACAGTCATCCTAAGCGTAGAGGATTCTTTGTTATATTCAAAATTACAGCGACTGGTATAGGGGAGTTAATCTGTCATGGGTTTGGTTTTTCATTGAAATGGAGACAAATGGCTAGTATGGCTGCAATTCCACCAGCTTTAGCCCTTTTGGGGACCTTATTTTGGCCAGAGAGCCCTTCATGGCTAGCTTTTAAAGGCCGATTTGAAGAAACGGCAACTAATTTCGAATGGTTACGAGGAAACGATTTAGAATCGAAGAAAGAATTAAGTGAGTTGATAACAGCGCAGACTGAGATGAGAAATTTGAAGAAATTGAAGACAAAGGGTTTGTTCATGAGGATAATTGAAGCACTGAAGTCCCGGGAGTTTCTGAGGCCGTTTAGAATTGCGGTTATGTTGGCAATATTGACGCAAGTATGTGGAAAACATTATTTATTAGCTTATGTCGTGGAAATCATGGTACAACTTACTGGAGACGCTTCTAAGGCATACCGCTATACTATGGGTTTAGATGTAATGAAAATAGCTGCTATATTCGTATCAAGTATAGTTGTAAGAATGGTTAAGAGAAGAACTCTGCTTTTTGTATCAGGAATAATAGCGTGTTTTCTTTTAGGTTTAATGTGTATTATAAATTATTTAGTTGGAAAAGGTTTAGTGGGTGCTGTATGGCCACCTTTGTTATTAATATCATATAATATAATCTGTTACATTGGTATTATACCAGTAGCAGTGGTTTATAAGGGAGAATTGTTTCCATTAGAATATAAAGGAATAGGTGTAACAACTGTCGGGGTCATTTATTCTCTATCAAGTATGGTTTTACTTAAATTAACTTCAGTATTACTTTATACAGTAGAAACTCATGGCACTTTTGGTGTATATTTACTTATAGCTATAGCCTTTTTAATTTGGTTGTATTATAATTTGCCGGAGACAAAAGATAGGACGTTGCAGGATATTGAAATGGAATTCATAAATATTAACCTGCCGAGTAGAAATGTGGTGCTTGAACAAGATAGGACTCTGGTGCAACAATCAAAGTAAATTGGCTGGGTTACAATTTGTTTAAGAAATCTCATAGCTCAGTCGTAAATCCTTAATTTATTTTTTGCTAAAGGTTATAGAATAGCCATGATATTTTTTTACTAATGACAATCCCAAAATAAAATCACTTTTTCTCCACGCATTCGTTTTCGTATCCCTACAGATGAATGCAAAATAACATCGAATGTCAATTAATTTTTAAAAATAACAAAAAGTAAAAAAAAAAAAATGTAACGCAATGGTCGCAATTTGTTTGGTATTTTGATTCTTATTTCTTTCTTTCTGTTAGTTTTGGTATTGGCAGGTTAAAAGCAATATAGTTTGAAAACTGTATCGAAAGTAGCGGACCGTATTTTGGACACGAAGGTGTCTCTTTTTATCTAGCTATGCTTGTCTCTTTTTAGCACATGGATGTTTATGGGTTGTCAAAAGAGCCATTATACGGCACCGCTAGTTTAGTAGGATAAGAAAATAAATGTTTTCTAACATTTTTAGTGCCACACTATATAGTGTTCGTATAAAAGTATAAATAGTAAATTCTAAAAACGCTGTCTTGTAGACTACAATGAATATTTTGCTGACACCATCTTATTTTAAGCAATTTTCTTCACCTGCCCTCGTGCCGGACCCAATAGGATATTTTGTGCAAACGCTAAATGGGCGGATCGTATTGTTATATTTAGGTACCCGGAAAAATTGGGATTCAGGAAGCGTTCGCTTTTTACATAGCTATTGGCAACTGATGAAAATTTCTTGGATATTTTTTTTATGACCTTATTTCTCTAATTGTTATAAAAACACCGGCCAAATGCGTATTGGAACACGCGCAGGATAGGGTTCCGTAGTCAGTATGGTTTAAAACCTATGACTGAACATAAAAAGGAAAGTTAAATATTTTTCAAATCCGACTGGTAGTTCCAGAGATTAGTGCGTTCAAACATAAAACAAACTTTTCAGCTTATATTATATATTATAATATTAATACGTGAAGCAAAAACTTTGGTATACCTCTTTACGAAAATTACGCGGACGGAGGAGTATGAAATTTGGCACAGTTAAAGTTTATATGGAGAAGGAGTGCAGAAAGCTAATATTATATATAATATGTATTAGAAATAAATTAAATTAATAAATAAAACATTACACACACTACCATGCGTTTGACACACACACACGCATTTGTCACCACTGTCAGTGCTTTGTCGATAACGCAGAAATGACAGACTTAAAGAAAAGAGTTCGTATATGAGTAAAGTGATTTTCTTTATATTCTCTAATTGTTAATTATGGTCAAAATTTGACCACGGGTGATCACTAGTTAGTTTAGATACCTCAAAGGTTTAAAACAATATCAACTTCACCTCAAGTTGGTAAATTTAGTATCCTTGAATTGGAAGCCAGAAGCAATGGCCCGGGTATAATCCTCGCCCACAGTGGTATAATCCCGGCAAATTGCTCAAAGCGATCAACTATCCCATGCAGTCTGCAGATGTAGCCCACGAGATGAGCAATATTTGGTGCTATTCATCTGCATATTGATTCAATTGATTTTGTACCCTATTTAAGACTGCTCCTAAGCTCAAAATTGAATAGAAATAAGATGTATGATTTATTGAAAAAAAAATGAAAATTTAAAAATATTATTTACCATTAAAAATTAAATTTATTATTATTTTCTGAAGTATTCCTTTTTTGTTTGTGAATTTATTGAGAATAGTGAAAAATCGGAATTGTTATTAATATTTGCAGATTCTATTTTATAAATTAATTAATTATTTTTGGAAACTGCATTATTATCAAGAGTTCACTGACTGGAGGTAAGTATAATGCATTGATACGTTGTTCGTACATCCTAGATCCTGGCCTAAGATACACCGGATAACTATTTCATTGTAAGTCAGCTTGAAATTCGTATCTAGTTTAAGTCTAGACAATTTTACATATTATTTTATTATGTATGGCTTTGAAAACTATATACCTACCAAGTACATCGCAACTTGCAAGGTTGCACAAATTTATCTAAATCTATACTAATATTATGAAGCTGAAGAGTTTGTTTGGTTGAACGCGCTAATCTCAGGAACTACTGGTTCGAATTGAAAAATTCTTTTAGTGTTGGATAGCCCATTTATCGAGAAAGGCTATAAGCTACTTTTTATCCCGAGAAAACATAAGATCCTTCGGGAACGCTGGTGAAACCGCGGGGTGGATGCTAGTACTAACATATTTTCGTAAAAAATGTTAAATTTTTAAATTTCTTTCATCAAAAAATCGCGTACTATAAGGTTCGTATAAAGTCAGTAGTTTTGGTACAGTATAAAACCTAAGACTGAACATAAATTAAAGGAAGTTTAATTGAAAACGATTAGCGTTACATCACTGTTACTTATACTACAGTCTATGTCTTACAGTCGGCCAACGGACACGTCTAGATAGAGCAATCGTGCGGGGCTTGCGGGGTGAGAGAGGGGCGGTAGCGAGCCCAAGCAAGCCGTTGCGTTTTCGTTTTATTTTCATGAAATCGGTGTACTTTGAGTTTTATTGAATATTTTTTATTGAATATGCGTGGCGTTTTGTGCAATGTAGATCAATACAAGTGCACGAGTGAAGTGAAATTAAATGAATGCGGGTATCGTGATATGTTGACTCAAATAGTTCACGAAAAGTTTTAGTAAAACAGCCACCATTTGACTAAAACCTGACTGACTTTGACTTTTTCAGACTTGGCTTTGGCCTTTATATTTAAGGATATCAGACATATTAATTCAAAATTAAGAAGAAGAAAACTATAAATTACGAGGCTGTATGGGCTAGAACCCTTTGCCTGCCCATAAAGGAAAACATAAAAAAAAATTCAAGTCTTCCATCGAGTATTACCTACGTTTCCATTTAAATTCATCAGCTCATAATATAATGTTTTTTTTTTGTTTTAGATGAGTCCCAGATTATTTAATATAACTGCCCCGAGAAAAAAGTAGCCTATATCCCTTTCCATACAATAGCCTGTCTGCGTACCAAATTTAATAGCGATCGGTTTAGCTGTTTAGGCGTGAAAAGGTTGCAAACAAACAAACTAAATTCGCATTTGTTATATTACTTAGGTTTAATTAGAATTAAGTATTGATAATGGATAGTTTTCTTCTAATTTATATAAAATGATATAATAACTGACATCAATTATAAAATTCCATTAAGTTGGTAATGCAATTTGTTCAGGGCGTCCAACACTGAAAAATTAATAACTGCTCCACCGCTAAACCAGGGCCGTATTCTTGTTATTTATTTAAAACGCTTAATTTATTTATGGGATTTTGAGGATATTTTCTATATATTCAGTTAAAGTTAGTTTATAGTTATAGTTTGTATTTTATATATTATTGTTTTTTTTTTATTGTATAAAATACTTGTTGAAAATATCGTATGTTATATCGTGTTTTAAATTAATTGCTTCAGCTTTTAGTGAAGGAAAATATCGGTAGGAAAGCATAGCCCTGTGGTCGGCTTCTTTATAGTGCCCGCCGAGCAAGTAGCCCAGCAAATCCAACAATATACCTACCACCTTCCCTCAAGTTGAAAATCGATACGACTCTGGCTAACGTTTTATGCTAGGAACTTGAACTTGCTTAATATAGATTCATAAAGTATCTTATAAAGATTTTCAACTAGATGTAAAGTTGCCCATGCCTTGATTCGGCCCTGTCACTAGATGTAAGAGCGTCATTATATGCCAACAAAAAAATGGTCCGACACTTAAGCTCGCAAAGTATTTAAAAGTGTCGCTAAAGAATAGAGAATCATTTGTAGTTCATGAAAAGAAAGCTTGCGATTTATTTTGCTTTTTTTTTAAAAAACTAGCGTGTTTTGTTAGAATTAGTCAAAGTATTTGCTGGAGTTTTTTATTTATTTACTTAGTCACGCATCATTTTGTTTTTCCCATTATAACACACAAATATTGTCAGTGAGAATATATAAATAATTTCATGTAATAAATCTAAGTTGGTTTTGAAAAGAGTAACTAATTGTCGTTTATTGCTGGCTCTTCATAGCAAAAGCAACCTTCCGAACTGTGCGTTAGAGTCAGACTATTCATATGTGCTTATGAAGGTCTATTTGAATATAAATATTTTCATTTTCATTCATATCTATGAAAAAAATATTTTTTTATAAATTAAAGAAAAAAAAGAAAATTAATCTAGAATCTCAACTCACCTAAATCCTCGAACAAATAAATGTCAAAAAACAATTTGATGAAACCTGTCCGCAACAAACTTCACCGCCTAATGAAAGAACTGTCTACGTACCTACTTGTTTCACCGTCGCTTCTTACAAGCTCTTACATTAACATTAACTTTGATAACTTATTTAATCTATGTAGTTGTCTAACTGTTAAACATTTATAGAAAACTTTTTTAATGATATAACCCTTTCATTAATGGTAAATTGTTATAAAATAGTTTAAAGACATGTTTTGAACTTCAGGTAAGAGTAATTTATTTTGTTATTGACATGTCCTTATGTTAGGGTTACTTTAGTTTATTGAGGTCTTCTAGTACTAGAATCATAGATGTACAGTCAGCAACATAAATAGATGGACAAAAAGACAAAGATGAAAGAACCAATGGAATTGCAGCAGTATCGTATACCGTTTTTTTGGAGTAGACTCTCAGATCCAAAACAAAACACTTTTACCCTAAAACTATCCATGATGTAGAAATGTAGGATTTTGCACAAAACACTAGTTTATGAAAAATGAAAAAATGAAAATATTTTTTATTCAAATAGGCCTTCACAAGCACTTATGAATAGTCTGACTCTAACGCTCGGTTCGGAAGGTTGCTTTTACTGAGAAGAGCCGGCAAGAAACTCAGCAATTACTCTTTTCAAAACCAACTCAGATTTATTACATTAAATTATTTATCTAGTCTCACTGCCAATATATGTGTGTTATAACAAAAAGGAAAAGAAACAAAATGATGAGTGACATAGTTAATAAATAGATAGCAAATTTAAGCAGACCAGCCCCCACAAGCAGCACCTGTTCACTTTACTTTACTTTATCTTTCCGTATTTTTAATAGTTATTTAGGTTAGTAGTAAACTTAGGTTTGTTTTATCGCTGATAGTAGGTAATAGAAAATATTATAATACAGCTGTGCTGCTCGACTTGGCGGGGGTAGATCTTTTTTTCGAAAGCGTGGTGTAGCTCATGTAGCCACGAGTCAGTCTTTCTTGTTTTGACCTGTTTATAGCTATATAGTTACCTAACTATGGCATCGTTTCTCAACCTTTTGTGTTGTGTGCGACCCCCCAAATAGCCAAAAATTTAATCAATATCTTAACGTACATTATATGATAGCATTACTACATACCTAGTTGATTGTAATTAAAAATAAAAATATTTAATTAATAAAGGGAATTTCCCTATACAGAGGAACTGTACAGGGAAATTCCCGTTACACCCGTACTCGTATCGTAAACGTATCGTATACGGATGATGTTTTCTGAAGAGATTGCGACCTTCCTGGAGGACGCGATCCCCAGGTTGAGGAACAATGAACTAGCTAGGGGAAAAATTTCTCTGTCTCTGATAATTCCCATCCTTTGGCGAAAATTATATTGAGTTTATAACTCGAAAGGGCAAAGCTACGATTTCTTTTTCTAATTTCATATTATGTAGTATATCTAACCTCAATCAAATATTTTGACGCACTTTCTGATATTTTCAGCTGGAATTTTGCATATTTGTCATACATATCTTTTGGAGTTTATATTATTACATGTAATGACATATACGTTGCCGCGTTATAGGAAATCATCAATAAAATAATGCACCTTCCTCGAATTTAGCCTCATTTAATTCTGTTTCTGAGATCCATCCTATTATGGTATTTTATGAGAGGTAGAGCATAGTGATATGTCGCTCAAAGAGCAGCTCGACGGGGGAAGGGTCGGCAACGCGCGAGTGATACCCCTGGTGTTGCAAGCGTGCATAGGCTACGGAAACCGCTTACCACCAGGCAGGCCGTATGCTTGTTTGCCGACAATGTGGTAAAAAAAAAATGGATCCGGAAAGTGCAGAAGTCTTAAATATTACCATTATCATCATCCTTGCTTTGTCCTCACTTAGGGTTGGCTTTGTCCGACATATTATTTCAATCCTTATTTACACAATACAATCGTCTGCCTTCTCCTTTTACGTCTTCCTTCAGATTATATTATATAGGTAACTTTAAAGTGAATAAAACAGTTAAATGTATTGTATTTTTTTAATTATAATTATTTACAAATCTAATCACATCCGTTGTTTATCTAATTTTATTCTCATCAGTTACAGTAAGAAGTTCTAAATAAAACTATGGAACTTTTAACTGAGCATTAATACTTAATATGATTCCCTTTCACACTAAGTGTTGTATAAAATTATATAATTATTATGAAAAATAAATTATATATTTAATCATATACATAGTGAAAAAATGCATATAGCATTTATATTAATCAAACCAAACGTTTTTTTAACAATAACTATAATTTAAAATAGGTCGTTTAATTGCTTTTTCTTACGGCATTATATTTTAAAATTTGCGATTATTAGAACCACAATAATGATTGTAAAAAAGAAATTAAATTCAAAAATGGAATCATCATTGAGATCATTTTAAAATAAAATAAAAGCAAAAATATTAATACGAAATATAGCTGCTCTGCTGTTTGCGAATTATTCATTTAGGTATATAATGTAACATACATTAATATTTGCTACATGTCAATTAATCAAGTCTATGATTATGTATTTCTCGCATGAAATAAGAGAAAAGGTGCATTATTGCTTAGTTTTGTATTAAGCGACTGATTACACAATAATCGCACAATAGTTGTTGTCATTTTCGAAGCTCAAAGTTTATGAAGGTATTTCAAATGGTATTAAATTATAATAACCAATTATAAATATTATTGGGCAATCGTTGCTCTCAAGTTATGTATATATTATATAGTAAATTGACATGTAGAAATTTTAATGACCGTCCCAAATATCTACCATATTTACAGAGATTAAAATATTTGCATAAGTCTTTCGTTACATGCGAAAGGCTTGACTCCTCAACTTGATATGCCCTGGACTTCCATAAAACTTCCAAATTTGTCATAACATTTTTTCTTAAAATTAGTTGAAAATTACTTCGTATAAACTACTGCATTATAATCGAGGAAAAATAGCAGTGATATTTTCGCGTACAAAGAGGATATATTTACATACGATACTTTGATAGATATGAAAATATAAAAAAGAAAAATATTTATTTTTGTGATCATGGTATTTTTTCCCCGACTATACAGTTACCTACTATGGATTGTGTACTATTTACACTAGTGTACAAAACACTTGCCAAATAGGTAACTATTTCTATATCACTAACTACTTCATAAAACGTTTGAAGGCACATTTTTGTTCATAGAAGGTTCTAAATTTCATTTACAATGTTCATTGCTCAATCTAGTTGATCTAAATAGAACTTCTTTGTGAAGGTCTTTTTTTTTACGCACTCTTCGCTAAGCAACGTTACGTGTCGGCGAAGAGCGCGCAAAATAAACTCCCGTCTAACGACAGGTTCAAAACCTCAGTTTAATTCCAACCGTTAGTTTAAATATTTACATGAAATGACAAGAAGCATGAGGTTCTTCTTCTTTTTTTTGGTTAAAATCACATCAAGTACGATAATAATATATTGAAAATATAACTTTTTTTTTTCGTTTGATTTCTATTTTATTACATATACACTCCGCTCTGTAAAGTTTATTTATTTATGTACACTCGATGAAACAGAATCGACCGTTTATATCTCTGATTTATTTTCCCGCTCGCCTGTAGAAATGCACAACCATCATAGGTTGATATAAAAAAGTTACTTATAAATTATATTGCATTCATTTACATATTCATTCAACGACGAATTTACATATGTATTCATTAATATTTAATACGAAAATGTTAAATAAGAAACATGTGGACCTGATTTTGTACAAGCAATTATTACCAAAATAAATTTATCATTTTTTCCTTGAGTATACATTGTCTGTCTATACCACATAATTTATTCTTAAATTATTTTTGGAAACTTGTTTATTCTTCACACATCAGCCTAAAAACTGCACTTCAATAAAAAAAATGGAAATTACACTCCTTACCCAAAATACAAGATAACTAGCAACACTCAAAAGCAAGCCGTTTAACTAGTGACGAGCGGGACGGCACGCGAGCGAGAGAGATGTGACAGATGGCGTGTGACGTCACCCGTGTCGGGTATATAATAGGGGCGCGGGGCCGCGGCCGCTCAGTACCGCTCAGTACCGCTCAGTACCGCTCAGTACCGCGGCGCCACGCGCGACGTGAGCCGCGGCGAGCGGAGCGGGGAGCGCCGCACCTGGACCATAACAATTAATCTATTATTCATGGATACCTTTATTACCTGTGTTATACAAATGTCTCTGTAACGTAAACTTTCAGCGAGACACTCGGATCATCTCGGTGAGTGACTTAAAAGATTAAGAAGTAGAAGGTTTTGGTAATTTGACTTAAAGCATAGGAATCTTGTCCTACCTCGGGCTATGGCTTCAGTCTCTTGAACCCAGCTCCGTCGTGTCCGAGCTTCAGTTCCTCGTACAGCGTGGGGTCGACCTCCCTCTGCGTGGAGACAGCGGTGCTCGGGTTCTGTATTGTCTCCTGTCTCCATGCTGAACTGTTTGACACACCATTGGTGACACCGTTGGCATTGCCATTTGGTACTGTACCCTGTTAGGATAAGGTTTAATGTTATGTAAATGTTTGGAGACGGAATTGATTGAATAAGGCCAGATAAAACTATCCGAAATTTTTCTAAAGTATGATGATGCTGCTTAGAAAATTGTATCTGTACTTACGTTGACGACGGTGGTGTCAGGATTTGGTTCTCTGAGGTAACTAGGGTTCTCAAATGCTACTCCTCCCTGTGTCTTAAGCCTTAGATTCTGTAATAAATTGGCATTCAATATTACACCTGGAAACGAGCGATTACAGATTGATAAAATATACTAAATATATTCAACAAAACTTGGTAAATCAATAAACAAAACAGAAGAATCATTTGCTTAAACATTTTTGGGGGTAAACTGATGCTTATAAATTGTAACAATTTATATAAGAACCCAACTAAAACAGCTAAATCTTCACAAAGCGGACAATTATGACGTACCTTCCTATGCCTATAATAAAGCCCAGCGGCGAGCAGTATAGCAGCAACTAGAATGCATGCCATAGCGACACCAACTGCTGATGCAGTACTGTTGCCAGCAACTGGTGCTGCTGCAGCTCCTGTCTCCTGACCCGCGGTAGTGAACATTATTGGCAAGCTTAGAGATGATGTACCTGGTGAAAATTGCAATATAGAGCAGATCTGCTGGAAGCAATTCTCTGATATATAACCGCAGTTGTTGAAGGAAGCAATTATTGTTATAAAAAAATGAGTGTTTTCTTTTTTTGTCTTTTCTTAAATGGTTCAAAGGTCATAAAATTATTAAGTTAAACTTCCTTCGGGCTGTATTCTTCAACATCTATTGACCAGCATGGTCTTCAGAAAAATTGCATATCTTAATTTTTCTCTATCAGTTCAAGGCTTTGCATTAAAGAGAGACATCATCATCATCATTATCTCAGCCGCAAGAGGTCCACTGCTGGACATAGGCCTCCCCTAAGGATCTCCAATAGGACCGGTTTTGGGCGGCCTGCATCCAGCGTTTTCCGACGACCTTTACAAGGTTGTCTTGTCCACCTTGTAAAAGGATGTCCGTCTTACGCTGCGTTTGCCGGATTAAAGAGAGTAAGGACTCCTTCCTCTCTCAGCTCGTAGACTGAAAATTTTAAAGGGAAGATCTTCCGCCAGGCTATGTCATCGTGTCTGGGAACCGCGGTCCAAGTATAGTCGTTGGAAACTCGTATATATGTCGACATGGCGCCATTTGTCCACTGGTAGTGGACCATTGTGTGGTTGATAGATACAAGAGAACCTGTATGTCATTGAGGTCATTAAACCTTGCTCCCTCAGGTCACTTACCAATATCATTAGCAGCCTTCACAACGCACTCATACCGCACATCGTCCTCCAGTCCCGTGAGGACCACGCTGGTCTCACTGGTGTCCAATTTCTCTGGAACCTTGGCACCGTACGCTCGCCAGAACACCCGGTACAAGTATACCGTTTGTGGGTTCTTGAGTGGCGGCTCCCAACTGTGGATGATGAGAAATGATTCAATTGATGTACTTTGGGAAGATCGTAGTAATTGGGAGACATGATAGGAGAGGAAAATACAAATTCCGCGCCGCCGTCCTCGAAGCGGGCCAGCGAGCGGTACGTACCTGAGCAGCACCGAGTGCCCGGTGGGCGCCCGGTGCGCGGCGAGGGCGCGGGGCGGGCCGGGCAGGCGCGCGCCGCCGTCCCTGAAGCAGGCCAGCGCGCGCCGTGCGTGCTGCAGCGCACACGAGCGGTACGTACCTGAGCAGCACCGAGTGCCCGGTGGGCGCCCGGTGCGCGGCGAGGGCGCGGGGCGGGCCGGGCAGGCGCGCGCCGCCGTCCCTGAAGCAGGCCAGCGCGCGCCGTGCGTGCTGCAGCGCACACGAGCGCGCCACCGCGCCGCCGCGGCACAGCTCCAGACAGTTGCGCGGCACGCCCCACGACGCGCAGCAGCTGCGGTGATCTGACACATGGGAAATATCTATAGCCCGACCGCCTCGCCGAGATCCTTCCTGAGCTGACTACGCGGCGAGGGAGGGGTGTGGTGACGCGACACGGGACTTCACCGATACGTCTACTTGTGACCGCCCTGTCGCACCGCGCGACCTCGGATACGGTCGAGGTTAAGCGTGAGGGCTATACCTCAGTCCCTGTATTAAAAGTAAAACGCGCTCCACACGGTCCACACTCTCGGCGAGACTATCCGAGACACGCCGAATACGAGAGTGCGGAGGGAGTATTCGCCTATATTCGTCTTGTCTCGTCTACGTTCGTCACGTCTCGCCTCCGTGTCGGTAGATCAAAGAGTTTTCGTCCGGTCTCGTGTCGACGCGAACGTATCCCTCCACACTCTCGCCTCCGTTCGTCACCGCAGCAGGCAGGGTCCCCAACATAGGGGGTTTCTCCCCAAATTTAGGGAGTAAATGATTGAGATGGCATTGTTTTAGTTTGCTTCATATTATTAGAGGCTTTTTTTATTTACAAGTATAGACTCTGAGATTATCCAATTCACCCAATCATCATTTATTTATTGACCTAGTGACACGTAATGACATCTAGTTCAATTTCTCGTTACTAAGAGTGGGGAGTTTAATAATGTTTTTTTTTGGAATTATTTTAATGAATAAATTATAAAAAGAATATATAAAAAATGGCACAAGTACAAATTGAAAGATAAAATAAGTGCCGTGTTTCAAAATATTTTTGTAGTACTAAAACTTATTTAAAAAAAATATAACTAAAAAAACTTTTCGTACCACTTGCTCAAAAAAGTGACATTCTATGCCACAAAAAGCGAACATAACAATAGTCATTTTTAATCTGTTAAAAACAGGGAAAAAAAATTGTACTGAATTTCATTCATCCTCTAGCTAGGGGGAGAATGTGATTTAAATTTGGAATACTTACCGAAATTTATACTGAACTACATCTGTGTTTACACCATTGAGTTTGTATATAAAGCATTACACATCTTTTTTAAAAAGGAATACGCATTTATTATGCAGTTATGATTATTAAATAAAATTACGAAAACCGACGAGGCCGTATGAGCTTGATGCCTTTGCTTTTCCGACAAAAAAATATTAGTCTAGGAATTTGCCGCGTTTTTGTTTTCTTCAAATACATAAACGGGTTATTTTAATATTGTGTTAATTTTTTCGCAAATGGTACGAAAAGTAGAGTATTTTCCTAGGTGATAAAGCTGTCTTAGTCTTGGGTGAACTTAAATCCCTTGCTACACTCAGGACTCGTCTTAAATCCTAATTTTTTCGCAAATGGTACGAAAAGTAGAGTATTTTCCTAGGTGATAAAGCTGCTTAGTCTTGGGTGAACTTAAATCCCTCGCTACACTCAGGACTCGTCTTAAATCCCTCGCTTCGCTCGAGATTTAAGTTTTTAACACCCTCGCTACGCTCGGGAGTAAACCTCGAGTCCTTCGTTACGCTCGCGATTTAAATCGTCACCCGCGACAGAAGACACTGCTTTATCCCCTTGGTTAATAATTTACTATTCTAGATGTTTGCCAATGTCAGTTTCATTATTTTAATTATTATTGGTTTTTTTAGAGGAAATTTCAAATAATTGTGTAGATTTTAGGGGTTTTTGACTTTAGCATTAAGGGAAATATTTTTTGAGAATTGGTAACAGAAGAAAGCAACCACAATGCCATATCACCGACGTCCATCTCGTACGAGCGTTCAAGTACGACTGTGCCACACGAGAGAGTGGAGGGCGGGTCTCGTCTCGCCGAGAGTGTGGAGCGAGCTTAACATTAATCAATGCTCTATAGTGATGAATAACCAGATGTCTTTTTCGGTGGTAGAGTACTTTGTAATACCCGCCTGCCTGGCTGGCTACTCTCAAGCTGAAAATCCGTGTCGCCGAAAACCTATCGGTGTGTTCCGGCAGTTGCATTTGAGAGCCAGTTCCTTTGAGGCTTTGTGTGCTTATCACCTTCAGCCACACCATCACTTGATAAAATTGTGGTCAAACCCAGGCTTATAAATAGAAAAAATGTCTTGACACTTTGAGCCCTACTAAAACAGCATATTGGAAATTCATTCAACACTAAATACTAACCTGATCCATCGGCAGCGCACTTCATGAGTTTGTCAAAGTCGTTCATGCACTCGGGGCGGTCCATGATGTTGTCCATATCGACGTGGAAGTTGCACGCGTCTATGCACAATGAGGACACGTTCATCTGCGTAATGAAGTATATTGATAAATTGGAATCAGCCACGAGATAGACTCCAGCGAAAACTAAACCAGCAATTGATAAAACATCAGTATTTTAGTGGTATTGTTGACGTTTGAAATAAAACCTCACGGACTCACATAGTTAATGATTTTATATAACGCTAACGTTCATATAATCTAGATTCAATGCCTCCGCGATTTAAAATTTAATAAAATTAAAATATAAAAATGTAATAATCAAGAATGATTATACATTACTTATCTATATTAAACTTTTGTTACACCTGAAAAAGGTCACTAAGTTAGTTAAGTCCTCATAAATAGAATTTATCTTCGATTAAAATTTTTAATTTTATTTACGATGAAAAAATAATTTTAAAATGCATTAAACCTACCTACCTACCTAAATCTATTTTCTGATATCTATGAGTGTCAAGTCAAAGTCAAAGTCAAAGCCATTTATTCAGTTTAGGCCCTAAGAGGGCACTTATGAACGTCGAAACTACTGAAGTTACCACCGATTTGGAAGTCGCCTTCAACTGAGAAGAACCGGCAAGAAACTCAGCAAGGTTACATTTTTTATATATTTTGTTTTTTTTTTTGGACAATCTGACAATGTTGGCTTTTTTCCATTAAATTTTTAACAATTTTTAAAGAAATATAATACACATAAACACAAAAGATGAAAAAAAAACAACAAGAAAAATAAATAAAAAATGATAACCTGAACAAGTTCACATTTTAACAAAAAAAAAAAAAAAAGTATCTCTAAAATACTAAGTACTGGCTTTTGTATAAGTATGAACAAGGTGCACTTGTGCAGAGTGCAGCTAGTGTAAAGTGGTAGATAGTAAATAAATCAATAATTATGATTTTCTTGTAAATTCATTGAGAGATAAGCCTTTTTTATAAAATTAATTCAGATTAATTTCATATAAATTTATAGATCGCAAAAAAACGAAACAATTTCAATTAGAAATTGTATAGCACCTACAGTCACGATGCAAACAAAGTTTACACAAGTTCATCTGAATTGAGTAGCAGGGTGGTATATCTAAAATTAATTCCAATCCGCACGGTGTTATCGGGCTCGATACTGGCAGAGTTTCACAGTTTATATTTAGTTGTCTGCAGATAAACTCCGGTCAGTGGGAGCTAAGTTATTCCAGACCGCGGTAGCCTCTGATTTCAATATCAGAATATGTTAGTTTCAAATTACTGTTTTAGTAATTGCTTTTTTATATCAGTTTTATTATTCAATATTCAGTTTATGAATAATTGCGCGTAATATATTCTAAACTTTTATGTTTTTGACAAAGTACCTACTCACAAATTGTCTTTTTTTAATGATTTTATTTATTTAGATCGTATTTTTTGTTACAGCTACGAACTGATGTTATTCTCTCTTCTTGTTGTTAAATAAAATATTCTGGGACATTATTCCTCACACACGGCCATCTGACCCCAAACTAAGCAGAGCTTGTACTATGGAAGCCAGATAACTGATATACTACATATAGCACTACACGCACACTTAGTGGTCTATTTTATTCATAGCTGGCATTCGCAACGCGGTTTTTGCATAGAGATAGTTCATAGAACGGAAACTAACAAATATTTTGTCCCGAGCACGCGAGTGAAACCGTGGGTCGAAAGTTAGTTATGAATACGAACATGTGTTTGTTGCTTTGCTCTTCTTTCAGACAGCTGCTCTACGGAGTAACGGATGGACGTGATTTGTTGCATAGAGCTACTTTATGGACCACAGAGTAACATAGGTTTCTTTTTATCCCGGGAACACGGGTGGATCCGCGGGGAACAGCCATGGGCGTACGCATAGTGGGGCCGAGTGGGGCACTTGCCCCACCCTGGCTGTCTCATACATACCTCTTCTAGTCAATACTCAATTAAACAAAAAAAATAATTTTTTGATACCTTTTTTTTTATGCAACAATGTCGGCAAACAAGCATACGGTCCGCCTGATGGGTAAGCGGTTACCGTAGCCTATGAACGCTTGCAACACCAGGCGTATCACTCCCGCGTTGCCAACCCTTCCCCCCTCCCCGATGAGCTCTGGCGACCTTACTCACGCGCAGGAACACAACTATAAGTTATTTGGCTGCGGTATTCTGTAAGGTGGAGGTACTTTCCCAGTCGAGCTGCTCTTTGAGCGACATATCGCTATGTTCTACCTCTACTACCCTCCCTTCCCCTACTACCTACTCTAGGTTTCAAAAAAAATATATTAAAAAAAAAAGTTTTTAATTTTTTGCCCGACCCTATATCAAAACCTGTCTACGCCCATGGGAACAGTTAGTCTACACTAAAAACCTACCTGAGTACAGCATTCTGTGACATTATGATGAGGTGTTGTAGGTCTCAGTCTCACGGACACAGGCCTCAGAGTCATCCCGAAAGCGTTCTCAGCGTGACAGAAGTAATCCCCCTCGTCTGCTTCGGATATCTTCTTTATTACCAGACGCATTGTATACTTCGTGTGATCCTGCGTGAAATAGAAAGAAGACCGTTAGATTCTGAACGCATGAACAAAAGTATTGCTTTGTTCTTATTGTATTCTTATTGCTGGTCATGTAAATGGCGCCATACTGTTTGATAATGAGAGGCGGTCGATAAATAAGGTAGCAAAGACTTCAAATCATTGAAGTTAGGAAAAAACGTAGTAGGAATTGAACTAGCAACCGAAGTAGGAAATAAATTTCTAAATCAAAGTTAGGTGCAAAATTTTATTAATTTCTAAAACCGATCAAGTCCTATCTAATAACATCAAAAGACATTTTTCATAGTCTGAAAAGTTTAAATGAATTTTCAGATATAGATCGGCCGACCGTCGGCGGGTAATGAATAGTAATGAATACTCGGATTATTGAATATTAATTTAATAAAACGATTGACTACGAGGGAAAAGGGATTAAGGAAAGGACAGATCAAATGTTATCTATTGAAATTTAAATCATTTGATTGTTTGCATAATACAAAATTGAAGTGCCTATCGACCAAATTCGTCAAATCAAACATTGCCAAATACAAAATGGCTCCCAATTACCTTCACAGAGAGTAAATATTGGATTACGCCATCTCATTTTCAGGGATGCAGTTATCTATACTAATATTATAAAGCTGAAGAGTTTGTTTGTTTTAACGCGCTAATCTTAGGAACTACAAGTTCGATTTGAAAAATTATTTCAGTGTTGTATAGCCTATTTTCGAGGTAGGCTATAGGCTACTTTTTATCCCGGGAAAACACAAGATCCCTCGGGAACGCGGGTGAAACCGCGCGGAAAAGCTAGTTCATTAATTTCGTTACGTGTTTATGTAGTACCCACCTGGCTGGGAGCTGCATTTGTGAGCATTCTTTCTAGGTTTCGAGTGTTTACCATCTTCGGCTACATCATCACTTACCATGATGGGATTGTGATCAAACAAGCCTATTGATAGTGGAAGAGTCAGATTCAAGTGTCAGAGTTAGCCCAAAGTGCTCCTTATGTTAACATCATGTATGGTGGATACTACCTGTTCTTCACCAATCTCTTAAAATATAAATCCAATGAAACATAACATAAGTCTCCATACCTCAGGATCTGCAACCAGCTGTATTGTATAATTCGGTCCATCAATAACTGGTGTTCTGCCATTAGGGTCCCTCCAGAAGGCTATAGTTGGCTTAGGAAGAGCTGCCACCCGGCATTCGAGGATAACTGAGTCTCCTGCTGCTGCCATTGTAATGCCTGATGCTTGGATAGCTGGCACGTCTGTGATGAGATTGACAGATTAAGGATAAAGTTTCATCTTTGAGTTTTTTCATGGTTACTATAAACTAAGTAAGTTTCGGAGCCAGATGGCCATTTTTAATGCAGAATATTCAAATGTTCAACCCAAGAATACAAAGATAAAAACCTCACCTCAACTACGTTAGCGATTGGCGCTGAAAGTTGAGTGAAAGAGAGAGAAACACCTATCTTACTGAAGTATAGCGTTGTTCCTTTCATTCCTTTATTTCTGTGTGGACAGGCCGGTGCTCGTGTGGTAGTAGGAAGTAACTGTCCACTTACGTGATATATTGATCTTCCTGGATGCTTGCATGGGTGTTCCGTACCCATTGTCGGCGTAGCACGAGATCTGGTCCATGTCGCGAGTCACATTATGGATCACAGTTACCATGTGACGAGATACTTCCTGTCTTACAAGACGACCTGGGGACAAACATGGTATTTGTAAGATTATGGGGCAACTAAAGTATATTGCAAGTTTAGTTATTGATCTTATGGTTGACTAGCATCCGCCCCGCGCTTTCATCCGCGTTTCCGAGGGTTATGTTTTTCCGGGATACAAAAGTATCCCATGTTTTAATCTTGAATATATTCTATCGGTGTGCCAAATTTCATCCAAATCCTTTCAGTAGTTTTTGTGTGAAAGAGTAACAAACATCCAGACATCCATCCATCTTCACAAACTTTCCCATTTATAATATTACTAGTTTTCGAGCCGCGGTTACACCCGCGTTCCCCGGGGATCTTATGTTTTCCCGGGATAAAAAGTAGCCTATGTTCTTCTCGAACTCGGATGAAACCGTGGGGCGGAAGCTTTTTAGTTAATAATATTATAAACGCGATAATCGTTACATGATCTATAAAAAACGGTTGAATTTTGTACTTAGATCTAAAAATGAAAGCAGGTAAAACCGTAAGACAAAAAATAGTGAATAATTTAAATATCTCCAAAACGAACATGAATTTACATAAGCTTTCACTTTGTCGAAACTACTTCCTAAGGGGAACTACTTTGTATTTAACGTTCGTTCAACCGGTTTATCTGACAGTACTTCAAAGGGTTCTGATGGATTATATAATGAGTTAACTTAGCTATTAACTAGCTCTATCTATTATGTATTACGCAGGAAACTTAATTTATGTATAGAAAATAAACTAGGCATAGTACAGAACGACAAATAACTAAGTAATAGGGTATTTTACTCTATATGAGAAAAAATCTAAAAATGTACAATTTAGATAGCTTAGGCAATAAGCAGTCAGAAAATGTTAGTTTTAGTTCATAAAATAACTTAATTAATTTTAAAATTAATTTCAAAGCTTTCAGTTTTTTTAATCTGTTTCTAAACAAGCGAAACAGTAGCCGCCATTATAATGACGTCATACGGTGCTGTATGTAAACTAAAAAGGGTCAACTGAAGTATTATTATTATTACACTAGTATTCATGCATTCAGGAACAGCACGCTAAGAAAAAGGTTTTTTTTTTTTTTACTTTGTATAGGCTTGTGTTTGACCACAATCTCACTATGGTAGGTGATGATGTGGCCGAAGATGGTAAGCACACAAAGCCTAGAAGGATCTGGCTCTCAAGTGCAGCTGCCGGAACACACCAAAAGGTGACAGATTTTCAACTTGAGGGTGGTAGCCAGCCAGGCGGGTACTACAAAGTACCCTACCACCGTGCTATGGTTTCCTCACGATGTTTTCCTTCACCGAAAGCTCAAGCTCATTGTAGGATTCGAACCTACGACCTTCGCCGCGGCGTCCGACGTCACTACCACTGAGCTATCATCGCCTAATAAGTCATTTTTAATTTATATATTTTTTTAAGTCCAATTGAGACCAATATCAGCGCATTTATTTACTTACAAGACCAAATACCGTCATGACCGTAGAGTAACATGGCGTCCAGCGTTTTCATCAAACTACGCGCGAAAATTGAAAATTTTTAAATTTAAATGCATTTTTATGGCACTTATCGATTGAATAAAAATTTTGTGTTTTTTTTTGGTGGCTTATTAGCACCTTAGGAACGAATTGAGACACTTTTCAAAAATGGGTGTACCCTATTCATAAGGTTATTGTGCTGCTTGTCATTTTGATATTCTACTAATCCTACAAATATCCTACTAATATTATAAATGTGAAAGTTTGTGAGTGTGTGTGTTTGTATGTTTGTTAATTAACAAACAAATAAACAAACTCACATTCGCATTTATAATATTACTAGCGACCCGCCCCGGCTTCGCACGGGTAGAAGACAAATTATATACTAAAACCATCCTCTTGAATCACTCTATCTATTAAAAAAAACCGCATCAAAATCCGTTGCGTAGTTTTAAAGATCTAAGCATACATAGGGACAGACAGCGGGAACGACTTTGCTCTATGTAGTGATAGGATTAGGATTAATCAATCAAACAAAAGTTATTATTTCGAGAAAGCCTAAAATTTCAATAAGATTTGCCCTTTGAATTTCTCAGCTCACCAAAGTCTTCGATATCGGTTTCCAATACAAGGCTTTATTTCGAAGCTCAAATTATTATCTTGGCTTTCATTTATTCAATCAACTTGAGTCTCCTCTATTTCGAGAATAAATAACTCCATAGTGAAGTTATTTCAATCTTTTTAAATGAAGTAATAATATTGAGGCTCTAGAATTTATTATATTGTCTATGATGTTACTTTTAATTTGATTTCAAAATTGGCGCGCTTTTAAGTGTGCAAATCATAGACAAATAAAAATAAAATCATTGATAGATATTATAACCTGCCAGTAAAACCATTACCTATAGCATTTAAACCTTTTAATTGAACTCGTACACCTCTTGGGCGTTACATCAGGTTAAGTAGGTGCTACTTAATTCAGTTTTCTTTACGAATGTTAAAAATTGAAGCAATACAGTTATTTGTCACTTACCAGAGATGTAGAGTGATATAGTTGGTGTTGGTGTACCCATAGCGATGCAGAGTATTGTCATGCTTGAGCCTTCTACCACCAGGTTCACTGGATTCACAGTTGGAGGCTGTTGAAGAACATTGGAGTTAGGATTCTAATAATATCGTTTTTTATCTAAATTATCAAGCTTTTTTTTACACTTTTGGGACTAGTATCCCATAAGTTTTTATGCGGGATTCTGAACTACTATAATTAAGTTACTCGATCTTAATCGTTCGATAAGTTAAAATAAACATTCTGGGACATTCCTCACACACGGCCATCTGACCCCAAACTAAGCAGAGCTTGTACTATGGAAGCCAGATAACTGATATACTACATATACTTATAAAGATAATTACACCCAGACTCAAGACAAAAAAATGTCTGTCCTGAGTGGGAATCGAACCCACGACCTATGGCGTGATAGATAGGAAATCTTACCAACCCTTTAAAAAAAACTTAGGGTAGAAATCACCCAGTTAATTTATATTCTAAAGTAAGAAATAAAAATCAAAATTTCTTGCCATTACTGAAAATTCCATGTTACTAATTTACAATTCAGCATGTTAATATCCTTACTTCAACATATGCAGGGTAGGCAGGATCAGTCCAGGCCAGGAGAGTCTCGGAAGGGCGCGAGTCTCCGGCCGCCGCGTGCGCATTCACCCAGATCACGTACTGAGTGTTGGGGGTCAGCTTTTCGAGTGTGTGGCCCGGCACTGTCGTCGTTATGTTGGTAGTGCTGTTCTGCCCCAGTTGGGATGGCGATTTGAAGAATAAACTGGGTGATCGAAATTAACATAGCTATGAAACGTCATAATTTGATATTGGAACCAGCGATAAGAGTTCAGATAACTGTACAAATAAATAAAATTGTTTGTAATGTCAAAATAACACCTTTTTACTAAATGCATATGAAAGTATATACCTACCTACGGTACTTATAACAAAAGAACAATTTTAAAATTTTTGGCTGTCTGTTTGTTTGTTCCGGCTAATCTCCTACGACTGAACCGATTTTGAAGGGAATTTCTTTGGCAGACAGCTGATATTATAAGGAGTAACTTAGGAGTAGTTTAACCGGAACAAACAGACAGACAGACATACAACATTTTGTTAGCATATTACACAAGCCCAAGAAGGAAACTGGGTCACAATTACAGCAGCTGAAAGCCAGGTGGGGACTACAAAAGTAAAAATCTCTACAACTTCAGGTTTAGACGTTTAGTCCTATAGAATGTGATCAATAACTCACGTATAAGAGATCTTCTCATCAGGTTGTGAGAACTGCGGTGGCTGCCACGTCAGAGTGAGCCACGTCGCAGAGTGAGACGACACGGAGAGTGAGTGAGGCGGCGAAGGTATACCTGATACTTCCTTCTCATCTGCAAGGGATGGATTGCTATTAGAGATTTGTTCCTCTTAGTTGGTAACATCATAGGTACATTATAAAATAACTAACTCATAAATTTATCGAACAGAAATTAGTGTCACTTGTTTTTAATTTTACAGATTTAAAAACAGTAACCCAAAACGATTAAACCTTACACTGTCACCCCACATATCTATTTTTTTTATTTTCACGGATAAATTACTGAATCGATTTTCATGAATATTGGGTTTCAAACTTGACTTACTTTCAATATTCAATTCAAACATACTAGGTATATCTCCTATGCCTATTTATTTATTTATTTATATTGTGATTAAAAAAGCGCCCATTTGTTAAGTTATTTAAAGAAACGGACAAGTGGGAGATGTCCGTGTTTACGCCCATTCGCATTTTTGATCACAACGCATAAAAGAATATCAGGCAGATGTCTTCTTCTACGTCAAAATTTTTGCAGTACCGTGTTTACGCAGATAACCGCTACATACCAGAATGAGACAAGTGACTGATGGTTTTATTTACGTTTCAATCATCTGTCGAAGCTCCGAAGTAAAGGCGGACAATGGCAGATGTCAGTTTTTACTGCGATGCTTTTTAAAAATCATGTGTAGATGTCTTCATTTACGTTCCAGATTTTCTTCATAATTTTGAAATGTGAAATAATTTTAATACAGACTTGTGGATAGGGCTTATATAATCTCATTTTTGTAATAAAAAAAAATAGATGTCGGAATCTACTTTGCGGCGATCGATATTATTCTGAGCCTCATTTCTTTTAAGACGATATCGACATATTTTTTCTGAAATAAAAGTACTCACCAACGGTAACATTGAACAACAGCATACTTGAAGGTAAAGATGATCCGTGATCGTTTATGGCTACCACGAATACGCTGTATGTGCCGTTTAGTTCTAAGTCATCTATTCTTGACATTGTATCCGTCACTGTTACATGCTGCATAAAGAAAAGAGATAGATAATAAAATTATGTAATTAAGCTTGAAAATCGAGTCAATCAATATAATAAAAACTTTCAATGAAATGAAAATTACTGGGACTGAAAAACGGTCAGATCTATTTTTTATTCGTTTAATAATAAGAAGTTTACCACGAAAGAAACTGACTGAAGGTACCCAGGGTATACTGACATTAAAGTTAGACTGCATGTTGTTAAAACTGTATGCCTGAGTGTTGTTATCAACTTTCTGCCAGTATATGGTGTAGGAGGTCGCGTTGGCTCCATCTTGTGGTGGTGCCCAGTCCAGGTACAGCTTGCCAGATGCGACTACGGCGTGGAGCTCTCGAGGTGGGCCGGGCAGTAGTCCCGTGCCTGGTAGGGAGTACAGGAAAATATGCTCAATTCAAAATAGACACAAAAGATAACATTGAATTGGAAGAAGGGTGGAATATGTTAGGTGGAATTGCATCGCCTATTTGCAACTTACTTGTAAGTAATAATGAGACTAGGCGCCACCGGTTTGTAATATACTTAAACTGAGAACAGACCCTAACTCCGGAAAGCAAGTGAAAATACCGACCTTCCTCAAAGCACTGGACAATGTTCCCGATGTAAGGCACGCAAGTGTTGATCCCGCCGGTATAAGTGCCCGAACATACTCCTCGGCAGTTCACAGGGACGCCGCGTCTGGCGCAACATGCCTCATGATTCCGACCTGAGACAATATCATTAATTAGAAAGCGTTCATGAAGAATTATTATTGCATCTTATTCAACACATTATTGGCTTAGTTAGGAGATTTAATAAAAATGGTCATTAAAAAATTACAAGAACAATAATATTTTAATCGTATCTGTATCATTTTTATGCCACGTGTATTTCCAAATGGTGAGTCAAAGAAAAATATACTTGCAGGGAATTGCAACCTTGAATAAGTGGGTATTTCGTTAAAAAAAATGATGATTGAAACCACGGAATAGGTAAATAAGGTTGGAAAGGCCTTTGAGGAACTTTTGTACTAGAACCGCTGTCGCCGGTTGCACACACTTACAAGACATGTCATATTTGCAATACATACATAACTTAACAGTCATTGGTCATGTTTGCACGATAATCGCAACTATTAAAAACAAACCTTAGAGTAATGATAATAAGGATGGGTTTGATAATTTGTGAAATCTTGCAATATTTGACGTCACAGTAATTATTGCCAATTAAGTGACATTTGCATACTTTTGTACAAATATTATTGTGCAAAATTAGAAAAAAAAGAGAATAAATGATAAATATTAAAAACTGATAACTGAAAGTGGTGTGGAAAATATTTATTAAGGAAAATATTAATGAATAGTGCTGGATTGTTTAACAACTATAAAATAACTAAGAAAATATTAATTGCACAATTACTTAAATGTGTTATTTACTGGTATTCCAGTTAGAGATGTACCCATATTTATCGATATTTTTATATAGTAGACTTTTCATTGGGGTGCATTACATTGTCAATATTATCACGATCCAAGTATCGCAAGTATTGAAATTGGGCTATTACGTTGTCAATAATATCATCATCAGTATGCCATTGAATTTACTGGAGTGATGTCGTGTGAAATGGATAATAGTATCGCATGCGCTTAAAAAATCAAACGTGAGAAAGCGTTGATTGAAAGACTAGATTTTAAAGCAAAATTAATATAGGTTCTCATTTGAACATTACGCGAGAAATGATCTTGGGCGGCGATTTGGACGATACACCAATTGGGAATATGCATGATTTTTACTATAATAAAAGCTCATTCATATGAAACAGCAGAAAAAATATCTAAGATATAAGCCATCAAAGATTTGTATCTAACTCTTTCTAGTAAAACAGAATTTCGTAGGTATGGAGTTTTAATGATCGTAATGTTAAATGACGTCACAAATCATGTCGGATCTCTCAGTCTAATTAGTAGTTTAAAATGCTTGTTATCTTCCGCATTTCATGGCTGATTTTAATTTCACTTTTTGACATTATTTTTTCATCATCTTCACTACTCTGACATCGTTCCGCCATGGCTGCAAGCAAATACTGACAGACGAAGCGCTTACATTTCAATATTATTGAAGCCACGCCCCCTTAGTATCGCGGATTTCAAGATTTCCAGATATTCTGTGATATTATCACGATATTGCGATACGGCCTATTACACTATCAGTAATATCACGATATCGTGATAATATTGATAATGTAATGCGTCCCATTAAGTTTTACGGAATAAGTAAATAAGGTTGGGAAGGCCCTCGCTCCAATTTTGTATTAGGACCAGTGTACCACTAAAAATATACTATCATTAATAAAATACAAAATAATTCAAAAATTATCTTTGTCAATCGTAAATATAGTTAAAAATTCTATCGATGATTTTTTTACAACATGGTCACTTCACTATCGATAAAATGGCACCGAGCAATGTCAATGGTCGAAGTGTAGAGGACGCAATGCATGCAGTACATTGCAAGCGGACTTGGTCATTGTGTTGATTTAAGCGAGTACACATCGGGCAATGTATATTTTTTTTTTATTTTTTAGCAATAACGTTGTTAATATTTGGAATTTCATATTGATCAGTATATTTTTTATGTTTTTTACAAATAATATAGTAATTGTACGGTTTGTACAACTTTATAATTGATATAATAAAAAAAAGTCAAGATTATGATACTTTGATAATATATTGAAACTTCACAAATATTGATACTTAGAACTAATGATTTGATATATGAGTGCGCGTGGCGAATACCGGTCACGAACTGTCTATTAAAACAGTGAAACGCGTAATTACGCGTAAAAGTGCTGATACGGCGGAAAGAATGTGCGGTTGCACCGTACATGCTCCCAGCCACAAGATATGAGGTGATACAATGATATCCAAAAGCTTAAAAAGAAATGATATAAAGGAATGATAGTGATAATATCCAATGGTACAAAGTTTAAAATTCACAAATACGTCAACATAAAAAAGCAAACAGTTATAAAGTAAAATGATTGAAAACAACATATAATAATATAAAATAAATTGATGATACTTAATAAACAATTAAATTCAGTCACTAAACAATGTTTTACGAAAAATAGGTGATGTGGCCTTATTTTGTTTACGTGCACTAGTAATTGATTTTAATTCGATATCACTAGGTCCAGGTTCACTCAAACACTGCACACTGTTAGCACTAACACCAAGGTCAGGATGACGCGGCGATGGAGGCGCCAGTGCGGCGCTTCGGGCGCGCCGCACGCGCCGCCACACCAGCACCACTGTTACGATGCCTGCTCCTCCCACCAGTAAATAGATCACCGTGTAGTGGTGGACATCGTGATATGATACGCTGTCTGCTAGTACCTCATCTGACTTCATTTGCTCTATTAAATCATGTATTTCTTTCAGTGACTTAAGGTTACTTTGATTCCCAGAAAGTGTGTTAATCTCTGTCATAGGCATCGAGATGTTTATAACGTGATTGATAGGAGCAATTTCTGGTTGGTATATTTCTGATTGAGTTTTTATTTCACTGGTAGATCCTTTATGAGTGAAAACGGTGAAGTCATCGCCTTTAATGACACAGTCCTGGCCTAGGACAATGTTATAATAGTAATCAGCCCAATATTTTGTATGAAGGTTTATTATCTGATATATGTGTTAATTTCAATAGAGCCTGTCCTTCGAAAATAGTGAAAGTTAATAGTAAATTGGTATTTAGTGACTGGGCTACTAAAGGAATTCGAAAGAGCCGAGATAAATTGTATGAACTTTACCATTTAAAATCTTTAACTAGAAACGAAGATTTTCATAAATATGTTAGGAACTTTTCAAAATTATTTAAAGTAGTATGTAATCTAGCTAAATCCTCCTACATAAGTAACAAAATTGGTAAAGCCACTAACAAAATAAAGACAGTCTGGAATGTTATTAATACGGAAACTGGTAAAATTAAAGATAAGAGTGAACAGCTAACGCTTAAAATTAATGATAGATTGTTGTCAGATAAATTGGAAGTAGCCACTGCTTTTGAGCACTTTTTCTCCAGTATACCGGGGGAGACTACTCAATGTCTTAAATCTTGTCCTAAAGTAGCGGAATCATTACTAAAGCTTCATATCAATAAATCATATCCTAGTTTTAAATTTAGTTATATTAATGCTAATGATGTTTTAAAAACTTTTAATTCCCTTAATATGAAAAGTACTGAAGATTTATGGGGTTTATCAGTTACGGTTTTAAAATCAATAATTGCAGTAATAGCACCTATTTTGTCCGATATTTTCAATGAATGCATTCATCAGGGCTCTTTTCCCGATTTAATGAAGTTTAGTAAAATAGTACCTATTTTTAAATCCGGTTGTAAGTATAATCCATCCGATTATAGACCAGTGTCCGTTCTTCCAGCACTTAGTAAAATATTTGAAAAACTGTTACTCAATCAAATGTTAAAACACTTTAATGAACATGAGATACTGCATGGTCATCAGTTTGGTTTCACGAAGGGAAAATCTACTTCCGATGCAGCTGCAAAATTATTGAAATCCATTTATGAGGCTTGGGAGGGTTCACAGGATGCAATTGGTATATTCTGTGATCTATCCAAGGCCTTCGACTGTGTCGACCACCGTACACTGCTACTAAAGCTAGACTATTACGGAATTCGTGGAACTGCTTATGATCTTGTTCTATCTTATTTATCTAATCGTCAACAAAAGGTAGGGATTAGTAGTACAACATCTGAGGGCTCTTTAATCGAAATGGGGGTACCCCAGGGCTCAATACTAGGACCATTTTTGTTTTTAGTTTATTTAAATGATTTACCATCTATTGTAAATGGCCTCTCAGATATAGTCTTGTTTGCTGACGATACTTCGTTGATTTTTAAAGTTGATAGAAAAGACAAAGAACTTATAAGAGTAAATGATACCTTGTCAATAGTCTCCAAATGGTTTACTGCAAACAATTTGTTACTCAACTCTAAGAAGACTAAATGTTTAAGATTCTCTCTACCCAATGTAGCACAAGTAGATAGTCAAGTAATAATAGATAGCAGTAATTTGGACATGGTTAATAAAACTGTATTCTTAGGTTTAACATTAGATAATAAATTACAATGGGGTCCTCATATAGATTCTTTGGCAGGTAAATTAAGTTCTGCTGCATTTGCTGTAAGGAAAATTAAACAATTGACGAATGTCGAGACGGCTAAACTAGTATATTTTGCTTACTTTCACAGTCTGTTATCATACGGTATTTTATTATGGGGAGCAGCAGCCGATATTGAAACTATTTTTATACTACAAAAAAGGGCAATTCGTGCAATTTATAGTATGGGTCCTCGGGACTCATTAAAGCATTTATTTAAAGAAATAAATATAATGACTTTGCCTTCACTCTACATTTATGAAAATATAATGTTCATACGTAGAAATATAGGAATGTTTAAAACAAAAGTAGATGTCCATAATATAAATACAAGGCAAAGAGAGAAATTAGTTGTTCCATATTTTAGGTTAGCCAAAGTTAGCAAGTCATTCCTTGGTAATTGCGTTCGTTTTTATAATAAAATACCTAACTCGGTAACCAAGATGACCGATTTTAAATTCAAATTTTACGTAAAGAAGGTTTTGAAGGAAAAGGCTTATTACAAGGTAGCTCAATATATTGAAGATAGGGATGTTTGGAAATAGTTTCACTCTGCACAGGTGCACTTCGCATATTGTTTTTTTTATTTTATTTTTTTAGTTTTAGCCATTATGTAGCGTATTCGCTATTATTTAATAAGAACTTGTTTGCGTTACATTTTATTATTTACTTGGTATTGGTATTTTTCTTTTTGATTTAATTGTATATTGTATTGTACATTTTGCTGTTATTGAAAAAATATAGCCAATAGTCAGATTATAAAAAAAAATATATATATATAAAAAATGTAACCTTGCTGAGTTTCTTGCCGGTTCTTCTCAGTTGAAGGCTGATTTCCGAATCGGTGGTAGCTTCAGTAAATTCGACCTTCATAAGTGCCCTCCTAGGGCCTAAACTGAATAAATGGCTTTGACTTTGACTTTGACTTTGAATGATGCCCGAGGTACTAAGTTGCGGAGCGGTAACTTGAAGCCCACACATAATGCGCGGTGCACACTGACCGCAACAAAAGTATAAAAATGTATTTACTTTCTTCAATTCTATCCACTTATTTTTACACGTTGTTATTTCTGTTTTACATCTGTTACTGATCTGATCCTTAACACACAAACTCTCATCTGACTTCAACTGATAAATTGGACCTCGTAAATAGCAAAGATAGGTAGACATGTCAAAATTTAAACATTGCTGTATATCATTTTCACTCAATGGTAAATATACATCCTTTCTTAGGTTCATTGCTATATGATCTGCAACTGGCATTATATTTGTTGCTGATCGTCCTGTTCGATAAGGTATTGGAATGACTTTATAGAGGTCAAAGTTGTCTCTGCTGACCAATGGTATTCTAATTTCGAATATTAGATATTGATCTGTCATTCTTGTTTTTACCTTTAATAAATGGTAAATATTTAGCATATCTGATTGAATGTTATCGATTGGTAGTGATAACTCTCTTGATAATTGACCTGATATGATATTCAATTCATTCTGAAGTTGTTCTGGTGATAACAGATGGAGATTGAATTTGCCATGATATATGTCAGTGATGGTATCCAGTAAGGTGTTTTGTAAGCTCTTTAGGCTTTGAAGCATGTTACTTGCTGTTATTGAACCGACAGTAAATTCGTTGATAGCAGATATTCTTTGGATTTCTGTGTTCACATTATTTTCTATCTTGGTTAAATGCTGATTTATAGTTTTGTACTGCTTATCCATGGTTTCTTCGGTTCTCTTCAAGAGATTGTACTCTGCCTCTATCACTGATGTCTGATTTTTCCAAAGTAATGCGAGATGTTTCTGATTGTTTTTAATGAGTGTAATGTCTCTTTGATATTTTTCTGCGAACCTCTCGTCTAATACGCCAAATAGGTCGCCAGCTATGTACCCTATACCGTTGATAAGCCCACGACGCTGTCTCGTACGCGTGCTAAAATGCTGACTAAGTAACATGTGGTTGTAGTACTCTAATTCTGATAACCCGTGGCGTAGTTGTAATAAGATGACGTCACAATGAACTTGATCTTTGATAGTTGAACACATCTGATCGAGGTGTTTGATATATTTGTTAAATACCATTGTTCCTTGCCAATAAGGCTCCAAATTATAATACACTATGAGCTTCCATTCATCTCTGATAAGTTGCATGTTTGATAATTTATCGAAATATAGTGTTTGATTTTGTCGCAGATCTGTTATGTTGTAATGACAATGTGAACATGATATCATTGTCATAAAAATAAGTAATGACGTCATAATTGATAAGAAATTATAGCCCTTTTTGCATGTTTTTGGGTGTTGCTCGCTATAAGATACTTCTGCTGACAGTTCAGGATTTGATTCCGGCTTATTATCATTGTTATTTTTGACTTCGCCGTTAACCGGTAATATTGATAATTTTATGAGAGGTCGTTTGATATAACCATTTTTTGTTTTTAGCGTAACAACTCTAATCAACCCATCACTTCCAGGATGCAGTTCGACAACCCGTCCGGTTGCCCACTTCCCAGATGGTAAGTTAGCGTCATGAATGAGTACAATATCATTTAATTTGATATTGTCTTGTTGTTGTTTCCATTTTGACCTCGCTGATAATTGTGCTAGGTATTCACTGCGCCATCTCTTCCAAATGTCGTTGAATATTTTTTGTGAGAGCTGCCATCTTGTTCTTAAATCGCGTTCTGTCTCTATGATAGTTGATATTGGTCCACTGGCAAGAAAGTGTGATGGAGTCAGATAATCTAAATCATCTGGATCTTCTGTTAATGGGCAGAGTGGCCTAGAGTTTAGGCAAGCTTCTAATTGGGATAATATTGTTGATAGTTCTTCGAAGGTAAGTGTTTGTTCTCCGATAGTTCGTTTCAGATGGTATTTTAAACTTTTGACTGCAGCCTCCCACAGACCACCTGCTGACGGCCAAGATGGGGCATTGAAGTGCCAGTGAATTTCCATGTTTGATATTTCGTTCATGAATTCATCATTGAATACATTTTGAATCTCTTCAAACTCTTTGTGCAATGCCTTGCTAGCCCCAAGGAAATTTGTTCCATTATCGGAATATATGTGTCTAGGACGCAGGGCTGCTAGAAATGATGATGTAGTGAGGTCTAATACTAGCTCAAAATGTACGGCTTTGGTAGCCATACAAACGAATACTGCTACGTAACTTTTACAAGTTTTTATTCCACGACCTTTACTTGCTTTAGTCATGATATGTCCGGTGAAATCTACCCCAGTATGATAGAATGGACGACTGGGATTAGCTCTTGCTTTTGGCAAATCCCCCATGATTTGATAATGATATGTAGGATCATGTCTTCGACACTTTACGCAACGATGAAGGCGTTTCTTAAATGCACGGTTCCCACCGATAATCCAGTATTGTTGTCTGATAAATGCGGATGTTAATCTTGCCCCACCGTGGTAAGTAAGTTTATGCGCATGATCTATAAGAAGTTCTGTAAAACGACCGCTGCGCGGTATGATTATAGGGTTTTTCATTTCAGGGCTGATATGAGCGTTTTTGAGTCGTCCTCCGACTCGTAGAGTACCGTGTGCATCAAGGTAGGGGTTCAAACAGCTAATTTTGCTTTTATCTTGTATCTTTTTATTTTCTTGTAACATATTGATTTCGCTTTTGAATTCTGTTTGCTGTACTTGCTTTATTATTGATAGTTTTGATAATTTTAATTCTTTCAATGTAAGATATAATGATTTTTCTTTCTTTTTATATGCTAAAATCCGCCTCACCCATGCTAATACACGAACCACTCGAGTAAAAGAGCTGCATCTGCAAAGCAACTCATTAATAATGTTGTCATTTTCTTGCTGAGTTGCTACATTCGTTTGGAATGGTTTTTTGATATCTATGTTTGTTTCGTAGATCCTTTGTTTTGCATCTACTTCTACTTGATATGTTGGTAGCCAGGTAGGTCCCTGCCACCACAACTTATGTTCTATGAGTTCTGATACTAGCATGCCACGACTGGCGCAGTCCGCCGAGTTTTCTGAGGATTTTACGTAGCGCCAACAATCGGGAGGCATGACTTCGTTTATTTGCTTTACTCGGTTTGCTACAAATGGCTTCCATCGACATGTGTCTCCTTGAAGCCAACCAAGTACAGCCATGGAGTCTATCCAGCCGAAAATTTTTATATTATAACCGGTAAGACATTGCTTAACTTTCAACATTAGTTTTGATAAAAGCAGTGCTCCACATAATTCCAATCTAGGCAACGTGGTTTGCTTGTTGACTGGTACTATTCTCGTTTTTCCGGCTAATAATATTACGGTCGACTTTCCGTTGTTTAATTTGCAATATATGACGGCGGCGTATGCTTTCATCGATGCGTCACAAAAGCCATGTAACTCGATCTCGCTACTCTCACATGTATTTATCCACCTTTGTATTTTTATTCGATTGATATTGTTCAAGTCCATTTTTATTTTTAACCATTCGGAGTTAATTGTATTGGGAAGATTGTCATCCCAATCCATATTTGATAACCAAACTTTCTGGAATAGAAGTTTGAGTTTGGTTGTTACCGGAGAGAGCCATCCAAGTGGATCAAATATCTTCGAGATATCTGAAAGAAGTGTTCGCTTACTAGGGTGAGTTGATATTGATGTATTGATAGTTAACTGAAATGTTAATTGATCCTGTTGTGGATTCCATCGCAGTCCTAAGGTTTTAGTTGATTCTGGCTGTTTAAATTCGTATAATTTTTGATCTTGTTCGTCTTTGTTGGTATACTCTAATAATTCTGGTGTGTTAGAAGCCCATTTTCGAAGATTAAATCCCCCAGATTGCAATAGCTGCATTAGATCAGATTGTAGTAACTTTGCTGAATCAATGTTATGGACCCCACTAACTAGATCATCCATATAGAAATCATTTTCCAGTACTTTTCCAGCCTGACTTCTTTGATACTTATGCCCTTCATCGCTAGCCAACTGCTTGAGAGTCATCATGGCTAAAAAAGGTGCTGCCTTAGTGCCATATGTTATGGTTGTTAGTTGATATTCACTCAGTGGCTGATAAAAATGATCTCTCCATATGATTTTTTGATAATGCTGATCTTCTTCATTGATAAGAATTTGCCGAAACATCTTTTCAATGTCAGCTATAAATGCATATTGATATTGACGCCATTTTAATATTAGGCACATAAGATCTTGCTGTAAATTTGGACCACGGAGCATAAGATCGTTCAAACTGTGACCAGATTGAGATTTAGATGATGCGTTGAATACAACACGCAGTGACGTTGTAGTCGAGTCCGGTCTTTGAACGCAGTGATGAGGTAAATAATAGTTTGGAATCTTGTTACAAATGCTTTGACGCATATGACCCAATTCAATATATTCGTGAATAAATTGTTTATAATCCTTGGCTAGATTGATTTGGTTTCTAAATTTATTTTCTAACTGCTTGAATTGTGCCACAGCCTTTGATCTTGATGTTCCTAATTTTTCTTTGAAGTCAGATTGCATAGGCAATCTGACTATGTATCTTCCATCTTCCTGGCGTTTGGTAGTTGATTCATAAAATTTCACGCATTCTTCATCTTCGGTTGACATGTTCGAATTTACTGATACATCTTCTATTGCCCAAAATCTCTGAATATCATCTAGGTTGTTGAGAACAACGTTGCATTGAAATGTCCTTACGTTTCCACTTAATATCCAACCGATAGAAGTTTGTTGAGCAATCGGCATTGATTGATCTTCTTTGATAATCCCACCCAAAATGATAGTTGAGTAGATGTTTGCCCCCAGGAGCAGATCTACTGGACGACTGATATTAAAGTCAGGGTCTGCTAACTTAATGTTGTCTAGGAATGACAATGATGGTTTTTTGATAGTTTGATTTGGTAAATTATTGATTAGTTTACGCATGATAAAAACTTCGCTATTAAAAGTGTAGTCGCTATGAATAGAACGACACACAATATCCATTACGCCCTTGCAATTATTTTCTTTAGTTCCAACTCCAAAGATGACACCTTTGCATCGTTTGCGAGGCAGACCCAACAATTGAGCGGCATTTTCCGTGATCAAAGACGCTTGAGATCCCTGATCGATGAGTGCCCTCAAAGTATGATATGATCCATCTGCCGCTTCGACCTTGATAACGGCGGTTGCTAAGAGAGTTTCTGATAAGTTTTCTTGAGATGTATTTGTATTGCTATTGCGTTTCATATTTTCGCTTTCCACGTTTATCGGCTTCGGCACATACGTGAACGCGTCATGCAATAATGAATTATGATTGCCATTGCAGTAGCGGCATCGTTTGTCTGAAATACAATCTTTTCCATAATGATTATACAAACAATTCTTACAAAGGTTAAGTTTCGTAATTGTTTTCCGTTTGGCATCCGGTTGTAATTCTAGAAAGGCTTTGCAATGGAATAGTCCGTGTTCATTTTGGCAAAGTGGACATTTTACTGTTGCGGAGTGTAAAACTTTGTTTGGTGTATGATTATATGGTTTCGTCATTGAATTCTTAGCATTGAATGATTTGTTGAAATTATGCTTTTTAAAGTTTGATATTATATCTGATTGATGAGATTGCTTCGATACATCTGGCTTACGCCGAGACGATTCTAATGCTGTAAATTTGGCTTCGAGAAAGTCCAGAAATTCTTTTAGCGTGGGCAATTCTCTAGGTTTTTTCATCGACTCCACGTAATCGTTATGCGTCTCGGTATCCAGTTTCTGAGACAGTAAATGTACAAGTAGCGGGTCCCAAGATGACGTATTCACTCCTAGGTTTTTAATAGCGTATAGACACTCAATAGTGGTGTCATGAAGTTTCTTGATAACTGCTGAGGATTGATGCTGCATTGTAGGAATATTCAGAAGGTTATTGACATGCGAAGAAAATATTAATTTCTTATGATTATATCTGTGGTTGAGAATATCCCAACACACTTGATAATTGTCCGATGATATAGGTAAATGCTGAATGAGCTTTTCCGCTTCCCCTTTCACCTTTGCCTTTAGAAACTGCATTCTCTGCGCATTTGATATAGTTGGATTGTTGTGAATTGATTCGTTGAAAAGATCTTTAAATGACGTCCAATGTTGATAGTTGCCGCTAAATGAAGATATTTCCATTTTCGGCGTAGTCTTTTCCCTATGAACGCCAGACCACATTTTGCTGTTGATAGCCTTTTTAATACTAATATAAGTATTCTCGTGCTCTGAAAATGTTCTATCATATGTTACGTTTTCTCCGTTGAGCTCACTATCGATCTCCCAATGAAGAGTGTCTATGGCAGACCAACGATTTTGTAGGGTTTTCAAAATGTCGTCAAACTCCCACTTTTCTGATATACAGTCTAGTTTGATTCCTGATACGGTCCTGGAGAAGGCTTTGAAGTTGCTTGACTGCTTGCGCAACATCTCATCCAGTTTGCTGTTTGTAGCCTCGGATTTTGAGGTTGAGGCCTGTGCTTGATAATTGCTAGATTGATTTTCGATAATAAATTTTGGCGGTTGCGACACAGGAGTTGATGCTCTTGAATCCTGGGTTAATTCTGGGTTTAAATACACACTGTGTTGAAGAATATATTGCCGAGCATTGTCATAAAATTTTTGAGTTTCTTCATAATGATTTCCCAGAAAATAATCATGATTTGTGTCGCCGTATGCACGAAGCTTAGCATGGTTAGATTGAAACTCACGCCAGTAAGAGTCCAGCGTCTCTAACCGTCTTTTGATCTTATCTGCTGTTTTGCGCTCGGGCCCATCTTTCTTGAAGTTTGATAGTAGCTTTTCAATAGCATCCATCAATTGCTTCTGGGTTATTAAAAGACCTTCCATCTTACCAAAGTGATAAATTATTAATAAAAAGGAAAGATCTTACTTGATATTGCTGCTTGATATGATGATATTACACGACCTCGACACGATGGCCTGTGCAATCCAACACTGATATTTCCACGGAACCACTTACACAAGCACAATCTTGAGTTCACAAGGTACGACGGAAGTTCAAAATTGTTTACTCGCGAGGTCCCGCACGATGCTCGAAGGACCAAAAAGATGTACGGTTTGTACAACTTTATAATTGATATAATAAAAAAAGTCAAGATTATGATACTTTGATAATATATTGAAACTTCACAAATATTGATACTTAGAACTAATGATTTGATATATGAGTGCGCGTGGCGAATACCGGTCACGAACTGTCTATTAAAACAGTGAAACGCGTAATTACGCGTAAAAGTGCTGATACGGCGGAAAGAATGTGCGGTTGCACCGTACAGTAATTAAATGTTATTTTCGACTCACCGATGGAAAGATATACCTCCTCGCTCTATACTCGAGGTCTGACTTTTTGTCTTACAAGTTACGATCGCACAACACGGCATTAAAGCAGAGCTCCGTTCTCCGAAGTAGTACGAAGCGCACTAAACGCGGTGAACGAATGAATCGGTCAAGTTACGATTTTGGAATCATAATCGTGGCGCGCTCGCCACGCCCACATTACCTTTCCATCCTTATTTACCTATTCCGCGATTGAAACAGATCAATATCTAGGAGAACGCAACGCAATAATTAAAGTGAGTGGTTGACCTCCAGCGCCACAGCGCAGCAGCTTGTGGAAGTCCTGCGCGCAGAGCGGCGCCAAGGCCCGCAGGTCGGACATCTTGGCGTCGTACGAGCACAGCGGCGCGCACACGCCGGCCACCTGCACGCGCTCGCAGCACGCCGTCACGTTGTACGAGTTCGAGTTCGCGGCTTCTTCTTCTTCTTCTATTACCTGGTGAGAAAGAAGGATGCGTCAATTTTGGTCATTATTATTTTCTCGAGATCGTAAGATCGGTAAATCTGGATTAGTCTTCTGCGTTTGTTAAATAGTCGGGATGTGACCTTGCGTCCTCTTACCTCTGAAAAAAGAAAATTATATTGTGTCGGAGAAGGTATATTTACTCCATTTAGGGTTGAAATAGAGGACCCCCGGGGTTCGGAAGTATGTTTAGTTAGCAGTACATAAAAGCTATAAAGGGATTTCCATATTTCCCAAATGTAGCTACGCGACTTACTTGACTTTGTGTCCTAAATATCAGTCTAGGAGATCCATCCCCGACTCCATGCTCATTCACGGCCTCGACATAGATTTCGTAGTCTGTATCGGATTCTAGATCTTCCAGTATATAGGGTGAATGTAACTGTATAAATAAAGAGATAAAAATGTAATACAAAAATCCAACTGCTGTATTTCAGTAGAAATATAAAAACAATACATACCCTCTCTAAAGTTCTATATTCATCACCTTCGAGCAAAGACTTGTAATGCAAGTTGTAATACTGGACAGTGTCTGCTAAAGCCGCTGGCGGATGCCAATGTACTACTGCATAGTCTGTTTCTATGTTCGTGAGGTGAAGACGTGAAGGTGCTCCGGGAATTACACCGTACCCTTGTAGCAGGCAGTTGGTGTATGACGTCATGTGGCGGAGACATCTGATGAGAGATTGCTTTATTAACAGTTGAAGTGACTAATGAAATAGAAATTGAATTAAGCAGTGATAGTTTTAAAAAGGTGCCTGAAATTGTATCGCATACTATATACTACTTTGTAAATGAACGGAATAAAAAAATGGAGGTAAAGGATTTCAAATTGCAAAATGTTTTTAATCTCATGGGAGTTGCTTGAAGCTACTGGATGCAAGCAACTCAGGGCCATTTATGGTAGAGATCTTTGGAGGCTGATTCAGAAATTTAATAAATTTAAAAAAATATTTTCTCACTTGAAATGATTGAAATCCAACGTAGTAATATTTCCACTGCACAACGGTAGACAAGCCTCAGGAAGCCCCCTGGATCTACAGCACGGTGTGTGGTCCATTCCATTGGCAAGACAGCCAAAAGTCACACCGGCCCATGGCGCGCATATCATCAGATCTGTGACCTGCAGCTAAGAGTTAGAAAGGGCCATTGTGGATGATTGTGCGTTAGTCACAGATGGTGGTGCTTATGAAATGATAAATAGAATTTTCAAAATGATATAACAATAACAAAAAATGACACAGTGTTGGTTGTTGATGAAATTCCGTGGTAAGTGTATTTGGATGATATTTGGTTGATAGTGATGTTGTTGAAAAACATTAAATGTAATTTGCATTTCGTAGGTTTTATCAACTTGTTATTTGAGGATTTAGTTGCACAGTGATTTTTTTTTTTCGTTATTTTATTTATTACAAATCATGGAAGTGGTTGTGTTATTATTGATATTATATAATAGTTTTTTTTTACTTTGTATAGGCTTGTGTTTGACCACAATCTCACTATGGTAAGTGATGATGTGGCCGAAGGTGGTAAGCACATAAAGCCTAGAAGGTATAATGGTAGGTAGGAATAGTGTTTATAGTGAGGGCTTCTAAATTTGCTTATTAAATATTTCATTTATAATAATCCCTTATGTTTATAACCCAGTAACGATTCAAAATGCCCTTCCAAGCAAACACAAATGACACACAATACCATGATGATATTCCCCAAACTTACGGCTATCTCAAATGTCTTGGTCGGATCGCAGAGCTTGTCGATACATCCGTAGTGTTTGACGCCGGCTGAGACGCAACATCCCCGTACATCTGGTAATTTAGGAGCTGCTGCTACTTCGGTTGTCTTCATCTTACCGGGAGTTAGAGTAAGAGACCTGAGTAGATGGTCATTATTTAGTAAATAATTCGCACTTAAAGTACTTATTTTATAATGAAGACAAGGAACATTTAATAAAGCAAACTATACAACGTTATATTTAGTATACCAAAGAACAAAAGTTGATGATGAAAATGATTTAACAAGAATCACATGTAAAAGTATGAATGGAAATACGCAACTGTTGAAAACGTTTAGGGTCTTAAGCCTTGGCTGTAAAATAACACATAACTGCTCTGCCCTATTGGCTCGGAAATCATTAAAAAAAATTAAAATAAAAAAAAAAATGCATTTTAAAATTAAAGTTTTCAAATAGTGCACATAATATTGTTTCATACTAGTTTGGGCATTAAATTAGATGATATAAAAACAATGGTAGTCGTTTCTTCTAGAGACATTAAACAATATAATCATATTAATGCGAAAATACAACAAAATACTACACTAAATTATTATAACGTAATAAGTTTTAAAATAATGGAACAATTTTTTACTCCATATGAGAAAAATCTAAAAATGTTCGACCTTCATAATTGCCCTCCTAGGGCCCAAACTGAATAAATGGCTTTGACTTTGACTTTGAAAATGTTAGTTTTAGTTCATAAAATAACTTAATTAATTTTAAAATTCATTTCAAAATTTTCAGTTTTTTTAATCTGTTTCTAAACAAACGAAACAGTAGCCGCCATTATAATGACGTCATACGGTACTGTATGTATACTAAAAAGTGTCAACTGTAGTATTATTATTATTATTATTTTTACACTAGTATTCATGCATTCAGGAACAGCACACTAATAAAAAGGATAATAGCTCATTTTTAATTTATTACATTTTATAAGTCCAATTGAGACCAATATCAGCGCATTTATTTACTTACAAGAGACCAAATAACGTCATGACCGTAGAGTTACATGACGTTTTCATCAAACTACTCCCGACATTTGAAAATGTAAAATTGAAATGCATTTTTATGGCACTTATCGATTGAATAAAATTTTTGTATTTTTTTTTTGGTGGCTTATTAGCACCTTAGGAACGAATTGAGACATTTTTCAAAAATTGGTGTAATACCCTATTGAGTGACCATAGTCCCATTTAGTAAAAAAGATAAATAAACTGACGTACCTTAATGTATAGCTAGGTAAACTGGATCCGTGTATGTTATAAGACGTAACTGTCACTTCATACATTGTGAACGGAAGCAGGTCATTAACGACTAGGAAGGTCTTGTTAGCTGGAACCTTGAAGGTCATTGGTTGGATATTTTTTATTGACGTGTCGTTTTTGATCGAGCTCTCTGACGGGTCGATGAGATGAGCATCAAAAGACTTCAATGTGGTCACGTTGACTATGTATTCTGTGACAGTGTCTGTATTTTCCACTGGTGGACTCCAAGAGACGTTCAATTGTTTCTCGTTGAGAGGTTCTACTTCCACGTCTTCTGGTGGACTCGGGAGAAGTTCTACAAGCATTTCAAATTATGTTTATGTTTGTTTATAAATTAACTGAAATTATGTCCACTAAAGAACAAGAACAATATGTTAGTAAACAGCACGTGGGTTACTTAACGCCTGTATTCAAAGTATTTCAAGAAGAAATTGATTACAACAAAATTTAATTATCAACATTACTGTTGTACATTTAACACGATTTGACTTTGTATATACCTTAAAAAAACGTATACTATAGAACTTATATATATACTAGAGGAAAATACGTACCAATCCCCTCAACTATACAAGCTAAAGTCTTCTCCATGTAAGATGCGCAGGAGTAGTGAGTCTTGATATTATCTGTGACTGGAGTGAATTCTCCCCGACAAACATCCTGGCAGATGCCCGGGACTCTCTCCTGGACGCAGCAGGGGACGTGGTTGCGGCCATCTGCCATGCATCTATGATAAAATTAATATTAGCCTTAGATAATTAATAATAATAAATAAATGCATTACGTTACAAGATTGTTAAAAAAATCTGTTCGGAAAGAGAACTGCCGTGAAACAACCCCCGCCATTGATAAAGGTCAAACTCATCTGTCATGTTGTGTCGCTTCGGTATTAAGTATAATTTTTGTGGAAAATTACGTCAAAATAAACAACAACAAAAGCGGTAATTAAGCACAGGCACCCTCAAAACCTACGACGGTTCATCATGAATGTGATTTTTAAAAAATACCCAAATTAATATTCTCTTTAGGTATTTGTGTCTTGATTGAGAAAATCTTTCAATATAAAAATCAATATTTGTCAAGCTAGTATGTTACATAAGTAAGTAATTGTAATTTTCACTTCAGTAGCTCAAACATGTAGGTTTTGCTGCCTGAAATCAGTGAGCAAAATGCGATTTTGCTCACTGAGTGAGACAAAGTAAATTTTTAATATTTTTTTTCAGAAAGCCTCGTATATCTTATTCAGCCTTGGGTTAATCATACAATTCGAAACATTCACACTCTATCTCTTTCCCACCATTAGAAAGGAAGACAAAGACCAGCCCTTTCGAAGTTCCGATTTTGAATTCGACCTCAAAGACAAACACGTTCGGAATTTTGTACTAACTAAAGAAATTTTGCAAAAAGATAATTATGTCTTTTAATGTAATTTATTGAATGTTAACTTATTGTTGTATTTAAACGACTTAAATACTGCAAATAAAACTGATATTTAACTTGCTCGCTGCTGAAGTGAAAAGTTATGTGTGTTACACGAGAGCAAAGTTTTTTGCATCTCGTGCCTTTGAATCCCTCGCCACACTCAGGATTCATCTTTAGAATCACTCGCTTGCTCAGGATTCAAAATCAGCACTCGCAGCAAAAAACGACTTTGGTCTCTTGTTGCACAAATAACAATTGTATTTTCATACACCACCTTTTTACTATCAAGTCTACATTATATTATTGTAGAGTAAAGTTTTTCAGAGTTCATTAAGTTACTTTAAGCTAAGCATCTCTATTCATGACTAAATGATCATTTGGATTCTATTCAACGGTGACCTTATATGTAAAGGTCAGAGATCGTTAAAGTTTTACTTTTTTTTTCAGTAGATAATGGTAACTGGCAACCGTCGCTTGAGGACATAGCATTTTCAGAGGGATTGGCAATATGTTGCGGACCAAAGCCTAGAAGTAAACTGGCTCTCAAGTACAAATGTTCGAATAAACAGTGTATTAAATATGTCTATCCACGATTCCAAATAAGCACCTAAAAAGGCCTTTCAAGCAATATTGCTAATGCAATTAATTTTTCTAATTCTCGATCCTACATTCAGTATGTTTTATGAAAAAAAAAACTCACTACAAAATATACAATGAAATTCTTTAAAAGATTTGGTATTGATGAAATGCATTAGCAATATTGCTCGAGCTTCCTTTTTATCCCCCCAGTTATTTATCGTTAAATAATTTAGTTACACTTATAACATCAGCTATCTGCCAGAGAAAGTCCCGTCAAAATCAGTCCAGCCGGTTCGGAGATTAGCCGGAACAAACAGGCAGACAGACAAAAAAATGTTATTTTATTATATATACCGTACTTTCATATGAATTTAGTAAAAAGCTGTCATTTCGACATTACAAACAGATACTTCAATTTTATTTATTTGTAGTAATGTATAGATGTACAAATTAAGAAATTAATATTTAAAAAATATAAAATAACACTCACTTGACAATAGCTGGGAAATCAGGCTGACATGTCTCCGGATCCTGCCCAGTACCTTCAAGTATTGTATGTATACTGCAGAAGCCTAGACAAGCCTTGGTGACGTTGGCAGAGATGCAGCAATCCGTGTAGTTGTGGGCCAACGCCATCGTTGAGAGAGTTGGCGTATTGGCCGAGTAGCTGTCTGTTACGTTTTGGTTCTCTGGTGGTGTCAGGCCTTGGGATATTACTGGAAGAAATAACCTGATATGAGAATTTATTTTTGGTCGTAGGCAATGATATTAAAATAAATTACTATTGTAATTAGATTAGCAATGTACGGCACTGACGCGTTGCCACTTCGTATATGCCTGCGGGCATATCTGTTATAGTTCCCAGTTTGACGTCAAGCGTCCCTGTCTCATTTTAGCATACTTAGTTTCACGATGGAAGAAACGAGACACATATGTTTTTCCGAGAATTATTTGTAAGACGCTGTCACTCTAGCATTTGTAAGGTCATTGGTAGTAGGTTTAGAAATGTCGCAACAAACGTAGGTTCCCCCAGCGGTTTTATCTATGTTTTTCCGAGATCAAAAGTATCTTATATTTTAATCCATGTTATCATCTGTATTTATGAGAAATTTCATCCAAATCCATTCAGCCATTACGAAGTAATGGAGTAATATACACACAAATCTTTACAATTATAATTTTAGTAAGTTTTGACTTTGATATATAGACGTTTGTGTATAGTCAATAAGTATCAAAATTAATAACAAAATTCAGGTAAACGTAAGGTAAGTTCGTCTCAAGAATAAATAGTGTTAATTGAATATAAACCTTACGGCCTTACCTTACACCGTCTCTGGTTACTTGATCGTATATCCATCCTCATAGATAACTTACCTGTAAGTTTATGGAAGCTCCTGACTGGTGGCTCCGTGTTCAGCTCACACATGTACAATCCCGTATCTGTTGCTTTCACTGACTTAATGACGAGCGCCCACACGTCACCACCTTTCCTGATACCGGGACCTTGGAGGGGTTCATCCGCTGCAATCAATTGTAAATGAGAATTGGATTCTAAAGTTGTACATTTTTGTTCTATTATTTAAAATACCGGCCAAGTGCGATTTGGACTCGCGCACCGAGGGTTCCGTGCAAACTTGTAGTTATGTAAATACTTAGTCCATCACGGGAATCCTAACTGAATTGGGAAAAACTTCACTTTGCCGTTGGAAAACTGATGACCAAATACCATAGACCAACTGTTGTTCCAAATAAGTTTATAATCGCAAAAATAATAGAAGACATTGCTTCTTGCCAAATTTCATGATTTTAGCTCAACGGGAAGTACCCTATAGGTTTTGATTCCCTTGCGAGTCTCAAAATATACGGCATTAATCCAGAAGTTTGATTTTTTCACAGCTCCAAGGGATTACAGACTTGAGTATATTACATCTTCAGTCACATCATCACATACAGTTACCAATGTAAGTAGCTGAACTGATCTAAATTTAAAAGTAACCTTTACACTATGACTATCCATAATATTTGTGTAAAAAGATAAACAAACAAAATCTACTTATAAATTTGGGTATGTTTGGTACACTGGGAGCACTGTTCAGTGCTCTTACTGGGGAGAAATTCGTTCCGTTATGGACTGACAGTATACTGCCGCAGTATCCTAGGGAAAAATAATGACGTCATAAACGCCGCCATTTTTGTACTGTGAGCACTGGCGTTTTTGAGGTAAGGTGCTCTCAGAGCTTTGATCACGTGATCAACAGCGTCCAGAATGACAGTATCCATATTGACATATACATACATAGATGACAGATGACAGACAGTATACTGGACTGCGTTCCATTTTAAACAGTACCCAGTATAGCTTACTATAAAGGAACGGCTTCTCAGTATACTAAATTGACGTCAGACCTTACAGTGCTCGCAGTGCACATCGGAACATACCCTCTATTTGCTGTTAATTTGAAATTAGAACAGTTTTTGTATCGACTTTCTGAGGAATGGATTATCCAAGGTTTCTCATTGAAAAATCAGCCTTAATGGATAATTATAGTGTAAGGTGTTATGTAAATTTGTATTTGTTCAACTACTTACATTATTGACCGTATCATGTGTCCATTCATTCAGCTTATGATGTACAAATCTCAACGGAGAAGAACCATCAAAATAACTAATATTAACAAAACTAGCTTCCGCCCCGCGGTTTCACCCGCGTTCCCGAGGGATCTTATACTTTCCTGGGATAAAAAGTAGTCTATAGCCTTCCTCGATAAATGGACTATCCAACACTAAAATTATTTTTCAATTCGAACCAGTAGTTCCTGAGATTAGCGCAACCAAACAAACAAACAAACTCTTCTCTTTATAATATTAATATAGATAGTAGAGATTAATTGAAAAAATCTTACAGTCATCATGTAGCACCAGCACCCGGTCGTCTCTGGTCACCCTGACTCCTCCAGCAGTCAGCAGCTGTAAGTCTCTTGCTCTCCTCCACAGGACAGGCTTCCCCCGTGCTCCAAGTACTACGCACGTGAGGAGAGCATCTTCTCCGTTTTTGACAGCTACGTCACGACCCGGTGGTCGCATCCACGCTTCTTTGTACTCTTCTTCTTCTTGAGAACTGCCAGTTGTGCTCGTGCTTTCTTCACTTCTTTTATCTGCAATGGAGGTTAGAGATAAGTAATGGTATTTCATTGATTTTAATTAGGGTAAAATTCGTAGCCCAGATGTTATTTATCAGTCAGAAGGGTGTAAAGCAGGCAGGCGGCCGGCATGATGGTAAGTGGCTACCATCGCCAATGGAACTACAGTAATTCCAGGAGGGTTGCCAATGTGTTACTGACCTTTATAAAGCCTAGAAGGCAACTGGCTATTCAGTTCTCGTTTGTGATCTGTTTTTTATTGTTATGTGTACATTTTGCTTATTTTTTTTAATTGTTTATTCCTTTTCATCTGTTTAGTTTATTTATTTTCTTGTATGTAGGTACTTTTGCTGTCAAGTTTTTCGTGGTGTCGAATGGGGTTCGACTGAATATCAGTTCTGAGGTGTACGCTTACCACATGCCTTAGTTAGAGTGTAACTGAGTTGTAATCCTTTTCGATATCACACAATATTACTGATTTTTTTGTTCATTTATTGTCTGTCTTCTTTCTACTTGTTTGTCTTGTCAATGTGTGTACAATTCTGTAATGTTGTGTGTTGTTGAATAAATGTTTTTTCTTTCTTTCTTTCTTAAAAAATGTGGTGTTTAATACTATGAAATAAAGGAGTTGTTATTATTTTACTCTATGTGGGCGAAGGTGCACTCGAAGGCGAAAAGGGAAGTAAAAAGAAAATGGCGCCTAGTTGTTTAGTTTGCTAATTTGGTTTTAAGCCATACTGTGGTTAGTGGTACCTAACTGGTAATGGATTTATTTCAGGAAAAACTTTGTTCTGTATATAAAATATTTTTTCCTTTTTAACCTAGCCTACCATGTGAGTATTTTGGTGTAATGTTTTTTTTTAATAAATAATTATATTCATCAGTGAAGCATTAAAATCGAGCATAGTTAAAAAAAAACTAAAAAAGTTTTTCTTCTATCTAGCCTCTGCCCTCAAAACAAAAGTAACAAAAAGCCTCTAATAGTCCGCTCGATAAAGTCCCAATAGGCTATTAAACAACCTTTTAAGACCATTGTATTTTATGTCCACTGAATATAGGGTCATGCCATCTTTAAAATCAAAATATCAGGGCAAGCACATTTACCAGGGCGGGTCAATAAGTTTCATTCAAAAAGTCACGAACTTATTGACCCGCCCTCGTACAACAACAAAAAAAACTATAATTTAAATAGAAAATTTGTATAATAATGCCCCAGAATATTTATTTATTTTTAAAATGTGTGGTTGGTAAGATGCCCTACCTACCACACCATTGGTCGTGGGATCGATTACCAAGACAGATAATTGTGTGCATGAACATGTCTATTTCTCCTGAGTCTGGGTGTAGGTAATTGATAGGTAATTTAGAAAAAAAAATGTTGAAGTAGTATATTAGTTATCTAGCTTCCATAGTACAAGCTCTGCTTAGTTTGGGGTCAGATGGCCGTGTTTGAGGAATATAATAAATAAATAAATAAATATTTAGGACATTATTCCTCACACACGGCCATCTGACACCAAACTAAGCAGAGCTTGTACTATGGAAGCCAGATAACTGATATAATACATATACTACTTTTTTTTTTGTAAATACATACATATATAGAAAATTACACCCAGACACAGGACAAACAGACATGTTCATGCACACAAATGTTTGTCCTGAGTGGGAATCGAACCCACGACCTGCGGCGTGATAGACAAGGTATCTTACCAACCATGCCAACCGGTCCGTCAAATGTCCCAGAATATTTATTTCTATACAATTTATTATCTTTTTACTTACAATTTATTGCATGACCTGCTTTTATATCATATGGATTTACAGCAACAAGGTTATACCCTTGTTGCTGTAAATCAATTTATTACCTGGTTTTGTGGCCCCCACGAGATAGTTTTAACCTAGTGTGGTGACCAGTAATTGAATATCTAATCAATAAAATTCTCGTGTCACAGTGTTTGTCTACAAACTCCTCCGAAACGGCTTGACCGATTCTTATGAAAATTTTTGTGCATATTTGGGAGGTCTGAGAATCGGTCGAAAATTATTTTTTATACTGCTACGCGGAAACCGCGTTGGGATAGCTTGTCCTAATATATAAAATTCCTGTGTCATGATGTTGGTCCGCGATGAACTCCGAAACTGCTTATCCGATCTTAACGTAATTTTATTTCAAAATGTGTGATTTGTTCCAACTTAAAAGATAGGATAGTTTTTATCCCGTTTTTTTCCTTTTATTTGTACCGGGAATGCGGGTGAAACCATGGGGTGTTGTCAACCAACAGATGGTGTTTGTACATATATTTTATTTTGTACTATTCAAAATACAATAAAACCTTGACAGTCTCATTACGTGAGATATTTTAAAGCAACACTTGTAAAACTCAGGTTTTAAGATAGCCCGTCTCTTTTTCTTATATGACGTTAGAAAGTGACGGATATATTAAAAACCTGGGTATTAGTAGACTTGCTTTAAACAATTTCACGTAATAAAGGGGTTAGTATTTATATGGTTTCTTTGGGGTGTTTGTTAAACTCTACCCGGACGCTATCCAGACGCTCTCCAAATTAGGACATTTTCGGGGAAAACCGAACGGCTGGCAACCCTACCTAAATATAGCTACTTAATTTGAGCACTCAGTTCTAAACTATCATACTTCAAACGGCCCTTTGAGGGATTTAGAAGGCGATTGTGACTCGAATTCAACTCGGGTTTTGGTAAAAGGGTCACCTATACCCTGCGAGGGCGTCTTCACCAATGTAAATGTCAGGCGGAGGCTTAAGGTGGAGGTTAGAGCTGGTGACAAATACTAATAGATAAATATACGAAAAAATAATGGAGAATAATATGGTACTAGTTTCTACCTCGCGGTTTTATCCGCTTATATTTTTCCGAAATAAAATTGCCAGTGTGTTGCTGATCTTTATGAAGCCTAGAAGGCAACTGGCTCTCAAATGCAGCGGCCAGGGGTGCTTATTGGTAGACTTTCAGTGTTCCAGCAGCTACAGTTCCTTCTAGGCTTTGTGTGCTTACCACCTTCGACCACATTACCATGATCAAACCTTGTTCATAGTAAAATAGACTCTACGCTGGGCGCACATGGTAGAGTATCACAAGTCTTTGTGAATTTTGAGCTACCAATACCTTAATAGATATTGGACGACAATAATACGTTTTTAATTAGATAAAGTTTAGAAAAAGCTAAGAAGCAAAGTATGTTGATTTCAATAAGTTTGAAGGTAGTACGATACTCTAAGATATTGCGTGTGCGATGTAGGTGCTGGGAACATTGGAATGTCGCACAAAGGCTTCAGTGAAGACACTTCCCGCGCTTATGCTAGGTGAGACACACGGCTGTTATGGATGGACACCAAAAATAACAACAAAATATAAGTTATTGAGGCTTTGGCGAGAGATTGGCTATCGTCGCTTAGCCATCCAAAGAGAAAAGACTGCTAGATTGTTGGGAACCTTGCTGATCGGCTGCCTAGAACAATTATTATTCTACTAGATTCTGCCCCGCGGTTTCACCCGCGTTCCTCAGGGATATTATGTTTTCCCGGAATAAAAAGTAGCTTATGTTCTTCTCCGTACCATAGGCTATCTGCATACCAAATTTCATCGCGATCGGTTCAGCGGTTTAAGCGTGAAAAGGTAACAAACAAACAAACTCAGTTTCGCATTTATAATATTAAAGTTAGGATTAGGATATATTGTATTTTATATTTTTGTTCTAAATAAAAAACCAGTTGAAAAAACAAGATTCATTGTGAAATTAAAAAAAGGTATTATTTAACCTAATTAAAGTACTATCAGTAAAAAGGTCGAGACTTAAGAGTCGAGATTGAAAATATTCAATTTAATATCTTTTTTTTTTACTTTGTATAGGCTTGTGGTTGACCACAATCTCAGTATGGTAAGTGATGATGTGGACGAAGGTGGTAAGCATACAAAGCCTAGAAGGAACTGGCTCTCAAGTGCAGCTGCCGGAACACACCAATAGGTGTTTGGCGACAGATTTTCAACTTGAGGGTGGTAGCCAGCCAGGCGGGTACTACAAAATACCCTACCACCATGCTATGGTTTCCTCACGATGTTTTCCTTCACCGAAAACTCAAGCTTATTGTAGGATTCGAACCCACGACCTTCGCCGCGGCGTCCGACGACACTACCACTGAGCTATCAACTCCTTGTCTGTTTGGTATGGTTTACTTCAGAATGACACAATCTATTCTTGATACTTAATTACGGGCATAAATGCTGATTACCAAAGATATCATACAATTCTAGCTTTACAAATAATAGTAAAATAGAAATAAAAGTATTAATGCCGGCTGCCGATAAACAATTGTAACTGGCATGCAATAAAAAATTGATCAGAGAATATATTTTAATTTTCTTTTTATTCAACGAACCAATTTTATAGACGTGAGTTTGAGAATGTGGAAGTTTAAACTCACTTATTTTATTACCTTTAATTAAAATGTTTTTTATTTTGCACCATTTTTTAATTTAAATGATCATTCTTAAAAAAAATCTGTTATCCAACTAGCTCGGCCTATCGTTTTCTAAGCTTCGATGTAGTATGTATCATATGCTTACATATATGAAAGTGATATCATTTTATACACGGTCCTCGTCACGGCTTCATCCTTCAGGCAACTATAGAGGGTGTCCTTGTTGGTATTTTAAAACAACCTTTATATATGGAGAACTTTTTGCCGGAAACTGAGAACAATGGAGGTGTCACACGAAGATAGGGTGAAAATTCTTGACATTTTTTTATTGTGTGAATAATTATTAAAAAAGAGATTTTGGAGGACGGAACTATAATTTTTTACATTAATTACGGACACTGTTGTGACCTTAAATTTGAAGAATGTTACCGAATTATTAGCTTTTCGCCCGCGGCTTTACTCGAGCAGACTTATAAAATATCTATAGTATTAATAATAAAGCTGGAAGAGTTTTTTTGTTTGTTTGAAAGCGCTAATCTTTGTAACTACCAGTCGGATTTGAAAAAATATTTTTGCATAGGCTACTTTTTATTCCGGGAATATGGGTGAATCCGCGGGGCGGAAGCTATAGATCATAAATAAGTCATAATAATTTAAAGTACGCCCTAAAACTGTTGGTAAAAATTTATATTTATAATAATCGGCAAATTATAGTGACAGGCAACCCTAGCTATCTAGAAAATAGCATTTCATAAGACAAGCCAACTAATAACCTACTCTGCCAAGAATGACGATTAAATGGAATAGAAACAGTGAAAAGGAAGCCTCAATCGTGCTTTATTTATCTTTTTTTATATAAGCGGATTGGCTCCAGTCCTCGCCGAGACATTATTAAAAGTTACATTTATTTGTTCAGAGAGAACTGTTCGCTTTGCGGCCTTATATTTACTTAGCCCATTGTTCTATAATTTTATTTTTTAAACCCTCCCCGAGTTATACAATAAACCTGTTTCGTTGAATAAAGGATCTTGGAAAATGAAAGCCTATTTAAGCTTTCAGCGCCTTTTGAATAACGAATGTAAACCAAGTTTTGTGTACCTAAAAGTTAACTTATGAGTTACGTATTATGTATAATTCTAAGTTAGTTATTTGATTTAATAACTAAGCGTTAATTAATTAATTTAGATCGTTTATTAAGATTATATTTTATATAATTGAAAATTAATTAGAGCTTTGGGTGTATTTAAAATTCTGTGTTGAAGATAAGTATGATGAAAGTTTTTATTGAAAATTTGCGAGATTTTAATATCTGTGGAGAAAATTTAGAACAATAAACTTTTTATTTCATATATTCATACATGTTTTGAGACAAATACGATTTAAATATTTTAAATCTTAAATCCTGAATGAATGTTCAAATCTTGCATAAATATGATATCGGAGGATTCAGTTTTAAACTGGAAACTCATAAAAACCCTTACTTATTTACTTTTAATACTTAGAGGCGTACTTAGCTTACCTTTATTCATAAACCTTTGGCAAAGCAAATTTTTGTGAGTACGGAAGTAAATAAAAAGGCCCCATATAAAATCTTCGGTGCACATAAAAATTGACTTTGTAGCGAGTATTGTAAAGTATAATTTTGTTTGATGGAAGTTTCCACGCGGATGGGGTTAGTAAATATTTATGTGGGTGTTTTTTGGGGCGTACCGCAAAGGACGAGGGTAAATTTCAGCTTAATGGAATCTAAAGTGGGGTCGAAGTGATCCAAAAACTGGATTTTCATGAATAGTAATAGCGGTATCAGTTGATTATGTATTAGTTACGACTTAAGACTTATGGTGGGTCTCACCCTTGTAAAATTAACATAAGTAAATGCTAATGCCCCAGTATTGGGGACATTGTATTGACATATTATCTTGGGGCATAGTGCCCCAAACTATTTACTTTATAGCATAAGGTGACGAGTATTGAAAAATTTATAAATCAGACAAAATTATGAGTGCTGAAAAATTGACAGACAAAAATTAAATTTAGCTATTTGCATATTCTAGCATTTGCGACGGCCGCGGCGCGGCGGCGACGCGTCGCGATAAATTCTTTTCCATTTTTCGAAATTGTACCAAACTCAATTCTCAATTTGTTGAAAATGAAATATTTCGCGGGCACAATCCGCTGACGTTATTAAGTTTAAATGAGACTAAGAAAGTATTTCATTAGTTTAAAAAAATAATTGTTTAGCTAGATTAAAGTTTGTAAAATTCATTCATTCAAATTGAGTACATTCTGTGGGCTTGCCACCTTTATACCATTAATTCAAATTCAAATTCAAATTCAAAAATCATTTATTCAGTTTAGGCCCTCAAGCTGTGAAAATAACTAAAATAAACTAATCTTGCCGTAGATTCGTCAGTGAAAGAACGAATTTTCCTCACTGCATAAGCTGCAGAACTAAGTCTATTCACTAAATTACAAATATATGGGCTCCATTGTAGCTTATCATCTAAAGTGATACCTACTATTACTTAATATGGTGGGATTATGGTCAATCACAAGTCTATCAAATAATCATATTGTCCCGGGAAAACATAAGATCCCATGTGATCGAGAAACCGCGGGGTAAATCGATAGGTTATTGTTTTGATTTTCTTAAAATACAATATGTTTTACAATTTGATAAGTTCACGAAACAAGTATGTTTAAAACTGAACTAAATTAAATTGATCCTTACCTAAGACGGTATACAAAACTGGGGCAGTTAGTATAAATAAATAAATATTCTGGGACATATTCCTCACACACGGCCATCTGACCCCAAACTAAGCAGAGCTTGTACTATGGAAGCCAGATAACTGATATAATACATATACTACTTTTCTTTTGTAAATACATACATATATAGATAATTACACCCAGACTCAGGACAAACAGACATGTTCATGCACACAAATGTTTATCCTGTGTGGGAATCGAACCTACGACCTGCGGCGTGATAGATAGGGTATCTTACCAACCACGCCAACCGGCCCGTCAACTATTTCTATATTAAACTTGAAAGTGCACTTGGATTTTCTTCAAATACTCTAGTGTTCGTGTCTCTAGGATTAGGGTTGCCAGGTGCTCGGAAAATTAAATCCTACTATCCTACTAAAGTTTGTGAAGATGGATGGATGTTTGTTACTCTTTCACGGAAAAACTAATCAACGGATTTGAATGAAATTTGGCACACACATAGAATATGTTCTGAATTAATATATAGAATGCTTTTTATCCCGAGAAAACATAAGGTCCCTCGAGAATGTGAGTGAAACCGCGGGCCGGTAGCTAGTGAATAAAATATATGATTTAATTTTGGGACAATCTTTATACGCGGCCGTCCAAAAAAAACAAACACAATTTGTATTTTTAAAAGTAAATAATAAAGATATTTACACTCTGATTCTAACAAGTAATTGAATTTCTTTGACAAAATAACAAACATTCAGTTATAATATCCAAAAGCCTTCCTCCTGGCTCTCTGCCAAAGAGCAGCCAACCGCTGACAGATCGCAAACCGATTTTGGTCGAATGATACGGGATAAGGAAGTTATTTTACCGTTCTTAGGTACCTATAATTTTTGGAGTATTTCAGTTTAGGATCCTTTTTAATTCCAACAAGATATACCGCAGTATGCTAAAAAAGGCTTTTTCTGCATTTTTTCCAGATTTCGACTTGGACACTATTTAGAAGTATGTATATATACCTACTAATATCAATCTATTCTATGTAACTCTTACAGTCGGCCAACGGACACGTCTAGACAGAGCAATAGTGCGGGGCTTGCGGGGTGAGAGGGGGGCGAGCCCAAGCTCCCATACACTCGCTTGGGACACAATGCAGCAATTACGAATGGCTATACAAAGCGGCATTTCGCGTGACTTCAAACACGATAAACCACTGTATGTAAATACGCTGTGCTAATATTATAAAGCTGAAGTTTGTTTGGTTGAACGTGCTAATCTCAGGAACTACTGAGATTATTATATACAGGGTGATTTTGTTATCACTGGCAATACTTGCAGGGGTGGAAGTACTCATCAATGTGAAAAACTTTTATTACAGGACTAACTGTGAAATCATGAAAAAATTATCAGCTGTTCCATACAAAAGTTCAATACCTACTCGATCAAAATGTATGAAGCAACCGTATCATTTTACGCGATATCAGAGTTAGCCCTATAATAAAAGTTGTTCACATTGATGAGTACTTCCACCCCTGCAAGTATTGCCAGTGATAACAAAATCACCCTGTATATATATATATATATATATATTTATCCCGGGAAAATATAAGGTCCCTCGGGAACGCAGGTGAAACCGCTGGGCGGAAGCTAGTTAATAAATAAAAAGTATAGCTGTCACTGTCGATGACATATAAAATTACAAAGGGCAACATTTTTGAACTTCGGCTTTGAGAAACTAGCGGTTAGTTTTCTTTCCTTTGCCTGAATTTTGCATCTTTAATTGTCAATTAATTAGTTTTTTTAAATTTGGAATAACCAGTATTTTTTTTATGATTGTAAACTTATTCAAATGAATAATCGATTTTAAATTAGAATATGCAATATACATTATAATTTCCTTCTAATCTAAAAGTATTTCGATTACCATCATCCACCACGATTGTGGTCATACGCAAATCCAAAGTAAACTTATTTTATAAATAAACTGGTGACAACCCTAGTTAGTAATGAATTTGTTCCGCGCCCGCTACCACCTCATGTCTGTCGACTGCTCTTCAGTTCCACAAGTACTCCGACATCGCATCTGCGTACGAGTTCAATATTACAAATGTGAAAGTTGGTATGTATGTATGTCTGTGACTCAATCATGCATAAACGGCTGAATGGATTTAGATTAAACTCGGCACATAGTTAGATTATACCCTAGAATAATATATAGGGTACTTTTTATCTCGAGAAACATTAGATCTCGAGTGAAACTGCGGGGCAAAAGCTAGTTTTGAATAATTAATAAATCATGGGTTTAGAAAACAATTGATGGTATTGCCAAGTGTTGTCGACCTTTATAAAGCCAAAAAAGCAACTGGATATCATGTTATGCTGTCAAATGGGAAATATTCCATTGAAAAAACTATCAGAAAGATACTTGACAATATAAGTTTGCGCAAATTTGAGATAGAATTTTATTAAAAATATATCTATACTAATATTATAAAGCTGAAGAGTTTGTTTTTTGTTTGAACGCGCCAATCTCAGGAACCACTGGTGCGATTAGAAAAAATATTACAGTGTTGGATAGCCCATTTATCGAGGAAGGCTTTTTATCCCGGGAAAACACAAGATACCACGGGAACGCGAGTGAAACCGCGCGGAAAAGCTAGTTTCATAATAAAAAACATAATGATTTGTTTTTAATTTTCAACTTTTGGATAGGCTTTTTACAAAGCGGGGGACGGACATAGATTCCACACGAGGGTTCGTCCACCAAATTATGATAATAAACTTTAAATAGATAGACACAAGATAAAATTTTAATAAACAAGCTATTAAATTCAGTGTCAAAACAGTTCCCTTAACAAATGAGTACTAAAACTATCTCTCTCAAACAGCAAGATAAACATGAAAGCTCTAAGCTTATATTAAAACAGAACTCGAGTGTCACCTCCTCGAGGGGTTACATCGCACATTATGTGTTGCCAAGTTAAATAAATGTTTAGTAAATTACGTGCCGACTCCCGGAGTCGGGGTGTACTGAGCATCAACATTATTACGAGTTAAGCTGGGTATATATGAACACGAATACTAAAACGAACGATCAAGCAATCTTAAAATAATTTATATATGTACATATATACATTGACAAGAACATGCCTGTTTGTCCTGAGCCTGGATGTAAATATATATAAGGTCCTAATAAATGAAGTACGGTCCTTTTGAGGGATGATAGTATAGGTCGTAAGTATTCTGAAAATAATAATAATAAAATGTAAAAAAACAAAACATAAAAAATCCTGAAATTGTACTTCATAAATAAAAGTAATAAATAAATAAAATAAAAGTAATGTATTTTCAAATGCTTTTTATTTTTTAATAATAAATTTTACACCTGATTATGCTGTTAATGGTTTTAATTAATGCTCAGTAGTGATGAAGTACAATTTCAGGTTTTTTTTTATTATATTTACGACCGAATATTTTTATTTTATCATTTTCGGAATACTATCATCCCTCAAAAGACCGTACTTCATTTATTAGGATATATTTAAGAAAAAGAATGTTGAAAGAAAAAACATTTCTTTACAAGAAATGGACGCACATACACAAAATAGAAGTTATAATTTGGAATTAGAATAGAGTAGAATAGATTTAGAAAACAACAAAAGAAAAGAAAAACAACAAAAACTGACAATAATTATAAAATAAATATGGAAATTGTAAGAGTAGTATTATGTAGTATACAGCCATCTGGTTTAAATAGTACAAGCTCTGATTAGTTTGGGATCAGATGGCCGTGTGTGAGGAATGTCCCAGGATTTTTTTATTATATAAACGGAGAAGCTGACAGATATCGAAGCGCAATCCATAGGTTCTATATATAACGTAAGCATCCACTAAAGAATGGTTTTAAAGAAATCACAACAACATACACACTTTGTATATAAATATTAAGAAAATTTAGTTTAATATTAATTTAAATAGTAAAATGTAAATCCATCACTAGCTGTAGGATCAGATTGATCTGTTTATTCAATTTAAATTAAGAGCTGTGGATTTTATTTGATTAATAAATTGAAAATTGATTTTCATAGCGAAAGTCGCTGAATATAGTATAGTCATTGGACAGTATTTTGCACACGTGTGTACCTGGCTTTACAAGGGACTTTTGGGAGTTGATATCAAAATGTCAGTTGATAGTTACATAAGTGTTGCGTTACCTAAACTATTTGTTTGAAAATATATAAACCAGCATTTGAGGTTACAATATTTAGTTCTCTTAAAGGTAGTATTATTATGTTTTGTATTAGTTTAAAATAAGTGTTTTGTTAATCCTACTATAAATGTGAAAGTTTGTGAGAACGGATGGATGGATAGGATGTTAGTTACTCTTATATATTCTAGATTAATAGGTAGTTAGATAGGTTAATTTTTATCCCGGGAAAACATAAGATCCCTAATCTATAAATTTAAACCATTTATAACTCAAGAACGGCTGGACAGATTTTTATGATTTTTGATTTGTTGGATTTGTCTCCGCCCCGAATAGCAGAATAACTATTAAAACATCGGGGTTTTTTTTTATACCGAGAACGCGAGTGAAACCGCGGGGAACAGCTAGTAGTAATAATAATAAATAATAAAAAAAAGAAAAAAATCACTAATGTTTCCGTACGTTTAAAAATCATTTCATTACATTATTTCAGAGGCCTCTAACATCATTTATAATGTTAATATAGGTACTTATTTAATCATAGAGTAAAATAGACTACCATAAACAAAAACTCCCTATGGATAAGCAGCCTTAAAATCTCAGTACCTTTTATAACTTAAAACCATAACGTGATCCATCAAGGTTTTACGCTCAGTCTATATAAAAACACTTTTACCAAAGATAACGAATGAAACTCCACCTTACCTGTTCCCGGCTTGATGATAGTCACGGCGATAATCCTTCCTCAGGACTCGTAAATCTCAAGACGGAGCGGATTCCACACTTATTAACCTTTATGTATAGAGTAATGTTGGGACAGAGACGTCTCTAACAGCGGATCTTACGTGGATGTGGATTTTTAATATTATAAAAATATTATTACTTTTTAATAATATTATAAAAGCGAAAGATTGTGAGTGTGTGTATTTGTATGTTTGTTACTTCTTCACGCTCAAACGGCTGGACATTTTTTTATCAAATTTGTTATGGAGGTAGCTGTCACCCTGGATTAACATATAGGATACTTTTTATCCATCGGGAGTGCGGGTGAAACCACGGGGCGGAAGCTAATTTTAATATGAAATACGACTAATAATCGAGTCATAGCCAACCGACACACTTTGTATATAATGTTTGGCTTTTAAAGATAATCTTACCAAATATTATTATGAATAAGAATAAGAAAACATTTATTGGACACACATACAAAAGATAGATAAATATATAGATACAGAATACCGCAGCCAAATAAGTTATAGTTGTGTTCCTGCGCGTGAGTAAGGTCGCCAGAGCTCATCGGGGAGGGGGGAAGGGTCGGCAACGCGCGAGTGATACGTCTGGTGTTGCAAGCGTTCACAGGCTACGGTAACCGCTTATAATCTATACTAATATGATAAAGCTGAAGAGTTTTTTTTTAATAATCATTGTATACCGCGCTTAACTGTGGAACTATCTATCGGATTTGAAAAATCTTTTCGATAGCCAGTTATTTGAGAAAATTTAAAGGCTACTTTTTATTCCGGGTACGTGGATGAAACCGCGGGAATCAGCTAGTATCACTATAATTATTATATTAACTTATTGTTTTAAATAATAAGTTTTTGTTTAAAAAAAACATTTTTAATACAAGCTTTTTTTGGTGACTGTACTTTATGTTGACTGTACTTGCATCGTCTTCCAATACACTAATGTATACCAAATATTAAGTCAATCCGACCACTGGAAGTGGGTGAAATTCGACTTGCAAGATTCCACCCGGACAAACATACATACATTGCAAGATAAAAAGCTTGTAGAAAAGGATCCGCGGGGCTGAAGCTAGTTATTATTTAATTATGGGTTGGTTTTGAGTGATATGTAGATAAATTTTACTCAACAATACAATTATTTTGTTAATCTGATGAAGAGCAAATTGATCACTACAATAATTTGGCTGAAATTTTAATGTTATTATACGTTAATTAAAGTTAAGCTATTTTATAACTAGCTTCCGCCCCGCAGTTCGACCCGCGTTGCCGAGGGATTTTGTATTTTCCCGGAATAAAAAGTAGCCTATGTGTTATTCCAGACTATAATCTATCTCTGAGCCGAATTTCATCCAAATCCGTTCAGTCGTTTTTGCGTGAAAGAGTAACAAATATCCATACATACAAACTTTCGCGTTTATAATATTAGTAGGATAGTAGGATATAGATAACATAAAATTGAAATCACTTTCTACAATAACTAAATTACACAATAACTTTAAGTGTGTAACAAAACTACATAATTACATATTGAATTCTCTGAAACTTAATTATTCACCGTATTAATCTGTAACGAAACTTAATCTACATCCGCGCCTAACACATCCGCAGCTATGCCGCATGTAAATTATAGAGGAGGCACCGGGTTTTTCATTAAATGCTTTAATAAAACTGCCTGGAAATTTTTACTCAACTCGCGCTGCGGAGGTAATTTGAAATGTTTGTGAATTAACTGGTGACCGTAACCGAGCTGGAGTTTTTACCATTTTTATTGCAACTGTTGCTTGAAATGTAATTAAACTTAATTCGATGGATTTGTCTGTATATCTAACTAAGTTATCATGTTGCGAGTAAATTATTGTGGACAATAAAATAAAGTGCTTTTCATGTTAATCGTAGGGAACAACTAGTACGATATTTTACTCGTAGAATGGACTTGTCACGTCTTCATACCATTACCTACCTTACCTCTTTATTAATAATAACCACAATCACACATTACAATCAATAACTATTCCATTATCTCGAAACCATTTCATTATCTCAGCTCATAAAGAACTCGCAAAAAGGTTTTGTAACAATGCCAAGTATTCGCTTCGTTATTGTGACGTCAGAGTCTCGATCACAAAGTATCATACGACTGTAGCATTGCTTTGATATTGTACATCTTTGGGCGAGATAAGAAATGAAAGATTTCTCCGTCGACTCCCGACACAGTCGCTTCCTATGTATTTTCTTGACGAGTTATACATACTGATTGGTGGAGCAGCGAACAGCGTTAGTTTTTTTAAAACTTTGCCTCTTGTTTTGATGTTGGCTTAGTTAGTGATAGTTATGTGTACTAGCTTCCGCCCTGCGGTTTCAACCGCGTTTTCGAGGGATCTTATGTTTTACCGGGATAAAAAGTAGCCTATAGCCTTCCTCAATAAATGGGCTATCCAACACTGAAATATTATTTCAAATCGAACCAGTAGTTCCTGAAAAAAAAAAAAACCTTTCTCATGAATCACTCCGTTCATTGGTGTAAACTTTTCGTCTCCATGGAAACGTTACATGAACTAAGGACTTGCGTTATACTTTACATGGGCAAAAGATACTCCACGAGTAAGTCAATAATGTAAACACCTTGAAATAAAACAATAAGAGACATTGAAATTAAATTCCTCTGATATGATGACTGCATCTACCGTCAAAATGGACGACATAACAAAAAAATATTCAAATGCTTGAAATCAATTCGTTTTAAATTATACATGGATACTTACGTGTGTTGAGTGGAAATAAAACGTCACAAAGTTGTTATCTTTTTTATTTTTTATACAACTTTGTCGGAAAACGGCGACGGTGATGGTAAGCGGTTACCTATGAACGCTTGAAACACCAGACGTATCATCACTCACGCTTCGCCGACCTTTCTCCCCTCCCCGATGAGCTCTGACGACCTTACTCACGCGCAGGAACACAACTATAAGTTATTTGGCTGCGGTATTCTGTAAGGTGGAGGTACTTCCCCAGTCGAGCTGCTCTTTGAGCGACATATCGCTATGCTCTACCTCTCTTAAAATTATCTATTTTCATTTAACACTGGCGTTTTTAAGGCGATGATAATTCAATGGTAGTTTAATGCCATGCCGTTCGAATCCTACAATGAGTTTGAGCTTTCGGTGAAGGAAAAGTTCGTGATGAAACCATAGCACAGTGGTGGGCTGGTTACCACCCTCAAGTTGAAAATCTGTCGCCAAACACTTACTTACCGGTGTGTTCCGGCAGCTGAACATAAGAGCCCTCTAGGCTTTATGTGCCTACCACCTTCGGCCACATCATCACTTACTATTGTGAGATTGTTGTCAAACACAAGCCTATACGATATATAAAAGACTAGCTTTTCCGTGCGTCCTTTCCGACCTATATAACTTAAAATAAGAATCTATAATAAATTTGCGGGTCAACCCTACTACAACGTGTGCTAGTGTGTGTAAAAGGCCCCAAGTAACACAGTTAACTAATTTGTTTGCCTGAGTTATAGTAGGATTAATTAAACCGTTTAATTTAGTAACGTGTTAGTGAACGTTGAAGATTAAACGCCGCTTAACTATGTCATTTGTGCGTTGTTGATTATTACGGGGAGTAACTAAGATGTTTGGATGTCCTTGTTTAGAAAATTAAATGGATAAGTAAAAATGGCGTCAGTTTTCGAACGTCCAAAATTAATTTAAAATCAAACTTTTGTCATTTTATACGACACTAGCTTCCGCCCCGCGGTTTCACCCGCGTTCCCCAGGGATCTTATGTTTTCACGGAATAAAAAGTAGCCTATGTTCTTCTCCGCACCATAGGCTATCTGCATACCAAATTTCATCGCGATCGGTTCAGCGGTTTAGGCATGAAAAGGTAACAAACAACTCACTTTCGCATTTATAATATTAGTTAGGATTAAGATTAGGATAGTAGGATAAGTAGGATTGATAGTGACAGGTATACCTTTGATTACTTTACCCCCCTCCTTTTACCCCTTAAATATATAGCTCACTTACACACACTAGCTATAGATACATACACAACACACATATATGTGTACTAGTATTTTTATTAAAGTTTCAATTTTAATTCAAGGATTTTTGTTTTTGGCCTTGCGTAATTAATTCTCTTTACATTATTTATTTAGTATTTATTTATTTGTAGCATATAACATATAAAAAAATAAGTTTTTAATTAAACTATTCACTAACAATGTTAGAAATTGGCCCCAAATCAGCATTTTGCGGGTTGTTAAACCTGCGCTGATCTATATATATTTAAATTGTTATGAAATAAAATTCAATACTTTGTCATAGGCTTTTACTGACACTTATGAACAGACTAACGCACATGTAGGCTATTCTGAACTTAAACTCGACGGTGAAATCACGCAGTGACTATTCTCTGTCTCACTCGTGCAACTCGGTAATCAGAAGTTCACGAGTGAGACAGAGATTAGTGTTCGGAAAGTTGCTTTTGCTGAGAAGAGTCAGCAATAAACTCATCAATTACTCTTTTCAAAACAAACTTAGATTTATTACATAAGATGTATCCTGCAAGAGCGAGTGCTACACCCATATTGTCTCGTCATTTGATATGACATCTATCTATATATACAGGGTGTGGTTTTGCATTTCCGCCATATTTATAGAACCAATAGTAGATGATTAATTTAGTATTTTAAAAATATGTAATTAATTATATGGTAGATTAGTCAACGATTATTGATGATTTGTGATTAGCGTCAAATCAGAATAAGCACGAGTGCCCAGAATAGGTCTGCGATCCGGGGGCGAGGCGCGGCGAGGAGACGACCGGGTCACCGGATGACCGGGTCACCGACCGCGGCGCCTGTGTGGCGGCCGCGCCACACAGGCGCCGCGGTCGGTGACCCGGTACGTAGGTATGTTTTGCTGTTGCGTATCGTAGGTATCTGTTCTACATTTGCGCGGTGCAACCTTCTTTATTTTATTGTTAGAGTTGAATACTAACTAGGTACGAAAAATTATTGGAATAAAATAATTCCAAATTGACCTTCTTACTTTACCGGACTGTGAAACGTCAAAAATACCTACCTAGGCATGATAACTACCAAATAAAAACTATTTGGTAGTTTTCATTAAATTTATTTTAAAAAAAAGTTTATTTACGCACCTATGTTACTCGAAGATACTGCTCAAAGTGTCCTCCCTCATTCTCGATGCACAGTTGAGCACGGCGTCGCAAGTTTCTTTTTAATTTGCGCAAAACATTTGTATTATTTTTAACGGATTCAAATGCCAACACAATTTTTTGTCTTAACTGCACCACACTAGATATTTCTTCAACATAAACAAGTCTTTTAAGTTCTCCCCACAAGTAAAAGTCACAAGGTGTTAAGTCCGGAGAGCGCGGTGGCCAGGGCACTGGGCCACCACGACCGATCCACTGGCTTCCAAACACTTCACTTAAATACTGACGCACTTGGAGACCATAATGAGGAGGAGCTCCGTCTTGTTGGTAAAACAAATGTCTGTGCAGAGCCAACGGGATGTCTTCCAGCATCTCATTGACAACGTGACGAAGCAGCTGTAGGTAGGTGGTGCTGGTCAGGTGGCCTTCAATGAAATATGGTCCTAGGATGTGATCGCCAATAATCCCCGCTAAATTCGACGTTTGAATAACGTTCCGTCATTGTCACTGTACTGTACGTTGGAGTTCGCGCGGTGTGAAGATTGCGCGTGTCACGCACAGTGCGTGCGCGCTCGCAGTCGGAGGACAACTGACTGACTGCGGACTGACCGTACATACATGACTACATACATCGGCGCGTGCGGAGTGCGCGATGAACGAGTGCGCAGTGGCGCCATGGCGCGGTGCTTAGTACACACGATGTCATTTTATAAAACAACTTAATGTGGTTTTATTGGACTGGGGGATTTTTATTTTTACAAAAGTTTAAAAATAATATGTAATTTTAAGAGTACGATTTTATGATTGAATCGTGTTCTATACAAGGTAAATATCGACCTCCGTAAATATGGCGTAAATGCAAAACCACACCCTGTATAAAAATGAATCTCCGAAATGTTTGTACACGCATAACTTCCGAATGACTGCACCTATTTGGCTAATTCTATTTTTGTTGTGTTTGTAATTGTCAGGACAAGGTTTGTATGAAAGAAAAAAAAATACCGGAAACGTGGGTGAAACCGCGGGGAACAGCTAGTGTATGATAAGTATGTTTTTTAACTGTCATGATTACGTGCAATGTAACTAAAGTTTTTTTTGGTAAAATTAAAACAATAAATGAAACTTTAGACTGACCACAAATGCAGTACAGTTCTTTATTATCTACATTTTGTATTTTATGTAAAAATATTGTCAAAATAGATCTTAAAAAATGTATCCTTGCTTAGTTTCTTGGTGGTTCTTCTCAGTTGAAGGCTGACTTCCAAACCAGTGGTATCTTCAGTAAATCTGATCCTTCATAAGTGCCTTCCTAAGGGATTGCGGCGTAAGAGGAGCTCTAAAACAACGTGCCTAAATACTTTCCTACCATAAAGATATCTACTATTCTAACGGTATGACTAAAACGCCAAATAATAAGCTCTCCGTTCTTACCGACTGTGTGTACCATCACAAAGGGTATATCCATTAACTTTATTTGCCGACATATCTACGAAACTAAAAGAGGTCAGATATTGGCAGATTGGAATGATGTATTGTGACTAGGTTTCATTTGGTAGCATTAGTGCGTGCCGATACCGGGAATAGATTTGTTTTTGTGCCATTTATTTCTGTACCAGCTATCCCCCGCGGGTTTACCCGGGATAGTAAGTAAAAAAAAGTACTCTGTTTTCTGGTTGTGCCATTGAGGTAACATACATTCGCATTAAATTTCTAATTTCTTTTTCTAAACAGATATTTTGATGCTCTCAAATGTTTGTCCAGGGCAGGAATCAAACCTACGACCTGTGGCGTGTTAGGTTGGGTATTTTAATAGCCACGCCAACCGGTCAGATTAGATTATATATAATACTAGCTGTTTCCCGCGGTTTCACCCACGTTACAGACAGATTTTATGTTTTGGCGGGATAAAAAGTAGCCTATGTGTTATTCTAGACTATAATCTACCTCTGTGCCGAATTTCATCCAGATCCGTTCAGCTGTACTGGCGTGATTGAGTAATAAACATCCATCCATCCAAACTTTCACATTTATAATATTAGTTAGGATAATATAATATCGTATTTTACTAAAATAAAACATATAAAATATAAGAAATATCAGACAGAATTAATACGGGCAACTTTATTTAGGCACATCACAAATACTTATGATTTACGTCGACTTAGGAACGAGGCCTATTGTTTTGTAATGTCTGAGTACTAAGTACAATGAATACCCATTCGTTTATATTATAACAAGCTTTTGCCCCGCGGTTTCACCCGCATTTACGAGGGATCTTATGTTTTCCCGGAATAAATAAATATTCTGGGACATATTCCTCACACACGGCCATATGACCCCAAACTAAGCAGAGCTTGTGCTATGGAAGCCAGATAACTGATATAAGTACTACAAAAAAATAGCCAGATAACTGATATAAGTAATACAACCGAATGGGGGCTATCGCGTGTGAATTTTCCCCTAGAGGCGCTAGTGTAGCGTAAGGTCTTCAGAATGTCAAACTTCACTGTTTCAGGGTGGGCTACGCGGGTCTATTTCTAATTAGAATAATGTTGTGAATATTTTGCTATACCTGACATTAATTATGGCAAATATGAGTTACGGGTCAATTAAATGGCAGTGCTTTGAGACAGTTTTTTCTTTCGGAAACTTTTAACTCCTTTTTTTTCGAAGAAAACTGAACTATTTATAACTGAGGCATGCTTACGGTACGGTTTAAGGTATTAAATATGATTTAAATGTACCTTAGGACCTTACTCGACAGTGGCGCCAACTGGTGAGCACTAAATCGGTAGCCCCCATTGGGAACATCCTAATTTTTTTTTAAAGCAATAAAAAGTATATTATGTTCTCGCAGGGTATGATTCATCCCAAAGTTATTAAGACAGGAAAATGATAATGCTTTTTTTTTCTAAAAATATACCTATAACAATCAAACTTTATATGAACACAAGCTTCTGTCCTGAGGTTTCACCTGCGTTCCCGAGGGATCTTAAGTTTTGTCGGGATGAAAAATACTCTATATGTTATTCCAGGGTATGATCTACCTATGTGCCGAGTTTCATCCAAATCCATTCAACCATTTATGCGTGCAAGTGACAAATCCATACATCCAAATTTTCACATTTAAAGATTTGATAATAAATGTACAAAGCCTATCAGAAGTTGTATACTATTATAAATAGCCTTTACGGGACACGTTAAATAGAAAGACAAAGCCATTTATTCAGTTTAGGCCCCAGGAGGGCACTTATGAACGTCGAAGCTACTGAAGTTATAGGTTCGGAAGTCACCATTCAACTGAGAAGAACCGGAAAAAAACTCAGCAAGGTTACATTTTTAAATTAAGAACCTATCAATATTCTTTAAAATTATCGTTTATCAAAATAAATAAAATAAAACATAAATACAAAGAGATTGCCACAATTTTTTTTTTTTTTTTACTTTGTATAGGCTTATGTTTGACCACAATCTCACTATGGTAGGTGATGATGTGGCCGAAGGTGGTAAGCACACAAAGCCTAGAAGGATCTGGCTCTCAAGTGCAGCTGCCGCAACACACCAATAGGTGTTTGGCGACAGATTTTCAACTTGAGGGTGGTAGCCAGCCAGGCAGGTACTACAAAGTACCCTACCACCATGGTACCACTCTGGTTTCCTCACGATGTTTTCCTTCACTGAAAACTCAAGCTCATTGTAGGATTCGAACCCACGACCTTCGCCGCGGCGTCCGACGTCAGTACCACTGAGCTATCATCGCCTTAAAAGCGATTATACCAACGCTTGTGAGTTTGGGGTGACTTTACCACATTATATACAACCCTGTTTGCGTTCGGGTGTAATCATCCAGTGAATGGCGTCCGATAATGAACCGGTCCGTCGGTAATTGATTTGTTTTGTCACTTCTGAACGTGTCTGGCGAAAATGTGTTCAAATAAATTAGTAGTCGAATTAAGAGATAAGCTTTCTTTTTTCTGTAATGACTTTTATACAGCCTTTTGTTGTTTTGTGCCTCATTTAATAACTTATCGACGAAAAGGTAGACAAAAAGGATTGTAGTAGATTGCACCGTTTTGTGATCAAGCAAAAAATATTTCATATATTGTCAGTTATATGTATAGTTTTACAAGCTTCCGCCCCGCGGTTTCACCCGCGTTCCCATAGGATCTTATGTTTTCCCGGGATAAAAAGTAGCCTATGTGCTATTCCAGACTGTATTGTATCTCTGTGCCAAATTTCATTCAAATCCGTTCAGTAGTTTTTGCGTGAAAGAGTAACAAACATCCATCAATCCATCCATCCAAACTTTCACATTTATAATATTAGTAGGTTGATTAACCATAATCTTTTAGAACATACCGCGATAGACTTTTTACTCGAGGGTGGTATCCAGGCGGGAACTAAAAAGTTCCACAGAGCCGTGGTTTCCTCAAGATCATTATTAGATTCAAACCCACGACCTTCGCCGCATTTAACGTCACTACCTTACTAAATAAGTCAATTCTAGAAAAATCTATAAGCCAAGTAACTAATCATTCCAAATCACAATATTACAAAGAACTTTCCTATAACATTTATACTTTAAAAAAACTCAATTAATGAACAGCTTCACATCACCCCCGGTTAGCGCATCACTAATTACATTCCCGTAACTAAATCCCCATTGTTTCCCACTGAAACCATTTTATAAATAAACAACGAAACATGCCTTTGTTTGGCTCATCCTGTCACCAGTTCAACAGAATAACAAACTAGTTTAGAGCTTAAGCCTTTATCAGGGGCCAGACACGCCCCAGGCCCCGGCCTTAGGCCCCGACGGACACAAAGTGGACAAATTCGTGTTTACACCGACACTAGCGGGATCATTTTGGCTTGAATAGTCTATTTAGTAGTTTATATTGTAGTTCATTAAATATGAGTTTGTGTTTAAATTGTTTTATGTACTAGAAAGGGAGTTAAGTTATTTAAAATTCGAAGGAGTTTCTCTCTTTTGTGTTAAAGAGCATTTGTCATTTGTTTGTTTGGTACACCTTTTTACGAAAATTACGTGTACGGATGAGTATGTTGGCACAGTTAAAGTTTATATGGAGAATGAGTGCAGAAAGCTAATATTATATACAGGGTGATTTTGTTATCACTGGCAATACTTGCAGGGGTGGAAGTACTCATCAATGTGAACAACTTTTATTATAGGGCTAACTCTGATATCGCGTAAAATAATACGGTTGCTTCATACATTTTGGTCGAGTAATCGAACATTTGTATGGAACAGCTGATAATTTTTTCATGATTTCACAGTTAGCCCTATAATAAAAGTTGTTCACATTGATGAGTACTTCCACCCCAACAAGTATTGTCAGTGATAACAAAATCACCCTGTATAATATGTATTATGTAATAAATTAAATTAACAAAAATACATTACACACACTACCATGCTTTTGACTCTAATCGAATCTTTACCACGGGCGACCACTAGTATAGTATTATTATGTATTATTTTTTATTTTCTACTAGATGGCAAACAAGCTTACGGCCCACCTGATGGTAAGCGGTTACCGTAGCCTATAGACAGACGCTCATAACACCACCGGCTAAGAAAATACAATATTATATTTTCCCTGGCAGGGGTATCACTCACGCGTTGCCAACCTTGAGACATGAAGTTGTTAAGTCTCCTGTGCCTGTAATTTCAGCGGCTCCCATACCCTCCTAACCGAAACACAGTAATACAAGTGCACTACTATTTCACGGCGGAATTAGATATGGTGGTAGTACTTCCCCGGGCGAACTAAGAGTTCTTCTACCTTCTTCAGTTTCTATCTTTAACATTGTCTAGTGATTGTACAAAATAAATTTAAATTCGCTAGCAATTTCTTCGATCACAGATTTCATACGGTACACAGATCCCAAATTGTTTCAAGCTAAAATTTCAATAGCCAACTGATATTAAAAAAAAAACATATCCGTATGGGGTATAACCTCTTTTAAAATTCATTCTGCCATTTTGTCGAAGAGTATTCGAATGAAAATTTTAATTTTATACCAATGTTACGTTTTTTGTGTGAAATGAATCGGAACTTCTTTCTGATTCCATGCATTATTTAAGCGTCGGCGGCGTCGGCGGCCTGGCCGGCATTCTGCCAAAAGTTACTCGCACTCAAATATTGGCATCCCCTTATCTATCTTTTATATTTCTTCCAATAATATACAGAAAGTTTTTGTGGAAACGAAATTCAATTTCAATTTTGTTTTTTTTTGGTATATTAAAAAAATGGAGCGATTCAAGAAAAAAACCATACTGATATTATAATGCGAAAGTAACTCTGTTTGTTATCTTTTCACGCCTAAACCGCTGAACGGATCGCGATGAAATTTGGTACTCAGATAGCCTATGGCATAGAAAAGGATATAGGCTGATTAGTAACGATAAAGAAAGGATACGTTTCAGTCGATTATAATAAGAACTAGTGGTATTTCAACATGCGTATTTCCGTGTTTAGGAAGGCACGTAAAGCCGTTGGTCCCGGTTATCACTAAGTTAAGCTAGTTGGAGGCGTCCTAGGTGGCTTGAAAACTCCAACAGTAGGTTGACCACTAGCCTACCACCACCAATCCATAATGGGCATGCGTGGTGGAGTATTTGCCCATACCCTTTCACCCTCAATCGTCAAAAGAGGCCTGTCCTCAGCAGTGGGACATAAGAAAGGCTGTAAAGGTAAATCAAAACTTACCCTCAGTAGAGTCACCTAGCGTGGCGGCAAAAAGTGCCAGAAGCACTATTCCACACGACACCTTCCTCATCTGTAGCAAAAAAAAAAACATTAAATTAATTAATTGTTCCGTAATTTAAATTAGTTAATGTCAAAAAGTCATTTCTTGGAAATAGTATTAGCTTTTATGACAAAATAATATTATCAGTTGCCAAGATGACTGGTTTTAAATACAAATCTTACATGAAGAAAGTTTTAAAGAAAAAGCCGATTACAAGGCAGCTAATTATATTGAAGATGTCTGGAAGTAGCTGCACTCTACACAAGTGCACCTTGTTCATACTTTACGAAAGCCAGTACTTAGTATCTACTCATAATTATTCGTTGTAATTTGAACTCGTTCAGGTTTTTTTTATAGCTGTTTTTTATTTATGTATGCAAAACTGCTTATATATAGTTTTGAAAATTGTCCGAAATTTGAGAGAATTCACGAATCTTCTAATTTTCAACAAAGAATTAGTTTCTTGCTAGTTTTTCTTAGTTGAAGGTCAACTTCAGTAGCTTTCGATTTTTTTCGCTTCGTTCATAACTGCCCTCCTAGGACCTAAACTAAGTAAATGGCTTTGACTTTGAATAATAAAAGCGGTCACTATTCTGTATATTCAAAAAAAAAATGTAATTACTATTCGAGAGGCAAATTCGAAATATTCAACCTAAAATATCCAATAAACGTCAACCACTTAATATGAGCTTTCTGAAAGTTCTAAGAATTTTTATAAGCAAATTCTAAAAAGCTTTGATACTATCACGAGAAAATTTTCTTTCGTCTTTTCAAAACCGCTAGCATTTATTTCAAAACGTTCGTAGAGAGCTCTACGAGACTGCTACAAGGGCATAATTGCTACGTGCTACGAGCTACGCCATTATTGCGCGGTCCGGACGGTTAACCGACCGGTTTATATTAATTGACTTCTTTGTTTTAACATTTGAAAGCGGTCGGTTAAATTTTGATGACACGTTTCAATCTGTGGTTTTATTGGTACAATTAAAAGTTTTAACAGACTCGTCAGGGGATTTATACGAGATTTGTACAAGGGTTACATTTATTATTTTGTATTCGCAGTTATAATTATTTTATAGGCATACTGAAACTATAGGCTTTTTTACTTTTTAAATCAGTGTTGATTGGGAGTTAAGTTATTTTTAGGATTAGTCTTCAGTGTTGCCATATAATGAATGTGCCATTTTCTTCAAACCTCAAATCACTTTTTAGAGTTGTAACCTGTAAATGATCAAATAAATATATTTACTCAATTAATTAATTTACCTACATAAATAACTCCATACTTCGAAATAATGACCGTGACCGTGTGAGAAGACTATACCAAGATATTTATTTATTCACCATACCTACTTGGCTTAAGTTATCCATTGACAAATTAAGGCTCCAGTCTCCCTAAAATCAGTGTAGTGTAATCATTACAAAGTAATGGTTTAGAGAAATCACACTTTAACCACTCCGAAAACAACTACTTATCTGTCGATAATTTCTCAACCAATATTAGATGTCTTGACGAACCGGTTGGCTTGGTTTCGTAAGATACCCTATCTATCGCGCCACAGGTTGTGGGTTCGATTCCCACTCAGGAGGAACATGTGCATGAACATGTCTGTTTGTCCTGAGTCTGGGAATAATTATATATTATATGTTACCGGACAAACTCGATTTCAGGCCAAACTAGTTTGATTTTGAATTACTATGCAAGTAAAAAAGGGTTTCCGTTAAAAAAAAAACAACGAAGTGTATGGCGATCGCCATTCACTTCTAACCTAAAGTATCCGGGTCGTTTCTGAATAGGAAGAGAAATTGATCACCAAATTACGATTACTTACATATGTGAAAACATTGCACATGTAACTTCTAAAATGTCTTTTCTCAATTCAAAATCAATTTGGCCCAGGACAAACTAGTTTGACCTGAAATCTAGTTTGGCCGGTAACAAATGTCCCAAGATATTTGTCCCAGAATTTATTAGACACCTGTCGGTCAGTCTAAATATCCCCATATCACTTTACAATATTTTCCGCACCTCAGCTGTTCTTCAACAATCACCAAACCTCATCAGTCCGCCACAAAGATGGATATATCCCCACGTTTCCCGTAACAGTGCTTGCTCGAGGCATTTCCAAGGTGTTCGCATATTGTTAGCCTGTAATATGGCTGCATTACGGCCATTACACGAACCCGCTTTGGGTTTTATGTGCGGTGACCCGTAATGTTGTTTCTGATACGGCCTGGGGTATTGAGAGGTAAAATGTTTTTAGGATAGCCTTTGATTTCTAGATTAATATCTTTAAAGGACATTAGGGTAGGGAGATAAGTGGTTCAGATTTGTTTTTAACTAGATTTCCCTTTTTTTGCTAAGTTTAGGCATTTGTTTTGCCAATCTCACTATGATAAGTGATGATGTGGCCGAAGGTGGTAAGCACACAAAGCTTAGAAGGAACTGGCTCTTAAATGGAAAAACTAAATAGGTGCTTGCATCGATTTAAATCAATGTTTACGTATTAAGTTTATGTTTTTAATTTGTGAATTATTAATAAGTTTGTGCCCTGCTGATTTACCCGCGCTCTGATCTATTTAATTTACATGTTTAATGACAAATAACAAAGGTACCAATATATCTATAGGTACATATAATAAAACAATAGAATCCAGCGTGTCTGTACATTGAAGAAAAGTAATAAAAATAGGAAGGTGGTAACTAAAGAAGAGTAATAGAAAAGAAACCAGCGAATTTAGAATACTTTTCTGTCTGTCTGTCTGTATAGTTATAGATTTAATATAAAAATGAAATGAAATAATTTATTCATTCAAATAGGCCTTCACAGGCACTTAAGAATAGTCAGACTCTAACGCACGGTTCGGAAGGTTGCTTTTACTGAGAAGAGCCGGCAAGAAACTCAGCAATTACTATTTTCTTGCTGTATAATATCATATCATCATATAATATAATATAAAATCTTCACCATCATTCTCATCTACATATATATTTCTTTTTAATATACCTCATTACTCCACCACCCTTATATGGAGCCACACAATACGGAGTACAGTATATATGCTTGATTATACGAACAAGCCGAGTTCGCCTGTTTATACATGAATAATTAAACTGAACGTATCACAATGCCTCCGCAATATACTTTATATCAAACACCGGTTTAAATTATATATAACTATAGACCTGATCCAGCTTCACTCTGGTTTAAAATATTACAAAAACCTTCCAGAAGAAATTCTTTAAATGATGGTAAAAACTGCATTAAAAAGTATTGAGTGTTTTGAAAGAATTAAGCGCACAAACAGACAGGGAAATAGAGACTTTTATTTTGTATTTAGAGATTTAATGGATGTTTCAAAATATTGTTTATGTCTGGAAAATCACGTTTTCCAGGGGTGTATTTGTGCTTCATTGATTAATACCTGGCTGACAGGAAAGCTTTTTTTTATAGTGGGGAAATCCTCATAGGATACCCGACCGGCCCGAGGGGAGTAGTCGGGTTATGCCGGACTTGTACCGGCTAAAACCCAACCCTGTCCCGCACTAACGGGTGAAAGAAAGAAGGAATAAAGGCTATTTCCTAGTTAAAAACACGTTTAGGTTTTATAAAAAAAAATGGATTGTTTTTTTTTTTTGGAATAGTAACAAAATAGTTCCCTTTGTATTAGATCTTAGAATGTTTTAATATTTTCAAGTTATTTGCAAGGGAAAAAATCTTTTTCAATTTTCAAAAGGCACATTATTCTCGATTTTTTTCTGACGTTATTAATGTTTTTTTTAACTATTCAAAAAGTAGTTCCCTGGAATAAACCCTCTAGTTTTACATATATTTTTTTAAAATCTCTCGCGTTAAAGAACAAGCTTTGATTTTTTGAGATCAGATGGACATGTGTGGTGTGAGGAATGTCCCAGGATATTAAACGACGGATTAATATGTGAGATCTTCCGTGAAACGACTTGCTGTTTAATACCACCAAATAGATACAAATCTGAGAATGTAAGAAAGTATTGAAGCCAGGGCAGGATTTAGGTTTGAGGGCGCCCTAGGCCCGAGACGATATGGCGCCCTTTTTCTTTCGTAACAGTATATATATTATAAATCTATATATACATATATGTGTGTGTATAAAATGAAAAATATGAAAGAAAAACTAATTACGTAAATAAATACTATTCTAGCATTAAAAAAAAAGTTTTTTAAAATCTTTTTGTTAGATATTTCAGATTTTAGTACTTGCCTGATTAATTTTAAAAATTTTGGCGCCCCTCAAAATTTGCCGCCTTAGGCCCGGGCCTCACGGGCCTATGCCTATATCCGCCACTGATTGAAGCGATTTTTTAAGAAGCTTTCATGCCTTTTGAAGATTCTTTCAGGTAAGTATCTCTTTGTTATTCATATTCAACTGTCATTTTATATAAAGGCTTTAATTTTTTTGTCTTTTTCACTCTCATGTCAACGAAAAGTGATAGCATCAGATTAATTGAAGGTTTTAGCTAAGGTGGGATTTCTCTTTAACGCGGTAAGAGAGACTCATTTTCGTAAATAAACTTTAATATAATATTGATGATTACTTGTGTTCTAAACGTCAACTTGACACATTATATTAGCCATCTTGAATTCCACTTTCCATAGTTTCCCGTGACACGTGACAGTCTGTCAGGCCTTGGAATTTATTTCAATAGGTTTTTTTTTTTTTTTTTTTTTCTCAGTCGCCATTCTATCAAGAAGAAGAAGAAGAAGAAGGTTTTTTTTCACGACGTTTCCTCTTATTTTTTATTTATTTATTTATTTATTAGGCACACAAAACAGAATACAATCAAAAGTAGTAAAACCAATGATAAAAAGAAGAGGCTTCGTTCGGGACTGCATTATCTTGAAATACATTATGTGAAAAAGCTCGAAAAATGGGTACCGCATGAACTGTGTGAAGCAAACCAACAAACACGAGTCAAGTGCTGCGTTACATTACATAGCCGTCACAATAACGAGGGGATTTTGAATCGTATCGTTACTTGTGATAAAACAAATGGATCCTGTACGATAATCGGAAACGCTCATCACAAAGGTTGAACCCAGGAGAACCGGCCAAATCCTGCCCCAAGCGAAAGTTGACTCAGAAAAAGATCTGACCAGACAATTACGGGAGATCTGTATTGTCAACAATTGCAAACCATCATGGTTTGCAATTGTTGACAATACAGATGTTGTCAATACAGAAATGATGTTGTCAATACAGAAAAGCTAACCGTTAAACAACCGAGACTTGTCAATTGCTCTTACCCACTGCTGCTTCAGGACAACGCTAACCCACACATGCACTACAGAGGGTCGCTAAATTAGAGGAGCAGCGATTGGAATATCTCCGACACCCACCGTACCCCCCGGACCTTGCTCCAACAGATTATCACGTTTTCTGAAGTTCAGGCAACTTCTTGCATGGAAAAAAATTCAATTCCGATGAAACTATCAAAACCGTGTTAAAAGATTTTATTGATTCTCCCACAATTTTTTTAGCAAAGGAATCATTGAACTACCGATAGAATGGCAAAAGTGCATAAATAGGTACATAGGTACTTAAATAATTTTTAATCTCATAAAAAAAAATCGTTTTGCTTTTTCCATACAAAACGCCAATTTCAAATGTACCTAAGGGCCTAAAAAGTTAAATACTACTCACTAATCATGAAATCTCATGAATTTGGACAGGAATAGATAATTCAATTAAGTAGATATAAATGTCCACAACGTTAAATTCGTTATAAAATACATCTCAATAAACAAAGCTATCGAATATCAGAATTCAATCAAATATTGTAAACAATCCGGATGATTGCTGATATCTTTATATAAATTAATTTTCAAGTACTTACATTATTTTAGGGTTCTGTATTTATTTTTAAACTTAGAGGTTAATTTTATTGTTAGAGATAAATAAATCAATATTCTGGGACATTCCTCACACACGGCCATCTGACCCCAAACTAATCAGAGCTTGTACTATGGAAGCCAGATAACTGATATACTACATATAGGTACTACTTTTCTTTTGTAAATACATACATATATAGATAATTACACCCAGACTCAGGACAAACAGACATGCCCAGAAATCCTGAGTGGGATTCGAACCACGACCTGCAGCGTAGATAGGGTATCTTACCAACCACGCCAACCGGCCTGTCAACTGATCAACCGTCAAGAGATCAACATAATATTTAATCATCATAATTATGCGTTGAGATTATAACTGAGATAAGTAGGTGCATTTTTTTGTCTCAAACAGCCGTAGATACATAGGTATATTATGTATTATGTTCTATTTATACTTTTTAATGTTTTTTAGAGTTCCGTACCCAAAGGGTAAAACGGGACCCTATTACTAAGACTCCTCTGTCCGTCGTATCTCATGAACCGTGATAGTTAGACAGTTGAAATTTTCACAGATGATGTATTTCTGTTGCCGCTATAACAACAAATACCAAAAACAGAATAAAATAAATATTTAAAGGGGCTCCCATTCAACAAGCGTGTTCATTTCCATTTTTATAGATAATGGTACGGAACCCTTCGTGCGTGAGTCCGACTCGCACTTGGCCGGTTTATTCTCTTTTTACATCTATCGGCTAACTGCGCCTTCCGATACAAATGTACTTGAAACTATAGGTTTTCTTCTCAATATTTTAGCTCATAAGGGGAGCACCATAAATAATTTATAAACTCGACGCAGAATGATGTTTATTATATTGACAGACCCTTAGCTGGCTTAGAGCTATCCAAATAATATTTTGTAATTTATATTCGTATCTCGTTTAGTCAGCTAACGAACTAATACAAAATAAATACAGTTTCACGTTATTTGTTGAAACGAAAGATAAATGTTATATCTAATATATAAAATTCTCGTGTCACAATGTTAGTTGCCATACTCGTCCGAAACGTCTCGACCGATTTTTATGAAATTTTGTGTACATATCGGGTAGTTCTGAGAATAGGTTCTTATCTATTTTTTAAACCGCTACGCGAGTGAAACCGCGGGGGACAGCTAGTATTATATAAAACAAAATCGGGTTCGTTACACCATTTATAACTCAAGAACGGCTGTACCGATTTTTATGATCTTTGATTTATTATTGGATTTGTCTCCGACCCGAATAGCAGAACGGAGACGCGGGTGAAACCGCGGGGAACAGCTAATATGTACATAAATGAAGACATGCATTGTTGTTGTGGAAAAACTAATGAACTTGTGTTTTCGGTACCTAAAGGAAAACATCTCAATCCTTTTTTTACATAGATTCCTTACGTTTTATTTTATGTCAACGCCTATGAGACGTAATTTTATGAGTTGCGCCTGAAGGGTATAGCAATATACTATATACTAGATGTTTGCACGCAGCTTCACTCGCGCAGACTTTATAAAATTTCTATAACTTTTATCCACCAATTTCGATGAAACTAACAGTAGGCGTAATAGTAAATTCCAAAAATATTTGAATGACGATAACTTTTATTTGCAACATCCGATTTTAATGAAACAAAGCTTATATTCTGCTCCAAATTAATTTCTGTCTATCTGTGAAAATTACATGATAATCCGTTCAGTGGTTCCGGAGATGTGCGCGAACAAACAGACAGACAGAAAATATTTCTAAAAATAGCTGGTTTTCTTATTTATATTATTTATTTATTTATTGACAAAGAACCAACTTAATGGTTTAAAACTCATAGTTAATTACAACAATCCTTACGTTTTGTAGGCGCTTAAACTAGACGTTAATAATTTATTTAAAAAATCAAGATGGAGACCTTAATGATGTCTGATGAAGTATTCAATTAAGTTATGTAGTAACTATTTCGTAAATTAATAATTGGACACCGACCTCCGGTCTATAAGATAACGAAATAAATTTATTTCTATCACGATACATAAATAATTCATGTGTGGATATCGCGGTGAAATATGGTGGCTACGATCATGGGCTGGGGGGGGGGAGGGGGGAGGGGTGAATAAATACAATTCGACCCTCTGGTTATTTTTTCATCCATTTTCTTACTTTTAAGACGTCGTTTTTATTTCGTCGGTCCATCGACGTACGTGATAGATTTATTTGAAAATCTGAGTCTTCTTGCTTAAATGTTTTTTATTTTATTTAAGATTTGTGTGGAAAGGTATTTATTTGGTTTGCCGGAGGAACTTTATTGTACATAAAGTGTATCAGCTATTTATCGTAGTCAGTCTTCAGTTTCGGTAAACATTTTGGGATTTAGTGTATTCGCTTACCATTTTATGAATATTCATTCAGTTTGATATTTACCTATATTTACTTTCTTTTACTTTGTATACATTTTTTTTATGTTCAATCAAAATAGTTGTTTGGTAACTGATTATTCCTCTATTTGGCAACACTAACACGGTAATGATTATATTTTTAGATGTATTTAAAAACATACCTTTAGATAAGGGTGTAGAACCCTGTTTGTAGTTCCCACCTAGCTTCCTGGTATCATGCGAGATCTGGGAAAGAAGAAAAATTATTCTTATTTCAAATCACAATAACGTTTTATTTCAAGGCAACCCGTAATGATCATCAGGCATTCGAATTCTCAATGACTACCTACCGTTTTTTATGGTTTTGTATCTATTTAAATAATCTCCACTACAGATGTAACCTCAAAAGAAATTTATATGCGCATAGCAAACGCATGGAAACAGTTCTGGAGCCTGAAAGAGGTGTTTAAAAATAAAGAAATGAGCATAAAGCGTAAACTATTCAACACTGGCATACTACCCGTACTCACATATGGATGCCAAACGTGGGCTCTCAACAAATTACACTACATGAAACTCGAGACCTGTCAAAACGCTATGTTGAGAAGTATGATGGGGAAAAGTCTGAAAGACAAAATAAGAACTGCAACTATTAGGAAAAACACACAATAACAAAAGATGTCACGGTAACCATCAAAAGCTCAAGTGGAAATGGGCAGGCCTTACGATCAGAGGTATAGACAAGTGGTCGAAAATAATGATGAACTGGTACACAGGCAACAGGAAAAGAAAACAAGGCAGACCACTAAGGCGATGGGTCGACGAAATTAGAGAGAGAAAGAGAAAATTGGAGTCAGTTGGAGGAGGCCTTTGTACAAAGCACACATATATTACAACCAATGAAACAACTAAAGAACCTAACCAATTGTGAAATATCTGACAGAAGGCTTATAATATTAATATCTATATCCCCACGCACGCCTTCAAAAAGGACCGGTCCCCGCGCCGTGAAGTCTGAAAGATACATTACAATAATAATAATAATCTATTTACAAACGTTTTACCACAATTGATTAAACAGTAATGAATAATTATTTAAGGTTCCATAAAAACTTCGTGCTTTTCTCTCGCATACACCTAAATATGATTGGAGTATGTTAAAAGCAAGTATTTAATATTTTACTCAACTTTAAATACCAAAGTTATTAAAAATAAATAAACCGTCGGAAAAACCTAAAAAATTAAGTATGTCGTCGATATAAAGTTACCTGTAAAATAAAATCAGGCTGCTTCCTTAATATTCCAAAGTTGCAAGCCGCAAAAAGTTTTCGAGGCTTAATTTCGAGCGTGACCGATTGCTCTTCAAATATTGAGCCGCCTATGATTTTAAAAATCGAACGAACGTGTTTCGCTTACAAAATATTATTCTGCCTATTTAAAAAAAAATAATCAAATGATTTATGTAATAATGCAGGCGGGATTTTATTTTAAAACGGACAAATGATCAATCAAAATTGAAATTAGGTACTTAGATAATTTTCTACTCTCTTTATGCTATAGGTAGGTACTAACATAGTTTAAAGGTATTGTATTACATAGTACAAATATTTCGTTTTCTGAATAGTAGTACTTTTCTTTTAATATTATTAATCGGTTCGCTCGCGAATGAGACGCGCGTCCCAAAGCTACCTACAAAAAAAAATCCAAGAATCGCGATCGTCTGAAGAACCTAATGATTGTAAAAATGTTTTATTCAGTAATTTAAGTCGAGTAGGTACCAAAGAGTTTAATATACTTAAATAAAATATCTTGAAATAAGTACACCACTAAAGAAGTCCCATGGAATTAATTAAAATCGATCTTATTTCTTTATCCATAGAGGTCTGCGGAGCTTCTTTGTTGATGCGAACTCTACCTATAGATCTTCGCACGAACCACAGATACTAAACAATGTATGGCAAAGCCGGTGCCAAACATCATGAATATCGTAAACTCGGGGCTAGACTGCTTGAGTTTGGTATTTAATTATTTACCAAGTCACTCATCATTTCGAAACATTCTATAGATGAAAAGGTTTTTTTTTTCAAACTCTAACGCTCGGTTCGGAAGTTTGCTTTTGCTGAGAGGAGCCGGCAATAAATAAATATTCTGATACATTATTCCTTACACACGGCCATCTGACCCCAAACTAAATTACTCAGTAATTACTCTTTTCAAAACCAACTCAGATTTATTACATCAATTTATTTATCTAATTACTGACTATATTATGACAAGTTGTTGAGACTTGAGCGGTTAAGAGACTGTAAGAGAGAAATTAAATAAATTGCATCCACAGTTTACAACTTATACAAATATAACGTTAGTAGCGGATCCAGTGAGGGGCTCTAGCCCCCCCCCCCCCACCCAAAGCATCTTAGTCCACACCTGACAAATCTCAAATTAAGCGTACTATTATCCTATTACCCCACCCTCAGCTGAGTCATCCTCTCCAAGTCGAGTCGGCCCCTCTCAAACCTAAATCCTGGATCCGCCACTATCGATTATTCTATAGACTCAAAACTAGTTACTTTCTGCTGCATTTTACATGACCTATTTAACATTTTACACCAGCATGGTGCAATGTAAAGTAGATTAGGTTTTCTTTGCTAAATCCAATATTTTAGGCTGAGTTACTAAGAATGAAAATAGGTCACAGAGGTCACATAGCTTGCAGTACCGATACCCAATAATACTAATATCACAGTCTATGTAACTCTTACAGTCGGCCAACGGACACGTCTAGACAGAGCAATCGTGCGGGGTTTGCGGGGTGAGAGAGGGGTGGGATACAACACAATGCAGCAATGGCGAATGACTATACAAAAGCGGCATTTCGCGTGACTTCAAACGCGATAGACCGCTGTATGTTTTTTACGCTGTGCTAATTAATATCTTGAAACATTCCTCGTGGAACATTCGTACTATGGAAACCAGTTAACTGATATAATACTAAAACTACATTATTTTTTATATATTTAAATAGATAATAACACCCAGACTCAGGAAAAACAGACATGTTCATGCAATACAAGTGTCTGTCGTGGCTGGGAATCGAAACCACGACTCGAGTGAAATCGAGTTGCAATTTTTCGCGATTTTACACCTAGCATTGAATTTCTGAAAATATTCACCATATTTATAGTTGTAATTTTTTTCATGATATCATTATTAATTAAAAAACAAACAAAGCCAGTGGATTGGCAATGAGAGGCCTTCCCAAGGCCCCCCTCAATCAACAGACATAAAGATTATCTGTGCTCACAATCGAGGCAATTAGAATTTAATTTAATTATACTTGAAGGGAGGCTCTCAGATCCTGGCAATTAACGTCACAGTTACACTTAATCTTAGCTTCCTCTATTTTGTTACGGTTGGTTACTGAAATGGGTAAAGTGAAAATTGTCCCAGTTTTATTTTGATTTTTTATTACTTTTTATTCTCAGTATCACTAAAGGTGGTAGGCACACAAAGCATAGAAGGAACTGACTCTCAAGTGTAGCTGAAGACACAGGCAAGTGTTTTGGCAGGTACTACAAAGTACCACCGTGCTATGGTTTCTCCACGATGTTTTCCTTCACCGAAAGCTCAAGCTCACTGTAGGATTCAAACCCACGAGCTTTGCCTTGGGATCCGACGTCACTACCACTGAGCTATCATCGCCTACTACAAAAAACTACAGTTGAACTTAAAATATTTTTTCCATCTTAATATATATATTTCTTGTGTGCGTGTGTATGTGACTGAACTCCTCCTAAACGACTGGACCAATTTTGATGAAATTTTTTGTGTGTGTTCGTGGAGATTCGAGAATGGTTTAGATTAAACGGCTGGACCGATTTGGATGAAATTTTGTGTATGAGTTGGACAGGACAACGTCTGTCGGGACAGCTATATTATATATATTCGGTATTTGTTTTTCTTTTCTGTTGTTGCTCTCGAGTTTTTGTGATTTGTTTGTAAAAATTCTACTTTGTGTATGTGCGTCCTTTTCCAGCAAATAAATGTTTTTCTTTCTTTCTTTTTCTTTCTTTCTATATTTTCTGTTTTAGATACTAAAATATATTTGTTAAGGTCATCTAAGTCCAAAGTCAAAGTTATTAATTCCGTTTAGACGTCGCTGCTGGGTACGCGGACGAATGCTTCAGCACCCCCGTATACCCAGCTGGCAACGACATGTAGGAACACCCCAGGTTTTTAGTCAGTAGGAGTCTGACATAACACCGCCGCTTCTCCCGGAGCCGCGGGGTATCCATGAGGATTTTCCTAGGTAAAAAAAAGTATGAAGGTCAAAGGTATTGCCACTGGTCCGGATACCAACCTTGAACTGAGACAAAAAAGCTAAGATAAATTTTATATTTTTATAACCTGACCATTTTTAATATTTTATTATATACAAATATTTGATAATTACAATATATTAACAGGGCTGATAAGAGGAAATTTTGTGTTCTTCCTTATTACAAATACTGTCAGTAACAAACCCACTACAAAGAAGGGTCTAAAATTTTATCCGGGAAAAATCCAATCGACACGTCTTGACCCCGAAGTGTTCTAGATGAGTATCTGTGGATAGGGTTGAGGGTATTATGAGTGCAAAATTATCGAAAAGGCTCGAAAGTGAGCCAATGCAACAAATGGAACTGAGGTAAGTAAAAACTAAAATTTATATATTTATCTTTATACTGATTTGACTTATGTTTCGAGTTTATTTTAAAAAAACGTAAAGTACGGTCGGGGGACAGGAACGAGGTTCAGTTTTTTTTTTCAATTCCTGAATCTCCATTACAAAATTACAATATTCACGTATGAATTAAAACAGATTGTTGTAAACTTGTAAATAAAGTTATTGAGTGTAAATAAAAAGAAAATGAAACAAGTCAAGTAAACGATAATGGAACAAGTCAAGTTAACAATACTTGATTCATTAAGTAGAGATCCTTTGAGTTTCTTTGGTGTTTTAATAATTATGCCAAACAAGCATACGGCCCGCCTGATGGTAAGCGGTTACCGTAGCCTATCCAGACGTATAACGTTGCCGACCCTTCCCCCCTCCCCGATGAGCTCTGGCGACCTTACTCACGCGCAGGAACACAACTATAAGTTATTTGGCTGCGGTTTTCTGTAAGGTGAAGGTACTTCCCCAGTTGAGCTGCTCTTTGAGCGACATATCGCTATGCTCTACCTCTCTGAAAGTTAGTTAGTTGATATAAGGCGTAGGTATTATCCATTGTTCAATCAAAGTGAGTCATATAAATTGTGTTTGAGAAATATCCCACGACATTTAATTTTATTTATGAAATTATAGTTTGATACTGGAACCACAATATCGATCTTCTGTGAAATTTTATAGCTATCCCTTTTCCACTATACTGTAAGATTAAAAGGGATAGAATCTTTGTCACAGCCCAATATAAAACTATAATATTATTACACTCAAATTGTATTTTATGCTTCAATTCAGATTCAAGTTCAAACCGAAAATCGTATCACATAAACTTTTACAGCCGCACATTACTTTATCTCCGCACTCAATGTGCCCACAGCCCTACCATTCGGTCAGATGGTAATAGAAATAAATCGGTACCGTATCCTAACCCTTCCGACCTTACGCGGTCACTTCATCCCCAAGGACTACTCGTCGTACTGTAGCTGAAATTGTTACGCATTCGCCGCCTCAATTGAATGGTAAAAGGGTTAAAATTGCTTGAAGTACAAATGAGTTTTTGCTGAAAAAAGTTTTCGCTACCTGTTGATGTATGTAGGACACTGGGATATAAATGTATTTTGTGTCATAATTTCATGTTAGTAAGGCTGAAATTAGAATGGGTTATAGTAGGATGTAGTCACAATAAAATTTTCACTGTGACAACATTTAACGTAGGATATTTTAATGGTGAAATAAAGTTGGTGGATTGAGTTTTACCTAAATATTTTTAGGAGGTTTGTTGTTGAAACATTAATGTTTTTTTAGAAGGCTTTTCATGACAGCTCAGTGGTAGTGACGCCGGATGGTGTGTTCCGTCATTTGCTTTTGAGTCAGTAAGTACCGTTCAAGATTTTGTTTATCTACCACTTTTGGTCACATCACCACTTACCATAGTGAGATTGTGATCAAAAATAATAATATCTATCTACCATTATAGGTAGTTTCGAAATTCGAAATGCCAAATTAGTAAAAATTATCTCAAAATGTAACGAAATTGAATTTTATGCCGATTCTTCTAAATTGAAGGTTGACTTCAGAACTGGTGGAAACTTCGACGTTCATAAGTACCCTCCTAGGGCCTAAAGTGAATAAATTAATTTGACTTTATCTATAAACATTAAAAATTATATTTTATGCTAATTCTGTATGAAAATTTACATTTGAATTTTACGTAGATGGCAACACTAAGTGAATCCTTCAAAGCAAATTTCTTGAAAGGCGAATGCACTCAAGGGTAATGCAAACTCTGTCATCGTTTGTTAAGGGTTAACACGATGAAGGAATGGCATTGAATGTACTATGGCACCATTTATTTGATTCACTTTATGTGAGACACGGAAAATTTAAGAAGAAATTGTATAGAGAAAAATTACAACTTTTTTAAATTGATGTTGTAAACATTTTAAAAGCTTGTCTACTAATAGTGAGTTTATCTCTATATAAACTCACTCTTATAATTTTAAGGCTTTTCTAGATTTTTCTATTAATATTAGTTTTTACCTATACTAAAATTTACTTATCATAACTTTTGATTCAGGCTTTTTACTAACAGAATTTCATTGTATTTTTTTCCTACAATACCCAAATATATTTAACAACATAAAAATATGGTTGTACAAATCTAATTTAGCTCAATACTCGTACAAAACAACTGTGACCATAACATTATGAGGCATAAAAAAGGAACAGGCTATAAACATCGCGCAAAATCACCACAAATTGTATAACACGTCGCGTTGGTAGCTCTGGGGAGGTGCGAACAGGCTCAAACAGCTAGCAGCGATGGTAGGACGATATCGAGTTAAATATGCGTCCCAGTTGGGACGTGCCGAGGCCCTTTTAGCCCGTTATAGTACGCTCGGAATCAGAAGCGGGTTTTGGAAAAACAAATTATATTTCTAGATAAAATGGCGCTGATAGCAGACACGGATTCAGGATTTCGTTTAGGGACGGGCATTTTTTGTTTAAAATATAGAAATCAATAGAGCAGTTAGAAATACTGTTGAATTTAAAATTGGTGCTTCGGTCGTGCGTCCATTAAACTTATGGAGGAGCAAGGTGGTAGAATCCTACATTGAAAAGGGAAGATCTTCCGCCAGGCTGGGTCATAGTGCCTGGGGACCGCGGTCTAACTGTAGATGTTGGAATCTTGAGTCGAGTACTCGACGAACTTTGTCAGTGCTTTGATGTAAAATCTTGTTGCGCCACCTATCCACGGATAGTGGAAGTCTTGATAGATGTCGCTATAAACTCATTGCTCCCCCCCCTGAATCCATACCTGGCTGATAGTTGTGTAGTGACGACAAATGCCATGTTTGAATCCACTGAATGCCACTCTGTTTAAATCCTACAATGAACTTGAGCTTTCAGTGAAGGAAAACCTATTTGGCTACCACCCTGCAGCACTGATAGACAGTTCCCTTCTAGCTTGTGCTTCACCTTCGGTTATATCACTAACCACTGAGATTGTGGTCAAACAAAACCTAGCTTAATTAACTATGAGCTATTTTTGGTGACTGTAGGTACTTTTTGTTGACTGTACTTGCATTGCCTTCCAATATACTAATGTATACCAAATATCAAGTCAATCCGACCACTGGAAGTGGGTTAAATTCGACTTGCAAGATTCCACCCGCACAAACATACATACATTGCAAGTTAAATAAAAGCTTCCGCCCCGCGGTTTCACCCGCGTACCGAGGGATCTTGTTCTCTCAGGATAAAAAGTAGCCTTTGTGCTATTTCAGACTAAAATATATCTCTGTGCCAAATTTCATTCAGATCCGTTCAGCTGTTTTGGCGTGATTGAGTAACAAACATCCATCCATCCATTCAACCAACAAAACTTTCACATCTATACTAATCTATAGTAATACTAGCTGTCCCCCGCGGTTTCACTCGCGCAGCGGTTCAAAAAATAGATGTTGGCCGATTCTCAGACCTACCCGATATGCACACAAAATTTCATAAAAATCGGTCGAGCCGTTTCGAAGGGGTATGGTAACTAACATTGTGACACGAGAATTTTATATATTAGAGATAATATAAGATTATAAAGCCGAAGAGTTTGTTTGTTTGATCGCGCTAATCTCAGGAACTACTGGAACGATCTGAAATTCTTTCAGTGTTCGATAGCCCCTTTATCGAGAAAGGCTATAGGCTACTTTTATTTTGGGAAAACACAAGATCCCTCGGGAACGCAAGTGAAACCGCGGGGCGGAAGCTAGTTTATAATATTCGTAGAAAGTAGGATGAAAATCAACATTGTAATAACATAGTAACTTATATAGCAAATGAAAACGCTACTCCAATCCAAGTACAACTCCATGTAAACCGTTCACAAATTCAGCAACGTATAACCAACACAAATAATGTTGTAATTAAATTTCAAATCCGTGCTATTTGTTTAAATCGTGTACTGTATAACTTTATTTGTAGTTTGAGTTAAGCCGTGACGAGGGTCCCGTGGGGCCCGTCCGATACACGTACTGTATTGTTGTTTCTTCTCAGCTACATTGTTTTAATAGCTGTTTTAGGTTTTAATAGAAAGTTGCATTAAAAGTGGTCAACAAAACAAAATACAACTGTATAAAACATTATGAAAATAAATAAATAAATAGATTTAGGGACATTACTCACCAGCCATCTGACCCGAAACTAAGCAGAGCTTGTGCTATGGAAGCCAGATAACTGGTATACTATATATACTACTTTTCTTTTGTAAATATATAATTATATAGATAATTACACCCAGATTCAGGACAAACAGATATGTTCATGTGTCAAATGTATGTCCTGAGTGTGAATCGAACCCACGACCTGTGGGATGATAGATAGGGTATCTTACCGACTACGCCAACAGGCCCGTCAATTGTCAACAATTTAAAATGTATTTAAGCGCCCCTAAGGCCAAGCATAGCTAATCTTAAATTGTTGTCACTTTTCTGCCTCAAAATAACCAATTAGGAAAATATCCAGGGAATACAAACTTAGGTAAATAGGGTATTTGACTGACATTCAAATCAGCAACTTTTTATGAAATGTCAAAACGATAGATTTATATGGAGTTTTGTATGAAATACAAGCATGTAAAAAATTTCATCAAAAAATCTTTCATGTGACGTCATAATTATATAGCATACTCTTTATGGTTAGATTGGTCATTAAAAATCATAATAAGGATAAATTTAATAAAATAATCGTGGTTTCCCCTTTTTTTAAGATGTTTTATACATTGGTCAGTGTTGGATAATTTATTTTGAATACAGGCAAATACCCTATTAGACACTCATAATAAAATCTGTGAGTGAAACCGAAAGATGGAACTATAACTGCCATTTTGCAATGGATGATCTTCTTTCATGTCTTATTTAGAAGTTTATTTGAAATAACGACTTTACAAATTGTCTTAAAGATACAAACAAAAGACGCAAAACATTAAGCCAATAAATTTCCCTTTAAAACAAGACACAAAGTCGTCATTCATTGGAATCGATCAATTAGTCTTTGTAATACGAACTTATGAAATGTAGATAGTTGAAAATTGTATGGTTAGTTTGCATATGGGGCCATTTTTGGTCATGGATAACGAAGCAATACTAGCATAAAACATCTTCTCTCTTTCTAACACACCGTGACTATGGCTTTTCGTTTATATTTAGTAACATTATTAAAGATAAATCTTCCTGGCAAAAAGTTGTCACTCATTGCGATAGGCTCCCGTCCCAGTATCGATAGAGATCGCGCCATCAAAGTCCCGTGAAATTAATGAAAATCGATCATAAGGATCTTCAGGACTAATTTGGTGGCGCGAAGAACTAACGTCATTTTTCTTCAACTGAAACTATGAAGTAGAGCATAACGATATGTCGCTCAAAGAGCAGCTCGACTGGGGAAGACCTACTGTCAAGTTTGAATTGAAGTATTTCTACTGGGTTCTAACATTATATCGATTAGATAGTAACTGGTGTAATTACGTAAAATATGATCTGTAACTAGGGACATAAAGCTGCAATTAAATTAAATACCTAACTCAGGATAATTCATAATCACAAAAAGTTAAAAGATAAAACAATTTATAATGAAGATCTTCTAAATTTCAAATGTCACTGTGAAAAATAAAAACGCGGTAAAATAGCTGTCAAATGACGTTTTACTTTTCTGAGCTAATATCAGTCCATGACTATGGAAAAAATGTCCATGGAACCAAGAAGGTTGCTATTTGTGCTTACATTTTCCTGTACGTAAAAATAGCAATGTATCACACTAGTTATTATTCCAATTTTAAAAATAAAGAGTCATAATACTCGCTGAAATGCATCACATGACAGATCGTTAATGTATGAGTTTTAAAAATGATTAAAACGGATAGCTCGCTGCTTTTAAATTTCGAACGCTCAGGTTAGCAGACGATAAAAAAGGCACTAGGTAGATACCTACCCTGTGTGAATTAAGTACTTTTGGTCCTAGAAAACTATTTTTGATGAGTTATTTTCAGCTCAGCGTTGCGAATACGAATGGAATTCGAAATTTGAAAAGTTTTGCTGTCATCACTTTGTTGCGTTCGCAGATATTCAGAAACAGAACTGATGCAATTTTTAAAAGTAGTGTTGGTGAAAAATATCTGTCGCTGTACTTTCGTCGGACATTTTAAAAGAGTTTCATATTTTTATCCTGGTTTTAGAGAGAAACAGGGTATGATTTTATGTGGCGTTAAGATTAATCTAAAAGAAAACAATAGCGGTTGGGTGTTTGCCAGCTCCCGATGGAATTTGAATTTATGAACATAATTTTGTTGGCAACATTCTATCCTGAATTGTCGTAATGAAAACCTGAAAGCTACGGCATAAATATAAAATTACGTAAGTATATTTCAATTTAACAAATAAGTATAGATAGCGTTTAGTTTTTTTTTTTTTTTTTTCATGTAACTACTATTAAATTGCCAACTTAATATTCAACAAAAAACAACTATTTTGATCATCAGCCGTCAGGAAAAATAAAATGGATCGCTGCGTTCGAAATTTAAAATTCCGTTAGGGATAGACACGGGAAATGATACCCGATTGAAAAATAGACGGTAAAAATAGACCCATTGAAACGGAAAACAAAAGGAGCCGTAGGAATCCTTGTGAATAGCGTCGTATCTATAAAAAGGACTCACAATGCTGCCAGCGTGAATGGAATATCTGAAATCAGAGGTACGGCGGAAACAACGGGGGTATTTTCCTATTGATGGTGTCGGGTGGGAGATGCTTGGGATAATTTCCCTTTTTTCAGGAGAGCTATATTTAATTAAGTTTGGAATAGTGTTTTTTTTTTATCTAACTAATATATTATTGCCAAAATAATAATCATAATTTCTGATGGATTTGCTTCACGAAAGGGCGCCATTTGTAGAAATATTATTCGTCACGATTCACTGTAAAAGCCAAAGTTCATGTCAGATTTTGATTACTAAACAAAATTCCTTGGACATAACTTTACACACCTCCATCTAATCCCAAACTCAGTAGAGAAAAAAAGAAGAAAGAAACACACAATGATTTTCCTGGGTGGGAATCGAACTCACGACTAGTGACGTGTCGCAGGGTAACCATCTCACCAATCAGTCGTGTATTGTTTCTACTGATTGAAGACTTTTCTAATAACCAAAACTACAAAGACCAACATCGTTTTTGGTTCGATTTTACAGTGGGATGAGTTGCCTAATGCAAAAAAACGTCTGGGGCTACTAGTCCGATGGGACAAGATCAATTTAGGACCAACAGCCTAAACACCTATTAAGTATACTAAGATAATAAAGCTCTAGACTTTGTTTTTTGTTGATCGTGTAAATCTCTGGAACTATCTGTCGGATTTAAAAAAAATCTTTTTGCATTTGATAGCCCAATTCTTAAGGAAGTATTTTTTTATTCTTAGGAACGCGGGTGAATCCGCGGTGGACAGTTATATATACAACTCTTAAACTTTAACGTGTCCCAACACTTAGGTACACAAGACCATCAAATATTTGTCCACCAAAAGTCAGACGGACATTTCCCAAGTCATAAACCTTCGATAGTTCGTATGTGTACACAATGCCGCATCAAGTGTTGTGTGTGCCTGCGCCTGCGCAACCCATCCTTTGTTGAGTCACAGTAATTATGTGCAATTATAACTTATAATTGAGATATATGTACACTCGAAAATACAATACGAGTGTTTTTAATATACTAAATATTGTGCTATCTGTCTCTGTCTGTTCCTCCGCTTAATTCTTCTAAACCACGCAACGGATTTTGAAACGGTTTTCTCTAATAGAAGGAGCAATTAACGAGAAGGGTTTGTGTATATAAATTGCACCCGTACAGGTCGCTTATATATTTTTTTAATTAATTTGCCCACATAGTTATTATCATGTTAATTAATAGGTTATACTTTTATAAAGTTTGACCCTCCATTATTGTATTTAGTTGTTTTTTTATTCAAATGGTAAAATCATATTTTTAAAAGTAAATCGAAAAATATTAGGTAGGTATCTATTTTGAATCTGACTAAATTTTATAAAGATATTCTTGGCTCTATTACCCAGGATATCGTTGTGAAAAGATATTATATATATTACCATAATTTACCTGTATAAACCGTATAATAAGTTTGAGATATACAAAGAAAAAAAACATACTTCCAAGTTGTGACGAAAAAACTTATAATGAGGTTTCATCTTCACATTTTTTCCGTTTATCGTAAAATAAGTTTCAAAAATATGCAATCAAGAAATATAAACCCAGTATAATTTTCCAAAAAAACTAGAAATTATATTCGGACTCCGGTTTTGCTCATAACCTTTTGATTTTGACACAGGATCAGCCTGGCTACGATCATGACTGACAAATAATTCTGGCCTTACATGGTGAGTCCTTGCTTCATCCTAAAAGGGCGCACACCGTCGCTGCCATAGCTTTGCGCGTGCGCAACTAAAGGGTCACCCATTAATAAGTGTTAAGAACTATACAAATGTCAAACACTCGCTGCCTGCGGACAGCAAAATGTGGAAACAGGACTCCGTCTCTTGCGCTCTCTGTCGCACTCACGGCCTTTATGGGAGGCATTATGAAAAAGTGCATGAAAGAAGAAAGAAATTTATTATTAGGTACTACTCACTGGAGCCACACGGGGCGGTGACATCCTAACTTTCCTAATCCTAATTCCTAATAATATTATAAATATGAATTTGAGTTTGTTTGTTACCTTTTCACGCCTAAGCCGCTGAACCGATCGCGATGAAATTTGGTACGAAGATAGCCTATGGTATAGAAAAGGACAAGGGTTACCTACTTCATTTTTAGGGAACACGGATGAAACCCCGCGGAATAGCTAGTTTGCTATAATGTAGGTATAATTATTGTAATTTACATGAGTAAATTATTATGGAGCTAATAGGGTGTAATAATGTCGCAGTGTAAAATCCAAACCCCATAGTTTATGGAACTGTGTCATTTTATCCCCTACTTACCCAATCGTAACGTCATAGTAACAATTTTTTTTTTTATATAACATTTTTTTTCTATGTCAGCGGCCTGACACTTGGTAAGTGGCTACTGTTGCCTTTGGACATTAGCAATACTAGTGAGAATGCCAATGTTTTCCCGACCTTTATAAATCCTAGAAGGCAACTGGCTCTCAAATGCAACTACGGTAACACAGCAATAGTTGCTTGGCAACAGATTTTCAACTTGAGGGAGGTAGCCATCGAGGCTAGCTTCCGCCCCACGGTATCACCCGCGTTTCCAAGGGATCTTGTGTTTTCCCGGGATAAAAAGTAGCCTATAGCCTTCCTCGATAAATGGGCTATCCAACACTGAAATAATTTTTCATATCGAACCAGTAGTTCCTGAGATTAGCGCGTTCAAACAAACAAACTCTTCAGCTTTATAATATTAGTAAGATAGTATAGATTGAATTTAATAATGGTGTCACACCATTCTACAACACTTAAAGGCTGAATAAAGGTAGTGGTAACAGTTCTATCTTTACATGGTATATGGACGTGCCCGCGCACGGCCTTTATTCCGCAATCTGTATTCACAAATGATAGTTTCAAGGTCCGCCGGTAGTGTACACAACGCACTTAGCTACATACTTAGCTAAGTAGTAATTAACTATGATATATTATTATTAATGCATACAAAACGACAATTTAATTTTAATTGTTAAGATTGTTTGTTATGAATGAATTAAATTGTGATTTATAATTTTTTATAGTAAAATAATAATAAATATTCTGGGACATTCCTCACACACTGCCATCTGACCCCAAACTAAGCAGAGCTTGTACTATGGAAGCCAGATAACTGATATACTACTTTTCTTAACTACACCCAGACTGAGGACAAACAGACATGTTCATGCACACAAATGTCTATACTGAGTGGGAATCGAACCCACAATCTGTTTGATTGATTAGGTATCTTGGCAACCGGTAGTAATTGATAGGTTTTTAATTAGAACGGCTTCGAGCTAATATAATTTTAAAGACTTTTCGTTGGTAAATGTCAAAAAACAGTTATTTTGGAATATTTATAAAGGTCACTAACTCTATCAGGTTTTATTTTAAATTGGATCATTAACTCTATTTGGGTTTAGTATAATAATAAGTTACAATGAATGAGCGGTTTTGACGATTTATATTATTAGTTATGGGTATCTAAAAATACCAAAAAATCTAATAAATTTGAGCATTAATTTTTGTAGAGTTTAATTTAAAAGAATCTTTAAATTCGTTTTTTTTCTATTCGTTTAATAAAAAAAAAAGAGATTTTAATCGTAAATTCGAAGGATCTATGAAAATTGACAGCAGGTAAACGGTCTATGAAGATTTTTGTATGGAGGTCATTAAATATGTACCCATATAACTTTAAACGAGCAATTCCTATATTAGGGTGTTATTCTTATACAGGATGATTTAGTTATCACTGGCAATACTTGCAGGGGTGGAAGTACTCATCAATGTGAACAACTTTTATTAAAGGGCTAACTCTGATATCGCGTAAAATAATACGGTTGCTTCATACATTTTGGTCGAGTAGGTATTGAACTTTTTTATGGAACAGCTGATAATTTTTTGATGATTTCACAGTTAGTCCCATTATAAAAGTTGTGCATTTTGATGAGTACTTCCACCCTTGCAAGTATTGCCAGTGATAACAAAATCACCCAGTATATAAATATGTATATTTCGTGTACCTATCTTGGAAACGGCTCTAACGATTTGGTTCGAAAGGTTATGCTTTTTAAGTTTATCTGTATGGGCAAAACGCGATTTAAAAAAAAAACTCGGTGCCCAGGTAAGTAAACATAAGTAAATTAGCCAGTGGTAAAATGCTTGCTTGTTTGTAAAAAGATTTCAAAATAAATCATTTTTTTATTTTATTATACTCTGTGAGGTGCATGTGTCTTAGGGGCCGTCCATTAATCACGTGAGGCTCGAAAGGGGGGAGGGTGTTCGGCAAAAATCACGAAATATCACAAGGGGGGAGTGGGGTGTAGTAAGATATCACATGTTTTTATTTTTTCGTCAAACGCCCTATTTCTAAACCGAAAAACGGCGTGTAATGTGCGCCGCAATTTTCTAGAATTATATTAGATTATACTTTATACCTGTATTTAAAGATGATATTTTCTAAAAATTAAAAGATTATTTCTAGGTACTAAAAATACACGTGATTTTGGGTGGGGGTGGGGGTGGGGGGTTAGTCTTAAACCTCACCACGTATCACCAAGGCGGGGGGGGGGGGGGGGGGAGGAAAAAATGGTGAAAAAAATCACGTGATTAATTGACGGCCCCTTAATAACTATTTCTTTCTTTTAAATAATAATAAACATAATAATGTTGTTTATGGTTTGGAAACAAATATCTTAGATGGGTCTTTAACCTCATACTAGTTGTGTAACTAGTTTCTCATTTATATAAAGGTCACCACAGATCATTATTAGTTTTTTGAGTTCGTTGATCTTTGATGATACTCTTTATGTCGTAAATACCTACATCCAGTTTCTGAAAACCCGATCGAAGATTTATACCTAATTAAAATGATTGCTATTTTTGTTATTATTCGTATACTTCATCAATTAATGAGTGACAGGTAGGTATATGGTCGCCATTTTGTTTATTCATCGAATATTTGTTGCGCTCTTGATTTGCAACACTAAAATAATGTTTCACTTCGAACCAATAGTTCCTGAGATTACCCCCTACAACCTCACAAACTTTACCTCTTTATAATATTATCTAGTAGCGTATAGCATGGTTTATATAGATAAATCATCCTATACGATTCATGCGCGAATCAACGCGAAAAAATCCTCATAATGTAGTAGTAAAGGATTTTTTAAGACATATTACATAGGTAGATTTTGAAGGTACTAGAACTCTTAGTGCAGAGTTCGCCCGGGGAAGTACTACCATCATATCTAATAGTAATAAATAACCGCCGTGAAATAGTAATGCACTTGTATTACTGTGTTTCGTTTAGGAGGGTATGGGAGCCGGTGAAATTACAGGCACAGGAGACTTAACAACTTCATGTGTCGGGGTTGGCAACGCGTAAAATATAAAATTGTATTTTCTTTGCCCGTGGTGTTATGAGCGTCTATAGGCTACGGTAACAGCTTACCATCAGGTGGGTCGTAAGCTTGTTTGCCACCTAAGTAGTATAAAAAAAAAAGATACAGGATGGGAATCAAAATTTAAGGTGTGTTTGTCTTTCTTTCACGCACCAACGGATCAGGGTGAATTTTTGCATACAGATAGTTTATAGACCGGAGAGTGATATAGGCTATTTTATTCTCCGGCAACGCGAGTGAAACACCGGGGCGTAAGCTAGTGATTTATATTTTGACGGACCATTTGGCATGAACTTTACTAATGTGAAACACTCGCTGCCTGCGGACAACAAAATTTGGACACAGGACTTCGTCTCTTGCGCTCTCTGTCTGTGGACGTTAGATACCCTGACTGCCAAGCCACAGGTTGTGGTTTCGGTTCGCGCCCCAGACAAACATTTGTGTATTAGAAATACCGTCACGGCATAAAAACCTGTTTCTGATAAAAAAAAACTTTGTTTTTATCAGAAAGGACAATAATAGATGTAATCATGAACTTTCAAACAAAGGTTCTAGAAGCAAACTGTTAGATCTATTGTACAAAAGCATTAAAATTTCTTGAAGGTTAGCAATTTTTTTCTCTTCCTTATTTTAATTAAGTCCGGGAACAATCAAAATGCGATTCGATTGAGATTCGGAACGAATTTAAAAAAAAATACTCATTAAGACGGCGAGAATCACAATGGAGTTTGAATTCAATAACTATGCAGCATAGAGTCTGTATTCTCACGCTTAGTTTCCGGGAACGTCCGAATACCTCGTTTGATTTCCGCAAACTGTTTTTGTTTACTATACGTACATACGGTTGATTGATGTGCGTTGAATGTGGTCTAACAATTGGTGCAACGTGTAAATTTGGAGGTTATGTGTGTCATGAAATATTAATATTTTTAAATTATGGAACTCGGAAATGATCTGTAATTTATTAAATAAAGTAATAAATATAAAGAAACAAAGAAATTAATTATAACATAATATGAGAAATAATAGGCTGACTTATTTATTAGTAATAAATCGACCATTTTATACTTATTTGAACATTTTGAGTTAAAAATATGTTTAATTTACAACGAATCAAATGAGCTATTTGTTTATGTAATAAATACTATAGGCTCAATAATACTTTAGCAATTATTTTTCAATTAAAAAAACAATTACATTTCATCTAAAACCACATGTACCTATAAATTGAGCCGTGATCGTAAAGCACGACAATTGATATAAACGTTTTATCGTATCCATTAGTAGAATAATGCACATATATTATGTAAATACATGTAAATACAGCAACAACAACAATTTGAACATAAGCGTGACTTCAAAACTACGCACTCATTTTCAGCGAACAAACTTTAACTCTTCCTTATTGAATTAATTTTGCAATTTAATATTGCTTTTATCACCCGCATTTTAAAGTCTAAAATTGATCGTAAAAGCAAGAAATAAAGTTGGTTTATACTTTTATAGGTGCTGTTCCACAAAGCCCTTATTGCGTGCACATAAAGCTTAAATTGGTGTAATGAAAGGCTACTTCTGAGGCAGAAGGCCGTTAATAACAATTATTTAATTACCGCGGTTGGATGTTCTTTTGGGGTGGTGACGTCATCGTTGCAGTCGTTCTATTTTTGAAATTCGTTGAGTCCATTCCGTGAAATACCTAATAAATTTCAATTAAAACTTCTTAAATTAACCTTTTGTGGATCTTGTTTTTTTTTTACACTTGCAAGGGTTTTGTGAAAAAAACATCTACCACCTACCACCATCTACCACTTCCCACAATCTACCACCATCTACCACTTCCCATAATCTACCACCTACCACCATCTACCACTTACGACAATTATTTTAATTTTCATTTTCATATCAAAGATTAGATAGTTATATAACTGACTGCCCTGATTGTCACGTCACAGGTCGTGGGTTCGATTCCCATGCAGGACAAACATTTGTATGCATTAACATGTCTGTTTTTCCTGATGGTACTTTATCTATTAAGCTGACATCTTTTCTCACTAAAGATCAACCTAGCTCGAAAATAAAAAAATTAATTTAAGAAAAAACTCCATCCATATCCGAATTTTATAAAATCTAACAATAAAATAGTTGATTTTAATATCTCGTCAAACTCTCTATAGCTATATAGCAGCGCTTTAAGGTCGCATCTTTGTTCGACCTCACTGAGGTGTCATTGACCTTTATACCACTTATATACAACCTTCGGATCTGATTATTATTATTGTTAATATTCTATTTGGGATGTACCGTATTCTTGTACAAATAACGCAATTGTGTAGTGGTAGTGACGTCGAAGGTTGTGGGTTCGAATCCTACAGTAATGATAAATATATATCCTGGGATATTCCTAACACACGGCCATCAGAAATAGAGCTTGTACTATGGAACCCAGATAAATTGAATTTTTATCTGTCTATTCGTTCCGGCTAATCTCCGAAACGGCTGAACTGGTATTGACAGGACTTTTACTGGCAGATGTTATAAGGAGTAACTTAGGCTTTAATTTTTATACCGAGCACGCGAGTGAAACAGCGAGGAACAGCTAGTTACAAATAAATATATTTAATAAAGTACAATGTTATAGGCTATGCTTATAAACGCATAATAAAGCAAATCGGTCGTATATAATTGCAATGCAGATTTTATGGCGACATGTTATATTATAGTTGTATAATGGTTGTATATGAACCTGAGATCGATGTTAAGGTCGCCTGGTCTTCTTCATCGGCCGGTCGGCCGTCAAGTATTATAATATCTTAACTATAAGTCTTCATAGTTAAGATATTTTAAAGAGGTTTTAATCAGGTGGATTAGTTCGTTTTTTTGTATTTAAAAACTTATTGGTTAATTAAAAAAAAAACAAATAAGTACAAACATTACTTGTGTGAATTATACTAAAATTATTTAAGCAATATTTATAAAAATGTAATAATGTAATGTAATTTTATTTAGTTTCGATTTTGGAATTGGAATATCCATTATATTTCAATAGATGAAAAATAAAAAATACGTGTGGCACTCGGGGACTGCCGCGGTAAAGCTATTGCATAGCATTTTTTATCAACTTATGCAATTATATATACATTCTTTGATATTAATAGATACCTATACACCTATATACCTTCTCACAAACAGCATACACACACATACACACACACATGTATTGTGTGTATGTGGGAGGTGTTAGGTTTTTTCGTTACGAAAAAAATTCTTGATTCGGTCGCCGCGCTCAAACTCCGAAGCAATACAATAGCTTAAAAGAATAAATCACTTAGCATCTATTAATAATACGTTACACCTAATTGTGTACATAAAGGGGACAAAGGACGTCCTCTGTCCACTAAATACTTGCCACTCAAGACGTATGTGTCAAAAATGACATAACGAGTGTGACAGAAAAACAATGCCTTGACACAAGGTTGCGTCGATTGTCATAATTACTTGTACATACAGTGAAACGAGGCTGAGAATTGAATGTGGCCAAAACCGAACTACATCGTAACACCTCGGCTTAGTAATCTTTTTGGAATATTTTTTACAACTAGCGAACTAAATACACCAGTGCCGTGACATTGTCACTTGTTTATTTATTTATTAACTAGATTCCGCCCCGCGGTTTCACCCGCGTTCCCCGGGGATCTCATGTTTTTCCGGGATAAGAAGTAGCTTATGTTCTTCTCCGTACCATAGGCTATCTGCATACCAAATTTCATCGCGATAGTTCCCCGTCGTTTCACCCGCGTTCCCGGTATATTTTAAGCTATTGTATAGCTTTTATCGCGGGCTTCAGGCTTTGAGCGCGGCGACCGAATCAAGAAATTTCGTAACGAAAAATCCTAACACCTCTCACACACACATACTGCTGTTTGTGAGTGAAAGTATTTAGGTGTATAGGTATCTTTAATATAAAAGAAAAAAAAATAAAAAATAATTATAATTGCATAAGTTGATAAAAAATGCTATGCAATAGCTTTACCGCGGCAGCCTCCGAGTGCCACACGTATCTTTTTTTTAGATATTCTGCTATTCGGGGTGGAGACAAATCCAACAAATCGAAGATCATAAAAATCGGTCCAGCCATTCTTGAGTTATAAATGGTGTAAATCACGACTTAGTTATATAATATGTAATAAAGGTTTACAAGGTTTTTGTTTCTATGACCATTGTTTTCTTTTTTACAAGCTTTTTTTTAACTTGCAATGTAATGTATGTTTGTCCGGTTGGAATCTTGCAAGTCGAATTTCACCCACTTCCAGTGGTCGGAATGACTTGATATTTGGTATACATTAGTGTATTGGAAGACAATGCAAGTACAGTTAACAAAAAAAGTTTGTATTAAAAATGTTTTTTAACAAAAACTTCTTAAGTAATACATACAGTAGTGTCCCATAGAACAGATTCTGCGCATCACTCACTATATTGATAAAACTGTCAATTTCGCCATTAGCACCCTTTTAGCAGCACTCTATAATGACAAGAAAGATTTTCCATGTCCGCCTCTACATCATTTTCAACTACAAAACTGATAAACTCTTTTTAAAATCGGTTAAGCATCCTACAACAAATATATAATTTCAATAAAAATGAATGATAAATCGATAGGTAACTTACAATATAATCCTTAATGACACAGCCGAAGCAATCTGCAAATAAAAAAAAACAATATATAAACAAAGCATCGTGGAACCTTCCTCTATTAATAAAAAAAAGTATCAGACAACATTTCTGCATTACCAATCATTGTTTATGGTAATCTAGATAAACTGCGCACAAAAGGTGCATTGCATAATGAGGAAGCCGGAATAAAGGTAATAACGCAATAGGTTTACATTATGACACGTGTGAGAATGACAGTTGTTATTGACACGTGCTGATGTTACTTCATTTCCAATAATTTTCTGACACAAAAACGTATAGTTTCCTATATACATAATAAAGCAGAAGAGATTTTTGTTCCTTTATTTTTTTTGTTTAAAGGCGCTAATCTCTGGAACTACTAGTCGGATTTGAAAAATTATTTTTGCATTTGATAGCCTAATTCTTGAAGAAGGTTACTTTTTATCCCGGGAATGCGAGTGAAACTGCGGGGAAGAGCTAGTAGGGTATAAGTCGATAAACAATGATTTAGAAGAGTTTGTTTTGAATTTAAAAACGAATACTGCGCGTATGAATAGGAGTTAAAAATGTACAAAGTAGCTTTCATACCGCGGTTTTTGGGGATAAAAAGTAGCCTATGTCATTTTCCGGTTCATAAACTATCTCTGCGTAAAATTCGTTGATGTGTGAAAGAACAAACCAAACAACCAACAAACATACTTTCGCATTTATAATAGTAAGGATAAAGGTATAAGGGATAAGTATAATAATAAGAATAAAGCTCAGTGAACCCAAAGAAAACTAACAATCAGATAAGTCACTCTGACATTTAAATTGAACTTTAGGTCTAATTTAGATATAAAAGTTATTCGACCTCGCCATTTTGACGTGTTAAATTTTAAATCACGAATTAGTTCGTTTTGTGAGAGAATAAAATTGTACTTTATATCTACATGAGTATTTTATTAAACGATGGTCCAATTTCATTTATTTAGTTTTATTTATTTATTATTTTTCTTTTTTAAAAGGTTTTCTTAAAATCATTAGTTACATGATGTTGTAGAAAAATTTTAACATTTCATGTGAGTAATTAAGTCGTATTTAAAAAGATATTGGAAAATATGTATGTTGTTTATTCCATTATTCGTAATGCAGTTACGGAGCTGAATAGAAATAAACACACATACACAAACATTCGTATTTATAATATAAGCACAGTCTATGTAACTCTTACAGTCAGCCAACGGACATGTCTAGACAGAGCAATCGTGCGGGGCTTGCGGGGTGAGAGAGGTGCGGTAGCGAGCCCACGCTGCCATAGGTTCGCTTGGGACATAATGCAGCAATTACGAATGGCTATACAAAGCGGCATTTCGCTTGACTTCAAACGCGATAGACCACTGTATTTAATTACGCTGTGATATAAGACCAAAAGGAAACTATATGTAATTCACTAACAGTGCAAAGTCAAAGTCAAAGTCAAAGCCATTTATTCAGTTTAGGCCCTAGGAGGGCACTTATGAAGGTCGAATTTACTGAAGCTACCACCGATTCGGAAATCAGCCTTCAACTGAGAAGAACCGGCAAGAAACTCAGCAAGGTTACATTTTTATAAATATTTTTCTTTTTTTTTATAATCTGACTATTGGCTATATTTTTTCAATAACAGCAAAATGTACAATACAATATACAATTAAATCAAAAAGAAAAATACCAATACCAAAAACTGTAATGTAATAAATAAATTCAGTCGTTCAATCGGTCAGAACATTCGGTTTTACTTGGAATCATAAATGTTGTACGCTTTATATCTACAGTAAGGAGTCACATTTCAGACCAATTTGAGCAGAAACGACACTTTAACGAGATATCATAAATATGCAACAACTGTATTTGGTCGTATTTTATTCAATAAGTTATTACTTTGTTATTATTTTTTTTGTGATTTTTGGAAAGCTTTTTTTAAGGGAATGCGATGGAAAATATGTTGAGGAAACCATAGCATGGTGGTAGGGTAGTGTATAGTACCCGCCTGGGTAGGTACACCTCAACTTGAAAATCTGTCGCCCAGCACCTACTGGTGTGTTTTTAGGGTCCCGTATCCAAAGGGAGAAACGAGACCCTATTACTAAGACTCCACTGTCCGTCCGTCCGTCTGTTCCCAGGCTGTATCTCATGAACCGTGATAGTTAGACAGTTTAAATTTTCACAGATGATGTATTTCTGTTGCCGCTATAACAACAAATACTAAAAAACAAAATAAAATAAATATTTAAGGGGGCTCCCATACAACAAACGTGATTTTTTGCCATTTTTATAGATAATGGTACGGAACCCTTCGTGCGCGAGTCCGACTCGCACTTGGCTGGTTTTTACTATAGATACGCTTGTGTTTGGCCACAATCGTAGACTAGTGATGATGTGGCCTAAAGTGGTAAGCTCACAAAGCCTAGAATAGAAACTCCAGAACATACCATTAGGTTGGCAACGGCTTTTCAACTCGAGGGTAATAGTTAGTGGTGTTAGATTCTTCTGGAAAAAACTACCTGAATAGAGAACCTCCTCTATTTTTAAAATCAATGATAAAGTAACCCAAGAACCATCATCATTTAGTGATGAGACCGATACTTCTCTTATCTCAGATCTCATGATTACATTAAACATACATATTTAATTACTATCACGTTTATCCGCCATCTTGTTTATCAATTAAGCCTTAATTAATTATGATTGAAACGTGTAATGTATTGTATATAGTACATAAGATTTTATTGTAACTTCTGCCCCGCAGTTTTACTCGTTTTCTCGAGGGATTTAATGTTTGGTCGAGATAAAATTTCCATACCGTTTTAGACCGATATGATTCTTAAAGTTACTTACCTATTTACTTACATATTTATACTAGTATTTCACGCGGCTCCAGGCATGTTATTTTTGTTTTTTTTTACACTAAATCGGTTACTGGTAAGCTACCTTTAATCGTAGCGTTATGATATGGCATATACCTTCCTCTTAAAACCTCCAAGAGAAATGTGAGAACTTAGTTAAGATTATCGAGTTAAGACCGCTAACTGACAGATAGGTAGAGAGACGATGAATCTATACTATAATATGATAAAACTGAAGAGTTTGTTTGTTTGGTTGAACGTGCTAATCTCAGAAACTACTGGTTCGAATTGAAAAATTATTTTAGTGTTGGATAGCCCACAGAGGAAGGCTATAGGCTACTTTTTATCTCGGGAAAACATAAGATCCCTCGGGAACGCGGGTGGAAGCTAGTTTTATAATATTTAAGGATAAGGATGTTTACTAAACTCTGTTTCATAAACAAAGTTCTGAACTTATAATTTGATAATTGCTTTACAAAATATGATGAGACGTTGACAAATGATTATTCGATTTTACGACGAAAAATACATATAAAAGTTTGATAAAAAAACTTCGAAACTTGGTCATGAGTTGAGGAAAATAACAAAATAGCAGGAATATAAAATTCATCCAATAAAGTTTCTGGGATAAGGTAAGGCTCGAAAAGAAAGAAAGAAAGAAAATTAGTTTATTGCTAAGTTTGTTATGTAGTATGATTTTCAGTTTATATGTCGATGTAGGATCTTACAGTTTCGTGAAGATGATGAAAATATTACTTCTTTAAATAAACTAGCTTTCACCCCGCGGTTTCACCCGCGTTCCCGAGGGATCTCGTGTTTTCCCGGGATAAAAAGTAGATCCTTCCTCGATAAATGGGGTATCCAACACTGAAAGAATTTTTCAAATTGAACCAGTAGTACCTGAGATTATCGCGTTCAAACAAACTCTTCAGCTTTATAATATTAGCATAGATCTATTGTGTGGTGCAATATATGAGAGAGAGGGGAAGATTTTTAAACTGGCGCCTTGAAGGCCGGGAATACACGTCAGTTTTTTTCATCTGATAGTCTCCTACGGCGAAGTAATTCAAACCACTACCGATAACTACATAAATATCTACCTACATTTTGTAAAAGATTGTGTATTATGAGTCACATTTCACCCGAGCGAAGCCGGGTTTTCATCTAGTTTATAATATTGTAGGATTTACAATATACTTGTCTAAACATGTTCATGCACACATATCTGTCTTGGGTGTAATCGAACCCACGAAACATCAAAATTACTAACAAAATAAATTCTCCACTCATCCCTTCCGTCACTAAACCGCAAAGCATATTAGCATTGTGGGGACATCTCAGAGGTAATTTGCACCGTAGCCAGTGTTCTGGCATTGGACAATACGACATTGGCACGGTGCCAATAAACGAATTGGCATTGGCATAATTATTGATTTATGCACTGGCTTGTTTACAAATTATATTGATATAAATTAACTAGCCTTTTTTTAAGGGCTTGTGTTTTATACTTTAAATTTACAATACGTTAAATTTTCCGCCCGCGGTTTTATCCGCAATCCCGTGAGATTTTGTGTTAAAAAGAATTTTATGTTTTATTCCAGTTTATGATCTATCAATGAGACACCACTCATCTAAATGTCAAGAGCCATTACGGCGTGATTGAATAATAAACATAGACACAAACTTTTACATATATAATACCTATAATTGGAATTTAATATCCAAAATCAAACCCTCTCACTATCACACTATGGTCAAAGAGACCTTAAATTAATTCACGAATAATCAAACTAAAACCCGACGTCGCCAGTTACGACCGATAATTGGTTTTATACACCTTGACCGAAGACTGACGCGTTGTTTTAGCATTTTCCGACCTCCTAACCCCCTCCCGACTCCCCGAGTTACGATCGACTGATTGGGGGTCGTTCCGGACCCCAACCACGTCAGACCTTCGTCACTCTTGTAATCTAGACGTTATTATTCAACCTGGGACTTTGGAAATGATAGGTAACTGATAAGTAATTATTTTAAGATCCTGTGATTAGACTTCTTCAAATAACTTTTGATGTGAACATAATTTTTTCGGTGATTTTCCTTTGCCTCGATTTATTATACATTTAATAAAATAATCGGGCACGTAAATCCGTTAGTCCCGGTTATCACTTAATTGCTAGTTGGAGACCACCTAGGTGGCTTGAAAACTTCAACAGTAGGTTGACCACTACCTATCTCCACCAATCCGCAGTGGGCACGCGTGGTGGAGTATTTGCCCATTCCCTTTCACCCTTATTCGTGAAAGGAGGCCTGTGCTCAGCAGTGGGACATATAAAGACAGTAAAGGAAGGAAGGAAGGAAAATAATCGAGGCTTCTCCTTTCTTTTAAGATGTTTTATACATTTGGTTTGGTTAGTGTTTGATAATTTATTTTGAATACAAGTCTTTTCTATTGTCAATGCTGTGAACCAATGGCGTCAAATGAATCAAAATAAAGTGTTAAATATCATTATTTTCTCACAACAGTCGTTCTTACTGCTTGTTATCATAATAAGGATAGTCTTCTGCGCATGCGTTGTTATCTCGTGATTTCGGAATAAGATACGTTGTAAACTTCAACGCAATTTATAAACGATGATTGGTTAAATTGTTATTGAAATATTCACTCAAGGTTTTATTTGATTTTGTTCAATAATTACACTTTTGCAAGAAAATGTTATTTTTAATGTTAACTGTGAAACTTTTAACAGTTATTAAATTTTGAAAATTGAAAGATGCAGGGAGTTTTTTATTTATACAGAAAACTTGTTGGGGATATTTTTTACTATAGGATCGAGTATGAAATCTCAAACAACATTAGCTCCTGCAAATGCTAAATAGGTAGGTACATTACCAAAATACAAGTAGGATTATCGTCTGCAAGTTAGCAGATTTAAAAAAAAATTGAAGTTTTATTTACTGAAATTTCGTCTGGAATTATAAGATCATGACAATGTGTTCGACAGACAATTAACTTGACTTTTCGGTAAAATCCGGGAGCTGCATTAAAAAAAATATAATCTCCATTATAGGCTTACGTGCTTATCGCCCTAGGCCAAACATGAGCCTATTCATAATAACAAAAATACTAGAACTTTTTTTTCGAAATCGCACAGTTCATTATTTAAAATAAGATCCATAAGCTAGTCATATAAAAATTACTGACAATTTCTCCCAATAGAGGCGCCACTGTATTACGCGTTTGACAGCGATTGGTTATAATGACAAGGCGAAACTTATGTCCGATAAATTAGACACATTTCGGTGGCGCCATCTATGATTACCTTTGTGAATAGGGTTTGTTCACACGACACGATAATGTCCTTGACATTAAGTGGCAAAGTGACATGCAAACAAGCAATCAAGCACGTTGCTCTGTCGGAAGTGCCCATCTGAACACAATGGAACATCAATGTTGCGGATGCACGTTGGTTGGTTCATATCGTCGGTTGATGATTAATCACCCTAATTGCCCACGATTGTGCTCCTATTAAAGGTTTGTAACCACCAAGGTAATTGGTGTCATATTTTAATTGCTGTTCGTAGGGTTGCCAGTTTTTTGTACAAAAAGGTCGGGGAAGGGGAAATAAGAGTACTTTATTTTTTACATAAGCTTGTTTAGTAAATTATCATTTCCGCATAATTTTCGTTTTATAAGACTAGCCACAATGCAAATCAAAATTAAAATAATGAGAAATTTTTTTTTTATTCAATTTATTGAAGCTTTATTTCTGTCACACTTTTTCTGTGAATGCTGCGCGAATAGCTATGTTATTCTGTACTAAAACTCGACGGTGAATTCACGCAGCGAAGAGCAGATTTCAAAGGAAATATGACCCGTTCACATTTATTTTGAAACCTGTTTTATTGCTATAGGATGCCTGTGTTTTAATAATAATAACAATTAACAGTATTTTTATTTACACAGTAAAAAAGTATAAAAGAGTGAAATAAAGTATAATACTGTTTTGAACATTATAGTTGGCAACCCTAACTGTGTGTGCAATGAACAATTATAATTTTTTATTTATCATTTAAGTGTATTTTTATTTGAAATCTTAATTAAATGCAATTAATAAATATTGATAGTTGAATATTGTTAGTTTAATTTTAAAGGATTTATTTATCGCAAGTATCGAAAGACTAATCATAGAAAGATTTGTACCAAACAAAAATAAAGAAGTTGGAATGATGTAAAAAATTATCCTTCCATTGATCCCTACGAATATTTTCAAACTGGATTAAAAAATATGAAATTCTATGTTACATAATATACACATCAAGACACTTTTGGAACCTCTATATAACATATATAATTATTAATAAATACCTACTTATCTAAAAAATACTTCACATGCAAGATCACTGGATTTTTTTTTTCATCCCTCCATTAGGTAGGTAAGAACCCTTAAAGTTGACAAGTCTTTAAAAAATAGTCCTGTATAATAGGTACCTACTTGTGTCACTGGCAACACAAAGTGACTGTCAACAGATTTGTGTACACACTAAGGGGTAGTAAGACTGGATGTGTAACATTAAATAAATGCCGCTTGTTCCGGCCAGGGGTGGCAATAAAGTTAACCGTAAGGGTATGTCAGGGCAGCCACTAAAAATGTTTTGCTTTGCGTTTCCCGCTAGGTTGCCAGTTTACGACGTCATCCGGATACTGGCGGGAAAATTGTCATTGTCATAACGCTGCAACACTGGCTACACTATTTTATTGTCTGTGGGTTTAATGGTTGAAATTGTGTTTTAGATGTTTGTTGAATTTATTATGTTTTATTTTTGTTACTAAGTCAAGTTGGGAGTATGGGGAACCAAGTTGAGAGTATGGGGAACATGTTTACAGTTACCCTAATTTCATTTTAATAAAGAAAGCTGAAGAGTGTATTGTTTGTTTGTTTGAAAGCGCTAATCTCTGGAATTACTAGTCGGATTGGAAAACAATATTTTTACATTTGATAGCCCAATTCTTGAAGGTTATAGGCTATTTATTATGCCGAAAATGCGGGTGAAACCGTGGAGAGCCGCTAGTACCTACATATATAAATCTATTGCCATACGCTATAGACGCAAATCACAAAATTACGTTTCGTAGACGCTTGAAATTGACGATATGAATATTGGTATAGACTTTACGTTTCAAGAGAGGTAGAGCTAACGATATGAGCAGCTCGACTGAGGAAGCACCTCCACCTTACAGAATACCGCAGCCAAATAACTTATAGTTGTGTTCCTGCGCGTGAGTAAGGTCGCCAGAGCTCATCGAGGAGGGGGGAAGGGTCGGCAACGCGCGAGTGATACCCGTGGTGTTGCAAGCGTTCATAAACTACGGTAACCGCTTACCATCAGGCGGACCGTATGCTTGTTTGCCGACAATGTGGTATAAATAAAAATTTAAACGCAAGAATTATTCGAAAGGGACCTTTCACCTTAATGTTATTACTTATTCCATGTTGAGCATTCAATTGCGTCAAAGTATTTGTACAGAATTTACGTGAGGGTAAAGATATATACCGCCTCACTACATAAGCCTATTTAGTATACTATATAAAGCCTTCTGATCCGGAAACTGAAAATTGGACAAAGATTCCTTTAAGACGGCCCAAATTAGGACCCTAGGATGAACACTATAGAAAATTACAAGCTCCGTTGACCTTTGAATGTGCGTAAATGGATAAGCAGGCTTATTCGCTTTAAGGGAAGAAGGAATAATGTTAATATTAAGACCTCCGCTACCCGTGGATAGATGGCGCAACAAGATTCTACATCGCGCTAACAAAGTACAGTTGGACCGCGGTCCCCAGGCACGATGACCTAGCCTGGCGGAAGATCTTCCCCTTTCAATGGAGGAGTCAACCACCTTGCTCCTCCATAAGGGGATTGGCAAAGTGTTGCTGATCCTTATAAAGCCTAGAAGGCAACTGGCTCTCAAGTGAAACAACCGTACACACCAGTAAGTGTTTTGCGACAGATATAAAGTGAAGAATAGATTAGATACCTAATAGGTATCTATAGAATAATGGTAACTGAATCCTACATCCTACTATCCACAGATTCAAATGTCCTACATCCTACAATCGTATCCAACTATATTATAAACACAAATGTCTGTGGAAATTTATTTCTCAATCAGGTATCACGAATTTGGATGAAACTTCTAACTTACATAGAAAATATCCTGGAATAACAGTTTTTATCCTGAGAAAATCTCTCGAAAATGCGAGTAAAACCGCAAGGTGGGTACTAGTTGTTTCATAAAACGTATTAAGTAGGTAGAATCTTTTTTATTAAGATTCAGCGAACTGTTTCCAGATTAGATATTTTTTTTATTACAAATATTATATTGTGTACACTAACGGCTAAAGTTGGATATTCTTTTTTTTTACTTAGTGATGATGTTGTCGAAGGTCGGTAAGCACACAAAGTCTAGATGGAACTGGTAAATGCAGCTGCCGGAACACACCAGTAAGTACTTGGCGGCAGATTTTCAACTTGAGGGTAGTAGCCAGCCAGGCGGGTACTACAAAATACCCTACCACCGTGCTATGATTTCCTCATGATGTTTTTCATCACCTAAAGCTCAAATTCATTGAAGGATTCAAACTCACGACCTTTGTCACGGCATTTGACGTTACTGTCACTGAGCTATCATCGTTATAAACAATCCTCACACACGTCCATCTTTTCCCAATCTAAGCAGAGGTAGAGCATAGCGATATGTCGCTCAGAGAGCAGCTCGACTAGGGAAGTACCGCCACCTTACAGAATACCGCAGCCAAATAACTTATAGTTGTGTTCCTGCGCGGGAGTAAGGTCACCAGAGCTCATCGGGGAGGGGGGAAGCGTTCATAAGCTACGGTAACCGCTTACCATCAGGTGGGCCGTATGCTTGTTTGCCGACAATGTAGTATAAAAAAAGAGGTACAAGCTCTGGAAATGGAAACCAGATAACTATATTACAAATACTTACAGACTGGACAAACAGATATGTTCATGCACACAAATGTCTGTACTGGATGAGTATCGAAGCCACGACCTGTAGCGTGATTGATAGGGTATTTTACCAACCACGCCAATTCGGCCTGTTAAAGTATGAAAGAGATCTCTAACTTTTTATAAGAAAAGCAAATACTTTTAATAAATACCTATATTGATATTATTAAATTTCATAATGACTTCCTTATATATTCACTTAACTGATTTGTATGAAATTTGGCACAGGACCTGAGACAGAGAATAATATTTTATCCTTGAAGAAAAGAAAAAAGCTAATTTATACGTTATAAGCAACGTGTTTACGTTATAAGTAGCTGTATACAAATATGGTCGAATATACCGTGAGTATTGGATAACACTTGTGTAAATATTAACCCTGAGAATGCTCGAGGGCACTTAGTAACAGCTCGAGCACCTTGGGGCTACATTTGGCACTTGACTCACGTCTGTTTCCGATTTCACAGTAGGTTGTATAAGATAGTGTAGTGTTAATATTTTCTCTCCACAATAGTTATTCTAAAAAAGAATTGATTTGAATAAAGAACAGATGGTTCTTTTTAGGGTTCCGTACCCAAAGGGTAAAAACGGGACCCTATTACTAAGACTTCGCTGTCTGTCCGTCCGTCTGTCTGTCTCCAGGCTGTATCTCAAGAACCGCTATAGCTAGACAGTTGAAATTTTCACAAATTATGTATTTCTGTTGCCGCTATAACAACAAATACTAAAAACAAAATAAAATAAATATTTAAGGAGGGCTCCCATTCAACAAACGCGATTTTTTTGCCCTTTTATTTGCGTTTTATGGTAGTTCCTAGACCTAGAATCACGAAATTTGGCAAAAAGCAAGGTGTTACAGCACAAATAAAGGAAAAATTCCAAAATATAAAAAAAAAATTAAAGGGTGTCCCCATACATACATAGTTACGCCAACTAATAAAGACCTCTGAGTTGTATGGGCGCTGGTACAATTTAGAGGTCTAGCTTAATTGGCACCAACCTCAAATAAGGTAAATAAATTAAATTGTGCATTTCCCGTGATGGACGAACGATGGACGAAGTTTGTACGGAACCATCGGTGCGCGAGTCCGACTCGCACTTGGCCGGTTTTTTCAAATTGTATTTCGCTCTTTGAAAACTCATTTATTGTGTCAACATTTTTATTTAATGTAAGTAGGTATTTTGGTTTTTTAAATCTATTTTCCCCCTTTTTTATGTACATTTTGTAAATACCATGTAGTTGATTTCACCTCACCTAACCTAAGGAAATATAAGTTTTTCTACCTTTCTATCGCCAAGCACGTAGCCACTGTATTTCGACAGCTGCATTTGACAGCCAGTTTTTTCTAGGCTTAATATACTTACTACCTTCGATCACAAAATCACTACTGTATTTAAACATAGCAAAAAAAAAACCTCACTGACATTTCTTACTAAACTTTACACATCTAATGCCTACTCCCATACCCGTACTCTATTTCAACTTATGTGCCAACTAATTTGATTTAGTACTTTAGAGTACTCCCGAAGGTCGTTAGCGAGTCTTCATCAGTCGATGAGTCCTCGAGAGCTGATCCATTTCCATTACCAAGTTGTGTGCTTAGCTCTCGATAAGTTCCACTAATATAATTAGGTAGCTACATACGAGTTACATGTTCAATATTAAATTTAGCTTGGGAGTAGTTGATTTTACTTGTGGATATAATCTTAAAAAGAGTATTGACTGAGATAGTTTCAGTCAATAGTGGTTTTGACCGGTTATGAGTTTTGACTGTAACATATATAGTAGAACTTAAACTCATGTTACAGTTTAATGAATGTATTTAGTAAAATTTTAATGTGATTATTTTTTGAAATAACGATTAAGTACATAATTATCAATGTTCGTAACACCATCAAATTTCAATTAAGTAGTGCTTTAAGAGAAAATCCCATGGAAATTACTCTGAAATCGCGAAAAAAAATCATCAAATCATCGGGAACGTGGGTCCGAAAACCGAAAGTCGGGATCTAGTGTCCAAATAATGAAACATTAATGCACTTTACGCCGGGAATCGAACTCGTTTGGAGGTACCAGTTCTATAGCTAATTCAACCAGTCGATCATCGAGGCGTTAAAATATAAACTCAACTAGCTTCCACCCCGCTGTTTCACCCGCGTTCCCCAGGGATCTTTTGTTTTCCCGGGATAAAACGTAGCCTATATCCTTTTCCATACCATATCTGTTTACCAAATTTCATCGCGGTCGGTTCAGCGCTTTAAGCGTGAAAAGGTAACAAACAAACAAACTCACTTTCGCATTTATAATATTACTAGCTTTCGCCCCGCGGTTTCACCCGCGTTCCCCAGGGATCTTATGTTTTCCCGGGATAAAAAGTAGCCTATGTTCTTCTCCGTACCATAGGCTATCTGCGTACCAAATGTCATCGCAATCGGTTCAGCCGTTTAAGCGTGAAAAGGTAACAAATAAACAAACAAACTCACTTTCGCATTTATATTATTAGTTAGGATTAGGACTAGCTTCCGTCCCGCGGTTTCACCCGCGTTCCTGAGGGATCTTATGTTTTCCCGGGGTAAAAAGTAGCCTATATCCTTCTCCATACCATAGGCTATCTGCATACCAAATTTCATCGCGGTCGGTTCAGCGTTTTAGTAACAAACAAACAAACTCACTTTCGCATTTATAATATTATATAAAGTTAGGATAGTTAGGATTAGGATTTAATCAAAAGTGAGTTTAAATCGAGAACACATAGTAGTACCTATTCCAACAATGCAATATCATGGTACGAGTTTAATGCGAGTAATTTAAAGTCGAGTTTAACATCTGTTAAATTGTTATTGTAGACATCTCACTCACTGTGGCTGTGTGGCGGTGTGGCTCTACCGCCCATAACTCCAGTTTATGCGTTGAGAAAATGAAGGATTACCTATTTACTGCTTATTATATTAGATTCACTTGCTTTTCAAAAATTCTAGCTTTTATATAGTTAAGGCAAATGTATATTAATACCTATGATAAAGCTGAAGAGATTATTGTTTCATTGACGGGCCGGTTGGCGTGGTTGGTAAGATACCCTATCGATCACGCCGGAGGTCGTGGGTTCGATTCCCACTCAGGACAAATATTTGTGTGCATGAACATGTCTGTTTGTCCTGTGTCTGGGTGTAATTATCTATATATGTATGTATTTACAAAAGAAAAGTAGTATAATATGTAGTATATCAGTTATCTGGCTTCCATAGTACAAGCTCTGCTTAGTTTGGGGTCAGATGGCCGTGTGTGAGGAATAATGTCCCAGAATATTTATTTATTTATTTTATTTATTGAAAGCGCTAATCTCTGGAACTACCAGTCAGATTTAAAAAATATTTCTGATAACCCAATTCTTGAGGAAGGTTATCGGCTTTTGTCGTTGCCTATTTATATACAGGATGAATTATTCAAGTGGGCGTGGATGACCAAATCCTAAATATAATAATTAGGTAGGTAACGTAAGAAGGTAATAAAATAATATTTTGTTAAAAATAAACTCTTTCCGTTAGTTTGCCGAATATCATTATTTCCCAGAAATTGATCCTTATTAGCAACACTATCGGATGGTGTAACAATACAGTATGTGTTTTTTATTTTTAAAAAATGTATGTGAAAAAAACATAGCAATGCTGCTTGAATGAATATATTATTATTATTTTTTAATCTTAACAAATAATTATGAAATGTTTATGTCCTTTATGAATTTATTTGTTTATAAAAAAAAGTAGGTAGAAGTATAATGCAGAAATAATTTTCATAGATTTTTTTATTGTCATAAAGACATATATTTTTTTCTTATACAAACAATATATTAGAAATTGGAGCATGTTTATTTTTTCACGCGTAAATCTTATGTGGTAACTTTTGAAAAACTTCCCCACGACACCGCCTCACAGGGCAACTACAAAACAAACCAAACAGCAATAGTACATCACATGTCGGATATGTTATGTATGCTCTACCGAACTGGAGATAAGGCACATAATTTATTGCTTTAACTACGTACATTCAAGGAAAATAAGGCTGTAGATTTTTATAATGATATTTAGTTCACTTGATTTCATGGACGAAGAAAAGCTTACGTAAATTATTACACTCAATTAAAGTAGCAAATTACCGGTTGTTTCATAAAAAAATGTAACATCCATCAAATCTAAGCGATCCCACTTACATAACATAAAACGGTTCATGCTCAGAATTGGAGCACGAAGAGAATCTAGATGTAACCCGTCCAAACGGAATGTAACTATTATACTGTACTCTATTGAATAATCAAAGTGTGCATGCTACGTACTAGTGTTGCACTAAGTGTTCCCGTCCTTAGGGCTGCGTACTAAATGGTAGCGGGGAGCGAGTCTTAATTTAAATGATTGCTATCTGTAGCTAATAATAGTTTTAAATTGGCGGGAAGTCTAGGTGCTTAGTACTCTGTACGCAGTGGTAAGAGTTCGCACGCTTTCCACCTTCCATGTTATGGGTCGGAATCTAGTGTGTTTCATCTATGCAATAACTGACAATCAAGTCACAAAAATAGTGCTGGGAAGCGAACACATTGGTAAATCGTTATATTGCCAACTAGCTTCCGTGGATTGTGCCGCGTTCCCGAGGGATCATATGTTTTCTCGGGATAAAAAGTAGCCTTCTTCAATAAATAGGCTATCAAACCAAAAAAAAATTTTCAAATCGGAGTAGTACCTGAGATCAACCAAACAAACAAACTCTTCAGCTTTATAATAATAGTATAGATTACATTTACTTTTGATACAACTATTTATTCATGTATATTGTCAGAAGCAGCCAGATAAATAGGTGAATGTCAGAGTTTACTATAAAAATATTACAAGATAGCGTAATTTCTAACGTGTGATAAGTGTAGAAAAATCATAACTATGATCTACCTACATCTAGCTATGTAACGGTAGAGTAAGAAGACAGATTTGATAATGTGTCAAATTACTAATGAAACCAAAAAAAAAACATAAAAATGTTGCCAATTTAGCTGAATTTTCATGTGTTGACAACAATACAGCCATACCGTCTCTAGATAAATCTTGATCAGAATGATAGCAATGCGTAGGCATTATGCGCTCAACGAATTAATTACTCTATACTGGATAGAAGATGTTTTACGGTAGCGGACTCACCGCCCGCAGTCGCAACCCCGCTTTATAAGTTACGGTGATGATATCGTACAATAAGAGAAATGACATTTGCATGTTACTGAATTCTCATGGCGTCGCGTGGGCATGCCCCGTACCATACGTGTCGTGGTTTAGAGCGAGCTATGTAATTACACGTGACGTCACTTTATATCATAATATACTATAGATATATTATAGGGTGTAATTGTTAAGTGTGACCAGGGGAATATTACCTAAATATTATAACTTTAAACGAGCAATTCTTGTATATATATAAGCCCCATAATAAAAGTTGTTCACATTGATGAGTACTTCCACCCCTGCAAGTATTGCCAGTGATAACAAAATCACCCTGTATGTATATAAATTTATTTCGTGTATCTCGGAAACGCTTACGAGTTGGTTCAAATTTTGTATTTAGATAAAGTTTTGCTTTTGTTTATCTATATACTCGTATTAAGTATTACAATAAATCTGAAAGAAAGAAAGAATGTTTTTTTTTTGTTCAAATACACACCGATTATAATTGTGAACAGAGGGTATACTCCGAAAAACGAGACACGACACTCAGGTGCTGCTTGTGGGGGCTGGTCTGCTAGGGTTCGCTATTTATTTATTTAAAATTTTGTCACTTTTTTCGGGATAGCACGCAATTATTTTCAATGAGACTAGATCAATAATTTTATGTAATAAATCTGAATTGCTTTTAAAAAGAGTAATTGCTGAGTTTATTTCCAGCTCATCTCAGCAAAAGCAACCTTACGAACCGTACATTAGATTCAAAATTCATAAGTCCTTGTGAAGACACCTTATTAATTAATGACTTCTTAATGGAACTACTAATTGATATTAAAATATTTCCGGTGCGTTTTATTTACCGTAACGTATAGCTGAAACAGATTGAATACCGGGAAAGGCTGTAAAAAAAATACCAATTTCCTTGAAGGCAAAAAATAAAACGTCCGGCGACTGATTCTGTTTCATTTAAGATCCGTATTATATAAAGAGAATTGAAACGTAAGTCCGCGTAACGGTGGAAGAAGGTCCCCTGGACCCACCACCTTTCTGTTCCAGTCCCCCCTCCCCCCCATTAAATCTTCAGAATTGTAAGAATTTATCGAATGTAAACCTTATATCATAGCGTCAAGATTCATTAATTGTATTACTCTCGACTCAAATCGTGACGTTTTATTTGGTTCTTTACCGATTTTTTTTACTAGCATGGCCCAAGCTGGCGTGTACTACCTTAAATATTGCAAAAATACATAAGTAAATGCTTGACGATAGGGCTCTACTTTGACGATGGTGCATAGCTACCGTGGTCCTTAGAGGTTCTTCTTATGACGGATGGAAATATTTGAAAACATTTTTTTACTAACATGGAATAATATTTGACAACAAAAAAGTTTATTGCAACTTCTTTTAGCGCGGTACGCATATTTTTAGATGAGGTAAAACCTCTGGACTTGCGACACCGTTGAGACGCGACACCGTTATGATGAGACGCAGTTTGATGTTTAGTTTTTTTTTTTTTATTGAAGTGAAAACTTCTTTTAGCGCGGTACAGCAACATATAAGTGTATAGATTGAGATTATGATCAACAAAAAAAAAGTTTTCACTTCTGTCGGCACTCCCGGAGTGCATTTTTTTTTTAATATTCTTGCTTTAGGAATGCGATTAATTATGGTAGGAGATTATAATATAACAGTATTTATTTCACATTTTCCTATGTGTTAATAAATTCAAAACAAACGAGTTCGAATTTTAAATAAGAAATAGTAGATAGAATACTCTTTAGTTTTAAATTGATTGTCAAATATAAGACATAAAATATTTTATTTCATTATTCTTGAGTGCCTAAACAGTCTTTGCTACAAACTGCACAATACAACAAATGCAACAATCATGAATCGTCCCACGAGCGCATTCCGACCTCGTTTCTTCATAAATACACTTCCTACGAAGAATAAGTGGATACGAGTGTTTGTGATAGCCTTTGTGAAATAAGAAATACGATCGGTGCAATAACGTTCCGATATAGAATCGAGATTATTGAAATTGTATCGAATAAGTGTTAGGGTCGGCGGCGCGTGAAATATTCTTTCTTTCACCTTACGTAACAAGCGTGTGGCAACCCTCGCATTAACCGATTATAGTGATTAATAATTTGGTATAATATTTGAAGCGGTTACAGTATAATTTATCTTCATTATGCTAAAAGATTGATTAAAATGGGTAATAGTCTGAAAAGTGTTGTACCTGTGTATAATGTTTTTCAACAATTTTAAATATATATTTTTTATACAAAACAATGTAGAAACAAAAATACAAGTCACACTCATTGGTTGCCTTTGTTATACTTATCTGATTAAAGGTAAAAATCATTATAAACAGTACAGAATTATCCCCTACATTGCCACATGTATTGAGTGGCTGCCACTAAATAATATTAGATTAGTTTTAGTTATCTGACCGTGCCAAATTAGGCTTCTAATATTTAAAGGATCCACGCTAGTCTCTTTTCACTTGGACCACCGGACTGATTACGAAGAAAGTGTACCATTCGGCCGGGGCACACAACACATGCTTCCATATTCAATTGTGGACACGCTGCGTGCATCCATAAAACGTTATTAGCTCGACTGTACAAAAATATTGTGACGTAACTATTTAGAGGGAGATAGGGATTTAGACGAATTCAAAAATGGAATGTTGAGTGTAGGGTTATCACTATCAGATTGTGTACGTCTCTGATGGAGAGATTTTCACCTGTTTTTATAACGAGGGAATTACAACCATAGTCTATCACGCGGGCCCTATATTGAGCGACTTTACATTTTTTGAATGTTTTTTTAATTTTAATTGTCTCTGGTTTACTCACCAACCGGTGAACTGTTTAACCAAATGTTAAATAGTTAATTAACCTCCACCCACCGTCACACAGTTATACTGTAACTATTACCTCACGTTTAGTTACTAAGAACTTACGAGTAACAATGAATATAAAAAGCAAAATCAGACAGTTTAGAAACTACCTTACATTCGTATGAACTAAGTACAAGTTACTGGTTGAATTATTACATAATAATAGAGTAAGGTTTATGTTGCGAGGTGTATGTATGTATGAGGTGTAGTATTTTCGAACTAACGAACTAATATTGTGATATTTTTACATTGTTTAAAAATTTATTTCATTTTATTTGTGTTTGACCACACGCTCACTAAAAGTGATGATGTGGCCGATGGTGGTAATCACAAAGAGCCTAGAAGGAACTGGCTTTCCAGGGTAGCTGTACACACCGGTAGGTGTTTGGCAACGTAGGAAGCCAGCCAGGCGGGTACTACAAACTACCCTACCACTGTGCTATGGTTTCCTCACAATGTTTTCCTTTACTGAAAGCTCAAATTCATTGCAGGATTCGAACCCACGACCTTCGCCGCGGCATGCGACATCACTACCAGTGAGCTATTATCACCTTAAATATAAGTGCAAGTAATAATTCTTTCACGATAAAATTGCTTTCAAATTTTACTAAGTTACCCCACAGTCTAATACACACACACTTATCCGTCTTTCCCCTTCGTTTTCCACTAACATTGATCAATCACCATCAACACAAAAATGCAATTTCCTGCTCAACACAAAACTCTATGAAAGGGTTAAATTACGAGTAATTTTCCTTTAAAAAAATTAAACTTTCAAACATGCAACGTCAGCATTTTGCCAACAAAGAGGGGGCGAAAGGGGTTATCGAGGTATTTAGAGGGGGAGACCCCCTCGTTAATTAAAAGGAATTATTCAAGTGTTGATAAATAAATTAGCAACGATCAGAGGGATTTGAACTTGGCTCTGAACTTTATGAAATTCCATCCGACATTATATAGTGTTGTTCCGTTGAGGCATATAATTTCATTAAAAAAATAAAAAATAATTTTAATACGGAATTGCTATTTTGTATCCACAAAAAAAAACTATTTACTTAAGTAATTTTGTAAAAAAAAAAAATTTGAAATTACGATAGCTAGTGTTCTTATTTTGAATAAAATAATGAATAAAAAGTTTTTAAGTACTTTATTTAATTTAATTAGAACATCACTTTGATATATTTTTTTACATGTACTTACTAGTTATTTCTCATTTAAAATTTAATTAGGTACATCAAAGGTGCACCCTAATTAATATTTCAATATAAAATGTTCACGGGGGTTTATTTTTAAGCCGGGAGGCCACCGGAAGGCCGTTTTAACCGCCTACCCGCCACGATTATGACGTATTTTTTTTTGTTTGCAAAAACGTAACATCATGTATAACGCTAATGTACTTTGTAATGAAGTGAGATGTTTAATTTTTAAATATTTTCAAATAAAGAATCAGAAATCCATTTACTGATTTATTTAAAAAAATATGTTTTAGGACATTCAATCAGAAGCGATTCTATTGATTTATGTATCCGTATGGTTATTTACATAGTATATGTAATGCTTCAAAGTTGTTCTTTGGACACCAAATATTAATCGAAACGTAACTCTAAGTTTTCTTAATTTTCTGAACAAATCATTCTACTTATATTACTTGTATATTAGTATTTACTCACTTAGAGCTAAATAATAATTTAAACCATTAAAGTTCCCTAAATATCTTGCATTTGTATTATCACGTTTTAAATACAAAATTAGCAAATTTTTTTTTAATATTTTTCGTGATGTGGCCGAAGGTGGTAAGCACACAAAGCCTAGAAGAAACAGAATCTCGTGCCAGCTGTTGGAATAGACTTGCAGGTGTGTGGCAACAAATTTTCAACTTAAGGGTGGTTGCCAGCCAAACGGGTACCTACCATAAAGTACCCAACTACCGTGCTATGGTTACCCAAAGTAGATTGTTCACAAAGTATTACATAATAAGTTTACCAATTAGTTAATGCTGCTGGAAACACTTTTTGACTTGTAACACGATTAACTGCGTTTCAAGTGCCAGAGTGATACACTTGAGTTGGTGAAGATTTTAAACAACCAACAATTACCTGAAACAAAAAATAAGTTATGAGAATAAAAATAATTATAACTTAGTACACAATATTTTTATCATAAATAAATAAATAAAAAATAAGTGCTGGTGTGGCCGAAGGTGGTAAGCACGCAAAATCTAGGAGGAACTGGCTCTCATATTCAGCAGCCGGAACACACCGTCAGGTAATAGAAGTGACTCATTTTTTAATTGTGGCTACCAGGAGGCCCAACTGGCAGCTCACACTTTAAAATAAAAAGTAAAACAATCAATAAAACTAATCGTTACTAAATCGAAGCTACTTTTAAAAAAAATACGAAACCATCTGACATTTAACTTCAACTAACAAACAGATCAACATCGACACTATGGGTTCAACGATCCAATGTTATTGGATCATATAAAAATGAAGATCCGTCGTAGAACCAGTCCAGCGACTAGTTGTGCAATAATAGCGAACACCATCAGCGAACCAACCGGTATTTTGGACGTCTAAATCGCAGGCTACTGACCGATGTATGGCAATTGAGTCAAGTTCATACAAACGGACAAACAAGTTGATATTATGGTCATTTGCAAAGGTTGTCATTGAAGGGAAACTTGATATTTACTACTTAGTTTGTTTTTATCAAAACAAATATAAATTAACTATAAAAACAATGATTTCGCTTTGTTTCTTTAGCTTTTTCAGTTCGAATTTCGAATAAAATTTCGACGAAATGAATACCTAATTTACACCGTCGCGTCGGTTAAAAAGAAGCCTATAAGCCTTGATTTTGAATAAAAAATTTAAATGGATTGAAAACGTTGAAAATGGTATAGCCTATAGAGAAAACTGTCAAACAATACTATACCTACAATCATATTTAAAAATAAAGATAAATCCACTTCAGGTAGCCGTGTAACCACAAAGTTCGCTCGCTCCACCATAAACTCACTCCATGTTGTTTATACAACTAGGATGAGATAAACCACGTATTTCTAGAGGAAAAGTATTTGCTTTTACTTTCGGTGTAAATTTATACGCTTCTGCACAAAAGTAAACAGTTCTTACACGCACGTTATATGATTGTGGCCGTAACTGTACCAGTGTTGTGAGCGTAACGATAATAATTCGAGTTCAACGAGATTATTTAACTCGATACATTTCTTGAATTTGACATGTTCCGATTAGTTAATTTGCTGCAATACAACTTTTTTTCCTAAAACATGGTTATCTAAGTTATCAAGATATTTGTGATTTATAGAAGACTAGCTTTCGCCCCGCGGTTTTATCCGGATAAAAGGTAGCCTATGTCAATCTCCGGTCCATAAACTATCTGTATGCAAAAATCACATCGATCCGCTGCTGCGTAAAAGAAAGACAAACAATCAAACACACTTTCACGTTTATAATAGTCAAAAATAATATATCAATATTATTTTGAAACTAGCTGTCCCCGCGGTTTCACCAGCGTTTCCAAGAAAAAAGCATCACATGTCCTTCTTCATACCATAGGCCATCTGCATACCAAATTTCATCGCGATCGGTTCAGCGGTTTAGGCGTGAAAAGGTAACAAACTAGCAAACAAATAAACAAACAAACTCACATTCGCATTTATAATATTAGTCAGGATTTATCTTAATCCTATAACATCATAAAAGTATATTTTTATTGAGATCACAAATTAAATTTAATATTTCACGAGTTACTTATTCGAATTAAAATAATCGATTCTTCACTTCCCTTCCCACGGACTTGGTTTCATTAAATTGAGGATGTGTTAATCTTATATACAGAGGCGTTTGGTCTACTCAGGATGTCTATTTAATCCACTGCAACTGTGTATTTAGGTCTTATAGTCACAGACTTAGAGGTCAATATCGTATCACTAAGTACTCCATGTAAAAAAGAAGAAAAAAATTTATTTACAGTCAGCTTTACTAGTCTTTTTTTTGTAAGTGGTCCTCATTCCACCTCAAGATATGGTACATATATTCTATTTAGATAATACTAGTGACCCGCCCCGGTTTCACACGAATGCAATTTATATACACAAACCTTCCTCGTTTATCGCTCTTTCTATAAGTGAAAACCGTATCAAAATCGGTTGCGTGGTTTAGAAGTAGTAAGCGGAGAAACAGACAGAGGTAGATAGCGCCTTTGTTATACTATTTGGAGATTGACTTGAATGTTCCTATTACATACAAGATCCTTTTATTGAATGTTGCATAACGCGAACTTGTCACGTTAAAATGTAGCAAAACGTGTCACGTATTACGCAACAGGAAGTAACATGGTAAGTATGCGTCATAAAATATATTTAAGAATGCGATTTTAAAGAAAACGGTCTAAAATCTATTTAGTTTCTACTATAACATAAGATAACAAAAACCGGACAATAAGACTATAAAGTTTTATTTTATTCTCACTGTGGGAATTGTAGTTTTTTTTAAATCTGTATTGTAAGGAAAAGCATTTATCGATACAAGCTTAGGTATTCATTTTATTCGGGTACGAAGTAGTAGGTTCTCCAATAGGTTATGAGGAGAAATCTAAGTAATCCTACTATAATTCTGGGACATTATTCCTCACAAACGGCCATCTGACCCCAAACTAAGCAGAGCTTATACTATGGAAGCCAGATAACTGATATACTACATATACTACTTTTCTTTTTTAAATACATACCTACATACTGGGTGATTTTGTTATCACTGGCAATACTTGCAAGGGTGGAAGTACTCATCAAAATGAACAACTTTTATTATGGGACTAACTGTGAAATCATGAAAAAATTATCAGCTGTTCCATACAAAAGTTCAATACCTACTCGACCAAAATGTATGAAGCAACCATATTATTTTACGCGATATCAGAGTTAGCCCTATATTAAAAGTTGTTCACAGTGATGAGTACTTCCACCCCTACAAGTATTGCCAGTGATAACAAAATCACCCTGTATATAGATAATAACACCCAGACTCAGGACAAACAGACATGTTCATTCACACAAATGTTTGTCCTGAGTGGAAATCGAACCAACGACCTGCGGCGTGATAGATATGGTATCTTACCAACCACGCCAACAGTATGTTTGTTACTCAATCCTGCCCTAATGGGTGAATAGATTTGATTAGAATTTCTTGCACAAACTTGTGTTTGACCACAATGTTACCATAGTGGTGATGTGGCCGAAGGTGGTAAGCACACAAAGCCTAGAAGGAACTCTGGTCTGCTTGAGTTTGCTAACCATTTATTTACTTATTTACTAAGTTACTTATCATTTTAATGTTTTTCCTTATACTTAATAAACAAATATTGTCAGTGAGACTTGATAAATATTTTTATGTACTAGATTTTAAAAGAGTAATTGCTGAGTTTCTTGCCGGCTCTTCTCAAATCAAGCTTCCGCACCGTGCGTTAGAGTCAGACTATTCATAAATGCTTGTGAAGGCCTAATAAAAAAAAAATTTAAAGATAATTGTAAGCCTAATCACAAGTCACTAATTTGAACTACCACCTGCACAAGACAGGAGCCAGGAACAGTCCCAAGTTGGGGTTGCATGCAGGAAGATGACTGTGGAGCATGTTACTATGCATTCGTAGAAGATATCAGAGCCAAGACGAGGAGACACAAACCGTGGAAATAAGTTCGAGGTCACCTCCAGTTTTAAAACCCCAAGGCGCTCATTTACATAAAAGAGTGTAGCTAGGGTAAAGTTGGCAGGGGGAGATGCACAATTCACCCCAAGTGGGGTGTCAGTGTAGGCCTTATCGCGGAATAAGAAATACTAGCGTACTTCCTCTTACAGACGTCAGCCTAAACCACTGATTTGACAATAAAAATCAAATCCAAATGTCAAAATTCTATAAGAAAACATATACTTATTACTGATTTAAATCCTACCCCTAACTTTTTTAATATTTTTATCTATATAAATAAAAATGAATCGCCGAAATGTATGTACGCGCATAACTTCCGAACGATTGCACCTATTTGGATAAATCTTTCTTTTATGTGTGCGTTATTGTCAAGAGAAGGTCGAATATAATTTTTCTCGGGAACGCGGGTGATACCGCGGGGGACATCTATTAATATTAATATTATAAATGCAAAATTGAGTTTGTTTGTTTGTTACCTTTTCACGCCTAAACCGAAAGCTAGTTTAAAATAATACAAAGACGTCACTAGCCACCGTTCCATTTTATCGGGGACACATAAAAACATCTTTGTGTTGTGGTTAGATGGTTACGACTCTACGTGGTTATTTTTTTCTCTGTCTATTTCCATATCACAGTATCTTTTGAAATAAAAAACCTGACCATTTTGTGGTTTTAATATTTTTATTCGCGATTTTATGTCATCATTAGGGCTGTTCTTGTGTTTATTGCATCTGTTTGGGAATGTTTTTCTTACTGTTCTTTATGAGACGAAGTTATAAAATAAAATTTTGCGTGTACTCAAACCAAGAGCTCTCATACACCTGTTTTCCTATAAAAACGATAAAATATTTTTTGTGACCTATTTGGCCCAGGCGATGTTAAGTAAGATGGCAAAAACCTTGGCATTCCAACTAGCAATGCTTTGAGTTCTTCACTCATTTTGTGGTCGACATGAAGCCGGCTTGCGGTTACCCCATCGACTTCAGCAAGTGTATTTAAATAGTACTTTAAGAGCATCAAAGTTTAATAACTAAAATCCTAGTGGATTGCGTAGGAGCGGCCACAAGCAAGATGAATTTTAAGTGAGTAACTCAAACTCATTTATTCAGTTTAGAACCTCATAAGGCACTTATGGACGTCACAATAGGGTATTTGCCTGTATTCAAAATAAATTATCCAACACTAACCAATGTATAAGACATCTAAAAAAAAAGGGGAAACCACGATTATTTTATTAAATTTATCCTTATTATGATTTTTAATGACCAATCTAACCATAAAGAGTATGCTATATAATTATGACGTCACGTGCTTGTATTTCGTACAAAACTCCATATAAACCTATCGTTTTGACATTTCATAAAAAGTTGCTGATTTGAATGTCAGTCAAATACCCTATTGACTCTATCATCGGTTCAAAATACACTAGGACTGAGAATACTCCGGTAAGAAACTCAGCATGTCATATATTTAAACATCTTTCTTTATTTTTGTACTTATTTACTAATAACAATCATAATGAATGATACTTCAGAGGTAGTGACATCTAATGCAGTGAGAGAAATCTTGGTTTCGATTCCTACAATGAGTTTGAGCTGTCGGTGAATGAAAACATTGTGAGGACACCATGCCACGGTAACACTATTTGAGAGCCAGTTCTTTCTAGCTTTGTGTGCGTACCACCTTTGGCTACATCATCACTTACCACAAGCCTATATACATAGTAAAAAATCGTGAACGTGAAATTCTACAATTCTTGTAAGAATTTTTAAAACTTTACAAATTGTTTATTTGCCAATATTTAAACTTAACAAATATTACTTTAAGCCATCAAACGATAATCTACCTACATACAAAACCCATGAAAAACAAACATAAAAACAACAATGTTACCGGCGCGCGCGGCGACACGCAATAAAACTAAATAATAGCATAACATCGAATTGTTTCTCTATTTACGTTGCAAAGTCACAAGATGCATTAAGAAATATGTCCTCAACGTCCTCAATCCTTATCTGGCGTGACCTCAGAACTTTTAATAAAAGGATGCGTATTGGCATTGTAGTGTTAAGTACATGTGCACCGAATAGTGGGTGTATTTAGAATTTAAAAAAATATTGGCTCTTTGTGTCTTATATCCCGATTAATTCAAGATTGTATAATAATCGTAACTTATATTCTAAATGTGAATGTGTGTTTGTTAGTTTGTTTGTTATCTTTTCGCCTAAACCGTTGAACCGATCGCGATGAAATTTGGTACGCAGATAGCCTATGGTATGGAGAAAGATATGGGCTTATTTTTTTCTCAAGAACACGGTTGAAACCGCGGGGGACAGCGAGTGAAGAATAAAATTGAAAAGGCATGTAACAACAAAATACGTTTATTTTTTTAGGAAGGTTAGGAATGATTTTCGAACTCCGTGATTATCATCAAATATTATTATGTACATATTTCTTAACTTCAAAACAAGAGAATCCCCAAGATATCTTGAGATCTACCTACCAAGTGGCTCCCCTCGACCTGTCAGCGTTGATAGAACCAAGTCATTAATCAAACGGTGCTCATAAGAATTTTTCATAACAGATTCCCCAGTCAAATAATGACGTTAAGGAATAAGGGATAAGAACGTGCAACAAAAGGTATTAGTGTATCTTATTACCACGTTTTTTATTAAGTTACTTTCTTGTTTGTCTGTCTGTCGTTCCGGGTGAAATCTTGCAACTCAAATATCGACCACTTCCCGATTAGCTATCCGGCTGAAACTTTCAGGGTAGCTCACAACTCGATGACAGGGCATTAGGATTAGTTTTTTTTTTGATAAAAAAATAATGTACCTAAAACGTGGATTTTAGGTAATTTTTTAATCTTCATATTTTTTTTCTTTGTTTTTGTTTTTGGAGCAGGACTAGAAGGTGGTGGGTCCAGGGGACCATCTTCCACCCTTACGCGGACAATACGGCGAGCGCTGAGGGCTCTCAACCGTGACTTAAAACTAGAAAAATTTAGGGCAACGGTAGCCTGAGGGTGCTCCCTGTGGGGCTCGATATCGGCTCAGGACGTTGCCAGGGGAATAGGGGAGGACTTAGCATACAAATAAATTAATTTATTTGGGGAACGGTCGGATTGCTAATGTGCAGCTCGACGGCTTAAACGGGACGACACTGGGAGGGACGTCGCGACGGTCCTCGCCGGCGAGGACGAAATCTGGGTTGACGATTGTGTTTTTGTCTTTCTTTGCGAGCTTCGTCAGCTGCGATCTGAACTAGGGTTATGGCATCGTCTGGTTCGCTGAGGGCGAACCTTGGCCTACGGATGCGGGAGATAAGGGACGGGGTGTAGGTGATCGTATTGACAATTAATGGATTCGCGTGGTGCGCTGCGGCTTCAAAATATCGGGGTGAGGCGCGTTGAACAAAATTAATGTAGCTAAGTATTAAAAAAACGTTAGGTGTAGATTCGGTTGTGCACACTAAACTAATAGTGTTTTCTCTATCATCTCTATAGTGAGAAAGGGACAGGCATATTTTTTATCCTGTCAAAGGCTAAATTTTAAGCGTCGTAATTTTGTGATTCGCGATTATGTAGTATGAATATGGATTATTGTATTTAATTAATACATTGGTTCCTCGCGGTTTCACCCGCATTCCCGGGATAAAGAGTAGCCTATAACCTTCCTCAAAAATTGGACTATCAAATGCAAAACAATAAAAACAAATCCGACTGGTAGTTCCAGAGATTAGTGCCTTTAAACAAACAAACAAAAAATCTCTTCTCTTTTATTATATTGTTATAGATAACGGACATTTCCAACCCTCGGCAAGACCAAATTGACACCAAATATCTCATTAGTTGTACAAACGAATACATCTTAACTTTTTATTAGATATATATAAAAAGTTATAAAAGTTATATATATCCTAATCCTATCCTAATCCTAACTTATTAATATTATAAATGCGAAAGTGAGTTTGTTTGTTGGTTTCTTTGTTTTTTTGTTTCCTTTTCACACCTAAGCCGCTGAACCGATCGCAATGAAATTTGGTATGCAGATAGCCTATGGTGTGGAAAAGGACAAAGGCTACTTTTTATCTTTTTTAACGCATGTGAAGCCGCGGGACGGAAGTTAGTATAAAATAATTACAAATGACATCACTTGATGTGCCCACTTTATACAAAGATTGGCCCTTTAACTTTAAGTAACACTTCATGAAAACCTTAAAAGGAAAGTAACATTTAAGCTTCGCTAAGTCGTTACCGAATGAGTACGTAAAGACTTTGTAAACATAACATTTTCGTTTGATTGTTTCATAGCTATTATGTAAATTAGCCTTCGCCCCTGACTCTGCCCGCGTGGAGCTTTGTTCCCTTTAGTCTCAGTACACCGTAAAACCTTCGTCTAGAAACCCATTAGGTAACCAAAGAAGTTTCTTATTAACATTTCTTTGTAGGTAACAAAGAAAATGGATGGGTGGATATTTTGTGATGTGACTAGTTTTTTCGCAATTAAAAAAAAAATGCGATAAAAGCATTATTTTTCGCGTTTTCAGAATTGGTCCCATAGCATAGGTTTTTTTTTTTTTTTATAGAACATAGTCGGCAAACAAGCATACGGTCCGCCTGATGGTAAGCGGTTACCGTAGTCTGTGAACGCTTGCAACACCAGAGGTATCACTCGCGCGTTGCTGACCCTTCCCCCCTCCCCGATGAGCTCTGGCGACCTTACTCACGCGCAGGAACACAACTATAAGTTATTTGGCTGCGGTATTCTGTAAGGTGGAGTACTTCCCCAGTCGAGCTGCTCTTTGAGCGACATATCGCTATACTCTACCTCTTTACCATCTTTAACACAGGATAATACGAATAACAATTTGCTATTCGTGTTCGTATTATAATAATATAAATAAATAAATGTAATTAAATATTTAGGTAGGTACAATGACTTCTAAACAGTACCTAATTCAGAGATTTAAATCGTAGATGCGCCCTTGCCAAATATAAGGCGCACCAAAATATGTCATCGTTGGAAAGAGTGAGCTCACTCTTTCCGTCGTAGTCGCTTGTAGGAAGCCAAATTCAGTTAATTCATGTTTTTAGTGCTATTTTGGGGTCGGATTTTCTTTTAAGTTAATTTTGTATTAATTTTTATTACGGTCGTATAGACACAGAAATGTCAAAAAAACCCCAACCTACTCGATCAAACTACAAATTTTATAACTTTTTCTATAAGTTTTTCATACTGTTCAATAAGTCTAGTCAAGCAATGTCTCTTTAACAACAATGATAGAATTTGTAGTGTATTGAGCATCATAAAGAACGCCAATGGCCACTTCCTGCGCGTGCGCACGCTTGACTGTCCTCAATATAAAACGATGTCTCAACGCTCTGAGTTAGGTATGTATGAATGTAATATGCTGGATGAGCTAAGATAATCAAGTAAATCGTACTACGCGAATGCTTGAAGTTCTACTTTACTAAATCTGTCAAGCTTTTTTTTTCTGGGACTTTATTCCTCACACACGGCCATCTGACCCCAAACTAAGCAGAGCTTGTACTATGGAAGCCAGATAACTGATATACTACATATACTACTTTTCTTTTGTAAATACATACATATATAGATAATTACACCCAGACTCAGGACAAACAGACATGTTCTGCATGTTTGTCCTGAGTGGAAATCGAACCCACGACCTGCGGCGTGATAGATAGGGTATCTTACCAACCACGCCAACCGGCCCGTTTGCTTTCCATACAGGACATAATTAACAAGAGCCATCCTATAAATTGATTAAATTAGAAGAAAGAATTGTTTCCTCCTCTTAAATAATTTCATTTTAATTCTTCTATCAATAATAATCCATCTTCTATAAAAGGTAAGACCAAGAAACAACTATTCTTATCAACTCACTAACTATGTATAATTCAATTTCTGACCAGTCACACGATTATAAAGCAGGCTTCATTGTTATTGCAGACAACACGCCATGTCATTATATCTCACTACATTGCTCTCATTATACCTACCTCACAATCTAATATCAGAATCATTCTGTCATTTGCTCCTGTTTTCGTGTATTTTTACCTTTTGGATGACGATAATAATTGTTATTTTATTTATTTATTTATTATGAATAATACCAGTTGGAGCTAAAATTGTTCTTCGATTTTATGTGGAAGTTTTTTTTTTTTATTGAATATGTTATTTATACGACTTAATTTGAGACTAAAACTTTTGGCTCACAACAAAAATCTTACAGTTTTACCGCCCCGCGGTTTCACCCCTACGGATGCGGGAGATAAGGGAATCAGTCAGTCAGTCACCTTTTCCTTTTATATATACAGAAGACAACAAAGAAGATTAGAAAAAGTCAAATTAGTCAGGTCAAAAATTATATACTTAAGTAGGTACCTATAATTTTTTTTTTCTTACCCAATATATGTCTTCAGGGTGTTGACCCCCAATGACACGCATTGTTTCCTCTAACAAAAGGGTTGGTGACTCCAGACATCCTTAGAATCCGAATGTCACGTGTAATTGATGGTCGGGCTACAAAAAGTAGCAAATCTGTACTGAAAGCTTTTCTTGTGCCAGATTTTACCTTTTTTTAGTCTTCTATAGGAGAAATACTTAATGTAATATTGTTTTTTTTTTTTTTTTTACTTTGTATAGGCTTGTTTTTGACCACAATCTCACTATGGTAGGTGATGATGTGGCCGAAGGTCACGTACTCAGCATACTAATATTATAAATGTGAAAGTTTGTGTGTTCGGATGTTTACCACTCAACTCCGTAACGGCTGAACGGATTAATATATTTTGGATTAATATACTTTTGCCTCTGTCTTTGCCGTCCCCTGCCACTATTTAACGGCTATCTATTAAATTTTTTGAGGAATTTTAGTTTATATATTGTAAGGGAGGTTACCAATATTTGTTATAACTCTACACGCGTGAGGAGCCGCGGGCAAAGGTTAGTTTCAAACGTTAAGTTAAACAGATAGATGTCATCAGTCACCCAGTGCGGTGTGACTCCGATTCTACATCGCATATTACCTGTCACTTCTATTATAGCCGTTACTAAAATTGAGAAATATAGGGCTGTCACTTCATAGGTAATAACATAATTTTAATATTATACTTACTAATATAGATTTGTCAGTATTTATGTATTAGGTACATATTGATGTTTACATATATATATATTTTAATATGCCTCTATTTGACTAAATAAGCATTTTAAGCCAACAAAGGAACCGGCTCTCAAGTGCTGCTGACGGAACACTGGTAATTCTTTTGACTACATATCCTAACTTATATTATAAATGCGAAAGTGAGTTTGTTTGTTTGTTACCTTTTCACGCCTCAACCGCTGAACCGATTGCGATGAAATTTGGTACGTATGTAGCCTACGGTATGGAGAAGAACATAGACTTTCATCCCGGAAAACACAAGATCCCACGGGAACGCGGGTGAAACCGCGGGGCGGAATCTAGTTATAAATAATAAGAGAGGTTAAAGTTAAAGATGGTAAAGAGTTAGAACATAGCGATATGTCGCTCAAAGAGCAGCTCGACTGGGGAAGTACCTCCACCTTACAGAATACCGCAGCCAAATAACTTATAGTTGTGTTCTTGCGCGTGAGTAAGGTCGCCAGAGCTCATCGGGGAGGGAGGAAGGGTCGGCAACGCGCGAGTGATACACCTGGTGTTGCAAGCGTTCATAAACTACCATCAGGCGGGCCGTATGCTTGTTTGCCGACTATGTTGTATAAAACAAAAAAAAAACAAGCTGAGTAGAGTATCAACGGAAAAATATTTAACCTAAATATTTGCTTTTTGTAAATTTTTTGAGGAAATAATTTGATTAATTTTAATTGCAAATAGAAAAAAAAACTTAGTAAATACAGTCATCGTTTTCATTTTTATTATGTTGACAACCCTATTTTATATGACAGAGGCGTATTATGTTCGGAGCACGTGACATTTTGGGTACAATTTAATTTAGCACACCGTAGATTCGACTAATTTCGACTACGTGGAGGCTTCTCTATAGGGACCCAGCATTTACATATTACTATCATCGAACCATCTGCTATTATATTTGAACTACAATTATATCAATAACTATTCACGTCCCTTATGTATAGTATTATAAATTGCAGCAATTGGAAAAATTAAGCCTGGTTGTCAACCACACCGAAGTTGAAAATTTGCACTGAGAGTCAGTAGGAGCCTCTTGGCTCTGTGTGCTTTCGACTTTCGACCATAAGCATATCCATAATAATAAAAAAAAAGATTAATAAATTTATAAATACATACAATTTTAAATTCAGAATTGGACGTGCCCTTTCCGTCTATTTTTAAAGAATGACCATGATAAGAGTTGTGAGGTATTATTATAATTTAATCTTTAAAATACTTTAGATATCTAATAATAAATAAATAGAACGTGTGGTCCGTCACGTCGTGCACTGTGCCTTGTCTGGAACATATAACACAAAGAACTATTAATTTAAACTAACCCATTGTAGATAGTAGGTATTGCCCCCTTTATTGTTTCCTTTTGCGTTACGAATGCCTATTGTTTATATAAATATTTTATTTATATTTATTATATATTTCACCTGCGTTCCCAAGTAAAAAAGTAGCCTATAACCCTCCTCAATAAACTGGTTATCTAACGCAAAAATATCGGTATGAGTTCATACAAAAATCCCATACCTTTAGTTTTTCCCGAACTTTCCATTTTTCCAGGCAACTTTTTCAATTTTTCTCTTCATAAGAACCTTCTCCGGACTTCAACGAATATTTAAAACAAAAAACTTATCGGAATCGGTCCACCTGTTCTCGAGTTTTGCGCTTAGCAACACATTTTGCCATTCATTTTTATTTATATAGATAGATAGGAGGATTGAGGTAGATTTTTTGCACTCTTTTTTTTAAAACCCGTAGAGTCCGCGAAGCAAAATCAATCGTCAATTCAAAATTATACATTTTCAAATTACTTAAAAAACCTCGGGAATCCTTAATATAAAAATATCAGTACTAAATAGTGACAGAAAATAATTAAGTGTCTGTCCGCTGTAATAAAGGAAAACTCTATTTGTAAAAGCACCCATAATTTAGCTTTACAAATGGCCAAATACATAAATAAAATGGGAGATAGTAATAAATAAAATGGGTTTTAACGTTACTCAGTTTAATTGAATACAACCGAGCCCTTCAACCATAATAGTAAAGCTGATAATCCTACTGAATTAAGGATATTACAAGAAAATACCATTTTAATACAGAATTCGCGTCTATTTAACTTGACACGGCTTAACGTGTAAAGTTGTAGTACACTGTAGGCGAAGCGAAAGTTATTCCACGCTTTAATATTCAAAATGTAACTTTGCTCTTTCAGTAGGTATTGTTTGGATAGTACTGAATGTATTTCTAACCTTGAGAATAATTGACTAGAGTAAACTCTTAAGTAAAGTGGAGTTACAAATACTGAACTAGTACTTTATCTATTACTAATATAATAAAGGAGCGTTTTTTTGTTTGTTTAAAAGCGCTCTCTAGAACTACCAGTCGGATTTTAAAAAATATTTTTGCATTTCATAGCCCAATGGGGTATTTGACTGACATTCAAATCAGCAACTTTTTATGAAATGTCAAAACGATAGGTTTATATGGAGTTTTGTCTGAAATACAAGCATGTGACGTCATAATTATATAGCATACTCTTTATGGTTAGATTGGCTATTAAAAATCATAATAAGGATAAATTTAATAAAATAATCGTGGTTTCCCATATTTTTTGATGTTTTATACATTGGTTAGAGTTGGATAATTTATTTTGAATACAGGCAAATACCTTATTCTTGAAGAAGGTTATAGGCTACTTTTTATACCAGGAATGCGGATGAAACCGCGGGGAACAGCTAGTAAACTATAAGCTACAATCACAGAGACGATGTCATGCGCGTATTAACAAACCCATCACGACAAAGCCCTTGAGTGCACGCACAGTCTCATTTTATATATAGGGTATGAAAATACGCGTCTTCAAGACATTTACCGAGGTGATAATCATTTGATATCGCATCGCAGAGGCAGAGGAAATAAGATCGATTTTAATTAATTTCACGGGACTTCTTTGGTGGCTAAAACGCTAGGTATGAAATTTGCATTGCATGAATCTGCATAAAACTGCCTATTTATATAAATAAAAGGCTTTATCTTGAGTGACTGACAGGCAAAGTAATGCCAAACCATAAAGATTTGATATTTTGTTTATAGAGGGGTGAAAACGCACAATAAGAAAGGATTTTGTGAAATTTTCACCCCAAAGGGTTGAAAAAAGGGTCAAAGCTATCACAAAACCCCTCCATTTTGCCGAAGTTTTGTATGTAGACCGAGATAACATAAACATAACATCCCGAAATAACAAAATAATACACGTGTTTCAGAATTTTGAATTCAAAAGATTTCTAATCTGTGTGTCGGTTTAACAATATTCCATCAAAGTCAATACCATTTATTCAGTTTAGGCCCAAGGAGGGCACTTATGAACGTCGAACCTAATGTTACCAGCGATTCAGAAGTTAGCCTTCAACTGCGAAGAACCGGTAAGAAACTCAGCAAGTTTACCTACTTTTATAAATGTTATATTTTTATATTTTGGACACTTAAGAAAAACTACTGATTAATTTCTATCCACAAAAGAGCAAACGCTTCGATGCTTTTCAATCGATCATTTTGCAAATTTATGCGAAAGCCCGACACAAAGGCGTGGCTGGCCGATAAGCTCTGAGGAATGGCCAGATCTGTTAAACCTTTAACTTTGCCATTTAGTTCAGGTAATGAAGTGTTCTTGAGGTAAATTGATTTACTGGCATTAACCTCGGACTTCATTTAGAAGTCACGCTTTAAGTAATGAGACAATAGCGACTATTCAGTTGTACACAGAACTAAACAAAACTTTATTTATAGGGCTAAAAACATGTAGATCCCTTTCCCACTATATGAAGATAATAGAGATAGCAGTGATAGCACTATGTACGTACGTTACATCTTAACACAATATAAAAAACTTATTCTATTTACGCGTGATATTCAATTGGTAAATATACAAAAATAAACTGCAATGCTAAACACATCAATATCTTATAAAATCTTAATATATATATAAATCTCCTGTCACGATGTTTGTCCGCGATGGATTCCTAAACTACTTAAGCGATTTTAAATTAAATTGGCACACCGTGAGCAGTCTGGTCCAACTTGGATCGATTTGGATGAAATTTTGTGTATGAGTTGGACAGGACAACGTCTGTTGGGACAGCTAGTAGGTATATAAAATCCCCGTGTAACGATGTTGGTCCGCGATGAACTCCAAAACTACTTATCAGATCTTAACGTAAGTATTTTTTTTTATGTGTGATTTGTTCCAACTTAATAGATAGGATAGATATTATCCCGATTTATTCCTTTTTGAAGTGAAACTTCTTTATCGACGTATGGGAGAAATTTTTGTAGCAAATCGTCACGTTTTTCGGTTACGCGCCATGTTGCTTTTATTATGTTTTCCCGTATTTTGGAAGGCAAAGGGTTCTAGCTCATACAGCCTAGCCATTTATCTTATTTATCTTCTTAGTTTTGAATTAATGTCTGACATCTTAAAATATAAAGGTATGAAGTTAGCTAGCGAAAAACATTGGTTGCCATGGCAACCAATGTTTTTTAGTAAGCGTTACTTCCGTCAGAATTTTAATCAGGGACTTTTCAGAAGTTTCACTTCTACCATGTGTGACTTGCACACACACACACTTTTTTTTATACTAGGACCGCGAGGAACAGCTAGTTAATAATAAAAATAATAAGCCAAATTAATTGCGAGAAGCAAATGTACATATTCACCAACAAACCCTACAGTGAACGAGCCCGTATCTCCAACACACCACGCTTTAGCACTGAATCCCTAAGCACAATAGACGAGAAACCAATTCGATCTAATGTGTCCAAGAGCCCTGGACATTTGGATGGATGCCGTCCATAAATCAAGACTAAAGACTCGAGAGGGCACAAATCCTCCCCGCGACAAATTAAAATGAATACGTTTTTTTCGTGCCTGGACTATAGTATAAGTTATAGAAGCATAGCTGATTAGAATGTGGAAGTTTTATACATGGTTCTGGATTGTCAAAACATATTTAGACAATTGAATATACCTATAAAACAGCTTAATCTGTCAAATGTAATTTAAGCCAAATTATATCTTGAATTTATTTAATTTGATATTTCAACTTTGATTTTTTTAAGGAATTGTTAGCATTCGTAATTTCGAACAAAGTGTGACGCGCTACCAACCGCAGACTAAGTGGACGAAATTTCACATTACATTAATATTTTCCTGCAAAATTGAGCTTTATTAAAAATATTTTATTAAACTTTTCCTATAGGTATTTTAAAGGTTGCCTAGAAGAAATCGCTTGAGCGATAAGACCCTGTAGCTGTTAACAATTTTCTTTATTTGTTGGTTAGTTTGGGGTCAGGATGGCCGTGTGTGAGGAATAATGTCCCAGAATAATTATTTATTCTAAGTTATTTTATGAACAGGACTGTTTATTATATCCTTATATACAATAAATTTACTTATTTATAAATATTAAATAATAATATAATAACCTAATATATATTTCGTATGCAATGGAGAAGGACATAGGCTATTTTGTCCCGGGAAAATATAACATCCCTGGGAAACGCGGGTGAAACCGCGGGGCGGAAGCTAGAAAAAACTAAAAATAACAGGGATCCATTCCGAATAGTAACCGTTCTGAAATAATAAAAAAACCTTACCAAAAAGTAACGGACAAACCGAAAAACATAATAAAAGTTTAAAGCAAGCTGAGTTTCACATTTGCCTTCGCTTTCAACCATTTCCGTGATACGTTTTCGTACAGAATGCGCAAATAGCCTAGCATTAAGTTCGTTAATTCAACGTCCCCACTGCATTGGTCCGAGTCCCCCCTAGTAAGGAGGGGGATTAAGGCCATAGTCCACAACACGGGCCCAGTGCGGATTAGCGGACTTCAAATGCCTTTTGAATGTGATTTCTCGATCTTTTTGCGGAATTATCTTTAACTAAATTCAAAAGTAGTGGCTTCTCTATTATTTTGTATACTTTTGAAAATATTTTCGGGCTCCAACAAATATATCGACAAATAAATCGATATTTTTTTAGATGGAAAGAAAATTTATATTTTCCTTAACGGTAAAAAAGCAAGATTATCGCAATTGTTTTCTTTGCTAATTATTGTCGCCACTTAATATTCTGGGAGATATAAAATAATAAATATATATATAATCCAAATTTAAAAAATACGCTTGTCATGGTTCTAATTTTGCGTTCATGCCATTCGCAGTTGCAACCATGGGTCCATGGGGGTTCGAGGCTCGCCGATTTGCTCGGATTTTATCATCCAAGCTCATCGAGGCTTCGGGAGACCGACGGGCTGGGAGCTTTTTCCGCCAACGTATAAGCTTGGCCATCCAAAAAGGGAACGCTGCCAGCCTGTTGGGAACCTTGCCTATCGACAGCAGCGAGGGCTTTAAGGATGTTTTCTATATATCATAGTTTGTATTTTTTACTTTAATTGTAAATATAATAAAAAAAATATATATAATAAATTTGTTGAAAATAATGGAGGGTGTGCAATTTTTGTTTTTTTTTTTTAATACTTTATATTGCAAGCTTATTTTGTTACGTGTTAACTTCACTGTGAAGCATTCCAATAAATCGCTAATGACTTATTTCTTGTACCAAACATCGGGGAGTACCTCGCGTTTTTACTTCTAACAATGCTCTTCGCAACGAAATAAAAAATATACTGTTTTTAAGATAACACTTCAAAACAGAAAACATCATTCGTTATCATTAAGTATCAATTAAAATTAAAAAAAAAAAACAATTTATTCTACTTATTCATTAATATGCCTGCAGTAGGCTGAAGTCCTCACTCCAGCTTTTGATTTTTTTTAGAGCCTGAACTGAATTCACCCAAAACAAAATGGTGCGTAGATAACGAAATCGAAGCTGGGTGAAAAACTTTTACAAACTATGGGACAATCCTACTTCCAAATCTCTATTATTATAATTATTAATGTTAGTAAAAGAAAATTAAAAAAAAATTGTGTTGCGAATTTGTGGGTCAAGAATATTTTTATTTTAACATTTTCGGAATACTTATGACCTATACTATCATCCCTCAAAAGGACCGTACTTCTTTTATTAGGACCTTATAGTATCTACCATCTGTAAAAATTGTGAAAAACATTTTTTTTATTAATATCGATCGAGGAAGCTTTAGTATGAACATTTTGATAGTATTTTCGCAATTCCAGAGTTGAGGATTTAGGAGATTTTCATAATTATAAATAAATACATAAATATTTTGGGACATTATTCCTCACACACGGCCATCTGACCCCAAACTAAGCAGAGCTTGTACTATGGAAGCCATATAACTGATATACAGCATTTTCTTTTGTAAATACATACATATATAGATAATTACCAGACATAGAACAAACATACATGTTTATGCACACAAATGTTTGTCCTGGGTGGGAATCGAAACCACGACCTGCGGCGTGATATATAAGGTATATTACTAACCACGCCAACCGGCCCGTCCGGTCGGTATAATTATGCTAATTTATAGGTTTTTAAGTTAGCTATAGAATACAGTGATTTAACAGTAGTATATGTATAAGGGTTTTATTAATTAATATTACGAACGCATTCTGCGTTGTTGTAATGCTGCTCTACTTGGGAGTGTGGAAATGACGTGCTGACCGTCCACTGATTGAACGAAGATTAAGCTAAGCTAAAAATGTATATCTGTATATAATAGTATACATGGAACAACGTTATTAAATATCGGATAGAAATAAAGGAAAACAATAATATGTGAAACCGCGGGGGATAGCTAGTAAACGTAAAAAGGTTTTTTTTTAAAAGAACACATTACAAGTATTTTTAATCATCAATCTTAGTATTTGACCTTATAAGGCTGACCCTTTAGATAAATTATTAACCCGAAAATCAAAACAAAATACATCTGAAATATAAATGAAAACAATCCAATATTAAAATCCCGATTTTTTTTTTAAGATGATGAAATTACGAATTACTCCTCGTCGATTGGATTTGTCTTCATAAATAGCCATCGAAAGAAACATGCTTTGAATTCTCGCAAATCCAATTACTTATAATGCCTTCCATCGCTCCGCTTCGCTCTCAGTAAAAAACAATCTCAATAGAATATCGATTGTACCTAACTCTGTAACATGTCGCAAAAACCAATTGTGAATTATGCGACCGAATGTACTGTACTTTGCAACCTACGTACTTGGTTTAACCTTGTGTACATTTTTTGCGGTCGCATAATAACTAACGCTTATGAAGCCATATTTTTGGGACGTTTTAAACAAAAAGTAGGATTTGTTTTGTTGAACTGTGTAATATTATTTTTAAGTATGTCTTTTTACTATAGTATTTATAAGTATCTTACGTTTGTTTGTAAACAAAGGTATTAGGGTCGTTTCAAACAAAATAGTGTTTTATTAGTTGTTTGCAACTCTATTTGAATGGGATAAAGACGACTATTACATAAAAACGGAAAAATACTCGAGCATGTGCGCAGGCCTATAGTGTCGATTTTCCGTGCACAAAAAGTTACTATTCAGGAAAAGACTTCGATTCTTTAATCGACTGCGCGACATCAAAGACAGGGTTATGTTTTTCACGCGTTACTCTGTAATAAACATACAGATGTATGTGGTATTCATTATTCCTTCGAAGTATCTCAACAGCTGGATGAATTATAATGCATGAGATGTCTATCAACTCGTCTCAGCCGTCCATGGTTATACTGTAAGTTTTCTATTATAAAATCAAAATGGCGGGCGTGGAATACAAAATGGTGGTAGAGAAAATCGCGTACTAAATTTTGTGATGTATCACTGAATAGTCTTGACCATTTTAAAGCCATGAGAAAGAATAACACAACCTGAAAGTTCTATGTGATCTTACTATAGTGATGGTAGATTAAATGACGTACCTAATACTAAAAAAGCACATAAAAAACCCGACTAAAAACAGCGAACTGAAAAGTTGGTAACAAGAAAACAAATGACTGTAAAATTCATCTAATCAAATATAATAAAATGCAGTCGGCATATGCATCGCAGCATGTTGACGTTTGTTATTTGAGCCACATAACTTATTCCCTAAGTTACTCATACGTACTAACCGTGTTCAAACACACCACAAAGTAAATCAGCCCTCCACACAACATAGAAACTATTTACTAGTGCAAACAGCGTGGCCACAACCAGCCAAATACTGGTTACTATTCGTCTAATTCATAATACACTGATTGGACTGCCCTTCTAGGTTATTAAACTGGATAACTAGTTTTACGACGGTTGTAATCGGTGTGAAAAAAAAAAAAATCTATACTAAATTATAAAACTGAAGAGTTTGTTTGGTTGAACGCGTTAATCTCAGGTTCGAATTGAAAAATTGTTTTACCAACACTAAAATAATTTTAGTCCATTTATCTAGGATATAGCCTTCCTAGCTACTTTTTATCCCGGTAAAACATAAGATACCTCAGGAACGCGGGTGAAACCGCGGAGCGGAAGCTAGTATCAATATAAAATTTATTAGCACCTGCTAAACTTTTTTAATGTTTTTAACAACTTGACTCGCGATTCCTGAATTTCTATTTTTTTTTGTAGGTACTTTTGGGACGCGCGTTCCATGAAAAAGTTCTATCTGTTCTTATAAAGCTGTACCGTGACTGACTGACTGAATGACTGACTAACTTAACTGATAGACAACGCATATACTAATCCGGTGGACCACGAGTTTTGAAATATGTAGAAAATATTTCTAAAGTAAGGTGAACTAAGGAGGAACTTTTCAAAATTCAATATAACGATAAAAGGTAAAATAAGGGATGGCAGCGGGTGAAATCGCGGGGCGGAAAAACCAGTGTAAGACGTAGGAGGGCACTACGTAGGTTTACTTTACTGTAATTACCAAATAGTACCTACAAAACACATTTGATCCTACATTCCTATATCCTAGGATAATATATACTAGGTAATAATAGGTACTAATTTTTCTGGGAAAACCTAATATTTCTCGAGTTTTTTTAATCAACAAGTATTTTCCAGTCGGATGGTGTGCCGTGAAAATCTGAATACAAATCTAGGACATAGTATGAAATTACCAATTTAGTATGTTACGTAATAAGGTGCAATTATGTAAAGGCCGTCGCGTGCCTCACGGCTGCCTCGACGTAAGGCAAAGCGAGGCATTTAGGTTAACGAGGTACAGTATCGCATCTGACTTCAAGAGATTTAAAACGTATTGTTTGAATATTAAAAAAACATGCTGATGTGGTGTTTTTATGTACGAGCTAAAACCTTTAAAGCGATAATGTTTTTCATTTTTATGAGTTATTCATTTAAAAGTTATTTTGCCGGTAAATACGAGAAGCATCGCGTATAACATGGGTTCCGTGAAGTAAATAGTATTTATAATATAAAATCTACCGCATGTTAGTGTCAAAAGGCTGTTGATGGAATTTACACAATTGTTATATAAGAGTGTTTCATATAGTTATTATCTCTAAATTCTTACGGAAATGGGAAATTCTAAGTTTCGCTAGCTTTAAATTGAGCCACAGTGAACCGTGGCTAGGCTTACCTAAGATTAATAATATTATAATGAACTTTTTGCAATTGTTTGCTGATATATTAGTTCAATGATTTGCACAAACAAACAAACATCCTCTCACCCCAAACGCATATACAGTCTCCGTTCCGTCGCGGGTAAAAAAAATATAAGTATGTGAAATAAGAATATTAAAAAAATATTTTTATTTTATTTAAATCCTCAAATTAGTTTTTTTTTTTTTTCCTTTTTTTCTTTTCTTTTATAATTTAATCTGTGTGCCCTTTGGCAAAGGCCTCCTCCAAACGTTTTAATTTTTCTCTATTATGTGCAATTGTAGTCCAAGTTCTGCTTTAAAAATAAAAATTGATTTAAATTCGTGTAAATGATATATTTACTCATATATTATATATATCACACAGTATATGCACCTCAGTGTATGAGTTTTTGTAGTTGCTTTCCACAACAAAAGTATCTGATAATATATTAATTATACAAATCGTTAGTTAAGATATAACTAACAACAACCACTAAATGCAAAAGCAGTTAAATTTTCATAAGTGAATTTGAATATGTTTAGCGATTAGTTTAACTGTTTTTATTTACAATTAGAACTGTACATTTCATTTGGAATTGAACCGGTTGTTTTTGACTTGTGATGATCTAAGTAAGGAGCAATGAGCTTTTTACCTCACCAGTAGATTTTAGAATGTCATTGTGTGCCTACCACTTTCGGCTACATCGTCAATTACCATGGTTAAATTTCGGTTAAACACAGGCCTATAAGTATGTACATACCTAGAAAAATAATGCCGAAGATACAGGTCCGTTTAACTGAGTAGGTTCCTGCGGTACGGGCGGTTGTGAAGTGACGGGCCGAGAACCGGAGCTCGATAGTCCTGTTACGTCATAATCGTCAAATGTCGCCCCTCCCGCACCGCGCCGCTACCGCAGGAACGTACTCAGTTAAGCGCTAGACCAGTAGTAAACTAGGTATACGATGCTTGGAAGTTCGAAAGGGAATTTAACCTAGCAGACAGATATTATCACGTTAAGGTAACAAATATAGGGATTTTTCCTTGCAATCAAAGAACCCTAAATAACAAATACTATAAGATGAGAATATCTATCTACATTAAATGGTAGATAAACAAACAAATTTACAGACAGGAGCTAAATGCTCAGCACATTTCAATGTCAAACTATTATACATATTCTATGAAAATAAATATGTACAGTCGGGCGCAGAAGTATGTACGTGCTTTCTTGTATTGTATCTTAAGGTCAGCGTACAAAAATGGAGTTTTCAGATAACCGGAAAGACACTTTGAATTCAATGAAGGTATTTTTTTTTTATACCACTAAGGTGGCAAACAAGCGTACGGCCCGCCTGATGGTAAGCGGTTACCGTAGCCTATTGACGCATGCAACACTAGGGGCATCACACGCGCGTTGCCGACCCTGCAAAAATCTCTTCACACCTTTCTTGAAGAACCCCATGCTGTACGCCCTTGGGAAAACCACGGCGGGGAGCTCGTTCCACAACGAAAACTCGTTTACTTTGAATTTTCAAGGTATACATGATATTTTGGAGTGACACGATTACTTGGATGGTTCCGTACAAATGTAATTATTTTAATAAAATTAGTTTATTTATATTATCACTTACCGTGGTTAAACATGGGCCTAGAGAAGCGTAGCAAGGCCAAGAAAAAAATAATATTATATATGATGATGATGATTTATATTATACTAGCTAATTCCCGCGGTTTCACTCGCATTCCTGGGATAAAAAGTAGTCTATAACCATCCTCAAGAACTGGGCTATCAAATGCAAAAAGATTTTTCAAATCCGACTGGACAAACAAACAAAAAACTCTTCTTATATATTAGTATAGATTTATTAAGTAAGTCTGAACAGATCCTTAGTGATTTATTCAAAGTTAAAAGCCATTGTTTTTTTTTTTTATTTTAGTTTTCGGACCAGTCAAAATTATTGTATAAATTAACTCAGATAGGTTTAAGAAAGTGATTTGTTTAAGTTGTCAAAACGGGGTGACATTATCGCAAAGCGATAAAGCCATTGTTCTGTTTATGTCCTGGAAAATGTAAAATTTACAATTTGGATGTTATCCTTCAACGCTGAGAAGAAACCGGCAAGGAACTCGGCAAGGTTTTTTTTTTAAGATCCAACTTAGCTAACTGACTAATAAAGCTTAGTACGGAAGTATTTTTAATCTAGTAATGATTTATTCATCGCCACTTTATTAGTCAGGCAAAATAGCCATAATCAACAATTTTTCCGTTATTACAAAAATATATAAAATCGAAAAACAATACTTTAAGTAGGTATACAAAATTACAAATATTTTTTTTAAAGGTTTTTGTTGCGTTTAATTGGGCCCCTAAAAATTTAAAGCAAATATAGTATTTTTGATAAATATAAACGCGGAAGTGTGTTTGTTGGTTTGTCCTTCTTTCACACAGCAACAGACCAACGGATCAAAGCGAGTTATTTGGCCGAAGAGTAACATAGTTTACTATAGCTGTTCCTCGCGGTTTTAGCCGCATTTCCGGGATAAAAAATAACCTATAACCTTCCTCAAGAATTAGGCTATCAAATGCAATGCATTTTTTTATTCCGACTGGTAGTTCCAGAGATTAGCGCCTATAAACAAACAAAAAAAACTCTACCCCTTTATTATATTAGTATATGTAGATGATAACTTAAGTTTTTTGATTTCTTCAACTGACTGTACCTGAACAATTATCGCTCATTGTTATATTATAAAAACTAGCTGCCCCCGCGGATTCACTCGCGCAGCGTTTTAAAAAATAGATGTTGGCCGATTCTCAGACCTACCCGATATGCACACAAAATATCATAAAAATCGGTCAAGCCCGTACGGAGGAGTATGGTAACTAACATTGTGACACGAGAATTTTATATATAAGATTAGATATAAAATGTAGATACATTCACATACAGAGTATTCATAAATTAATCAGAATAAATTTATGTGAACAGTATTAAATGCCTCTATTGTTTACAAAAAACATTGGTTTTATTAAATACATATATATCTAACTAGCTTCCGCCCCGCGGTTTCACCCGCGTTACCGAGGGATCTTGTGTTGTCCCGGGATAAAAAGCCTATAGTCTTCCTCGATAAATGGGCTATCCAACACTGAAATATTTTTTCAAATCGAACCAGTAGTTCCTGAGATTATCGCGTTCAAACAAACAAACAAAGTCTTCAGCTTTATAATATTAGTATAGATAAGTTTTTATCTCAATAAGTTGGACATTTTGTTGGCTTCTGGCTACCACCCTCAAATCTGTCACCAAATACCGGTATATTCCGGCAGCTGCACTTGAGAGCCAGTTCCTTCTAGGCTTTGTGTGCTTACCACCTTCGGTCACATCATCACTTACCATAGTGAGATTGTGGTCAAACACAAGCCTATACATAAAAAAAAATGTAGGTATCATTAAATGAGCTCTACATTATAATAAAACAACGTTTTTCCGTCTGTCTGATTTCCATGTTACCTATGGGGTTCTTTTCAAACTATGTATAATTATCATTATGAGTAATGTGAGATGTACTATGATCGATTTAATAACATATAAATACTCTCCCATATGGGCAAAGCCGCGGGCCGAATCTAGTATTAATTATCTGGTAACACTAAAACATTGAATATTACCAATAATTTTCCCAAACTCAACATTATTTATCAAAGTTTGCCCAAAATAAGTATTTAATGAAAGAGAGTCGTTAATTTGTTATTTGTTGAAGAAAAGTAAACAGATGGTTATATATCTTTATATGTATATTAAATGTAAGTGTGTGTGTCTGATCGTAATTCTTCGTATGGGCTTGACCGATTTTGATTTAAAAAAAAATTACTTTAATCCCCTCTAACCACTGAGGTCAATATCTAAAATAGAGTTGCCAATAACTCTTAAATATGATGAAGTATGAAATAACAATTTGACAACTCTAAAGGATATAGGTATGCCGTGTGATTTCTTTAACTATGACGTAATACAGATGACCTTTGACCTTCGATATTAGAAGTGCAGCTTATTTTATCCATTTCATTAGTTCCATTGACTATTAAGAGAACTGTTCAAGAGCACAGCTCCTCAGGCTTCCTTATTCTAAACAACCGCTCTCCGGTTCAGGGTCAGAACTGTGACTAATAGTCTACTTTTATTTGTTCCTAGGCTAGTGTAACCGCACACTTCAAATCTGAATACATGATTTAAACATCTAAACGATACGTGTCAATAAAAAAAAAGAGAAATATTTTTCAAAAAATATTTATTACGATTAAAATAGTGTACCCTTTTTAAAATTGATAACGCCAGCAAAGAGATTGACCTCTAGAGTTGACAGTTCAAAGAAAAAGTTTATCTCACTATGCCTCGACTGACATAAGATGGTTGAAAGTATTGTGTGACAGGTAAGTACAACTAACACAAAGTATCTCCAGTACATATTTTCTCAATCGACACAAGTCTCCACATACCACAGATTATTTCAAAAACAGAGGCTTCAAACTATTCTTGTGAGATCCAATTAAAATTCCATTTTTAAATCAAATTTATTTCATAAAGTTTTTTTTCTTGACCATAAATTTACTCTGAAAAGTGAATGTAGCCAAAAGTATAACTTAAAACTCAAACTCAAACTTCTTACTCAAAGGTAACTGGTTCTCAAGTGATAGAAGTTTTACATGGTAACAGTGACTCACAGTATGTCAAAAGTGAACACATTGGCACATCACATTTTCACCAACAAACAAAAACAAATATTAAGAAGACAATAGTGTTGATTTATCGAAGCCACAGACCAAACAATATGTAACTATTAGACCTATTGGTTCCAATGTTTGTAAACCGAAACCAATTTCGTGCAAATGTTTGTTTGTCTTGAAGTAAACAATGGATGATAGGTTTCTCTTGTCTATGCCTTTTTTCTATTTTCTTTTCACAGTTAAAGGTTTCTTATCGTTTTATTTTCTTTTGAAATTACGTATTGTATTTAACTTTGTAATTATCTACGACCGATTGAATGATTGATATTAAGTTATCTTTTGAATTGTTAAAAATACTTCTAGAATTCAATATGATGTAAAAGAATAGAATTGAAGCCAGTTTTTCAACTCAACTGGAGCAAAAAAATATTTTTTGTTAAAAAGTATATACCTATTCACAGTTTGAATTCAATGGATTTTAAGAATGATAAATATAATACATTTATAATTTTAGCTTCCGTCACCTTATTATGGTACAGTCACGACCACAAATAGATACACTTTGCAAAATTCAAAAAGGATTTACTCAAAATGGTTTGAAATTTTACGGTGTTACGAACATAGTATTTTCAAACTATCTATATATAACGATGTTATCTCAAAGTAGCAATAATTATTTCACGAGAAAATCGCTTAGGTTTATTTTATGATATTTAGACTTTTTGTTGTAGGTGTATTATTTATTTAAAAAAAAGTAAAAGAAAAGTAAAGACTACAGCCAGGTATGCTTTATATCTTCCCGTGTCACGTTGTTGGTCACCGATGAACTCCGAAACTACTTATCCCATCTTACGTTATTTTTTTATGTGTGATTTGTTCCAACTTTAAAAGATACTCGTAGGATAGTTTATATCTCGGTTATTTCCTTCTTTTAAACCGGGAACGCGGGGAACAGTTAATATTACTTATTATATAGATATATAAATGATCAGCATTAACATAAGTTGACTAAAAAGTATAAGTACTGATTTATATTAAATAGTTTACCTATTAAGAAGACAATAGTGTTTCTCTATTTTTAGGGTGACTATTTAGTAAGACTAATTAATAATTAAAATATACAATTCGTTTAGAATAAAGACAATTTTTACTAAAATTTGAAAAGGAAAACAAGAAATTATTTATTTTATTGGCAACTTATCTACAACTTTTTGTAATAAAAGTAATCTTATTTTCAAGTCACGTACATAAAATGTTGAGTCACTACAAATAATAATAAACCTTCAAAGAAAATCAATACACAAGAATCGATTACTAGTCACGTAAAAAAAACTAGTAAGTATTTATAATTCCAACTCCTCCATTACAAACAAGTGTTTTTATAAAAAATATACCTCCATTTTTAACATTACCCAACTCATTATTCAATCATAGAACGTAATGTTACAAACGTATTTTACGTAAGTTCCAAATTCAAATAAAAAAGTATAACCAACCTTTTTGCACGTACAGAAAATCCTTGCACAGACCACAGATTAAAATAAACAAAAAAAATTCAAACACAGTTTTGGAACACTCGCGACGTTTACAGCTCAGCGTTTCTTTGTGTCAAGCACAAAACCGCGCAAAGGTCTGCTCCGTAGAGCCGACGCGGGACAACTGAGCTACCTTCCATCGAGTTTTCCTTCCACACATGCAATCTGAAAACAATGAGACATTTGTTTATAATCATTGATTAACATATACGATTCCACTGTCCTAATTACGTAGGCATAAGGTTGTAAATCGATAAATTTGGCGTCTGTTGCGTTGTCATATAATATTTTATTTGTTTGCAGTGGACAAATGCAGTAGAGGCAAGGTCGTGAGGTGAGATGGGCGCAACGAGCTATTTTTCGACTAATTGGATTTGTCGTACGTACCACCACTGCCATACAATTCTGTTTTTGTTTGACCTGTCCGTTTGAGGAAAATTCTATTACCCATAATAATTCCAAGATTAAATAAAAAAAGAAACAAAAATATTTGCGGAAGGATCAGTGCATATTGTGACGTCACATGATTATATTTCTTTAAAAAATTCAAAAATAGAACGTATAATCATCAGAAAAGCTTTCCCCTTTGTTATTTCATTTAGGCCAGTATCGAAATTGAACGTGCAAGTTGACTCGATTGTTCATGCACCGTAACAACTATCGATTTCACTATAATTAATCGTTTGGAAGGAAATGAAATGTACATCTTATAATATTATGAATGAATATTTAAATGTTTCACAAACATTTATAAAATAACAAATAGTAAATTACTAAAAGTGTATCATATTTAAACATGAATAAATACCAAAGAAAATAATACAAAATATAAAATTATTTATTTGTCGTCTATATTTACCGTATCAAATACGCAGAAATTATTGTAAAAAAAATATTCTTTGCATAAATGATAAGCGTTTCCCTAAAAATACGAGTAAGGCATAAATTGTTATTTACTTGCCCGCGGAATTACTTGGGATCCAGCGGAATTCCCATACAAACTTTCATCCCCTATTTCACATCCTTAGGGGAGTAATTTTGTCAAATCCTTTCATATTATAACCCTATCTATTGAGGCAATGTTAGCGTAGTGGTAGGGTACTTTGTAGTACCCACCTGGCTGGCCTACTACCCTCATGTTGAAAATCTGTTACTTTTTACCTCCTACCGTTTACCTCCCAGTCAATATTGGAAGTAACTTCAGGACCCCTAAAAAGGCCGCTCAAGCAATATTGCTAATGCAATTCATTTTTGGAGATTCTCGGCAGATCCTACTTTTTTCAATATGTTTACGTAAAATAGTCACTACAAATAGTCATATATACAGGTTGGTTTTTTTATCACTGGCAATACTTGCAGGGTTGGAAGTACTCATCAATGTGAACAACTTCTGATATCGCGTAAAATGAAACGGTTGCTTCATATATTTTGGTCGAGTAGTTATTGAACTTTTGTATGGAACAGATGATATTTTTTTCATGATTTCACAGTTAGTACCATAATAAAAGATGTTCATTTTGATGAGCAAGCCAGTGACTAAAAAATCACCAAGATTTGGTATTGATGAATATGCCGTAAATTCGGAAAAATTAATTGCATTAGCAATATTGCTCGAGCTTCCTTTTTAGCCCCCCTGTAGCTCCGACGTTCATAAGAGCCCTCCGAAACCTAAGCATAATGAATGTCTGACTTAATTTAAATCAATCACTTGTATGTCTAGATGATAATTTATATTTGCAGACAATATATTTTTCGAGAAATAAAAATATATAAATAACGTGTCTGGATTTTTGAACTGAAAACTTCGTTAGCCGCGTTGAGCGTTTTTGGAGGGGAAAAACTTATAGGTTCGCGTCACCGACATGCTCATGCTAATAGTTTTCACTTCTATCGGCAGTCCCCATGACTGCCTTTTTTTTTTTTTTTTTCTTTATACTTAAATATATTAGGGATAATGGACTTGCAGATATTACATACTTTTAAATATAATAACTAGTACCTAGTTTTGTTCGAGACAGATCGACATTAATTTATACGTACCTGTGAACGGGTGCTGGATATTTTTAATCTGTTATTTACCTTTTTAGTATGTTATTATCAATGAGATGAGACAATAATGTAAAATATTAATGTTATTCATAAAATGTATGCTTGTTTTGAGAAGAGAAATTGTCGACTTTATTGTTCTCTTGTAAGTAACCTGGTATTATAGTCGGATTATTCATAAATGCTTGGCAAAGTCTATTTGAATAAAATATTTTTGATTTTGACTCATCATCATCTCAGCCGCAAGACGTCCTCTGCTGGACATAGACCGCCCGTAAGGATCTCCAATAGGACCAAGAAGACCGGTCTTGGGTGGCCTGCATCCAGTTCCTTCTAGCCTTACCCAGACCTAAAAATGGGAAGTATTTTTACATAATGGAACAATTTGGAGCATCGACTAGATTGTTCATGCACCGTGACGAAAATCGATTTCACTCTCGAAACATAATAATTATGTATTGTTTCGGAAGCAAATGAGATCTCAGTTAGATAGCTAGATAGCTTATTAATAAGGTATTATTTAGCTTATTTTCTGTATAATCAAAGTACCTACAGCGTAAAAAGGAATACAAATTCAAATATATATTTAAAATCTAAATCGATCGTTTTCATTGGTTTACTAGGTAACTAGTATCCCGTAGTCCAAGTATATTTGAGCACAAACGCGTGACAAATTAAAAAAACATAAAAAATAATTAAATTGTGGTTATTGTGAAGTATTCTGATCACCAAAGATTTATGCACTCCCATGATCAAAGGGGATCAAATGAAAGGGTTTGCTGAAAAATAAAATGACGTCACACTAAATTCAATATTGCGGACGCCCCAATACTTAATTTTTGGTGCGTGCGTGATAAAGCGTGTTATAGTTTCTTTTAAAATATATCATTATTTCCTATCATTTTCTTCATCGTGTAATGATACAAATTAGTAAAAGTCAACAATCTGTTATAGGAAAATACATAAAAAAAACATAGTTTTCTTTTGTAATAACTAAATCTAATATGCAATAACCGGAGGCGTGGCAGGAGGAGCATACATAAGTTTGTATGTGTGCACTATAACTACAAGCCAAGTAATTTCCATGTAAGGCAAGTAGGTAAATAGCAAACATAAATTGAGAAACGCGAACACAAATTCGGCATTCTAACGACGCGATTTATCGTCGGGATTATTGGCACATATTCGGAATATAAAAAATGTCGAGAACGAATATTTTTTTGAGGCGTGTTGGTTCCGTAGCTTATGGAATATACAGGGTGATTTTGTTATCACTGGCAATAATTGCAGGGGTTGCACTCATTGCACTCATCAATGTGAACAACTTTTATTATAGGGCTAACTCTGATATCGCGTAAAATAATACGGTTGCTGCATACATTTTGGTCGAGTAGGTATTGAACTTTTGTATGGAACAGCTGATAATTTTTTCATGATTTCACAGTAAGTCCTATAATAAAAGTTGTTCACATTGATGAGTACTTCCACCCCTGCAAGTATTGCCAGTGATAACAAAATCACCCAGTATATTTTCATTTGATCTAGATGGTAATCTATACTAATATTATAAAGCTAAAGAGTTTGTTTGTTTTATTGAACACGCTAATCTCAGGAACTACTGGTTCGAATTCAAAAATTCTTTTAGTATTAGATAGGCTACTTTTTATCCCGGGAAAACATAAGATCCCTCGGGAACGCGGGTGACACCGCGGGGCGGAAGCTAGTTTTCCATAAAGGTCGTTTAAGACAGCAGGGGACATAGTAAGGTAATACCATGAATGCTTCTTCTAGAATTTAAAATAATCACAAAATATTTACACGTTTCAAATTTACATAACTGCAAAGTCAAAGTTCAAACCGCAAACTTAGATTGAATGTATAGTACATACAATGACTCTGGCAAAGTGAAAATTCATAACTAATGTAGGGTAAACTAACTCAGACTGTTTCTTAGTAGAACCTCATCTACTTTTCGGTTAATATTAGAGTTGAGAAAAGAATGTTCAATGTAGTAAAAGTTTCGAGGTCGCTGCGACCAAACGCTGTTAGATGTTTGGATGATTTAAATCCCTAGATCAGGGGTCATAGATCCTTTCCTACAAATCCTACTATAATGTTACTATAAATAATATATCAAGCGATGTGCGCGGATTAAATAAAATAACCATGTGTACATTTTTGTTTGTCAAAGTTTGGTCCACACTATATAAGTCGGCGGCGCGGCGATCCGGATCCGGACCGCGGTCCGCCATTTGGCGACCCCTGCCCTTGATTGTCTATTTTATGTAATTTCTCTGATTGTACTGATATCTATACTAATAGAATAACGCTGAATAGTATTTTGTTTGTTTGAAAGCGCTAATCTCTGGAACTACCAATCGGATTTGAAAAATTCTTTTTGCTTTTAATAGTACAAATATTGAGGAAAGTTATACGCGAATTATAGTTTATCTATTTTTAAATTAACCTAAATTTTGACATCACACAGAACCCTTGAACAAACTCAAAATTAAATATTCCAAAAAAATATACAAATAACTACAGACTATTTAATGCCCGCAGCTCTATCTGTATCTGTATCTCTAACGTGTTGCACTAAAACAGACACTGCGCAAGACCCATTATTCATAGCGTAAAGACCCATAACTTAAAACCTTGCTCAAGGAACCCTAAAATTAAATGTGAAAACTTGTGTTCTCGAGTTGTAAGCACTATAACAGACAAACAGAGAGACGTTGTGTTTACAATATACTAGCTTCAGCCCCGTGGCTTCACCCGCGTTCCCAGAATAAAAGTATCATATGTGTTAATCCAAAACATATTTTATCTTTATGCCAAATTACATTCATATCCGTTCAGCCGTTACGGAGTTGAATGGTAACAAGCACACACACTAACTTTCACATTTCTAATATTAGTAAGAAGTAAGATAAGGGTGAATATATTCCGTAAATGATTAGGAAGATAGATAGGGTTTCCTTATACGTATTAAGGGACCCTAAATCTCGTAAATGCGATGCTCAGCGGTGTTCACTTTCGATTGTAAGTGTTATATCACGTTAACGGTACATTTGGCGCGGGCTAGTATTCAAGCCACGTTTGTGCTATGAGCCGAAATCATAGTGTCCTGCGCAGCCCGGACTATCGATACGAAACCAAATTTTAATAGAATTATCGATAAATTAAACTCGAGATCACATCTCGCCTTTTTCTAGATGGCTTCAAAATTCATTAACATCATAGATTTTATTGTCGTTTTCGTTATTATTTATTTACTAGCTGTCCCCCACGGTTTCACCCGCGTTCCCGAGAAAAAAGTGCCCATATCCTTCTCCACATCAAGGTAACAAACAAACAAAGTCACATTCGCATTTATAATATAAAATGTTAGGATATTCATCCTCAATCCATCGGTTTTTACGTTACACGACTAAGCTACTGTATGAAATAGAGCTTGAAATCTGGATGATTAGGAGATGGACTTAAAAAATAGATACCTATATATGATGAATTTGTTTTGAGTTCTAAACTGGCAGAGGTCTCGAGGAACCCATCAATAATAATAACTTTACGAAACGACCAACTCTAAAATCTCAAAAAAAAACTTACTAAACAGTATTTGCATCCTTTTTCAAGCAGAATATTTCGTTTAGAGTAGGATAAGAGTAATAAAAGGGAAGTCGCGGAGCAGAAAGAATTTAGTGCAATGACCCGTCATTATTTGTCTCTGTCGCTCGCGCACAAATATATTGCTATCGCGCTCGCAAGATGCGGTGACCGCCGGTTTTCTCATTGACAGTAGGTATAGGGACAAAGGTCATTGCACTAAATTCCTCCTACTCCGCAACCGCACTTTAGCTTAGATATACACATTTTGGGTTTAAAATGTCCCTCCAACAATGTAATTACTACAAAAACTTATCGACTTTTCTTTATGTAATGTTTTGTTAAAGTTACCGTGGGTGTTATAGTCTTAATTAATTATTATCGTTTTTTAATTGTATTCTGTTACTTATTAACTTTAAGCTTACAAACAAGTTTACGATTTGTTTTATGTGCTCAATAAATCAATAAATACATAGACTATCGAACACGTCCCATCCCTAGTGATGGCTGGCTATTGCTCAACGCCTATCTACCTATTAACGTGACAGAGGCGACATTACGTAGTATTGTATCGTGTCGCTGTCTAACCCAATGTACTTACCGACAGACATGTCTCAGACAGACAATTGTCTTTCAGTTATGATAGCTGGAGGGGATTTATGATAATATGTATTCTTGAGTGAGTTTATCAATTAGTAAGGCTTTGGGATTATAGTGTGCATACATAGATAGGAAGATAGATAGATATCTCTTTATTGGTACACCACATGAGAAAAAATAACACAATAACATTGTCAGTGACACAATGGGTTGCCTTATCACTAAAAGTGATTTCTGCCATAGCGCCCTTTGGATGGAGAGAACTTATAGAAAATAATAAAAGATTAAATAATGATGTTTGGAATTCCATCATTTTAACCGACGAAAAAAATCCGAAAAAAATCCGAGGTGCTTTGCGACTTTTAACCTGAAGCTGGTGGCCCGTGTTATGGTTACCTCACCATGTTTTTCTTCAACGGAAGTTCAATCTCACAGTAGGATTCGAACGCATGACCTTTGCCACGGCATCCGAAGACACTACTACTGAGATATCATCGCCTTAAAATGTCTGTTGATGTGTTTATATCCCAAGAACCACTCCATCGATTTTCATGGGGCTACCATATTTACCTAGGTGGTGTCATGTGATTATTTTTTAAGTATATTGAATGGGCTTGCATTTGGCTTCTGACCCACCCAAAGGATGAAAACGAAGCCTAAGATCGAGCACGCTAGCCCAGAAGAAACCTATTCAATCTGGCCTTAAAAGTTCTTGGATTATAGGAGTCAGGAAGCAAGTTCCACTCCTTTGTTGTCAGCATTATAAATGAAGATGCAAAACGTTTTAAGTTATGCATCAATGCGTTGTGAATAAGGGAATTGCGCTTGTATAACAAGTTAGAGACAGAAATAACAAAAGCAGGTGGTATCACGGGAATATTCTAGTTACAACTATACCTTCAAGGCGCAAATAAATCAGATAAGTAACGTTAACAAAAAAAAAACATAGCTCGATACGTACCGAGGACGGCAGGTTTTTATACAAATCATTCGTAATGTTACGGTTAAATAGCGATTTAGGACGTTGTGCGTTTGGTCTACTTTCTTAGATTACCTCAATATTAATGTAAAGGCTGAATTTTGTAGGTATTGTGAACAATAACATTATTGATTGGAGGTGATGGTCATTAATGTCATGGGCGTAAAGACTATTTTAGCTAAGTCTAACGATATATCCATACTTAATATTATAAATGCGAAAGTAACTGTGTGTCCGTTATCTTTTCACGCCTAAACCGCTGAACGGATCGCGATGACATTTGGTACGCAGATAGCCTATGGTATGGAGGGACATACATATTTTTCTCGGAAACGCGGGTGAAACTGTGGGGGACTGCAGCTTGTAATAATACAGGGTGATTTTTTAGTCGCCGGCAATACCTGCAGGGGTGGAAATACTCCTTAATATGACCAACTTTTATTACTTTTTAACTAAAGTCTTTTTATGTTTTTATTGTATTTTATAAAGCTGTTATAATGATGCTGTATACGACACAGTCTATCTTCTACTTTTCTAATTTTGTATAGGAAGAATTAGTTCCATGAGTGTTCCGCGAGAGGCGCTGTGCCAATTCCAATAGAGTATCATAGTTCTTCAAAAGGGCCGTATAAAGAGCTCTTCAAGGTCGGCAACACATCGGCAATCTCCCTGGTATTGCAAATGATCATAGGCAGCGGTGACCACTTACCATAAGGTATGGCGTCTGCCTGCTTGTCAACCGACTGACATAAAAAAAACCGTGGCTTCAACCGTAAGTCAGCGCTGCAGGGACCTTACAGCATATGCTGAGCTGGGGCCGTTTGGACCTACAATATCACACCCTAGATTATATCAGTATCACTTGTTTTAGCTTGTCTGTGTTCATTATCCTTTGCAAAAAACAGACGAAAAAAAAAACCGGCCAAGTGCGAGTCGGACTCGGGCACGAAGGGTTCCGTACCATTATTTATAAAAACGGCAAAAAAATCGCGTTTGTTGTATGGGAGCCACCCTTAAATATTTATTTTATTTTGTTTTTAGTATTTGTTGTTATAGCGGCCACAGAAATACATAATTTGTGAAAATTTCAACTGTCTAGCTATTGCGGTTCTTATGATACAGCCTGGTGACAGACAGACGGACGGACAGACAGCGAAGTCTTAGTAATAGGGTCCCGTTTTACCCTTTGGGTACGGAACCCTAAGAACAGCATTTTTTGGATATTTTATTCCGTGTGAATTTGTGTGGCTAATAAATGTTTTCTTATTCCTATTCTTTATTCTTATAACGACTTAACACACTGATCGACTGTCTCAACTGATTCAGTGATCAACTAATTATAATAGGATTTTAAATCTATGTCAAAGTTTACACATTACCTGCAACACCTTATGTCATCAATTGTTATAATATGTAAGTATATAGCATTTGTATTTTTTCTCACTCGAAATGGAGTTGGGTCGGTGACTCCTACTCGTCAATAAGAGATTACAAATTGGACCTTATCTCTATTATAATAAAGATGATGGAAAGGTGTATAATATATAATAAGTTCTTCATATTAAGTAATGAGTTTTTATCAATGTTACCAACTGTTTTTTAACCGACTTTATAATAAAGTATATCAGTAGATACTTGTATGTTAATAAACCAGTAGGTGACTGCTTACATTTCCATAATAATTATTATGTTTTTAATCACAATCACTGTACTATTCTTTACTATTGTTTTAACAACAATCTTTGGAAATGATAATGTAACCGAAGGTGATAAGCACATAAAGCCTAGTAAGGTTCTGGCTATCAAGTGCAGCTTGGTACCAGGGGGTTGTAGCTAGCCAGGCAGGTACTACAAAGTTGCCTCACGATGTTTCCCTTCATCGTAACGAACACGACTAGCCGTACCTTAGCGCGTTTTTTTTTTCATTTGATTCCCGGTCAAAGTCAAAGCTATTCAGTTTAGACTCAAAGTGGGCACCGAAAACTCAAACTCACGATCTTCGCCGCGGCATCCGAAGTCACTACCACTGAGCTATCGGCTTAGCTACACTTATTGGCCAGTTTCTTTCTCGTCTTTGTGTGATATCGGGTCGGTCTCGTCACGTAGTCGTACCGCGTAATGATTTTAACATCTATTTATAACCAAAGCATATAACCTCTGTCTATCATTAGAATAATGTACATTAAGTATTTACTTATTTTTTTTATTTACCCGCTTGCCGCCAAGCGGTTACATCCATCCCCTATTTTAACCCAGTGAGGGTTGAATTTCGAAAATTCTAACCTTATTCTTTGGCTACATCATAAAGACCCTAAGCATTTGTTTGCTTTCTTAGTGCAATGGTTTGGGCTGGCTGTTTGTTGATGAGTCAGTCAGTGAGTGAATCTAGACTTTCCTTGTCATGTGTATAGATTTATTTATTTATGCACTAGTTTTCGCCCTGCGGTTTCACCCGCGTTCCCCAGGGATCTTATGTTTTCCCGGGATAAAAAGAAGCCTATGTTCTTCTCCATACCATAGGCTACCTGCGTACTAAATTCCATCGCGATCGGTTCAGCGGTTTAGGCGTGAAAAGGTAACAAACAAACAAACTCACTTTCGCATTTATAATATTATAGTTATGAATTAGCAATTTTTGATGCTGCTCTTTTATAGGATAAATATATATTTTCTATAAATTTTAACTTGCCATGGGTAAAGGAAAAGTAACGAATTTACAGTTTTAATCTTCAATAACAATCATGTTATTAGATTAAACATAAAAATGTACGCCTAAAAACTATTGCCATCACACCTAGGCGTTCGCGCTAACCTCAAGACTGATTGAGACAGCAACACTGAACTCGCCCGGTAATATCCAGTTCAAAAACAACCTAAAACTGAAAAGAGATAGGTTTACAATTAAATATTAATATTAAATATTTATATCTATTTGGAAAAACTATAAAATGCTTTGCGACATCTTTTGTTACATAGGAATGCAAATCCATAGGTTTCCCACTGTCCATGCGGTGTGAACAGCCATTATGACGTTCAGATGTTATTAAACGTGTAGTGCATCTTCACTATGAGGATGTTTACATTGCTCATGGTACTGCCAGGCACGTTGCCGAGAAAAAACCCTGGTGACGTCACTACACTTTGTTATTACACGATAGTTTTCAATTGTTGGTTTAAACGTAGATATTTAGTTTTTACTGTGGTCATATATATTTTAGGTCAATTATTATGTTAATTTTATATAACAATTTTAATTTTGCTGCTGTGGATAATTTAATCCTAATCCTAATACTAACTATCCTAACTTCCTAACTATAATAATATTATAAATGCGTTAATACCTTTTCAAGCTTAAACCGCTGAACCGATCGCGATGACATTTGGTATGCAGATAGCCTATGGTACGGAGAAGAACATAGGCCACTTTTTATGCCGGGAAAACATAAGATCCCTGGGGAACGCGGGTGAAACCGCGGGGCGGAAGCTATAGATTTTTATTTATTTTTTACTTTGTATAGGCTTGTGTTTGTCCACAATCTCACTATGGTAGGTGATGATGTGGCCGAAGGTGATAAGCACACAAAGCCTAGAAGGATATGGCTCTCAAAACTTAAACTCTTAAACCTTTTAACTGAAAGTATACAGATTTCAAATTCATTGGTTTGTCGTCATCGTACCTAATATAGATGAATCTTATGCTAACGTAATAAGGATTATTTTTCAACATTCATCAAAAGGTACCTAATGTAATGATTAAATAATTTGATATTATTTTGACGAAGTATTTTTGACAATTATAACTAAATATTTCATAGTTTATCCGAAAGATAAGAACTCAAAGATATCATTGTCATGTCACTACACCTGTCAAAATTGTACTACAATCCATTATGACATGTAACACATAGATATTAAAGTCTAATTTAATTCTAATTACTTCATTTAATTACTCTACAATTACCGTAAATACAAAATAAATCTGTCATTTAAAAATCAAACTTAAGACGTACGAATTAAGGTGTATAAAGGCTTTAAAGTAGATATAGTACGTCATCTCACTTACATAAGCCTGTACTTGACTTCTAAGTTGGTCGATCAAGTACAGTCGCGTAGAAACAGTTGGTGGATTAAAACTTAGCTTTAACTAAGTTCCAAGTTAACGGAGCACTCCAAGCTTATATCAGTTAACTTAGTGTTTTACTTGATAACTGTAAAGCCGAATCAAAAGTTAAGGTTTGTATAGTGGTAAGTTTCACAAATTATAAAATTAATTATCAACTAAAAGATAGTGGGTTCGGTTGGGATTTAATTAAAAAATATGCGTTAATTGAGAGTTAGGTACATAGTTTGTAATAGAGGGATATTTGTGTCGCGTGAGATATTTTAAACCAAAAATTTAATATAGAAATTTTATAAATATACACAAATATAACCTTTTTCTTATACAAATATATACTCTATCTTTATTTTATTAGAACTTCGACAATCTATACTTTCAGGGCCAGAGTAAATGGGTTTCTCTTGGGCAAGCATGCTCCTTCTTCGGCTTCTCTATCGTCCTTTATTTGAGAAAAAACATATAGTTCAAGTTCAACAATCAAAATTATTTTATATTTATTTTGTTTTTACTCAAAATCATCCATACCTTTAAGGCGATGATAGCTCAGTGGTAGTGACGTCAAGAACTGTGACGAAGGTTGTAGTTTCGAATCCTAAAATGAGCTTGAGAATGAAGGAAAGTAGAGAAACTATAGCACGGTGGCAGGGTATTATCTTTTAGGCTGACTCTGTATATTTACCACCTTCGGCCACATAATAACTTACAATAACGAGATTGTGGTCAAACACAGGCCTATACAAAATAAAACCTAGACGTTTAAGAGCAAGATATTATTATTTTTATGTTTATACTACTTTGTCGGCAAACAAGCATACGGCCCACCTGATGGTTAGCGGTTACCGTAGCAACGCTTGCAACACCAGGGATATCACTCGCGCGTTGCTGAGCCCTCCCCCCACCCCGATGAGCTCTGGCGACCTTACTCACGCGCAGGAACACAACTATAAGTTATTTGGCTGCGGTATTCTGTATGAATGCCTCGCCGAAAGTCTGGAGGCTCAATGTACGCCCAGTTCTCTCCCTATTGACCCGCGTCATTTAGAGACAATCACAGCCGAAGTAGAACGGAGGACCGCTCTTCCGTTACCACCTCCTCCCGCTCCCCCGACTGACGACGTCGCCAATGACGTCAACACAAATGACGACCCACTTCCACCCGCGACCCATGACGAGGTGAAAGCGATCATCGGGAAGTTACACCCTCGTAAGGCCCCGGGCTCGGACAAGATCACCAACAGAGTGATCAAACTCTTCCCAGCCTCCCTTATCATGTTATTGACGGCCATCTTCAATGCCGCCCTCTCAAACAATATTTTCCCACACCAGTGGAAAGAAGCCCACGTGATTGGGATCCACAAGCCCGGCAAACCCAAGTCCGAGACCTCCAGTTATCGTCCCATAAGTCTGCTCAACGTACTGGGCAAGATTTATGAGAGAATCATTTATGTCCGCCTTAAAGCATTTGCCGATGCTAACAAGCTCCTCCCAGACGAGCAATTTGGGTTCCGACCCAAACACTCGTGTGTTCATCAAGTCCATAGAATTGTTGAACACATCTCCACAAGTTACCAGAGAGGTCACATGACAGGCGCCCTTTTCTTCGATGTCGCAAAGGCATTCGACAAGGTGTGGCACACAGGCTTGATCTACAAGCTTTACACCCTAGGTGTGCCACCGAGACTCGTGACCATCTTACGAGACTTTCTGTCGAATCGCCTCTTTCGATATCGGGTCGAAGGCGTCCTGTCCTCACCACACCCCATTAGTGCCGGTGTCCCGCAGGGCTCGGTACTATCTCCCTTGCTCTTCACGCTCTACACGAGCGACATCCCTAGAGTCAGGAATACGCAGTTCGCTCTCTTTGCAGACGACACTGCCGTATATTGCTCAGGCAAAAGCCCGCCCGCGATCTCTAAGAAACTCCAGACCGCAGCCAACGCCCTAGGCGCATGGTTCCGGAAATGGAGAATAGAGATCAACCCCTCCAAGAGTCAGGCGGTTCTCTTTTATAGAACCGACCGAAAAAGACGTCCCCCCATCCCCGATCCAGTCACACTATTCGGCGAGCCGATCCCTTGGGAGAGGCAAGCCAAATATCTCGGTGTGACCCTCGATGATCGCCTATCCTTCGCTGCACACATAAGGACGGTTCGCGCGCGCGCCGCCTTTGTGGCAGGACGACTCCACTTTATGATCAACGCCCGGTCTAAACTTGCCCTAAAAAGCAAGGTTAGACTCTATACCGCGTGTATCCGTCCAGTCATGACGTATGCGAGCACCGTGTTCGCTCACGCTGCTCCCACACATCTCCACACCCTTCAGGTGATTCAAAACCGTTTCATGCGCAAAGCCACGGGCGCCCCGTGGTACATGCGCAATGAAAACCTCCACCTTGACTTAGGTCTCCCTACAATCAAACAATTTATAAAACGCGCCTCGCGCCGATATTTTGATACCGCAGCGCACCACGCGAATCCCTTGATAGTCAACACTATCACATACACCCCGTCCCTTATTTCCCGCATCCGTAGGCCTAGGCTCGCCCTCAGCGAACCAGACGATGCCATTACCCTAGCGCAGATCGAGGCCGAAGAAGCCCGCAAACAAATACAAATGCGAAATCGTCAACCTAGATTTCGTCCTCGCCGGCGAGGACCGTCGCGACGTCCTTCCCAGTCTCGTCCCGATTAAGCGGCCCGAGCTGCATATTAGCAATCCGACCGATCCCCAAATAATATATTTGCATGCTAAGTCCTCCCTCATTCCCCAGGCAACGTCCTGAGCCGAGGTCGAGCCCCACAGGGGGCACCCTCAGGCTACCGTTGCCCAAAATTTATTTAGTTTTAGTTTTAATTTTAAGTAGCGGTTGAGAGCCCTCAGCGCTCACCGCAAAAGTCCGCGTAACGGTGGAAGAAGGTCCCCTGGACCCACCACCTTCCTGTTCCAGTCCAAAAAAAAAAAAAAAAAAATATTCTGTATGGTGGAGGTACTTCCCCAGTCGAGCTGCTCTTTGAGCGACATATCGCTATGCTCTACCTCTCTTAATTAATAGTCATAGTACTTATGACATAAGCACTTTTCACATTGACTGTACAAACTGAGCGTGAGCGTTTGAAGGTCAAATAAAACTATGCAGTACAATTAAAATTCAATTCAGACACAAAACGTCACAAAAGGCATTATAAAAAAGCAATACAATTCTATCTCTATATCTAACGATTTAAGGACCAAAATACGAGTTATACCAGTTAGATCTAACCAATGATATGATTCTAAAATGATATAAATAACATGTTATTAATATTATAAAATAATATAATTATGAAATGTTTTTTTTTCATAACCAGGTGTGCAGTCTTCTTATGGGAAGTGTTATATCAGAACTGTTGACAACCTTAAGGTTAGGGTTGTCGGTTTTAATTCCCATTAACTGTTACTTGAATATACATATTTTATGCGGAAATAATTGTGTATTCTTCATGAATATTAATAATAATAAACAGCTGGCTAAGATTTAATCAATAATTGCCTACAGTTATTACATATTTACAACTAGGTTCCTTCCGCGGTTTCGATTGTATTCTTGGGGTAAAATAATGCTAATTTACTTTAGTGTTCTATTTATATTCAGGTCTAAATGTAAAAAAAAGTTAGGATAAAAATCATCCATTCCCCTAAAACTAAGCAAAATTAATTTAGATGTAGGAAACAGTCTAGAGACACATGCGAAACGCCACGCCGGACACTTTATACAAGTGGTGTTAACTGGAGACAGGGTTGACCACATGGAAAACCAGTAGGTCCACGTTTTGCTTCCACCTAATCTCAGTGGACGAGCGGTTGATCAATCAACATCCTTTATATAAATTTTAATGTACAATTACTTACGAACATGAACTTGGTTCCATATATACTAATATTATAAAAGAGGTAAAGTTTGTAAGTTTATAAGTATGTCCGAAATTATATCTAGATTATATGTTTTTAGGGTTCCATGCCTCAAAAAGAAAAAAGGAACCATTATAGTTTTAACGTTTAAAATACAAAAAAAAATGGAATTTAAAAATCCTTCCTTAGGAGATGCCTACACTGAATAAAGATGTGCAAAATTTCAAGTCTCTAGGTACAGCGGTTTGTGCTGTGCGTTGATATATGAACCAGTCACTCAGATTACCATTTTATAAACCTCAGATTACCTATTTGAAACGTAGAACGTACTGTACGTACGTAGTTGACGTATGTAAACGCATACTATAGGATTTGGAGCAGCGCCTCTCGCGGTATACTCTATGGAACTAAATCCTCCCATACAAAATTTTAGTAAACACAAACGCGATATTAAGTGTTTACTTACGTCAATTCTTTACACTTAGGGTACTGAAACTACGATGCTATGGCCCTTTTGACAGCCTATATACGTACATGTGTCAAAAAGAGACAGTAGAGATACCCCGTCAAATCGGCCATCATATCGTGCTGCTGGTATATTAAGGCTTATGTTTAACTAACCATCAGATCTAGTAAAATGTAACGGCAAAAAATCACTTTATATTGTCAAAAATAGTAAATGATCACCATTGAATTCCCATTTTAGCGTGAAATTAGAAACAAAACATTTACAATTTGCGATCCTACTTAAAGCAACCAACTCTAAATTATGATTGGTTAATCCAATAAAAGAAAAAGAAATACATATCGTCAAAAATATAATTATTTCTTTATATTCGGTCTTTATATTTATCCAGATAAAACATCAGTAACAAAGATTAATTTAAACCGCATCGCAGCTTCAGTCAAGGTCGAGCAAAATTACTACAATCAATTCTGTGGTCGTAGTACCGTCCAATTATAATTCACTTTTGATGACTCGAAACGATCATTTCAAATTGATATCGTTATAATGACGTCATTTACGATGTTCAAATTGATTTTGCAATTGATAACCATATCAAAATATGTATCTGTAATTTAAAACAAAATTGATGTTCTATTTTTAATTTAATGGCATTTTTTTGAATCCGGCACTTTTTATTTAAGTATTAGATATCTGTCTGTGGGATCAAGGTTGGGATATTAAAAAAAATGGCCTAGTGCCAAACGGACTTGCGCATGGAGGGTTCGGTAGAATAATAATAAATCTAATCTAATATAATGCTGAGCGGCTACCATCCTCAAGTTGAAAATATATCGCCAAGCGCCAAAAGTGTGTTCCGGAAGCTGGACTTGAGAGCCAGTTCCTTCTAGGCTTTGTGTGCTTACCACCTTCGGCCACATCATCACTTACCATAGTGAGATTGTTGTCAAAGACAAGCCTATACAAAGACAAACATTACTATGCAATTTTACAACAAAATTATTTTTATCTATATTTCTTTGCATAATGCGTTCTACAATTAAGACAGTTGACAATATTGTATAACCGTTATTTATAATGGTAAAATAATATAACGATCTCTTTTACTATAGCTGTATTTGACCACAAACTCATCACGTTAAGTTGTGGTCGAAGGAATCAGCTTAAACAAACGCTAATTACAAAATACTAATTACAATATCGGATATTGCGTAATTTACATAATTAAACATAACCTTTTGATATTATTCAATGATTCGATCTGCTAAGGCCGGGGAAATCTTTTTCAATATTATTGGTAGAGTCAGCAAAAACAAGGTTACTTACAGCTTGAGAACTGTTGAACTCTTCGTGTACATACTTCAAAAGCTCATGAATGAAAATGATTTTTTTTTTATTCAAATAGGCTTTCACAAGCGCTTGAATAGTCTGACTCTAACGAACGGTTCGGAAGGTTGCTTTTCTTCTGTAAATATATACATATAGGTATAGATAATTACACCCAAACTCAGGACAAACAGACATACAGGCTGCCTGTACACAAATGTCTGTCCTGAATGGGATGCGAACCCACGACATGTGGCGTGATAGGTCTACGAAATATAAAATTTATTATTTTATTCTGCTGATAGTACTCCATAGATTATCTATAGATAGATGTATCGGAAGATCACGCGATCACGTGCAATCATCTGGTATTATATAATTCATCATAATTTATATCACCTCCAAATTGGTCGATAAGTGATCTGACCCCAAATACCCCAAGTTAGGCACTTGGGTGAAGTAGGAACTACATATTTAACTTAACAATTCAGTAAATACTGTCAATAATATTGATCTTTTATGTCATTGAAAAACTTCAGTAACGCAATATTTTATTGAAGATTGAACTTATACAACATTTCTTAGGGTTCCGTACCCAAAGGGTGAAACCCTATAACTAAGAACCCACTGTCCGTCCGTCTGTCTGTCCATCTGTCACCGGGCTGTATCTCATGAACCGTGATAGTTAGATGATTGAAATTTGATGACAGATGATGTATTTCTGTTGCCGCTATAACAACAAATACTAAAAAACAGAATAAAATAAATATTTAAGGGGGCTCAAAAATCGTGATTTTTTTGCCGTTTTTATAGATAATAGTACGGATCCCTTCGTGTGCTAGCCAGACTCGCACTTGGCCGGTTTTCTTATCTTTTGTAAAGTTATAATGTATTGATTTTTTTCCGTCATAACACACAATTATTGTCAGTGAGACTAGATAAATAATTTTATGTAATAAATCTGAGTTGATTTTGAAAAAAGTTTTTTGCCGGCTCTTCTCAGTAAAAGCCGAACCGTGCGTTAGAGTCAGACTATTCATAAGTGCTTGTGAAGGCCTATTTGAATGAAAAATATTTTAATTTCATTTTATTATGTTAACAAGTTTAAAATGTGATCTAATTAATTGTTATAATATTTTGTGAATAATGGTGTTGGTTATACAGCGACTCTCTTAATATTATTACTTTTTAGGGTTCCATACCCAAAGGGTAAAACGGGACCCTATTACTTACTAAGACTCCGCTGTCCGTCCGTCTGTCCGTCTGTTCGTCTGTCACCAGGCTGTATCTCATAAACCGTGATAGTTAGACAGTTGAAATTTTCACAGATGATGTATTTCTGTTACCGCTATAACAACAAATACTTAAAAACAGAATAAAATAAATATTTAAGGGGGCTCCCATACAACATTCGTGATATTTTTGCTCGATATTGATAACGGCAACAGGTCGCTTGAAATATTCACAGAATATTTAGTTATATATACACTTAAAAAAAAAAAAAAACAAATATTGGTACGGAGCCCTTCGTGCGCGAGTCCGACTTGCACTTGGCCGGGTTTTTTACTAATCTTATCTTAATAATCGCTACTCTTATAACTGCAAAAGTGTATTGGTTTTATTCTTCTCTCATGCAGGAACGGTGCAAAGGATTGAGGTGATTTTTAGGCTACTTTTTATCCTGGGAACGCAGGTGAAACCGCGGGGCGGAATCTACTACTAGTGCTATAAATGTGACATTTTGTTTGTGTGCGTGTGTGTTTGTTTGCACAGCATTCATCGTCAGGATCACCTTGTAGTTACCACTTAGGTTATTGTCAGAATCGAACCCGCTACCTTCAAGATGTTAAAAAGGTAAAATATTAAACTTACAGGACTAAATCGGTCAACGACCACAACGTGAAAAATCAATGGCGTAGCCGTCGTTCTAGGTTAATTACTGCGTTGTCGTGGCAACCGCGCTGTAAACAAAACTGCTGGTACATCCGGCTTTTAAAAGCTTTATAAAAAATTTAATGTCATCAATTTATTAGTATCGCTGTATACATAACAATAAGTAATAAGTTTATGTGTAAAAAAAGCTACTGGACAAACATTTATGTGCATTTTGTGCATAAATGTATGTAGTGTAGATTGTTGGTACGTATGTCTGTTGTGAGTTTGAGTATAATATATCCACAGTATATTATCCTAATCCTAACTAATATTATTAATGCGAATGTGAGTTTGTTTGTTTGTAACCTTTTAACGCCTATACCGCTGAAGCGAGCGCGATGAATTTTGGTACGCAGATAGCCTATGGTATGGGCTACTTTTTTTTCTTGGGAACAAGGGTGATACCGCGGGGGACAGCTAGTAATATTGTGGGGAAAGTAACTCTTTCTGTTACCTTTACACGCCTAAGCCGCTGAACCGATTGCGATGAAATTTGATACGCAGATAGCCTATGAACGGGACTTTTTTTTTTCTCGGGAACGCGGGTGATTCCGCGGGGGACAGCTAGTACATTACAAAAAACATAACAATCTTTTCATACTATCAATATCAAAATATATGTAAAATATAAGAGTTGATATCATAGTAAAAGTTATTCAACATGATTTACTTAACATAGGTTTAAAAAATATGCCTCTCAAAATGTTCACCCAGTATAAATATCGCTTATTGATCAGATAGCATACAGTTACATTATTAATGAATGGAACGTGTCTGACTGCTTATTGTATGGATTGACCACATCTAATAACACCCCAGTAATCTGTCTCAAGCGAAGATAACGAGTCATTAGCCAGAGAACTGTCGTACCTAAAGAATAAGGTATAATTTTGGTTATCAATCAAAATGAATCCAGTGAATCATAGCGACAATCCTATATGGGTAAAGAGTCATTACCATTTATTAATAACTAACTAAAACATTTTTTAACCATGAAAACATGGATCTAGAGAAAAAGGCGGACGCCACCTCATAAAACAATTACTGAAGCACCCACATTTTTTTTGGCTGGAACAGAAGGTGGTGGGTCCAGGGGACCATCTTCTACCCTTACACGGACTAAAGTAAGCCAGCTCGCTTAAATGCATACACGTCCGGCACGCACACATTCACACCACACTAAGCCGGCCGCCCGCCATTACGCTCCGAACCACACACACACACACAGTTACTTTCGCCACCATTTTGGTGCTTCAATAGTTTCTTAGCGGCCATCTGTCCGCCTTTTTTTCTAGGTCCATGCATGAAAACAAAAATATTTATTTCACATAAGTTATTTACCAAATAAACAAGTAAATATTTCACATTCCTCACACACGGCCATCTAATTCCAAACTTAGTAGAGCTTGTATTTACTATGTAAACCAGATAACTGATACTACATATTATACTGCTCTCTTTTCTTCAAAATATACGAGTATACCTATATAGATAATTACACCCAGACTCAAGACAAACAGACATATTCATGCACCAAACATCTGTCTCGGGTGGAAATTGAAGCAAAATACCATTTATATTGTCATTCAAAAATCTACACTGTCAATTATTATTACATGATTATAATTAAGAATATCAAACCAAAGCTTTTAAAACATCAGAGTTCTACCAGGTATCTTTCTATCCAACAAGAAACAAATCTTTTGCTTCCATCAGAACCATAATATGACAAAAGTTTTGATTTGATAAGAAGAAATGATAAATCTTGTATCATTAGGCCGGTAAAACAAGTTTACAAGGAGCAGGAGAGTTTCGTCGGCACCCATTACGATTCCTGTAACACTATAACAACAATAAATCAAAAAGAAAACTACCCTCGTTTGAACATTTGCAGAATAAGTAGAATAATGGTGTGTGCTCACTGAGAGTTCGTTACACGCTTCATTTTTTGAATCATTGTTTTTTTTTAAATGGTAGTGGGTGTTATGTGTGTATCCAGCCAAAGCGATTCAGCCGGGCATGTTCCACCTCTTTTCTCCAATTTTCGCATAACTTCTAAGTGAGCTCAACTCATTTCAAGTATTTTTTAATCGTTCTAATATTTCAATATTTCTTTCTGTGTGTTCCTTCTGTGGGAATCTGTTGTTATTCTGTTCGATGATATTCACATTACAAAACACCTGCACATTAAAATTTAGTTTTTTTTTTATATTATGTAGGTTTGAGTAGATTTTCCCTCATTTACAAAACAACTGAGGTCCAATTCTATTATTCTTTCAAATTCAATACCAATTTGACAGTTATCCGCCATGTTTTGTTAACAAATGTCAAATGCGTCATGGATGTCGAAAGCGCGGGAATTGGGCCCCTATTTATCTTATTTTTCCATATTGATGTTATGTTATACTTAGTGTAGAGATTTTCTTTTTTTAGACCACGCGCTTAAACTAAAATGGCGCCTTGCCGGGCACGTAGCCAGAATATGTGAAAGAAAGTGAATTAACACTGTTATACTGTAGTTAGGAAACATAAAATGTCGGGAAGATGGAATCAACTTGTGGAGACATTTTTTTTAAATAAATATGTCTGTAATTTATGCTCTCATTGTACAAAAGCCTTAGCCCACCCGCGGTCATCACACTCGCATTACGGAGCGCAGTTTTGTCATTTTTTTATCGCACCCGGTAACGTTCCGGACAAGGCTCTGATCCGGATATATCCACGAGGGGGCGCCACTTGGCCCGAGCTATCTGTCTTTATTGTATACACAGGGTGCTTTTTGTGCGGAAGAATAAGGTACTTTTTTAATGCTACGTATGTTTTGCTTTTATTGAATGGAACCTGAATATTGTATAATACCTGTGATTTGTTCCTAACTTTTTATATTACGCTATCTCTGTTTTTGCATTATAAACAAGCTCGCCATGGTAAGATATAATGTTACCGAGGGTAGTAAGTGACTCCCAAGCAGCTGCAGGAACACAATAGTAGGTGCTTTGCTTATTGCATTCAAGGCATGAAATATACCAAATACTAGCATCCACCACGCGGTTTTAACCATGTTCCTGAAAGATCTAATGTTTTCCAGCATAAATAGTATCCTACATCTTATTCCATAGTATAATCTATCTTTGTGTTAAATTTCAACCTAATACGTTGAGCATTAAGGGCGTGATTGAGTATCAAACGTCCACATATGTATGTATATGTAGGATCGTCGGCGTTTTGAAGAGAGATATCTTGATTGGGGGTACCTATTATTAGGAAATGAGAAGTAATTTAATCAAATCAATCACAATATACGCATATACGCTTTTTTGTATCAAAGTCTGATGAATTAAAATCTGATGAATTATTAAGTGATAGAACAAAAGTAGTTGTTTATGTTGTTAGTAATACAGTCCTTCAAGGTTGTTTATGTTTTACCAATAATCCTGTATACGAATTTCCAACATCATCAGTTCACCTCGCTCCTCCAAACTTTGCAAAACATGCTGGGCATTAGCTAGTTCATAATAAAATTAGGCATTAAAATTAGTAGTAGGTATATGTATATTTTTGTCGTGCCTATATAAATAAGTACAATTTAATAAAGTACACATCCTAACATAAATTTATATAACAAACTTGAAAGAAATGCACAAAGCCTTATTATCCTTTATAAAATACGCAGCGAGCGTCCATAAAGAACCTAATATTTACCATAGAGTAGAGTTCATCCCAACATGGCCGGACCTTTGTGTCGATCATTCGAACCGTGTAATGCACAATATGAAAACTGGGATGTTCTGTGGAATAAATAAGGGACAAGTGTTTGTATCGTTCATAACTCATGCAAAAAAGGTCCCGTTGAATAGCGGTTTGTAGGGTTGAGGTAGAAGGGCGATTTGTCGCTGCGTTTTTTCGTCGCTGATTTAAATCTTTTTAACAAAACTTGCTTAACTATGCATATTCAGTAATATTAGTCTAGCACTAGTATAGATTTATTGGCCACTTATCAATAGGTAATAATAAAAATAAAAAATGGAAATATGAGAATATTATGTCAAGCTAAAGTCGCCACATTCTATTAGACCCATTTTGACAGCCCATATGCATCCATGCGACAAATATAGCGAGACTACAAGAGATATCCTCTTGTCAATTGAATTTCTAATTAGATTGTGACGACTTTAATTTTTTTTTTATTCCTTTCTTATCTCGATTTATTAAGTAAGTACTCAATAAAAAAAAAATATAAAATAGAATTTATAAGCAATAATTATATTGTATTTACGTAGCCTCTCAAATAATCGCACAATATAAATGAGTGCAGTTTGTACACAGCCTAACAAGTATAATATGCGACCTAAGAACGCTGTAACATACTTTAATATGAGTTTTTTATATGTAAATATATTTTGAATTCCTTCAGACACGTTCCATATAAAGGGAAAACTTTTGGAGTGGAAAGCATAATTTTGTTATTTATTAAACGAGCGTCTTTAGGCAGTTATTTACTGAGAAGCGCTTATAAGAAAAGAGTTTTTATTTTACCAAAGAGTACATTCTATCTATTTATTTATTAGGCGCGATTACTTTTTTTTCTTTTTCAAGTTTTCATCTTTGTAGTGGCTGATTATCACTTTCAAGAAACCACCCTAAAAAACCTCTTATCACCCTTCTTGAGAAACTCCATGTTGTACTCTTTTGGGAAAACCAAAGCGTACCTAATGCTCATTTCATAACCGGCTCTACTCGGCAATCCCCCTGGTATCACAAAAGTCTATAGGTGGTGGTGACTACTTAGGTGGATCATCTGCCTGCTTGGCAACTTATTGACATATAAAGAAACGAGTAAGACTTTGTATTTATGACTGTGAGATAAAGAATTTAAATAAATTACCAACTTATAACATATCTAACTGTACATTGATTTTAAATTGCCTATAATAATAAAATATAAAAAATACCCTAAATAATGTCAATTCCACTCAATAAGTCCTTTTATTTGAATATTAATCTTAAAATCTGCCAATAGTCCATAATAAAAGCTAAAAAAACCTTTCTCATTTCCCGACCCTGAGCACAGGATATTCTATCCGGCAATTTAATAAAGAATACCTTTTAACATACAAACGACACGAAACTTTTGCTCCCAATCATGAGTAATGTAATATACTTACTTATTTATTCTCTGTAATAAAAGCTAAATATTGAAACTTTGAAAGAAAACGTATTTGGTATTTGTCAATTTCAAAAAGGTTGCCAGGGCCGGCCATAGTTTCGGGGGCCCGGCCCGTCCGGGTTATACACGGCACGAGCTCAAATACCTTGGAAGGAAATGCCCCAAAATTACGTAGGTATAGCAAAGAATTTGTTTGGAATGTCTAAATGTCTGATATTCTAAGTGACGATTTTTGGATCAACGAAAAAAATCATCTGAGAGCCCTATATATTATTGATTTCTGAGGATAATCATACAAATTTAAATAAAGTTTGAGTGTAATTTTGTTACCCAATAACACCAAAAGAAGGTAGTATATCGAAGTATTATTGGAAATGCTTAAAATATCATTTTCATTTAACTGTTCCCAATAAATTGACGTATTTGAATTAAATAAATATCTCAAACTCAATGGAAGCCATTAGTACTCAGAACACCGACTGTTTATTTTGTAATGAATTCCATTAAATCATAACTTCATTAACATTAGAAATATTATATTTTAGACTAGATATCAGTTAGTGGTTCATGTCATTCAAATGGTTTTCCGAAATGCCAAAAATAGGTAGGTACTTATTTATATTATTATTATTATCATTTGATTATAAAATAGCTTGAGAATAAATAATTATGTACTACATCATTTTCTGTTTAACTACCTTTTTAAATCTATAAACAAATAGTTTAAGATTTTTTTTGGATTTATGCCCCTTGAAACTTAAAGGCTCAGTGAAGGAAGACTCTTTTTATTAAACGAGTTTAGGGGACTTATTTCTAGTGATCAAATTATGAGCGATTCTTGAATAATCTATACTAATATTATAAAGCTGAAGAGTTTGTTTGTATGAACGCGCTAATCTCAGGAACTACTGGTTCGATTTGTAAATTTCTTTCAGTGTTGGATAGCCCATTTATCGAGAAAGGCTATAGGCTTTTTATCCCGGGAAAACACAAGATCCCTCAGAAACGCGGGTGTAACCGCTCGGAAAAGCTAGTTTAAAAATAAAAGTATGTATGTATCGGAATGGTCATTAGTACGGGACGTCAACTGACAGCGAAACGCAAGTGTGACGCACTTCGACAGAGTCTAGTCTGACGTTCGCACGAGTCGACGATTGAAGTTACAGCGTGGTCAAGCACACATTTCCCCTTGAGACTCCGAGCGGATAACAAGTGTCTAGAAACTGTCCCACGTTTCGTTGAGTGTACAAAGTTGATTTTAAATTAAGTTCAAAATATAACCTTAAATCAACCTTCTAGTTTATTTTTATTTTACTGCTACCTACATTTATACCCACTGTGATGTACGACGAAGATTCGAATTACAATCGGCCTGATTTTCCGTCATCAGAAGTGGGATTCGAGCAGGTAAACCAGACACCACGTGGCGAAGAAAATGGCGCTAACGACCAGAACTGGCGCCTACTTTTCGAAATGCAAAATACGAACATGAAGGCGTTAATTGAAGCCCTGTCTAAGCCACAGCGCTCTGACTATCAAGTAAATCTTCCAGAATTTGACCCCGATAAGACTGACACGGATGCACGGTCGTGGTGCTTTACGGCAGACATGTGCTTTGCCGACAGCCCTTTAGAAGGAGGACAGTTGATAGTGGCTCTCAGCAAGGCTCTCAAAGGGATGGCGTCGTCGTGGTTAGCTCAAATATCGTACCCAGGTATAACTTGGCTTCAGTTCAAAGACTTGTTCACGGCTCGATTTGTGTGTACGGAAACTGCAGCCGGTACTTTAATCAATCTAAATACTGACAAGCCTAAAGAAGGAGAAACCTTGGCAGCATACGGTAGTCGTGTCATGACGTCACTACATAGTAGATGGCGAAATGCAACCGTTGAACAAATCGTCGTGTCAACTACGCTTGCACATGTGGCACAGTTCGACAAAAGACTACAACGATTGGCTTTCACGACTGAGATCAACACTCGTCAACGGCTGCAACAGGAGCTACAAGCGTTTACATATCTGAAACGCAAGGCTTATGTGAGTACTGATCAAAAGGCACCTGAAAGCAAGCGAATGAAGACTACGCTGCAATGTTATCATTGCGGCAGAATCGGGCACAAAAAATCCGATTGTTTACACCGAGGGAGAGACCTAAAAGGAAAACCGGCGAAACAACCAAGCGCTATTCCAGCGGCGCGACCCAGCCCTCAGCAGCAAACTACATCGAGCTCTGTCATCTGCTTCAAGTGCGGACAGATGGGGCACATTTCCACGCGCTGCACGAGTGGAGGCGGGGCGGTGGTGGATGCCCGAAAGGAGCGACGTGTGGATGTTTGCATCGTTGACCCCCCAGCGGGAACATCAAAACATAAAGGTCAGTGTTTTACTTACCATTTTGATTCTGGCGCTGAGTGTTCATTGGTTAAAGAAAGTGTCTCATCGCTATTTCACGGTAAACGTAATCACAATGTTGTTACTTTAAAAGGCATAGGTCAATCAAATGTGTATAGCACCATACAGATTTCATGTGTCGTAGAAATGGATAATAACACAATCGAGGTTTTATTGCACGTTTTGCCTGATGTCTATTTACGCAGTCAAATTTTATTAGGACGCGAAATTTTACAACTAGGATTCTGTGTTAACATGACCGCAACGCAATTTACTATTTCTAAAATGAATACCGTAAACACGCTTGACACAATTGACTTCACAACTACCCTCAATAATGATTTTAATTCTGTTGATACAGACATTTCCTTAGAACACAAACCCGGACTTTTTAAAGTGTTGGATCAATATTCAAATTATTTTATAACCGGTATGCCTAGAACTTGCGTTACGACAGGTGAACTAGAAATACGGTTAATTGACCCTAATTTAACGGTGCAAAGGCGACCTTATCGATTTAGTCCCGAGGAGAGGAGAATAGTGCGTGAAAGAGTAGATGAGTTATTACGTGCTAACATAATTCGTCCTAGTAGTTCGCCATTTGCTAGCCCAGCTCTCTTAGTCAAGAAGCGCGATGGTTCCGATAGGATGTGTATAGACTATAGGGAGTTAAATAATAATACTGTGCCGGATCGATATCCTCTGCCTCTCATTTCTGATTTGATATCGCGATTACATGGCGCACGTTATCATTCAAAATTAGACTGTGCATCAGGTTTTCATTTGATTCCCATAAAGTCTGAAGAGTCCATTCAGCGTACGGCTTTTATAACACCTGACGGCCAGTACAAATACTTGGCTATGCCGTTTGGTCTTAAAAACGCAATATCGGTTTTCCAGAGAGCTATAGTAAAGGCATTAGGTGACTTAGCAAATACTTACGTCATTATTTGCGTCGATGATATCCTTATTGCATCACAAACAATAGAGGAAGGTATTGAACGACTTAATACAGTATTCGAGAGATTAAGCAAAGCAGGATTCTCTTTAAACTTAAAAAAATGCCGGGGGATCGGAGCATGACTGACGATCTTGAGGAAGTCTAAAGTGAGAGCATAAATAATAACTAAAAAAAAAAAAAAAAAAAAATATTAAAAGTTTTTGCAGTGATTGATGGGACAGTACCAGAGGTTGATTGTAGCTGTAGCTCGGTAGAAATCGGTATCTACTGTAAACAGTAGTCCGTGAGTACGCAGTAGGCAATCGAATCTGGCGAATGTCGGGGTTTCGTTAGAAACCATAAAGTCCAGGAGTGACTTGGCGATCCGGTGAGGATGCGCAAATGAATGGTTGTGTAACTGGAGGTTACTGGATAGCCATGAATCACATGTAGAGCTTAGTTGTTGGATTTAGTTAGAAATTGAGATCAAGAATCGATTTGTCAGTGATGCATTGAACCCTCGGTTAATATTTCAATTGCGAATGTATGTAGATGTAAATGTGTTGATTGAATTAATTAAATTGGACTTAAGAATCTGACCTTATCATTTGTTTGCTTTGGACATTTACCTGGCTTAGGTCAGGACTGACCGAGCTATGTGATACTTTGCGAATTAATTTCGTTACAGATTAACACACAGAGACGTGCGTCCTGTAGGATGGCCGTATCGGAATGGTCATTAGTACGGGACGTCAACTGACAGCGAAACGCAAGTGTGACGCACTTCGACAGAGTCTAGTCTGACGTTCGCACGAGTCGACGATTGAAGTTACAGCGTGGTCAAGCACACATTTCCCCTTGAGACTCCGAGCGGATAACAAGTGTCTAGAAACTGTCCCACGTTTCGTTGAGTGTACAAAGTTGATTTTAAATTAAGTTCAAAATATAACCTTAAATCAACCTTCTAGTTTATTTTTATTTTACTGCTACCTACATTTATACCCACTGTGATGTACGACGAAGATTCGAATTACAATCGGCCTGATTTTCCGTCATATGGTTTTTAAGATATGATCAAGATTTTCATATACATATAATATACCGGGATTGTGACTTTATATTGTATTTAAAGATAGCTGAGGACGGACAAAGAAGGTATTTTTTTTATTCATAAAATTAGGGAATGCGAGAAAAGGTTAGTTTCCCATAATGAGTTTTTTTTTTACTTCTGCTAGCTCCCAATCGCATCATGATCAGTGGTAGCCGATGGTATGTAACCTTACAAGGGAACTAATTATCAAGTACAGCTAGCCAAGAATGTTAATGCTTGGCGAAATTTTTTTCATACAAAATTCCCCTTAATCTTAACTATCTTACTTCGATTCTATTACAAATATTTATTATATAAATCAATTTGTATTACGCGTCAGTCTCTCATCAATTTACATTGTTTTCGTTTACGTTTAACGTCGAAATCATTTTGCTTATATTCCTAAATTCTATTTTGTCTCGCGGTCTCATAGACATATTCTGATTATCTATTATATTTTTTTACTTAAGTACCTACACCGAGTTAAGCGGGTTAGGTGAAAACCTGCTCAAAGTTTTCGGTAAGCTAGCATTTTGATATATATATATTTTTTATACCACTAAGGTGGCAAACAAGCGTACGGCCCAGTACGAGACCAGTTTGGCTCCAATGTGTGAGGATGAGCTCCCCGAGAAGTGCGATCGTAAAATGTAGCCGTAACAATTCCTCAGAACACTGTCCATTGTACAAGCGGTAGAACACACATAAGGAGGCAAAGTCTCTCCTAAGGGCTCTAAGCCACTTGTGAGTTCGGGATCGTCGACAATTCTAATGGCACGTCTCTGAACCGAGTCAAAAGGCCCAAGCTGGTATCCAGGTGCTCCCGCCCATAGATGGCACCAGTACTCCATATGAGGTCGGACTTGCGACTCATAAAGTTGCAGTCTTTGCCCCGATGTGAAGTACCGCTTAGCTCTGCTAAAGCTGGCATTCAAGAAGCTCGGTGTGCTCAACACCGAGCTTCTTGAATGCCAGCTTTACCTTGTCTTCCAAGTGACTACGGAACTGAACGCCACTAGAAATGTCCACGCCAAGGATCCCGATGCTCATCGAGATGTTTAGGGACGTGTTCTGGAATTGTGGAGCCACAGCAAATGGGGTTTTCTTAGCGGTGAACACGCAGGCTTGTGTCTTAGTGGGGTTGAAAAGGACTAGGTTTAGTCGACCCCAATCGGAGACACTAGAAAGTGTACTCTCGATTTCAGAGACAAGTCGTTCGCGACTTTCCTCCACCATGGTACGAGGGATATTTGCACGGCCCGTGTAATGAGCGTCCCCAGTACTGTCGTCCGCATAGCAATAAATGCCGTCAATAGACAGCATATCATTGATATGCAACAGAAACAGTGTCGGGGACAGCACAGAGCCTTGCGGGACGCCAGCGTTGATGTCCATGCTATCGGAGCAACTACCGTCAACGACGGCTCTTATGCATCTGCTGGACAGAAAGCTGGCGATCCATTTGCATAATCCCTATTTCTTTTATCTTCTTTGGCCATGTTTAAAAAAGGATGAAGAGGGAGTTGAGAGTAGTCGCTAAACTGGCAGCGGAAGGGATATAGTGCAGCGTCATTCGGCCAAAGTGCTGCACAGGTAGAGTGGTTTGTTGGTGCGGCAGTCGGAAGGGCCCCCGATCCCCCCCCGGCACAGTTGGCCGGGTCCACATCGGTCTTTTCCTCCGGCACGGCCAACTGCACCAGGGATTATTCGCAAGGCGGTGGGACAGCCTCCCTGGGTGGAGATTAAGAGATCCCAGGGTTCGGGACCCCTATAACCTGCAGACGGCCAGCGGACAGCCGTTTCATCGGGTCTTCCTGACCGCCGCAACAACAAACCACGCCTGCACAACCCTACGGCGTTACTACACCGCTGGTCCCCCCTCTGCTAGCACAGCGCCTCCTCATGAAGTTCTGGCTACCTTACTCACCGCAGGAACACAACACTACATTGAAGTAGTATTATTTGGCTGCGATCTTCTGAAAGGTGGAGGTACTTCCCCAGTCGGGCTACTCCAAATTTCGGACGGGAAATCCCGTATTGCCCTACCTCTCACAATATGTGATATGTTTAAGAACTATATTATGGAACTACTACTACTAGACTAATGTATAGTAAAAATCACCGATGGTCACCGTACGCTTGTCCGCCTTCGCTGTTGATGGCAAAGGCATTCGTATGTTTTTGCTAACACGTCCAGACTCCCTCGTATATACGTTTTCTTCCACATAGGGCAAGAGACGCTCGCAATATTTCTCAATGTGCGTAATTTATCAATTTAGATGTTCCCAAAAGCTTTAACATCACTCTTCTTTGAATGCGTTCTAGCTATAAGATTCTACCTTTGACTCACGATTCAATCGAAACGATATCGAAATGTTATATTCTCGAAGGTATCGAATAACTCATCGTCTGGGGAGACATGCGACAAGACTTTATACAATACCGCCTCAAGACGAGACAAAATAAACAAGCTTATGAAAAGGCTTTATATTCTGGTTTATAATATAATATTTTATCTAAATTAATGACGTCTTCTCGTATAGGCATAATGTGCGCACGTGTCTCCATTAACTGAGGTATATAGCTTTGAATTAAATGTGGTTTATCATCGTCATACTCAGGGCTGTCCACTGAAAACATACGGCTTTTAGGGTCTGGCCACCAACCACGTGGTGGGTCGTCCAGTTTGAGGCTTTCAGGCAGAGAATTGATACTTTGTAGAATTTGCGATAAAGAGAATTTAGCATTAATAGAATTAGCCAATTTTATATGCAATTAAGAGTATTGGGAATTCAGCTACTGACTACGAACTGTATCCGTAACTTGTTATTCCACGAAAATTCTCATTATGACAAGATCTAAATGTTAAGTATAAAAATAGTTTTTTAGTTTATGGTTTCAGTAATAATAGATACTGATAGTAGAAGTAAGAAAATAGAAATGAGTGACTGTTTATACAAAAACCAATAAAAAAAAAATACTTGTGTCAATATACTTATAAATGACGAGGCTGTATGGGCTAGAACCCTTTGCCTTCCCAAAATGAGGGAAAACAGAAGGGAAAAAATAGATTTACGCGCGAAAAACTGTGGCGGTTATGTTACTAAATAACTTATTTAAAAACATAGTAAATCATGCTAATAATAAATAAGGTAATTCTTACATTATGTTATTTAGCAGTAAATTCTCACGCAAACTACATTTATGATTGAAGTAAAATCTCAGTCGAAATTCATTGTAACATGTAATATGTAACGAAAATGTTACGTTATGTTGCATTTATCACTTCTGTGACATATCACTTCTGTGGCGTGTACTGACTTGAGTTGCACGCGCTATGATTTTTAGGGTTCCGTACCCAAAGGGTAAAACTAATTACTATGACTCCGCTGTCTGTCCGTCTGTCACCAGGCTGTATCTCATGAACCGTGATAGTTAGACAGTTGAAGTTTTCACAGATGATGTATTTCTGTTGCCGCTATAACAACAAATACTAAAAAACAAAATAAAATAAATATTTAAGAGGGCTCCCATACAACAAATGTGATTTTTTGCCGTATTTATAGATAATGGTACGGAACCCTTCGTGTGCGAGTCCGGCTCACACTTAGCCGGTTTTTAAATAGTCAATACGAAATTTTTAAACATTCAATTTTATATCATCAAGCCATTTTTTAATTTTCTTCAACGAAAATCGAACATTCCCTCGAGGACTTAAATAATTAAGTCTGAGCACAGTGCCATATTTCAAAGTAATGTCGAAGTTAATAATTAAGCCCACCGCACCGGGAAGTGGACGCCCGGCCCTGTTATATATCATCACATATATTCCGATACTAGATTTTGAGTTTAATTAAGTATTGAGTACATTAATGAAATAGTTATTGAAACTTTGAAGTAGGTTTAGGTTTAAAGAAATTTATCCTCAAAAAAGACTAAAGTCAAGACTTACATGAGAACAAAAATTAACTTATTAAAGTATTAAAAGTAGTACAGATTTTTCGCTCGTCTAAATTGGCTGTGTTCATTTAACACATTCCACCATTCATTGTGAATATTTTTCAAATTTTACTTAAACTTCATATTATAAATGCGAAAGTAACTCTGTTATCCTGTTTTGCCTGTCTTCATTCTTACAAGAGCAGAATTATACTGTATTAGATCAGAAGAACCCCTTCGATTGTTTATTAGCCCTGACGTGGTAAGTAAAAAGCTTAGAAAAAAAGTAGCGGTGATACCTAATGATTATTTTTGGTGAAGACTTTGAAGTCATTGGAATCAAAGAAAACATACATTTATAATACATAGTTATAAAGTTACAGTAGTTCTAAATCTAATCTCTCTCCTAGAACAAGTCGGAAATCCTTTTTATATTAAAATAGTTAACTCTCATTGTAACGGGTTCGTTCGACACACTTTAGTAGACCTTTGGAAGTGCATTAATTTTTTTTCAAATATCCCAATAATGTAAAAGTAGCTAATACAAGTTTAGGGATCCATAAATAATGTTGTCAAAACGTGGACACTTGTAGGGTGACTACGGGAGGGGAATCTTAAAGTTAAGTTGTAGGTAAGTTACAAGCGGCTGCGGTTTTAAAACTGCTATGAATGACCTAAAATCTATATATATATATAAAAATGAATCTCTATTTCCCTTCGTCGCGCTATAACTTGAGAACGACTTTACCGATTTCATTCATATTTGATAACTTTTTAAAAGGTTCTTGTGGAAAGAAAAATTAAGAAAATTGGAAAATTTTAGAAAACATAATAATAAGGGATCGCGGGTGAAACTAGTATTCATTTATTTTGTAAGGTAAGCGTAATGAATATAGCAAAGGGATAAGAGTAAGACCAAACACGGTATACTTGCAAGTTGTGGACTCAAAGTTCAACAACAAAGACAACCAGTAATCGATAGGTATAGTTTATTTGTAAGTTATTATTATCTTAAAAAATAACCTGTACCTAAGGACCAATCAAGACTGGTTTTTGTACCGAGTCCGAGACATAAAATAGGATTTGAAAAATCTGAATAAATTAACAGATCTGCAACTCAAAAAAGAGTTTATTTTTAACGACTCTATCCTCCCAAATTATGCTAAAACCGAGAGTTGATTATTAGCCGAGTATGGCTGCTGAGACCTGGTTGCTAGACCAAGACCGAAAACTCGGTCGGACTTTAACTGTATCTTTGAAAAGTATAATCCAATAACATATGTTTACAAATCCGCATTTGGCTAACTTGATATTACATATTTCACATAACGAGATCACTATACAGGATAACAGGTTGATTGAAAGACATACTTACAGGGGTGACAATACTCATCAGTATGACAAACTTTTACTATGGGACTTCTGTAATCGCAATAAAATATCTTTTTGATGACATTTTGTTTGAGCAAGGTTAAACTTTAGCATGAAAAATTAAAATTCATTTGCAATATTTCAGAGTTGGTTATATTGACAAGTATATATATGTCTCGCATTCAACCTGTCAACAATGTAAAAACGGTTTATTATTCACAACTTGAACCAAACTCTCTAGGGTTGACACCCATTCGTCATTGTGTCACAACCCCTAAATAAATGAGGATTGCTATCAGACAGGACCTCGGATACCGATCATGCTATTTGCCAAATTGGACTAACAGTTTGTTCTGAGCGACACCCCGTCAAGATATTCGACCTATTTGTTGACGATTACGAACGGTTCCATTTGAGTTTAGACTTAGTACTTTGGTAAATAGCTGTGAATTGCGTTTACCTGAAAATGTATATTTTATACGATTTACAAGGTGGATATTTCGAGATGGTTGAAAAATATAAATGAAAATTAAATATATTGTTTATTCAGTTAGTTATTTTTGCTGAGCAGAGACTGCATAATAAACTTAGCATTAACATAAAATAATTTGTCTAGTCACTGACAGTATTTGTATGTCAAGCAGACCAACCATTGGTTATCCTGACAACTTTTATTATGGGATACTACTACTAAATGATGTATTGCCTCCTTCTCCCCTGGTTTTCCAGATTATAACCTACCTCTACCAATTTTCATCACAATCGGTCCGCGATCACAAAATAAGCCAAACAATCAATTTCGCATTTATAACACCAAAAAGGATTTCACCTTATGACGACGTGACCGAGAGTGATCGCAAAGACATAGCCTTATAGACTACGTACCTATACGACGTCTCCCTCACACCCCAACACACTCCCTGACCTCGCAAGAGACTTCAAAATCAAGTATCGTAGGGTAATGTATATATATACACCATATCGGTCCATCAACTGTATTAGGTATCGATGCAAAACTAATATCCCCCGGCTGTCAAGGGGCCGACAAAGAATTTAATATATCAAACGGAACGACACCGGTATCTACTAGTATCATTTTATACATGTTATTTTATAGAATTGAACTCTAGTAAGGGAAGATATGGGGTGTCAAAGTCAAAGTCAAAGCCACTTATTCAGTTTTGACCCTAGTACAGAAGTTACTATTTATCTAGTCTCACAGACAATATTTGTGTGTACGGAAAAATAATTGAAAAATTAAATTTATTCCAGCCGTCTTAAAAAGCTAGAACAAGCCATCTAAATCTCGATAACTAACTCAAATCGACTGCAAACAAAATAGGCCTGCACAAAAGCATTCACTAAAATACAGGCCACTTTCCGAGCAATAAATTGCCTATTGTCCCCTCAATATAGGATCAGCTTCAAGCGTTCGCTACGGCGCTCGGAAATGAGCTATTCGGTAGCGAAGGCTCTGTAGGAAATTGTAGGCTTTACTCGCCCGCTTCATGTTTCCGCGATCGATGGTGTAAGCCCGCAGCCTGGGTGCATCATATTTGCGAAATGGTTGAGTTTGTTGCTGTTTGTTTTCTGTATATCCGTTATTTATGACAAAATATTTTGTTATGAAGTTTAGTGATGTGAAATTAATAGTTATGAATCACCAACAAAATGCAGAAAAATAAAGTTGTAAACAAACGAGTTGACCTTTTGTTTAAAAAATATAACTTTATAAGCAATTAAGGATATTATTAACATGAATGAGTGTTCGACGATACAAATGTCAAGTATGAATAAGCAACTATTGTTATTTTATATCGTTTTCTCATAAAAACAATGGCGTCATTTTATGATAAATGAATAATAACATAAAAAAGAAATGAAATAGAAATATAAAACGATATACAGATTTAATTTTAACAAATTTAGCTAAATAATTAAAAATAAACAATCTATTATTGAGCATTGAATGAGCCACACATAAAATAATTTGAAAACTACTTATAACACCCCTCTTTTTTTCTTTTTTGTCGGCATCTTTGTAATATGTATAACTAAGTTTATCTTCAACAACAGCTACATTCTCGCCTGTGTGAGGTCAGTTGGTAAATCTAGTGCCATATTTAAGTAAGGAAATATTCTTCAAAATTCATCGCCTAGCCGGGGGTAAATATAGTATTGTATAAAAAATTGTCAATTTACAAATTCATTAAAGCCTGTATTTAGTTGGAAATTAAGAAGAATGGGTTTTTAGGAAAATCATCCCTTTAGGGGAATTAGGGTTGTCAATGTTTGCATGACAAAACTACCTACTTCTAAATAAAATTACACCCTAGCTACCGGCCTATCAGGGTTGGTTGGATTTTGAAACAATCATTGTAATCATGATTGATGCTCCATCGATTGTTTGTTCTAGATTCGAATTTTGATTACAATTTGCTTTTACACTGATTTCATAGACTTAAAAAACTTGAATATTGGAATTATCGCGTCAAAAAAAATCCCTTACATTCCATCTGTTTTTCTTATCGATTATCAACATCAAAAGCAGGGGCACGAACCTTCCCTAGCATCTATGGCTCTCAAACTTTACCCTAACTAACCTCTAAGTAACCTTTAAGGTATACTAGGCCAACCAGGCAGGATAGTAATTACCATGGCCTCAATCTCAATAGCCGATAGCGATATGTCGCTCAAAGAGCAGCTCAACTGGGGAAGTACCTCCACCTTACAGAATACCGCAGCCAAATAACTTATAGTTGTGTTCCTGCGCGTGAGTAAGGTAGTAAGACATTCTACGTCACTACACCAATGTAAAAACAGCGACCAAAAAAACAGTCCAAAATAAAAACTATATTTTTTTGTTTGCAATGAATTAGGTAATAAATAGGATTATAATTAAAAAAAACCTATGTTTTCGACAGTTGTAGTTTTTCGGATATTGAATAGGGGTTCATGTCAGTAAGTTTGAGAACCCCTGATCAATGAGGATCAAGTCTACCATGCGGGCCTAGTTCAGATTGGCGCACGTCACAGGCCACGACTTATCGAATATGTTAGCTTACCCACCATTATTCCTTCACTGGAAAACTTATGTGTGAATTTGTTATTTATTTTATTTGAAATCTAACGTCAGTTTTACATTCAAGGGTCTACATCAACAATGATGATGATGAATTGTATTGTTTTAAATATTGTTAAACATTTAAGTTTTCTTTGTTTTATTCTAGAGTATGATCTATCCTTGTGCCATGTTTCATCCAAATCCGTTCAACCGTTTATGAGTGATAGAGTTACAAACATCTAAACTTTCACCTAGGATGATTAAATCTATTCATAATTAGTATAAAATAGGATACCATAGATTAAATTACTTTTTACACCAACAACTTTAACAGCACTTAACAAATTTGAACCTGCATCCTCATAATTGTTGGTAGGTATGATCATTCACGACTGAATGCAAGCGCTACAAGTAATTGAACCTTCTGCCTTGATTAGGCAGTTTTTCACACACAACATGCATTGCTCTAACAATTGAGCAGGTGATTTTTTACACACTACTACTCTACGCATCTTATCTACCATTGCATTGTAGTACCACTCTCGCCATCGACAGGGAACTTATCCTCACACATTAGAACCAAAATGGTATCGCACGGTGCGGATTCAAAGAAGCTTTCTACAGTGGACACTCAGGTTGTGAAACAAGCTCCCCACCGTAGCTTTTCCGAGGGTTCTTTAAGGTATAAAAAGATTTATGCAGAGTCGAACCATCAGGTGGGCCGTATGCCTGTTTTGCACCTCTGTAGTTTTAAAAACATACCTACAGTTTATTTTGTATGTATACTTATGTTCATATATTTCATTCCAATACCACCCTTAAGATGTAAATCTGTTTTCACAGTTACCTAGTTCTCTAAGAAAGGTTTTCAGCTGAGGTACGCAGTGAACAGGTTTAGTGAAACTCAAAAATAAACATGCTAGTAGTCGCGGGCACAACATATTTATTGATGCCAAAATATTGTAATTAATCTACACAAATTAAGGTAGGCTAAATTATCCTAATCCTAAGTAATATAATATTATAAATGCGAAAGTGAGTTTGTTTGTTACCTTTTCACGCTTAAATCGCTTAACCGATCGCGATGAAAATTAGTATGCAGATAGCCTATGGTATGAGGAAGAACGTAGGCTACTTTAAAAAGGGAAAACATAAGATCCCTGGAGAAAGCGGGTGAAACCGCGGGGCGGAAGCTAGTATTCTATAAATTGCAACACCCTAACAGGGTTCATGTTGTACTGTACTGTGTTTTATATAATTTATTCATACATGTTACATACATGTTTTAGCAATAAATAAATACTTGAAAAATCTTAAATATTTCATCGTGTACCAACAAAATGAGGACTTATAATATTGTTTTAAACTGGCGCAGTTCCTGAGGAAGGTGTTATAAATAACCTTTTATTTCCTAACTTTATGAATTTATAACCCAACGTTGACATGTTAACATTGTTGTAAATTATAACTGAGAGGTGTAAAACTGCTTAGCACAGGTGGTACTGGATATAACCCTGAATATGTGGAAAATTACTTATAATTTTCGATATAGGTACTTCGTAGTACTCGCCTGGTTGGCTACGGCCCTTAATTTTTTTTTTATAACTTTTTATTCAGTACAATAGCATATTACATTTTTTTGTTATTTAACATCGTTAAACTACTAACGCTACTAATTTATATACAGGGTGTCCCAGAAGTCAACGTCAAACCGGAAGCGGGTTGTTAGGGACATAATTTTGAACAACTTTTACTAACGGACCAACTTGATCAGAACAATTTTATTTTTCTGATCTCAGTAGGTATATTTCGGGCCGAGCGCTCAGCTGATTTGTATGGTGGAGTGAAAAATAAAATTGGTCAATATTATAAATAACACCTCTATAACATTAACGAATCCCGCCCCGCGGTTTCACACGCATTCCCAAGGAATCTTATGTTTTCCCGGGGTCAAAAGTATCCTATAGCCTTTCTCGATAAATGGGCTATCCAACACTAAAAGAATTTTTCAATTCGAACCAGTAGTTCCTGAGCGCGTTCAAACAAACTCTTCAGCTTTATAATATTAGTATAGATTCTCTGATTGAAATAGTTTCACAGCTAGGTAAGTTATATTGATTGAATAAGAATATGTGTTTAACATATCATAGAACATTATAAACAAAGGCATATCTAGTGAAAATATTATAAAATATAAATAGCATTAGCATGACGCTAACGACTCCGTGCATAAACAACATTTTGTTTTATTTCCGCAAGATCTGCTCACAGTTGGTTTGAGACACCAATGAAGAAATTATACTTAAGTTTCTCATGGAAATATTCTTTACTAGCTGCCCCCGAGTTCTCGGAATAACCTTCCATTTATCTTCGTTTTCCGATTAGGAAGAAAGGGACGACCTCCCAGGTGGACGACCTGGTCAGTCGCTGAGAGCCGCTGGATGCGGCCCGAAACCATTCGTTATGGATAGGTATGGGGAAGGCGTATATCCAGCAGTAGACATCCCTGGACTGAATATGATGATCTACTTGGTCCAAGCTACCCCATTCTGATAATGTTCATCAAATACGATTCATGATTAGGGAAACGGGATAAAAGCATCAATTAGGATATCAGTTTTATTTCTCTGCCGGTTTCGTTGCGAAATTTTCTATGTTTAAAAAAAAGAGATTTAAGTTTGTAGTTTCGGGGCAGAGATTTGAATCCGCACGTTTACGATCGTTTAGTTAGATGACTTTGTCTCTAAACTGCCACGGTATCTCTATTACAAACACGAGACAAACCCCTCACGACAAAACTCAGTGAAAACTGGGATCAGGGCCGCATTAACATAGGCTTACGAAGATATGAACGTAATATATCTTATTTGTAAACGTTGCGAGGGATCAGCGGTATGCTAATTTATTGTAGAAACGTTTCTGCCTACCGTGATTATCAATGTTTGCTGCGTATTACTGAATTAGGATCAGTCGGGTGAATTCATATAACCTTCGTTAACATTATGCTAATTTGAAGATTTAAAGATACTGACAAATGTTGATTCTATCAGAGCCAGAGTAGCCATATAGCAGGAGTAGCAAATGCTACGGGCCCGGCACCTCTGAGGGCCCCGCGTCCGCGAAAGTAATTACACATCACTCGTAAGGAATGGGATTAACAATATCAGAAGATAATTATAGGAATTACAATAAATCTTATTCCAAAATAATTCACTCGTTGATTCGTCTCGTTTTTCTTTCTTTCTTTCTATTTGTAGTGACTATTTTATATAAACATATTTTTCCGAGAATTCTAAACATGAATTGCATTAGCAATATTGCTTGAGCGGCCTTTTTAGGGGGCCTGTTCCAGGAACAATAAGCCACTCCCTTGGCTGATAAATATCTGTCAAGTGTAATCTACAAGTGCCATAAATTGTTGAAAAAAAATATTTTCAACAAACTTTCTTTTTGTTTCATGGAGTTAGAGTGTCCAGATATTTTTTTTTCAATCGACATTTTATTTTACTATATAAAAACGAGGCTAAGTCAATACATATACGTCGAGAAACCTTTGTATAACATAAGTTAGATAGCCAACTAAGTATCAAATGAAACCTAGTCTATCAAGCGAACCGCCGCCTACTATTAAAGGAGCTGGCCGACATTCGGGATGCCAATTTCACAGGCCATCGAGTTCGACATACACTTGATTGTGTTCTCGATTGCACGCCAAAATAAACCCTATTCATTTGGAATAGATCGAGTAATAGTAAGGAAAGGATATTTGAATAAGATATATTATGTGAGGTTTATTATTAACTAACTGTTCTTCACGGTTTCACCCGTGATCTTGCAATGCTTTTGTTATTGTCGAACGCCAGTAGCAAATTACATTAAAATCGGTTAAGTAGTTTAGCTATGAAAATGTAACATACAAACTCACTTTCGCTTTTATAAGTAAAGTAGTAAGTACTGTAACCATCTTTAATTATCCTAAATCCATACTATCCTAACTAATATTATAAATGCGAATGTGAGTTTGTTTGTTTGTTTTATATTTGTTACCTTTTCACCGATCGCGATGAAATTTGGTGCGCAGATAGCCTATGGTATGGAAAAGGACATGGGCTACTTTTTTTCTCGGGAACGTGGGTCAATCCGCGGGGGACAGATAGTAATATTATAAATGCGAAAGTAACTCTGTCTGTTACCTTTTCACACCTAAACCACTGAACCTATCGCGATGTTGGTACGCAGATAGCCTATATTTGGTATGGAAAGGGACATAGGCTACTTTTTCTTCTCAGCAACGCGGCTAAAACCGCGGGGGATAGTTAGTATTCATAAACTTATCCCAATTATTTCCTTTGAACTATTTATCAACAAAATTCTTGAATACATGACTGAAATTTACTGAATGGCAATTTAATTAAGTTCCTTTAAGGGTCCAGTACGGCACATAAGCCTTTGACTCGCTTTTGACATGATACGGCAGTTCAAACATAACATGTTTGACGTTTGTGCATTTTAATATAGATAGGTGACATCTCATGATATGTCTTTATTAATGAACAAGCTTTCCGCCCCGGCTATTCCCAATTTACATGTGTTAATTTGGAAAGAACCGGCTTTATTCCTTGTCTACATCTCAAGTTGCAAATCCGTCGCCAAGTGCCGGAACAGACCGGTAGTTCCGGCAAATGCACTTGAGAACCAGTTCTCTTCTAGACTGTCAGTTTACCACCTTCAACAATTTTTTTTGTAAAAAGTAAAGGATTATTACAAAATAATTAAATAATTTTGTAATAATCCTCTATTCTTCTCAATTGAAGGCTGAGGTAACTTCAGTAAATTCAACCTTCATAAGTACCCTCCTAGGGCTTAAACTGAATAAATGGCTTTGAATTTGACTTCAATAGTAAATGAAAAATACTACTATTTTCACTATATTTTATCACGGTGGACAAAAATAACCAAACAATACGATTAAGGTGTATTGGTAAATTAATAAAACTTAAATATATTCAAATTAGGGAATATATTTAATCAGAACAAGAACAAACAAACCACATAACGGGAGCCAAAACAGCGAAATTTCAAAATAAACATAAAATAAGGTCAATGATTTCACTGACCTCATAAATAATGTCTAAATTAATGGTGGTATAACTTACAGTGTACAGATGCTATAATAAACTTAATCCCTAATTTCCCTAAACCATGGTTTAATCTGAACGATAAACCATGTTCTTACCTATAGAACAATGTTAAATATTCCGTAAAACTATAACAAGATTTAAGAATATTTCTTTTTTTACATAGTAATGCAAGGGAAACGAATAAGAATACTGCAATACAGCTTTAAAAACTTGAATATGTAGGTTACCACGTACTTTTTTTTAACCCAGGTAAATCTTACATGAATACCCGGCCGCTCCGGGGAGAAACGGCAGGGTTATGTCTGTGGTAGCTACAAGTGGTAGTTCATATCCATGGCGCGATGGCGTGGCGAAGGTTGTACAAGTGTGTTCTGCAGACAGTTGCATGAGTCAGATGCCTTCTAGATTTTATACAGGTCGCCAACACATTGGTAATCCCACTGATATTGCTAATGTCTATAGGCGGCGGTAGCCACTTGCCATCAGGTAGGCCTGCCTGCTTGTTAGCACTCTGACATAAAAAAATACTTTAAAAGTATGAAAATGCTCACAGGTACAGCACTAAACTATGTTGCAAACTAGAAAATCCTTTTTTATCTTTATTTGTTTAGAGTTCCGCTCGACTGCGGTGTCGATGCAGTGTGAAAATTGCAAAAAATGTTATAAAAAAAAAACATGGCGGCACTTCAATCAACGAGCTTTTACATTGGGCGCTACATCACTGCAGAATTTTCACCTTGACTAGAAAGAAATTTAATAAAACAGATATCTGTTGTTGGATCTTTTTCTATTACTTGTGCGCGGTTTTTTTACACAGAATATATTTTGCATTATTATTAATTTGCAATTTTTTACTTTGTATAGGCTTGTGTTTGACTACAATCTCACTATTGTATGTGATGGTGTGGCCGAAGGTGGTAAGCACACGAAGCCTAGAAGGAACTGGCTCTCAAGTGCAGCTGTTGGAACACACCAATAGATGTTTGGCGACAGATTTTTAACTTGAGGGTGGTAACCAGCCAGGCGGGTACTACAAAGTACCCTACCACCGTGCTATGGTTTCCTCACGATGTTTTCCTTCACCGAAAGCTCAAGCTCATTGTAGGATTCGAACCCACGACCTTCGCCGCGGCGTCCGACGTCACTACCACTGAGCTATCATCGCCTTAAATTTACTTATATTACTTAGTTGATCGTGTGAAGACTGAAAAACCGAGATGAAATATGAGTATGGCCCTGTGTATAAACAATCACAAAATCATGACTTTATTATTATTATCGTAACATCTAAAAGATAATTCAATACAGTTACTCAACGAGCGCAATCTGAATTGATTCCCCCCATATAAATGTCCTTAACAACATTACAATTTCAAAGGGGCTTAAAAAGTTAATTTTCAAAACAAAGCATTCATTCTTCTGCGCACAATGTACATAAAAATATTTGGATACAATTTTTATATAAATCCTAGGGTTGACTCATGTAGTTTATAAATATACTTTATTGCAAGGAAATAAAGATTAATGAAAATATTATTTTAGTACTAATTTCATTTTATTACTTGTATATTCCTTGTTTTCATATTTTTTTTTTTTACAATCCAAAGGCTAAATACAAAATGATTGTTTTAAAAATGGCAAAAAAATATCTCAAAGTAACCTCGTAGGTAACCCTAATTATAACACTCAACAAAGAGTTCCAAAAGCGATGTTTGTGCGGCGGAATCGAATAATTTCATTGTTTACTGTACATTTTGTTTGTTTGTTTTTAAACATTTTGAATTTCCCCAGAGTTTGTTCGCTGTGACCGTTGAGGTACAATAAAAACTAAACTATATTTACTACATACCCCGGACGTAAAATGTGCCATCCCTGTTTAGCATTATAGTAATAAAAAAAAATATAATTGTGTTTTATTACGTTTTTCTATGTTACAGTAGTATATACCTACTTAAACCAACCGGTGCTTTATGATATTCAGCACTTCCAGAAGCGATGCCTTTTTAACCGACTTCAAAAAAAGGAGGAGGTTCTCAATTAAACTGTATTTTTTTTTTTTAATGTCTCGTCTTCCCGGTATCTATATCAATTTACGCTACCAATATACTAGTTAATTTTCATTGTTTCAGAGCAACATAAAAAGTAAAAATATAGCAAATTTTTGTTTCTATCTACGTCCAATTCCACACAAAACCGAATATTCTTTTAAACACAGAAAATTCCAGTTTTCCCATTGTACCTTTATCATCTTTTATACCCCACAGAGGGCATTCAACGTTGGAGCAACTAAAGGATGTCGCAGTACCCTAATGGGGGCAATAGTTGGGCAATTTATATCTATTGTGTTGGGCCACACCACCGGCCACTGTACGGATAGCACCGCTGGGTGAGTTATAGCGGTGCTCCTTGATTTTTATGTGAGCCTGGTACATTCACGGCTTTTTATTGGTGTTGTGGATTTTAAAAGTGGATTTTTGATGGTTTTTGGATTCGTGCTGAGTTTTCATTATAGGTTTTATGATTTATAGAAACAATCTCTAATATGTGCTCGGTAATACAGCCGTTGTCCTTGAGCCATAGAAACAAATGTTTATTTTTTTAATAACTATGAAATACCGTGCAGTTTCAACCGTGACCCTCTATTTTACCCCCTTAGGCGTTGAATTTTGGTTACACAACTACGCTACGTATCAGTCAGTCAAAATTTCTTCTTATATCCCTTATTTAACATTTGTTTTATTCAATAATTAGGGAACGCGGGTGAAACCACGTGGCAGGTTAGTTTTGTTAAAGAAGATACACCACCGTCTATTATTGTATATATATTCTTTTTCATCTGAAGGTTGCCTCGAAGAGGTCGCTTCATAGCGATAAGACCGCCCATTGTACAGTAATTAACTTTATTTATTGTTTTGTTACAATAAAGAGTTATCTATCTCTTATATCTATATATATAAAAGAGAAAGTATGTATGTATGTAGGTATGTATGTATGTTCCTTATAGACCGCTGAACCGATCGCGATGAAATTTTCAGACAATCTTCATATTAGCCCCGCGGGTAATCCTGTAAGGTTTGGTGGCGATCGGAGCACTTGGGACCGCGGGTGAAACCGCGGGGCGGAAGCTAGTCTCTTATAAACGCTAAAGTTAATGAGGATGTTCGCTACTCAATGCAGTAAATGGCTGAACGCATTTTGATGAAATTCGACATGTACCTATATACCTAGAACATACTTTGAATAATTAAAACATAGGCTACTTATTATCTCGGAAAAAAAGAAATCACTCGGGAACTAGGATAAAACCCCGGGTTTGAAGATTATTTATTTTAAAATCTCACACCACTAAGAATCTATATATAAAGCAATAACTGACTGATTGACTAATATATCAATAAGATCGTGAAAATTTGCATGTTGGTTTTTTTGACACTGTTAGCACTAAGGAGGTAAACTAGAGGTATGTATTGTATGTTAATAAAGGATTATTAAAGTGGACCGGTGTGTAAAGTTAAAGTGGTTAAGTTTCACAAACACAGCGGAGATTAACAATGTTTAAACTATGATAATCACCGATTAAGAGAATCTTGGCGCACATTGCCGAGGAGTACGGGCTCGCAACATTATTATTAGAAAACTTTGGCGGAAAAGGTGAAAATGAAGATGGGATAAGGATACTGGAAAGACTTTCTAATTTAGACTTTTGATCAGGAGCTTGATAAAGTAATTCATGAGTTTCCAATTATTTTGTCGATGAAAGTGAATCAAATGGCATTAAATTTAATATTATAATAATTAATTGGTATTAAATACATCTGAAGAACTTTATGATTAAAATATGTTTTAATGCTTTTTAGGGTTCCGTACCTAAAAGTTACCAACGTGACTCGCCTACGCCTACGTTGTCGGTCTGTCTGGTACAGCGTTGTAATCTTTTATAAATCTCAAAGTCTTAGAGTAAAACTTCGTATTTTATTAAAGTATGCAGATTGGTAAGTTACCCTACCTATCATACCACAGGCCGTGGGTTCGATTCCCACCCAGGACAGACATTTGTGACATTTCTGTTTGTCCTGAGTCTGGGTGTAATTATCTATACAACGTGTTAAAAAATATAATTCATTATCAAAGCCAAAAATTTTGTCAACCCTAGTAAGCTGTCATGTCAGGGAACCAGATTATTTAACAGAAAGGCCTAAGTACCTATTTTACCTATTAATTGTCTACTTTAATAGTTTTTCTATTTTTCATTCATAAATGTTTGCTACCTCAATACAAGGATGTCATTATACTCAAGTACTGACTTCAAAAAATGTCAAGTTGAAAAAAAAATATGTTGTCAATTTACGATTATTATTTGCCGTTCCGCGAATTAGGTAGAAATGTAGGTACATTCTGCGTAGTTTACTCTTTAATTTTACTGAAATAGGGTTTGCACATCAGTGAAAATAATAATATATTTTTATTTTTTTAGGGTATTACAGCGTTACTACGGTTCTTAAATATTGTGAATGGACTCGTTATAAGGCCTCATTGTAACATCCTGTATAATTATAATATTTAGAAAAAATAGTATATTATGTAGTCAGTTATCTGGTTTTCACAGTACAAGCTCTGCTTAGTTGAGGATCAGATGGACGTGTGTGAGGAGTTTACCAAGATATTATAATTGTCATTATAGATACAAATTGATAAAAATAATAGTTTTCTTAAATCTAGTATACCTATTAAATAAATATTGTGTAGTGATAAGGAATCCTAAAGTGCAAGAGTTTGTCTGTGTCAATAAATTTATTTTAGATATACCAGGCCACGCTTCGCTGTGGCTTTTCCATTTTTAGGGTTCCGTACCCAAAGGGTAAAACGGGACCCTATTACTAAGACTCCGCTGTCAGTCCGTCTGTCACCAGGCTGTATCTCATGAACCGTGATAGTTACAGTTGAAATTTTCACAGCTGATGTAATTCTGTTGCCGGTAACAAATACTAAAAAAACAGAATAAAATAAATATTTAAGGGGACTCCCATAGAACAGACAAGTTTTTTTTGCCGTTTTTATAGATAATGGTACGGAACCCTTAGTGCGCGACTCCGACTCGCACTTGGCCGGTTTTTTTTATAGATAACGCTTAAGTTCATCAATAGTACTAAGCAAAAAAATATTACTGCTATTTTGTCTTTACCTATTTATATAATAATGTACGGAATAGTATACTTTCATAATTAATAAATTAAAAATACTTAAAAATAAATTACCTATTCCAGTATGAATCTAAACCGACGTTCCTCGATGTACAGTACAAGTTGAGGCTCCTTTGATCCCTGTCTGACGGTATTATCTCATAAAATTAACTATTGTTAACAAGTTCCATAACTTATTTACCTTTTTTTCCATCTCTTTTATATTTTCATGTAAAACGTTTGCCAGATCTGATAAAGGTGTTGCAAACACGAATAAAAGTTTAATGCTTTAGGGTCTTTTTATTATTTTAAGTTTTCCTTTAAAAAGGTAACGGCAATGGAGCGTTGAAAAGATTGTAAGATCTCTGATGAAGCGAAGTGTTTTATTGTTTGTATAGCCTTTCTTTGTTCACTTTTCAACTACAACAGATTTTTGAATTTTAGCACAGATTTTCTTTTGCGGGATAAAATAACGATAACAATTTTGAAAAAAAAAATTTAAGATAATACAGTTCTTTTGTTTGTTTTATTCCAAGACATGATCTATCCATGTATCAAGTTTTATCTTAACTCTCTCAGCTTTTACGTCATGATTTAATTATGATTTAACATCCACACAAAAAATCACGGAAAAAATCACATTTGTATCATGTTTTTTTTTTATTATTCTTTTATTTTTACGGGGCTTGGAATCTCTCATGAGACTATGTCAGCCCCATCGTAATTAGTAACATTACTAGCTAATTCTCGGCGTTGCAATACTTCTTTTTTTGTTAGAAACCATCGCATGCTTGGGCACAACAACACCAAACATTCATCACAATCGGATAAATGGCATAGCAGCGCATACGTCACAAACAAACAAAGAAACATTGATTGTTATAAATATTGTTGATTGCAACCATTGCAAGGTGACGCTATTTAGTAATCTAGAAATGTATACTAAATTAGTTATATACCATTTCATTAGTACGGGTCTTAATAACTTAAATAATCAACTATTATCGTGCAGCCGCATGAATGCGTTTCTGACACCTATAAATTCTAAATACTTACGTTTTTTCTCTATAGGAATTGGTACAGCGCCTCTCGCGGAATACTCATGGAACTAATTTCTCCTATAAAACATTTAGTAAACACAAACGCGATAGTAGCGGTTTGTAGCTTCAGTAAATTCGACCTTGAAAAGTGCCATCATAGGGTCTAAATTGAATAATTGACATTGACTTCAATCAAACAAATTTATCTCTGATACACGAGTATGTATAATTAATTTTGATTACACACTATCTGAGTCAGCATTTTGTTATCTCAACCACATCTAGAGAATCCTTTAAACTCCGCACATCCATCAACTGTAAGACGACATTAATTAGTCGAATTAACATTCCATCTCGTTATAATTAGACCCCAATAATCCCCGGTCTCCTTTACCCTCCCCTAGCCCCCCAGAGGGGGCCTTTACCCTCCCCTCAAACGAGCTAAGTTTCGACAGCGCAAAGAATTATGCAGATTTCCGAAGAAATCCAATTAGCAATGTTATTGGGCCAATTAATGAAATTGAAACATCTGGGTCCTGAGGTGATGATGTTACCCTTTTGTTTTAAGCGGGAACTTTTTGTGTTTTCGGGCTCTATTTGTCGCAATCAAGTTGTTTTTGGAGACATTTTCCTGTTTACAATGGATAAGCCCTCGTAAAAAGGTAGACTTAGAAATGGGAAACTTCGCGACAGTTCGGGCATTGTGCGACAAAATATTTTTGCTGTTTCACGTGAAGGCATTTGATAATATATCGCAGTTGCTAGTTGATTTCTATTTTATCAAAGTTTTTTGATTATAATTGGTTATTTACAAGGTTAATTATATTACCGAAGTCTGCATCGTTACAGTTTTTTGCTGAACGTGTTTAAAATAAGTAGGTATATAGTCGGTTGAAAATAATTTGTTTTAGTGATAAGAGTACTAAACAATTTCATTGCTTACGATTTTTGAAAAAGTTAAAACAACAAACCAAGATAATATGTTCGTAAAACGGTAATACCAACAAAATTTCATTCAAATCTGACTGATTAAATGATTTAAAAAAAAAAAAATTATGACCCAACTTAGATTTAGGTTGATGGTTGCCCATGCCTATCTTCAAATAGCAACCTTTGGGACTGGTTTTATAATAAGGCAATTTAATAAATACATGAAGGGCCAGCAACAAAAATCAGGTTTTTGTAAAAATGGCGGCGGTAATATTAAAACATTTCAGATTTTTTGAGACAACTTAAAAAGTCACGATATAAGCAGTTAAACTTCACTTCACTGTTAACTTGTTGGGATAAAAGTATATACTCAATAAAATTCAATACAACACGAGGAAATTTTCTATATGTGAGTGGTTACGCTAAAAGGTACCTGAAGGGATTGAAAACAGTTTTTTTCATGAGTTTTAATTCTGTGATCTTTCAGCTTTGTTTTGGTCTAATTGGAATATTTTTAGGTGCAGTAGTTTTTTTTTATGAATTTTTTCACAATTAAAGTGTGAACTAAACTAATTTCAACCCAAAACTCTCGAAATCTATCATTTTCCCTTGAGGTCTTTTTGCGTAACCACTCACATACATGTTTGTATTTTTATTTTAAATACCTACTTGGTGTAAATTATAATAAATCTGGTAGGTATATTGGTAGTTTTAAAAAAAACATATTTTATGAAAATAAAACGTATGAACGTCAATTTGCACGTGCCCGCCCTAAACACTTCGTTAAAAAATATGGGCGCCTTATTTAATTTCTAAAGAGGTTCTACGAGACATTTTTCACCATAGAGGACAGCGGGCAGAGAGGGGGGGAGAGAATTTACGGAACTTTTAACGAGTTTCCACCCTTTGTCCGTAGTAATTAGTTATTCTTTTCATCGGCGCAATTAATGTTTAATAGACGACAAAGTTTCCTGTTAGAGGTAGTTCGAAGCTGAGCGTTTACATTGGGTTGGGTTATTTTTCTTTTTTTCTCACCCTGTCAATTATGGTATGGCTCTCAAGTGCAGATGCCAGAACACACACACTGACGATCATTTTTGACACACTGGCGGTTTTTTTTAACGTGGTGTTTGCTAACCAGGTACCTACTTGGCTAGTTTGACTTCAAGCGTTGTGCCGCATCTTTAGGCTGTCTTTTCACCGCAGCGGAGCGGTGTGGTTACTTGCTCACAGTTCATTCGCTCCGTTGGGCAGGCAGCTTTAGGTTTGCTCAGATATTCCTTCCCGAACAACGCACACGCCAATCACACCTAAAGCCACAAAAGCCTTTCGCGCATTATACAGCATTTGCGGTCTTACTGTACCACCGATTCTGAAATCAGCATTAAGCTGATGAATAATTACCATATGCATCAGCTCATTTGGAGAAAACATAAAAAACATAATAAATAGGTAGGTATTAGGTATGTTTGCTAAGTTGAACCTAAGAGGATTTAGTAGATATGTTTCACTAATGGCCGAATGATAATAAACTAATATTAAAAATAATAAAATAAGAACAAATTGTACGTTCTCAAAAAAAATATAAGTAAGTACCCACTCAATTATAAACGAAAACCTTCGGCGAAAAAAATAAACTCATTAAAATTATTTTTCTGAGCATAATAATGACCCTTGGACATAATTTGTCAAGTGTTGTCAAAATCGGTGAGCAGAATAAATAGAAATTAAGTCGAATATAATTTAAAAAAAAATGCATTTCGAGAAATTTATTTAAAATCCCTTTGTTAAGTTATTAATTTGTGAAACATAAGAGCTTATATAGACGTGATGAACTTAATGTATATATTTGAACGTAAACTGCAAAATATATATTTTTACATTAATCTAATTTGACCACAATTTCACCATGGTAAGTGATGTGGTAGAGTGAGATAGTAAGAGAAAAAAGCAAGTAAATAATTCTGTTCAATTTTATTATTTCTATAGAATTAGTAAAGTATAGAAATTAAGAACAAATTATTATATTACAGTTTATCTTCAATGTTTACCCAAGGATTATTTGCACTAGCTCTTTTAGTAATATATTAAACTACTAATATAACAGTTTTAGCCAAAATCTCTCGAACTCAACGGCAAATTAAACACTGCCATATCTGAAACAGTTCTGTTGAACCTGACCTTTTTGTTATAAAATAAATTGTGTACCTTTTTCTTAATAAAGTGTTCATAAAAATGAAAAGAAAAAGTTTAAACATTAAACAGAAGCATTCAGACGAGCACAATGAGGGTAAAATTAAAAATGAAAAAAAATATTTTTATTAGTGTTGCCAGTAAAGTTAACGGCGGATATTTAACGTTTTTTAATATCGGATATAATAGCTATCTGTAGGTTTGTTTTTAATTCACCTGCATTGTGTTTGAAAAGTCTGTATGAAAAGTTTATTTTTTTAATACAATTATTATGAAATGAAATGAAAATATTTTTTATTCAAATAGGCCTTTACAAGCACTTATGAATAGTCGGACTCTAACGCTAGGTTCGGGAGGATGCTTTTACTGAGAAGAGCCGGCAAGAAACTCAGCAATTACTCTTTTCAACACCAACTCAGATTTATCACATAAAATTATTTATTTAGTCTCACTGAAAATACTTGTGTGTATATGACAAAAATATCAAAATTATGAGTAACTTAGTAAATAAATGGATTGCAAATTAAATTACAAATTTAAGCAACGACGAAGACTATTGAATATTTTCAGCACATTTTTAGGGTTCCGTACCCAAAGGGTAAAAACGGAACCCTATTACTAAGACTTCGCTGTCTGTCCGTCCGTCTGTCACCAGGTTGTATCTCAAGAACTGCGATAGCTAGACAGTTTAAATTTTCACAAATTATGTATTTCTGTTGCCGCTATAACACAAATACTAAAAACAAAATAAAATAAATATTTAAGGGGGCTCCCATACAACAAACGCTATTTTTTTTGCCATTTTTATAGATAATGGTACGGAATCCTTCGTGCGCGAGTCCGACTCGCACTTGGCCGGTTTTTATTCTAGTTTATTAAATAAGAGTCCCCCGGGAATAAAAGTTTTCCTTATTTATTTCCGGGGTTCAATTTACTCCTATGCAATTTAAGATCACTTCAGTTGCTTAGCGACGATAACATAACAAACAGATAGATAGACAGACGGACAGACAGACAGACATACATACATACATACATACAAACTTATTTCCTCTTTGACCAAAACCGATTCTTCTGTCACAAAATTACACAATCGTGTTCATTTATTATTAAAATAATTATTCTTATTTCAAAATCCTTGAATCATTTATTCATATTTTACTTCTCTATTCAAATATCCGAAACGAGTCACAAACAAAAAACATCCCTATTAAGTATATATTATGAAAAAAATGTTTGTTTCCTACGCCCATTGTCCCCCTTTAAGGGTTTAAAAGCGGGCCCCAGCGACGATTTCCTTCTTTAATTACTTTCTTAATGAATCATTCTAAAAGGTACCAGAAATTTTCGGTAAATGATTTTTAGTACAATAGTCTTTGTTTTAACAATTTAAAGTAAAAGTTGAAATTACTTTTTAACTTTTGTAGTTTGAAACTTTGCTTTTTAATATGGGGTAGATAATTTTAAGTATCTTACGAGTAATATCCATCCATATACTAAAAAGAGACAAACATAGAGATACAGAGAGAGATGTGTAGCTTCTTATACTTTTTAATATCACACAGTTTACTAAAGTCTTGTATATTATTAGCTCTAAATGTTATCTTGCTTATGTATTTATAATTCTACTATCAGGCCCGACAGACGTTGTCCTGTCCAAACTCGATTACGACACCAGCTACCGTCCAATTGTATTTTCAAACAATCCAGGGATCCACTCATATATACACACAAAATTTCATCCAAATCGGTTCAGCCGTTTAGGAGGAGTTACGTGACAAACACACGTACAGAAGAATTTTATATATTAAGATAATGTTGTGTGTATGACGAATAAATATTTTTTTTTTCTTTTTATTTCTTGCTAAATATAAATCCCGAAGAGTAGGTTATACGAATAGCAATTATACTAGAAAAAGTAGTTACCAAAATATAACATAGAAAACTCGCGGGCCAAATGGCAGAGTATATTTAAACCAATAATAATTATAATAATAATTACAGCCTATATCTGCCCACTGCTGAGCACAGGCCTCCTTTCACGAATAATGGTGAAAGGGGAATCGGCAAATACTCCACCACGCGTGCCCACTGCGGATTGGTGGAGGTAGGCTAGTTATCAACCTACTGTTGGAGTTGTCAAGCCACCTAGGAGGTCTCCAACTATCTTAAGGTGACGCCGCGTTAAGCTTAAAAAACTGAAATTCAACGTGCTGCGTCCCGCTCCCTACTATAGCGACCTCTCATAGAAAACCCGCGTAAACCGAACGGGCGAATGCGACAAAATGGTTTTTATTGTTTAATTTAAAAACTACAAATATATTTCATAAAACCTATGTACAAATTATAGTATCAGTTTCAATTAATATATGTAGAAATTATGGAACCTCAAATCGATCCTCAACGCCGGTAAAATTGGAATCTCTTATTTTAAAGAGGTCTTTTTGATTAATTATTTTGTGTTATAAAAGTTAACCAATCGTGTTATGCAACGTACAAAATAAAGTCAAAGACATGATGAATTCTTACAATAAATTTCAGTTCGTTGCAACGAAAAATCGGAATCCTTGCAACCAAAATGACACGTTCATGCACACAAATGTCTGTCCTATGTGGGAATCGAACCCACGACGCCAACCGGCCCCGTAAATAATATTCGTTGGTACCTAATTCCAAGATTCCATTTGCATAACAATATATGTTTTAACAACTCTCCTGAACTACAACTTATGGTACACAGTTCTACGGTAAGGGTGGGTTGCCCATGATCATATTAAACGTTGATTAACCATATCTCTCATTTCAAAAAGTACTTATTAACTCGTTTTCTATAGTTTTAGCCCAAATGGTCTAAGTGCAGCCTTCCACATTTGAACAACTTCCACAGTGTGAACTTAATTCCCAGATTATATTTTCTAAATCAATAGTTCCATGTCCGGCTAGGTTCAGTTTTAGTTTTTATAAAATTCATCCTGTATTAAAAGTTTATGCCGGAAAAAAATGATGAAGCTAGTTACAAATAACCCTGAATAGACTAAAGATTAAGTAACTAAGTATAATCAAGTGATGGTATAACCAGGCTACAGCCGGTTAGCAAACGGGTAGTTATCTCTTCGGAAGTTGGGTTGTAGGGTCGTTGGCTCGACCACCCCAGTCCCAGGCCCACCCTTACTACGTTACACCTTCATTAAAGCATTTGTTTTGGATGAAATTATGCGTTTGTTAAAGTTAATGATAGGAAAAGGATTAAAGAGGGATCTGAATTATATATTCTGTATTTCAAAAACCAGCTAAGTGCGTGTCGGGCAACGCGCAATATAGGGTTCCGTAGTTGCCCATCACAATAATGTGGACTAAGAAGTGGGCTATTTGTTGTTTCATATGTTTTTGTTGTTAACATTTAACGTTAACGGTTTCGGCGACTTCATAACGTTGATCGACTATTACTCATAAACTTGTAAAGCTTACTTAGCTGTGCTAGTTTTCCTTTTAACTTTTAAATTTAACTTTTAACCGTGATTTTCACATATCAAAAAACAACCATTTAGCTGGCAGGGGGGGGGGAACACTTGACTCTAACAAACATTTGCATTTTAAAGCTTAATATTTTACAAGCCCCGGCATTTCACGGGTGCAATTTATACACACAATCATTCCTCGTTTATCGTTTTTCTATTAGTGAAAATTGTATCAAAATCCGTTGCGTGGTTTAGAAGTAAGCGGAGAAACTGACAAAGGCAGAAAGCGACTTTGTTTTATACTATTTCGAGATGTACCTAGCTATAAAATAATCACTAAAAACTTTCAAGAAAATCACATTCCCCTTTCGGTCACACCCTGATATTGTCAGATAACTCTTTGAAGAAAATCTTCGGAAAGACACATTTGTATGTAAATTGGATTCCACCTCAGACATCAAGGGTACCGATTGAAACAAGTGCTTCGTCGAGGGTAGATTACTGGTTTTTGTTACAAGAATTTACATAAGAAAATATTTGACGTCGGGTCACCTTTATTTTGGGATTGGAAGCGATCGTTACGTCTCCATTGAATGAAGATGTTAAAAGGAATCGTTTATCTATCTGTCTGTGTTCAATCAGCCCCTTTTACGTTATTTTTAGAAAAATAAAAACGAAATATTGAAAATGGTCCGTAATCTGGTTTAACTTTTTTTCGTTCATGTTATTAGGCGTCCAACCATGAATGTAGTATGATTTTTCGTCCAAGCGTCCAACACTATTGACTGTAAATTGAGCTTCATATAACCTGTGGTTTTTTACTTTTCTGGCTAGCGTGTAACATTGCGACCTTCTTTCATTCTCATAATACCTCAATATTACTGGCTATGTGTATTATTTTCAAAATAGGAACACGATCTTGTCAAACTTAGAGAGTGGTGACACAGAAAAGTCAATGGTAATATTTAATTTTTATATAGGAAGACACTCAGACCAATATTTTTTCTTGGTCTGAGGGAAGACTTTTATTTTTAAAAATCCACAAATTCTATGAAACGACGAGATCTGTAAGAGGATAGACGAGCTACATCCACGGCCTCCTTACAACTCCTTCCTGGATCAGTTGATCTAATTTAATATTATTAAAAAATATATATTGACCAGCCAACGAAGCTAAAAATCAAACCAACAAAATCTAAAACCAACACACAAGTTGCCATCAGGATATCAATATATTCCGTCCACGACTCGAAGGGCTACCAATAAGGCAGTATTTTAGCCACCAGCCATTCCACAAGACAAGTGGCCAAATGTCCTCGCTATAAAATTGGATATGTCCATTGAAATATTTATAGCCCCGCGATCTGTTCAAGTGAATTGCGTAGCGTATGGATCCCGAGAAAAAAACCGTAGACTTATTATATAAATGGCGAATTTATTCTGGATGGGATATATATTTTTGGGTAGAGCTTACTGGCAGCTGATATTTGATGGTCTGTGGACTGATTTTTTGAAATTGGATCTCTTGGGTTTAGTTGAAATGCATTTTTAGATAGGATATGCAAAACGTTCGAAATATAAAATGAAATTTATTATCTTACAAATGTTTAGGTACTATAGAAAGAGTGAATCAGTCTCTCTGTTTGATTTATAACAATGATAAAATAAGATAATATATAATAATAATTCAATATTCAATTTAAACGTCACTTACTTTTGGTCCCTGAAGGATTCCACGCTGCAGTATAATCTAAGATAGGTGCATTTTTTACCTCACACAGGCTCTTGTTTAATTTGTGTACTAGAAGGTACGGTCAGCATCATAGGAAGCTGAACAGATTCAAATTTACATAATACTACACGAAAGCTATTCCATTATGTAGAAATGTATTTAGGTTTTTGTAGACACTTATAATTTACAAAACACCCGTTTACTTTATCTTCCAAATTATTAATGGCTATAGTGTAGGTACAGTTTACTTATAAGATATATTCAACTATTTATGTTGCTAACTGTACGTTCAAAATAACTATATTTTCTTTTTAAAATTAATTAATCTATCTTCGACAACTATTACATAAAAAGTAAATAGAATCGTATGTTACAAAAAAACTCGCACATCCACAATGTTATAAGTATCAAAACTCTTTTTTTTTAATACCGTGTTGTATTTGATCAAACTCGCCCGGGGCTTATGTGGAGTGTTCGCACGACATGGAATTTTAAAATAACTCTTCCAATGATTGCGTTTCCTTGTGAAACGCTTTTTTTTAGTTTTTTTTTTTTTTTTTTTAGTGGACTGGAACAGGAAGGTGGTGGGTCCAGGGGACCTTCTTCCACCGTTACGCGGACTTTTGCGGTGAGCGCTGAGGGCTCTCAACCGCTACTTAAAACTAAATAAATTTAGGGCAACGGTAGCCTGAGGGTGCCCCCTGTGGGGCTCGACCTCGGCTCAGGACGTTGCCTGGGGAATGAGGGAGGACTTAGCATGCAAACAATTATAATTATTTGGGGATCGGTCGGATTGCTAATATGCAGCTCGGGCCGCTTAAACGGGACGAGACTGAGAGGGACGTCGCGACGGTCCTCGCCGGCGAGGACGAAATCTTGGTTGTCGGTTGCGCATTTGTATTTGTTTTCGGGCTTCGTCAGCCTCGATTTGAGCTAAAGTGGTGGCATCGTCTGGTTCGCTGAGGGCGTGCCTAGGCCTACGGATGCGGGAAATAAGGGACGGGGTGTATGTGATAGTGTTGACTATCAAGGGATTCGCGTGGTGCTCTGCGGTATCAAAATATCGGCGCGAGGCGCGTTTTATAAATTGTTTGATTGTAGGGAGGCCTAAGTCAAGGTGGAGGTTTTCATTGCGCATGTACCACGGGGCGCCCGTGGCTTTGCGCATGAAACGGTTTTGAATCACCTGAAGGGTGTTGAGATGTGTGGGAGCAGCGTGAGCGAACACGGTGCTCGCATACGTCATGACTGGACGGATACACGCGGTATAGAGTCTAACCTTGCTTTTTAGGGCAAGTTTAGACCGGGCGTTGATCATGCAGTGGAGTCGTCCTGCCACAAAGGCGGCGCGCGCGCGAACCGCCCTTATGTGTGCAGCGAAGGATAGGCGATCATCGAGGGTCACACCGAGATATTTGGCTTGCCTCTCCCAGGGGATCGGCTCGCCGAATAGTGTGACTGGATCGGGGATGGGGGGACGTCTTTTTCGGTCGGTTCTAAAAAAGAGAACCGCCTGACTTTTGGAGGGGTTGATCTCTATTCTCCATTTCCGGAACCAAGCGCCTAGGGCGTTGGCTGCGGTCTGGAGTTTCTTAGAGATCGCGGGCGGGCTTTTGCCTGAGCAATATACGGCAGTGTCGTCTGCAAAGAGAGCGAACTGCGTATTCCTGACTCTAGGGATGTCGCTCGTGTAGAGCGTGAATAGCAAGGGAGATAGTACCGAGCCCTGCGGGACACCGGCACTAATGGGGTGTGGTGAGGACAGGACGCCTTCGACCCGATATCGAAAGAGGCGATTCGACAGAAAGTCTCGTAAGATGGTCACGAGTCTCGGTGGCACACCTAGGGTGTAAAGCTTGTAGATCAAGCCTGTGTGCCACACCTTGTCGAATGCCTTTGCGACATCGAAGAAAAGGGCGCCTGTCATGTGACCTCTCTGGTAACTTGTGGAGATGTGTTCAACAATTCTATGGACTTGGTGAACACACGAGTGTTTGGGTCGGAACCCAAATTGCTCGTCTGGGAGGAGTTTGTTAGCATCGGCAAATGCTTTAAGGCGGACATAAATGATTCTCTCATAAATCTTGCCCAGTACGTTGAGCAGACTTATGGGACGATAACTGGAGGGCTCGGACTTGGGTTTGCCGGGCTTGTGGATCCCAATCACGTGGGCTTCTTTCCACTGGTGTGGGAAAATATTGTTTGAGAGGGCGGCATTGAAGATGGCCGTCAATAACATGATAAGGGAGGCTGGGAAGAGTTTGATCACTCTGTTGGTGATCTTGTCCGAGCCCGGGGCCTTACGAGGGTGTAACTTCCCGATGATCGCTTTCACCTCGTCATGGGTCGCGGGTGGAAGTGGGTCGTCATTTGTGTTGACGTCGTTGGCGACGTCGTCAGTCGGGGGAGCGGGAGGAGGTAACGGAAGAGCGGTCCTCCGTTCTACTTCGGCTGTAACTTTCTCCAAATGACGCGGGTCAATAGGGAGAGAACTGGGCGTACATTGAGCCTCCAGACTTTCGGCGAGGCATTCGGTCTTTTCCACGTCTTCAAAGGCGGGAGGAAGATTGGGTCGCTTTAGAGGAGGCATTGGAACTACTGTGTCCTTTGTGAGGGCACGAGACAGTTGCCAAAAGGCTAGGTGGGAGGGCTTGATTTCGCTGAGGGTCTGGCCCCAGCTATTCTCGCGAAACTCTGCGATGCGTGCCTTGACGGCACGTTCGAGAGCTCGTAATTGGACACGATTTTGCTCTGAGGGAGCTCTATCGTAGGCGCGAATGGCGACTTTCTTCTCCCTCAGCAAGTCCCGTATGTCGTCGGGCAAGTGCCAGCGTCGGTCATCCTCCGCTGGTACTGTCCGAGAGCAATCGCTAACTAACGATTGCACGTGACTTGTGAGTGAGTCGATAGCGCCTACAGCGTCGTCGGCGGTGACTAGGCTGTCGGGGATACGGTCTAGATGGACGGACGAGGTCGCCTTGAGGCTTTCGCCTAATTTGTCCCAGTCCGTCACGACCTTGGTGCGAGAGGGTTGACCTGAATCTGGGGGACCTACGCGCGGTGTAAACTCTAGGATTACAGGCCGGTGGTCCGATTGGAGCTCGTGTAGCACTGCTAAGTCATGCAAACGTAAGTTTACATTACGCAGCAGCGCCACGTCGAGTATGTCGGGTCTGTGAGTCACTATGTCCGGGAAGTGAGTCGGTTCGTATGGGGCGATCAGGTCCACGTTGAGTGGCCCGAGGAGGGATTCAAGAATACGCCCTCTGGTATTGTTTGCGACGCAATTCCAGAGGGTGTGTTTCGCGTTTAGGTCGCCCGCCAGAATGACTGAGCTACCCAAATTGAAAAGGGATTCTAAGTCACGTTTGAGTGACGTTCCTAAGTCGGGTAGGTTATGAGAATGGGAGCAATATGCCGAGACTAGTATAATGGATGAGTGTCCAGTCATACCGAGCCTACAGATTGAAGCCTCAATGTACTCTAGGGATGGTGCGTCCATAGGGGAGCAGTGAAGGGATCTTTTATAATAAATGAGGGTGCCGCCTTTTGCGGCGTTGGGTCTGTCATTGCGAATTATCTGATAATTCGCAATTTTAGGGTCCCTATGAAAGGGCTTTAGAAATGTTTCCTGTACCAAAAGGATATCGAGTTGATGCTCTCGCAGGAATTCTGCGATCTCATCTCGTTTACCTATAATGCCGTTGGCATTGAAGGTTCCTAACTTGAGGGATCGGGGTTTGATTCTACCGCGCGTGGGTGTAATATCCATTATGGATTTACGCGAAAGTGATCGAGTTGGCAAGCGATTTTGTTAAATCGCAGCGCTGCAGATGCAAGGGCACGACCGTTGCCCTCGCTCTGTTTAATAATATCGGCGAGCTCCCTAATTTCATCGAAGTTTATGAACTCGATGAAGCGCTCCACGAGTGCGAAATCCGCATCCACACTCGACGGAGGGTTTTGGTCCCGTTTTGGTGACGGGTTTGCGCGGCGGGTGGTTTGGGTTGGCGGTGACGGCGGGGCGGGCGCTGAAGGCGCTGCGGTGGGTTTCGGCTGCCAAGCGGAAACCTTGGGAGGAGGAGGTGGTGGCTGGGTCGTGGTTTGCTCGGAGAGAGCAAACGCTTCCCTAGGGAGAGGAGGGTACTCTTTAGGAGAATTAGAGTTAAGGCGGGCCCATTGGGAGTGCCTTTGAGGGCGCAGATCGGTCTGCGCCGGGTTGGAAATGGGGGCTTTGCGCGTTGAATGGCGCGAAGGGCGGGGAGCCTTCGAGCACCCGCGGTAGTTCGCGGTGTGCCCGGTCTGGTTGCAGAGAACGCAACCAGGTGGCGGGGTGTTTTCATCTATGACCTTTGGGCGGTCACAGTCTTTGGTGGCGTGAGGTGTGAGGCACTTCACGCACCGGGGGGGAGCAAAACAATTGCGGGCGGAATGGCCGTACAACTGACAGTTGTGGCACTGGGAGGGGTAGCCGCCCTTTCGGACGCCCTCGACGGTGAAGCCGTCGCTCAAGCCGCACACAGATTTTACTCTGTATATGGCTTTGCCGGCCTTGCCTTGGTCCAGTGCCACAATCACCATGTTATACGGCTCGTGGCCGCGTCCTTTGTGCATCCGGTGCACTGACTGTATTGGGAGGTCGTGCTCCTTAAGGGAGGCTTCGACTTCTGAGGTGGGGATTTCGCGGGGGATGCCGCGGATCACCACCCGGAGGGCTTTCTCCTCAGGGAGAGTGTAAGTGTGGAAAGCCACCTTACGCTCTTTAAGGAGTTTGGTCAGGGCCCGGTGGTCCTGTGAAGTGGGCACGGTTACCTTGATGCCGTGCTCGGTGGAGCGGGCAGAGGTATATTGAATCTTGTTCGGAGTAAACCATCCGGACACTTCGGTCCATCTGGTCTTATCCTGAACAAACAGGGGGGGCGGAGAGTCCTTCCTCATCGGGACTTGGGATTGGGTCTGGGGCTGGGATATGCGCGCCTCTGGGCGGCCTTGTTCCTCCGGGGGAGGAGCCATGGGCACGTCCATTAGCGGCGGGGGTGTGGGCACAATAGTGTCCATGAGTGGGCGGGGCTTGGGTGATGGGCAAGGGGAAGGGGCGGAAGCCTTGGCAGCTTTGGCAGCTACCTCGGCTTCAGTGGCTTTCGCCTTCTTTTTCCTCTTGCGCTTGCCACCGACGACCGTCGTGAACTCTCCCTCCGAAGAGGAGGAAGAGGACGACTGGCCGGTCGTCGCGGCAGGCGCAGGCGGAGAGGACGGTTCGGATTCCGCAGGAGAGGGCGGGGCGGAGGGTTCCGCGGGAGAGGGCGGGGCGGAGGGTTCCGCGGGAGAGGGAGGGGTGGGGTGATCCGCGGTTGATTCCGCGGGAGAGGGAGGCGGGGAGTGTTCCGCGGGTGATTCCGCGGGGGAGAATTCCGCGGATATCACGGACATCCTTGAGGATGACCGTGAAGTGGGAGCGGGTCGGGGAGGTAAAAAAGTTGTCCCGTAACGCTCGACGAGGAAATCCCAGGACTCGTTGTCCTGGAGGATCTCGTCCAGCGTCAGGGGTAGGTGGTCGTTCTGGCTGGCCATGATGGCCAGCCAGAGGGAGCTATTCTACTTCGGCAAACTAACGTGGTTTCGGACGCGGGGCGTTCCTGAGTAAAAGAAACCACAAGAAACCTCAGGCGATCGCCCTAATCTAACCTACTATCTCGCCCCGGGTGGATGGGCCCGGGGGTGTGTGTTACACTCCCGACCGGGATAGGTCGGGAGGTGAGTAGGCCCTAGGGTGTGCCCTAAGCTTGACTCCCGCTGCCAATCTTATTGTGCAGCGGGTTCCTACGTCCCTGCCTAACGACAACTGGGGTTGGCTAGGGAAGCCCCCAAGGCCAACTGGTCCAGTCCCGTCCGGGTTAGCGTTTTCCTTAAGGGAAACCGCGAGCGCCCGGGTCACGCTCGAACCAGCTTAGTTATCACCGTTAGGTATCCACTGGTTCACCACAAGTAAATATCTGTGGTTTTGAGAGCGCGATGTCGTAAGAACAAATATTCGTTTGGAGACTCTAAACTGAAAAGTTCCGAGTCAACAAACTGATAAGGTCGGTTCTGCGAAAGGCCAGGTATAAATACCAGAGCGCTTCCGAGAATCGAGTCGGGGTGGCGGGCGGAGCACAATAGACCGTACGGGGTACGTCTGTACTGTGCGGCGGCTCGGAGCGAAGTCTCTTTGGTTTTCCTTGTGAAACGCGGAAATAAAATGTCATTATAGTTAGTGCTTGCCTCTGGGACGTGGGTTAATTAAATTCCTACAGATGTCGCTAATGTTCCGTCACAAACTTCAGGATATTATAAGTAATTTAATTACATTTCTGTTCGTTAACTATTAAATCAATTTATTGATATAAAAGGGTTTCTTGAGTAAGGTAGGAAATGTCGATATTGGAAGAATTCACTCAAGCAACAATTGCAAGTGGAATAGATATAGGTAGACTGTTGTGATGTTTTTATACGATTAAGCTATCGGTGAAGAAAAACATTTTGAGGAAAACAAAGCATGGTGGTAGGGTACTTTGTCGCCAAACAATTAGTTAAGGTTTTGGATACTTTGGTAAGCATTAAAAAGGTGGTCCTTGAGGCCACATCATAACTTATCATGGTGAGATTGTGGTCACATGCCTATACAAGATTTAAAAAAAATGTTTATATTGTTTCCTTGACTAAACACGCGATGCAGTCAATCTTTGAACAATAGGTACATTTTTTATTTAAGACAATGTGCAGTAGAAAAGTTTTCCAAAACAGAAATTGTAATTAAATACAACACTTTGACTTAATTTATAGAGAGTTCGAAAGGCAAGAAAACTCAAAGGTTGAATAATCTGATTGTATCATAATAGAAAAAACAATCCCTTGAAATAATTACAGAAAGACCAGCGCTGTGTCGAACTAACTACGCCATAAAGCGGATTTGCGTTCCCCCCAAGTTTTATGCCCACTTTTTATCTTTTTCCGGGTTTTTTACTAGCGGGTTTTATTTAAATCCATAATTTAAATGCAGATGAGCGGTGTAAGGTTCAGAGGCGGGCACGTCCGTCGAAACTGCGTCCGAATTAGGATAATATCCGTATAAATCGTTTTGGATGTTTTAATTTTGAATGCGGCCTTTCTGACCGCTTGATGTGCCGATTTCCGAAAGAGATTTCAAGTGATAAAATTGGGAAAGTCACGTAATAAATCAAAGAATGGATTCAAGACTTTAAAACCACTGTCAGAAGGATCATTTTTACGTTTTTACTTAGTAAATCCGTTCAAAAACAAGTAGTCAGATTACAGCAAGTCTCGTGTTACTTTGTTTTGAAAGCTGCACTAAAATTCCTTACATTATTTTAGGCAAACCTGAAAATGCAATTCTTTTCCAAATTCATGTTTTGTTCTTTTCTACTACAGCTTTGGCAATAATCCACCACAGAGTGCATATCCACAGGCTTACAGAGCTTGTCAAAGGTTTAATATCCTGTCGGTGGAAAGCTACAGTTCCATTGCGCGAGCGCTGGATGTAATTGGTACGAGGCGGATATTGCTTCCTCATCACAAAATGCTAAAGAACAGTCGATTTAAAATGGTTTATGTAATTTTTTCTGTTGATCTGTATTTGTGATAATATACTTTATATTGTTTTTAAAAAGTTAGTACTTACACATTGTATTTCCCCTAGTATTGCTAATATAAAAAAAAAAGTAAAATAGCGGCTAGATAAATTATACAGGTGGATTTTTTAGTCACTGGCAATTGCAGGGGTGGAAGTACTCATCAATATGAACATATCTCTGATATCGCGTACAACAAACGTGATTTTATTGCCGTTTTTATATAATGGTAAGGAACTCTTCGTGCCCGGCCAAGTCCGACTCGCACTTGGCCGGTTTTATATACCTGGAACGCGGATGAAATCGCGGGGAACAGCTTGTTATTACTAAAAGCAGCTCGACTGGAGAAGTACCTCCACCTTACAGAATACCGCAACCAAATAGCTTATAGTCACCAGAGCTCATCGGGGAGGGAGGAAGGGTCGGCAACGCGCGAGTGATACCCCTGGTGTTGCAAGTGTTCATAGGCTACGGTAACCGCTTACCATCAGGCGGGCCGTATGCTTGTTTGCCGACCATGTTGTATAAAAAAAAATAAAAAAACTACCCGTTATAATAACTTGTTAAAAGTATTATAATATTTTTAAAAGATATCTATTTAAAAGAGACATCGCATTTTAAACATTTGTAAAATTAAAAACTTTATTGAGAAGTTTCAATGCAACTCAATTTTATATGGACTATAAATCTTTTATATACTAAGTGCAAAGACGTATTATTCGAGAAAAGTTAGTGAAAAAACTTTAGACTAATATAATACTAAGGGCCCAGTGGAAGATAACCACCCAATCTCACTTATTGGGGCGTTTGCCCTCGAGCGCTCTCAAGGATTTACGGTTTGCCCATAAAGGTTGGCGCTCACTGATAGTACAAAACGTTACTTATTTGATTTAAAAAAACCATTATTAAAACAATGAGCTTTTTTTATATGAACAGGTATTACATAGCAAAGGTTGTCAGCATGTTTATTTATTTATTTATTTATTAGGTAGTGTTACGTAGAAAATTCGAGCCCTTACGCTTCGCCTACTATTTCGCTGGCGGATCGATCACTGACGTCTTGTCACTTTGACGTTTCCAGTGACGTTTCCAGTGACGTTCCATCGCTCCGCCCGCGTTTAGTCGTGTTTTTAGCTTGGTAGTCGACTTGGATTGGCCGTTTGTTGTGTTGTTTATAGGAATGATTGAACGGTTTTCGGGAATCTGTGATGAAGTCATGCCTCATCCCTAGATGTCGGTCATGACTCCTTCATTTCGATTTCCGACATCGCTGGATTAGCCTCGGCAATAACCTAGGAGCCAATCTAGGTGTTTTTTGGTAAGTAATCAAGCATTTGGGAATTCTAAATTCATTGTTGCTTTGTGATTGAACGTAGGTTCTAACGATTTGTTATTTTTTTACAGTTTTGTGTGGACATACGGCCGGCGCGTGTCTAGGAATTTAACCCAGTCACGCCACGCTTATTTTCTATCTTTCTATTGTAAGTATTACTAGAATACGCCTATCGCGTATTCCCGGCTCGCGTCACGTCGCCCTGATAGTAATATTTATTGTTTTTTTACAGATTTTACGTGCTGTACCGGCGTTGCCACCCGCACGTGGCAGTGCTTGGAGTGGACATTGTCCAACCTTTCCCACGCAGGGACATTTTCCTCCATAAGGTATTTATGGTGTTCTTTGATAATATTTGTGAGGTTAGGGCTCCTTGAACTATAATGTGTGTGGTTCCGGTGTGGTAGGCCGAGCACATGGTATCCTTACCTTGTGCTATCTTAGGTAGCACTCGCTACCATTGTTATAGGGTTCCATGAACCATAATCCGTGCGGTTCCGGTGTGGTAGGCTGAGCACATGGTATCCTTATCTTGTACTATCTTAGGTAGTACTCGCTATCATTGTTTTAGGGTTCGCTCTGCCCAATCCTAAATTGTGGCAGAGTATTTAATCGTTATTTTTGTTGGGATTAGGTCGCTGTTTGACCGAGCACATGGCCGGCATCTGGGGCTGATGTCCGCCATTTTGTGTGTTCGGGCCGTGTATAGCCAACGTCTAATACCAACAATATTGGTACAATTTCAGGAGGAGTCCGGTGGGGGGCCTTTTGACCCTAGTTCTACGGGGCCGTTTTGACCCGTAGTCCGGTGGGCTTTTGTAGTCAAGAGTCCTGCAGGGCCGTTTCGACCCCTAGTCTGGTTGGGGTTCAACGCAGCTTCCGGCTCCACGAAGGCTACTTCGTGGCTGGCATCGCGGAGATTTGAGGCGGTACCATTTAGGGAACTCATTATTTTTGTGACTTCTAAATTTAAATTCGGACTGACAGCCGTTCACTGTCAGTGGCGCTCAATTTTATTTAACTCAACTTTAAACCAACTCAACCTTACCTCAGAACCCACGCGCTGAGTCAAGCTGGCCTTGTAATTTATTTTGTTGCCTTCAGCAAACTAGTATAAGATAATAGCTAATTGTAACTAACATAAATAAAATTTCTTTTGTGTACCGGGAAGATTATTTTTTTTATTTATCCACCTTTTCCCCCGGATTGTAACAGTAGGTACGCACAACAGATTACAATCAAGTTATCATTAAGCTTTACATTTCTTTAAACTGATCCTAACCTATATTGAAACCCAAACAGTGCACACACAGCATGACATTCATGTCGTAAGCAAAGCTAATACATAATATATAACTAACCACTTCAAGATACATACACACAGAGACAACAGAAGATAATAACATAAATACTAAAACAAAAACAAACCGAGGTAATACTGTCTGAACAACATTTTTTAAATGGAACATTATTAATAAAAAACATGCAAGATTAAAGAGATGCTCAATTGAGGATATTTCGAATTTGCAACAAGTCAAAAAGATACCTATTACCTATTTATATCAATACCAAAATTGGGGTTTTAAAATTAATAACATATTTTTTTTCTCTTCACAGTATAGAAGACAAAAATGACAGGTAGGTACTTTAGCACATATTTCATACAATGCTAATTTATCATAAAAACAAACTTCGTCGGCAAAAAAAAAACTATTAGTAGCCTAATTAGGCCTATATGACTAGGCTGAATAATAAACATACTGAAGTTTCCGTAGTTTACTACGAGATAGCTACGATAATCTACGACATCTACAATTCGTAGCAGTGCTACAAATTTGCCGTAGCGTAGTTTGCCATTTTTCTTTGCTATGGCCGTTTTCAGAAATGTTTTTGATTTAATTTTTGGATTTAATTGTAGCGTTTTTATAACATAGCCGAGAAACATGTTTTCCCGGGATAAAAAGTATCCTATTATGTTAATCCAGAATAAGTTTATCTGTGTGCCAAGTTTCATCCAGATGCGCTCAGCCGTTCTGTCGTGATTGAGTAACAAATATCCATCGAAACTTTCACATTTATATAAGTAAGGATAGGATATAAGACAGCAGCGTATTAACATCTCATTGTACGCTTAGCTTACTTGAACTCAGATGTTGGAATATGAATTGTTTATATTGTTTGAAGAGTGCAAGTTAGAATTGATATTGAATGACTGACATTGTTTGTTGAGCAGCCGGCCGGTCGCTCGCCACGTCGTTTATTAGCTATCTTATATAAATCCTCGCAGTATCTCAATAATAAATATGCTGGCAACTCTTTAGCCTTTCTAACAACGACATTGTGAATTTTGACAACTTTATGTTATACTAAGCGTTGATAAATTAAAAAAGTGTTTATATTAAATATTCAAAACGTATAAATTAAAATATAAGTGAGTAAAATATAGGATTCCTAACTCAAAATTATTCTTATAGTTTAGAAGTTTATCGGTAGGTAAGTTTGAATTTGGAACGTTGTTTATATGAGCGAGTGGGTGAAGCAGGCAAGGCCAAATTAGGTATAATTTACTAGCTTTTCCTCGCGGTTTCACCCGCATTCCCGAGGATCTTGTGTTTTCCTGGGATATAACGCTAATCGCGATAATCTCAGGAACTACTGGTTCGGTTTGAAAAATTCTTTCAGTGTTGGATAGCTTATTTATTGAGGAAGGCTATAGGCTACTTTTTATCCCGGGAAAACACAAGATCTCTCGGAAACGCGTGTGAAACCGCGGGGCGGAAGCTAGTTTGGTATAAATATACTTTTAATATTTGAATAAAACAGCATACTTTTTATCCCGGGAACGCAGAAAGAAACCACCGACTGGAAGCTAGTTATAATTAGTAGCTAGTTTGATGGCTGACTTCCGAACCGATGGTAACTTCAGTAAATTCCACCTTCATAAGTGCCCGCCCAGGGCCCAAACTGAATAAATGGCTTTGACTTTATATGATATTCTCATATTCACGCCGAACAAACGTGCAATCAAGAAATTTTTCAGGTAAAATAACTATGCAGTAATATATTACCACATTGTTAGCACCGCAAACATCGACGTGCAAGTAATTGGACGAAAAATAACCGCAACGAACTATTGTACGAGTATGGTCGGTTGAAATATTCATATATGGCCTAGTTACGTGTGCATTTATAAGGTAATGTTAGCAAGGTTATTCCTATTGGCAGTAGGGGATCCAGGGGGTGGTTAAGGGGCTCAAGCCGGGGGGGCTTGCAAAAAGCCCCAAAAGCACTTGAGTCCACCCCTGACAAATCTCAAATTTAGCTTTATATTTCCCTACCCTCAGCTGGGTCAAGTTTGTTTTTTAATCTGACAGTTATTTTTATACTGTGAGTAGCAGTGATGATGGAATTAAGCATTTAAAAGAAGGGAAATGTGATGTAGCCGGAACACACTGGTACATGATTGTCGACTGTACAATTTGAGGGGGATAGCCAACCAGGTGGGTACTACAAAGTACCCTACGATCGTGCTAAAGATAAATAAGCGATGACAGGTCAGTGGTAGTGACGTATGTTGCAGCAAAGGTCGTGGATTTGAATCCTATAATGAGCTTTCGATGAAGGAAAACATCGTGAGGAAACTATAGCACGATGATAGGAGCACATTGGGCACCTGCAGGTGTGTTCTGTCAGCTGCATTTGAGAGCCAGCTAAATACAGTTAAAAAAAATGCCGGTGACACGTAATAGAGTAGGTGATACAGTTCATAGTACACTCTCTGTGTATGCAAAGTCGACGATGAAATTATACTTATTTCATATTTATTTACGATTCAATCGACGTTTCGACTATTAAATTGAGGCAATAAAAAACGAACAGTTAAACAAATATACCGCAAGTATAAATATTGGTTAGTTGATTTTGAATAAAACTCGACACATTTAGATCAATCAATTTTATAGTTTTTGGACCCGTTCGAAAGGAAAAAAAAATTAAGCCTTATAATATTATCACTTAGTTGTCCATCCGTCCGTCTATCCGTCCCGTCACGACCTTTTTTCTCAGGTACGGGTTGAAGTTAATATCAAATACAATCAAAGAACTACAGTAAAAAAATCTAGATTCTAAGTCATTTTTGTCACATATTTTGATACTCCCAAACTCATCAAAACCTATAGGGTCGTCGTTGATCTAGAATCATGAAATTTGGCAAGAAGCAAGGTCTACTCACAGCACAAGTAAAGGATTTTTTTTTACGTGTCTCATATTCTATTTTTCTTATTTGGATTAGCGGTTGCTATTGCATTATTAACAGGTGTCAAAAACGCATTCTCTCGGCGGCCGCACTTTAGCTATCAACACTTCCACGCAAAAACTATATCTCAATTATTATGACAATTCAACATACATTTGCACAGAAACTTTACATTATACACTTATGAGGAGAATCAGACCCTTCAACCCCTAAAATTTTAAACACACAACGAAATAAAATGACACCTCTTTAGGTTCCGGAAGTCCCGCCATTCAGGTTCTATATAAATTTTCACCCGCATTACGGTGAGGTGATAAAAATTCCCCACTGCGGCACAGACTACTACCTTTTCCTTACAGACTACTGTAAAGATTCAGGGAATATATATTTTATTCGATTCTGGGGTAAGCCCCAATATCATTCAATGCATTTTATGTCGTTATGTTTTTGTATATTGTACCTATATCTATTTTAAACAGAATGAACTCAGAAAATACTTATCCGATCTTAACGTATTTTTTTTTTCAAAATGTGTTATTGTTCCAACTTAAAAATAGTATTATTATTATAATCAAATACTATAAAATACTTATCATCATAATATTAATACGTGAAACAAAAACTTTGCACCCCTTTTTACGAACATTACGCCTACGGAGGAGTATTCGAAAGACACAGTTAAAGTTTATATAAATAAATATTCTGGGAAGGCCATCTGACCCCAAACTAAGCATTGTAGTAATGGCAATTAATGCTATTTTTCATTAATTTCATTAGCATGCTAATTTTCATATCTTAGCATGCTACGTGCTATTGCTATGCTATTTGAGAAAAAACAAAAAATAACAAAATATCAATCACACGATTGATGTCAACATTGTCATCGCAACTAAATTATTAACCTGACTGAACTTATAACCTACGACCTACGCAACAAGTGCAAAACATTAATAAACAATATCAACTATAGACTATAGAATAATAGACCCTAAACATAAGCATTTCATTTTATTCTTTAAGAAATTTCATTGGCGCGAATGCGTTTTCTCTTCTCACTCACTCCTATTCATTCGTGAACTGTGAGGTCGCGTCGACTCGTCGACTCGTCGTGTCATTATTAGCATTAGCATCGAATGAATGATATTAGCATTAGCACGCAGCACGCACGACAGTCGATTAGCGCCGCGGTGCGAACCAGCACGGTTGTGTTTTTCGCATGATAGCAGCAGGACGCGAACGCAGACGATTGCTGGGATCGATGCTATATTATTGCGAATGCTAATTATTCCATCACTACTAAGCAGAGCTTTATACTACATATCTACTTTTCTTTTGTAAATACATACATATATAGATAATTACACCCAGACACAGGATAAACAGACATGTTCATGCACACAAATGTTTGTCCTGATTGGGAACTGAATCCACGACCTGCGGCGTGATAGATAGGGTATCTTACCAACCACGCCAACCAGCCCGTAATATATAGAGAAGGAGTTCAGAATGCTAATATTTTTATATAGTTAATATGCATTAGAAATAAATTAAATTTATTAAAAAAAAATACACACACTACCATGCGTAGGATTAGGATAGTAAAAAAAAAGGATTAGGATAGTAAGATGAATTTCACTATGCCATGTAAGTTGTCATCAAATCCATGAGACATTACTTTTAAGCCTATAGCTTTTATCGCGGGCTTTGAGCGCCGCGACCGAATCAAGAAATTCCGTAACGAAAATAAAACCTAAGACGAGCTACTCCGAAATTGGACGAATACGTAAGCAGCTGTTTGTGAGAAAGTATATAGGTGTATAGGTATCTATTAATATCAAAGAAAAAACTTGAATTAATATAAAAAAAAAATACTGCATAAATAATAAATAAATAAAAATAATAAAAAATGCTATGCAATAGCTTTACCGCGGCAGTCCCCGAGTGCCACACGTATTTTTTTTTTTATATATACTGATTTTATTTTAATTTTAAAGGTTTCTCTGTTTCCACACCACACCTATTGAAACCAGTCAATTCAATATAAATATTTACGATCCCGTAACCGTTTTATGTGTGTAATAAAATCAGTCGGCTCCACACTAAATTGGTGAAAAATTACCGTTTCTCGTGTGAACCCGGCTTTAATGTTCGCGGCTTGATAACCTCCCTACTTCGCGGTTTACCGCTTTATCTTATAAATGCGAACCTATTTAAAGAATCTGGAAATACCTACAGATAACTTTACTCAATTGGTAGGTACATAAGTTTCAGAAGAAACATCTTTTCATTGTTCATAACTTTTCCGCGCGGTTTCACCCGCATTCCCGGGATAAAATATAGCCCATGTTACTCAGGAATAATGTAACATTCTAATGGTGAAATAATTTTTGAAATCGAACCAGTAGTGCCTGGGTTTACCCCCTACAACCTCACAAACTCTACCTATTTATAATATTATTAATATTAGTATATTAGTTCCTTTTTACGTAGGTTCTCTATTCGATCTGAAACTATTTTTATAATTTATTGGTCGCCAGTGCCGACCTTTAGACAAAAAGGTTTAATATCTGAAGGGTCCTACGTTCAATCGGTTTCATGCCTTCATTATAATTGTTCTTTAGGGTCTAAAAAATACATGGAATGGTGTTTTTTTTTGTCAAAATTATATTAACTTAACCTAACCTTCAACTCCATTAATTTTCAAATAAAATCTTGACAAAAAGCAATCGCTACTTATTCGCTCAATCCTATATTTGCTTTCCTTCGATTACGGAATATTTACAAAACGATATCGATTCCAATCCAAATGATTCCCCCAGATAACCCTAAACTGCGTTACCACAGGGGCGTGCCGCTGACTCTGCGGGTACAACCGACCCAGACAGGGTACAATAAGAAAACCAACCCTTTTCTTGTTCTTCTCTCATTTACATTCAAAGCAAAATACCTTTTCTTTAAATCCCACAACTGTTTTATTGATTACCGATTAATAAAGTATTTACGACTCACTTAGAGTTACATATTTGGTTGAAAGGTAATCCCGTCGCATAAGTACTTATAAGGGTTAAGACATCATCGACTTATGCTTTTGATTCTCTGTCATATTTTTGATCCTGTCATATTTAAAAATATATACCTAGATACCAATGAGAAAGGATTTTAACTTGCCTGCGGTTTTTTTAACAATATATACATTTAATTATCAATGTTTATCTGTTTATTTGTAACGAATGCACGCCCATAGAGTACCTTTTTATTGTGCGAGCCTATAGCATTTATCCGAATGCGATGAAACTTTGGTGATCTCTGTGCGCCACGATGGTTTTCACCAAAAAAAAAAAGTGTGTGTGTACTTATGTACGCACGTAAGAAGTTATACTTCTTTATCAATTTTTTTTGATACTATCTTCATGTTTTACTGTGTATGGGATAACCTGACAATGTTGACTAGCTAACTTCATGGTGTCGGTTTTTCGTGACGGTGTGCGCGCGCATCGTAAAAATTTACTGTCATAACTTTTCCCTAACGCGCCAAAAGTATAACTTCAAAAAAGAAATAGATGCATTGAAACGCACACCGGGATTAGCTAGTATTTTTTTTTTACATAATGAAATGTATTTTACATACTTAATTTTTTTTATTTTAAAACATTACTCATGGAAAGTACCTACAGTCAGATTGTCTATATCATGGCGACCCATTTATATCTGCTACAGAATATTTTAATTGCCTTTTCTGAGTGGCGAAAGAGGTCGTAAATAATAAAACCTAAATCATTACCAGCTGTAACTTTGACGATTCAGAAAATTCAACACAAGCATTTTTCAATATCAGTAAGTATTGCAGACAAAGCGAATGAAAACCACCTTTCCCCGTCCCTCAGGAAAGTCTCAAAGTCCACGTTTATAAAGTGGAACTCGTTGGGAAATTTGCAAACACTTTGTTATTCAGATTCGTAATCGTAGTATCAAAGGGCGAGTATTTGTAGACGATTGTCTACTAGGGCTGTCGCTACATTTAATACTTAAGATACATGGTACCCATTTTGAATTTTTATCTTTTAAACTTTATTATTTTCAGATTTTAATTTATAAATCTTTTGCCATACGCTATAGGCGCGAATTGTAAAATTGCGTGTCATAGGTTACGCTTAAAATTAACAACTCATATCCAAGAAATATTCGTCAAAAATTTAAAATGGGGACCATGGTCATAGTATGATCCAGAATGTAATCAAATGAGTTTTTGTACCTAAGTTCTTGAAAATTTACTATAATTAAAACATGGAAAAAATGGGGCATTTTCTTTTATATTTTGCATGCTCCATTGATATTACATAACATCTGTAAATAATGTATTGGTGAACACAGGTGAAACCGTGAGACGGATAAAAGGTAGCATGTCGATCTGTCCTATAAACTACCTAGGTATATGCAAGAAATCACTGATCCGATGCTGCGTGAAAAAAAGACAAAAAAACAAATACACTTTCACATTTATTTAGATAACTTATATTTGTAATATAAAATTGTCAAAATGATTATATGTCTTAATGAGCAAACAATACAATAATAATTTGAACAAATCCTCAACTCAGACTAACAAAACCTTTTATATTTTCAGTTAAATAACGAAGATTGATAGCATAGAACTGCTATACTTAATTAAATTTATAACGATGGATTACATTGTGACGTATCTCATATTACGTCATAATGAATTTACGCTGTTCTTGTAAAAGTTTTGAAGAAAAACTTATTTTGAGTAATAACCTCACATTAATGATATTAAGTACAAAAGAAGTTATAAAGCACTACCTATTACATATCTAAAAATATTTTTATTCGAATATCATTTTTATTCGTATGTATCTTCGTACGTATCTTACGCTAACTCGATTAGAGTTAGCGTAAGATACCTACCTAGATTTAGAAAACACTTGATTGTGCACGTACATCACTAATATTGAAATTATATAATATACCTACTGAACAGGCCATAATCATTCCGGCCTTTTACAATTTAAAAACTTTTTAGACGGGCGCAACTTTTATTTTTCTATTTTTGAATAACGATTGTCTTTTGTTTTTTATCGATTACTTCAGAATAAATATGTAAAAAAGCACGCTTTGATTTTGATAATTATAGATTAAAACTATATTAAAATACATGTAGGAGCGCGTACATGTTTTCTTGGCGACCGTGACAGGACGGTCTACCAGCACTACTCACTATCTTCGAATTACGACGGCTTCACACATCTGAAAAAGTACCACGTGTTGAGCTGAAACAACGCTCAACAATATTGAAGACATCATTAACTTCTCACGTGGATACTATCTTCTGAAAAGGTTGGCCCGTTCCTTCTAGTTTCCTTTTTCCTTTTCGATTCTGTGTGTGAAGATAGAGTTGGTAGCCTACGATCCTTCAGAAATAAGTGTATTTTTGATTAAATATACGCTACCTTCTGCACCTAACTGTGCTTGCATCTTATGTCCGCATCTTTTCACAGCTAGGTTAATACAATATATAAAACATCTATACCTAACATTTAATTTCTTTCTCGGTGAGAGTTCAAAACGGACTTTGACCCAGCTGACGCAGCCATCGCTACATCAACCATCCAGTTGTTCTGCTACTCCCTGCTTAACAGTTATCTTCTCGTCGACGGTTTGTTACCTTCATTAGCTGTGTTAGCTTGAATACAAAAGGTATTTATTCTTCTTTTAAGCTAATTTCGTTGCAAACACTTACAAGATGAGTACAGAGCCTGATTATAAACGTCTTAATAAACAAAGAGCTGCTATTAAAGGTCAATTAACTTCTTTTCAAAATTATTTCACATCCTTTCAAAGTTTAGACAAGACTTTAGTAGCAAAATGTCAAATTAATGAATTAAAATTAAGAATATCCAAACTTCAGACAATTTTCCAAACCTTTGATAATGTGCAAACTGAAATTGAGATATTAGCAGAAAATCCTGAGGAACAATACGAACAAAGAGAGGAGACTGAAAAACGATTCTTCACAATAATATCTCAGTCTCAGGAGTTATTGGATACTTTTATGAAACTAACCAAAAATGATGTTTTTCATGATACTTCTTCTACTTCTATGGTTCACCCTGGTCCTAGTTATGGACGCATAAAATTACCAACAATAACTCTCAAACCTTTTAATGGCGATCATTCTATATGGTTAGAGTTCAGAGATACATATTGCTCATTAATACACAATAATCAATTAATTGATAATATTTCCAAGTTTCATTACTTAAAGTCTTGTTTGGAGGGTTCTGCTGCAAATATTATTAAATCAATATCGGTATCCAATGAAGGGTATCCTATTGCGTGGGAACTCCTCTGTGAACGTTACGATAACAACCGTCTATTAATTAACCATCATCTTAGTGCATTGTTTTCACTCGAGCCTATAACAAAAGAATCAGACAAATCAATACGATATTTGATTGATACTGTAACAAAAAATTTGCGTGCATTAGACTCTCTCAATGAACCTACAGATAAGTGGGACACAATCATTATTTATATGGTATCTGCAAAATTGGACTCAAACACTGTTCGGAAATGGGAAGAACACAGGAACACGTTAGCAACTTCACCTTCTCTTGAAGACTTTTTTATATTTTTACGCAATCGTGCTACCGTGTTAGAAACTGTTCAAGCTAGTCGTTCTGAAACATTTGATATTCAGCATCGTCGATCTAGCTCTACATTCAAACCGAAATCTTTTCATACTTCTTCACTTTCAGTAAGTCCAGGGCTGCAGTGTAAAGCCTGTAATCAAAGTCATAGACTTTATACATGTGATAGGTTCAAAACAATGGCAATCGACGAACGTATTCATAAAGTACACGAATGGAGGCTCTGTGCCAACTGCTTACGCAGTGGACACCGTGCTTCTGAGTGCAATCTTGGTGGTTGTCGAATTTGTCATCTTAAGCATAATTCATTACTACACAAATCAACACACACAAATAAATTTAACCAAACATCTACATCTACATCTTCCAGTGATATTAATCAAAATACGTCATCTAATACTACCCCAGCAGCTGCGGCTATGGACTTACCTTCTTCTACATCTATGTCATGCAATGACATCACGACATCGGTGTCCATGTCTGCAGTGGCCGGTAATCAAGTTATTCTTTCCACTGCACTAGTAGAGGTTACCTGCTATGGTAATAATAAAAAAAACTGTTCTTAGAGCATTGCTTGACAGTGGGAGCCAGTCATCTTTTATAACTAAATCTGCAATAAGTAAGATAGGTGATAGCACTACATTCAATAATCCCCGCTACATATCAGGCCTCAATAATACAAAATTTAAAATAAATGAACGTTGTGAACTACAAATAAAATCAATTAACAACGCATATCAATCTAAAGTGGTTTGTTTTGTCGTCCCATGCATCACAGATCATCTACCTAGTATAGAAATACAAGCAGATTTAGGAATTCCATCTAAATTAATTCTTGCAGATCCCAAATTTTATCTACCTGCAGAAATAGATTTGCTACTAGGGGCTGACATCTTTTGGGACATAATTGAACAGGGTAAGATAGAACTAGGGAAAAATAGACCTATTCTTCAAAACTCACGTCTTGGTTGGCTTGTCGCTGGCTCTATTGATTACACCAATCATTACAACGAACCGAAACATCTCATCTGTAATTTTAGTCAAATACTTAGCGATACTCTTCTTAAATCCTGTGAGATAAAAGAAATATCTCCAACATCGAATCATACATCTATTGTTGACCAATCTTGCGAAAACATCTTTACAAACACTACATCTCGTCTTGACAGTGGTCAATTTTATGTTAATATTCCTCTAAAGGAATCTAAAGATAGCTTAGGAGATTATTTTTATATGACTAAGAAAAGATTTTTATGTAATGAATCTGACTAAGTAGTAATCTTTTCTTACTACTTAACTCATTGCATCTCTTCAATTATTCACTAAACAATCACAACTTGAGTTCTTTTCATCTGAAATAAAAATGTTAAAAAATGAGAAATAACTATCTTCTAAATCAATTATTTTATCTCTATGTCCGTTTCTTGATGTAGATAGAATTTTAAGTGTAGGTGGTCACATGCAACAATCTTCTTTTGACTGGAATGAAATCAATTTATCAACCTTTTATTTTCACACGAACACATAAAACACTTACATTGCAGCCCTCAATTGCTCCTTCATTCTATAAAAAGCAGAGTTCTAGCACGGAGCACGACACGCAGTTGTGCTCTCAGTCGACGTTTGAATGCATAACCAATACATCCAATAATGAGCAATTTACCTGTGTTACATCTAGTTTACCTTTTCAAGTGAATGGCACCGATTTTGCAGATCCATTCTTTATCACAGATCAAGTGTTTATTTGTCTGTTTTTCGTTGAAAACAGTAACTACATCTAGAGGTCGCATCGCAAGTGATCTTTCTAAGGACATTTTCATGATGTGTTTGAAACGTCTTACTCATATATTTTGTGACAAAGCTACAAACTTTGTAGGTGCTAGCAACGAAATAGGTAACTTCATGAAGGAAAATAAATTCAAACAGTGTGGCAGATTCCACAGCTACTGAAGGTATCCATTTCGTCTTTTCTCCTGCATATATTCATCTAATTTTGGTGTTCTTAGTCAAATCCGCATAATTTCATATAAAGCGTATTTTAGGTGAGACACATCTGACTTTCGAAGAGTTATCAACACTATTTGCACACGTAGAATGAATCTTGAACTCCCATCTTATAACCCTTATAACTTCCGATCATAATGATCAAAAATCCTTCACTCCTGGGCATTTCCTAAACCATTACAACTATTTACATCGCTATTATCACCTGATCTTCGAGACATAAACCTGAGTCGACTCGATAATTTTCAACGGATCGAACGATATAGACAACACTTCTGGGATCGTTGGCATCACTGTTATTTAAAAGAACTCCAGCAACGATCGAAATGGCGGACAAACCAGAAGCCTCTCAAGATAGGCAATCTTCATTTTACATGATCAAAATATACCACCAATGAAATGGAGACTTGGTCGTGTCCATTGCTTGTATCCCGGACAAGATGGAGTAACTCGAGTGGCAGACTTCAGAACATCAAAGGGGATCATCCGTCGGGCTCTAAACAAGGTGCCACCTCTTCTTCCAGAAAAGTCATCAGAAGATCCTCGAAGACCACAGACTTCGAGCGGGGGGACGATGAACAGGCCATAATCATTCCGGCCTTTTACAATTTAAAAACTTTTTAGACGGGCGCAACTTTTATTTTTCTATTTTTGAATAACGATTGTCTTTTGTTTTTTATCGATTACTTCAGAATAAATATGTAAAAAAGCACGCTTTGATTTTGATAATTATAGATTAAAACTATATTAAAATACATGTAGGAGCGCGTACACCTACATATTATTATATTTCCTTTGAATTAAATAATATAATATATACAGGGTGTGGTTTTGCATTTCCGCCATATTTATAGAACCAATAGTAGATGATTAATTTAGTATTTTAAAAATATGTAATTAATTATATGGTAGATTAGTCAACGATTATTGATGATTTGTGATTAGCGTCAAATCAGAATAAGCACGAGTGCCCAGAATAGGTCTGCGATCCGGGGGCGAGGCGCGGCGAGGAGACGACCGGGTCACCGACCGCGGCGCCTGTGTGGCGGCCGCGCCACACAGGCGCCGCGGTCGGTGACCCGGTACGTAGGTATGTTTTGCTGTTGCGTATCGTAGGTATCTGTTCTACATTTGCGCGGTGCAACCTTCTTTATTTTATTGTTAGAGTTGAATACTAACTAGGTACGAAAAATTATTGGAATAAAATAATTCCAAATTGACCTTCTTACTTTACCGGACTGTGAAACGTCAAAAATACCTACCTAGGCATGATAACTACCAAATAAAAACTATTTGGTAGTTATCATTAAATTTATTTTAAAAAAAAGTTTATTTACGCACCTATGTTACTCGAAGATACTGCTCAAAGTGTCCTCCCTCATTCTCGATGCACAGTTGAGCACGGCGTCGCAAGTTTCTTTTTAATTTGCGCAAAACATTTGTATTATTTTTAACGGATTCAAATGCCAACACAATTTTTTGTCTTAACTGCACCACACTAGATATTTCTTCAACATAAACAAGTCTTAAGTTCTCCCCACAAGTAAAAGTCACAAGGTGTTAAGTCCGGAGAGCGCGGTGGCCAGGGCACTGGGCCACCACGACCGATCCACTGGCTTCCAAACACTTCACTTAAATACTGACGCACTTGGAGACCATAATGAGGAGGAGCTCCGTCTTGTTGGTAAAACAAATGTCTGTGCAGAGCCAACGGGATGTCTTCCAGCATCTCATTGACAACGTGACGAAGCAGCTGTAGGTAGGTGGTGCTGGTCAGGTGGCCTTCAATGAAATATGGTCCTAGGATGTGATCGCCAATAATCCCCGCTAAATTCGACGTTTGAATAACGTTCCGTCATTGTCACTGTACTGTACGTTGGAGTTCGCGCGGTGTGAAGATTGCGCGTGTCACGCACAGTGCGTGCGCGCTCGCAGTCGGAGGACAACTGACTGACTGCGGACTGACCGTACATACATGACTACATACATCGGCGCGTGCGGGGTGCGCGATGAACGAGTGCGCAGTGGCGCCATGGCGCGGTGCTTAGTACACACGAGGTCATTTTATAAAACAACTTAATGTGGTTTTATTGGACTGGGGGATTTTTATTTTTACAAAAGTTTAAAAATAATATGTAATTTTAAGAGTACGATTTTATGATTGAATCGTGTTCTATACAAGGTAAATATCGACCTCCGTAAATATGGCGTAAATGCAAAACCACACCCTGTATAATAATATATAATACTAGATACATATTACAAGACATACATTCATCACTACATTTCCGCAATATATTATTTTCTTTAATATTGTGGCAACACAGACAAGTGGCAACCCTGTAAGCGTAGACGTAGCTGGGCGGCCGCTTGGGGACTGTTTCAATTTTCTATTGAAACTAACTATGTGGTACAGTCACCGTGGTCATGTTATTAATGATTTTTATTATATTTTAGCCGTATTTGGCAATTTTGACTACTACCATCGTCCACGATTTATTATCATAGGGTAATTTTTTTACTACTGGCAATACTTGCAGGTGGTGGAAGTACTAATCAGTCAACTTCATCTATAATAATAATCAAAATAATATATCCTATTAATTGACATTAAATTCGGACAATTTTAAGCCGAGAAAAATCTATGCAAACAACGCACGAATTTTATAAAAGCCATGTAATCCAATATGAACAGAAAAAGCCTCTGTCAACCAAGTAACATTTAATTATACCCGACTGTACCAAAGGCAATGTGCAGTAGACTGTACACAACAAATTAAAATGACAGCGCGACATATTTCAAAGCTTTACGAGCGATACTGAGGCACGTCTCTGCGTTTCGTTTGCCTTTGTCTGGACGTGAGTGCGATGCTTTATATTTTGGGTTTATTACAGACTAACCTAAGCCCGCGGCTCTACTCGCTTGTGTAATTTTATCTCTGCTGACTTGTTACTCTAGAACGGTCACTGCGCAGTTTTTCAAGCCATTTATTCAGTTATGAAGGTCGAATTAAGTTACCATCGGTTCAGAATTCAGACTTAAACTGACTTATTAAGGGAGGTAGAGCATAGCGATATGTCGCTCATCGGCATCTGTCGGCATCGCGTGAGTAATACAACTGGTGTTGCAAGCGTTCATAGGCTACGGTAACCGCTTACCATCAGGCGGGCCGTATGCTTGTTTGCCGACAATGTTGTATAAAAAAAAACTGAGGAGAACCGAGAAGAAATTCAGCAAGGTTTTGACTATATTGTTTTATTTTAAAATCTATACTAATATTATAAAGCTGAAGAGTTTGTTTGGTTGAACGCGCTAATCTCAGGAACTACTGGTTCGAATGAAACATTATTTTAGTGTTGGATAGCCCATTTATCGAGAAAGGCTATATAGGCTACTTTTTATCCCGGGAAAACATAAGATCCCTCGGGAACGCGGGTGAAACCGCGAGGCGGAAGCTAGTAAGTGATATGTATACATAATGAGGATAAGGATTCTATTTGCACAGGTTCAATGTTTTTTGTAATTTAAATACAAAATAAACATTGAAAATTATTAAATACTAGCTGTCCCCCGCGGTTTAAAAAATAGATGTTGGCCGATTCTCAGACCTACCCGATATGCACACAAAATTTCATGAGAATCGGTCAAGCCGTTTCGGAGGAGTTCAACCACGCACCCCGTGACACGAGAATTTTTATATTAGAAAGAAGAAGAAGAAGATATAGTACAATCAAAAGTGTAAAAAAGCGATCAATAATTCTTGTAAAGTTTCACACAACAAAGTTCCTTTCTAAAGTTGGCAAAGCCCAGTTAGTATTTGAAATGTACAGAATTTTGGATTACTGTATAATTTCAAAATGAGTAAGTACTAACTTGTACTTTTAAACATCATTCGTACCTACCTCAATTTTAGCTAAACATAATGTCAAAAATGCTTCTAATATATTTTTATTTTTAGAAGAAACCATTCTAATTAAAACGGTACACCAATACCAAACAATGCCTCTTAAAACAATACCCACATCTAATCGCAAGGTGTTGTACGTATTGTCTAATGTCTGGGAGTCAGGCGCTACGCTCAGACGACCCAGATAAACACTCCAGGCTCTACGTCTAACCTACCCCTAGCATTCATTATTTGTAACCAGCGTAGCGTGAATCGCGCTTTCGCTTCAGAGGTTGTGAACCTACGGTTACATTCCACTTTTATTCGTTTTCAGGGAATAATTATGTTGTTATGGATCAGAGAATGCACTCTGTTACGAACGTGAGGGTTAGTTTTGTTTTTATCTAGAACTGTGTGCCTATGATATATGGTATATAGGTGCCTATAGCTGGTAGTTTCAGTATGGGAATTTCTTGAATAAATGGCTTTGACTTTGACTATAATGATTTAAGAACCTAACTTCTCTAATATCATAAAGATTTGACCGTAAAGACCTGAAGATAGGAGTAGTAGGTACCTAAATAGGAAAACTTTCATTTTTTGATGTAAAAATATTACATTTAAATATTTGCCATTAATGTAAAAAAAATACCAGCAGTTGAGGACATCTGCGACGCGAGACTCTTTTGCCGTTAAGTTAAGGCCTACATTAGTAGGTATATGTAATACTAAATACTACCAAATACGATGGTAGATACACATAAAATGTATTTTTTTCGAATTTTCAATTTTCCTAGACTTTAAAGGAGAGCTTATCGATTTTAAATGACATTTTGGCATAACGCAAAATTGGCAGACTGCGGTTTTAGGTACCTATACTCAGCGACTAAAGGTTTTATAGCTTTACTAGCTTCCGTCCCGCGGTTTCACCCGCGTTCCCCAGGGATCTTATTTTTTGCGGGATAAAAAGTATGTTACGGAGACGAACATAGACTATCTGCATACCAAATTTCATCGCGATCGGGGTGAAAAGGTAACAAACAAACATTTATAATATTAGTTAGGATTATTAGAAATATTAGGAATGTTATGTCACAGGTCGTTGGTTGCAATCTATTTTTTATATCAGTAGGTTGACAAGCAGACGGCCTACCTGATGGTATCTAGTTATACCAAAGGGGTTGCCGATGTGTTGCCGACCTCGAAGAGCTCTTAATCTTACAATGAGCTTGTGCTTTAGGTGATGGAAAGCATCGTGAGGAAACCATAACAGTGTACTTTGTAGTACCGTTCTGGTGGGTTACCATTACCACCCTCAAGTTGAGGATTTGTTACCAAGCACCGTCCTTCTAGGTTTTGTGTGCTCACCACCTTTGGCCGCATCATCACTTACTATGGTAAGATTTTGGTCAAACACAGGCCATATATTTGACAATAGCTTGGTTTACAGTTTCTCAGTTGAGACCACACAACCGTGGGAATCACTATCACTTTTGCCAAGAGAGGTAGAGCATAGCGATATGTCGCTCAAAGAGCAGCTCGACTGGGGAAGTACCTCCACCTTACAGAATACCGCAGCCAAATAACTTATAGTTGTGTTCCTGCGCGTGAGTAAGGTCGCCAGAGCTCATCGGGGAGGGGGGAAGGGTCGGCAACGCGTAAGTGATACCCCTCCTGGTGTTGCAAGCGTTCATATGCTACGGTAACCGCTTACCATCAGGCGGGCCGTATGCTTGTTTGCCGACAATGTAACTCAACGATATTAACTCCAAATATTTATCAGGCAATTAATTACAGAGAAATAACTAAGCGACATTTTAGCGGCACTCGCAAGCCTTTTGTTGGAGAACCCTGAGAGGTCTTAGTGAAGATCCGGCCAACACCAGCTCCATAAGTTAACATAAGCTCATGCCTTAATATTCTTATATGTATAGGGCTGCCAGCAGTCTTATTTTCTGCTTATATTTCTACTATTTTGGTAAAGGGAGTGAGCTATAGAAAGTAACCCTAGAGGTTTCAGTAACGCGGGTGAAACCACATGGATAGCTAGTGTAGTTTGAGCTCAAACCTGGCATCAGTTGAATGCGGAATGCGATGGACGTTTGGCTTTCATAAAAAAATGTTATTCTGGTTCAATGGAAATTATGCCTAAATTAGATTACTAGGCTATAAATATTAGATTTTTATAGCAACTAATTGGTTTATCGTAATATGTATATACTTAAGTTTGAATAGCTATATTTATAGTGATAATGTTGATTTCGATCCTACCTATATCTTGTTCTACATACCTAGTTATGTTATTAAAATTGATAAATGGAAGTAAAAAATGAAATGCAAATACCTCAAAGTTTTCAGACTAACTTCATCGAAACTAACCTTAATTTGATCAAAGCAATATTACAAGATTTTCTTTTATTTTATTTTATTTTTAACATTAGTAGCTCTCAAGAAGGCTCTCAAGTTGCTACCACGCTTTGGACTTTAGATAGGTACTTATATTTAGTGTAGGTAACTATTCAAGTACATAAAAAATATGAGTTTTGGATGGTTTTTCACCTCATGGACCGAGTAGTTGCTAAGTAACGCTGAATTCATGAGGCTGAGTGCGCATCATTAGAAAGTATACAATATAATCTCCACAGAACATAGGGCAGCAAGCTAAAGTTGAAATGAGCCAGTCACTTCTGTCGAAGAATGCATGATCGATGCAGTAAACGAGTCCTAGGGTAGAGACCGCGTCTTGGCAAGCGGTATGTGGATCGCCTCCCAGCTCACTAGACTTACAACCTCAAAGAGGTAGCCGGACTGTGCTGGATGCTGGTGGCGAGGAACTGGAAGGAGTGGCACGATTTGGGAGAGGCCTATATCCAGAAGTGCACTGAAATAGGCTGATGATGAAGATGATGATGACAATCTCCATGCAGTGGGCCTCTGCGATACACTTTCATAATAAATAATTTTACCGAGTTTTTATTACTTTATAAGTTACTTTCTTGTTTATCTGTGTGTCGTTCCGAGTGGAATCTTGCAATTCAAATTTCAAGCACTTCCCGATTAGCTATCCGGCTGAAACTTTCAGGGTAACTCACAACTCGATGACAATGCATTCTAATTTCGTTTTTTTTAAACTTGGATTTTAGATTTTTTTATCTACATTATTTCACAACATTGTCTTCATAATTTTGTTGGTTTTTCAATCGCCAACCTTAAATTTTGGTAACTTTTAAAAGCATTTGATTCTCTTAATTATTATAAATTGCCATGCTTCTGTCTGTACGTGGAGTGGTAATCGCCAAGTCTGATACATAGATATAGGTACGACGTCTGCCAGAAGGGTTGTAATTTCTACAATAATACACTTGAGCAGATATTATTGTTTTGTATTTACTTTGATGTAATGTTACAAGGGACCTGTATAAACATGCCTTGAAGGTGGTATTAGTTACTTCGATTTCATAAGTGCCCAAACTGAAGTCTTTTTTTTTACTTTGTATAGGCTTGTGTTTGACCACAATCTCACTATGGTAAGTGGTATGTGGCTGAAGGTGGTAAGCACACAAACCCTAGAAGGAATTGGCTTACAAGTGCAGCTGTCGGAATACACCAATAGGTGTTTGGCGACAGATTTTCCTTGAGGGTGGTGGCCAGCCAGGCGGGTACTACAAAGTACCCTACCACCGTGCTATGGTTTCCTCATGATGTTTTTCTTCACCGAAAGCTCAAGCTCATTGTAGGATTCGATGCCACGACCTTCGCCGCGGCGTCCGACGTCACTACCACTAAGATCATCGCCTTAAACTAAGCCTAGGTTCATTGGAGAGATATAGATTCATTGGATATTAAATAACTAAAACCACCCTCGTCACACGCCCTCTAACTATTATAATTTGGAACCCACCTTGTTTTCATTTGTCGAATATTCCCATTTCGTTGAAATCCTCACACTTATTGCACAAAGTACTCTGCAGAGCTAGACTGTTTACAATGAACTTAAATTCTGAATAACCTTCCTAGCTCTCTAGTGGTCTAGTGTAGGTCTGTGTTGGGCAATATGTAATCTAACTACTGATTAATAATTGGCGTGGTTGGTAAGATACCCTATCTATCACGCCGCAGGTCGTGGGTTCGATTCCCACTCAGGACAAACATTTGTGTGCATGAACACGTCTGTTTGTCCTGTGTCTGGGTGTAATTATCTATATATGTATGTATTTACAAATGAAAAGTAGTATATGTAGTATATCAGTTATCTGGCTTCCATAGTACAAGCTCTGCTTAGTTTGGGGTCAGATGGCCGTGTGTGAGGAATAATGTCCCAGAATATTTATGTCCCAGAATGTCCCAGAATTACGACTACATACATTAGTTAGTAATCGTAACTACAAATTTCATGAAACAATCGTAAAAAGTAGTTAAACATTTTGATTACTAACTACAAATTTTAGGTGCAATCACGATTACTTGATTACTTTTTATAACTACACATTTAAAATAATGTTGAGTATTAAAAAAAAAGTAGAGATGTTCCGACTAGTCGGTAAAGCCGACTATCCGGCCACTATCGTGACGGGCCGGTTGGCGTGGTTGGTAAGATACCCTATCTATCGCCACAGGTCGTGGGCTCGATTCCCACTCGGGACAGACATTTGTGTGCATGAATGTTGCGACTTGCGCGCGAATCACCTGTTGTAATTAATTTCCGCCGCTACTTGCTAATCCACGCTCGCTTCGTCACATTATCTATTATATAGGTTGTGTTTTCAGGTTTCCGAACCTCTCGATCGATGTATCACGGCAAGCAAAACCCCTTTAGAATACAAAACAAGTAGTTTGATTACTGTAGTTAGGTTACATGTAGTTAACTACTTTTAATCGTAGTTAGTAACCAGATTACAAAATAGTAGTTAACTGCGCCCTACACTGGTGTAGGTATATATGGACAAGCTGCTTGGCTATCACGCCACAGGTTGAGGGTTCAATTCGCAACCAGGACAGATATTTATGTGCATGAACATGTCTGTTTGCCCTGAATCTGGTTGTAATCCACACTAATATTATAAATAAGAAAGTAACTCTGTTACCTTTTCACGCATAAACTGCTGAACGGATCGCAATGAAATTTGGTACGCAAATAGCCTATGGTATGGAGAGGGACATAAGCTACTTTTTTTTCTAGGGAACGTGGGTGAAACCGCGGGGGACAGCTTACAGTTATCAATAATGAGTAGGTACGTATCTATTTAGAAAAAAAAAGTTTCTGTAGAATACATCTTCCGCCCCTGAAATTCAACCGGCAACCATTACTAATAGGTTTATTAACCGACTTCAAAAAAGGAGGTTCTATGTTCCACTGTATATTTGTTTTTTTTTAATTAAACAAATTAATATTCTAAAACATTCTACGGAAGGGTCATATGATACCTACCAAACTAAGCAAAACTTATACTATGGAAACCACTTACTCACTACCTGGCTACCTGTAGCTATGGGAAAACATGAGATCCCACGGGAACGCGGGCGAAACCGCGGGGCGAAAGCTAGTTAGTAAATAAAACTGACAACAAATTGACAAACTAAAGACGGTTTCACTTCCTTCCACACAAGTCTTGCAACTGAAACAAATCATTCAACTAAAAAATGTATACGTCAAAACTATCGAAGTAGGAAGTATCGCAAGAAATATTCCGATCCTTTCCATCGAGACCACTTTGCGCCTCTAACACTAAAACAAACCATTTTACTTATTCACTTCTATATTCTCTTATACAACTGTATTTTGAGGACGTAAAGGTGCACAATCGAGAAGTATTTTTGTTTATAGTAACGTTTTTAAGGTGGTGAAGCGAAGCCAAAGAAATGGCAGTAACTTATCATTTCTCGACGTAAGCAATAAATCGGATGTTGTCGCAGAGCGCCATCTGTCTCCTGAAAGTCTTTGTTTTGCTATATTTGTTTATACGCCGCCCATAAATAATAGCTAACGTCTGAGTTTGGCTTTGGAAAAAGCTGTTCTGTTGGTTTATTACACGGGTCTTGCACATGGGTCCCTATTGAACATAGCTGCAGTAAATCTAACGTCAAATATGCTTTTTTTTCGTAGGTAGCAAAACCTATATACAATTGTTTTTTTTTTGTTTTTTTTAAATATTTTTAATGTTAATTATTTAATCAGATAAGCATAATAGCTAATACCAATATTATAAATAATAAAGTGTTGGTTTATCCTTCTTCCAGGCAGCATCGCAGCAACGGATGCTACCTGGAAGATTTTTCCATATAGAGTTAGTTTATGGACTGGAGAGTGAAATACGCTACTTTTTATCCCGGGAACGCTGGTGAATCCGCGTGGCGAAAGCTAGTTATATAAGGATGAACCGATATTATCATAAATAATTTTAATGAATTGGTGAAAAAACCTTCATACTTTCCGGAGATATCCTAAACCAGATAACTTAACATATTACAGATATTTTCACACAGAAACAGAACAAACACACGTATTCATACACATGCACAAATGTCTGTCCTGAATGGGAATCGAACCCACGAGGTCACGACCTGTGACGTGACAGTCAGGGTATCTAACCAGCCTATTGTGACAGTCTATGAAGAAACATCCATGATATCCAACAGAGAATTAAAGAAGAAAACGTTTTACTATTTTCAATTAGCAATTTTATTAATGTACCTACTTAATTTAAAACTTATCGACCATCCTAACAAGGCTGTATATACAGTGAGCAGAATTCTACATTGAGCTTGGGCTATCGGTAAAGAAAACATAGGGAGGAAACCATAGAACAGTGGTAAGGTACTTTGTAGTACCCGCCTGGTCGGCTACCACCCTTAAGAAAGATGAAAATCTGTCGCCGAACACCTACTAGGTAATGTCTTCCGGCAGTTGCAATTGAGAGTCAGTTGCCTTCTAGGCTTTATAAAGGTCGGCAACACAATGGCAATATCCTGGTATTGCTAATGTCCATAGGCGACGGTAGCCACTTACTATCAGGTGGATTGCTTGCCTGTTATCAGCCTGCTGACATAAAAAAAAATATAACCTCACAAAGACCTCTATCAATACAGAAGACCCTAGATTTTCTAAGACTATAAAGTCGTAGATTTATACACCAAATACCTTAAAATAACCTTCAGAATAACTAAAGATCCTTCAAACATTTTAAAGAGGCCACGAATCGTAAAGAGACAAGTTTATTAACGTTATAAAAACGTAAAAGACAATTTACTATGAAGCTAGAAAACCGCTTCAATTGATTCCATTTTGCATCCATGAATAATGAACTATATTAACATTTTGTCTCTTAAATCTGTAATGTAAGTCGCCATTGTAAACTTAACACATTATAATGTATTGTTAAATATGAACGCAAGTTTATTTAGGATTGTGATAAACTTCGTCCTTACTCTGGTTATTTTAATCACCTAATGTTGTACATTTTATTTGCTGAATTGACTAAACTACCAGTTATAATAATATTATGTAAAGGCAAATTATTTTTATAATGTAATGCTGGGGCTGGTAGGTGGGTGGTAGTTCTGGGGGCTGATTCTAGTATCTCTGACAGCAATGTCGCATTTGACATTTCGCAATAAGCATGCCGGTTATCTTGTTATTGTTGTTATTCGATTCGCCAAAAAGGTAGGCAAAGGTACAGAGCCATACAGCCATGTCATATTTTGTAATCTCTTTTTTTGCAGTTTAATGTTGTAAACAATAAAGGCCAAAGCCAAGTCTAAGAAATGACATACATTTTGACAGTTATCCGCCATGTTTTTTGCCAGATGTCAAATGCAATATGGATGTCGAAAGCGTGAGAATTTGGCCTCAGACTTAGGCGAAAATACTAGTAGGATCAGAAAGGTAGGTAATTTATATTTTGAAAAGTTCACGGATGCACCCCATATATAGTGGAGGGTAGACATCCAATTCTAAAAGGAAAAACACTCAAATGCAACACTTAAGTATTCATTTTTATTCCCACACTCACAAAGAGCACACAAAACAATTATTTAAAGAGAATTAATACAATAAATAAGAAGTCGAAGTCTTCAATGTTATAGAATGGAAACAAAGCCCCAACTCAGCATAAAGTTGTGGGAATTACATAACGGATTCTATTGAATTAAATATCTATGGCAATATAAAAAAATTAGGCAATAATAACGCGCTACTGAATAACAAATAATGCAACTTCAATGCAAACTGCAATAGAACAGCTTACCACAACTGTATTGATTAACTTCCAACAGTTCTCCACTAAGACTTGCAAATAAATGCAGTAGATTATTTACAGACACTCGCCTTTACGCCAGTCTGACTGTCGACTAAGTACCTGAATGTTATGTTAATGCAACAAAATACTACCAGTTTGATTTGGATTTAGTGTACCTACGTTAAAAAATTCAAAAGGAATTCCAAATTTTCTTTCATTGAAATCTCTCAATAAATGTACTTAAACATGAACTTATTTACATAGAACCGGTTGGTAGCAGTGAACGTTAGATACTCTGTCACGCCACAGGTCGTGAGTTCGATTCTCTCCCAGGGCCCCAAGCATTGAATGGATTTTATGCAACGAAAGCAAGAAAAAGACAAAAAAGCAACATCGAATCCTGTCTAATGGAATAGACTACTTTGAACATGTGAATTCAACCCGATATCTCTAATTAATGCGCCAACCCATCGCAATTTAAATGTGTATCCACTTTACCCATCGTTTTTTTGCCTGTGAAAGCGTGTTACTGAATTTTTGCGACTTAGATTTGGAATTAAGTAGGTGTGTAGTCACATCACAGGTCGTGGGTTCAATTCCCACCCAGGGCAGTTATCTGGTTTCCAGTACAAGCTCTGCTTAGTTTGGGACCACTTGGCCGTGTGTGAGGAATGTACATACACAATGTAATGTGTACATAAGCTGGGTTTATAGATTAGCCCAAAAACACTTTTTAAACTTAATAATTCATACCTATGCTCCAATATCGAGAACATCTCCTAAATACCAGCCTGATTACAGCGCCTGAACCAATTACAAAAGCAGAAAAAAAAATTGGTATATTATTACAGAGTGGTGACAGAATAAAAAATAAAATTTACAATATGAAAAAAACGAGAGCTTTACGGTTGACTGGTAGAATGAGAATTAAACAAAATAATTCCAATACTCTGTAAGTTGAGTTGTAGGTACGTTGTATCCTTTTAAGCTACTTATTTTAAGACAGTATTTTACGCGACACACTCGGTTGCATCAATAATTACTTCGGTTCATGTTCGGTTGGTTTGCTAGCACACCCCGCTTGTGCTCACTACAAATGGTAGTTTTCCATATATTCTATACTAATACTGGCTTACCGCCCCGCGGTTTTACCCCCTCAGGGGTGGAATTTTCAAAAATCCTTTCATAGAGGATGCCTACATCATAATAACTATCTGTATGCCAAATTTTAGCCCGATCCGTCCAGTGGTTTGAACTGGGCGTTGATATATCAATCAGTCAGTCACGTTTTCCTTTTATATATAAGTACAGAAGAAGAAGAAGAAAAGTCCGGTTGGCTAGCGAGTTATAAAGCTGAAGAGTTTTATTGCTTGTTTGAAAGCGCTAATCTCAAGAACTACCAGTCGGATTTGAAAAATATTTTTGCATTTGATAGCCATATTCATGAGTAAGGTTATATAGGCTTGAGAACGCAGGTGAAACCGCAAAGGATAGCTAGTCTTTACATAAAGTAACATGTTCAGTAGTCAAGTACGGCGCGCGTGCTCGTTACCAATCAATTGGATCACTTTCATTAATTTCATTTACTTTTGATACTTTTTCGGACAATATATTCAAGTTAATTAAAGTACCGTATTACATTTTATCCTACAAACATCAAAAGAGTGTTCCGTCTAAAAAGAGACCGTACCAACCAGTAAATGTGAATGCAATAGGTATATTAAAAACCTATCGTCGAACTCGCGCACAGAGGGTTCCGTGCCGACTCATCTTTGCCGTTGGTAAACTGTCGTCCCTATACATCCACATAGTCAGTTTAGCAACTGCAAATAAGTTCATAATCGCAAAAAAAAAATTTAAAAAAAATACGGTTTTCGATTTATTAATTCACTTAGTGCTATAAGACATTGCTTCTTGCCAAATATCATGATTCTAGGTCAACGGGAAGTACCCTATAGGTTTTGATTCCCGTACGAGGCTCAAAATATGCAGCATAAACGGCCGTATCTTTTGATTGCGTTGACTTAGAAGTTTGATTTTTTCACAACTCCAAGAGATTGTAGACCTGAGCATTTAATATGAATTTCAACTTGATACCTCCAAGCGTTCCTGAGAAAAAGGTCTTGACAGATAGACAGGCAGACGGACAACGAAGTGATGATAAGAGTTTCTTTTTCCTATTGAGGTAGGTACGGAACCCTAAAAATATTATATTGAAGAAAAACTTCATGATAAAATGATACCAAAGTATTATAATTGTAAGTACCTATACCTGGGCTTTAGCTCACTATTCTAGCCCATTCAAAATAAAAATCTATCGCAAAGAATTTAAACCAGTATGTTTATCTTTACTCATTTCCCTTCTAAGCGATAAAGATTTGCAAAGCGAAACAATACCGCCAGCTAATTGTCCTACTGAACAAAATTAATTTATATTCTGAACAAGTTGAATCTCAATCTTATAATTTATCTGGTATACAGTGTAGCCCGGCTTCCCATGGGACTCGCACGCAATCTATCCATGTCTCCGAACTTGTGGCTCGCCAACCAAACATAATAAAACTTTGTCGGTCAGCCTTCGCCCGTGTCGAGTCGACTCCGTACTTTTTTCGGATTAAGCATTGTTTTTACAGTTAAAGGGAACTATTATGTTATTCATGTTTCGGATTTGTTTGTTAAGCTATTGTATAGCTTTTATCGCGGGCTTCGGGGTTTGAGACCGAATCAAGAAATTTTGATTAAAAAAAAAATTAAGGAAAAAACCTAACAATTCCCACACACACATAACGTGTGTGTATGCTGTTTGTGAGAAGGTATATAGGTGTATAGGTATCTATTAATATCAAAGAAAAAAAAAACTGCCTAAATAAATAATAAATAAATAATTATAATTGCATAAGTTGATAAAAATATGCAATGCAATAGCTTTACCGCGGCAGTTCCCGAGTGCCACACGTATTTTTCATTTATTTACTTGGTATTGGCTTGTGTTTGACCACAATCTCACCATGGTAAGTAAGTTATGAAATGGCTGAGCACACAAAGCCTAGAAGGAACTGGCTCTCAAGTGCAGCTGCCGGAACACACCGGTCGCGGTAGGAGTTTGGCGACAGAATTTCAACTTAAAATTGCTCAGTTGCTGCCGCCGTTTACTGTGATCACCGAACCAAACACCTTTATTTCTACAATGGTTCTTTATTTATCTCAACCTCGTAACTCTTGATTTTGTCGTTTACGAAATCTATTTCCCAACAATTAGCTATAATTAAAATTGATTACCTACCCAGTGAGCCACCACCTTTTTCCTGATACGTTCATTCATTAGAGCCTCCTTTGAGCCGAACAATTTCATGGCTAGCTTTGGAGCTGATTGAAAGAAAAAAAAGAAAGAAAGAAATACATTTATTCAAGACAACACACAACATTACATTAACGTGACTTTTCATGTTGTCTCAAATAGTCCACGAAGTTTTAGTAAAACAGCCACCATTTTACTAAAATCTGAGCGACTTGATTTGACTATAATTATGTTCACCAGATTTGGGTTTGGCCTTTAAATTTTTGAGCATAATATAAGACATTGATATTTAAAACTCAAGATTTGGCTGTATGGCTAAGACCTTTACCTGTCCCGAAAAGGACGAATACAACTACTACTGAAGTACTGACTCTGTCTGTCACTGTCAGTGTCACAAACCAAGGAAGGAAGTGAGTGGATTGGAATCTATTGTTTTGTTTATTTTATTGTATTTATTTTGGAATGAAAGTAGAATATCAATATGCGCTGGAGTGAAGCAGTCACAATGGAATTCGTAAAAATATATCTGAGGAATGAATGCCTATGGAATCCAGCACACCCTGGATACAAACTAAAATATCAAAGGGATAAAGCATACATCGATATAAGTTCAGATTTTAGGGCATCAACTATGAAATCATTGTCCGTACCTGAAGTTAAAATGAAAATAAAGAACCTAAGGACCACATACGTACAACAAGTTCATAAAATATTGCAAAAATCCGGTCCAAATTCCATTTACGAACCATCGCTGATTTGGTTCCACGAAATGGATCGATGTCTAAAACATGTGCCGAGTAATCGTCATTCAAATACTTATAATAATGTGAGTACTATTCAAGTTCCATAATAAACATACCATAGAATATTACACATGTACCTACAATTATTTTAGTTGTGTATAGACTTACTTAAGGGCTGTTTCACAGATTATGCCGATAAGTTCCTGAAAGAAAGGAAACAAACATTTATTATGAAATACAAAGTTCCTAATTGATTATCTGATAAATATCACATAATGCACACTTTCTTTCGAAATGAACTGATTGCCTGTGAAACCTGTGAAATAGACACTAATTGTCACACTGAGCTAGTACACTACACACCATAGCTACACTTTATAAACTACAGCATTATCTTAGCCTTATTAACCAAGACTATGTGCCAAGAAAACATTAATAGCAATATAATTTATTAAATATTCAGATACAAGAAGCCCCTGAAGTTGATTCATCCTGCCAAATATGGGTGGAACAAGAACTTCAAAATGGCAACATTGAAGATGTCCACCCAGATCCATTGATCTCTCAAATAGATGAAGAATATGACATGCCCAGGACAGAAGAGACAATATCTAATATTAAAAAAGAAAGACAATCTTCAACGGTGTACTTAAAAAAAAGTAAAAAGAAAAAATTCAAACACAAAAGTTCCGTCCACGATTACTCAACTGATTCAAATTCAGAATCGGTTACCAAAGAAGATGAATTTGATATTTATGGTAAATTTATTGCATCACAATTGAGAAAAATGAATCTACTCAAAGCTTTGAGACTTCAACTTGAAATACAGAATCTTGTGAGTGAAGCAAGGATCTCCGATATTAATGATTGATCAGTTTCCTATTTTCAGTACCTACCTAGTTATAAGAAGAAAATGTTAATTCCTTCAGTTTCTTTATTTTAAGACCAAAAAAGTATGATTTGAGTAAATTTAGTATTATTATTTTAAGTATACATATTTAGTTAGTATTGATGAAAATTTAAATTTAAAAGATTGTTTTACTTACTAATTATTTTTTAAATGTTCAATTTTTTATTTATTTTATTTCCTGTTATTATCTGAAATGTGGAATTCTTAATTTTATTTTATTCCAAAGTGAAAATGTTTTATGCCAAAGAATATAAGCTATGATATACTAAATTGTTTTCATTTATGTAATTTAATTACCTACATTCAATTTACAATATCCATTGTGGTGGATTGGAAGTGAAGATTTTTTGGTGCGAAATAATACCTCCTTTGCATTGTAAAATATATTCCACCACTATATGAACTGTGCCTAAAGAATGTCAATATCATGCTAGCTATCTTTTGGATTTTAAAGAATGCCAATTAATAGTTCAAAACGGATATGAATTATGTCTCTATTTACTTGGCAACAACATTTAAATTCACGTAACTGATCGCGACCGCGACTATGTGTGTATGGGCGTGTGTGTGTGTGTGTGTGTGGTTCGGAGCGTAATGGCGGGCGGCCGGCTTAGTGTGGTGTGAATGTGTGCGTGACGGACTTGTATGAATTTGCGAGCTGGCTTACTGTGGGTGCGTCAGTAATTGTTTTATGAGGTGGCATCCGCCTTTTTTTCTATGTCCATGCTAAAAAGTATGAAATTAATATTAATTGATTAAGTAGCAGAATGGCCACGCGTTTTTTTTGTATGAAATGTCTACACTTTCTGCAACTACCTACATCTGATCTTCATCTATCTATGAAGTAGCGTTCTGCCACAAAGATATAAAGGAAAACAGAAATCATGCTCAAATGCAAACTCTGTGGTAGGTACTAATGTAGGCGAAGGTTGTGGGTGTGAATCCTACAATGACCCCAGCTTTCGGTGAAAGAAAATATCGTGAGCAAACCATAGCACGGTAGTAACTAGTGTACTACTTTTTCTACCTGACTGACTGGCTTCTTCATGTTGAAAATCTGTCGCCAAACACTTACCGGTGTGGGTTCCTTCTGACCTTCGTATGCTTACCTCCTTCAGCCACATCATCACTTTCCATGAGATTTTGGTCGAACACAGACCTATAAAAAATAAATAAGTGATTTATTGTACCTGATGATATTTATTATTACGTATATTTTACTAACAAATAACAAAACCTTAGAGTGCTTATGGCTTTTAATTCAATTACCATTGTTTCGTTGGTACTTACTATTTTCGAGTAAGCAAAATACCTTTTCTGACTACCTTCAAAGACCTACGCTACAGTCACGTTACAAACTCAACTCCTTCAAAAAAATGGAGGCAACACTGCTTCAAGTTATTCATTTTTTAATTTATTTAAAGGCTTTAGTCACAAGACTATCAGCCTAATCAAGTTATTCATCAGGGCTGCGTTCAGTAACTACGCCGTGTGATCGCACGACGATTATGATAGCGTTCAGCAAAGAGTATTTTAGAGTATAATATAATTCCTATAATATATTCCCTTTTAGTAGTGATTTATACTCTTTAATTTAGTGGGATAATCGTCGGGCGATCACACGGCGTAGTTACTGAATGCAGCCCTGTGTGAGTGCGTATAAAAGTACCAAAGAGAATGTAATCGGTAACAGGTACTTTTTCATAGTATAGTATAGTATCACTTTTATAAAGTCAAATTAAATCCCGTACCAGTCAGGTTTTAGTAAAATAGTGGCCGTTCTACAAAACTTGTCACGAACTTATTCAATAAAACCTAAAATACACGATTTCATAAAAGAAAAATAACGAAAACGCAACGTCACTTTGCAAGTTCCCGCCAAAACGTCTACATGCCATCTACTTGTCTATAGTTAACTAAAGTCGTCACAATCGAATAGGCCCGTTTTGACAAAAAAAAGACAACTATATCTATCTGTCACGGTTCCCAACTTAGGGATTTTGTCCCTAAAGTTTGCAAAATCGAAAACAAAGCATGTGTTTTCAGTTTTGTGCGTAGAAAAGAACGCACGATATGAAACGAGTGAACTGCGCGGCGCATTGCCGCATTCATTTATTTATGTCACTCACTCACTTCACCTCATTCACTCACACGTTCATTCATATAAGTCGTTGACGACAAGTCAAGCGAATTCAAAAACAAAGAGATTCTTGTTAGTTTATGTGATTTGTTGTGACTAAATGTGTTGCGTTGTGACTTCGATACGATGTCTATAATTTAAAATTCTATTTAGGGATTTTTAGGGAAATTCAGAAAAAACTTAAGGATTTTTTTTGGTAAAGGTTGGTAACACTGCTATCTGTTACTTTTTGCGACGACTTTATTTATTTACGAATTGCATTTTCATTTTATATTTACATTTTACTTTTTAATTAAGTACCTACTTTGCGCTAGCTGGAGTATATTCACTAGGTTAAAATAAAGTAAAAAAAAGGGAATCTCTGAAGAGTATGTATACTAAAATTATGTAAATAATTTTATATTGGCTTACTGTGGTCTTCCTCCAAAATCATAATATTTTGGATACACACAAAAACTAGACATCAAAAAGAAAATAATAAAAATGAGATGGAGCGAAAACGAGACATATCAATTCGTAAAAATATATTTAAGCCACGAATACCTATGGAATCCCGGCCATTTGAGTTACAGAATAAAAAATAAACGATTGAAAGCATTTAGAGATATCGTCGAGGAATTTCAGAGTATAACAGGCATCGTGCTGACTGAAACTGAAGTCAAAATAAAGATAAAGAACCTAAGGTCTACATACTCACAAGAGTTAGGGAAAATAAAGAATAGGTCGCGCCCAGACTGCTCATACACACCGAATATGAAATGGTTCAGTGATTGGCATAAATGTTTCAGTACACTGAAGAAACCATCGGAGGATATTTCGTTTGATGAAGTAAGTTTGCTTATAGTCATACTATAGTCACAGCGTAAAGCCTCTATCAATTTGTTTGCAAATTCATGTCTTTTTTGTTCATGTACTTCTAGAAGATACAATAGATCATGTTCACGGGATAAGAAATATTATTCTATTAACTCTTACCCATAGTTTCTCCATAGTCCCAGATATGATTCTAGCTATTTTAATTGAAATTGGTTAATATATACACATCACTGAGAAAACAATCATTTTTGCTTTTATGATATTAGTAAGGCACCTGACTACATATTATTTTAAGACAGTGATAAGTGTTGGTTTAACATGCTGATAAGTCTTCAAGTCAGAATCAGTCAAGTTTAAATGCTAACCCATGAAAATAGCATAATCAAAAAGTAGCATAGTTAAATCCTTCATACTGTGATAGATGACAATTTGAAATTTTTTATGTTTAATTTTGATTACAGAATCCAGAAGCTTCAGAAGATCCATGTTCAAAAATATGGCTTGAGAATGAGGACACACACACAGACCCATTCCCAGACACTGATGAAGATTATAAATTAATTTTAAAAACAGAACCGGAACATTCTCCAAAGAGCCATTACAAAATGAAGAAAAAAATCAAAAATAGAAGCCCCAGTACTGACTGCTCAGACAGAACTTTTAGAGGTAGTATGGATTCCACAGAATCAATCACAAAAGAGGATGAATTTGATATCTATGGGAAGTATATTGCATCACAGTTGAGAAAGATGGATTTGCAAAAAGCATTGAGATTACAACTTGAGATACAAACACTTGTTAGTGAAGCAAGGATATCAGGAATTAATCATTAATAGGTGAAACTTTTAACTACATAAATATTTATATTATGAAAATAATGATTTGTAAAGTACCAACACTTTACTGTCTAATATAATCTTAATGATTAATTTCCTTAGCCAGGTGAAAGTAAAGAACTTATTTCATTATGTTTACAACAATAACAATCTATAAATGCATAGACAATTTCCTCAAAGGTGCAGATGGGCAAGGTTCCCAGCAGACTGGCAGCATTTGGATGGCCAAGCTAGCATGCATGCATGTGTGTGTGTGTAAGGTGAATGAAATATAGGACAGGGCGAGAGGTCTGAAAAAAAAACTACAAGAGTAGTATAAGTGATGAAATTGGTCTCCATGTTATACTTATGTTTGATCTCATTAAGTTAGCATATTAAGAGTGTACTTCTAAACTAAGATAAAAAAAAATATATAACAGGAATGTGGGCAGGGATTCAAACTCACACCCCTTTACCCTTACCTATGTTATACAGCAGTGTGTTTGCTAGAACGTGTACTACCATTTGGTAATGGAGGGCTAGTAGGTAATACCTGCCAGGTATGATTATTGCAACAATGTGGAAACAAAAAATTGCGAAATTTGACTTAACAACGTAAGATATTTTTTTAACAATAAAGCGATTCACACTACGCAGATATGATAATTATTTTGTCTTAAGATAAATGAGACGGCATTATACTAGGAAAAGAGAAGCAAATCTTTCACTAGTAGAGCACTGTCTCTTGATCAATATTATTGTATCTGCGTAGTATGTGAATCGCTTAAACCTGTATTTTTTTCTTATTAGCCTTAATCATGTTTAGTATATTATAATATTGAATGTATTATATTTCCTTGTTTTTATCGATTATATGACCAAAGACCGGTCCTATTGGAGATCATTAGGGGAGGCCTATGTCTAGCAGTGGACCTCCTGCGGCTGAGATGATGATGATCGATTATATGTGGGAAAACTTGAAAGTGCAGTTATCACACCTTTTAACAACAAGTTATAAATCTGTAAATAAATGTGAATATTGTAAATAAATAAAAACAAACTGCAAGTCTGATTTTTAATTGCTGTAACAGCATGTTATTATTACAAACAAACATTATCGCTTACATTTCACTAGTGAAAATTCAGATCGTTACTGATTGTACCTTTTATTTCTACGACATTTCTTATTTGTTCCATTTGACATTTCTGCATGAAAAAATATACATCGGTATATGTAGCCGACAGATTTATCTTCAAAAATAAAAGTCGAAAACTAATGCTATTATTTAAGTACATATATCTGGTGTTTATACGGAAGTTTCACTTCGAGGGCAGTGCGCAGTCTGATGGTAAAAAACTAAATGTCTAAACTTAGATTATAAATAACGCGGAGTCGATTTACATCTGTCAGAGGCGCGTGCGCATGTATACTACGAAAACGAAAGTAGTTATTTATTTGGCCCAAAACTAGTATTATTTAGCGTATTTCCAGACATTACGATACATTTTAATATATGGTTTTACTCCACGCCTCTGAATGTTCAATCGACCTTTGTTAGACTAGCTAGAGTAAACAACACTCTTTTTAATTTGTCACAATCTTGAGAGTAATACATTGTGTTTTGCTTATCTGTATGCTGCGTTACCCATTTACGTTTTATACTTGCTTGACGATCCCTTTTCGAATTTTACATACACTTATTTAATAATGTAGTCATTGTCCACAAAATATTTTACTAATAAACCATATCCTTTGAAGAATGAACCATACTGTGTTTCACATAAAAATTTAAATCAAACGTATTTGTGACATCAAACAAGTTTCAGTCAAAAGTGACTTCCGATTGTAACATTACAACAAATTCCAAATCGTCCAATTCCGACAGTACACGATACAAACTGAAAATCGCTAACAAATAGAGTTTACATCGGCGATATCTTATTCTAAAATCATTCGAATCATTTTGTTACATCTAAAAATTTACGAACCAACATAGCGATTCTAACGTTTTATTAAATTGTACTGTATATTAAGAAAAAAATATATGGAAGATAATTATGGAAGTAAAATGGCTAACTTTTGTTATAGTATGCCCTTGAGTTGATTACCCCAGGAATGCTAATGTCAACTGAAGACATGTGAGTATAGGTTGCAATTTTTTTTTCTTTTTTATTTTATAAACTAGGTTTACAAATTCAAGTATCAAGATTGTCATTAGCTTTCAAATACTTCAAAACTATATATGCTCAATCCTTAACTTTTTCCATTCTATGCCGGGGCAAAGAGTTATTTTGTGCTTTTACTTTATGTTAAACTGGACCTGATATTCTCTAAATAAATAACCAATCCTGGCATGTCACAATTTATCTTTGGTGGTTATGGAAAAGCTTGAGGCGTTAAAAAGAAACTGAACCTCGTTTTGTTTTTTTTTACTAAAATATACAACCGAGATCAGTTATTTTTGTGTAATATTTTAATGATTTAATAAAATATTTTGTGAATATTGACATGTTCTTAATTTTTTTTTTTTTTTAATAGAATTACAATAAATTCAAATCTCGGACTCGGGACTGTCATTTTTCGGAGTTAGGGACACATTGTACAAATCAAAGTAAAGATATCACCATTTCGCAATAACATTGCAATTATTTATTAACTCGCTATTCCTGGAGTTATACACACTTGTAATTTTGGGACACGCGTTCCATTCTCGAGCCAAGAGGTTAATTAATTTCGAAATAAGTACGTACCGAAAATTATACAAATGCGACTAGCTAAACCGATATACTAAAAATATTGATTGCGTTTTACAAATATTTCGGTACGTACTTACCATTTATGGAATTAACAGTTAGTAACTGTTATTGCTTTCTAATTCAACAATTTCTGGTTGACGTATCTGAGGGCACGGTAGTGCTCCAGCCAAGTCGTTTAATACTGATATTTGCCAATATAGAAAAGCATCCATAGAATTCAAAATCTACAACAGGGGTCAGTCAAAATCCCTACTACACGTGGCTAAGTTTGTAACTAGGTTACACACTGTCATGTCATGGTAAAACAACTGTCAAGTTATTCCGCTATTTCCGTTGTTACGCCATACAATAACGATCGACATTAAATTTTAATTTCAACAAGATTTCTTGGTTGACGTCACACCCAACCTGCGATCGTCATATAGACAAAGACATAATACTGTCAATATATTTTGTGCAATATCACCATGTATATTTGAACGTGTACTATGACGTCACAGGAAGAGTCCGGCGCAAACCGTTAAATACCGACAATTTGGACTAAAACGTCAATAAAACTACAATAATATAAGGAAGAAGACACGTATCAGATAATAAATTTGTACAATTTATCACAATAAAAATTTAAAAGAACACGTATATCAAAGACTGCGGTGATTCCGATTCACACTAATGGAAGGATTGTCCATTATATTTAAACAATTATGCTTTGGAGAGAGATCAATTTGAAAACGCCCCGCGATTCAATAAAATAATTCTTACAACGATCGACATAAAACACATTTTTGTGTGTATTGTTTGAAGGGAATCTTACACATGTTGTATCACGGGGTAAAATAATATTTAACAAATATTATTGACACACCTCTAAACGAATAAATTCGATTCTCATTACTTTTTAAACACATTTATATGAAAAAATAAACGCTCTGTCGTACGTACACGGTTACAAAACTAATACACTCGGTTTTTTTTATGGTAAATCCAGATTTCTTTAAATCTATTTTTCTAAGTTACCGATGTTTGTATGGACATTTGGGGAGTTGAGACACTTGGGCTTTAATTAAATATATTATAGGGTCATTTATAAATAATGTCCTGGGGTAACAATTAACATTTTATAATATTGACATAAATCAATTCAGAATATGTTTTGAGCAATTCAGATATAGTATCATCATGTATTGCATACTTCGGTTATTCCTAAAAAGGTAGTTCAAAAACTAAAGCGACCAATATCCTCTCTCTATACCCATATCATAATTTATACATGACACCTTAGCTGACAAATCTAAATTCAAATAAAGATTTGCCGACACAATACTGGGGTCACTAACAATAAATTAACATAAAATATTGAAGATAGCTTCTAACGCAACTTTTTCAGTGCCATCACAACTCCGTTCAAATTAAGAAAACAAACTTATTAAATTTAAACTTACAAGAATAAATTAACGAGAACATCATACTGCCAGCTTGCATTAATCAATAAAAAAAAAGAAAAAACAAACAAATTGAGATCAAATAAAAACGCCCATACAAAAACCAGTACGACGCTCGTTCCAAACAAAGATACATTCTCGTAGCTCGGGGTAGTTAGTTTGCCGTGCCACAGGATTTGTATACACGTAGAATATTGTCGTTTGTTGCCTCAAAAGAACTTGGCAATGTTTTACAGAAATGTTAAATAACTTACATTGTTGTACTAGTTACATTGTGCATTTAATAAAATTGCAATACTACCGAACCAGCGGTAGTTCACTTTCTTTTATTGGGGTGTAGAGAAAGAGTTTGTAATTCATAAATACTAACACCATTTACTATGAAATCAAGTCGGAAAGCGAGGAAAAAACATCAGCTCCTTCAGAAGTTAAATCCAACATGATTAAAATTCAGCAACAGCAGATATTTTTACGATATTAGGTCGGTATTATATAAGGTGGCATATTTTAGAAACCTAGGTTGGTTATCCTGAACAACATTTACTAAGGGATCAATCTGAAAATAGAAAAATTAACTTTAAGATAAAGCTTGCTCGATCAAAATGTATGAAAAAACATTTTCTTTTTCGCAAATCCAGTTTGTCCCATATAGTAAAACATGGTTCCTAATATATGCCATCTCGAAATATACACACAGTGTATATATTATTTATTTAAATCGTTTGTAACTAATTGATAAATTTGTGTATTTTGTTCCCATCCATTGCATTTATACAATATGCTCGTTTGTACATCCAACTGTTACTGACAACTATCAATAAAATAATACCTTAAGAGTTGGTTCCATAGTAAAAGTTGATCATACCGATGATTACTATAAACCATTTATGTTATAAATATTATAGTGGGTCAATTCTACCTGACAGCAATTCGGGGTACAGTATGAAGTCCCCCCCCCTACATCTGCGGTAGGCTCATTTACGTCACAAAAGTATTGACTCGCTATTAAGGCTCCAGTCTCCCTAAAATCAGTGTTCTTGCGGAATTTATCAAAAAATAAATATTTTTTTTTAGTCATCAGAAAAGCAATAAATGAAATATATTTTACGTTATTTTAAAGTGTGAGATTTGAAGTTTCTAATACATATTTTATTTTTTAATTTGACGCCACTTTTATTAGCTTTGTGAGGCTTTAAACATATCTCTACGTTCCACGCGTAGAAGGTCTCATTCATGCACACGCCACTACACACACAATATAACAAAAACAAGAAATATATTCAGATTACATTTGTCGGCAAATCCTCTACAATAATCTTATCTAGTTTAATTTGTCTAGTTTCGGTAAATTTATTTAAAATGATTTTTTGAATGCATATATTTTTTATTCGACAGATAAGTAGTAGTTTTCGAAGTGGTTACAAGTGTGATTTCTCTAAACCATTACTTTGTTATAGAAAAAAATATATGTTGCAAGGGTCGAATTCAGAAATTTATAACTTTTTAAAGCAGTTTAAATAAGAAATTGAGACGATTTTGAAAAAAGTAACTAGATCAGATTATTATAGATGATTTGCCGACAAATGTAATCTGAATACATTTCTTGTTTTTGTTATATTTTTTTCGTGGCGTGTGCATGAATGAGAGCCTCTACGCGTGGGACGTAAATAGAGGTATGTTGAAAGCCTCACAAAGCTAATGAAACTGGCGTCAAATTAAAAAATAAAATATGTATTGGAAACTTCAAATCTCACACTATAAAATAACGTCAAATATATTTAATTTATTGCTTTTCTGATGACTAGAAAAAAATATTTATTTTTTGATAAATTCCGCAAGAACACTGATTTTAGGGAGACTGGAGCCTTAATATTTATAACAAATATAATTAAACGACGATTAAAAAACAACAAACGACATCATAACCAGTGCGTTCTAACCCCGGGTGATCGGCAGTGCGGCGGTCAAGTTCAGGCATCTGAGCACAGCTGTTTCGGCGTGTACACCGACGCGTTGGGGTCGAGAGGGGAGCCGTCGCTGCGTCGCAACATGGATACATTGCTAGACGCCGACGTAACGTACTCCGTCGGCATTACTGCCAGCATTTGAGCTTTGAGTTCAGCTATTTCTTTCTCTTGTCTCGTTATTAAGCCTGGGAAGTAATCAATAGAAACATTTATGCAGATACCTAATTATTGTTTCTTTCCATTTGGATTTCACAATCCTAGGACCGGTCCTTTTGAAAGGTATCCTTTCCTTTTGGATCCAAACGTAGAGGCCCCTTCAAGATACGTTAATATGTTGGGATATGTACACCTTTGCGGATACTATCTATGACTGACTTTTTAATTTGTTACATACATATATTTCATTTTGGTCCGTATCCCGAACGTGCGTTAAGAAGCTTTCTTATCAGTCATCTGATTTCCATAATTCAAATTTTGTGATTGGATCAGATGGCCATGTGTGAAGAATGTCCCGGGATATCATTATTAATTATTTATCCTAACTAATATATAAATGCGAAAGGGAGTTTGTTTGTTTGTTACCTTTTCACGCCTAAACCACCGAACTGATCGCGATGGAATTTGGTACGTAGATAGCCTATGGTATGGAGAAGGAAATGGGCTACTTTTTTCCTCGGTAACGCGAGTGAAACCTAGGGGGATAACTAGTTGTGATATAATGAAACATACCGTCTTGTATGTGCATCTTCCGCTGGGCCTCGCCGAGGGCGGACAGCAGGTCGAGCTTGACCCTGGTCTCGGCCGACAGGGACCGCTCCAGGTGCGCCGCGCGCTCCGACAGCGCCGCCCACGGGGCCCGCGCCCCGCCCGCCGGCCCCGGCCCCGCCCCCGGGGACCCCGGCCCCGGCCCCGCCCCCACCGTGCCGGGGGACCGCCCCTCCGCACAACGGACCTGGGACACATTTAAAATACCTCACTTAAATTGATATATGAATTGGGTAGCTAAAAATAGTCAAGAGTTAAAAATCAGAAAAGACATAGGACCAAGAAAAATCAGTAAAAGCTCGTGATGAACCATTATGTTTCCCTTGATTGAAGGCAGTTTGCGTTTACTCAAATGTTCTATGGGAGAAATTAGTTCCATGAGTATTCCGCGAGAGGCGCTGTGCCAAATCCTATAGATGGAAATATATAAATATATATTTTTCAAATGACTTTAAAATTCGTTACATTCTAAACCGTGAGCGCTTAAATGATGTTAATTTTACGGCTGGCATAGCGCTTTTTGAAACACCATATATATATATTTATTTTTCTTCCTCTAGGATCTACCGGTCTAGTCAGTTAGTCTACACATATTTATGGTCGTGACATTGTACCTGGTCATTGGCCTGCGCCAGTTCTCTCTGCAGCTGCGTGACGGTGTCCCTGGCGAGCTGCAGGTCCCTCCGCATGGCCGCCGCTTCACCGTCCTGGGTACTGCGCCGGGTGCGACACCACTCGTTCTCACATTCACCGCTGTACCACAAGTTAATTATCACAGACAGTTGAGACAGTGCAATACTAGGGAAAGAGAAGGAAAGTGAAGGTGGATAGTTGTTTCTCTTTTCCTTGTATAGCGATCTTAATATCATATTACAACTTATAATCAGGTGGACTACCTGCCTGCTTGTCAACCTACTGACATAAAACTACACAAAGGTAGTTCCACTACCCCGTGGATAGATGGCGCCACAATTTCCTATATCGCGCTATCAAAACTTCTTGAGCACTCGGTTTACACAAGGTGGAGAAAACGGTCGATTATTAAATGAAACCAGAGCTTTATCACGTTGTTTTTAAACCGTATACAAAAAATAATTTAAATCCAGTTTCATCAATTTTACTCATCACTTAGATGCCTAACAAATTCACCAGGCTAAAGTAGGACGGATAATAACCCGAGCAAACCATATGATCCTCGCGCTGCCTCCCTTTCTCTGTCTAATACGTTATTTGGAATAAAGAAAGCGTATCGCCCGCGCCGCGGCCAAGGTCCTCTTCCTTTTACAGGTCAGTGACGATGTAACTATAAATGGTGTTGTTATAAATGGTGTAGTAATTGTTTACGTTTCGAAGGTATTAACTTTCTTTGAAAATTTAGTTTTTTTTTGTTCTAAAATCGTTTTCGTGCTTTATTGCGCTTGTAATGATAGTGTTTAAATTTAATGATCGACCGTCATATCCACCTTGTATGACGACCAAGCCTCCACAACGTACTTGTTGGTGTGTAGTTGTTGTTGTTGTTGTAGTTGTTGTTGTTGGTGGTGGTGCTGGCCGCGGCGGGCGGCGCGCAGGTGGTGCTCGGCGGCGGTGCGCGCGCGCCGCTCGTCGGCGACGCGCCGCTCCAGCGCCGCGCGCTCGCTGCTGCGCCACGACACCAATCTAACATTGCAATCTGCTATGTGCATGTGCTATCTACAGTACATAGCACCATCTGCCACTGACACTCCCTGTGTGTCTCAATACGTATTCCTTTTGGGCTTTGGGTGCATATAACCTTAGCAACATACTTACAAACTTTCGCATTTATATCATAGCTGTTCCCCGTGGTTTACCAACGTACCCGGTATGTTGTTGTTTTCCGATGTTTTAATAGTTATTCTGCTACTCGGGGCGGAGACAAATCCAACAAATTAAAGATCATCAAAATCGGTCCAGCCGTTCTCGAGTTATAAATGGTTTGACTAACCCGACTTTGTTTTATAATGATCAATATCTTGATAATGATCGTTTCGAACCCTGTATTATGTAACGAGATAGTAAAAGTATATGTAGATATATATATGTTATACTTGTGTTGTAACGCGGCGTGGGCATGCTTGAGGTGCGCGTGGTCGGCGCGGCGCTGCCGCTCGGTGGCCGCGGCGGCCGCCAGCGCGCGCCGCGCCTCCGCCTCGCCCGCTCTCGACGCGGCCAGCTCCGCCTTCACGCGCTTCAGCTCCTCCATACACTCGCGCTAGTTACATTACAATACAGAGTTACTCTATGTATACCATCCGTTAAAGGTAAACCGCTACCCGTGGATAGATGGCGCCCCAAGATTCTACATCACGCTATCAAAGTTTCCTGAGCACTCGGCATATACAAGGTGGCGAAAATGGTCCAAAATTAAATTAAACCAGACCTTTATCACGTTTTTTTTAAACTATATAAAAAAAAATCATTGGAATCCATCGAGTAGTTCAGTCGCAGTAATTAATTTTCGATTCATAAATTTTACTCATCTCATCATGTAGTAGGCATCTACACGATGAGAAATTCACTAGGCTAAAGTAGGTCAGACAATGACCCGAGCAAACCATATGATCCTCGCGTTGCCTCCATTTCTCTGTCTAACACGTTAGAGACGTGCCTCTTCAAGTCAGTGACGATGTAACTATAAATATATTTTGTGTACGTTCCCAAGGTGTTTACTTTCTTTGAAAATTTCATTTTATTCGACTATGTTATAGTGCTGCACTTGTAACGATTGCGTTAAAATTTAATGATCGACCGTTATATCCACCTTGTATACGAGTTTCCAACATCAACCCACATCAATTTATGCCATGCTAAGTACGGAGTTAGCTAGTAGTCATATATTGTGTAAAACGCCCTTTATCTGGCGTAGTCCAGGATCTGTTCTAACAATCCATCACAACCATGTTTTTCGACATGCCTACTCATGTTAATTTTTAATAGAGTTCCCCAACTCCAACAAAAGTTAACCCCCACCCCATATTTCATACCACCAACACAAATAACAGCCTCCAAAAGCATTGGATAGCTCGTAAATAATTTATGCTCTTACCTGTTCCCGCTCACGTTCGCGTTCCTTCTCTCGCTCTCTCGTTTCGCGCTCTCTTTCCTTCTCCCTTTCCTTGTCTTTGTCTCTATTATTGCATTCCTTATTTTTTACACTTTCTTTTATACTTTCTACTTCTTTATCTTTAACTATATGTTCTTTTACTGGAATAAGAAATAATATTTTATATATAAACATTAATTATTGTGCAAATATTTTGATCAATATTAAAATAGTCACAATCTAATAGGTTCGTCTTGATAGCCCATATACATCCATGAGATAAAAAGAGACAAAAATAGCGAGACCAAAAAAGATATACTCTTATCAACGTTCAGATTTTCAACTCGAAGGTCTCACCACCATGCCTATGTCTATTTCAAGACAAAAAAATAAGAAAAAACTAAATGTCACTAACTTTGTTCAGTACCCTTATGACTATCGGTGCTTTCTCTATCTTTGTTTTTCTTTCTTTTCTCCTCTTTTACTGTATTAGCCTCTTTTTTATCATATTTCGATGATTTTGCACTACCTGAAAAAAATACACATTTCTATATTATTGATAAATGTAGCCCAAATGCCTCGATTGATTACTGAAGTTTTTTTTTTTAAAAGTAGTACAATTGAACTTATTCTAAAATTCTCCAAATTGCAAAACCTACAGTTTTTTGGAAAATGTAAGACACTCTTAAACTTAAAAATTAAATATGTATCTAATACCATTGTACGAATCTAAATATACAGGCAGGTAAGTAAGGTAATAAGCAGAAGTTTAGATATTTTATCTATATTTTTTAATATCCTACTGATGCAGTAATTTTCGAGTTTATAAAAAAACACTATTAAAAATTCTAGGTAACCTTTATAATGGTCGTGTTTGACGTCATCATCGTCGGCATGATGGCAGGGCGCGGCCGGCGCGCCATTGCTCAGTGCATGCGTGTGTGTGAGCGAGCTCGCCTGCGCGTGCGCGTGCGCACCGCTCGCCGGACTATGCGCGTGCGTGTGCGCATGTGTCTGCGTCTGCGTCTGCGCACTTTTGTCTCGGTCGCGCTCTCGCTCGCGGGCTAACGTCTGCTGCGCTAGGTGCTTCTCTAGTCTTTCTAACTGCAATTAAAATAGGAGTAAAATAATACCAATGTAGCAAGGAATGTTTGTGTGTGTGTATGTATGTTTGTTACCACTCAGCTCAGAAACGGCCGAATGGATTTTCATTAAATTTTGTATAAAAGTACTTTAGGTACTGGAATAAAACATAGAATACCTTTTATTCCGGGGGTTCTTTTTTAAAATACACAAATACCTTTAACTGCAACTGCGCATGCTCCGTGTTACAGTGACCGTTCTGTTCAGTTTTGAGGTAGCGTCGCCTCACTGAACCGTTCATCTGTCGCGACTCGTGCGTCACCGGCGTCGCCGTGCACGTGGACGTGGATGTGCTTGTGGATGTGGATGTGGACGTGTGCGCGTGAGAGCACTCGCCGTTCGCTGTGCGGTCCGCCTCTCTTGGCTGCGGCTGCTGATTCTGTTTTCAAAGTTTTATGTTATAGTGTATATATTGAATTGGATTTAAGTTATTTTATTTTTTAAGGTTGAATTTTACACGAGAGACAACCCTAGGTTTTATTATATGACGTTGGGACCGTATTAACTAAGTTATAGTTGCTTACCTTTATTCTTATCTGGCTCGAAGGACCAAAAAGATATCTAGTGATAACGATATGACTGTAGGCATGCCACTGATGATATAATATCATACGAACCTATTAAAATTAACGGTACGTCCCTAAGTCCTAAACCTAGCTAGCTTTTGGTACTTCTCATGCAGCCGATGATGAAAGTGGCGACTTTATATTTGCTCGTACATGTTTAACGGATATACACAAGGTGGAGAAAACGGTCGATCATTAAATTAAACCAGAGCTTTATCACATGTTTTAAGCCGAATATTACAAAAAATCATTAAAATTCATTGAGTAGTTTAACCACAGTAATTAATTTTGGTTAAGAGCCCTCAGCAGTGTAGTGTATTATACTATAGTGTTGTGTCCTAATAGTGTAATTGACCTGATCCAGCGCACTCTCAGGCAGCGCGTCCCTCATCAGCTGGAAGTAGAACTCGTTCTCGGCGCGGACCTGCCGCTGCCGCCGGAGCCGCAGCCGGTGGCCCACGTACGACTTGACGCCGAAGCCCAGCGTGACGGCGGGGTAGCCGACGCAGTGCGCGGCCAGCGGCCGGCACAGCTCGTCGCTGCGGCCCGCCCCGCGCAGCGCCGCCTCCACGTACACTAGCACGCAGCACATCGCTACTGTCGGCAGGCATATGCCTTTGTCTACGACTGTTGAGATATAATATACTTATATTGTAAAAAAATAGATTTTCGATCGCGTAGATTTAATAAAAAATATATTTATAATTTTTTCCCGACTAAGCATTAATATGTGAAAATCACATGAAAAGCGTTTTCAAACAGACAGACCGACAAACAAAAAAAATAAAAATGTTCTCTTTGCATTCTCTTACTATCCCTACATCACCCACACTCCATAATTGGTAAAAAAAAAATGTTCAGACACGCCATATGTATAGATGGGTAAGTTTGTGTGTGTGTTTATTACCACTCAGCTCCGTAAATGCTAAACGGATTTGGATTCAACTTGGCATATGGATAAAACCAAACCCTGGAGAAACATATAGGATACTTTTTACCACAGGAACGGAAGCTAGTAATTAAGGCGACGATACACGCAAATAACCCTGTCCTGCACTAAACTAACGGACGAGAGAGAGAAGGAACAAAGGCTATTTCCTAGTACAAAATAAGTTTCAAATTTATTAAAAAAAAGAACGTTTTTTTGGAAAAGTAACAAAATAGTTCCCTTTGTATTACATCTTAGAATGAAAAACATATTCTCGATTTTTTTTTGACGTTATCATAGAAAATTTTAAATTATTAAAAAAAATAGTTCCCTGGCATAAATTAAAGAATACAGTGAAAAACTTAATTTTAATCATCATTTTACGTATATCGTCGCCTTAATGATATCGGTTTGATTAGCTACATTATTTTGTAAATATGAGATTTTATTGCTCCTTTGAAATATACTTCGATATAGTATTCACAGTTAACTTTTGATAGCAACAAAGCCCTATGTAGTACAGGCTACACAACGTAAGTCAATGATATATCGACCAAACATCAAAGAAGTATACCGCGTAATAAGTTACCGTGTACAAATAAAATGCAACTGAATAAATAAGCAAATCTACATATTTTGTTTTGCAGCAAATCTGTTTCTTAGCTATTTTAGTGGGACGTAATAGTTATTTATGATACAAGTGCGATAAGTAGGTTTTTACAAACGAGTAGACGAATGGCTTACCATAGTCACGAGTTTGTAAATACCAATTTCTGTGTGTGTCATACATTGTTTTTCAACACATTTGCGAGAAAACAGTACAATATGTAATGAAACAAACTTTCTTTGACGTTTCTAATATGAAAATGGCGCGAATTTGCAAATGGCGCCACATGCACGTGGTGAAAATTAGAACTACATCTTTCGTCTTATTTACGCATTTCTATAGTATTAAAGTGAGACAAACGTATTGAGCAAAAGCGCTTCTAAGGAGGTTCGATCAGTCAGCTTATTTATTCTCTTAATGTGAAACTCCTTGGTGGAGTTCTTATAATATTTTTATGGAAATAAAAAAAAAAACGTAAAGAATACGCACGGTGCTATACACGGGGTATATGGTAAAATAGGTAGGTATTCCAAATATATATATATATATATATGAACCTTCGTGCGGTACCTCTAGACACTGGTGACAGTTGTGAGGAAGAGATTTATCGGATGAAATTTTACAGCAATTATTGAGTAGGTACGTCACTAGCAATAATTATAGAAAATGAGATTGCAAAATTTCATTGTTTACGGCCTATTGCCAGACATTTTACACTTGCAGCCTTTGGACCAGCTATACTTGCCGATCCTTCAGTGCCCTACGAGTTCAGTATGACAATGGGTCCAGGGTGCCGTTGGGGTTGCCCCACTTCTGCAGCGCATTAGGTATGTTTGCCCACGCACGGATAGCTTTCGGATAGTACACAATAGAGTGGCTTCTGAACTATATACGGGGCAGGGTTGACTGCCCAGTGGTGAGGCACTGTAATGTTATTCAAATGGGTAGCAGGTTTAATATAAAATAGTTTTACTAAGAAGTTTTGTTGTGTGATATATAAGTAAGGACTAACATAGGATATAAGTAATTTGTTAGTAAAACTATGGTCGTAATTTGTCTGAAATAAATTAATTATTAATATTTATTTTTAATAAAATATTATTTTGTTAATTATTGTGAGTCAGCACCAAATATGAATCATTGCCGACTTGATGATTGGGAACAGATGATGATGAAATACATTGCCTTGAAAGGTATCATGGTATCAAGGTCGCCGCCAACGAAATATGTAACAAAAACAGTAGCAATTGTTATATATCCAATGGAAAATGACACTTAAATACACTACATATAAGATCAAAGTAATTTTAACACATTGCCTTCAATTCAAACGATTGTAATTCATTGGATGCCATTAACTAAAAGTAATTGTATACAGTTAGAGAACCTCCAAAGACAGCTAAATCTATACATATAATAAACCTGTAGTGTGATGTAAGAAAAATAATAGAATGACATTTCTTTTCTAGTCTGTCTATCTGTCTGTTTGAACACGCTAAACTTTGGAACCACTGAACGTTTTTTCATGGAGCATTAATTAATCGAAATCGGGTGAAAAGAAGAAATGATAAAGCCGCGGGCGAAAAGGTAGTGAAAAATAAAAAAATTATAAAAAGTATTTTCAACATAAATAGGTATTGTAAATTTATGTACATACTGGTACATTAAAAAAACTGTGGAAGTGATGTCAGACCCCACTGTGTAGGTAGTATGATTTAAAGCTCGAGATATTTGTGAAAAAGGCCATCGTAAGGAAGCCATTCCATAACTGTAGTACCCAACTCACTGGCCACTTACCGGTGAGGTCTCTTCACTAAAGACAAGAAATTCGGCATAGAGATAGATTATAGTCTGGAATAACACATAGGCTACTTTTTATACCGGAAAAACATAAGATCCCACAGAGTGGAATCTAGTAATATTATGAATGTGAAAGTTTATGAGAAGGAATGGATAGATGGATGTCTAGATGTTTGTTACTCTTTCACGCAAAAACTACTGAACGGATTTGGATGAAATTTGGCGCACAAATCCTAACTAATATTATAAATGCGAAAATGAGTTTGTTTATTTGTTCGTTTGTTTGTTTGTTACCTTTTCACGCCTAAACCAGTGAAACGATCGCGATGAAATTTGGTAAGCAGATAGCCTATGGTATGGAGAAGAACATAGGCTACTTTTAATCCCGGGAAAACATAAGATCCCTCGGGACCGCGGGTAAAACCGCGGGGCGGAATCTAGTAGAATATATTCCGGATTAACGTATAGTATTTTTATCCTCATGAGAGGTTTTATTTCAAGATATAATTATAGTTAAAAGTAATAAAATAAACAACTCACATGAATACCAGACATATTGTACCCACACATAGGTACTTGCAGCAAAGAATATATACTGCAGCGGTATAAAGAAGTAACATATCATGTCAGAAGTTAGCGCTATACAGATGAAGAAAACTGAAAATGCCTGAAAAAAAAAACAATACATTAAGTTAATTACATAAGTAATGAAGCCCCATGATCCCTTATTTTCCAATTTTCTTAATTTTTCTATCCATAAGAATCTTCTAGAAAGAATAAGAAAACTTAAAAAAAAGATGAATTAAGGTGCTGACAACAGCTAAAGTCTCTCTATTGCAACCCAACCTATATTAATCCTACTAAATGTACGGTATTGAAATTTAAATACACGATACTCAAGGATATAAATGACAAATTTATTAATCTCAAAACACGATTTCATTTCATTGCCTCGATAAAAAAAATTGCCAAACACAACTCTGAAAATCAAGGAATTCCCAAATTTATCCTATACATGAATGTATTTTTCGATGTGATATTTTACATTAATATTGTTCGAATAATTAGAAAATGATTTATTTCGTTAGTTTTTGGAATAAGGAATTTATTTGTACATAATTAATTATTTTTATAAATGTCGCTTACGTTATTAATTCGGAGCAGTTAGGGGGAGGAGTCAACATTATGCCACACTCTTCTGTCACGTTACTTGCGTATTTTGCTTTGCCCTCACTCGCATTCCGCGGCGATCCGCGTTGCTAGACGGACCTATACCACTTTTTTTCCGAGCGCGCGGTTTCAACATTATCATCCATAAATGGGTAAAATATCTTTTAAAAAAAATGTGCAATGCCTGATGAATAAAGTAAGGTAGTAAGCAATTTATTTCACAGTGATTGACAATGATAAAAGTAAACAAATACTTGTGTTTGTCAAAGCGTCATATCACTGCCGCTAGATCGCAGTGTAATTTATGAATGTATTCAGCCTATTCACATTATAACTTTTTATCAAATTAAATGACAATATTTGGAGGGAAAATGAATTGCATTACATAACTTTTACAATATGATCTCGTCGTATTATTTCGCATAAAAAAGTATTCAAACTAAAGATTTACTTACCACAAAAAGGGCATAATAACTGATTAATTTTATAATCTTTCATGCATTGGGAATAAAATTTGTCGTGCCGCATCACTGACCGAGAAAGATTCTTATTTTCATAGCATAAGTCATGTCATTGTTAGCTCAGCGGTCCTGGTTATAGGTCAAGAACCTATAACTACTTGGATGTGTGTCTTCAAATCCATGTGATGACACCATGTTTTATAATGAATGTAAAGTACCTGGATGATTGAGTTGTGCTGGTATTATATTATATAATACTTTTTATTTTGGTAAACAAAAGAAGGAACTTGAAAAAGAGGAAGTTTAATGAATGAAACTGCAGACATCATCTGGATTCGAACCGCGGACATCTGGTTTAAGGATCGCACGATCTCCCGCCTGAGCTATTAATTACTTATAGATAATGGCGAAATTTACTTTCGTATTTTAATGAAAATGTAGCAGTTGAAAACACGGTAAAACGACAAAATGAAACCTAGCTATATATTTTGAATTTTGTACAATTATGAGGCGAATTATTAAGTAAAATCTATATGGGTATCGTTTCCATGGTTTTCGGGGGTGCTTATTACGAATATATAACATATTTCGAGATCCAAGATGGTGGACGCGAATTAAAAAAAAAAATCAATATGGGTATCGTTTCCATGGTTTTCGGAGGTGCCGATTACGAATATATAACATATTTCGAGATTCAAGATGGCGGACGCGAATCATTAAATAAAATCTATATGGGAATCGTTTCTATGGTTTTCGGGGGTGCCGATAACGAATATATAACATATTTCGTGATTCAAGATGGCGGACGCGAATTATTAAATAACATCTATGTATAAGGGTATCGTTTCCATGGTTTTCGGGGGTGCTGATTACGAATATATAACATATTTCGTGATTCAAGATGGTGGACGCGAATTATTAAATAACATCTATGTACATGGGTATCGTTTCCATGGTTTTCGGGGGTGTTGATTACGAATATATAACATATTTCGTGATTCAAGATGGCGGACGCGAATTATTAAATAACATCTATGTATATGGGTATCGTTTCCATGGTTTTCAGGGGTGCCAATTACGAATATATAACATATTTCGAGATTCAAGATGGCGGACGTGAATTTTTAAATAAAATCAATATGGATATCGTTTTCATGGTTTTCAGGGGTGCCGATTACGAATATGGAGTAGTGATATCTCTGCGCGACCTAATTTAACTACTAGCAAACTATTATGTATTAGTATTTTAACGTACTGCCAAAAATTAGAAGACACTTTACAGACAACTTTTACAACGTTTGTTGGAAATAATATTAGAAGTCAATTATATCAACAGCTAAAGAACATTAATTTTAATACAAGACCATGGTCCTGCTTCCCGTCTGAATTTTTATTAAAATTATTTCTACGTATGAGAATTGACTACATCGTCAAATTCAACAATCGCAATCTGAAAATTAGTAAATCCAAATGTTGAAAATACCTTTCAGTTTCGCATTTGTAGCTTTTAAAAGAATAAGTATCTCAGTATTTCTCTCTCTCATTTTTTTTATTTTGGTATCCTATTATATTATTAAAAGGTCATAAACAATAAAAAATATGTTAGGTATTAGTTATACATACACATACTACGAATAATGACGAATGTCTACACAAAAGCGGCATTTCGCGTGACTTCAAACGCGATAAACCACTGTATGACTTGTTACGCTGTGGTACTATTGTAAATAATGGTGTGAAAGATGAAAAAGTTACAAAAGTAGGATGAATCATATCGAAAAAAGTAATCAAACATAAGTCGCCAACAGGACTCGATCCGTGGACATCTAGTTCAAGGATAGCACGATCTCCCACCTGAGCTATTAATTACTTATTGATAGCGGCGAAATTTACTTTCGTATTCTAATGAAATTGTAGCAGTTTCTCATTGATTGAAAACACGGTAAAACGACGTTTTCTAAAAATGAAACCTAGCTATATATTTTGAATTTTGTACATTATTTTCTTCATTCATATTTCTTATTAAAAAACATTTATACATCCACACGGGCGACACGAATATAAAAAGATAAGAGAAGCGGTTTCATTAAAATTAGTAGGTACATACTATTGTAAATAATGGTGTGAAAGATGGAAATAAAATAGAAAAGTTACAAAACTAGGTTAAAATATATTGAGAACTCGGTTATTACTATTTCTTTATAGCTAGTTGTAATTACATATTTATACTATCAATAATAGCGCCATCTAGTTGTGTTAGTTTCATAGATATATTTGTACTTGTTTATTGTTTGGATGATGGCCGAAAAAGTGCACCGTTTTACCGCATCTTCGTGTGTGGCGCTATGCTGTGCTATACGTGCTATATATATTGGGGATGTAGAGGGGCGTGGCTACAATTTCAATTTCTCAAGGCCATTTAGCTGTTGTCAGCGCCTTAAATAGGTAAAGTTGTGGGTTGACCAAGGGAAATAAGGATTCATTTTTAGGGTTCCGTACCCAAAGGATAAAAACGGGACCCTATTACTAAGACTTCACTGTCTCTCCATCCGTCTGTCTGTCACCAGGCTGTATCTCAAGAACCGCGATAGCTAGACAGTTGTAATTTTCACAAATTATGTATTTCTGTTGCCGCTATAACAACAAATACTAAAAACAAAATATAATAAATATTTAAGGGGGCTCCCATACAACAAACGCGATTTTTTTGCCGTTTTTATAGACAACTAGCTTCCGCCCCGCGGTTTCACCCGCGGTCCCGAGTGCTCCGATCGCCACCAAACCTTACAGGATTACCCCCGGGGCTACTATGAAGATTGTCTGAAAATTTCGTCGCGATCGGTTCAGCGGTTTCGGAATCTATAAGGAACAAACATACATTCATACTTTCTCTTTTATATATATAGATGGTACGGAACCCTTCGTGCGCGAGTCCGACTCGCACTTGGCCGGTATTTATTAAGATAATGATAATTAGCTAAAGTATTAATTTATAAATAAGTAGTAAATCAGTTATCTGGTTTACATAGTACAAGCACAATTAGCTTAAATACTTGCGTATGTTGTCACATTTGTAATAAAAGATAATGAAAAGGCCGGGAATGGAAGTAAATTTCCTATTGAAAAATATAAATAAATATAAATATTTAATGTATAATCTTGTGAAAAGTCTCAAATGTCTCAAGAACCAAAACCTATTTGCTGATATTTTACAATGATAAAATTATACAAAAAAAAGTAAACTTACAATTCCCTGGTATTTGAACGAGTCATAGAGTGACCTGAGCATCATCCAGAAGGGCCAGAGGAACTCAAACCTGAACTCCAGCATGTAGTCAGCCAGCACTACCGTCGCCCACAGCATCACGAATTTGAGGTACAGCAATGAACTGATAGTGCAATATGTTTCACGTAAAGTATTATTTTTATAACACACTAGCTTCCACCCTGTGGTTTCATCCGTGTTCCCAAGAAGCTTTATGCAGGTAAGAAATTAAACTGTTCAATAACTCAGTCAACTTTGGATCTCCACCCACATAATATTATCATTATTTGGGTGACAGTTTCCCAAGTCAGCAGATTTCAAGTTTTTGGCTTCCAAAATCTTTTGCTATATAATGATCAACACTTATGAAATTACCACTCTAACACTGAGTGAAAATGGTGCTTTTGCTGAGAAAAGCAGACAATTCTCAGCAATTACTTTTTTCACAACAAACAGATTTATTACATAAGGTTTGTCCTGCAAGTGTTACGGACTGTCAAATCAAGATTATTTTATTATGAAGACTATAAATAATTAATCTTTACATAATTTTTAAATAAATAGAATGGTTGGATACCTAGGTAACCAACATGTTTTGTATTTTTTAAAGGCTGAACCGATAGTAAATTTATATAAAATCTAAATCAAAATTATATTCTCCGAAAACAAATAAAAGTAGAAATTATAGGTTCCAACAAAATTATTCATAGGTTTAATTTTCTTATCATTTTCTGTACAGTATAGAACTCAGGAAAAAGGTCGCTGAAGCCTTTATTGTATATAATTTTAGGGCATTACTTTTACGAAAATTGTTAGTGAAAACAACTGCTTTTAGAAAGTATTTAATGATCAAAGATGACGAAATAAACATGTGTGACATCTCCGTGGGAATAATGAGTGTTGAAAACATCTGTATCCAATGTTTTTTCGCCTTTTTGTCGCCCGAGATCAACCAGCGAAACTAGATGTTTCATGCACCCACATAACATATTTAATTCACAATGTAATACCAAATTTATCACAGGATATGACGCCGCTAGATGTTAACAAATATTTATTACGTTAACATTGATAATATAAACAGTTAAAACTCACTTTCCGTACATTCCTTCGGTGATTTTTGTGCGCTTCACGGGGCGCCTCATCTTGCCAGTTTCGGCATTTCGCCGCTTCATATTTTTTCATCCACTGTGTAAATCACGAATACAGGCCTCCGTTGCACAGCACTTATTTACAAGGAAACATTTAAAACAACAATGATCCTCAAAATAGTACCTATTGTTTTCAATCGGCCTATAATCCAAAATTTACGAGGGAGATGGATGAAATATCGGCAAGCTTTTTTGCGTTCACTCATAATAATGTTGCCACAAGAGTACAACTTAAAAAACTACTAAACTGAAGAAATATTATACCTTGATAGAAGGCTAATCACTAATGCTACTTGTTACTTTAGCCTGTTTTGTAAGTACTATTTGTTGAACATTAATTGAAATAGAACTTATTTCTTCTGGAACCTGGACTGAAGGTGGACCTTCGAGACTTTTGATGGTGCGGGCTTTAGTCTTTAAAACAACAATGATCCTCAAAATAGTACCTATTGTTTTCAATCGGCCTATAATCCAAAATTTACGAGGGAGATGGATGAAATATCGGCAAGCTTTTTTGCGTTCACTCATAATAATGTTGCCACAAGAGTACAACTTGAAAAACTACTAAACTGAAGAAATATTATACCTAGATAGAAGGCTAATCACTAATGCTACTTGTTACTTTAGCCTGTTTTGTATGTACTATTTGTTGAACATTAATTGAAATAGAACTTATTTCTTCTGGAACCTGGACTGAAGGTGGACCTTCGAGACTTTTGATGGTGCGGGCTTTAGTCTTTCATTAGGCATTCACTCACAGAGTACATTTTTTTAAAATGAGAACTCGTTGAACATTATAATGCTGGGGCTACATTAGCGGGCCACGGCGAATATTCGTGTTAAAGCGATGAGTATGGCCGGGTAGGTCGTTGCAACGCGTAGTATTCGAGCGAAGACGATGTACTATCGGGGCACTGTCGGTAAACTGGCACGCATCAAAGGGATTTGTCGCGACAATATTCACTTGGGTAGCTATACCTACGTACGTCACTTCAGTTTCGTCCAGACTTGAACAGCCTACGTCTCGACCGCACAAAACAACACAATCCGGCACGATGAATCGATTATATCCTCTTTGGATGAATCTTCGCTCGTCTAATGTAGGCAAGAACATCGTGTATGCGCCAGCATAAGCGGTCTTAAAAGTAACAATTGAATGAATTTTATAGAGGCAACGATTTTTGAAGTGTAAACTTCATTTAGCGCGGTACGCATATTTTTGATGAGGTAAAATCTCTGGACTCGCGACACCGTTATGAGACGCGACACCGTTATGATGAGACGCAGTTTGACGCTTAGTTTCTTTTTAGATGAGGTAAAACCTCTGGACTTGCGACACCGTTACGAGAGAGACGCAGTTTGACGTGTAGTTTCTTTTTTTTATTTGTTTTCGCCCATTAAAATAATTGCGGCCAGTAATGCCGCAAGTCGCTGTCAGTAGTTTTGGCGCCATAACAAAACAAACTCACTCAGAAAAAAAATCTTTTTCAGATTGTAATAATTTTAATGATAGTGATGATGATACAAGAGCTCAATCTCTCAAAAAAAAAAGTTTTCACTTCTGTCGGCACTCGGAGTGCAATTTTTTTTTTGTTTTTTTCATGCAAATAAATACCATTATTTTTAAATGAACTTGCTTGTTGTAAAATTTTAATCTAGCAACACCTAGAAACTTCAAAAACTAAGGTTCATCATAAAAGTATTTTAGAAAATAATAAATGCTAAAACTCTTGTAAAAGAATCCCCTTCGTTTATCTTTAACTAACGTGACATTGGCGGAATTGTGCTATTGGTTTCAGTCGCCATTCTATCAAGAAGAAGAAGAAATGCTAAAACAAGTATTTTAAAACTTTAGACATGAAATCGAGATAATAGCTAAATATTTATTATTTCAATGTTTAGTTAGATTATTCACTCTCCTTTTACTTTTTGAAATTTGTTTTGTCATATGGTCTGTTGGTGATCTGTTCTGATTTCTGAATGTGATGTAAATAAAATAGTGGGAGGGAAAATAAAATTAGTTAGAGCGAAGAAATAAATTTATTTATTTTATAATAAAACTGATATGTGGACTTCCAAAAATAGTTACAATAGCATGCAAAATGTCTGTAAATGCACTTCTGAATTCCGTTCGGAATTATTTATTGTCTCATCACATGTATGCTGATGATGAATGGTTATCTGGGTAAGTTGGTTTTTATGATTGTTGTATTTTTCATGGTAGCATACCTACTTATTCTATTTTAAAAGCTACCTAACCTAAGGCTTTCCCCGATCGACATTTAGATATCCTACCATTCAAAAAGTCCCCTTAACACAACTATAGTTCGGTCAGAGTAGCCTTAGGAGTGGTTCTTGTTCTTCAATTTAATTTGTATCTTTAAAGTTATAGATGGTAGGAGAAAATAGTCATTGAATTAAAAATTATGGTTAGAGAGTAGTCTATTATTAAATCATGTTGGAATGGACACATCATGCATTTAAATATTCTTAGGTCAAATTCAGCGGGTGAATAATCACCAGTTGTTGGAGGCAAGTGGAGTCAATACTGTTTGTCTTGCAGTTGTTTTGCAGTGGACAGTATCCCTTTAATGGACCTGCATCACAAAACATAATAATATAGTATATCCCATAACACAAAAAAAAACAGGAATCGCAAGTCAAATTATTAAAAAAATGAAATGCAGTTGGCATTACTTACTGTCTAATACTTATAAATCATGATTGATATTTAGTGCTAAAAAATGCAAACTTTCAGGTATCCTAAGTACAAGGTCTGCATATCAAATGGGCATATGTGACAAAGCAAATTAGACTCAATTAACAAGTCTTAAAATATACTTTCCAGATGTGTAGAATATTTAACAGAAGACAACAATGTGACAGAGAGGGAACTACAGAACTTGGCTAAAGAACAGTGGCTTCTCAATGATCTGAAGGATATATGCCCCGGGTGTCTGCCAGCAAACCTCAAGGGTCAAGTTAAGACTGTGCTGAATGGTAGATATGTTCTTCAGATTAATGCTGCTGAAGATGTTGGTATGTTGAAACAACTATTTTATTGTGATGAAAGAACACATTTTCAAACATAATTTAACTTCATAATGTACCATCGACAAACTTCAAGCATGATCAATTTTTTAACCTTTTCGCTTGCAAGCAGTCATCATAGCTCGCCCCGCCCATTGTCAAGACAAAAGCCGCTATTGTGTAATTTCATTTGTTTTGACTAGTTTTATGATAAGCGCATTGTCCAGTTGTATTGTCGACAACCAGGTAGTCGCTGGTCGCTGCACACAAAAAGTAGCCTTATGGTGGTCATGCTTGAACTTTGTCGATTGTACTTAGTCTATGTGCTATTATTTTTTCACTATCTCCTTACACCGAAACACAAGATGCCGGGAAAATACTGAATGGTCATGTAAATAGCAAAGAATTGGATCATGCTTCCGGTGTGTGTTTCCTGACTCCTACAATTTAGGGACTTTCAATTCCAGAGAGAATTGGTTTCTTCTGGGCAAGCATGCTCCATCTTAGGCTTCGTGGGGTTGAGCAGTCAGTGGCCAATCTCAAGCCCATGTTTATCTTATACAACATTGTCGGTAAACAAGCATACGGTCTGATGGTAAGCGGTTACCAAAGCCTATGAACGCTTGCAGCACCAGGAGTAACACTCGCGCGTTGCCTACCCTTCCCCCCTCTCCGATGAGCTCTGGCGACCTTACTCATGCGCAGAAACACAACTATAAAAATATTTAAATATTCAGGTACCCCAGCTTACCAACAATATTTAAAACTTCAGAAAGTGAATATGGAGAATGTTGAGGCAACAACAAAGTTTGAAGACAAGATGTCTAATCATAGGTAATTAATAGTAAAATTTACATTTTGAACTTTATTTCCATTACATATTGTACAAATTCGATATGAAACCAAAACTAGTTTGCCCAAGAGTTAATGAATCAGATTATTTCAGGATGATAAAACTATACCTAACTGATGGTGTCCAAGAACTGTCTGCTATAGAATATAAACCCATGAGGAACTTAAGTTGTGATATCACACCGGGATGTAAAGTTCTTATAAAAGGTACTACTATTATAAAATCACATTTTTTTAAAAATCTTGTCCTACTAATATTATAAATGCGAAAGTTTATGAGTGTGGATGTATGTTTGTTACTCTTTCTCGCAAAAACTACTGACTGAACGGATTTGGATGAAATTTGACACAGAGATAGATTATAGTCTGGAATAACATATAGGCTACTTTTTATCCCAGGAAAAACAAGATCCTTCGGGAACGCGGGTGAAACCGCGGGGTGGAAGCTAGTATATAATAAAAAGAGCCAGACAGACAGAGAGAAAGTCGCATGGAGGGGGCATAACTGGTGACGTCGTGTCCATCTTTTATACAATTCGCACACACTCATATATAATAGAAAAAGTCGCATGGTGGGGCATAACTGGTCACATCACATCCATAATGCTTTTTCTTTACTTAACCATTTCTGCCAGTCTACACCTACTGCAAGCAGCGTAAAGGAACTTGGTTCCAAAAATATTTTAATATTTATTGTTAAAGAATAATATACCTTACCTAAACACAATAAACATTGTTTAAAATGTAGTAATTTTGGGGCGATAGCTGTGGTAATGACGTGGTCGTAGTCAGGTTGAGGGATTGACTCCCTCAATGAGGTTATGCTTTTGATGAAGGAGATTATAGCATGGTGGTAGGATACTTTGTAGTACCGGCCAGGCCTTGCTGGCTTACACTATACCCTCAACTTAAAAACTCTCGCCAAGCACCTACTGGTGCGTTCCGGCAGTTGCGCTTCAGGTGGACCACCTAACAGTTTGTCAGACTTCTGACAAAAAATAAAATTTTGTTTGTCAAGTTTGCTATTATGAAACACGTACTATTTTAGGACCGATAGAATGTCGTAGAGGCATTCTCCTTCTAACAGAAAGTATGATAGAACTGCTCGGTGGTGAAGTCCAGGAGATAGCCATCACCAACTCTTTAGCTGGTTTACTGTCCTCAAAACTAGGATTGCCTATAACACAAGGTATGCTAGGTTTATTTTTCGTTAATAGGTCTGGGAGTAGATGGTACTGTAAAGTGATAAGTTTGTAAATAAGTAAGTTTTTGAGGCAATGATAGCTCACTGCTCAGTGGTAGTGAAGTCGGACGCCGCGGCGAAGTTCGTGGGTTCGAATCCTACAATGAACTTGTGCTTTCGGTGAAGGAAAACATCGTGTGGAAACCATAGTAGGGTACTTTGTAGTACCCGCCTGGCTGGCTACGTTAAGTTGAAAATCTGTCGCCAAACACCTATTGGTGTATTCCGGCAGCTGCACTTGAGAGCCAGTTCTTTCTAGACTATGTGTGCTTACCACCTTCGGCCACATCATCACTTACCATGCTGAGATTGTGGTCAAACAAGCCTATACAAAGTAAAAAACAAAAAGTATTTATTTTTTGGTTTTTAATAAGTATTTGCATTAATTTTTCTTTTTTTTTTTTCAGAAACAGACCACAACACAACAATAAGTCATCCAAGAAACACCAACATACCAACACCACACACACAAATGCCATCTGTTATGGACAGCCATACATTTGAACCAACGTTGGACGAGAACCCCCGACCCGTGGCAATCGTCACCAGCCTCCAAGTAGCCAACTTTGCCGACGAAGATATCGACATGGACCAACTAGACGCAATTGAAGCACAATTACATGACAACACTGGTAAACGTCAACTGAATGTTGCCAGCTCAAAACCTGAGAAAAAGCCAAGAATAGAACCTGTTACAAACATTAATGACTATCCAGACGACAATGACCTGTTATTTGAAGAAGATGAAGATTATTTAAGAGAATTAGAAGCCAAGATAGATGCAGAAGATAGACTTAAAGTGCCTCAAAATAAGGGTCCAATTACATTAGCAGCAGAACCTTTTGTGTATATAAAACAAATTAACGAAATGAGTGAGATAGATAAGGCTGGAAGGGTTTTCAAAGTTAAAGGACAAATAATGAAATTGCTCTCCAAATTGTCAATGAGCAAAGATGGTTGGAGTTTAAGATGTACAATTGTAGATGGTACAGGTAATATAGATGTGGACTTTACAAATGATGTATTATCTAAATTGGTCGGGTTTACGCCTCAAGAAATGGGCCAGTTAAAGAAGCAAATGGTTACACAACCCGAATTGAAAGAAAAGGCTGTTCTGGTGAGTTATGCATTCAACAGTTTCCTCCTAGGTCAGTCGGGTAAAAAATAGTGAATAAAGTCGGAATGTCCAAACTATTTCTTGCCGATTCTTATCAGCTGAAGACAGACTTCATACTGACACCGGTAGTAACTTAGTTCTTCATTCATACTTAGCCTAGACTGGTTTTTTTTGGAACAATGTTCCTTTACGCGGCTTGCGTTAGGAGTTGACTGGCAGAAAAGGGAACGTAACGATAAAGCGTTAAGTGTGTGTGTACACGTATACAACGCCTGTCTTAAAAGAGATTTGATCTAACCAGTTATCCCCCCTCCATGCGACATTCTCGCAGGTACAAGAATTTAAAAAAAATAAAAAGAAAAAAAAGCTGAAGTTTTTTTGGTTGTTTGAACGCGCTTATCTCTGGAACTACCAGTCAGATTTGAAAAATTCTTTTTGCATTTGATAGCCCAATTCTTGAGGAAGGTTGCAACTTTATTTTTCTCATCTCAGTACATTTGGCCGAGCGCTCAGCTGATTTGTATTGTGGAGTGAAAAATAAAGATGCTCTGATCAAGTCGGTCCCATAGTGAAAGTTGTACAGAATGATGTCCCTAACATCCTGCTTCTGGCTTGACGTCGACTTCTGGGACACCATTATATTGAACTTTGTTCCTGGCGGGGGTCACCAGACCACACAACTTTTATACTACTATGAAATAAAGTCTATTTTCTTTTGTTACAGGCACTACAAAAGGCGAAAGATACTTTACAAATACTATATTGTATAATAGAAATAACAATTTTAGATGTACCAAAAATCACTGGTCTGTCGCCATTCGATTCAACACATGTAGCATTATTGAAAAAAAGAATGGATGATAGCGGATTATAGTCATTATTAACCCGCTGTAGTTATTGTTAAAATGTATATGTGCAGATTAAATAAATACCTATTTATTCAGTTATAAGGTCTATTATTGCATGTATTCAATCCTTGAAATATAAATTTTAATTTGAAAGAATTTAGTAAAACGAATGATAATAAAAATACAAATCCTTTTTACAACTATATCTTTATTTTAATACACCTGTTCATAACGCAATATAGTGTGGAGTTCAATATTATACAAAAAAATATCAATTAATAATAATATAATTAACACAGACTAACTAACTGTAAAAGACTAACATACTAGTGTTGACAAATGCAATCATTAAAAAAAACATACGTAAACGAGGCACTACTCACACTGGACCCTTCTATAGATAGATATATACATACAAATGAATATGAAAGTAAATACGGTACTTATAACAAAAGAACAATTTTTAATATTTTTATCTGTTTGTTCCGGCTAATCTCCGAAACGGCTAGACCGATTATGACGGGACTTTCACTGGCAGATAGCTGATATTATAAGGAGTAACTTAGGCAAATTTTATTACCGAGAACGGGCGAAACCGCGGGGAACAGCTAGTTTAAAAATCAATATGTAACAACTTTGAAATTATAATTAATCGATATTTTCCCAATTTACCTAGATCAAAATCGACTCTAAGAATCCAGTGTCAAAAGTGTCAACTTTATAAAAATTAGTCACACGCGGGGAAAGCAATAACTAAATTGAGCACTCACGGTGTATACTCGAAATATATCATTCAAAACTTAATGTGTGACATTTTTAAATAAAAACGCAGGTCTCAATAAAAAAAAATTGCCACAATCGAAAGTCATCTGTTCATATTGGATAAGTATAAAAAGTTGATGTACAATCTACTACACAAGTGTTTGGACAGATTGCCGAACTTTACATGTAATTACTAAAAACTACAATAAAAATTAGATTGCACCAATATTTTTCTGAAAGCAAAATTAAAAACTAAGTATTTAACAGACCATATTGAAATTTTATTGAATTATACATTTACTCAAAAATAAATGATCATAGAGATATACTGATAATTTATAAAAAGTTTCCTTTAATAAACGAGATCAAATCGAGATCTCTTATGGCTCGTAACATCAGGAGTTGATGTTTCAATAAATGGGCAATCTAAGATACGGTATTTGAAAAAAAACAATTCAAGACAAAACTATTGACGTATACATTGGTAGAGACCTTATTTAAAAATAACATAATTTACAATATCATATAAATATTTTCTTGAATTAGAACAGGAACAAAAGAAGCTAAATGTGAGAAAATTGACCTAATAGCGTGAGAACGTCCACAATATAATAAATAACTTAGCTAATTCGTCTTGTTACTAAAGAAAGCACTCAATCGTATTGTTGGAAAAGAAAATTATTATTTCGGTTCCATTTTTATACTATTGCTAACAGTTTAGTTAAAGTTTTTTCTTGACACCTCAATGGAAGACTTTACCACTGAAACGATATTAAAAGGATACGTTTCCATTATCATTTTATAATCTAACTGTTCGAAAAGTTTGACAGATGTTTTTAAAGTCTAATGACAATGGATACGTATCCTTATTATAAAGAAATTACAAACATAAATACAACTTAAATAAAAGTTCATACTCCATTGACACATTTTAAAACTTATTGAAAAGATATTTCCTTCTCCATTAAAATTCATGTCAAACTATTGACAAAAGTAAAATATAAATGATTAAGCCAATAAGATACTATCATTCTGACAGATGTCTACCATAAGCGCTCGTATGTAGTTGAAATAAGGTTCATTTGAGAATAACATGATTCGAATTTGTTTTAACATGACAACTGTCAGAATAAACTTTACTGAATTAGAAATCTACTGTAGCTCAGAGTAATAACAACGTAAATGCATTTATTAATTTCATACACATATCAATTCCTTATTACATTTTGCAGTTACGATGTTATTCATCGTCACTATATGTATGCGACTATATTATAGTATACAATATGGATAGACAATGTTAAATTGCGTCATTATGTTCATTAGTTAATAAACGATTAAAATCGTGGTTAAAACAGGAGGTCCTATAAATTTCATTTGTTATAAAGACATGATTTTTGATTACGAAAGAAAGCAGGTACATAATCATCAAATATTGCGAAGGAAAGTCAAAGCCGACTGTAAAATTAATTAACATAATCATACAATCAGTAGATTGAAACGAAAAATATAATACATTAGTTTTAACCAAATATACGTTAAAATGCGTGATACAGAACCGCATAAAAATCACTATTGCATTACCCGCCTATGAAAGAAACTGCTTCGGAAAAGATCGGGGTAAATCGGTTAGATAGAGACAGCATATACATAACCGAATTTAATATTTTCAGTAAGACATTGAATTCACAAGACGGGTATTATGAATTGTTCGTAAAGCCAGTAAATATAAATGAAGTCGTAAGCTATATACATCGCCATTAACACAAATACATGGTCCAACATACAAACGTCTTACCAAGCTTCAGTCTTCCACTTAAATGCCAAACCATTCAACCGTTAGGCCACACCATCGCATCTACAGGGTATTTATAAAATCCTCTCGTAGAATAGGAGATATGCTTGCGCCCTCAATACTTTTTCCTCGCTCACTTCGGAAACCATGCTGTCTGAAACGTAGTACCATTTGCCTGATGGGACATCGGCTGCTGAAGTTGGACCTTCTCCTGATTCATAGCCAGATAAGTCAGATTCGGAATCCGCATCGGCGTCCCCACTTCCTGATGACGTGGACATGATGTTAGCGCTTTTAGGTAAGAACCACCATCGGGGATCCCCTTGTTTTACCGGCTGTCTCACTTTCACATATGCGACGTAATGCCCACCGTGCATACCGCCCGAGTGTTCCACGACCCCATACAATGAGTATAGTAACTCATTCTGCCCTCGTGCTACATTGGGCAGTTTCTTCAATTTATCCATCGCGCAGAAAGGGGCTAAGTCCAGTATAGTCGGGAAGTCGACATGTTTGGACATCTTTCTGAACATGCATCTAGGCCCAATTTGGAATCTCTTCAAATGTAGGATGAGGATAGCCGGTGGACTGGATACCAGGAAACGTTTTGTCGCGTTCGTGTACACAGTCTTCCCGTCTTTCCCATTGATTCTTTCCGTACAAGTCTCGCAACCGACTTTGTTATTACCGGTGAGGAGTTCCAAAGCGGTGAATTGACTGAGACACGATTGGATGCTGCATTCGTCTTCATCGCACACGTAGCGAGGTGATAATGGACTTTGACGCGAGTACGGTAGGTGGTAATCCCTTTGACTCTTTTCAGCTTCAACGTTATTAACTTTCGGCTTTGGCGCTGTCGGCGGCGGATCCGCCGCACTCTCCACCGTCACGGGGGATGGTAAAGTCGGTTTCTTTGTTGCAGTTTCTCCCATGATGAGTTTCAACTCGTCGAAATGATTATTCAAGTCGTTGAGCGGCTTGCCTTCATTTACCGGCTTGTTCTCAGGAAGGGATTCGTAACTACTCTCGCCGCTGTGTTCTAGAAGATTCCTACAACCTTTCACGCTTATGCCTCTTGAGACGACTTCATTAGAGTACTCTGGGACGAAACTGATACGAGACACCGGCCTTTCGTACTCAGTTTTAACCGGAGATAGTTTGTTATGCTGCGGACTCGATAGATCTAGATTGATCTCGCTCGATAATGAACTATGACTCCCATGCTCTTTCCCGTTTGTCGGCGAATCGACATTATCGACAGTTTCGGTAGAGTTATGCTTCGTCGCTTCAGGACTGGCGACACCTGAATCGGGGTTAGAAAGGTTCTCGAGAGATATCAGAGGTTTATACTCGAGCGCTATAGCCGTAGTCGATGTGGACGAATCGGCGAATTCTACCTTATCTTTATCGACGTTTTCTGGTGTGCTGTCGGTTTTTTCAAGTTCAACCGGACTGGTGCGGATGGAATCTGAGCTGATTACCTTTTCAGAGTTGTACCCTGACTCCATGTGGTAAGCGGCGAAGTTAGCGGCGGTGTGAGCGATGGCCTGCGTGCCAACTGAGACGGTGTGAGTGTCGGCCTGCCGGGGCACGTCTTCTAGGTTATCTTCTACGTCGGCATCGGATTGTTCGGAGGAAGACTTACCGTCCTCTTTGGTAGCACCGTTCGCATCGCCGCAAGGTTTTTCGTCTTTTGACGTGGATTTACCTGTAAATTGGAGAAGGGTCGATAAGCTATTGACACAATGAGATGGGCGGGTAGGTGTCGGTTCAATTTTCACCCAGGACAAACATATGTCAGCTAGTTCTAAGTCTTGTTGTAAATATCAATTATTTACTACTCAGTATACCTATCAGTTATCTTGTTTCCATAGTACTTAGTGAAATCCAAAAGCGATTTTCTCCTGAACTAACGATTGTCACTTCGAGAACCAATACTTATCAAAAGTACTATGTTCGTGACACCATAAAATTGAATAGGTACTTTTAGAGAAATCCTTATTTGAATTTTGCTTTTTGAAGTATATATATATTTATGCTCATGACTGTACAAGCTCTGCTTTGAAACCAGATAGCAGTGAGTTATTATTGTTATTTTAGTATATTATTTTTCTAACAATATTTTCCTTAATTGTGTAAATAATTATGGTATTATATGAAGCGTAGAAGAGAATTGGATCTCAAATACTATAACCTGAACACCAGTTATATCTGCTTGGCAATATCTGGCAGTATCTGATTTTCCACTTGAGGGCGATGTCCAGCCCAACCTATCATACAATGGCTTCTAAATTATATTTTTCTATACCAAGAAAGCTACACAAAGGGGAGAACTAAAGAGAAAAATATAATTTCAGTTTAAATAAATAAACTTGTTGGAAGTGAACTTTGTCTTCTTTTTTTTTAGTACATCCTACTATCATACCAATATTGTAAACGCGAAAGTTTGTGAAGATGGATGTTTTTTACTCTTTCATGCAAAAAGTACTAAACGTATTTGAATGAAATTTGGCACACATATAGAATATATTCTGTATTAACATATAGGACAGTTGTTATTCCGGAAAAACATACTCCTCGGGAACGCGGGTGAAATCGCAGGGCGGAAGCTAGTTTTATATAATTTATTAAAATTACATACTTAAAATGAGTAGTTTTTTCAAGTTCTGCAGCAGTGCAAAGTTACTATTATTATTATTGGAGGCGGTGTGATTGCTCAGGTAACCACTTTTTTTTTTATAAAATCTAGCTAAGTCTGCTATTGGCAACATACCACCATAAGTACTTAGTATATACAGGTTGATTATTTTGTCATTGGCATTACTTGCAGGGGTGGTAGTAGGTACTCGTCAATATGAACAAATTTCACTATGGGACCAATTCTAATATCGCGTAGAATAAAACAGTTGCTTCATACATTTTGGTTGAATAGGTATTGAACTTTTGTATGGAACAGCTGATATTATTTTCGTGATTTCACAGTTAGTCCCATTGTAAAAGTTGTTCATATTGACGAGTAGATCTACCCCTGCAAGTATTGCCAACAACTAAAAAAACACCTATATAATACGGAATAACTATTTATAAATAATGTTAATTCCATATCTATGACCACCTTTATTTTTCCTCGCAGCCTTCCTCGTAGCGTTTCTTTCCTTCTTTAATTGATGTTTGGACGGCGCATTATCCTCTTGGTAATTGTATGTGTTCTCTTCTGAAATATCATGTTATATATAACTCATGCTTTAGTTACAATACACAACATTCGACCCTATTCTGTTGGGCTTTAGGTTGGTTTTACAACAATCTTACGGGAAATTACGACTAAAGCAAATACTTATATTTTTGACAGGTCGCCTATAAAGCTTATATCTGGTTGATATCTTTACAGTTCATTGTGTTTGTCGAAAGAGAGATCAGATATCTGTCAGATAAGTTATCAGCAACTTATCGGCAACCTGTGAAACAGGCCCTTAATCTCCTTAGGTACTTGCAACTTGAAATATAGGTTTTTAGTTTTGATTTATTTAGTTAAATTTCCATTGATAAAATCCATATACTGTACATATCTAGATATCTTTAAATAGTATAAAATATGTGTATGTTTGAACACATAGTAACTACGCAACTGATTTTGATAGGGTTTTCACTATCATTTAGAGTTTTTTTTCCAAAAGATTTATATATATAAATACATGCGTATTATATAAATAGAAAGTAGATAAATTTCGATACATTGTAATCAAGTTGTAAAATTATCTAGGGACTTTAAAGGCCATAGTGAATGGGTAAGCGTGCTCTTAGGCTTCGTCTTCGTCCTTCGACGGTTCTGAAGCAAAACGCAAGCCCATTCTATAAAAATAATAAAAAAATCGGGAGCATACATTGCTAACGCCGGCAAAACCTTATGATATACATAAAAAAATAGCACATTGCGTCCGTGCAAAGCCGGGGTGGGTCACTAGTGGTATATAAAATTAATTATTACAACATCAAAAAAAAATTAGTAACACACAAAACATATAGAATACATACCATTAGGAGTTTTCCTTCTCACAACGGCCGGTGGTTGAGGCCTACTGGCGGCAACTGGGAGCGACAGATCGAGGAAGTACTCCGCGCGGTCAGACTGATGGAGACACTCCTGGCACTCCAGGGTTGACACCAGGAACCCGCGGAACACCTAAATGGAATGATAAAAAAAAATACTAGCTGTCCCCCGCGGTATCACCCGCGTTCCCGAGAAAAAAGTAGCCCATGTCCTTCTCCATACCATAAGATATCTGCGTACCAAATTTCATCGCGATCGGTTCAGCGGTATAGGCGTGAAAAGGTAACAAACAAACAAACTCACATTCGCATCTATAATATTAGTTAGTATGGGAATAATATCAAGATTCTTTACATCTGGCCATTTGATACAAAAGTAAGCAGAGCTTGTCAAACTCAAGGTGAATTATTCAGTTTAAACCCTAGAAGGGCACATATGAACGTCGAAACTACTGAAGTTACCACCGGTTCGGAAGTCACCTTCAACCCAGATAATTGATAAACTACTTTTTTTTCGATACCTTAGTTCACACTCGTACTAATTACAAAAACACAAAATTTACTTTTTTATTTTCATATAATTATGGTGATTATGGAAGTTTATTTAAGGGAAGCTACAACACCAACGATTGTAAGGGTGAGCAGGTAGCCGTTTCGCCCCCCATCAACCTTGGTGTCTCGAATAATCAATTTGGTCTAAAAATTGCGCGCGCTGAAAACATATGCTTTAAATGAAATTTTGCGTCGTTTGCTCTTCTCAGAAATCTGTAAAGCCTTCTCCTTCTATTAAAAACAGTGTAACACCATAATACTAACTGCGACGGATGCGTGTAATATTATACTAAAATCCATTTTTTTTTCAAATGTTATGAACATAAGTGATTTAAGGTTGAATGAATGAAATGAATGAATGAATGACTCATGGAATAATTCATAATAATTTCATACTTTTGACGTGCACACTTGTATTAATTGAGGGGGTGGGGTACTTAAACATCAATTTTCAGTATACAGGATGATTTTTTTATCACTGGCAATACTTGCAGGAGTGGAAGAACTCATCAATGTGAACAACTTTTACTATGGGGCTAACTCTGATATCGCGTAAAATAAAACGTATCATACATTTTGGTCGAGTAGGTATTGAACTTTTGAATGGAACAGCTGATATTTTTTTCTTGATTTCACAGTTAGTCCCATAATAAAAGTTGTTGATATTGATGAGTACTTCCATCCCTGCAAGTATTGCCAGTGACTTAAAAATCATCCAGTATAAAGACTTTATAATTGTAAATAAATATTTGACATAATATAATCTCAAAGAAATATTCTAAGATACAAAGTCATTGTTTTTTTTCCCCACCCCATTGATAAGATATTCAAGTACAAACATAAAAATTGCTCTCCTGTAAAATTTGCAAAACTGTAATTAGTAAGAGTGTGAACTAAGGTATCGAATTATAGTGAGAAGAGCAACAGAGCTAATGCATATCTCATTAATATTATTAACAAAAACAAACCTGTTCCGGCCTAAGCATGGTGTCCGAAGCCTGCTGACCATAAAACTTGACCTTCTGCTTCACCTCGCCGTCCACCTTTGAAGGGTCCACCTTAGAGCTCATGCCGAGACTGGTCAAGATAACAGATTGATAGCGCCGGAGGTCCTCCGACCTGGAAACAAAGGTTTATTGGATTATTGTATAAGTTTTGAACTACAATAATAAATTTTGTTTTATCAGTAATGGATAAAAAAATATATTTATTAAAGAGAGTGATGGAGAATGAAGAATTTTATTAGAAAATAGCTTACACCGCAACATCACCCGTGTTCACAGGATGATAAAAATAAGTAAATAAGAAGTCGTTTAAAAAACCCAACTGCGGTACGACTAAAGTTTTATTCTCGGCTTTTTCATTGTAAATTAGTTTGTGCAAGGCTTCGCAGAAATTAGAAAAAATAGTAATTTAACGGCAATATTTTTTATTCACTCTATTAGATAAAGAAGACTTGGAAGAATTCATTTAAGTTTGTCATTAAATATATTGACATTGTTATTAGAATAATGCATGGGACTTCTAAACCCTTTACTCAAACTTATTATTTTCATGTTTTATTTAACTTCACATATAGTACTTGCCGTAATTTAATTAGGTTTTCAATAAAAAAAATCCTTGTAAATGTTAAGTTTCACAGTAATAATCATAGAGGCTTTCTAAATTCAAGGATATATCACTTTATACCAATCTTAATAATGTTTTTAACACTGTGTAGGTAGATGTATTATTTTGACATCTATGTAGATCATTCTATCCATCAAAACTATGAATACTTTTTCCATTAGATCCAACTGGAAGAAGTGTGGAACTGCTGGTCAGCTATCTTTTTCCTACCATTATTTCTAAGTCAGAATGCTTAGACAAAACAAGCATACAGGTGGTCTACCTGGTGGTAAGTGGCTACCATCGCCTATGGACATTTGCAATGCCAGGGGAATAGCCTATATATATATATATCTTTCCATCTTTTATATTTATAACCTAGTAGTCTTGGGAAACTATAATGGTTACTTCTGCTAAATTATGGGTAGTAAATAGGTTATAATACCTGACAGCTTCAAGCAGATGCCTGAGCAGCTCATGAGCGTCATGCTGGTCTCCACCTCCAAACTGAGGCAGCTTGTTCACTAGCGCTGATAGCAGCTTCCGAGGAGTGTATACTCCATTGTCTCCTGTAAGTATGTTTTACGGATGAGGACTTATTGGATCCTGTGATACATTTATGACTTACTAGCTATAGAATCTATACTAATATTATAAAACTGAAGTTTGTTTGTTTGGTTGAACGTGCTAATCTCAGGAACTACTGGTTCGTATTGAAAAAATATTTTAATGTTGGATAGCCCGTTTATCAAGGAAGGCTATAAGTCTACTTCTTATACCGAGAAAACATAAGATCCCTCGGGAATGCGGGTGAAACTGCGGGGCGGAAGCTAGTAATAAATAGCTGTGATGCATTTAGTATTCAATTCATCCATTATACTATTTATTCAATTGCAATGAAACTTTAAAAGTGAGTTGAATTGTGCACACATCTGCTATGGTTTCTAACAAAAAAAACTTTTTTTGCTTGGGATTAGCATAGAAATCCTATTATAAATGCGAAAGTTTGGATGGATGTATGTCTCTAACTCAATCACGCCAGAACGGCTGAACAGATCTGGCAGAAATTTGGCACAGAGATAGATTATAGTCTGGAATAGCACATAGGCTACTTTTGATCCCGGGAAAATATAAGATTCTACTGGAACACGGGTGAAACCGCGGGGCAGAAGCTATTCATGATATCATGGACATTTCAACTTGAACTATCTTAAAATGAATGTAAGCTATATCTTCCATTGTGTATTTAACAATGTCATGTTCCATAATAATCAAAAATACCAAGAAAAAGTATTTAGGACATCTCCAGAGTTCCCAAGCTAATAAAACTAGGTCACAAATCTAAATATAGATAGATATATAAGTAGTTTAGTTTGACATGGTTTTCATTCAGAAATTGATGCAAAAGAAGTAAATTGAACATTGAAATAATGTTATAAAAACAATAAGTTTGCACTTTGCACTAATATGGACCTAGATTTAGGAGAATGTAGTTAAAAACCTCACAAACCCAGAGCAAGTGATAAAAATGTTAAAAATATTTTCTGTGTTCTACATCTACAGTCTTTAGTTTATCTTTATTGTATGTACAAATTAAAATGTATTTTATACAAAATACGGTTTAAAATATTCTTTCTATAAGGGTGACATTTTGAACTGGGTATTATGATAAGTGTATACTTAAATCTGTTTTGTTATCTACTTGTTTGATAATAGAAATGTGAAACATGTAAAATCATTTTTATTGAAAGTTTTGTAAAAATAAAGTCCAATATAGTTTAAAGATTAATAGTGAGTAAATAGACAATCATAAGCTGAAGTATTTATAATTTAAAAAATCTGTTTCAAGGTGTCAAAGTCAAAGCCATTTATTCAGTTTAGGCCCTAGGAGGGCACTTATGAAGGTCGAATTTACTGAAGTTATCACCGGTTCGGAAATCAGCCTTCAACTGAGAAGAACCGGCAAGAAACTCAGCAAGGTTACAATTTTTAGGTTTCTTTTTTTAATAATCTCACTATTGGCTATATTTTTTCAATAACAGCAAAATGTACAATACAATATACAGTTAAATCAAAACGAAATGAATATGCTAATGGCTAAAACTAAAAAAAAACAATATGCAAGGTGTAAATTGATAACTGCATCATAAACAGTTCCTTTGTTTTTGTTTTATATAAAACACATTTTCTACACTTCATGTTGTCTTATCAAAACAATAACAGAGCCTCAAGTTGTGGTAATATAAATTACTAATTAGTTAATTATATTCATAGTCCTTTTATCAATAATTGTTTTATGTAATAAGGTCATGAACAGATTGGTCTTTCATTTTGATTATGAGATATTAATTAAGTATTTGTGTAAATGAGTGGTAAAAGTTTATACTACAATAATGTTGCTATATACAATATTACAGGCTAAACTTTATCTAGAAATTCTAACTGGCATGGCATGTCATTGAGTGTTTGAATTGCTTGAAGGCTCAAATAAATACCTTTTAGTTTAAAAAATAAGGAAACCAAAAACAATAATAATTTGGTGATTTTTCAGTTTTCAGGGACAACTATAAGTTTTATTTTACATCTAGTTCATCAATAGAGATTAATGTACCAAAATACCTGCTTGCAATTCAGCCAATGTCTCAGCCAGAGTGCGAGTTAAGCCTCCCCACTCAGCCAATTGTCCTGTAATGGGGGGAAGATCCACATCCTTGCTTTCTTCACCATCAATCTTCATCTTGAGCTGTCCCCCGGGAAGGGTGAACCTTTCCCCAGGATTTGACATCTCATGTAAAACTTGCAGTAAGTATGGAGTCTGAACTAAACACTGCATTACAGAATTAAAGAAACAGGTATTTCCTAAATTTGACAAGCCTCTCACTCTTGGCATGTTGAACATTGCTTTGTCAATACTCTTTAAAGTCGAGCCAATTTTCACTACAGTTTCTATTGTGGGAACTTCTATTTTGGCCCCCTCTTCATACGGCAGCTCTATTGGTGGCAATGACTTGTTACCTGTGGTGTGCTGCTTTTTAAGGTATTCAATGCATTCATGGAGCTTTTTAGCACTGGATGCAGTCACTTCATTGTTGCAGTTGTAACAATACACCTCCCAGGTGGTGGTGTTGGCGGTCAGTGCATGGCAATCAGAGTGGGGGGTGTTGAAGTGGTTAAGTGCGTGTTTATTACGCGTTCTGCCGCATAATTGCGACCCACATCGTAAACACATCCACAAAGACAGATCTTCTTCGTAATCTGGGTCGGATACTTCTTTCTTTTCACTTTTTTTGCACTCCGCACATTCTTTGTCGAACCCACCAGTTTTCAAAGCCTTCTTCAGCTTCGTCAGGTCCACAGCTTTGGCAACGTGAGGACATGCGGATTTGACGTTTTCGTCGCATGATTCCGTAGAATCATCTCCATTCTCACTAGGGTCACTCTGTCTCTTTTTCTTAACCATTGTCGCGTTAATTCAGTCCGATTGCCTGCAATACGTAACGAGATACATGTGGTAAGAATAACTGCACGAGCACAAAAAAGAAAAAAATGACAAATTGTGTCGATAGCCATTGCACGCGTGACAACGCAGTATCCATAGCGATATTGCTGCGGGTTGCGTGCTAAAGTCCGCCAAATATTAATACAAATAAACCAAATACTTACAGTTACATGCGACGGAATGAAAATAAGTTTAGGACTTCGCTTTACAACAAAAAAATCTGATTTTCCAAAAAAAATCGTCACAAAAGCAAACCACGGCCGTCAGACATCTTATCAATGTTGCCACTATTAGAATAGTAGAAAGCCAATTTTATACAAATTATACAAAAGCTTCTTATGATTCACAACAGGGACATGTAAAAAAATCGACTAAACAATAGATTGAGAGCGTTAGTGTCGTATTTAGAATGTCATCCTTTAAATTTTTGTGCGCACTCTGGCGGACAGTAGAAAAACTAAAATTCTGAAACGTCAACATGATCAAGTATCGTGATAGAATCTGCTAATCAAATCGTGAATTTCCATTTAGTTAATTTTACGATAAAAATTGTATATATTTTTACAGGAATTGTATCAGTGAAGTGTGTGGCTAAATATAGTGGAATATAAATATGTAGTTTATCAAAAATCGCTCAGAAAAACCAATACATTGACGACTGTTGATGTTGATCAAATAGAAGTAAATAAAATATCGAAAATGTCTTTGCCTGGAAATGGGATATTTGTGGTGCAGGGCGAGCTGGCCATGCTCGTCACTGCCATGCGGCGGAGCACCAGCTGGGGCTCTCACTCCCTTCCTAATGAGGAGTACGACGTCCTGATGCGTACATTCCAAGATTTGAAGACTATCTTGAACCAAGTGGATGATCTACGTCTTTTGGACCCAGCCACATACCTGAGCCCCTTCCTAGAAGTCATCAGGAGCAAGGAAACAACTGGGCCAGTTACTAGTCTAGCTCTATCCGCTATACAAAAATTCTTATCATATGGACTCATAGGTAAGTTTAAGCTAGGCCATTACCTCTTGCTACCTTATTACTAACTTTAAAAAATAAATTTACATAAGTACTATTAAATTTCTTAAGCATAGCTCAGTGGTAGTGATGTTGAATCCCATAATAATGGTTGTAGGTTTTAAATATTTTCCTTCTCCTACAATTAGCTCATTGTAGGAGAAGGAAAATATTTTAAGGAAACCATAGCTCAGTGCCATCACAGTGGTGTGTTCTGGCTGTTGCACTTGAGAGCTAGTTCCTACAGTGTTTTTGGACTCGCATGAAAAAAAACAGCATTTGTATATGTACTATTTAGAGATGTGATAATCAATAATGGTGTATGTTTGTCTTAACTTTCAGACCCAACTCACCCCAGTGTACCAGCCACTGTGGAGGACATTGCAGATGCTGTCACACATGCAAGATTTGTTGGCACTGATCACTCTTCAGATGGAGTTGTCCTTATGAAGATATTGCAAGTAGGTTTACAATCAAAATAATAAATAAATAATATCTTTTACATTTATACTATAAGCAACATGCTTTCAAGTAAATTTTATATTCATTTATTTCAGAGTGATTATTGACCTATTAGATTGTCCTCAAGTTGAAAACTGATTGCCAAGTCTTTCGCTGTGTTTTGGCAGTGGCACTTGATAGGCAATTGCCTCTTAAGTTTGACAGATAGTGGCTACTTACCATCAGGTAAACCACTTGACAAGCAAACTTCTGCATAAACATGTAGTATCTTAGAATATACATAAATTATCTCTTCATGTCATAACAACCCATACTTAAATTATCTATGTACATAATAATATTATCAGTTTGTCATACTGTTGCATTGATATTCAAAATAAGGAAACAATATTTAATTCTTTATCTTAAATAAGCTTAATCTTTTTGAAAGCAAAACAATCTTCATGGGATTCAAAGTCAAAAAGGGTCTATAAAAAGCTGTTCAAGGTCGGCAACCACTCGGTGACTTGCCTGCTTGTCCAGCTATTGTCTCACAGAGACCACAAATTTAAGACATTTCCAGTCATATGATCTAAGGCTACATGCGCACTATGCAGTTAACCGGAACCAACAATATGTACGAAAAAAAAGTCTCTATATGCACTGTGTGTACTATTTTATCGTTCAAGTAGTCAACTCTGGTCAACCGCAGAGTTGACTAGTGATAGTGCGTAGGTACCCTAACAGCTGTCCCAACTACTCTTGAGTTTATAACTCCTCTTTCACATCATTCGGCCGGTTGGCGTGGTTGGTAAGATACCCTATCTATCACGCCGCAGGTCGTGGGTTCGATTCCCGCTCAGGACAAATATTTGTGTGCATGAACATGTCTGTTTGTCCTGTGTCTGAGTGTAATTATCTATTTACAAAAGAAAAGTAGTATATGTAGTATATCAGTTATCTGGCTTCCATAGCACAAGCTCTGCTTAGTTTGGGGTCAGGTGGCCGTGTGTGACGAATAATGTCCCAGAATATTTATTTATTTATTCAATGTTAAATAAAAGCCTGTAGAAAATGATAATTTAATAAAAAAAACCATTACTCACTTCCAACCTGAAAATCGGGCCATGAACCTCAGCCAAACAACTTCCAACCATTCTTTCAATTGAATGTTATCAATCAATAATAAAAAAAAATTACAATGGCTTATGTTATCCTATTGCAGGCTCTCCGTACACTGATGCTGAGCCCTGAAGGTGCTATGCTGACTGATGAAAGTGTCTGTGAGATCATGCTCAGCTGTTTCAGAATATGTTTTGAAACACGACTTACAGGTATTAAGGCGATGATAGCTCAGTGGTAGTGACGTCGGACGCCGCGGCGAAGGTCGTGGGTTCGAATCCTACAATAAGCTTGAGCTTTCGGTGAAAGAAAACATCGTGAGCAAACCATAGCACGGTGGTAGGGTACTTTGTAGTACCCGCCTGGATGGCTACCACCCTCAAGTTGAAAATCTGTCGCCAAACACCTATTGGTGTGTTCCGGCAGCTGCATTTGAGAGCCAGATCCTTCTAGGCTTCGTGTGCTTACCACCTTCGGCCACATCATCACCTACCATAGTGAGATTGTGGTCAAACACAAGCCTATACAAAAGTAAAAAAAAATATTATAACTTTTGTTTTGAATAAAATGGCAATAAATGTTCTAGCATTAAATAGTGTATCAATAACATTTTATCATTAACCAGACCACATATAAAATGCACAATATAAATGTGAGCTTAGTATTTCATTAGAAAAACCTTAACACCTTTATGTTAATACCTCTATTAGAATATTTGAGCTGTTGATAAGATGTTTATTTACATTCAGAACTAATTTTAGTTTAATTTTCTTCCCCAGAGCTGCTCCGTCGTAACGCAGAGCAATGCTTGCGCGATATGACGCAGCTAATCTTTATGCGGCTACCGCAGTTCTCGACCGAGGACGCTGGGGCCGCAAGCTTCAATGCCGTCGGACTGTCGCTCAAGAAACGCGATAAGACCGCCAAGAAGAAGAACTTCACTGTACATAGTGAGTACATGACCATTACATTGTCTACATAAGTGATAAAGATTTATTTCTGATTTTTATATAATATATATTTTTTTACTTTCTATAGGCTTGTGTTTGACCACAATCCTATACAACGTAAAAAACCAGCCAAGTGCGAGTCGGACTCCCGCACGAAGGGTTCCGTACCATTAACTATAAAAACGGTAAAAAATCGCGTTTGTTGTATGGGAGCCCCCCTTAAATATTTATTTTATTTTGTTTTTAGTATTTGTTGTTATAGCGACAACAGAAATAGATAATTTGTGAAAATTTCAACTGTCTAGCTATCGCGGTTCTTGAGATACAGCCTGATCACAGACAGACGGATGGACAGACAGCGAAGTCTTAGTAATAGGGTGCCGTTTTTACCCTTTGGGTACGGAACCCTATAAACTATATTGTATATCAAAATTTTCCTTTATTTCTTTTTTCTTTTCTTTTATAATTTAATATGTGTGCCCTTAGGCAAAGGCCTCCAACCGTTTCCATTTTTCTCTATTATGTGCACATATATTCTAGTCCAAGTTCTCGTCATCCCATCTTTTTAATTGTCTTCCTTGTCTTCTTTAGGGTACCAAGTGCTTGCACATTTGTCTGCTCCATTTTATATTTATTTTCTTTTATCATTTTTACCGCATTCTTCTATCACTTATGGCAGTGACTGTAAATCAGTGCTGTTACTCGACAACGGACTAACAGTGTTTTGCTGAGTCACTGACCATTTTTGATGTGACAACATTACTATTTTTAACCAAGTTGATCTTTCTTTTCTTTCATTTATGATAAATGTGTGTGTAGTGTTGTGTGTATTTCAAAATAAATATATTTTCTTTCTTTATTTATAATGGAATATTACTAAAGAAAAATAAAATTCAAATCTGTCATTTAGTTGAAATTGCTTGAGGAGAGTTGCTTGCGTTTGACCATAAACTTACTGTGGTAATAAACAAAAAGGGAACTAGGTCTCAATAAGGAGTTTGCTTGTAGTCAATATAAAAATTATCAAACACTAACCAGTGTATAAAACATTTAAAAATACACGGAAACATTTAATAAACTGTATTCACCCTTTTTACCATTTTTAGTTACCAATTTATTTAAAAAAAAGTAGATATTGTAACGCATTAAATTTTAAAATTTAGTACCATTTCCTCTCAATAGATGTCACTATAAAATTCCTACATCGCGCTATGGTTTCGTTCTCGGCATTTATAGGCCTTCGTTTCAAAATTTTTGTGAATTAAAAAGGGTGTTTGCTACTTCGATGGCACGCGCGCCGGCGACGGTGCGCGGGGTATGGCTATCAAGACATACTCAACACGTAATTTTTTTAACAGAGAGGCTGTTGGCTACCTTTATGTACCGGCGCCTCCTAAGCATCTCCTAAGACCAACTTAATATATGACTCAATGTTAATATCTTCGAAGAAATTTAATTAATAAATCGTCATCTATTCCGTTCCGTCCTTAAATTGTTGAACTTTTCGTGAGTCCCATCGAAATTGGATTAGCAGTTGTCAAAAACCGTCGCACTTTATTATGCCGGACTGCAGACACATAATTTTTTTAAATAATTTGCTTCAGGTACTAACTCTTTGGAGAGAAAATCGTCGCTAAGCGGCCATACCAGCCCGCCTACAGTGGAACTTGATACAGAAACGGACCCTAGTAAAACTGAAGCTAAACACAGGTATGACATTGTTCATGATTAGACAATGATCAACAATAGGTTATATCTAATTATATTAGATTTTCGATGCGCAAGCTGTCAGCTCAAACTAACCCAACATTGAAGGCCCATCATTGTAGAGTCCCCACTAATAACCAATGTGTCGGTCCCGTTATTGAAAATACTAATAAAATTAAATACCTGGGTATTGTGATTGATGAAACTCTTTCGTTCAAGCAACATATTGAAGTTTTAAATAATAGAATGCGTAAGTTGATATTTGTCTTTAAAAAGTTACGCTATATTGCAGATCCAAAAGTTATTAGGCAAGTTTACTTTGCCTTATGTCAATCAATATTAACTTACTGTATATTCACATGGGGTGGTGCGGCAAAAACACTATTATTATCTGTTGAAAGAGCCCAAAGAGCGATTCTCAAGGTATCTACATCCCGCCCTTTTCTTTTTCCCACTAACCTTCTCTATAAAGATTGCAAAGTCCTAACAGTCCGACAGCTATTCATAATGAGCATTGTACTAAAACAGCACACTTCCCTTTCTTACAGCACTGCATTTACTAATAAAAGACGGAAAGATAAAGTTTGCTCTCAAAATACAAAAACAAAACATGCTTTTACATCCAAATTTTTCATTTTTCTCGGACCACTTCTCTACAATAGACTAAACGCCATAGCAAATATCTACTCTCTGAATTCCAGTAGCTGTAAAAAAATCCTTATGGATACATTGAAAAGCATGTCCTACGAAGATACAGAGAAGTTACTAACTGTGTTAAAATAAAATGTTATTACGAAAAGTATCCGTTCTACATTAATTAGTTTTTTGTTATAAAAGTAATATGTATTTATTGTTTTTCATTATACTGCTGTTTACCAACTACACATTAATTTAAATTATGCACTGTAATATAATTATAACGATTAAGACTTGATTATTTAAGACAAGCAAGCTCTTCTCGCCTGAAACACAGGTTTTCCTAGTTCAGGCATGTGTTATAGACATTATACCATAAGAAAAATTGTACTACTGTTGTTAGCTTACTAAGATATTTTTGAATAAATTTTATTATTTATTTATTTATATACATACGTATTAAGGAGTATAATCCATTGTTAATTCAAATGATTACACAACCTTAGGAAATAATTAAGTCTTTTATATTTATTTTTTTACTATGTTGAATCTCACCATGGTAAGTGATGATGTGGCCGAAGGTGGTAAGCACACAAAGCCTAGAAGGAACTGGCTCTCAAGTGCAGCTGCCGGAACACACTGGTACAGTTGTACAACTTGAGGATGGTAGCCAGGTGGGTACTACAAAGTAGTCTACCACAGTGGTATGCAGTTTCCTAACGTTTTCCTTCACCAAAAGCTCAAGCTCATTGACCTACTGAATTATATCGCTTTAGAATCTTAATGTAGCAAATAGGAAGTCTGTATTTCATTATTAAAGTATTAACTGTTCCCCGCGGTTTCACCAGCATTCCCGGGGTAACGACCTTGTAAAGGTCGTTGGAAAACGCTGGATGCAGGCCGCCCAAGACCGGTCCTATTGGAGATCATTAGGGGAGGCATATTTCCAGCAGTGGACGTCTTGCGGCTGAGATGATGATGAGGACTGTCAAATGCAAAAAGAATATTTAAAATCCGACTGGTAGTTCCAGAGATTAGCGCCATTAAACAAACAAACAAAAAACTCTTCTGCTTTATTATCTTAATATATATATTTCTTGTGTGCGTGTGTATGTGACTGAACTCCTCCTAAACGACTGGACCGATTTGAATTAAATTTTGTGTGTATATATGAGTGGGTCCCTGGATGGTTTTACAATACAATTGGACCCGGTAGATGGCGTCGTAATCGAGTTTGGACAGGACAACGTCTGTTGGGACAGCTAGTATTAGTATAGATACGGTAAAACTATTCTCCTTTCTTCAAACAGTCAAGACAAGAACTTGCTGAACGAGGCAGAGATAACTATAGAGCCAGTTGATCAGCTCAAAAGTCCGGTGAAGAAGCACGGGCGCCACTCGTCCATGGACCTGGCTGCCAACGGGAACACTTCCATCACGCAGCTGCTGGAGAAGTGTGTCAGTGCTGACGCTGAGGGGGAAGGGGACGTGGAAAAGGATAGCCCTGAGGAGGTTGTCGAAGGTATGTGTGACTAGTTTTTCCGCGCGGTTTCACCCGCGTTCCCGGGATAAAATATAGCCTATGTTACTCGGTGAAGAGGTAGCTTTCTAACGGTGAAAGAATTTATAAAATCGGTCCAGTACTTTTTGAGCCAACTCGTTAGAAACATACTTATATACAAATCTTTCCTCTTTATAATATGAATTAATATAACTGTTGCTTTGCACTACACATTTGATAAGACATATGTAGATATTTTGCTACGCTGGGTAAAATGAATTATTAATTTTATTTAAATATGCCTTCACAAGCATTTATGGATGATGACTCTAACGTAACGCTCAGTTCGAAAAATTGCTTTCGCTGAAAAGAGCGGGCAAGAAACCAAGCAATTAATCTTTTCAAAACGAACTTAGATTTATTACATAAAATTAGTTATCTAGACGGACAATATTGTGTTATAACGAAAAAAAAAAAAAAAAATGATTAGTGACTGTAAATAACCTTGAAAGTAGAATTAGTTTTAAATCTGATCATGCTTAATGTTCGTCGACTGTACTTTTGGCACAATTTTATGTTAGACTATCTTCTGCCCCGCTGTTTCACCCGCGTTTCCGAGGGCGGAAATGGCGATCGGTCGAACTGTATAAAATTTGATGCACCGCAGCGCCATCTGGTGATTACAACAAAATGGGCAGCATAAAAACCTTCTCCTCCATCTATGTCATATATACCAACATACATTTTTATATAGATAGATTAGATACCATATGGAATGCACTATATTCGATTTTTAAATTGGTCCATAAATAGGTGGTCAATTTTTAGTGACAGCAACAGAGCCCCAAGAGCCAGACGGCCCATGCGTCAGTAAAGTACCAGCGGAGAAGGTGGACGTGCAGGACGCCCCAGCCGAAGGTCCCCAGCAGGAGTACGTGAACCCGCGCGGCATCAGGTTCACGCCGCACCACGAGCCCGCCACGCTGCAGCCCTACGGGCTCGTGTGTGTGCGGGAACTCTTCAGGTGGGACTACATTATATTGGCAGATTGTTCTGAATCTGAACATAAATTTCACTTTATGATTGACTCTTTAAAAAAAAAACAGTATTTCACATTTCCAACACGCTTTTCTAGTCTTTAATTTAATCATCAAAGTCAAATGTTATTAATTAAAGGATTTTGATAATTGACTAGCTAAACCCAGTCACGCTTCGCTGGTTCAATTGAAACCCGAAACGCTTAGAATTTCCCATTCCCGTGGGAAGTCAGGAATAAAAGTATATAAAAATAACTCTTATATAGGAATGCATTGTTGTGTAAAATTTTCGAGGTAATCCATCAACTACTTTTTGAGTTTTACGGATACAAACATACTGAAGCTGAATTTTTATATATAGCTAGCAATTCCCGCGGTGTCACCCGCGCTCCCGGTAGGTATATTTTTTTGATAAAACCTTGTCCTGACAATTACAAAATTAATAACAAAAAAAGAATTAGCTAAATAGGTGCAGTTGTTCGGAAGTTATGCGCGTACATAAATTTGGACGATTCATTTTTATTTATATAGATAGATGATTGTGACACTAACTGCCAAACCTATAAAACGATAATTCTCGCAGGTTCCTCATATCCCTGTGCAACCCACTGGACGCGCAGAACACATCAGCGATGGTCCACCTCGGACTATCTCTAGTCGGGACTGCCCTCGAAGTGGGAGCCGATCAGCTGGCCCAGTACCCATCACTCTTGTATTTGGTGAAGGATCCGCTGTGCAGAAATCTGCTGAGCGTGAGTAGAATATTGAACCTAGAGAGATAAAATTGCAAATTAGTCACCCCTTGAGGCGGCACTAGGACATTGCAGGGTTTGAAATTATATCAAGATAAATATGCTTCTTGACAATTATCACGATAATATAATAAACTTTTCATCTTCAACGAACTTCAACATGTTTGTTTTGGCCAAATGAACGATTCGTTGTGGAACATAAGTGAAGTGGATCGCGTTCCACACACGCAGTCGTCTATTACGATACGACAAATTGAAGAGGCAAATTAAATATTTGCGATTATATTTATCAAAGACTAGCTGCCGCCTCGCGGTTTCACCCGCATTCCCAAGGGATCTTATGTTTTTCCGGGATAAAAATATAGCCTATAGCCTTCCTCGATAAATGGGCTATCCAACACTAATATGTATAATATTATGGTACACAAAGCCTAGAAGTAACTACTGGTTCTTAGGTGCAGCTGCCGGAACACACCGTTAGGTGTTTGGGCGACAGATTTTCACACACCGTGCTATGGTTTCCTTACGATGTTTTCCTTCACCGAAAGTACGATCTCACTGTATTAATGTGCTTAAATAAATTTTCGCTTATCCACAGTTACTTAGCACCGAGAGAATATCAATATTTGCACTCGACCTTCAAGTAACCTTCCTCTTATTCGAGGCTCTACGTGTCCATCTGAAATTCCAAATGGAGGCATTCTTCAAAAAAATAATTGAAATCATATCCTCGGACACACAAAAAGCAATTTATGAACTTAAAGAAATTCACCACCTAGCCTTAGAAAGCCTAGCCCAATTATTCAGAATACCAGGCCTATGTACAGAATTATATTTGAACTACGATTGCGACATATATTGTATGAACGTTTTTGAAGAATTAACGAAATTATTATCGAAAAATGTTGTGTCATCAACCGCTTACAACATCCATTCGTTATCATTAGAAGCGTTGCTGACTATAATTGAAGCTATAGAGATGGGTAGTCAAGCTAAGGAGTGTAAGAGCGAGACGGATATAGCTGAGTTGGAGGAAGAGGGGGATATAAAGTATGGTCGGGGCGGGCACGTTTCCTTGGAGCTGGGGGGTATGGATGACGCGTCTGTGGTCAGTGACCATGTCGTGCATGATATCAGCCAGTATTATGGAGGGGGGAGGACCGGTCGGCATAAGGTTACGTCGGAATTGCCCACGGAAGCAGAGCTGGATAATATTAGGAATATGAAAAAGGTATGTTTGTAAAGGTGTCCTTCTTCATACTATAGGCTACCTGGGTACCAAAATTCTTCGCGATTTTTTTGGCGTGAAATGATAACAGACACGCGGTTTCACCCCTTATTTATCAGGGGTTAAACAGGGGTTGAATTTCGGTAAATCTTTTTATTCGTACGCGGTTTAGGCTGTGTTGATCTCTATCTATCAATCAGTCGGCCCTTTTTCTTTTATATAGCTTTTTGATACTAAACAACTTTAAAATCTACATATAGAATCCTCATTTCTGTTTTTGTGATTCAACTTTCATTTAAATTAAGAAGTTTCTGTTCATTTAATAGTCATACTTCGAAAGACAACAAATATTTTCAACTGATGTTTTTTTTACCACAGTGGGTAACCCAAGGTACAGAACTCTTCAACCAGAAACCAGAGCGTGGCATAGAGTACCTGCAAGAGCACGGCGTGTTGGCAACACCATTGGACCCTCATGAAGTGGCCATCTTCCTGAGGGAAAACCCGCATCTTGATAAGAAAATGATAGGTAAGATTACTTAATAATTATTTAGTTCTGTCAAAGTCAAAGCCATTTATTTAGTTTAGGCCCTAGAGGGGCCACCGGCTCGGAAGTCGCCTTCAACTGAGAAGAACCGTCCTTCATATTGCATCACAATATTTATGTAGTATGAATTCATGAGAAATTTAGTACCTAATTTAAGATTAAATAATATTACTAGATGGAACTTCGTTCGCGATGCATCAGTTGAATTGTAGATTCAACTCGAGTGTTATCGGTACATCTATAGCGTTGCGGATTTGACTAGAATGTTCTCGATGTTCTATAGCGTTGCGGATTCGACTAGAATGTTCTCGATGTCCTATAGCGTTGCGGATTCGACTAGAATGTTCTCGATGTCCTATAGCGTTGCGGATTCGACTAGAATGTTCTCGATGTCCTATAGCGTTGCGGATTCGACTAGAATGTTCTCGATGTCCTATAGCGTTGCAGATTCGACTAGAATGTTCTCGATGTCCTATAGCGTTGCGGATTCGACTAGAATGTTCTCGATGTCCTATAGCGTTGCGGATTCGACTAGAATGTTCTCGATGTCCTATAGCGTTGCGGATTCGACTAGAATGTTCTCGATGTCCTATAGCGTTGCGGATTCGACTAGAATGTTCTCGATGTCCTATAGCGCTGCGGATTCGACTAGAATGTTCTCGATGTCCTATAGCGTTGTGGATTCGACTAGAATGTTCTCGATGTCATTGGCACATGTAATTTTACTTATCGAGCTCGTAACATTATCGTACCAATCACCCGAACTGATTATGTTTCTAAAGTATATCATCATTTTGTTTTTTTTTCTTGTACTATCGTGTAGGCGAATATATCTGTAAGCGTTCGTCCCGCGACGAGAGCGAGCCCAGCGAGCCGGGCGAGCCGGGTGAGGCGGGCGTGCCGGGCGTGCCGGGCGGGGCGGGCAGCGTGCTGGGCGCGTTCGCGGACAGCTTCGAGTACGGCGGGCTGCGCATCGAGCAGGCGCTGCGGCTCTACCTGGAGACCTTCCGGCTGCCGGGGGAGGCGCCGCTCATCTTCCTCGTCATGGAGCGGTTCTCCGACCGCTGGCACGTCAGTACATTATTTTATAACATTAGTTAGTAATCAATAACTATTTTTTCCCTCCCATTACGTAGTTAATTTTAAAAACTGTAATGTACGAATGAGGCTAACTCAACTTACACTTTTCTAATAAATATAAGCTGCTAAAAACACAAAATTTTAATCCCATAATTATTAGAACTACATGTCATCCTTAAATTCATAGTAAACCAATTTTTTATATCGTTACATGTCACATAACTTACCTGATATAATATTATTTAAAATATAAATCAGCAAATCATTTATGGGACCGGCAAGCGCAACGTAAGACGTACACTTACAAGGTGGACAGACGACAAAACGCTGGATGGGCCTGCCTCCAGCGTTTTGCCCAAGACCGGTCCTATTAGAGATCCTTTATTTAAGTTCTAGGTGGATAGTTATGAACGTCGAAGCTACAGAAGCTATCGCCGTATTTAAGCTCGTGATCGTACCATCTTTAGAATTATACGTTTTTTTTAACAGTCAACAAACGGCGAGCCATTCGCGAATACGGACGCAGCGTTCCGGCTCGCGTACGCAGTGATAATGCTCAATATGGATCAACACAATCATAACGCTAAGAAACTCAACGTGCCGATGACCGTGGAAGACTTCGTCAAGAACTTGAGAGGGTGCAATGGCTCGGGGGACTTCGATCAAACGATGCTCGAGGAAATATTCCATTCTATTAAGTGAGTGTAATTGTTTAAGGCATTTAAAAAGACTCTGTTTGGAATGATTGGCTGAAATATGACTATGATCCTTGAAGATGTTGGAAAATATCATGAGTTTTACTGGCGGGCGCCTCGTAAACCAATAGAGCTATACAAGATGGACAAAACGGTCGATCACTAAATAAAACCAGAGATTTATCTCGTCGTTTTTATTAGGGTTCCGTAGCCAAATGGCAAAAAATGGAACCCTTATAGATTCGTCATGTCTGTCTGTCTGTCTGTCTGTCTGTCTGTCAAATAAGGTAAATAAATAAAATTGTGCATTTCCCTTGATGGACGAACAATGGACGAAGTTTGTACGGAACCCTCGGTGCGCGAGTCCGACTCGCACTTGGCCGGTTTTTGAATCGTATATATAATCATTGAAATCTATCGAGTAGTTTAGCCGCAGTAATTAGTTTTCGTTTCATCAATTTTACTCATCACGAAGATGCCTAACAAATTCACTAGGCTAAAGTAGGTCGAATAATGATCCGAGCATAACATATTATCCTCGCGCTACTTCCATTTCTCTGTGGCGTTGTATTTTATTTATTTTATATTCCAAAGATATTTCTTTAATTTTTTTTTATTTTTTACAAAAATCGTTTTCGACCGTGTCATAGTGCTTCAATGCACTCGTTACGTTATCGTTCAAATAGAATGTTCGACCGTCATATCCACCTAGTATATGTCATAGTGTCAGTATCGTATAGTAGTGTAGTAGTGAGATGATGCAAGGAACGAGGAGATGGTGATGCCGGCGGAGCGCACGGGCCCGGTGCGCGAGGCGTACCTGTGGCGCGTGCTGCAGCGGCGCGGCGCCTCGCCGGCCGCGCGCCTCGTGCTCGCCGCGCGCCCGCACCCGCACCACAAGCGCCTCTTCGCCGTCGCCTGCCCCAACACTGTCAGTACAGTACACTACAGTACAGTATACTACAGTACAGTATATAGATATACCTTTATCGTTTGACATCTTATCGGTCAATACTTCTTTCATCTGATCTTAATCATTTAATTTAGAAGTCTCTTAATTTTTTGCTGTGCCTAATTAACTTATGTTTCAATTACATATTTGTTTATTATGTGGATTACATGACATTCTTTCAAACCTCATTTTCAAATAGTTTTTGATACAACTTCTAAATTTATAAAAATACTAGCTGTCTCCCGCAGTTTCACCTGCGTTCTCAAAATAAAAATCCCCCCTCACTACCCTCTCACTTCCCCTCAGTCCACCCTCACCCCCCTCACTCCATCCACATCTCACTCCCCCCTCACCCCATCGATCACCCCTCACTCCCGCCCTCAATCCTCCCTCAACCAACCCACACACCCCTACCCCCCTCACCGCTCGACCCTCATCCCTCAATTTTTACATTTGTATTTCAGCGATACTGAGTATGAAGGATATTAACAATAATAATGCATGGTTGAAAACCGCAGGGAGTAAGAAAAAGCTTGTTAAAAAAAAATGCTGTGGGCCACCCTTATCACATAAGGGTATAAAAAATTGTTTACGACCTATTCTCAAACCTACCGAATATACACAAAAAAAAATCATAAAAATCGGTCAAGCCGTTTCGGAAGAATTTTGTTACAAATACTGTGACACGAGAATTTTATATATTAGACTACCTGTCCCCAGCGGTTTCACTCGCGTAGCGGTTTTAAAAATAGATGTTGACCGATTCTCAGACCTACCCGATATCGACACAAAATTACATAAAAATCTGTCGAGCCGTTTCGGAGGAGCATGGTAACTAACATTGTGACACGAGAGTTTTATATATAAGAAAATTATTTAACAAAATTAATTCCAATTGCAATGAAGTACTAATACAATTACCAAACCGATTTCAAATTGAAACTGTTAATAATGTTACGTAATAGCACCGCTTAGATTCCACATCCCTCATAATTTATCGAAAAACTTAGTAAAAAAGTCGCGAGTGTCGTGGAACACTCCTCGGTTGAAACTAAGAAGCGCGCTCCTATGATTGGTTACAGCCAATAGCAGGATAACCGTCTACACTAATAAAAGAGTCGTGATTCTCACCCCTCGACCCTCACTCCCCGTCAACTCCCTCGACCCCCTCTCCCCCTCACTCCCACTCGCACCCCTCACCCCCGCTGACTTAAATCCGGGCGATAGTTCCAGAGATTAAGACCTTTGACCTTTACCCAGGTAACAGCGCTTTCGGCAGCGTTCGAGCGCGCGCCTCCCCCGACAGTAGAGGAGCTAGAAGGCACCGGTCGGGCGGGCGGTGCGCTGGCGGCGCTGCAGGGGCTGGAGCGCTGCGCCGCCCTCGTGGCGCGGCTGCCGCCCGACGGGCTCACGCTCGACACGCTGCTCTTGACGCTCTGCAAGTTTACCGGCCTACTGGCGCCGCAACATCACAACTATATTGCTATAGGTATCACATATTATTGATTGACATTACATACATTTGTCGTATTTAGACATTTTTAAGGCGATGATAGCTCAGCGGTGGTGACGTCGGACGCCGCGGCGAAGGTCGTGGGTTCTAATCCTACGATGAGCTTGAGCTTTCGGTGAAGGAAAACATCGTGAAGAAACCATAGCACGGTGGTGAGTACTTTGTGGTACCCGCCTGGCTGGCTACCACCCTCAAGTTGAAAATCTGTCGCCAAACACCTATTGGTGTGTTCCGGCAGCTGCACTTGAGAGCCAGTTCCTTCTAGGCTTTGTGTGCTTACCACCTTCGGCCACATCATCACTTACTATGGTGAGATTGTGGTCAAACACAAGCCTATACAAAGTAAAAAAATTGATACATTGCTTCTTAAAATTTTACATACTTAGTTGTTTAACTAAGCTTGTAGAAGGTAATATTTAAAAAAAAAATTGTATAGGTATTATGTTTGACCACAATTTCACCATGGTAACTAATGTGTAGGTGGTAAACGCATAAAGCCTAGATGGAACTGGGACTCAAATGCAGCTGCTGGATAACACCGGTACGTGTTGAACGATAAATTTTCGACTTGAGGGTGGTAGTCAACCAGGCGGGTACTACAAAGTACCCCGAATCTAAAAGAAAGAAAGAAAGAAGAAAGAAAAACATTTATTCATGACAACATTACATTACATAAAATACTTAATGAACTATACACACAGATAAAAAAAAATATTTCAAACAAACAAACGATAAACAGGACAATAATGTAATGCTGCACGATGCCAGGAATAGGTCCCGACTCAGCATAATGCTAAGGCTAGCTTGTCACTAACCTTCGCGCTGGTTTTCAGTCGCGGCCCACGTCCTTGACATCACGAACATACGTGACGAACAAAAAAGGAAAAGAAGAAAAAATAAAGCAGCAGAGGAGACTATCATTGCTATGTGCCAAATACTAACATTAAAAAAAATATATATATTTTAATTTTATTCGTATAAAACAAAGGGTATTTTTTCAAATCTATAAGTTTCTTCACCTAAAGCTCAAGCCCATTGTAGACCTTCGCAGCATTCGACGTCACTACCACTGAGCTGTTATGACTTTAAAATTAAATATCTAATGAGATATGAATGTCTTTGACTTGTTATTATCTGACCCCAATAATAATGACGAAACCTCCCCCAGGTGTGACACTGGGCCAGTCGGTGAAGGCGCAGCTGGCCCTGCGGCGCGCGTGCGCAGTGGCGGCGCGACACGCTGACTGCATACGTGACGCCTGGAGACATCTGCTCGAGATTGTGAACACGCTCTATGTCGGACAGTTGCTGCCTAAGGTAATGTTACGAGCTCGGGTTCGCCATTTGTAAAATTAACCGATTTTTGTCCAAAAACACACGCTGTTTATTAAGAAGAAACTTCACGAAAAATGAAGATACAAGTACTTGCACGAAAACAGTTTCACAGTAGTCCATACTCAGGTTTACTAAATGCATTGATCACTACTGTCACAAGTATATCGCTCTGTAGCGAAAAGAAGACTGATTGTTTCCCGCCACTCAGTGTATTTTATGCCACTCCACATCAACATCGAGAACATTCTAGTCGAATCCGCAACGCTATAGATGCACCGAGAACACTCGAGTTTAATCTACAATTCCACAGATGCATCACGAACGTAGTTCCGCCACTTTCTAATAGATGGCGTGTGAATAATCGGTTCCTCTATTCAACAACAAATGGCGCCAATAGTCGCGCCGTAACAGTATGTTACAACACTATGAGAGAAGCTGAAGAGTTTGTTTGTTTGAACGCGCTAATCTCAGGAACTACTGGTTCGAATTGAAAAGTTATTTTAGTGTTGGATAGTCCATTTATGAAGGAAAGCTTTATGCTACTTTTTATCCCGGGAAAACATAAGATCCCTCGGCAACGCGGGTGCAACCGCGGGGCGGAAGCTAGTTTAAAATATTTTTGTTGCAAAAACATACATTATTATGCATCCTATATATATATATATATACAGATATAATTATTCAATTATTATGCGCACGCGATGGTTTCTACCAAAAAAAAATGTGACATTGCAACACACGCCGGGATTTGCTATTTTATAAAAACTGTATTTTAGTATGTGTGTCTGTACCATTATCATCATCTCAGCCGCAAGACGTCCACTGCTGGACATAGGCCTCCCCTAAGGATCTCCAATAAGACCGGTCTTAGGCGGCCTGCATCCAGCCCGTATGCTATTTAATTGTTGACAGTCGCTGGTGGAGGCCGAAGACTACCTCGCTGAAGGCGGCAAGGTGTCGCTGGTGCGTGAGGCCGCCCGCGGCGCCGACGCCGGTCTGCTGTCCAGCCTCTACTCATATATAGCGCTCGGAGAGTCTGGTACGTACTTGGCATGACACTTGATTATCCAAAAGTTTTGTAAAGGTGATGAAGATGTTCGGAAATAAGAGATGACTGAGAGAGACCGAATGTAGTTTAGGTGACACAAAAACTGACACTTATGAATATAGAACCCAGGACATAAATTATTTAAATGATATTTGAAGAGTGAAAATTCTTATGAACAATCGCCAAACATATTGTGTTACATGTATCTGTCAAATCAATAAAATATATTTTGTAATAGATAATACCTGCTCACAATAATGTCCCCCCCCCACCCCTCAGGCATGAGAGCGCCAACTCCTCACGAGAAGACGTTAATAGACGCTGCGACAGAATGCGTGGCCAAGTGCAACTTACCCGGTCTACTCATTACTGAGACTAAATTCCTGCAGTTGGAGAGTTTACAGGTAGGAATTACATTAATATTTTGATGATTCTATTGTTGGAAAAAGAATTATTCCGAGATGGACCATCTTGTCTCTTTTTTTTTTTTTTACTTTGTATAGGCTTGTGTTTGACCACAATCTAACTATGTTAAGTGATGATGAGGCCGAACGTGGTAAGCACACAAAGCCTAGAAGGAACTGGCTTTCAAGTGCAGCTGCCTGAATACACCATTAGGTGTTTGGCGACAGATTTTCAACTTGAGGGTGGTAGCCAGCCAGGCGGGTACTACACTGTGCTATGGTTTCCTCACGATGTTTACCATCACCGAAAGCTCAAGCTCATTGTAGGATTCGAATCCACGACCTTCGCCGCGGTGTCCGACGTCACTACCACTGAGATATCATCGCCTTAAAAATAATTATAATTAATGAAGAAAAAAAATAGCAGCTCTGTACACGTGACACAAGTCAAAGTGTGTTATCTCTTTTTCTCTCGGGTCAAGTACGTATTCTGTGTACTTTTTGCACCAGAAACGTTACATATCGTTGTCATAGCGAAGCATTCAAAAATGTCCTTAAAAATTAAATTGTCATCGCGCTCAAATATGTTTTACTTTTAAATACATTATCGCAGGAATTGGTGCAAGCTATGGTGACAGTGGGCACTCCCCCGGACTCTGAAAGTCTTCAGTTGAACCCACAGCTAGAGGACATCACTATATTCTTCTTCGAGTTACTGGGACAGACGCTCATACAAAACAGGTAATGTTTTATTATAAACTCACTTCTGTCTCGCTTCCCCAAAAAATTTAATGATTACCTTAGTTCTCGGTTCCCATATGAATGATTAAATACCGAAAGAGAATCTAAGTCGAATCTGGGATACTACTCTCCAATCAAAAGAATTACATAGTTTCTAGGCAAAGCGATATTAATTTTTTGCGATAGACTGAACCAGTAGTAGTTTTCAGTTTTTATGTCATTTCATTGTAATCTTTTTATGTTTCTTTTTTTACAGACAGAACAATTTGTTCGATGCGACAAATTGTTCTGTCTTTTTATCATTTTCATTTTATTAGAGTTCCGTACCCAAAGGGTAAAAACGGGACCCTATTACTAAGACTTTGCTGTCTGTCCGTCTGTCACCAGGCTGTATTTCAAGAACCGCGATAGCTAGACAGTTGAAATTTTCACAAATTATGTATTTCTGTTGCCGCTATAACGACAAATACTATAAACAAAATAAAATAAATATTTAAGGGGGGTTCCCATACAACAAACGCGATTTTTTTGTCCTTTTATTTTTATATGGGAGGTCCCGTTGACCTAGAATCGCGAAATTTGGCAAAAAGCAAGGTCTTACAGCACAAATAAAGGGAAAATTCCAACAAAATAAAAAAGTTTAAAATTAAAGGTAACCTCATACATACATAGTTACGCCAATCGATAAAGACCTCCGAGTCGGATGGGCGCTCGGACAATTTAGAGGTCTAGCTTAATCGGCACCAACCTCAAATAAGGTAAATAGATAAAATTGTGCATTTTCCGTTATGAACGAAGTTCAGACGGAACCCTCGGGGTGCGAGTGTAATTTTTAATGTATACGTATGTCATCGCAGATTTATACAATATATTTGGTAGATATGTTATGTTAACGTCGGACGTGTGCACGTGGCAGGGACCGCGCGATGTCGGTGTGGGCGGGCAGCGGCGCGCACATGCGGCGCGTGGTGCGCTGGGCGCGCGCGGCCGGCGGCGGCGGCAGCGGCGGCGTGCTGGCGCGCTCGCTCACCGCGCTGCTGCGCACCGCCGCGCGCCTCATGCGCTGCGACCACTGCGCGCACGCCGTGCTGCACCACCTCACGCTGCTCTTCCGCCTGCCATACGACATCTTCTATGGACAGGCCGATGTCGTCAGTTTTACCTTTATATCCTTATTTGCGACCTCCCGCATTTTACCCTCTTCGGGGATGAATTTTGGAAAACTCTTTTTTAAATGGGGATCTACGCCCAATAGAAAACCTCCCTGCCGAATTGTAGTCGCGTAGCTCTCATAATTTTCGATAGTTCGTTAGATATACGTAGAAGAAATTGATAAATATTTATTTTGTTCGTAATCTTTACGTAGCCCGCTCCCGAAATTTTTCTCATCGGTACTGTTTACAAATGAAATAATATCATGTCGTTCAGATATCGTGCGGCATGTACGACGTGGTGAAGACGTCCGCGCAGAACGTGCACAGCGCGGGCGACTGGGACGTGGTGTTCGCGCTGCTGTGCGCCGCCGGCGCCGGCGCCTGGCCGCAGTTGCGACACGACACCGGTGTCACCGGTACGTACACTTCCTTTTATTTATTACTAGCTGCTCCCCGCGGTTTCACCTACGTTCCCGGTGTAATTATTTTTTCATACAAACCTTCTCCTGCAGTCGTTTGGAAAAGTACTGCGAATAGATCATATATCCCTATGTAGAAGCAAGGTGGTTAAGTCATCGTGCCTGGGGACTGCGTTCCAACTATAGATGTTGGAATCTCGTATACAGGGTTATTTTTAAAACACCGACAATGCTATAGGGGTTGGAATCATCAATATGAACAACTTTTACTATGAGATCAACTCTGAAATCACGAAAAAAAACCTTGCTCAATTAAAATTTATAAAAAGTTTGAATTTTTTTTCACGATTTACTATGGGACCAACCCTTTTAGCGCGATTTAAAATCTTGTGGCGCCATCTATCCAAGAGTAGCGGATAGTTTCTCGTGAAGTTAATAGATGTCGCTATATGCGTGTTCCACGGGCTTAAGCAGCAGGAATGATTTTCCATTTTTTCTCTAGCATCAAGTCGTTCAGAAGGATCTGAAGACGAGAGCGATAGGCGACCGACGAGCGTATCTTCAGAGAGTGAATTGTCGCACTCGCCACAAACACAGGGTTGGATATTGGTAAGTACTTTATCGTATAGCTTTCCGTCACGCGATCCCCTATTATACCCATAGGGGTTGAATTTCGCTATATCCCTTCTTAGTATAGCCCTATGTTAGAAAAGGAATATATCCTTTAAATTTCATCGTTCTATGACACTTTACGAACCACTCTTAGTCAATCTGTAAGTATTTGTTCTATTAAATACAGGCTTTTTTAGTTTTTCAATCATGTTTTTAGTCATGACTGTTTTCCGTTTAACGTAGTTATTACCGAAGTTTCTTATTTTTTTCTTGGTTATTTTTTACTTTTGTATAATCTAAAAATACATTTACGCTCAGAATAAACTGTAAAAAACTGTTTATAAAAATAAACTGGAAACTTCAGTTGTGTTAGATAACACAGCTCTACAAAAAAAAAATTGCACTCCGGGAGTGACGACAGAAGTGAAAACTTTTTTTTTTGAGAGATTGAGTTTGAGATTGAATGTCAAACTGCGTCTCGCTCGTAACGGTGTCGCGAGTCCAGAAGTTTTACCTCATCTAAAAAGAAACTTAACGTCAAACTGCGTCTCATCATAACGGTGTCGCGAGTCCAGAGGTTTTAACTCATCTAAAAATATGCGTACCGCGCTAAAAAAAGTTTACACTTCAAAAACTAAAAAAATAAGTTTTTAAATAAATAAATAATAAATAATTTTTTACGTTTTCAAGTGCCCAGATTACGAATATATTCATGAAAGTTCTCAATCTGCTCGTATTTCGATGGGATTGTCACACGATGGCAGATTACTGCTGGTCTTTGAAAAGAGATTGTCGACTGAAAAATTATAAAAGAAAAGCTCATAAAAGGCGTTTTAAGGAAATATTAAATATATTTACGACGTTTTCCTCTTTATTTACTTCGATGTATCCTAATTTCTTAAAACATAAGTGACATTATAAATATATCTGTTATTTTGTTTCTCGTTTTTTGATTTTTGTAATGTAAAATGAAAATAAAGATTTAAAAAAAAAACAGAGTAAATCTTACAAAATCATTGATAGTTTCATGAATTGTGTGCATAAATATACCCAAAACCAGTGTAATAGTTGTACGGACAAAGAGAGTATAAACACTGCGTTCTAGTGTACGGGGGTTTCTTTAGGGGTAGTTTAAACTAAGCTTAATGATGTCCGAAATTATTAATTGATTTATATATCAATAATTAAAAGATGTTACAAATAAAATTTGGCATACCTCAGGTATCTTACTTTAGTCCCATACAATTTGTACTATACATTAACAACATATCTTTTTGAAAGTCGTTGATTTTTACCTATTTATTTTATTTTCGATATTAAGATGATTATATTTCTATGGATAATTAAGATGTGTGATAAAAAAGGCGTAAAAAAGCTCTCGATCGCAGTAGCGGTTACTACCACTTACCCGACACAATATCGACTAATCGCTTGTCAAAAAAATAATTACGTTTTTTTGAACTATGTTTAGGCTCGGGCTCGACCACAATCTCAACACGGTAAGTGATGATGTGGAACACATGCGGAGACAGGTTTTCAACCGGAGGGCTTACGCCTACAGGTAGACCGCCCGCTCGTCTCGTGTCATAAAAAACGCTTTTTAAATGTGAGTGTAAAGTATCATTTGATCGAACGTTAGGTAAAGAACGAGGCAGGTGGCACGGTAGAGGCCGGCGAGGTAGACCGCGGCGTGGGCGCGGGCGCGGTGTCGATGCGCTCGTACCGCGCCAGTGCCTTGGCGCGGTGCTGCGAGGCGCTGGCGCTGGTGGTGCGCGACGTGGCGCACGTCACGCCGTACAACTGCCGCGCCGCCGTCAGAGCCGTCCGGATCTTCGCCAGCGCCACGCTGCAGGACGGTATGTATACAATTATGTACACAGTACAGTACACACGTAGGTACATGACGAAACATACATATATCGTTTGATTTTACTTCATCGAATCATCGAGTTATCATTTGTGCCGGTACAAATAATATGTTTTATTTTTATATTTGTTTATATATTTAGAAATATCAATTTAGTAGGAAGTCGATTTTTGAGACCCATTTTTATTATGTATCTATGTGATATTCACTCAGGGTGGTAGAGACCCTGAACTGCAAGATTATTAACATTTTATAATTATTTGGGTGTAATTATCTATATATGTATGTATTTACAAAAGAAATGTAGTATATCAGTTATCTGGCTTCCATAGTACAAGCTCTGCTTAGTTTGGGGTCAGGTGGCCGTGTGTGAGGAATAATGTCCCAGAATATTTATTTATTTATTTTTGGTCTTTTTGTTTTTTCTTTGTTCGAAAATGGGAGCTATTCTCGAACTCAGCTCAAAAAAAACATTTTTTTTTTACTGTCACAATCTCACTATGGTAAGTGATGATGTAGCCGAATGTGGTATTGGTATGCACATAAAGCCTAGAAGGTCTCAAAAGTGCACCTGCCAAAACATACCGGTAGGTGTTTGTCGACAGATTTCCACATTGAGGGTGGTAGCCAGCCAGGTGGGTACTACAAAGTACACTACCACCGTGCTATGGTTTCTTCACGATATTTTTCCTTCATCGAAAGCTTAAGCTCATTGTAGGATTTAATTATGTTGTATTTACACACCAATAACACCTACAATCAGGCAAGAAGTCCAACAAGTCGGGCGACAAGTCTAGGTCTCGGTCGGGCCGGCGACGCGGCCCCGACTCGAGCGACGAAGATGACGACACGCTCGACCAGTCCCAAATGGTCAGCATACAAGTGAGTAACCTATTATATCATAAAGCACGAGTTAATATTAGTATGTCCACTTTCTTTTTGGCCTCACCAAAGATCTCTAAAAAAATAACCTTTAAGATTCCTCTAAACTATACTGGGTGATTTTGTTATCACTGGCAATACTTGCAGGGGTGGAAGTACTCATCAAAATGAACAACTTTTATAATGGGACTAACTGTGAAATCATGAAAAAATTATCAGCTGTTCCATACAAAAGTTCAATACCTACTCGACCAAAATGTATGAAGCAACCGTATTATTTTACGCGATATCAGAGTTAGCCCTATAATAAAAGTTGTTCACATTGATGAGTACTTCCACCCCTGCAAGTATTGCCAGTGATAACAAAATCACCCTGTATAGGTGATTTTTTTGTCGTTGGCATTACTTGCAAGGGTGGAAGTACTCATCAATATGAACAACTTTTACTATGGTACTAACTGTGAAATCAAGAAAAACATATCAGTTGTTCCATACAAAAGTTCAATACCTACTCGACCAATGTACGCAGCAAATGTTTTATTTTACGCGATATCTTAGTTGGTCCCATGCCCCTGCAAGTAATGCCAACGAATAAAAAATCATCCTGTGTAGTATATAACGTTGTATCGATATCGGCATTATTAGCATCGTACCTCCATTACATCACTAAAAGGCTAGGTAAGGTAGTATTTAATAGCAATGATTTACTGTGCATACCATTTTAAGCTTCGACTGGTAGTTGTAGTATTTATTTATAAGCAAATCCTTTTTAAATAAAGTTTTAAGTATAGTTTTGAAATTTTGATTCTTGATTTTCTTGAATTTATTGTTGTTTTAAAATATTTTTTTTTTGTGTAAATTTTAGCTCCTGGATCTAATGCATACGTTACACAGCCGCACTGCTCAAATATTCAAATGGTGGCGAGATGAGGCCGACCAGGGACAAGGTATTTTCCTTTTTTTTTTCAGTTAAAAAATTTATAAAAGTGACAAAGAGATTCGTAAAATTGTGCGATAATAGGGAATATGCATAAAATTTAAATTTGTCTCAAATATTTTTTTCTAGATTCTTTATTGTCATTACATTATACTTAAAAGGTATTTTTTTTATTTAGTTATTATTTAAACCCAGAAAATATTACATAAAAAGTGAAAAATAAGGGAGGAAAATTCAAACTTACAAAACGCGTCACCATTGGTCGAAACGAAATGTGACGTTAATTGTCACGTCATTGAATTTATCGGCGTCGATATTCATACTGTGTTAAAGTAGTGTTTGTGAGAAAAAGTGTTTAAAACTGTATTCCTGTGTGATTACTTGTGGATATATATTTGTAGTCAATCGAGGACGATGACAGAAACTGGTTTTGTTAAAGCACAATCAGATAATCTGCCGAAAATAGATGCATTTATGATGTCAGCATATTTTGCATCAAATCTCGAGTCTTTGCCTTTTAACTACAGCCATTCTTTCAACTGGTGGTGGCATATTCCGTTTTTGACACAAAAATATATGAGGAACAACTCCTTTCTTTAACCGTAGATTACATTTTTCTCCTTTCTGTTTCATTATGTTATATTCAATATAATTAACTGTATCTTCCTTAAGGCTAGTCTCCCTAAAATCAGTGTTCTTGCGGAATTTGTCAGAAAAGAAATATTGTTTTTTAGTCATCAGAAAAACAAAAATTAAATATATTTTACGTTATTTTAAAGTGTGAGATTTGAAGTTTCTAATACATATTAATTTTTTTAATTTGACGCCACTTTTATTAGCTTTGTGAGGCTTTAAACTTACCTCTATTTACGTTCCACGCGTAGAGGGTCTCATTCATGCACTCGCCACGAAAAAAATATAATAAAAACAAGAAATGTATTCAGATTACATTTGTCGGCAAGTCCTTTACAATAATCTTATCTAGTTACTTTTTTTCAAAATCGTCTCAATTTTTTATTTAAACAGCTTTAAAAAGTTATAAATTTCTGAATTTGACCCTTGCAACATATATTTTTTTCTATTACAAAGTAATGGTTTAGAGAAATCACACTTTAACCACTCCGAAAGCAACTACTTATCTGTCGAATAAAAAATATATGCATTCAAAAAATCATTTGAAATAAATTTACCGAAACTAAATATATAACACAACGAACGCTGTCAATTCCCAGCGGAATTGAATGTAATTTTGATGCGTTTTATGTTTTATTTGTTTAGTATCGCAATACGAATAAATAAGCAAGATCTTTAGATACATTTTTAAATAACTTTTGTAAACAAGGCTAGGTTAGTTTTAGACCAAACCTCCTATTTTCACACTAAGCTGTACATAAATATATGCTATACTTACGTTAAAATGATCTTCACAACAAAATAGAACCGATAATGGAGATACAATATCCCTTCTCATCATCTTACACCATTTTTTTCGTAATTTCGCATCGCATGGAATACGAAAAAACACTTTATCGGGTGTACTAATAATAGTGTTTTTGCACTTCGGTACCTTACAATACTTGTAAGATGGTTTTTTAACTACTTCCATGATTTGTATAGCAATTAAAACTGAAAATACGTATGAAGTAACTGAAACACTATAGTAAACAAACGTGGGATATAACAAATGACGTCATCAAAAGCGCGCGCTAAATGGTGGCGTTTGAACGGCTCAAATTTATTCAAGGTTTTAAATTTCACTTTGAAAAATAATTTGGCTCTTTTCAAGCCTATTTATATTTTTTTCCATGTTATAAAAATGTAAATGATAAATTTAAGAAATAAAAAAAAATCATGCATATTCCCTATTGATAAAATATTGGGTTTAATATTGGCTTGAGCAAAAAATCACAAAACATTGCATGTGGTAACTTGTACAGTTGGAAAACTTTAGTATCCTCATAGCGAAGCGATGGTAGGGTAGTGACGACTCATGAACATAAGCTTTCGGTGAAGGAAAACATCCACATATTTAGTACTAGCTTTTCCGCGCGGTTTCACCCTCGTCCCCGAGGGATCTTGTGTTTTCCCGGGATAAAAAGTAGCCTATAGCCTTTCTCGATAAATGAGCTATCCAACACTGAAAGAATTTTTCAAATCGAACCAGTAGTTCCTGAGATTAGCGCGTTCAAACAAACAAACTATTCAGCTTTATAATATTAAATATAGATAGTAGTAGCCTGGTTGACTACAACCTTCAAGTTGAAAATCTGTCGCCAAACACCTACCGGTGTGTTTCGGCAGCTCCACTTCAGAGCCAGTTCCTTCTAGGCTTTGTGTGCTTAGCACCTTCGGCCACATTACCACTTACAATACTGAGATTGCGGTGAAACACCGGCCTATGCACAGTAAAAAAATAAATGCATTTAACTAGATTATATGACGTTTTATTTACTATTTGATTGTCAATTACAGGTGCTGAAGAGTACGACCTATGGGAGGTAGCGTGGAAGCCTCTCCTGCAAGGAATAGCACAATTCTGTACAGATAGACGGAAACCGGTCAGTTTTTATTAAGCGATAAATAGATAACTGTTTACACCCAGGAAGAAAATTTTACTAATATAATAAACTAGCTTCCACCCCGCGGTTTCACCCGCGTTCCCGAGGGATCTTATGTTTTCCCGGGATAAAAAGTAGTCTATAGCCTTCCTCGATAAATGGGCTATCCAACACTAAATATTTTTTTCAATTCGAACCAGTAGTTCCTGAGATTAGCGCGTTCAAACAAACAAACAAACTTCAGCTTTATAATCTTCTAATATATAAAATTCTCGTGTCACAGTGGTTGTCTGCAAACTCCTGCGAAACGCTTGACCGATTTTATTCGGTAGTTCTGAGAATAGGTCGTAAAGTATATTTCATACCGCTACACGGATGAAACCGCGGGGGTCCGCTAGTATTAGTATAGATGTGAAAGTTTGTATGTTTGGATGTCTGTGACTCAATCACGTATAAACAAACGGCTGAACGGATTTGAATGAAATTTGGCTATTTATATATTATTAAAACATGGGATATTTTTTATGTCAGAAAATCACACAAGTATTCACGGGAACGCGGGCAAAACCGAGGGATGGAAGCTAGTAAAAAATCAAGACAAATATGTGTTGTCTATCGATTTGTTCTTAGATGCATTTGTTAGAAACGGCCGACGCTTCAGTATGAAGATTGTTTTATTTTTTAATGTAGGTGTCAAATAGTGCAATAGCATACCTCCAACGGGCGCTCCTAGTGCCGGGCCTGTCCGCGATGGGCGGGGCCAGGTGGGAGGCGTGCTTCGAGAGCGTGCTGTTCCCGCTGGTGGAGGGGCTGCCGCGCCGCCCCGGGGGGGCCGCGGGGGCCGGGGGGGCCGCCGCCGTCGCCGCTAGGGCCAACACTATCATGTGCAAGGTATTACACTTTTTACTTTACATTTATTGATGGAGAAGATTGATGAAAGAGTAAGTGTATGTCTGATGAAGAAAGTGTTCTAAGGGCGATATTTCTTTTGTAATTTCAATTATACTGGATGGATATTTCGAGATGACAATCCTCTTCGAAATCTATTTTAAGTTCGACATGCTGCACAACTTTTAATATGGGATCAACTCTGAAACTGTGAAAAAAAAAATTTTTTCGAAAATTTATTTGTTTTTTTTTTTATGAAAACTTCATCCTCTTTTTCCCTCCTTTAAAGAAGTATTTCCCAAAGTACTGAAACATTCTTCATTAATAATGTTTTTTCTTATGCATCTCCCATTTCCCCCCTTTAGGGATTGAATTTTAACAAATTCTTAGTATACCTCTACGCTATAAGAAGCTTTCCTCCAAATTTCATGACCACCGGTTAAGGCTTTGCGTTGATCACTCATTTATCAGCCATTTATAGGTTTTATATAACTTTACTATGTTTCGTACGAATTTAAGCGCGCATGCTGCATGCGTCCGTTGTATGATGTTCATTATATTGGTGATATATGGGATAATTTTCCGACTCAGTTTGACCATAGAATGGTTATCATCAACTCAAGGTTTTATACCTTTTTAAGAGTACTGTTGACCCGACGCATGCCTTCCAATTCGGCATCGTCGAGTCGAGCGTAGTCAACTCGACTAGCTCAAATCACCGGGTCAAAGTCACGTCGGTCGGTGAGACTTCTTTAAATAATAACTGACCGACTGACATATCAACACCCAGCCCAAACTCCCGGGGTTAGGACCGTGAAAATCTGCATGCGAGTTTCTTTGACACTATAGGATTTTTGGAAATTTTATCCCTAAGGGGGTAAAATAGGGGTTTTTGGGGCGGGTATAGAATCAAAATCAAAGTCAAAGCCATTTTATTCAGTTTAGGCCCAAGGAGGGCACTCGGGAAGGTCGAATCGACCTTTACGTTAATAAAGCTTCGGGTCTGGTCGCAGGTGTTCCTGCAGCACCTGTCGGCGCTGTCCGGGCGCGCGACCTTCCCGGCGCTGTGGGCGCGCGTGGTGGACGTGCAGCGCGCCCTGACCGCGCCCGCCGGCCTCGCGATGCCGCCCGACGACGCGCTCACCGAGGCCGCGCTCGAGTCGCTCAAGAACATGATCCTGGTCATGGACTCCGTCAGGGTCAGTATACCGCCCGAACGACTTGATAAACTGTTAAGTTATCCTTAAGAGCCGGATCCCATGCTTACCGCCTTAGCCCTCATGACGCTCACTCATTGTGGTTAGTTTATTCCGAGTAAGAAAAATCAAACCGAATCTAAGTGAGTAGAACCGATTCTCCGAATCGGTATAAAGTTGTTGCCCGCCCAAATGAATTTTCTTTCAAGTTACTTTTTTTTTTACTATGAATTGAGGTTAGTTATCTATCTCCAACCATAGACAGATGTCAGCTCCGACGCCCGACTGGAGATTACTACTTTAATACGATTGTCTTCGAATATGCAAACGTAAAGATTTTTATTTTGTAGAGGCATAACTGGTGACGTCACATCCGTAATGCTTTTGAGTTAACGCCTTATATGAAAAATCGCTTCTTAAGGTCTCCTTAAGAATCAAAAATAATAATAAATAAATAATGTTATTAACTCCATAGATATTCAGTAACGGTGATGGATACAACGACCTCTGGTACATGACGTGGGAGAAGATTGGGGAATTCCTGCCCAATTTGAAAGAGGAGCTCTTTCCGCAAGGTATGCCAGTTCCTCCTAGGCTTTGCTTACCACCTACGGCCACATCATCTTTTATTATTGTGAGATTGTGGTCAAACCAGGGCCTATAAAAATATCAGTTCTTTATTGTTGACTTTGAATAAGAGATACAAATTTTTTGTTATAATTTGAACTTGTTCAGGTTATTATTTTTTATTTATTTTTCTTGTTATTTTTTTTTTCATATTTCTGTTTATTCGTATTGTATTTTTTTAATAATTGTAAAACATTTCATGGAAAAAAGCCAACATTGTCAGATAGTCCAAAAAAAAAACTAAATATTTAAAAAATGTAACCTTGCTGAGTTTCTTGCCGGTTCTTCTCAGTTGAAGGCGACTTCCGAATCGGTGGTAATTTCTGTAGTTTCGACGTTCATAAGTGCCCTCTTAGGGCCTAAACTGAATAAATGGCTCTGACTTTGACTTGCTTTTGCGGTTTTACCCGCGCTTCCAAGGGATCTAAAGTTTTCTCGGGATAAAAGTATCGATTTATGTTATTTCAGGGTATGATTTAGCTTTGTACCAAGTTTTATCCAATTCCGTTCAGCCGTTACGGAGCTGAGTGCTAACTAACACACTTACATACAAACATTCGAATTTATAATATTAATATTATCAGGAATTAGAAGAAATTGGTAGGAATTAGAATTCGAATACTACAAGGAGTTTCACTAGAATTATAAAAAAAACTTCGACTCCGCGTTCTATGTTCGACTGTACGTCTATGTTATTCCAGGGTGATGATTTATGTATGTGCAAAATTTTATTCAAATCCGTTCAGTCCATTACATCGTGATTATCTAACAAACTACCCCATTTTTCATAATGAGTAAAATTTTATTATATTAATCAGGTATTCATAGCAGTTTTACAGTAGAATTACTACGGAGAAATGTTTTGTATAAAATATTGTGATTCCAAAACTACCCACTAGAGGCGCTGCTTTAATATTCAAATAATGTTTAACGTAGTAGCAATTACGTTACCGAAGCAAACTAATGGTAGGAGTTCAGTTCATTGACTAATCTAGCTAGATTAAAGACCAAACCTGTCACATGTATTCAATTTTAATAGCTTTTCGCCCGCGGCTTTACTCGCCCAGACTTTATAAAAAAAAAAAAAATCCTCTCATCCGATATCGATGGAATAAAGTCTATTCGAAGCGCTATGCCACAGATTTTCCCATGAATCTCCGTAGATTCGAAGATTAGCGTGTTCAAACAAATAGATAGACAAGAAAAAATAATAAAACTTTGCATTTTGTTACTCTTCCTATATCACCCACACTACCAATTTGGTAAAAAAAAAAAGATTTATTATATCTATACTGATATAATATGAGTTTTTTTTGTGTGTGCTAATCTCGTACTACCAGTCGGATTTTAAAAAATATTTTTGCATTTGATAGCCTAATTCTTAAGGAAGGTTACTTATAATCACGAGAATGCGGGTGAAACCGCGGGATCAGCTAGTGTATAGATAATAGTAGTATTTGAGGCCTGTCAACTTGATCTTATAATATTCCAGTGATAGACAACACCAAACCACCATCAAACCTGCCGAGCCACATGCAGCCAACCCTATCGCCATCGTTACCAACCCTAATACCAGTCGGAACAGCCAGTACGCCAACCATTTTACCCGTACCTAGCCCACCTTCCAACATACCCAATGTCCAACGTCCCATACAAATCCAAACGTCCCTCCCATCGCCAATATTGGTGCCAAGTATGGCGTCGCCTGTGATTATGGGGCAGACTCCGCCGTTGGTGTCCGCGACGCCAACGTTGGTCACACTGACGCCAATAAGCGGAATGGTTCCAATAAGGAATCCTTTGTATGACCAGGCAGGGTTGACGTCATCTGTGTTGTTACAGCCTTTGAATGAGGTAGGTATTTAGCTAGTTTTTTTTAAAATAAATATTCTGGGACATTCCTCACACACGGCCATCTGACCCCAAACTAAGCAGAGCTTGTACTATGGAAGCCAGATAACTGATATACTACATATACTACTTTTCTTTTGTAAATACATACTTACATAATTACACCCAGACTCGAGACAAACAGACATGTTCATGCACACAAATGTTTGTCCTGAGTGGGAATCGAACCCAATCTGCAGCGTGATAAGCTAGCAGACGATCCACCTGATGGTAAGTGATCACTGCCGCCTCTGGACATACGTATTTTTTGAGAAATTGTCTATGCTGTTATAACTCTGTAGTGAAAGTGCTATCATAGGAATGCAGGTGGCATGAGGAAAGTTGCATACTGGAGAAGTAAAATTAAAATGCTGTAAAGTGAGTCGTGTTGGCCTATAACCTCAAAAGTTAGACTCGTGCTCCAGCAGTGGGGACGTATGTATTACTGATTTATATAGCTGTGCACCGCGGCTGCACTTGAGTTACCAGAAGCGAACTCATTAATTCACTCATTCTCCCTTTATATATGTATTAGCTAAGTTAATAGTCTATGTTGTATACAGTTGTTATTGTTATAGGTTTATGTTTTATTTTACTTCTTTAAAATAAAATAAAAAGTACTCTATGTACATCTCCAGGGGCCAAGCTACCGTACTGCAAATTTTCATCAAAGTAAAATTCATAGTTTAGCCACAGCGTAAAAAACATACAGTGGTCAGTGCTGCATTGTGTCCCAAGCGAGTGTATTGCAGCTTGGGCTCGCTACCGCCCCTCTCTCACCCAAGCCCCGATTGCTCTGTCTAGACGTGTCCGTTGGCAGACTGTAAGAGTTACATAGACTGTGGTTTAGCCGTGAAAGACATAGAAACTGAAAGACATACAGACAGTATTTATTTCTCATACTAACGTACCTATTCTATATTTTCCAGATGATATCAACACCTATAGGCATACAGTCACAGATGCCTATTCTTTATCGTCAGACGAATAATGATCTACAACAATCACCAAAATTAAACACAAACAAACCTGAACCTTATATCATCCCAACAGAACCCACTATTCAACATGAACAGAGCGATTTATATATGGAATACATATCTAATCCATATAATGACGCAAAAGTATCCCCAAAAGCAACTTTGTACGATCCGGAAAGCCAAGATATACCTACAGATCAGACAGTACCGGATCCGGAGTCACAGTTACGGAATCCATTACTCTCCATTGATAAACAGAAATCGCTCAGTGCAAACGCAACTCCAATGCATAATAATAAAGCTCAATTTGGCTCGAGCGACAATGTGAGACAAGATGCGGGTATTTTCAACTTTTCTAGCTATTTTGTGTCGGTGAATGAGCTGATGACGCCTGGGTCGGAAGTGTTCGATACATTGATGTCGACGCAAGAAGGGTAGCTAGAGGATATTGGGACGTGGTTGTAATTTTTTTTAAAGATATTTTCAAGCATTTATTTGGAAAATATTTGTATAGGTTTCACGAAATATATTTAAATGTCGGTAAATGTTTAGTATTTTTATTGACGCAATGTTATGACAAGAGGGTGTCTCTCTCTATCCCGCTACGTTTGTCTCTTATACACATAGATATTGATTTAAAAAATAACGATTGTAACCTATACATATATTCTACAATATCAATGCTATAATATAGCTAGATTAAAAATATGTGGCATGCCATAGTTCTTACTTCTTCTCTTTTTCTAATCATTTTGGCGACTACTATCAACTGTCACAACAAGATTATCTATTGACGCTTACCTGGGCAATATATACTGTATAAGTAATTATATTTATCAAGATATATAGATTAATGCCGTCATATATTTTTGATCTGGCTTCTAACTTAATAAATCAAATATACTTTAGAAAAAAATATTATTAGTTTTATATACAGTTCTAATATAATCAAATCACTATTCTGTCTTATTTTAACCTGAAAGCACTTCGCAGACTCGCCCGTGTTCCTCACTGTACTTATTCCACAATCACGCAATATTCAATCGTTTTCACAGCGTCATAAGGTCCTTTTCAGTTACTTCAAATTGACTAAATAATAGCTTGGTGTATATACTTACGTTCCGGCTGTGGACATTTCTGAATAATAGTGATGAGTTATCACTGATGATGACCATTTTGATCATAACAGAAAATGTACCCTATATTATATTGTGGAAGGTCTATTTTAAGTTCTGTTCGGATTTATGAATTTAACATGATTTAGGTTTTCTTGTATTCCTAAAATATTTTATCATAATTTTAATTGTATAATTGAAAAAAATATCCTATTTATTGATAGATGTATGTAGGTCGATAATCTTATAGCTATTCAAATTTCAATTCTATTACCTATACTTAAGGTTGTATTAGCACCAATTATTTTGAGCACAATTGAAGCCATATTTATTTCTTGAAAATATTACTATGATATTTTATCCAAAGCTTTGGTCAAATAGGACGCGTTATAGCGTCGCGTTTTAACGTCGCGTTAGGCCGTCGAGGTGTGATACCGTTTCATAACCGACGGATATCTCGAGATGGAATATTTTCGAAATCTATACTAGGTATTTCTTACTATAGGACCAACTCTGAAAAAGCGAAAATAAATTGAAACTTTTCATAACTCTTCATACTTAATGTCAAGCTTGCTCGATCAAAAGGTATGCTTTTTTGCGATTTTAGATTTGGTCGAGCTAAGGTTTTGAAAATATGTTATCTCGATCTAGTACCATTATCACCGCAGATCGTAACTTCAGTAGCTTCGACGCTCATATGTGCCCTTTTACCTAAACTGAATAAATGGCCTTTACTTTGACGCGATGTTGAAATACAAGTCGACGTCCTAGCGCGGCGTCAAAACGCAACGCTATAACGCGTTCGGTTGAACCAATCCTTAAGTATGTCCTTTATTTTAAATTAATTATTATTTCTTGAGAATTATTTTGTGTATTCGAATGGAAATTTTACAATGACGGCCTAGTTAATACATTTTATTTATTTTATTGTAAAATACTTGTTCTACGTTTCATTTCTAAAACATTCCAGCAATTTCATGTTTTTTTTTAAATATATTTACAACTATTGATAATTTAGTTAAATGTTTAATTTATCTAAGCTGTTTTTGTATTGTTTCTATTTGTTACAATTTCTTACGAGGACGTGTTGGGAATTCTATGAATTTTACATAGAATAAACAAATCTTGAGGGTGACTATAGGTACCTAATTATATTTTTTGAACTGAAGGGATCATGTAAATTTGTAATTACTGAAAGTTGAGTTTTTGTATAGAGAGTCATATATAACAACTATATCTGTGTAATATATATATAACAATTTATTATAATAAAACGTGTTTAACAAAAACGACAGGTTTTTTTATATAAAAAATCAACAGTATATTTATCAAATTTACAATATTTACACTTATTTGTACAATATATCGAGAAGGCCTTCACAGAAGGCATAAACAGGTACAGTCTTTGAGACAACATTGAATATCACACTCGGGAAACATGCAAGGGTCTTTTGTAATAGGGGTGATGCGGTCTTAGAAGTGGGGGGGTGCAGCAGGGGGCTTTTCTAGGGGGACACAGCGCTTTCCGCCATACCACAACTGATTTTCGCGACCAGGCCCACGCGCCCGCCGCTATCCCGCACGACAGACACAAACATATCGACAGGCCACTCGACCCTGACGTATCTTGTACATTACCGACTTCCAAAGCTGCTAGTAATATCAACCCAGATTGGGTTTCCCTCATACGGGCTTCGAACACTCTCGCTCCGGTGCCGACGGCTGCAAGAATGAAGTACAACACTCCAGCAGCTGCTGCACGCGCTGCCAACCTTCCTACTCTCTTTGCTCCTCTAGAATCCAGTGCTCGACGAACTCTCATAATTCCCGGGCATGCCCCCATGGCTAAGGCTATCGCTGTCACTAGCAACGCTCCTCGTGGCACACCAACGAGCGCTGCAGCAGCTGGGTCAGATATCCCACAGGTTCCAGTTAGCTCATCAGCTGTGACTCTTCGTAGCGCTAAAGCGGCTGCCGTCCACGCTCCCGCCCAGCCCCACGCGACGGCATGCAAATACGCTGCAGCACGCTCCAAAGCTTCAGTAGACCATTCACTGGCGGCTGTGAGGTACCACGCGACGCAAGCGTTGGCAAACCACGCATCAGCTGCCAGTGTGAAGTAATATGTCAGTGAAAAGAAGGCGACGCAGGTCGGTGATGCCAGCCCGTCGACGGCTAACGTGGTACCGGCACAGGACACCACCTTAGCGCCTAACCAGCCTCTTGTTACGTGAGCTAGGGCTACTATAGCGTGGCAAGCTGCCATCCAAACAACTGGTCGTTCCGGGTATCTGTATCTCGAAGGTTCTGCGCAGAAAGTGAGCAGTGCGAAGGAGGTCGACAGTAGCGAGAACCACGCTAAAGTATTCATCCATATTTCAGCAGTTCTTTTGTCGCTTTGTGTGTATCGGGCGTGTTGGCCGCACGCTGGCCAGCACTCTCCAGTTGGTGCTCGGGTGTGCGCCGGTGGGCAGCCGTGTTCCCGTAACTCATGGTCGTGAAACGGCCAGCGGGAAGGAGGAGCTGGTTCGGGTTCAGATTCGCTCGCATTTGGAGGCCGCATGCACAATCTTCTATCAGCTCTTAACGGAAAGGCTGCGCAGTCGAGCATCACATTCGGAGTAAGTTGTTTTAATTGCTCTTTGCAATCATCGACGACTGTCTCGCAGAGCGCTCTGCAGGCGCTGACGGAGCCCGATACTTCTTCAGAGCAGAGTGGGGTGAAGGCCGAGCAGAGGAGGAATCTGGCGTGGACTGAGCAACCACTCGATAGGATGCCGGCGAATGATACCATCTGTAACAAAGAGATACATTCTTTAAAGTATTTCTCAAAAACAATGCGAAGGTCTTCCTACACAGTAAAACTCGTAAATAATTATTTCTTTAAAGTTACTCGAGTTTCCTCCCAGTTTACGTCATTATTTTTATTTATTTATTTACCTACAGCCGAGCGTTTACAAAGGGCACTATTCCCAGGCCCGCAGGCATTAAGTGGCGAGAGTTAAAACAAAAACTAGCAAATGACAGGTTGAGAGACAATGGCAAGGTCGCCGCTAAGACTTGTTTTTGTCGAAACGCGGGCGGATGTCAGCCAATCAACTGTATGAGGGATGAAGATTGCTGTTCGAAAACTGATGAGTCTTATGAAGCGAGAATATAGTTCAATGTCGAAGAATAAATGAAAAGTCTAAAGATTTCGGGCGAAAGTATCCTGGATACAACCAAAATAAAGGTGAATGATTTGATAAAATGCTCTTAGGATTATTTTCCAGTAAGTTTTAAGGTCTAACAGGTTCATGATAGTATCATTGAATTGTAAATACATAAGCAAGGACGCGGAGTTTCGCGAGGACGAATTCATATTATCATTAAAATACAAATTTAAAACATCTTGCATGCAACAGTTATTAAGTTTTGTTCGTTTATCTTCCAATAGATAAATGAACAGGCACTTATGCCTAAATGATAATCATGTTTCGTCTGCACGCGATTTCCAATAAAAAAGATAAAGATCAAAGAAAAGTTTCCGATCCATTTTAATCTATTAGATATCACATTTATATTCTCAGTACGATTATAATCTAACTATACTTTTGTGGCCTCAATTTGGCAAGTCCATATAGTAGACGGATACCTTTGAATCACGTAAGCAGGTTTTCTCTCCATAGCAATATTGATGAGTCTACTTTAAATACCAGAAGGTTCTTCGTTGAGGATGCCAATATAAGTCGAGTCGCTCGTTTGCCGTTACGTCATGTCACGGCTGCAAGGCGGACCCCTCGAGACGTTTTTCAATGGATATTTTCAACCATTGTTGTAGGATAATTGCCGTGCTGTGGACGCAACAAAAAACGTATTTCACGGAATGGCCTTGGTGGCCCGCTTGGTTTTGTTGCTTGGACGTTTTGAATTTTAAATATCCAAATTATTTTAGGGAAGGTATGTAATTCAACTAGTTTTTAGTAGTAGTAATACAAGTAGGTAGTAAGAAGTAGCTTTCTACAAATCAAATCGGTTTTACAAGTACAGTATTAATTATATCTCTCACATAAACAGCTGTTCAATCCATCCAATCGTACCTAATGGGTTTACATAATCGAAATTGAATTCGATTTATCATACCTACAATATTTCTTTGATCAGCGAGTTACTTTATGTCTTTATTAGATGTAGGCAAAAGGTTAATATTTTTTAATGTTACTGATTAATGAATTTTATTAAATGTATTATTTCTCTGCCGACCTTCGCTCCAGTAATGACGCAAAATAATTAAGTTCGGCTACTTGTAGCTAAGCAGTTTCTTTTTTATTTATATCCTTGAACTGACTCAAAAATTAAACCTGTGGTTCGGAACCACACTGGGTGAAATGATGCTGCGGTTTGTGCAAAATTACAGACTTTTTTTTCTTTATACTTGAAATTGGAATCTTAGCATTGGCATTGTTCTATTGAGCCAAAAGGCAGTCTAAACATCCTGTTAAAAACATGAGTATTTCCTGGCACATATGGATTACAAAACGTCCTTATTGATTCGTTTTTTTTTGTTTATTTTACCGATGCCTTTGTCGATGTTTTGATCCATATGTCAGTGAACTGGCACTTCTTTAGTTAGTGAGCACAATACACCGTGTTTCTTATTTCAGTTCCGGATTAACTGAACATACAAACATATTTACCTGACGTCTATCCTATTATGGAACGGTAGATTGCACTCAAAGTGAAGTATTTTTGTTTTTTTTTTTTACAAAAGGTTTCGTTTTAAGCCAACAATTGTACGCAAACAACTGTGTTTGCTCTCGAAAAAGGTTTAGGCTGCACTTAAGATTTAAGTTAAGGGCAAACCTAAACGTTTGAAAGTTACATGGGTTTTTAAGACAGGTTTACTTTAATTATGTGTCAGTTTTGAGAATGTTTTCAATGAGGTTGGCATGGGCGTTTGATCGGACTGCCACGTCACAGGTCGTGGGTTCGATCCGTGCCCAGAACAAATATTTGCGTGCATAAGCATGACTCTTCGATCCAAGTCTGGGTGTTAATATCTATACCAATTAGGTATATACTTGCATGTAAGTATAATATGTACTAGTAATATTTCAGTTTGTTCTTTCCATAATACAAGCTCTGTTTAGTTTGGTAAAAGATGGTCGTGTGTGTGTAAAGAAAGAATAAAAGCTTTTAAAAAAGATTTTTTAACGCTTTTTTTTATAGTTTTGTTCTATTTTTAAAATATGATTTGTATGACAGTTTCAGTCAAAATCTATTTCATGCGTGATATTTTTTTTATGAAAGCATTTTTTTTAAGTTTAGATGGAACATTAAAAATATCCATTATATTTGCGCAATATAAAATAAATAAATCTAATTTGAAGCATCGGTCGTCGCCTTAACAAACATTTGCTCACACGAGTGGCTGGTATCGGATGTTTATGGATCATACAAGGGTTTCCATTGATATAACTAACAACTTTACTATTTACAATCCAGCTGAACGATATTCAACCTTATGCGTTAGACATAAAGGCTCACGGAGTTTGTTTGCGTGAGGTATTAATTTGAGAGCCTTGTTTACTTGAGCTGATCCATTGAGTTAAGTTCTTGGAGGTGTATTATATTTATTTGCTGTGTGTGTGCATTTGATAGTTCAAACAGCGCCGATTGATCGATCGCCTGAGGTATTAAACATATAGACGTTCAATTTAAAGTTTTTTACAGAGAGGCATAATAGCATAGCATTACCTACCTATGTCTTGAAAGAGTTGTTTTTTTTTTGTCAAATAGCAAACTTGCTATAATGCAAAAGATTCCTTCTCTAGTAGTCTGTCGACTTTTTGGCGGGAACTTGCAAAGTTATTTTTATGAAATCGTATATTTTGAGTTTTATATCCTAATAATATCGGTGGCGTTTTATCTAATGAAGATCAAACTAAATGCGTGAGTCAAGAAATGAAAATGAAAAGTGTTCATGTATCGTGACTTTTCAGGTTGTCTGAAAAAGTTCGTGACAAGTTTTTAGTAGTACGGCCACCATTTTACTAAAACCTGACTGATTGATATGTAAGTAATTGGGCTTCTTGACTGTTGTAAAAAAAAATATGACTTGGATTTTATTATAACTTGACATTGGCATAATACACAAACCGTTTTATACTTAGTATTTAAAAAAAGTTGTCTGTCAATATAGTACCATGGAGGTTAGGTTCTATGGCTAGGTTGCTTATGTTTTTTTTTTTTACTTTTAGGAAACCGTTAGGAAACAGAGCATGCTGCATGCGCTATTTGTGTTTCAGACGTCATTAATTAACTACACGCTTGTCATAATCAACCAGAAAACTCATTATTACATCCATCTTCAAGTCCAACCTTTGGTTAATCTTGTTATATTTAACTCAAGCTATAAATTTTCTTTCCGTATTTTAAAGCAACAGAGTAAAGTTACCAACAACAAAGGACGTCAGCCGCGACAAAAAATTAATTACCGACGTGATCCGAAAATATCCGAATGCGCCCGACATGCTCTCGCTGCATCTTTGATGTATTCACGGGACAGAGAACGACAGAGTTGATGTGTTTGTGATGGCCCGTGGAAGGGACTTTAGGAGAATTTATTGTTTATCTATTACAAGAACAAAGAACACCCCGAATTTGGTTAGTTAATTAATTTTGATGTTGGATTTAGAGCACATAATCTCTGGATAAATATAACTGAATAAATATAACTACGTAGTTGTACCTACTTACTTAGTTTAAAGCGTTTTACAAATTATTTTTCTAAAATTTTACAAGTTAAAATGTATGAAACAGTGCAGCAACACTTTTTGTTGTAGCAACATCTATATTTAAAAGATAATATCTCACAATCTATGGTTATTTATAAAGCACCAGTTTAAGCCGCTTGCACATCACATGCATTGCAAGTGCGGGTGGTAAGGGAGCGGGAGTGCGACATCAAAGCAACCGATATAGACACTCCTTTATTGTGACCGATCAAAGGAAGCGGTGCATGCGCATAATCATTAATTTGCCAGCAGACGAGGGATTGTTTATTGTATTAATTTACTTGATAATTAACCTACTTCTTAAACTTCTTGTTGAACAATGTACCTACCTTATGTGACATATTATAAAAGCAAATGAGGAATGATTTGGTTAGATTTTTGATGTTAAATTGGGGGTAGTAGCTACTCGTTATAAAAGTGGTTTCTACGCGTCGAGAAGAAAATACTTTTCCATCATTGATTATGGATGTGTAATATCTTCAAATTTTAGACTTATTGCTGTGGAGTGAACGATAATCAAGACTTTTGAATTTAACTCATATATGCTGAACTCCTGGACGATTGTGGAGGAGCTGGAGTTAATCTTTATCTCCTGGAAGTCGATAAAGGTAGGTGGAATTTGGCTTCATAGAAACTATCTACAATCCAAAAACAAGCTGATATAAACACAATATACCTTATTTATAACGTAATTGAAGGAAGGTAACTTCATATTTTTCATCGAAACAATTTGCATAGCCGTTCAAAACATACCTATCGCAATCTGTTCAATACCCTACCCGTCAAATACTTAGGTGTAGAATATCAGTAAGTTCTTTCTGTCGTGCCATGAAATCTGAACCGCCGCCGCTACCTATCTAATATAACAGATTCAAACTCACATTATAATTGTAACTAACCACAACAAGTGGAACATTTTTTAATTTTTAAAGGGTTTTTTTCGCGTTTCAATTTATTACGTAAACAAGCGCCTATGCGTAATTTTGTAATTTGCCTGTAGCGTATGGCAAGATATACTATGTAATATATTAATTTTGCATTCAAAACTTAATTAGGTAAGTACAAATGTCTTTTATTCGTCCCATACACGCTCAAAATTGACGTAATAAATTAGAACGCAAGATAAATCCGTTACAAATTCAAAATGGGGACTAAGGACTTTTTACACTTCAATTAACCGCTGCGCTGTTAAAAGCGCTATCTATTCAGGAAACTATAATGTGTGTAATAATAATACGTTGGACAGATTTAATCTAGATGTAATGAGGGTATTTATAAGCGGCAATGGTCGCTGCAGTGCAGTCTCGGCATGCCTGCTATTTATCACTTCATTAGTTCAAGCGCCCGGCCGGCCGCATGTAAACTGTGCGTTATAAAATGTTATAGGTACAGGGTTGTCGACTGATGATTTATTGATTTGAAATGATGATTTTGGAAGGTGATGAAATAAGATTACTGCAACATAAGATATCTAACCAAGTAAAGATAACCCGCTAATTGATAGGCCTGTATAATATTTCGAACCTGAAATTGGCAGCGAAACTGATTTTCGTGTTTTAAGATGACGAATGAAAATGCCATAGAGTCGTGAACTCATCCATCCATACATTATCTTTCAATCCACGTGACAACCCTACTGGCAGTAGGTGGAACATCAAAGGGCACCGCGCCGCGAGTAAACACTGTTCGCCGAGTGACGCCATCTCTATAACATAAACACGCGACTCGCGTTACGAGCCTTCGGTTTATTTTGTTAATCCGCTACCGTGTGCGCTGCGCGTACGCATCCGTGCGAATTACGAGCCCTGTGGGATTCTAGCTGCGTATTGCTACAGGTTATTGGCGTATTTTTTTTATTAGTAATTGTTATTATGCAGAAGTTGACCTAATTAGTGACCAAATATATCAAAATTATCTTCAATAGAGCAATAAAGTTTTATCACTGGTAATCGTATCAACCCAGAAATATATTAAACTTTATCTTATGTAATCTTGTTGCTATGTAACGAAGTAGGTACCTAGCTAGTTGGTCTTCGGCCCTCCAGAACCAAAATATTAGTCATCTGTTGCAATTGAATTTAAATCTTCGAGCTATGGTGTAGAGTTCCGTTTGAGTTTCATTTTTTATTCGGTCCTAAAACTGTTATTTTACGTGAAATGAATTAGTGGTATAGCTGATGTATTTATTGCCACAAATCATGTCCGACAGTCAAGCTTAAATCGCCACAAGATTCAAAACGAAAACCTGTCAATCAACACTTAGAACTCAGCCGAGGTGTCGTAAAAATAAATTGACTTTTACCAATTATGTTTATTTCTACCGTCGCTTCCAAAACAGTCTTAAATATAGCGGCTTAGAAGCTTAAGTTATATTAGATAATAACACTTATTCACCCTATTAAGGACCAATTAAGACGGTAATCTTTAGACCCATTAAGGACGACGTGGTACGTCACCCAATCGTCCACCGATTTGGATAGCTTCACTCAAAGTTCATTACGTATTCAATGCTAGTAACAAAGTAGCTGTAGTAGATGGCTAATTTTGTTGAAAAAGATTTCATTTCATTTTTTAAAATGTTTAAAAATTCAGCGAATAGATAAGTCAAAGTCAAAGCCATTTATTCAGTTTAGGCCCTAGAAGGGCACGTATGAAGGTCAAAGCTAGAAGTTACCACCGGTTCGGAAGTTACCTTCTTGAACTGAGAAGAACCAGCAAGATGGTACTCAGTACGATGTTGGCTTTTTTCTATTAAACATTTAAACCATAGCAAAAATCAGCAAAGCAGCTATCAAAAACGGCTTGCCTACAATCTCTTGCACGTCGCACAATATGTAGTCGGTGGACCAAATATGTTATTGTATCTCAAATCTCGATTGTACAATTTTCTAATGCCCCACTTTCCACAGCTGCCGCGGCTCACTTCACTTCCTGATTTATTCGAACCATCCGCCCCATAAAGCATGGGATTGAATCATGTGAAAGCGCCCACTGTTTCCCATCACGGATTAATTGTCGGTTTATGGTATGCGCACGCGCACTAGGTACGATTTATGACGACCGCGTCGCGTTCGCTCGGCTTTTATTATTTCGGTTCGAAATTTGAAATAAATGGAACGCTTAGATTAAAACAGTTTGTTGTTCGTGTTATCAAAATGGATACGAGGGTTTTTTTAATATTTTTATATTTATTAATTATATAGCTCTACTAGCTTTTCGCCCGCGGCTTCGCTCGCGCAGACTTGTCTATAACTTTTTCCCCGTTAGCCAAGCACGTCCAAAATGAAATGACAGAAATGAATGACATGACAACATGTACTGTCAACACTGAAAAAAGTTTCTATTTGACAGCACAATCCCTATTAACAAAATGATCCGCCATTTATTGTTACAAAAAATGTGATAAATGAAGAACCGCTCCACCGGTTTTGTGCAAACTTCACATAAACCATCAACTAAATAGTCCAAACAAAGCCTAAACATTTGGTTTGGATAGGTGAGCCCGTTCTTGAGTTATAAAATTATAACGAAAAGTGGCATTGATTTATATACATATACCTAGATATAGATGTATAATGAATATTCAAATAATCAAAACTACTGTTAGATATTTTCTGAAAGATTAAATCTAATGTTACATCAAGATTCCAATACATATGTTGACGTCAAAGCCTTTCCTTTTTTAGTCAAATATTTTATGACCTCACATTTTCTAACGAAATTGTTAAAGGAAATCTTGCGAAAACTGAAGTATAAGCGATCGCAGCAGATTAGGCCGACTTCAAACGATATGTCGTTCGCATAGCGAGTTCGAATATAATTTGATCGTATTCATTCATTCGTTGTAGGGTACTTTGTTTGTATATGGTAGGTAGATACCAGATAGCTAACACGCGCAAGTTAGGTATACAATTAAACAACACAATGCATACCGATAAGTGAATAATTAATTATTGACACTGCTTACAGATATGACACTGTCGCGTCCTGTTAGTGTCGGTTCTGACAATCGGAAGCTCATATTTCATCAAACATCCGACTCAAATGTCGCCCCCATTGATATGTTTGTTTTCGTTTCTCTTCCGATGATTGTTTGGACTTTAAACGGGTTGTAAATTGATGACTTGTATTGTGATATGGGTATGGAAGCAAACTGTGTGATTTAGCTACTTAGGTGTATTGTTTGGAAAATTAACCCAAATCCAACGAGGAATTAAATAAATTATGAAATATTTATCAGTAGAATTTTCAGTAAAATTCACGCCATTTTATTCGTGACCTTAGTGCCTTTTTTAACTTTATTTTGTTACACATTTGATTAAAAAAAGAATCATTTTTCACTCGTTCTTTTCTACATGTAAGATAAACATGTTGTTTTTTTTACTATGTATAGGTTCCTACTCTGTGGTTGACCACAAATTCATCGTGGTAAGTGAGTGAAGAATGCAGTGGTTCACTTTAGATCGCCTTAATTTTAGCGATACTCAATATGCGTTACAACACTACTGCAAGGAAGCGTATCCCCCAGTCCTTCGCACGCAATATATAAAAAAAAACTAATTCTAAACCTAACAAACGCGTTCACAACATAGACACAGCTTGTAGAAAAGCCGCAACCGGTCGACCAGCGCGGAGCGTGCCTAATTCATAATAATCGTGACCACTCTACATAGTGGCTATTAGCAAACTTACTCTAACACACTTCAACACTTTATTATTATACACTTAAGGTATATTTTCGTTTAAAACGCAAGTGAAGTTAAGTTTGTAGATGGTGCCGATTCGATGCAGCGGCATCTTTCACAGAGACAATTGTGCCGTGATTGCGGATTCATATAATGCGTGGACGGTAGAGAAAATGGTACAATGACCCTAATTTCTTCGTTACTATATGAAATAGTTTGGATAGGTACTTAATACTTTTAAATAAATTAAAAAATCTCAAAAATAAGAGGGTAAGAGAATGTCAAAAGGTATGTCGATGCAGTTTTACTAAATTATATCGTAGACTTAGAATCAAACGGGGGAAGATACGGTACAGTCGTAGATTATTATACCGAGAACTAGGCCAGTGACACCTACACGTGCGCACGTAGTTTTGTTATCCCACGCACTGTGGCTGGGTACCGTTTCTTCCACTTTTGTTTTAATCTATGGTTAAAAAATATTTTTTTTCGCACAACTATTTATATTTTCCATAAAGAATCTCATAGAAATCTAAATAATTTGGCTGTATGCCATCAGACTTACGTGACACTTCACAAGTCAAAAATTAAAAGAAAAAAACAGCACACTTCTACTACAGACCGTTCATCGGAACTTTCAGAATCGTTTAAAAGTTGGTAGCCCTGTTATTCCATTATATTGTTGTCACATTGTATTGTCAATCAATAGTGCCTACATAAAGGCTAGGGGGCAAGTTATGATGAACGGACTGTAGGTACCTATCTTACATCTTTTAAACGTTTCTTGTCATTCCATCTATACCTACACTACTCAGTAACTGACACGTTTCCCGCTAAAATATTAAAAGTCGGCAATCTGTCTGTGGATCACGCATTTAACACTTCATAACTGCTCGTGTGAAATTGTTCCGTCAACACATTTTATACCAGCGTTCTAGGGTTGCTATAGTTTTTTTTTTTTTTTACTTTGTATAGGCTTGTGTTTGACCACAATCTCACTATGGTAGATGATGATGTGGCCGAAGGTGGTAAGCACACAAAGCTTAGAAGGATCTGGCTCTCAAGTGCAAGTGTGTAAAATATACCTACAAAAGTGATGAATAAATGATGCAGTGATTTAGGAAATATTCCTAAATTGATAGAGATCATAAGCATTGGTGTGTTCCGGCAGTTGCGCTTGAGAGCCAGTTGCCTTCTAGGCTTTATAAAGCTTGACTTACCATCAGGTGGACTGCCTGATTGTCAGCCCTGACATAAATTTTAATTCAGTTGTTATTATTTACTTATCAGATGTAACTTAGCTTTGTATCAAATTGCAAAGAAACCTTCGGCCACATCATCACCTACCATGGTGAGATTGTGAATACTTACTGGCCAAAAATATTAAATTACTTTTTTAATTTTTTTTGTGTTTGACAACCATATTTTCCCGCACGTCTCGAACTAACACGTACTACAGGTACACGGCGTGTTTTACAACAAAAATTCTTGTTTTCAACTTTTCTCATTGATAAATATATCTAGATAGACTTTTACGGTTTATGTACTGATGGTAGATATCTTTGTCGGCATGGAAACTGAAACATACATACAGGCAGTAAGACTACAGTATGTATAAATAAAGGTTTGTTCGCATTTAAAAATAGTGATACTGTGATGCTACAAACTTAGTTTTATTTTTATTATGTATAGGCCTGTGTTTGACCACAGTCTCACTATGGTAAGTGATGATGAGACCGAAGGTGGTAAGCACACAAAGCCTAGAAGGAACTGGCTTACAAGCTCTACTGAAACACACTGGCAGGTGCTTGGATTTTCAACTTGAGGGTGGTAGCCAGCCAGGCGGGTAATACGGCGGCCCTAAAAAGGTATTTACCATCGGTTTGGAAGTCAGCCTTCAACTGAGAAGAACCGGCATGAATCTCGGCAAGGTTACATTAATGTCGGAATTGTGCCTTTATGATCTGACTATTTAAATGTACCTACCTACTCAAAATAAAAGCTCTATCATAAAGTGTACAAACTACAGAATACTTCAGTTCCCGGGCTTTTTATATCCAGATACAAGTACAAACATAATTAGCGTATCAGTTGAAATAAAGCGCGCCATACACGGAGCGACTCACCCACTCGTAACGGTAAGCCGCGCGGTCGGGCGCGACAGTGAATAGAATCTAAAGCAGATTAACTACTTATACTTAATGCTGTCGGCGGCAGTAAGTGTACCGGAAAGATATTATGTTCATTGATGATGGCTGTGATGCTTGAAGTTTATTCCTGTCTTCGACTTTACTCGTGTTATTAGATATAAAGATATATTTCGTGAATAATTACATGACATCCGAGGGAATTTGCTGATTGTGCATGTTACAAAATATAAAGGTGCTCTAATTAAGAGCAGTTTATAAGTGTATAATAATAATGTCATGTTTTTCTTTAACTGTTTGTTCGCAAATGGGACGCGCGTCCCAAAATTACCTACAAATTGAATACCAAAAATCGCTCAATGAATGGGACGTTTTAAAACAAGAGAAGCACGGCGCTAGCTGTTATCAGCTGATAAGGCTAATTGGGACAAACAGACAGACGTGTGTCTCCGTGTTTTACATCTACTTATACGAGTATTAAGTACTTATCTAGTAGAAGGGAACTTATAGCAGCGAGAAGGTTGTAGGACTAGAGAGTCAGAAGATGGAAGTAGGACATAGAACAGACGATGGGTGAAGTTCATCCTGTGAAGAGAGGATAGATAGATGACTATTTATTGAAATATTTATTTATATTTTAAAAATAGATAAATAACAATATAGCACACCTGGAAGTTGGACCACGTTGAATAGAAGTTCCCGGTCTAGGAACGAAGGAATACGATTTGCATTCTTATGTATGTATGCTTGGTGTTATCTAAAACCAAAATGTAACAGTTGAGGAATATTTTAAAACATAATAACTCTAAAGCCTAACATCATAAATAGATTTACCAACTTAAAAAAGGATTCTGCAAAAAAATATATATTTACTTGGTAATTTTTTTTATTCAAATCACGAGCACTTATGAATAGACTGTCTCCGACGCCGCGACACACTGTTCAGTAGGTTGCTTTTGCTTTTTAAAAACATATGTTTTATGCTCTAGGTAAATTGTTAGTATGTATAAGTATTGTTGGCAACCCTAGTCTCAAGGTCCTTACATAATTTTATTTCCGAAGTATTTAACTAACTTGCGTAACCATTTGCGCAAAAAAAAAGTGTGCATATTCAATTAAGTGCACAATCAAATATTGTGTTTTGTCAACATTGCTCAATGTTATATAAACTTGCCGTATTTACCAACGTAATGTGCACATAAAGAATACATATACCTGTCAAAATTAACCTAATTTGTCTTTATATTGACATCTTTACCTAACTCCTTTATATTTTAATATGAAATTCAAAGATGGCCGTTACGTGACATTTGTATCGAACAAATGATCTTGCAATTGTGTGAGTAACCTTTAACAGCTGTGCATATAGATGTAAAAACAACATACATATTTGAATACAGATTATAAACTTTATTTAAATGTGCTTTGCATAAGTTCAATCTTCTACGCTGGGCATAATTTTCCAGTTTCATAAAATCCCGGTTAGTTTATCTTTGATCTCATTGCCTAGCAAATGTTACACCTCGTCCGTTCTCTAGTTAATTTATTTTTCCATTTAAAAAATTAATGGCGGTGCTCGAAAGCTTGACCATTCAACCCTAACAGATGTAAACTTATGCATCTCTCATCCTGGATACGTAATTGACAAGAGAACGAGCCGCAGTTGTCGTGCGTATAGATAAACACTTTTTAATGGTTATTTATGCGCACTGCGCAGCGCCCGCAATGACCATCCTCTAAAAGGGACGCGGAGACGGGTTGAATTAAATACTTGGCTGATGTTACCGCCAGTTTTAATGTACGATCAAAAAAGGACAAGTTCCACGTAAAACTTTGCCGTGTTGGCGTATTCTGTCGGATTTAATGTGCTTTTAAAATTCTCGTTATTTTAAATTAAACGACGTTTTGAAATTAAAATGAGTTGCTGCGTTGTATTGAAAGATTTTAATCTTAGTCTCTAAATTAAGATTGCAATGAAATCAACTTGTTATTGCAATTTATTACCTATAACCTTGTTTAGTTAGAGAAATCGTTTTAACGTTTGTTCATTAAAAAAGACGTTTTGTATCTGGAATTGTGACGTGTGTGTGGTTCCCATAAATTCATACATGACATAGATAGATACTTACATAATATAATTTATTTACATATTTACAATTAAAGTAAAAAATACAAACTATGATATATAGAAAACATCCTCAAAGCCCTCGCTGCTGTCGATAGGCAAGGTTCCCAACAGGCTGGCAGCGTTCCCATTTTGGATGGCCAAGCTTATGCGTTGGCGGAAAATGCTCCCAGCCCGTCGGTCTCCCGAAGCCTCGATGAGCTTGGATGATAAAATCCGAGCAAATCAGCGAGCCTCGAACCCCCACGGACCCATATATGTTATATTTCTGGGTATAACTATCTATAAAAGTATGTAAGTAGTATTATGTAGTATATCAGTTTACCTGGTTTCCATAGTACAAGCTCTGTTTAGTTCGAAGGCCGTGTGTGGGGCGAATTTCCCAGGATACTTATTTATATATTTAATTACTAGTTTCCGCCCCGCGGTTTCACCCGCGTTCCCGAGGGATCTTGTGTTTTTTCGGGATAAAAAGTAGCCTATAGCCTTCCTCGATAAATGGACTATCCAACACTAAATGAATTTTTCAATTCGAACCAGTAGTTCCTGAGATTAGCGCGTTCAAACAAACAAACTCTTCAGTTTTATAATATTAATACTATTTAAGTATAGATTATCGTAATTCGATCTTTTTAAGTGCCGTCCTAGGGCCTAAACTGAATAAATAGCCTTGACTTGACCTGCACCGTATTTTTTATATGATTCCTGAAACTAAATAGATCTTAATTAATTTCTCGTCCAATTATTACTCCACTTTCTACGAACTTTTTTAATTCATGTCTACAAGAACCCTCAAATGTCTTCCGACACGAACATACTCCTAACTTTTTTATCAATGATCGCATTCTACGACCAAGTGCACTCATTAGCTCATACAGCAAGTACAGGCGACACCTGCCCACAAATGATTATTTCCATCATCGAATATCATCATTAAAACGAACGGCACAACCGACGAGATGTTTAAAATATAATTAACCACTAATATTCGTACATAGATCTCGCTTGACTGGATGGAGCTAGGGTTGTCAAAGAAATAAATTTTACGTATATGGAAATCGAGGTAGAGCAATAAATTGTTGTGTCTGGTTTCTCTGATTGAAATTGTAATGGAAACTAGGACTATTTTTGGCATCACAGTGCTTACTAATTAATGATTATAATGAAGCTATATATGTTGCTTGCTTTTATTTTGATTGCTTTGAATGCTCTATCTATTCTCTTATTATAATATTTATCATTTTCAAAGTAAAAGTCTATGTCAGTTTTTGAACTAATGAACTTCGAAGCTTCTAAGTTACCAAACAGTTCGGCAAGCTTATATTTTTCGAACCATCTGAATATGTTGGTATTTATTTTTATTTTACACACAAACAAGAAAAATACTCTTATTTAACAAAAACAGGAGACATCTTAAACTAGCCATCGCGGTCAGCTAGTATTTAAAACCAGTAATAACCAGTTAAATCTGGATAGTCACACAACCCTAGCGGCGGCAATAAAATTGTATAGCATTCAACAAACCGCTCGGAGCGTGTCGGATCAACGGGATGAGAATCGAACCCGGAATTCTATCTAATTGGGCAACATTCCTCACGCCTCCCACCTCACACACAGTGACGGCCACAACGATTGCTGTGCCCCTGTAACGAATGACTCCGCCATTTTGGAATCGCTTATTTTGTAATGTTATAAGTTCACAATGAGGTTAAAGGGGTTCTAAGATTTTTACTTCTAAAAATGGTTAGATACATATTATTCAATCAGATAGTAAAATGATGTTTCTCTAAGATACATAATCTTAATTATAGGCACTTTGAGATCAATAATTGTTAAGGAACTTATCAGTTTCTCAAGAATGCTACCTCCTAATGCTGAAATATCATTCGATCAGTTTAATATTGATTAATTTTACGAAATACTAACAATATCGATACTACATCTCTGGGACAGAAGACAGATCGGGCTCCGCACCGCGCGGGTCGTCGCACCGAGCGACGCAATAAAATAAAACGAATCATCCGCGCTGCGCGCGCGCATCGTGCGGTAATCGCGCGCCTTTGATCTCGCCGCGCCCGCTTCACCCCCCGTCCCGCGGCCCTGCCCCCGCTACGACTTTATTACACGTAATTTGTGATTGTTAACGGTATAATTAAAGAGTAATTAAATATTATTAGATACTGGTTTGGAAATAGTGTGCATGGAAAAATATGTTGGTGACGGGAAAGGGACAACACTATAATAAGTTCAGGTCCCACTTAGGTAGATACTACTTAAGAATTTTACACCAGTGTTGCCAGACAAATCCTTTTATAAAAGCAGACATGTTACGAAATGTTATTTAGAAGTATTTGTACCTACTTTAGCCGCCAAAATAAACATTAATGTAATTTACAACAAACTTTTAAATTTCGTCAACACTGTCTTTTTTTAGGGACAATTAAATAGCATCGAATTCCAGAGGCACGAAAAATATAGATAGGCTATATGATATATTACATCGACATTATAATTTTACTTTTCGATGCTGTATAAAACACGAACACCGGCCGAGACGAGCCTGAGGCGCCTCAGCGGTTAAAACGGCAAAAAGCCGGCACACACAAATTGCCGGTCCTAATTACCCCAGGTAGGCGGCCGTACAAAGTATAATGTCGTTTTTTACAACAAAAAGTGTTAAGTTATTCAAAAGCAGGTCCCGATGCAGTCATAAATATGGATACATATGTGATTTAAATTAAGATTTTGCATATCTGCATTGTAATTTGAAAGCTATTGTTAATATATACATACGCTAGCTTGGAAATGTATTTATTCCACATCACAATGTTCTGCTGAATCTAATGAAGAACTTGCAAATCAAATTACATTTAAAAATCTTTATGAAAAGCCTAAAGATAAAGAAGAAACACATAATACGCATAAGACTTAATCCAGTGAAACCGTTGCTCAAAATACAATAACAACGAAATAGATAAAAGATCAAAATAATCCCCAGAGATGACTTAACAGCATTAAAAACTTTCTTTCATCCGTGAAACGGGCGCCTTTTGTGCTTCCACATCCACATACCTGAGCTAATGATAGGGTGCAGCTTCAAAGAAATATGCCCCAAGTCTAAAATAACACCTTACAGTACCTGGCTCCTCAATCGAACAAAAAACTTGGGGTAATTTTAACACAATCGTCAAAAGAGCCGACAGAAGTGGGGAAATTTGTTATCAGACTGTCTACGCAACTATACTTTTTTATCCGAATTCATTTGAATTTTTATTGTTTTATTGACGTAGATATGCACAAAACGTTGTGGGGATTAAGATAACGATTTAGGGGAAACATCTATTCTTTTATTGAAATTTTAGGAATATTAGGGTGAATAGTATTATTTAGGAATATATCTTCGGAGTCTAGATGATGAAAAAAGTTCCTTTTGTTTTTGATAACTTCGAACTTTGCAATAAACATAATTTATGACATAGAGTCCGCGCCACCACTGGAGTCCGATGGAATTCATGAAAATGGATCTTATTTCTACCTATAGATAGAGGATAGAGGTGGACCTATCGGACTTCAGTGGTGGCGCGGACTCTGCATTAGGATTCTTGGATACTATCATAAGATATCTACTCAACAACACTGTCATTTATCTTTTTGTAGGATGTGTCATGCAATAAATGTCTTCAGCCCAGTTTATACGCGACAATTTGGATTTAAATTTCGTATTTTTGAAATTATTGTTTCGAAGTTTTTTTTAATTGAAATAAATCACGCCGCAAAGTGAACAAATATGTAATAAAGTTTACATTTTAAACGCATGTTTTCTTTACGTGGAAACAGTTTGTTTGTTCAAGACTGTGTTAATAGTTGTGAGGTAATGGTGTGGGTTTAAAAATTGGCTCATTACCACCTTCCAGAGAGCTAAAAGCCGGTCTTTGTTGGCCTTGGAAGTGTTTGTACGGGATATAGAATTTGGTACAAGAGAAAAAAAAACGGAAATTATATTTGAAGATCTCATTTCGATCAGACACGTTCACGAGCCATTTAGATTACAAATAATGCACGATGTAAAAATGTTACATATCATCGAGTTAGAAAACTGTCTTTAATTGCCCAATCTAAAGGTGAACGCCCTCTAGCGAGCGGAGATGTAGCCAAATCGGATGTACTTCGTGAATGAGACGTCCCACTTCTACTGCCCCGAGATCCTGACGCAGATACCGATGAAGTTATGTTAGACTTCGTGAATTCCAGTGTGGTGATAACATTTTTGACTCATACCGAGCAAGGCAATTTTGAACCTAAACACGATAATGTTAGAATTATTTTTATAAATGTTCAGCAAAGAAAAGCGTAGGTTGATGATTTCGTATACGATTTCATCGGAGTCGTGTATTTTTAAGAGGAAATGGGTTAGAAAACGTGCTCTTATAACTGAGCATTGCGGTAAAATATAATCGCACACAAGAATCACGAAGAGATCCCTTTGATCTTGCCACCGCTCAATACCAACTCAGTGTAGTAAAACATTTTCAATTAAGATACGGCTAATGTGAAACGATAAACCAGGCCTATCTAATTGACGGAATTACTTCTTTGATTACCATTTCGATCGAGATAATGATTATTCATGGATCAACGATCATTATAATCGTCGAGCCGATACTGGATGGTTATTAGAATATACAATTAGAATCTATGATAAAAAGGGAAGTATCATTCGAGAAACTAGAAGACAAGAAGTATGCTACAGCTCATACCAACCCAGTGAGTTGTATAACATCAACATCAGCTTAGCAAATTTCATATATAACTAAAGATAATATCGGTTATATGGACATTTAAAGCGATGCCGCCGATAAAGTGGCATTAACCGATACACATCGGCACTTAAGGCAAAGATACCAGCGATTCGATAAGGGATATAAATAAAAATAAATAGCTGCTCTTGCGTTATAGCGCTGTAAAGATATGACTATCGCATGCGTGATAGTAAATGTATGAGAGTGGCGGTAGTGTGTTTATTGATATAATGCTGGCATACTAACACATAATCCCATGTAATTTACTGTATCGGTTGTTGCAGCACGAGGGAGGCAGAGGATTAGTTATCGCGCTTTTTGCCAATTCTAGTTCAATGACATTAGTCAAACTACCTGATTCTAAAGTGACAAAAAATATCATTAATCACAGAGGTTTTTTGTTGAGCACTCGTTAATTTGTTCAATCTATTTTTCACGCGACCACACAAGTAAAACCTGTCTGTGAAGAGAACGAGTCGAGTGCTTGACATGAGTTCATTCGATTCGGCTCCTTTGATCCGTACCGAGTGATAAGCGACCGCTATTTGTTGTGTGTTATCACTCAAGTCTGTCGTTTGTCGCTCACGCATAACTACTTATGTTGAGTGAACAACATCAAATTTAAGTACAAAATGAAATTGAACTTTAAAGAGAATCAGATAAAGGCAATAATGAACCAGCAAGAGATGTGATTGCAAATGTAAATGAGAATGTTAATGAAATGTGGCGTCTTAAAGAAGAAATTTTAATTGTAATGTCAGAGAGGAGAGTTAATTTTGAACCGGACTGACAACTAGAATTACAAAGTCTAAACGAACTGCCAAAGAAGAAGAGTATTCTCACGGGAAATATAAACTAGAATTGTTGAAGGCACCCTACTGTGATGAACAATACAGTAGCTAGAGTCAATATATCAACCCCTCGCTGTGTATTACAAATTCCATATCAGTTTTACAAACCATAAAATCCATTTTGCTATCTGTCGTAAATTTGCTTCCCCTCAAAAGGGTGGTTAGATGATATACCGACCGATGACAATAGAGTTGAAATATTGATTTCAATCCCCAAATTTTATAAGAATTAGAAGAGCTAACTCGTAACTTTGTCAAAAACTTTCATGGATCAATTTCAAAACATCTAATTTTCACAAATTCCATAATTTTAAGCGTACTAGGTTCAAAGTATCACATTTAAAAGTCTAATTAGGTATCATCAATTAGGTAAGTCATATTTTTTTTTAATTTCTAGTTTAATTTATGGTCTCTTAATATAGTTTTTAACTTAAACTCATTCTTTAGGAGATGTCTCGGGAGCTACAACAAAGATTTCTCTGATTTAGATCCATTTGTAGGTAGTATTCATAAATTTAAGAAAGATATTATCCAACAAATCAATAGAAAACATTAATAAACGAATTTCTGTTATTAACAATAAGCTGTAAACCTGAATGTAATAATCCCTTCTTGTTTTAGTCTTTCATTATTTGTATAAGTGAGTCTACCATTAGTAATTTAAATATCGTCAAAATTTACTTGTAACAAGAAATAAGCTGTAAATGGGAATAGGTCCTCATGAATGCAATCTTTCCTTCACAATATCCCGTTATACTTGTGTAATTAAGTGTAACTTTTCTTTGTAAATTTCACTGCATTTTTTAACAAACTGGTGTATTTGTTAATTGTCACTATAGTTTTTAGATATACTAAAATGTGATAAGCAATTCTTCAATCTGTGAATAATGTTCTAAAACAATGTCGACACTCTAAGTCTACAATTATAAGTAAGAGTTGTATTAGTAATTACAAATTTAATGACTGTATGTTGTCAGAATAAGATAAAATAAAAAAATAAAATTAAAAGTAATTGTTTGTTTTTGATTGACATCCAATCAGGTAACTTAAAACGACTCTATGACTGAAAACATTTCAAGGATAGATATAGGTACTTTCAGACAAATAATATGAGCGAGCATATTGCATTTTTGTTTATCAATACACTCAAATTTCAAGCCTGCCTTCAGGAAACTCTCTCAAATTACCGATGGTGTGTTAATTGTTAGAAATATTGTCATCTAAGTAAATGAAAGTTTCTCTTACCGCTTCCTCTGCTTCTTTTTGGTCTCTATGACCCATCAGGTTCGGCATTGCTGTCCAATTGTATCCCAAATCCTGGCAGAGAGGCAGTTTGATCCTCTCGCATTTACCACCTTCACTTTCATCTTGTTCAGCAGCTACCAGCCAAACTCCAAGTAAAAATACACAAAAAATCCGAGCCATTGTAAATAATCCACAATTAATAAACAAACACTTAATATTTTATGTCATATTCAAACAATTCAGTCACAAATCCACTATTAGTAAACACTGAAGAATCGTAAACATATTTTTTAACTTTATAAATTCGAGCGCACGTCCACATTCGTTTCCAGTTCGGAGCGGACTGATTCAAATTTCGAACATCGAATGCGGCGCGGCGCGGCGTTTCAATTCAAAGGCAAAGGAACGAAACCGGTCGGCCGGTGCGTTCAGAAACATGCATATGTTCCGATAAAAGGCCTGAACGCATGAACAGGGCATTAAGATGAAAAGAAAAAAACGAAAAGGGCCTAATTCGTGTACGGCTCACTGCAATCAGTGGGAGTAATTTTACCTTTCTCACTCTTCAGTTGACGAGAGAGAAGGAGAGATGAAACAATGAAGAACGTATAAAATTAAGTGTATCTGCCCATGAGGTTGGATTTTATTTTACGAAATTGCTGCAATAAAAGTGTTGGATAATTGAGAGGTTCGGAAATTTTATTACACTGTTTTAGTGCTACAGACATATAACTTAGTTTAATTTTTGATTTAACATATCTTAACCTTCATAGTTATAGAGCTTTGCAATCTTTTTGAAGCAATTTGTGGCTTTGAAATTCATAATCTAATACTATTATCAATATCATTTCGTACTGTAATTTCTATAAGTTCATCACCAAAGAAACTCATAAGCACATTTACTTTCTACAGTGCTATCAGTAAAACTGTTAGCTTTCTGAATATTTCAAGTATTCAGCGATATACTAAAGTTATTATTCAATTAAACGCTTCCATTGGCGTCTTATCAATTCATGGGCCACGTTAAAAAATCTTATAACTTCAGACCTTCTTCCACTTTATCGTTAATTCTACTTCTCTTGGAATGTAATCTTGTACACCATTGAGTGGCTTATCAACGGACAAATGTTTATCATTACTCCTAATGTATTTTTCCAAAATAAAGCAAATTGTAGAGAATGACCAGCCAGACCAATCCCAGACTAGATTAAGGCGCATTAAGAACTCATTAACATCTCCTAATCTAAACTGATGTTAGAGAGAGAAGGGAGATCCTTTCCGCTGGTCCTTTTATCTTTCAGTCCGGCATCCCAAGTAGAATGCACAATTAGGTCCCTTCATTACATCACTCCAATAACACCTTTGATATTCCAACTAGCATAAAACAAAATCAGTTCTAATACCTTACAATAAGATTCAAAATAAAAAACGCGAACAGCTATCTTTCTTCGATATCTTCACCGATATAACATGGTCTCCACATTTAAGGCCCAGTGTTTGATATTGAAAGAACTGTGGGTGTCTGTTTCGGTTGGATGGTTGGTATGAATAGTTGCATTGTGTGAGCGGGACGGCGCGAGTCGATGTCAAAGAAGCCGCCTGCACGGTGCGCGTACGCAGGCCGGACGCCGGCGGAATGCCTAATTAAGGACGCATGCGTGGACTGTGGGGTGAGGTGTGTGGTGATAGAGCTAGCGGGAAGCGGATCGGTTAGCGATATTTTAAGTGAGATTCGTGTTGGGTCGTTAGGAAAAAGCTTCACCTAAGCGTATAGTGATCTACTTAAACCTACTAGTGTCAGACCAACGAGATAGATTGCTAAGAAACATGCCAACACTATGGCAAACCATCTTAAGGGATTGACGATGAGAGGTTTTTGAGGATTGAAAGAATATTCTACAACTTATAATTGTGATAGCAGGGGTCCTAAAGCTATAGACATAAGGTTCATTGCTGTACAGCATTTTAAAGTCCAAAATCTTTTGTTTTTACTCCTCCAGCGATAGTATACAGTAACCGCTAACCCCATCACCCCACCCCAAGTACATACGGTGCGGAATCGTAATTAAAACGTCAGATATGGCGGCGCGCGCGCAAGGCGAGGCGGCGCCGATTGACGGCACATGCAAATATCACACGATTGTTCCTCGCAGGAAGACCCGCCTTATTAGATGAATATTAACGTTATCATATTGATATTATCAAGATACATTGGCAGGTAGGTACTCTGTTAAAATGCTTGTTTTTTTAGGGAAAGCAATTCTAAAATCAGTTCAGTTATTGTAACTAAGTAGTAAATGTGGTATTGTTATTATTTTTACTACTGAGTTGGTTATGTTTATCAACATTAGTGAAACGAATCGCGCATTGTACAGTCATGTCGTGGTACGGCATAGTAAACGATGTCTCTATATGTTATTACAAAGCCTATAATACATACCTACATAGTACATATCCTTACAAATATCACAGTAATATTGTGCTTCCTAACTAATATATCCTAACTAATATTATAAATGCGAAAGTGAGTTTGTTTGTTTGTTTGTTTGTTACCTTTTCACGCTTAAACCGCTGAGCCGATCGCGATGAAATTTGGTATGCAGGTAGCCTATGGTATGTAGAAGAACATAGGCTACTTTTTATCCCGGGAAAACATAAGATCCCTGGGGAACGCGGGTGAAACCGCGGGACGAAAGCTAGTAATATTAAACGCGAAAGTTTGTATGTATGAATGTACGGATGTTTGTTACTCTTTCACGCAAAAACTATTGAACGGATTTTGATGAAATTTGCTATGGAAGTAGCTGACACACTGGATTAACACATATGACTTTTTATCCCGGGAAAACATAAGATCCCTGGGGAACACGGATGAAACCGCGTGGCGGAAGCTAGTAGAAAATATACTAAGAGGCGATAATTGGAGGGGAGGCCTATGTCCAGCAGTGGACGTCTTGCGACTGAGATGATGATGATGATGAATTAGGTACATGCATTGTTAGGTAAATGCATCGTAGGAACCCATAGAACAGTGGTAGGGTACTTTGTAGTACCCGCCTGGCTGGTTACCACCCTCAAGTTGACAGTCGCCAAGCACCTATCCCAGTACTGTCACCAACTCTGGAAGTGAGAAAAAAACAGCTATTCAACACCTACTCTACTAAAATATGTATATGGAACAGATGATTTTTATTCATGCTTTCAAAGTTGGTCACATAATAAAAGTTGTTTTCACCCTTGAAAGTTATTATTGAACTAGCTTCCGCCCCGTCGTTTCACTCGCGTATCCGCAGCACAGAATACCTAATAGCCCGAAGGATCTTGTGTTTTCGTGGGATAAAAAATAGCCTATAACCTTCCTCGATAAATGGGCTATCTAACAATGAAATAATTTTTCAAATCAACCAGTAGTTCCTGAGATTAGCGCGTTCAAACAAACAAACAAACTCTTCAGCTTTATAATATTAGTATGATAAGTAAAAAAAACTGACCAATACGTGTATGAACAGAGAACAAAGAAATTGATCCAAGAAACATAAAACACAACTTTAATGTCAAAAAGAAAGATCTTCTTATGCTTAGAACGAGCGCTTTTTTATATCTATGTAACTACCCTATGCCCGCGGCTTTACTCGTATGGTTATTTTGGACTTGTGACACTAAAACGGTCATGCGCAGTTTCCTTGCTCGACGTTTCTATATACTGTAATTTTTGTGCGAGTCTTAAATAAATGTATTTTTCTTTAATGATATATAATATACTGAAACCTTCCACTACTGTGAAAACTCCATCAAAATGCCGGCAGTGTTTTCGATTTATTAGCTCACCAACGGACAGACAGACAGTGCGATACCCTATTTGTTATTCCAGGGTATGATCTACCTATCTATATCCATTAAGCTGTTTATGCGCGATTGATTCACAAACATACAAACATTTACATTTATAATATTAGTAGGATCCTATATACATTTTTTTTTTATTAACTAGTACTACTTACATTAGTGACTTATGTAGCAATGACCTGTTGTTTGACGCATGGGATTTTTATCACCCGATACAATAAAAATAGGGTGTCCAACCAACTGTGACTGTGGTTTATTGAACGAGGCTTACTTGCTAATGTATTCGTACTACCTTTTGTTATTTTTAAGTTATTACGCGCTAAAGTCGTCACAATCTAATAAGGCCGTTTTGACTACCCATGGGTGCACATATGACAAATAGCGGGACCAAAAGATAAATATCCTTTGGTCAAAACGGGCGATTTGATTGTGACGACTTAAGCTCGTAATAACTTTAAATAATTCCCATGGGGATATGGTGAAATTAGTGCCAAGTTATGCAAAAGTATTTAAAATCAAGTAATCAGGAATGGATGATTTGTTTATGGTTCCTGACCAAACATGTATGTATGTTCCAAAGATCTGAATTTTCACCAAAAACTCAATCGCATAAGAGTCGCCGAGGACATGCTAGAACGAGTCGATTCCTACTAAACTCATTGTTACTGGTGGTGGTGACGAGACGTGGGTTTACGAGTTTGACATGCGAACTAGTTAAGCTTCGGAGTGGCGCCTTCCAACTGAACCGACACCGAAAAAACCACGCTAAAGTCGATCAAAAGTTAATGAAAGTCATTGTAGATGATGGGAGGGGGTCCAGGGTACGAAATAAGAAAAAAATAGACTTTTAAACTTGAGAGCCACTTCGAAGGTCGCGCGCGGGTGTTTATATTGATTGCGGAAGAACGACTGCCCTCTAATTGCCGGTGCAAGGACGCGATGGGCCCTAGGCGACAGCGGGGATGCGCGGGCGCGGGGGGCATCGCCTCCTCCCGCGTATATCTGTGCAATTGTAGGTAAGTAACCTACGTCTATTATAGTTTAAATTATTTTAGGAATACGGCATCTTCGAAATGACTTTCTTTTATTATTAATTTAAAAAACAAACGGTAAGTACAACGTTTTCAGAAAACAATATTAAGGTAAGTTACATATTAATCATTTTAGTTAGGTATCTATTTGTAATTAACAATTTAATAATTTATCATCTTTTTTTACAGGTTTTATGCGGTTACAAAGAGGTAAAGTAAGTATACAAATATGTAGTTATTTAACATTTTATGCAAGTATTTATTAATCTATTTATTTTTCAGGTAAGCATCGAGTGGGCGGTTTCGTCATCGTCAACATCCTGCCCTTCAGTGTTGTTATTACGACACTCATTACTTTTATTACCAAAGAGTAACGCTACGCGAGATGCTGGGCGTTTCAAAATTCCGGTTTTAGTTTTAATATCTAGGATCCTTACCCGTCCGTCAGCTCCAGGATACACGGTCTGTACTATACCTTTTGGCCAGACGTTACGAGGTGAAGTGTAGTCTACTACAACGACGAGGTCTCCAGTCTTCAACTGCGTGCCTTCACGGTGCCACCTGTTACGAGGAGCTAGAGTAGGTAATACCTCCTTCAGCCACCTAGACCAAAATAAATCTGCTAGGCGCTGAGCAATACGCCATTGCTTCCTTAAATATAAATCGCTATCGTCGTAAATACCAGCTTGAGGTAGGTTGGAAGATGAGCCTAACAAAAAATGATTTCGAGTTAATGACTCTGAGTCACGTGGGTCAACGGAAACGTGTGTTAACGGACGACTATTTATAATATTTTCCACCTCGCACAAGAAAGTACTTAAGGTTTCTTCCTTTGGGGCACGTTCTTTTAAAACTACTTTGAGGGCAGTTTTAACACTCCGGATAAGGCGCTCCCAAGCTCCTCCCATATGAGGACTGACTGGGGGAATGAATTGCCATCTGACTCCCTTATTTAAGGCTTCTGACACTAAGTTTTGCTGACTGTCAAGGACTTCTTGGTACGCCTTTCTCAATTCAGTGTCGGCACCTCTTAAATTCGTACCGTTGTCTGAAAAGACAGTATGCGGCCAACCTCTGCGTGCGGCCATTCGCCGCAGGGCCATCACCATGGAGTCGGTGGTGAGAGACGGAACCACTTCCACGTGCACAGCACGCACAGTGAGGCATGTAAATAGTACACCGTACCTACGAGCCCTCTGCCGACCCACAACCACTTCCATGGGCCCAAACAAGTCTACCCCGCACATAGTAAACGGCCTTTGATGATGGGTAAGTCTACACTCAGGTAAGTCGCCAAGGCGTGGGGGTTTCGGTGAAGCTTTGTTGATACGACAAATCAAACACTGTTTCACAACAGAGCGAACAGTAGGCCTTAATTTTACGAGCCAATACTTTTGACGCAACTCATTTATTACCAGCTCATTACATGAGTGAGCAGCATTAGTATGATAATGCATCACGATGAGTCGAGCGATTTGATGTTTACCATCTAAAATAATAGGGTATTTGGTTTGTTGGTCTACGTTTTTTGCATGTCCGATGCGACTACCAACACGTAAAATATTATGTTCGTCTAATATTGGGGTCAGTGTACGCAAACGACTATCCCGTCTAATTTCATTGTTTAATTTTAATGAAGTTATTTCGCATTGGAATGATTGTATTTGCGCGCGGCGAAGTAGCAAAGTCTCCGCTCTTTTCATCAATTCATCGTTTATTTCTTTAATTGGTGATTTTTTTATTTTCTTCTCAATAAACAACAAGACTGTAGCTGTAGTACGTAGCAATCGTAACCAACTGGAAAATCGACTAGGATCCGGAACAGGTAAGTCCTTCGATACATTTTTATTTTCATGTACAGTATGTACCTTTTCTAATATCTCGTCACTAATAATCTCTTTTGTTTCAGGATACTGGGGCCAGAAGGAACGCGGTTGGTATAAAAACAAAGGCCCAGAGAACCACTTAGAGTCGCTACTTAGTACGTGATTGGTATTTTTTGTACTTAGGTCTGCCACGTTCGAGTCAGTCGGCACATAGTGCCACTCGTCACCCATACTCATCTCGTCGATTTCGCCCAGTCGGTTGGCGATAAAAACTTTATATGTTCTACACTTATTTCTAATCCAGTGTAGGACAGTAGTTGAATCAGTCCAATAATACACCGAGTCAGATAATAGGCGATGTTCTTTTTTAATACCGGCCGCTAACTTACAAGCCAGTACGGCGCCCTGTAATTCTAGTCGCGGCACGGAAGTGGGTTTTGCCGGTGTAACCCTACATTTGCTAGCGATAAATGAAACGGTAACGTGTCCGTCGCTTGTTTCTCTGCGCCAATACGCGACAGCTGCGTAAGCACTCGGCGATGCATCGCAAAATACGTGGAGTTGCAACTTAGTCTCATTGCCACACGTAACGGTATCGTTGTGAAAGTACCATCGTGGTATTCTAATGTTTTTTATTTCTTGTGCCTGACTCAACCACTTCCGGAATAAGTCATATAACTTTTCAGGCAAACTTTGGTCCCAATTAATGTTGGCCATCCACGTTTCACGCATTAATATTTTACCTTGAACAGTGAATGGTCCTAAATAACCGTGAATATCAAAGATCGACATAACGATACTCAACATTTCGCGTTTTGTTGGAGCTCGTTTTAAAAGTAAAATATCATCCGGTATGCGTTTAAACGACAAGTCAAAGGCCAACATGTCACTATGTGGGAACCAAAGAAGTCCAAGTGCTCGTTCCGGTTGCTTGTCGATATTGAACCTTATTGCTTTGTTGTTAAGAGTCTGTTTAGGCACGTCACAAAGTACGGATGGATTATTACTTAACCAATTACGCATCTCGAATCCACCTTGTTGATGAATGAAACCAATTTGTTTAATCATATTTGAAGCTATAGTCTGTTCTGTAAAACTATCTATATAATCGTCCATATATTGATTATTTCTTATTGCATTGACAGCGTCTGGCATTTGACTCTGAAATCGAGATGCGTTTTTGGTTTGGTTAATAAATTGGGCTATAAATGGTGAGCAATTAGCACCAAAAATTAACGAAGTCATAGCATATTCGTCTACTACGTCGCTGCCCTTTTCTTTCCACAAAAATCTCAACGCATTTTGATCATTATTTTGAATTTTTATTCTCAAAAACATATCTTTTATGTCTCCAATTACTCCTATAGGATTTTCTCTAAATCTAAACATTATACCATATAAGGATTTTAATAAATCAGGTCCTTGAAGTAAAAGGTCATTTAATGAAAGATTATTAGTTTTGGCAGCGGCGTCAAATACCAATCTCAACTTTTTTTTATTTGGGTTATCGACCCCAAAATGGGGTAAGTACCATATACGAGTACTAGTGTCCCTACATTCAGACTCGCTCAGTTTTCTAGCATAATTATTATCAAATAAATGTTTCATACGTTCCCGGTACCGTAATTCATATTCCGAATCAGATAACATTTTTCGTTCGATAGATTTAAATCGTTTCAAAGCTACGGGATAAGAGTTTGGCAAATCTGAAAAGTCATGCTTCCAGGGAAGACCGATGGTCCATTGGCCATTAGTTAACGTCGCTGACTTTTCAAGAATATTTATCGCTGTCAATTCATCAATATTTTGACGCGGTTTGCCGCAAATTCCGATCGAGTCGAGTGAAAACGAACGACGAATTAACTCATGCAAATTAATGTCAGTAGTTTCATGTATACATAGTGGGTCGTCGCTGTTAGAATCTTTAGGCGTGGATGCATTCACGGCCAGCTGATTCGACGAGTCATTAATTGTACGTGCCGCGGTAAACAAACGCGACGGTCGCGGCGGTGGCGGCGTGCTTATAGAATGAATCCGCTTACCTGACTGACTAGGACTGTGCGCCAGAACGGCGCTCTCGACTGCGACGTCCTCACAGCTGACACTGCACACGGCCGGCTTATTATTATGAGATAAAGCTCCGTGCACACACCACCCTAATGCTGTTTGAGTGATAAACGGCCCACCCGGCTTAAACCTTTTACATAAAATCGGTGCAATTAGTTCGTAATGATCCTGACCAATTAATAATTCAGGTTTTATTTCTGACTGACACATATTACAAATATCAATATTAGACATATTTTCATAGTCACTGTTACTTAAGTTCGAGGTAAACTGAACAGGTAGATTTAGTTCTAATAATTTTCGGGCACGTAATTTATATGTTTTACCACTCAAGTTACTAATGTCAAAGTTTATTATTTCAGTTTTACATACCAACTCGCCCGAGTCCCATGCGCTAGTAGCACGCATCGTGACGCTCTCACCGTGTAAACCAGCCTTATTGGCGATATCGGCAGATATGAGGCTCACCGTCGCGCCGTCATCTAGCAGCGCATGTGTGTTTACACTTTGTTTGGGTCCGTGTATGGTGACCGGCACTATTTTAAGTAAAACTTTTTGTTTTTTAATGTCTAATGTTTCTGACTTTTTAGGTACACTTAGCACAGACACTTCGGGGCACTGAGACACGATCGCGTGGGTAACGACTTCACTGGCGGACTGCTGCGATTGCTGGATATCGTCGGGGGGCGCTGGGGGAGCCTGACGCTCTGGCGCCGGCTTCACCCAGTGCAGCAGACGATGGTGCGGCCCGCCGCATGCCTCGACGTCACAGTTATCCGCGTTGCACACTGACTGTTCTTCGTGCCGAGCTCCGAGACATTTAAAACATAATTTATTGACACGAACATAGCGCCATCGGTCTCTTCGCATGGCACGCTTGAATTTATTGCACTCTGTCAGTGTGTGGTTCTGTCTGCGACAGAAATTACATTTTGCGGGAGTGCTGTTCTCAGCGCAACTAAGTAACACGGATTGATTATGATGTACATTTCTCTTTATCATATCCGGTTTTTTTTTAAAGTCATTCTGACTGTGTATGTAGCTAACTCCCGATGCAGCGATTTTCCGAGCATCTTCATATAAAAATGTAGATAATAATTCCAATTTCGGTGTTTCACATTGGTCTTGTTTTTCATACAAGAATTCAGCCCACTTATTTATCAGTGTGGTGGGTAATTTAGATACCACAATATTAACCAATTCTGGACTTCTCAAATAATCCATTTGTTTAACAGTCCGAGTAGCCGTGACGTAATTTTTTATTTTAATTGCGAAATTCACAATTTCAGTGTGATATGCTTGTGGTAACGGCTGTAATCTTTTTAACTCTAATGTCACTTTTCGCATTATGTTTTCTGGTCTACCAAAACGTAGCTCCAAGGTTTCTATTATCTCCTGTGGTGATGTGGCACTCATTAGTAAAGATGACGTTGCTTCCTTTGCTTCACCACGGAGGCACTTTCGTAAGCGCCACAAATTCTCAGTTTCACTATATTTACACAAGCGTGTGGATTCAAAAAAAGCTTCTTTAAATTGTAGCCACTCCACCGGGTCTCCAAAGTATAGAGGCAAATCCTTGGAGGTGGCCAGTCTAGACAGTAACTCTTGGTTATTGGCCTTTTCTGTTGATGCGCCGACAGCATTTTTTATTGCACTGGTCAGCGCCACAATGGCGTGGTGGGTACTTGCGCCCGAGGCTTCACCGCCTCCAAGGATCACATCATTCTTGGTGCAGCAGTTAAGTGATGATCCAGGTGCAGCAATGGACTTTTCTAACCAGTTTTCCACCTTGCTTTTGTAGGATACCGATGAGTACTGAGTCGAACGTCGAGAACTTCCATCTATATCAGCCAAGTCCGCAGCCATTTTTTTCTGAATCAGTTCTTTTTGTATTCGAGCTTTTGTCATTGTCATTGTCATTTGCGCTTCTGCCTCTTTTAGTTCAATATTTGCTTGAGCTTGAGCCGCTTCGTATTCTATCCGCTTCTGCCGCGCGGTGGATGATGTTGTTTTTTGCGTACTACAGGCATCATCCCTATGTGTGGAGCGCGACGGACCAATATCCGAGTTCACTGTTAACACATTTCTCACTTTCACTGCATTCCTTCGGTCAAACTGCTCGTCTGATTTAACTTCTAGCTTGTCTTCGTTAGCCAGTATTTCTTTTTTTAACTGCGCACGCGTTTTTATGCCGCGTGGCGGCGTTAGAAATAAAGACATCCCTGCCTACAGGTTTTGATTTCTCTAATTCGCACTGGTAGACCCGGCTCGTAGGACCACTTGTAGATGATGGGAGGGGGTCCAGGGTACGAAATAAGAAAAAAATAGACTTTTAAACTTGAGAGCCACTTCGAAGGTCGCGCGCGGGTGTTTATATTGATTGCGGAAGAACGACTGCCCTCTAATTGCCGGTGCAAGGACGCGATGGGCCCTAGGCGACAGCGGGGATGCGCGGGCGCGGGGGGCATCGCCTCCTCCCGCGTATATCTGTGCAATTGTAGGTAAGTAACCTACGTCTATTATAGTTTAAATTATTTTAGGAATACGGCATCTTCGAAATGACTTTCTTTTATTATTAATTTAAAAAACAAACGGTAAGTACAACGTTTTCAGAAAACAATATTAAGGTAAGTTACATATTAATCATTTTAGTTAGGTATCTATTTGTAATTAACAATTTAATAATTTATCATCTTTTTTTACAGGTTTTATGCGGTTACAAAGAGGTAAAGTAAGTATACAAATATGTAGTTATTTAACATTTTATGCAAGTATTTATTAATCTATTTATTTTTCAGGTAAGCATCGAGTGGGCGGTTTCGTCATCGTCAACAGTCATGTTGACCGTTTTCTTTGACTATCGCGGTGTTGTGCACTCGGAATTTTTGCCGGAAGGTCAAACAGTAAATAAAGAATATTACTTGAGCGTTATGCGGCGTTTATGAGAGCAAATTCGCCGATAAAGGCCAGATTTGTGAAAAGAAAATTCTTGGATTTTGCACCACGATAATGCGCCTTCGCACAAGGCCATCATAGTGAACGAATTTTTAACCTTATATATTAACCAGATATGGCTCCAGCCGACTTCTTTCTTTTTTCTAAACTCAAATTACCATTTCGTGGCACTCGTTTTCATTCGGTAGAAGACATAAAGGAGATTTCGCGTCGAGAACTGAACTCAATTCCGGAAAAAACGTTTAAAAAATGTTTTGATAATTGGATTATTCATTGGCGTAAATGTATCGTTTCTGAAGGAGCATACTTTGATTAATATTTGTTTGTTTGTTTGTTTGTAACATATGCGTTCCTATACCTTTTATCTGTTTGCGATGTTTGGTGAGTTGTTGTTCGCGATCTTTTCTTTTTGGCACATGTACGGACATGGGCTGTCAAAACGGCCATGATAGCGTGCCGCTAGTTTACCTTCATATAACGTATTTACAATCATTCATATAGCTCACACATAGATTAAGAACGTACTGCCGTATATGTGATATTTAATTTTATAACAAGTTTGTTACAAAAAGCTAATCCCCAGTGATTAAGCAGGATAAAAGGACTTATTTCCGAGCTATTTGCACTGTCATTAGATGGAGAGGCCAAAAAGCCTATTTCCCAAGCGAGGGGCACAGGGGGGCGCAGAGGGGCCAGAGGGAGCGTAATTACCGCGCGTCTCGCGAGTCGGGGACGCGCAGACACAATTAAATGAATTTACTACTCCCGCACAAAAAGTATGCCCTGCACTGGACGGCGGCGTGGGTGACCACAATGTGTAAATACTACTCAAGAGTTAAGAATGTTTGAGTGCATGAAATCCTGACTTCTTCGTAATCCGAGCCAATTTTGCTACCCTTACTTGGCTTCTGTTGTGTAGATAGAAACTATTTTGATGCCAGTTTTTTGATAAGTTACTTACGTAACTAAATCCAAATATAATATTAGTTTGTTTAAAAACTCTTGAAACTTCAAATGCCTCAATCCACTCGAGAAGTTAATAAATTATGACATGTTTAACCTACTTGTTTATAGAACCAAAGTCCCACTTAACTAAAGAACAGTGGTTCCCACACAAAGTCAGTATAATTTGAACAGAATGCCGTCAGCAAAGCGTTGTGACGCAAAAACTATGACGAAGCGGGCGCGCGGGCGCAGGAAAAACTGCCAAACAATAATGTGCTGAAAATTCGACGTATGACAAACATATCGTCACGCTACGTAGGTACCTTTAGTTAGTCAGAGGGGTGTGTTCGTCACGCGAATGTAAAGGTTATTACAGTAACCTGTTAGCTGTCATTAATTAGTGTAGATACAATTTTCTATTTCTTAACTAGACCCAAAATACCTATGATCATTGGTATACAAAGTCAGCTAAATGCGCATAGCTACGGTTGGATGATACCTACTAATAGAAGAAAACTTGTTGAGGATACATTAACAATTCCGTATTCTTAGGAAGAACTGTAAGATCCTAATAACTTAGTACCTAACAATAATTAGCACAACCACATCCACTTTTTCCTTACTCCCCTAATTTCCAAAATATCGTGAGTGAAGGGAACTAAAGTACCAAATACATGACCCTTTTTAAATAACAAAAACGATTAATTTTATTTCAAGACCATTCTTTAACATTTTACTGCAGTTTTAACAAAATGAAAGCGAATCCGATTCTACATCTTTTTATGTCGCAATTAATTCTTGTAACTTTGAAACTGTACAAATTTACGTATAAACGGCCATATTTCTTTGTAACGTACAAATAACTTAAATATCCTCGTATGGGATCATTAAATAGAACTTTAAACTTTTAATGCATAAACACTGTTACGCATAATGAATATTCAAAATATATTTTGAGCTCTTCTTTAATAAGATGAATTTGAACTGTAAGTTCTCATAAGTTAAATAATACTTTAATGAATTCGTCACCATGTCGTTTACGACATTTTTCTATAGGAATCGGCACAGCGCCTCTCGCGGAATACTCATGGAACTAATTTCTTCCATACAAATTTTTTGTAAACGCAAACGTGATAGTAAGCGTTTATTTACGAAAAGTCCGGGCGCCAACCCTTTGTTCTTAAAACTAAGAACCAAATAATAGTACCATTAAGTTTACAAAGAGAATGTTTTGTGCAATTACTCGTTATTATTTATTTATGCGAAAATTGTTGCAGGTGCTGAATGCAATCGTAAAATAAAGCTATTTTATTTCCCCTTACTTGTGACACGTAAACATGTAAAGGCAGGGACATAACGCTGAACAAATATATGAATTTGTTACTCGGTGGATCTGAATAACAAAAACTATAGAGTAAACGTGAATCATTCTTGATTTTTCTCTTAATTTACTAACTGCTAAGTTCATGTGTTGAAGGAGAGAAGAATTGTGTAACTATGTGATTCAAAGTTAAAGCCATACATAATAGATCGGCGCGTGCGCAGAGAGAAGTAGTTGTGATGCCGTGTTTGTCATATCTTCAATTTCGAGTTTGAGATCATTAAACAATCGCTCTGCAGATCTTTCCCGAGATCTCCACGATGTCATCTATCAGACTTATCTGCCAATACTGCACCTCATTCTGGGGAACTATTCTCTTAGAGCTCTACCACTAAGGTTTTACTCTATCTGAAATCATATGTTTTTGTGGTATGTCGTCATTAAACAAAATTAAAGTAATTAATTTGGTGGTAACTTCAGTAGTTTCGACGTTCATATGTGCCCTTCTAGGGTCTAAACTGAATAAATGGCTTTGACTTTAACTTTGATCGTGTGCTAGAAACTTAATCTTCGATCTACATATATCAAGTTTTAACTTTTACATTACAGACAATTATAATTACAGTCACATATGGCAGTCACACCTTAATTGTCTAATGACCCGATAAAGGTTGACGAGATACAGTATTTTGGAGGGAAAACTCGTTATTTATTCAACCTCTGTTATCGATAGTTTTAAAAATAGAATTTTCTTTTTTTTTTAAATGAGTAGGTCTTAGTCCAGACTACTTTTCATACGCGTAACGCAGAATAATTGGCGACTAATTACTGAACACAAATTTTCAAGTGTTTTTTCTTTATATATCTTCTGATAAGCAGGCAGAATTCCACAATGTTATATGTCCACCTATATGGTTGTCTATGGATTGCTAATGCTTCCTAGAAGGTAACTGGCTCACTTGTGCTTTAGAGTAAGTAATATTCGATATTAAATCTGAAGTCCGATAGAAAAAATATTATCGACTTCTTATTTTGTGTCATGTTTTTTAAAACGCAAAACAATACATCATCTCACAGATTGTATGCATACCGCGCATTGTGGAGTGTAACAAAAAAGGCATGTTGTCGATGACGCTAAGCGGCGCGGGCGTCACGCAGCGCGGCTAGGTGTTAATGCAGCCTCCCACTGCGATGCGTATACGCACGTGCACATAGACCACAGTGGAGTCGCCTCCTTGAGGCTCTTGATACGTATAAATATTTTGAAAAGTAAACGAGGTATTTTTTTCCAATTTGGCATTTCAGCTGTATACCATTGGCAGCTTGTATACCACACTAATATAATATATTATGTAAACTACAATACATAATAAATTGTTTATACAAATTTTTGCTAATCAAATAGAAAAATTAATAACGCATGAACCCGTGAAATCATCAACCATAAACTAAAAGGGTCCTTGAGAAAGCTTTTAAGTTAAGTTTATAATTGTGGTGTGACTAAAAAGAGCACACTGACTGTCTGTTTGTATACATTGTTAGTTAGATATTATTAACCACAGCAATTAACATAACTTCTTTGATGCATTTCTACTCAATGTATTTCATTGTTTTCCACTCTCCTCTTCAACCACTTCTAAACTGTAATTTTCCAGCTAAAAATCATATTCTAAAGCACCTCTCCATTCTTCACCTGCAGCACCCGTGATCTCCACGAGTGTGACAAACAGATTATTTGTAATTCAAATGTCGGCACGTGTGTGACCGTGGTGCCGGTGGCGCCGCCTGGTGACGATGGCGTGACAACGTGTCACATTGTGCATTATTCATAGCTTCTGGGACCAGCTATGCTATTCTGTACTAAAACTCGACAGTGAATTCTTGAAGTTACTATTGTCTGTCTCGCTTGCGAAACTCGCTAATCAGGAGTTCACGAGTGAGACAGAGAATAGTCACTTCGTGTTTTCACTGTCGAGTTTGAGTACAGAATAACATAGCAGTACGGAGATGTTATCTATGTTGGATCTCATACAGGTTCTATGGTTGAATGAAAACTTTGGGAGGTTTTTTAGAAAAGTATATTGGAAGAAACTTTAGCAATTTTTGTTTACTTGAAGGTCGAAGTTACTGTAGATACCACCGGTTCGGATGTCGCCTTTAACTAAGAAGAACCGGCAAGAATCGGTTTACATTTTTAAATTCGGTTCATCTGACTATTTTACGTATATCCAGTATTCAGGCTCTAATCGAGGTCTTCATTTTAGCGTATGCTGACAGGCAGGTTATGAAGTTAAGCACAGAGAGTCCTTCCTAAACAATCAGTTTTTTCCTGCCCTGCGCTGAGCTGATCATTTACGTGGAAGTAAGACTTACGTAGTCCACCACCTTTAGTACCTACTCCATTCATTAGTAGCCGGTAACAGCCAGTGACAGAAGGCTATCTACTTTCTTAAAAATATTTAGAGCAGCTTTAATAAAGTGTGAATCTTGTAATAATTTAACGATTAGTTTCGTGGATAGGTTATTTTTAAACTGGAAAAATATAAGACGGGCAGATTTAAAGATATAATGTCAAATTTACTAAATATGAAAACCGTATGCCTTCATCCGAATATACAGAAGTAATGGACAGTCAATACTCATCCTTTCCGTATCTACAATAAGATACAGATTTAAATAACTGACAACAACTCAGCCGGTGAACATTACTGTCATGCTAAATAACACAATTTCACACAAAAGCTGTTTGAAAGATTTGTTTAGGTGGTGTGAAATTCGACGGGATAGTAAAACGTTTTCAACGTGGAATATTATAGGAAATATCCTCTACGTCGCATGGTAATGTTAAATGGGGTCAATAGGGGTTTTGAAGGGCCATAAATGCCCCTCTGCTGGGTAGAGACCTCCACAGATGAAGTTATAATATAATTCTTGAATGGCGTTACGAAAAACCTATGTTGTGATACATTCCTGAAGAGTATAAGACTGTGCAAGCATCCGTGGTTACTGTATGTGATGCTACCGGCTTTACCCAAAAATCTGTATGTGCTATAATCGTGAGGGGATAGATTCAATCTCTGTCCGTTACCTTTAAGTTTTGTACTTAGTTTACTTACAGATTCATCACAAGTCCTCGGTGAAGGAAAACATCGTGAGGAAACTAGCATACTAATTTCGCAATCTGTATATATGTAACCGGCCAAACTAGATTTCAGGCCAAACTTGTTTGTTCTAGGCCAAACTGATTTTGAATTGAGAAAATATATATTAGAACTTACATGTACAATGTTTTCACATATGTAAGTAATCGTAATTTGGTGATCAATTTCTCTTTCTATTCAGAAACGACCCGGATACTTTAGGTTAGAAGTGAATGTAGAAGAGTGTAGTCAGGGTAATGAAAAAGATACCCCGTTAAGTTTCAATATATTTAGAACCCTTTTAAAACTTCCGCTATTAAACTATTAAAGACAAAAAGTAACTACAGAAGGACACTTCACCATGTATTATATTTTCATCGTTATTCGTATAGCTAGAAGGTTGCCAATCCTGTAACAAAGTGAAGCATCAAAAATGATGTGATAATTAATTATGAACGATGTATTTCCACATGTATTACAATGATCACAAGGTTGGAAATTGGTCGTTTGTGCAACATTGCTTCGGGTAATAAACTTTTAACATGACAACACAAAATTAAGAGTATTAAAACAACATGTGGGAGACAATGGCGCGGCGAGTACAAAGGTGAGCGGCGCCTTTGATGTCGGCATTCTGTCGGTTAATTTTACACCGGTCGGTGCCCACACCCAGGGTTGTGTTGTAAAGTTTACGCAACAAATTGAGGTGCATTTTTTTACATTTTTTTAGGGATGAGGTGTAATAATATGTATAAAAAGTTAGTTTAATTAATATCTATTATGTTTGTAACAGCTGTCTCTATCAAATATTTTTTTATAAAGATATTAAAAAAAATTATAGATTAAATGATTTTGTTTTAAATATTGCTTAATTCTATTATAGATATTGTAGTAATTGTGTTTTTTTATACAATAGACTTATGTGGTCGAAGGTGAAAGCACATGGTGAAAAAAACAGGCTTTTAGGAGAATTACATAGCTTGAATCTGCTCCCCTCTCTTCCCCCCATTTGCCCAGACCATGTAATTTATGAAGCGAATTGAATTTACCTTCTTCAGGAACATCCGTACGTTACCTTGGATCTCGCGGGAGAGAAGGGCCTATCATCCGTAGTAGGTATCTTTTATACAAATAAATAAAATTGACGTGTCTGTTTGTAGTGTCAAAATAAAAGCTTTTTACTAAATGCATATGAAAGTATATGGTACTTATAACAAAAGAACAATGTTTTTTTTTGTCTGTCTGTCTGTTTATTCCGGCTAATCTCCGAAACGGCTGGACTGATTTTGACAAACTCCGCGAACTATGGCAAAGTCAAAGTCAAAGGTATAATATAATTTTTAGTAAAAATTTGAACTTGTTCAGGTTATTATTCTTTTATTTTCATTTTTTGTGTATTATATTTCTATGCGTATTATACTTCTATATATTTTTTTAAAAATTTAATGGAAAAAAGCCAACATTGTCAGATTGTCCAAAAAATAATACAAAATTACAATTGCTGAGATTTTTGCCTGTTCTTCTCCGTTGAAGGCGACTTCCGAATCGGTGGTGACTTCAGTAGCTTCGACGTTCATAAGTTTGGCTTTGCGTTTGACTACGATGATGACTCACTTAAATTGATCGTACGAGGCTCCGACCCCAAACACGTCACGGGCTGATAGTTCAGTTTTGGCGTCACTATTATAGCTTCCTGTCGGCGCGGGCGCAGACAACGGTGTTCCGTGACAAACATACACTTTAGACAATTTTATAACGCTATTAAAGAACAATTGTTTGTCTGTTCATCAAACCGAAAATAGTTAGGTTTTCTATATATGTAGCCACAATGTTGCCCTATTAGGTGTTGATGATGATTTTATTCTTAACTATACACATTTTTTTTTGTCTTATTGTGTTCAATGATGCTATATGTTAGTATTGTAACTAGATTAGCAGTGTACGGCACTGTCGCATTGCACTTCGCATATGCCTGTAGGCATATCTGCCTTAGTTCCCTGCTTGACGTCCCTGTCTCACGTTGATGGAGTTAGTTTCACCGTAAAAGAAACGAGACACACATGGTTTCCAAAGCTACGTCTATTGAAATCGCATATTAACATTTTTCTGAGAATATTTGTAAGACGCCACTCTAGTACATATTTGTTTTTTTATATTCTATGACATTTCTTTACACAATGCCATCTGTTGGCTAAGAACAGAAACTTCAACTTGAGGATGATAGCCGGTCTGGGTACCAAAAAGTATCAGCTACCACCAAACCATAATTTTCTCTCGATTTTTCCTTCACTTAATGCTGATTGTACTTACTATCATATATCTAACTACCTTCGCCTTATTATACAGGTTTCTGCCACCTACAATAGAGCCTTCTTGTTCCCAATTTCCATTCACAACAATTTGCCCAACTCACCCTTTTCCATTGTAGGTCCCAAAAGAAAGTTTTTACAATATCTTTTTTGTTTGAACAATAGTGTTAATTGGGTGCTAAATCGGACCACCTATTGTGTTGTAATTATTTTATTATGGAAACTTTTAAGGGTTGAACGTTTTTTTCATATTCGGTACTTCCAAATAGAACCTGGAAGTACCGACTATGCGTTGTATACCAATAAAAGTTTTGTTTGGTTCAGAATGTATAACAAATGTTGGCTTCTACATTACGACTCCTTAATTGTAATGGATTCATCATCATCATCATCATCTCAGCCTCAAGACGTCCACTGCTGGACACAGGCCTCCCCTAATGATCTCCAATGGATTAATTTTATTTAATTTCAGTACTGCGGTTTTTATTTCATTTTTTTGTCATTTTATTTATTATATTAAGTAATGATGTATGCCAAACTGGCAATATGTACTTACACATTTAGATTGACCACATTATATTTGTACTAACCACATTTAAACGAGTAAAGACTTTGACTTTGACTACACTTGTAGCATGTTTTGCTCTTCATTGAAAGCTATAGGTTAGAAATAATACATTAGCTGAAATACCCTATACCCTCATTTCAAAAATAGTATCATTATCTTATCGTCAGCGAAAACTGAGTCAAAATTGAATAAGCTTTCATTTTATCTTTGACTAGCTTTTCCGCGCGGGTTCACCCGCGCGTTCCCGTGGGATCTTGTGTTTTCCCGGGATAAAAAGGAGCCTATAGCCTTCCACGATAAATGGGCTATCCAACAACTGAAAGATTTTTTCAATTCGAACCAGTAGTTCCTGAGATTAGCGCGTTCAAACAAACAACCTCTTCAGCTTTATAATATTAGTATAGATTAATACAATTATTGAATGGCTGCAATAACAAATCCAATGAATCCTTTTTATCTTTTAAGCTAATGTATAGCTTTTATTGCGGGCTTTGAGCGCGGCGACCGAATCAAGAAATTCCGTAACGAAAATAAAACCTAAGACGAACTGCTCCGAAATCGGTCGAATACGTAAGCAGGTGTTTGTGAGAAAGTATATAGGTGTATAGGTATCTATTAATATAAAAAAAAACATGAATTAATATCAAAGAAAAAAATAAAAATAAAAAAATAGGGTGAGTGGGGGGAAGATGAAAAACGGGGTAACACAAAAAGTCGTCCATAATTCTAGATTTAGTATAGTTTTTGCAGTGATGGCAACATTGTTAATACCCCCATTTTGTAACGTGGCACACCTCAGTCAGCCTTTGCCGCTTTGAGTGAGTGGTTGTGAGAAAAATGCAAATGTCTGCGCAGTGACTTTTCCGCAAGAATATCGAGTGTTTTAATCTTACCCCGTGTTCTGTTACTTTACTTACGAGGTAGGTACGAGCGTTTTATTGGAATATCTACGAATTATTTTGTATTCTTAGTTGTGTTATTACATCTAAATATGGCTATTTTTCGTATTTTAGAATTTATTTCAATTTTTTAGAAGAACATATAAAATTTTCGATCTAATCCCGTTTCCAAAAGTCATACTATATAACGATATTCTTGTACATACTTTATGTAGGTACTTATGTACAACAATATCATATGTTCCTAATATTTTATTTTGTCTTATATCTTATCAGGTACAGTTTGAGAACCTCTACTTCAATCTTCCCCCGGTGGGGTAAGATTGAAATATATATTTAAAAAGAACGTTATATCTTTGTTATCTAGAGGTGTTTTGACAAAACAGGCAACAGGCAGAGTTTTCAGGACACTTCAAACTATAGACTATTGACCATCAACAACGTCTAATATTCTTTTGAACGGTTTTAGAAACTATTTCGAACTTACCCCATCACCCTTTCGTCTTCCCCCTGTTTTTTTCGCTTGATAAAAATATTGCTTTGGAACAGATTTATCAGGATGTTATCAATATCATACAAAAATATAGTCTTTGTTTTTTACTCACTATACATCTAAATTTAGAATAAGCTAATATGTTCTGTTCTACAAGACATCAAATACAACTCATCAAAAAACCGTTCGATCTTCCCCCCACTCACCCTACCTACTGCATAAATAAAAAAAAATATTATAATTGCATAAGTTGATAAAAAATGCTATGCAATAGCTTTACCGCGGCAGTCCCCGAGTGCCACACGTATTTTTTTTATTTATAAATCCGTTTCAATCAGCTATTTAATAATAAATCCTCGTCAATCCAGCCAATTTGTAAATACGTCAAATAGCAGCCAATACCAACCAGCTTTACCCTTAGCGGCACATCAAAGACTTGGCCTATCAGAAGCTCTTCAATTCACCCCCCCTTCCCACTCCCGCGCAGATGCATGTAGCAGTGTGCGTGACAAATTGCGGACCGCTCTTATACACTTTAACGATAGCTTAATTGCACGTAATTGAGGACCGATGGTACTACCCGCACCATCATAACTATACCTCCCTCCCTCCCGTCTGCTTTTTGTAATTAATGGGAGATCGAGGGTCATTAATAGCAAATGATCGGGCCTTTATAAATTGGATGCCGGTACGTATGGGAATGTTGTCTGGGTGCCTCCAAAGTCGTAGTGTTTTTGTGCCTCATTCTATACTAGGCTCTGCACGCGACGCTGTCTGTATACTAGGAAACTACTTATCCTACTTCGTCGTAGTGACGTCGAATGCCGTGGCAAAGATCGTGGGTTCGAATACTACAGTGAGCTTGATGTTTCGGTGAAGGAAGCACTGTGGACAGCTGACAGCTACCACAATATTTTAATAACATAATACTAGATTGTAGCTACTGAAAAGACTTCTGACTTCTGACTGAAGAGTTTTTTCTTTTCTAATTATAAGTACTTACCTAATCTATAAAAAAACACTATAGTTTTTTGTTCGATTTGCCAGTGGGACGAGTTGCTCAATTCGAAAAACGCCTGAGGCATCTAGACCCATGGGACAAAGACCCAATATTTTTTTGTAGGAATTCTGTAAAAATATCCGTATTTATTATGTAGCTATATACCCGATTTTTCCCTTTGTAGGTTCTAATAGATAATTACAATTTTAATTGCGTTATTTAAAATCCATAATAAATACCAAATGCCGACGACCCCGTTCCGCGCTGGCCACAAATTAACTTCAAGAGTTACAATAATTCTAATTTGTAACTAGCCTGGGGGTATCGAAACAGAAATAGTACATTTACATAGCCTGCAACCATATTTTAAACTAAACACATTGGGAAGTACATTAGTATTTTATTTCTATAAATAAAACATTGATTCAATGTCAGAGGATTTCGTATTATAAATAATAGCTTTTCCGCGCGGTTTCACCCGCGTTCCCGGGATAAAATATAGCCCATGTTACTCAGGGATAATGTAGCTTTCTAATGGTGAAAGAATTTTTTAAATCTGTCCAGTAGTTTTTGAGTTTATTCGTTACAAACATACTTACAAACATACAAACCGTCTCTTTATTATAAATTATAAATAATTCTACTAATTTTATTAACTAGCTTCTGCCCCGCGGTTTCACCCGCGTTCCCGATAAATGGGCTATCCAACACTGAAATAATTTTTCAAATCGAACCAGTAGTTCCTTTTTAGATGAGCGCGTTCAAACAAACAAACAAACAAATTGTTCAGCTTTATAATATTAGCACAGCTTAATTACATATACATAGACTGTGATATTAGTATAGATTTGTCAGTATGTATATTTGTTACTCATTGGGCAGAGAGGAAACTTAGCACATAGATAGACCATACTCTGGAATAATTATAGGATTCTTTTAGTCCAAATAAGCCTAAGATAAAGTCACGGGTTGGAGGTTAATAAAAATTTGTATAATGGTACCTATAATAAGTCGTAAGTTTTGAGTGAAATTTTAACAATTGAATCTTGGATCGGAGGTATAAGATTTATTTTCGTTTAATACAATATATTCTCGTTTTATAATACAGGCCTTAATTTTATCCTTATGTGCTTACAAAGGATTATCGCCTTAATTACATTCAGGCTGGTAAAAAGTGCAATCTCTGAGCTATTGATATCGGACGAACTGCAGAGAATGTCAGGTATCATAGGTAAGGAGATAGGCAGGCTAAATTTAATTTTTGCAAGGACTGGCTTTTCAGTATTCTAATTTTGAATTACGATTTTGTAAATAAAATAGTAACAATATTTATTCTAAATATTTCAAAAAGTTTTTATCGATTTTTTATTTCATAGGTACTTATTATTTATTATATTCGTATTGTTAATATTAGGTATGAATGATATGTAAAAAGATGTCCTATGCGTATAAGTATAAAACCTTATATTCCACATTAAATATTACATAGTGAGATATAAGTCTAGTTCATTCATCTCAAGCTCATATTAAAAACCATTTTAAAATAATATCACGGCCGTACTTATCTTTCATTTAATTGGAGCCCGCGTTCATTTTTTTTTAAATTAAATTTCATTGAATTAATTCTAGTTTCGAGCGGGATCATATTGGAGACGGAGAATTGATAGCAATTAAGTGTGTGGCGTGGGACGGCGACCGAGCCGCTAATGGTGGCCGGAGATAAACCAAGTAATTAACGAATCAATTCGATTATAGCCAGACGCTTTGTATTGGCGGCGTAGGCACGGAGACACGGTGCAAGAGTTACACGGAATCATTTACAAATTGAACTTGAGATTTTTTTTTATCCGACATCGTGACTAATAAAGACATCACCTGAATTTCTAATAAATAGTTCAATAGGTGGAACGTCGCAATGAATATGTAATTACTTACACCATTATAGTAAAAATATAATAATTTATTTGTAAAATAGTAAACGCACACAATGTACAATTCTTACGCGTATCATCCACCATGAAGACACAGTAATGCTTATAATTATTACTTGGAACAACATCGGAAACCTTTAACGTCAGCGACAATGAGTTTACGATACGTAATTGTAGCAATTAGAGGCTGGATAATTTACTGTTGAGCTGAAATTACGTACGTGCTAACATTTTAGTATATTTTATTACGTTTCTTTACAAAGGGCAGGCGTCATGGTAATATGTAAAACTTTTAACGAGTCTTCAATACACCTTACCTACTAAACTGTTTTTAATTATCTGTAATAATGGTATAAATAAAATGTTATATTTTTATTTATTCAATAAAAAAACATCACAATAAATGCAAATTTATTCTACGGCTCCAAGACTAAGAAACGTCGATCGTTCGTAACAAATCTTTTTATTGCCGAAAAAACTATAAAACTTTAATTCTGAGCATCGAGATATCTCGAGTTAATGCTTAGAGACATTTTGCCCGTTTTGGGACAAACACTGGTTTTAAGTAAACAATTTTATGAGGCATCTTCACCGATAACATCGATTATTTGCGATTTAATTTCGTTTTGTTTTCTTAATAAATATTTTAAATTATGTTTATCTTTCTTTTTGATGTAGCCGGCTGAGTGTTTGTTGTTTGATCGTTTTGTGGTTGAGAGGGATTTGTCATCGAGTCATCGGCTACCTGTTTTTTTAAAATTCGTCATATACCTTAGGTGGTAACTTCAGTAGCCCTGGCTCTCCTGGACACTTTCATTGTTCATAGTGAGACAGCGGAAATTGGAAAATAACAAACCTGTCCCAATTTGGAAATTACGTGTTAGAGCCATAATGAATATATTCCTACGGTACGGCATCTGTTTGGGGTGTGGCAAATATTCAGTCTCACATGTGAAATTAAACTATCATTCAAATAGGCCTAACACTTGAGAGGTTATATAATAGTAGGGTCATTATTAATAATATTGATTTTCAATTTCACGTGTACGATTTTGGGAGGGTCATGACCACTACGACCCTCCTTGGACCACGCCTGCCTTATTTTATGTCAGAAGGCTGACAAGCAGGTAGGCAGTCTACCTGATGGTAAGCGGCTACCGTCTCCTATGGACATTAGCAATACCAGGGGGATTGCCAATGCGTTGCCGACCTTTATAAAGCCTAGAAGGCAAACTGGCTCTCAAGCATAACTACCGGAACACACCAGTTGGTGTTTGGCGACAGATTTTCAACTTGAGGGTGGTAGCCAGCCAGGCGGGTACTACAAAGTACACTACCACCGTGCTATGGTTTCCTCACGATGTTTTCCTTCACCGAAAGCTCAAGCTCATTGTAGGATTCGAATCCACGACCTTCACCGCGGCATCCGACGTCACTACCACTAAGCTATCATCACCTTCACAGGCACTTATTGTCAGAATCAAACGCACGATTCGGAAGGTTGCCTTTGCTGAGAAGAGTCGGCTGAGATGAAATTCCCTTATACAACCTACAATTCTTTACGTAAATACTATACAGTATAGGTATATTTTATCTTCAGATCTGCCTAGAAGTCGGCCTGGAAAGTAAGTGGAGTACATCAGAGCAACACTTTTACTTAGAAACTGTGATGGTAGCCGGCTGAGTGTCGTGATGCGGGTATTAATGTCGGAAGAGAGACTGACGCGCCTCCAGGCGGTAGGGATGTCATCTAGTCGATGTGTTAATGTTTATCATATCGATACAATGAACTAAGTGTTAGCCACATATACAGAGTCTGGCCATAAATACTGTTACAATAAAAAAATAAAAACAATAATATTACATTTGAATTTGGAACCTGTCATTCTCATATGATTAGGTATCTCATTGTGTTTTCACATTTTCGCGCCAATATTGAATCTTTGTCAAATATTATTTCGATATTAAAATGGAGTGGGGTGAGAAAGATTGGGTTCGAATTGCTGTGATATCATTACACAAGGTAGGTATGGATCTAAATATAATTTTCAATCCGCTTGGTATTAATAGAATGTTTGTTATGGCAAGACTAGGTATATTTGCATCATTACGCGGACAAATCGATCCTGGTAGCTCTTGCTGTGTTATCTTATTAAAAGTTTTGATTTTAACACACTGATATTGATAGCAAAAAACACCAAAGTAAGTTTTGGAAAAAAACGAAATAATGTCGCTTTCTCGTCATTTCCAGAATCCATACAAATGTAATTATTTTAAAATGAAAGATGATTATTATTATTTTTATTATTTATTTTTTTATTGTTGATTATACAGGGATATATATATCTAGATAACATTACTGGTAACTTAAGACTTTAAAATTAGCTCTCTTTAAATGTGGTTGGTGATTCAATATTAAAATATCGATATTCTATGCTAGCTACCGCCCCGCAGTTTCATCCACGTCTCGGTATAAAAATAACCTATAACCTTCCTCAATAAATAGGCTTTCTAACTTTACCTCTTTATATTTTTTTTTACATTTAAATACGCCTTCACAGGCACTTGTGAATAGTCAGACTCTAACGCACGGGTCGGAAGGTTGCTTTTACTTTTATTAGTCTAGTTAGATAGTTCTATTTATTTTATCGATATCCCATCTCGCACATCACTACCCCCAGGCAGTGAAGCGCGCACGCAGCCGAAACCTATCATCAAGACAGCAATCGCTGGTGCATTAGCGCCGCGCCCCGCCTCCCGGCGCCTGCGCCGAGCCTTACAACACGAATTAAATGTTTACAGATTACATTTTATTATTTCGAGTCAACTGGAATGAAAACAGTCGTTGGGATTCCTATACAATAAGTATCTACATAGCTACACTGAATATATAATAAATAATTTTCAAAATTCTCATTGGCACAAGCACTTAGGTAGATTTACAAAAGATAAACTATCTAACGGTTTTACCTGCGTTGCCGAAAGATGTAATGTTTTCCCGGGGCAAAAATATATCGTTTATTCCAGGCTATCATCTATCTATGTGCCAAATCTTATCCTAATCCGCTCAGCCATCACGGCATAAAGTTACAAACATCCACACAAACTATCGCAATCTATAATTTTGCATTTATAATATTAGTAGGATTTAGGTTTATGTTTTTATTCGTGCCAGAGTAATTGGTTTCGAAATGACTGCAATATTGATACTTTCCCTTTCACTCATCCTCCAATTAATTACACACGCACCATATCAGCGAATTTAAATGAAATTTTAACGTTTTTAATTTCTTAATTAAGGTTTAATGGCGGCGGATGGCGAAAAAATAACGAGCAATTACCTCTATACATGTTTGTAACAAGCTATTGTCCACTTTCACAATGTTGATTGCTTTCCCAATATATTCAATTAAAATATAAAGGTTAATTAATTATGTAATGCGTCATATAATCTTGATGTAGTCATACCTAGAGGATATGGCTTCGTTGCTAGGGAGCTTTGTAGTAACCGCCTGGCTGGGTACCACACCCAAAATCTGTTACCAAACATTTACTAGTGTGTTCCAGCAGTTTCACTTGAGAACCAGTTGCTTTCTAGGCATTATATTGGAAATCCCCTGGTATTGCTAATCTCCATAGGTGACGGTAGCCACTTACCATCAAGTGGACCGCCTTCAGACGTAAAAAATAAGTAAAAAAAACATTATTTCGGGAGTTTAAAAACGATGCAAAAAGAGCTCTTCAAGGTTGGCAACACATCAGCAATGCCCCTGGTATTGTAAATGTCCAAATGCGGCGGTTAGAAGTACTAAAGCAACTGTGGCTGCGGTGACTGCTTACCACCAGGTCTGTGACCAGGTAGAGTTCTTATACCGTATGCCTACTTTTTCACCTGATAACATAGAAAAAAAGAAATGAATCGTTTTCTATTTATACATAAAAGTAATATCTATATATTTAAATGCGCAACTCGCAATTAAATAGATTGAATACTACATTTGTATCCAATTCGATTGAATAAGAATCGATTAATCGTAATAATGATAATAAAAACCCATCGGCGCGGTCTAGACCAGATGTATTGCTTTCCCTTTCACCGCCTGACTTTGATTGCTTTTGTACAATTTATATTGCCACACGAAAAAACAATCAAAAATTTGCAGAGACAATAAAAATGATGAGACTATAAACTGCCTGTTAGAACTGTTAACAAATTGCATTCGCACCAACATAAGTTCTTTTTTCCATTCACAAAACATTATGTGCAATTTCATACTTTAATTGAGAGAAAGGGAATTAATTAAATCATTCTTCGTTTTTATCTTAAAGTGTTTTTGTTTGGGCCGTTTGAGTTTATTTTGTTTTTGATTAGTTGAGTTATTCGATTGTAAGTACTCTACTTCCTTACCATTTACTTTTGAGATACTGATTTTGATGCAGTTTTCACAGTTATCTAGAGAGTTTCTAGAGAACGGTATCCTACTAATGCTACTAATATTATAAATGCGAAAGTGTGCGGCTCGATGGATTTTGATGAAATTTGGCACACAGATAGAATATGTTCTGGATAACACATTTATATACTTTGATGGCCTGTCGTCTCTTAGGGAGGCTTTTGCAATGTGGGTTGGAGGGTGACGCAGTTGCTTATCTGGTTTCAAGCCGCATAGTCCAAAAGAACGTGGTATAAATCGATTAGTTAACCCAAATGCGTTTTAAAACCATATACTCGATATTTTTAATAGTCCTCCGTAGTACTGACCGGGGAATCGAACGGGCGTACCGCGAAGTTGTTGGTGAATCAATTTGACACACTTCAATGCTTGCGGAGAGCAAATTGCTTTCGGAGCTGTTAAAAAAAAGAAATGGCCTTCCAGGTATCAAGTTTTGTGAGCTCGGAGATACTTTTATTGAGCTGAGATTAACTCACTAACGGTTGAATTTAAGAAAAAATTGAATACATACGTGTATAGAGTACTAGCTTCTGCCCCGCGGTTTCACCCGCGTTCCCTGAGATAAAAAGCTTATGTACTATTCCAGACTATAATATATCTCTGTGTGAAATTTCATCCAGTTCCGTACAGCCGTTCTGGCGTGATTGAGTAACAAACATCCATCGACCCAATGTATCCAAACTTTCGCATTTAAAATATTACTAGCGACCCGCCCCGGCTTCGCACGGGTAACAGAGTATTTACACCTACATTTGCGGCGCACGCCACTAAAGCTTGCAATCGGTAGGTATGATTTTTACTGACATCTTCAATAATCATCTTCATATTTCAGCCAATTTACACAAAAAAAAAAATGAATTATATACGTAAACCTTCTTCATGAATTACTCCGTCCATTGGTGAAAACCATATGAAAATCCGTTCAGTAGATTTTGAGCTTATCGCGTATAGACATACTGACAGACGCGGCGGGCGGGGAGACTTTGTTTTATTATGTAGTGAAGTAGGATTTGGGTACTATAGAAACTAATAGCGGGTGAAGAACTGTCCCAGACCCCAGAATCAATAATAGAAGACAACGACTAAGTATAATGTACCTACTTACAACACTTTAATCGACTAACTTTTTGCATCGTAAAATCGTTTTATAAGAGCAATGGTGCCTTTTTCTTGGTCAATTAAAAAACGCCTATGAAACTATGCTACGTTAAGGACTTTTACTACTTAACTGGATGCAATACGATTTGTTTTAATTGCATGGCTCTTATGCTATAAAATGTGTGAATGAATTAAGGTATCCTTCGATGCTTAAAAATTAAACATTAAGGTATAATTACCACTACTAAGTGGTTGAGACGTCAGATGCCGCGAAGGAAAATATTGTAGTAAAACTATAGCACCTATTGTGATAGCACGGTAGTAGGGTCAAATTGAATTCATCGATCTCTTACCAACCCTTGACGCAATACATTTTATAATGATTAAATATAAATATAGTTAATTAAACGTTCATTACAATGAGAATGTGAATAAAGCACTTAACAAAGGTATGAGAGGAATAATTAGTAGAGTTGAAAACAAATCTACAATAATGCTGGCAACACTACAGTCGTTCGAGTGAGCTTGAGCTTTCAATAACGACTAATGAATGGCTGCTCCTTTTTTTCTTTGCTTTAGAGTGCTTGTTGGAATGTTTAAGTACTGGATAGGAGATCAAAAAAGGTGAATTTTGTCTCATAAATTAGTAGAATAGAATAGAAGTTTATTAATGTAGCTAAGTTAAGGTGGGTAAGTATAATAATAATTATTATGTTGGAAACACGGGCCCTTCGGTCCCATAAATTCTTCTTATCACTAATCTATGCGATAGATTTGTAATACATAGCTGACCCGAAGTAAAAAGGAGAAATAAATATTTTTAGGTAACATTGAATCGCTATAAAAGTTAATGTTAAAATCTAGTATTATTAAAACACATATTTTAATCAATATTTGTACCTTTTATTTTCTTTTTATTGACTTGTTGACTACAATCTCACAATGGTAAGTGATGATGTGGCCAAAGGTGGTAAGCACACAAAGCTTAGAAGGAACTGGCTCTCAAGTGCAACTGCCGGAACACAGCTACTTGGAGATAAATACAAAGTACCTACCACTTTGCTATTGTTTCCTCACGATGTTTTCCTTCACTGAAAGTTCATTGTAGGATTCGAACTCACGACAATCACCGCGGTATCTGACGTCACTACCACTACCTACTGATTATTTACATGAGAAACAAATACTTACACGATGAAAATAATCTACGGCCAATCCAGCCCATTTACAGTTCTTGTAAAAATCGTGGTCAAGACAGTGACGTCGGCATATTTTATTCTTATCGACAGATAAAAAATATCTCGATGAGTTTGATATCGATATCGGATAAATAATTTGAGGCTATGAGAGTGGTTTTTGCTCGCTCGCCGGCCGCTGGGAATTTAATCGAGTACTATACAAAAGACGACCTTTTGTTCCGTACCAAGCTTTCTGAAAAGACTAAGAGGTTATCTATGGTTTTACTTTTTTTGGAATTGGCTGTTCTTTGGTAGAACCATTTTTAGTAAGTAATTTGTAATGAAATAAATAATTAACTTTATTAAATCAAACCTTGAGCACCTATTAAATTCAATGTCTGTTACATTTTTTTTATTAAATAGATAAAAGACTTGTGCAATTTCTGTATTCTGCTATGCTGATGGAAAGATGCCACAATGGCCGGTCGTCTGTGACTCTACACACTTATAAAAAAAAAGCTAATATATCTTTTCCTTTCCCGTAGGCGTTGGGATAATCAACCGCGGACCATAATCAAATTGAAACCACAAAAAATATCAAAATCGCTGGCGAGTAAAGGAGGTCACACACGGAGAAGATACGATAATATTTTATCTTAAGATATATGACACAGTGCTATACCAGCGAAAGAGAAGGAAAGTAGGTAGGTAAGAGGTAGGCCGTTGCTTCTCTTTTCATAGTATAATGCTGTCTCATGATCTTAAGATAAAATATTATAGTATCTTCGCCGTGTGTGACCCCCTTAATGCCTGGAACCATCGCTAGGGGGCGTGGTGGGACCGACACGCTGCGTTATGTTTGACTGGACAATTTAAAAAAGTTCCTTTTATGGAAATGTCTATTTAAAATATTATTTAAATAAGTTAAGTAGGTAATTCTACTTGTAAAGTTACTAGTTTAGTACATAACCTCGAAAACAATTATTTGTTTGACATAATTAATGATTGTTTTTGTTTATGGCTAACATCATCGTTAACAAAACTTTACCACAGTTTCCATCACCCATTAGCGCGATGATTGCAATAATTCAGTCATTAAAAAAACACGTCTAATCCATGCTGCATGTCCAAAAATTAATAAAAACCTTAACAAAAAACCGAAAATCTTTATCCGCTCAATCGGAACGCATCGCAAGACATCATCGCTGGCAGATAAAAAAGGAAAAAAAAAAGAAAACAAAATGGAGGCATCGCGCTTTGTGGCCGGCCGCCATTACCGAGTCCATTACGCCGGTCGTAATTACGAGTCATTAGACGCTCGCCCGCTCCCGAGCTGATATTAAAGCAACCGAGGATATATTGCGTTTTAATATAACTCCATGTTCATATAAAACGTCTTCTATACGACCGGACCCGACGTTTATAAAACTCGTGAGTCGTGACCCACATTTTTGTTGGGCTTCGAAAATCAAAGTTAGTCTATGGGTTTCATTTTTTTTTTGCGAGGACTGTTTGGCTACCGGGCTTTTAGGTGGGTTAATATTTTTTGTAGTCAGTCTGTGAGTTAAGTCCCTTAGAATTAAAATGCGACTTCTCCGAAGTTATATTCCTTCTTGATGTTCTTGTGGGAGTTGGTCTCACGATTATAATAACCCACAGCCACTTGCGCTGATGTCAGATTTGTCAGAAATGTAAAGTTTTTAGTCATCATATATTTTTATATGATTTTTCGTAAGTGTAATTTCGCTTGAACTGTAGTTTATTGATATTGCTTTATTACGATTTGTAATAGGTACGAGAATATGTTACTCGGACCTTGGAATAATTATTGCTGGAGAATTTAAAGTGCATTCCTCAAAGGAATCTATGCGTAAATTAAGCTAGCTAAAGACAGTAAAGTCAGATATATACCTTCAAGTTAGAACCTTTTTTGTGATAAGTTTTAACACTTGTATTTTTTTTTTGAATAAGGTATGTAGCTGTACGATAGTGAAGCAGTATCAAAAATTGATCTTCGATCTCCCGATTACAAGCTCGAAGATAAGTAAATTTGTTGTTACCTTGTACAAAAAAAAAAGTCAAAACGAATGATGTTTCCGCTCGTCAAGAATTCAGCCTTATGTTAACACCGAAATGATAATAATGCCATTTTATAATTCTGGTTTCTGTAAGTATTCCCTGACTGATTCTGTCCAGTCGTAAGAGGCTAGAAAAAATTCAGAATTAACAACATACATACTTGTCGAAATTTATTCTTTTAAGCCTATCTGTGGAAACAATTGCAATTAAATAAAGTAGTAGGTATTTAAGTGTACAAAAACTAGGATCCTTGAGAAATATTCGACGCAACGACAGGATGCATTTATAGTTATTATGTGTCATCAAAACAAGCCAAAGTTTGGCGTTAAAAAAAAATAATTAGCTCTCTGTATCTCTCTGAGTTGCCGACAAGAGGGTAACTTATACGTAACGACAGCGATACGATACGAGGACGACAGACAAGAGTTTCGGATTAGAACATTTCGAAGCATTGGATTGTGTGCTAATAACATACGTGTCTTGATTGAGTAATAACATAACCTATACACAACATTTCGCAATCCCGTTTCATCATACCTTTGTGATTACAGGTAAAACATGCTAAATTTGATTCTCTATATTTAATGATACTATTTTTTCATCCCGAAGTCTTCATAGATTTGCTTGTATTGCAGCTTATGTGAATTAGTAGTGGAGTCAATTTGTAACGATCTAAATACCGTTTATTAGATAGGTAGGTACCGATCTAATGTGAACAAATTGGTTTAGAGTTTGAGTTTGGTTTTCTCTCATGATTTCAAATAAAATTTATATCGATATTTATTAAAATCATGGCTTTCATAAGAAGAAACGATTTTCAATGTATTAAACACCCGTTTTAAATTATACGATAAGCGCTCGTGGTGTATTATTCATTTCCTTAACACAATTATTTAATCGTTGACGTCTCGTATCTTAGTCGTATCGTGAACCTTAAAAGGTGCCAAAAATGATTATAGGTGTAATTTGGTGCGGTCGGTCTCGCATCCTTCGTAGTTTTTGTCGAAAGAGCATTGTCATTCCGAGGACGGGATTTCCAGTTAAATAGGTGACTTCAATGTTTTTTGTAGATAGATGACATTTTTGAGGACCTTTTAATGACGGGTTACAAATCTAATATTTCTAAATTGGCCCTGGAACGAGCTGTAATATGCGGTTAAGTGGGAAAACACTAAAAAATATTTTGGATTATTTTAATTGGATTTTGTGAGAAGTATCTATAATTAACTGTGGAAGGAATCTTAAATTTGATAGATATAAAATAAAACATTATGAAAATAGATAATTTTCCAATGGCTCTTCTGTTTTCTTCCCTTTCAATTGACGTCTGCAATTGGCTCTCTATGCATTCTTGATTTAATGTGACATTTATATGTTCTTCCAAATTCAATCGTAAATAAATATTTATAAGTAATAAAGTTACGACTTCTTTAGTTGTTAACATTATCATTAAGTGGTGCGTAGGACCACTCAAGCAAAAGCTGAAATACCGGAGTTAAAGGCTTCCGACTAGAGCTGTTTCACTGGCCTACATATTCCCACGTCTATGGTTATAGAACTGTATTAAAATTGTAGCAATTTCCTTGATAAATTCCAAGGTAAAATGTCAGATAAACTCGGTATCTCAGGGGCATAAAGACATTGCCCTCCCAACTGACAGGGCGCGCAAACGCAGCGGCGCGCTTTGTGATCTCTGTACATAGGGCTGTCAATCTACACTAATATTATAAAGAGGAAAGATTTGTATTTTTGCATGTTTGTAATGAATAAACTCAGAAAGTTCTGGACCGATTTCAAAAATTCTTTCATCATTAGACTGCTACATTATCCTTGAGTAACATGGGCTATATTTTATCCCGGGAACGCGGGTGAAACCGCGTGGAAAAGCTAGTGCTTTATAAAAATATTTATCATAATGCTGAATTCGTTTTAATTACAATAATCATAATATAAACTAGTTTTTGTCTTTCATATTGAGCATGAATAATTGTACTTATTTTTAATTCCATTGTGTTTCACTAATGATTTAAAACGTGGTTACACAAATTAAATATTTGTTAGGTACATACATTTAAAACTAACGTTTTTAGAGTCACTAATATTATATATTTTTTTATATTCTAATACGTAATTAATTACCTACCTAGCCTAAGTAAGTAAGATCTAAAAAAAACTAAACAAAATATTGTACAAATTATTTTTGTTGATGCATAAAAACAATAAAAACCACGTACTGGCAACCCTGCATCTTATAGAGCCCACACCGTTCATCATTCGGTCGATTCGTGTTCAGAACCCCGTGACGATTGGCTTGACAGACCACGGTGAATGGAGCTCCGGGACAATAACATAAAAAAAACAAGTCCAAGATGTCCCAAGACATGGTTTAAACTTCCTATACATTAGTGGCTATTCAATACTTTTGAATAGAATGGGGATACAGATTTTTAGATAAATGTAAAATCTTTTTTTTTAAGTTTATTAAGGGCAATTGATACTCCTGTAAGATAATCTTGTCAATTTTTAAGAAGTCCCTAGTACAGAGGTAGAAACATATCTACAACAACCAGTGAGACTTTCAGACCATTTTACAAGACAATCTTTTTAAATATCGAAGCCTATTGATAGGTATGCAGTCTCACTTGGCTTTAGCTGAAAATCAGTATTATGACCTTGATGGTCATAGAATCTTGCTGAGCTGACGGCCTATTTAACAATACATGGCGCACCCTCTTAGCATTGTGTATTTATGTTATAATTATTTATATGCGTTGTGTTTGATAAATAAATGTATTTCTTTCTTTCTTTCTTTCTTTCATTGGCCTATAACAAATCTGTTATATTAGGTAGGTACTTACATTTCTAAGGTGTGCCTAGATATTTTCTTGACGCTAGAAAGGAATTATACTGGATGACTTTTTAGTCACTGGCAATACTTGCAGGGGTGGAAGTACTCATCGACATGAATAACTTTTATCAAAAGACTAATTGTGAAATCACGAAAAAAATATCAGCTATTCCATACAAAAGTTCAATACCTACTCGACCAAAATATATGAAGCAACCGTTTTATTTTACGTGATATCAGAGTTAGTTTTATAATAAAAGTAGTTCATGTTGATGAGTACTTCCACCCCTGCAAGTATTGCCAGTGACTAAAAAGTCATCCTGTATAGATGATTTTTGCTACTAACACCGGACACAGTTCTTGGTTCTGGAAAACGATTTATAGTGCGAAATTCGATATATCCGTCAGTGTCACGGTATAGATGTCGATGAAGCTACGCGCCGTGGCGCTGACGCAAATCATACTTAGGTCATAGCTAGGCGTCACATACTTAGAAAATCCAAGAGCCTGTAGTCATGCTATCCATTTACGATACATGGACATACTAGATGTAGGTTATCTCTCTCCGTAAGGGAAAGCATAACTAAACTATGTCTTACTAGCTTCTGCCCCGGGCCCGATGGATTTTACGATTTCTCTGGATAAAAATTACCCTATATGTTATTCCAAGGTTAAATTTAATCCAAATCCATTTATGCGTGATTGAGTCCCAAACATCCGTAATCCAAACTTTCACATTTTTAATATTAAGTAGGATTTGTAGGACTTAGCATATAGTAGGTAGTACCTCTTAACGTTAGAATATAGATTTATGGACATAGCAAAAGCCAGTTATTTCAACCAATTAGTCGACTACTGTGCGTAATCGTAAATTCCTAATCCAAAGATTTATTGAATTAAAAATAAAACCTACACCAATTGAATTGCGAGCTCGATTCGACTGCAATAGTGGAGCGGGTTAATAATTAAATAGCGATAAATGTCAGTGAGATAAAGCGGTTATTTATTGAGGCGCGGTGGCTTTCTGCGCCCGCGCCGACGACGCGACGTCCGCCGGCCTGTTTGCTTTGAGAGTGCAACGTGCATGCCCTTAAAGTCCTTGTAAGCTTGAAAATTGAATTTATTATTAACTAGATACATTATAAGGATTATAGAAGTAGGTAAATCGGATCTATATAGAGATTTCAAAGTCAAAGTCAAAGCCATTTATTTAGTTTAGGCACTAGAAGCTTAGGGCAATTATGAACGTCGAAGCTACTTAAGTTACCAGGAAGTTTGGAGGAAGTCCAAAGGCGTGGAACTTACTTTTAGGCTTGGAAATCTAAATCTGAAGACTATCAAGGCTAGAGATATACTTGGCTATTTTATAGCAAGCTCCATCAACATCGTGGTGTTTCTAGCTAAAAAATATCAAATATTGTAAATAAATACCGTTATTCACTTTACAACAATAATTAGTCCATTTAATAAGTTCTGATCTACACATATTGGACTTATGGAGGATCAAGGTGGTAGACTCCTCCATTGAAAAGGGAAGATTTTCCGCCAGGCTACGTCATCGTGCCTGGGGACCGCGGTCCGACTGTAGTCGTTGGAATCTTGTATATATGCATATTTGACAGATAACTTTGTCAGTGCGATGTAGAATATTGTTGCGCCATCTATCCACGGATAGCGGAAGTCTTGATAGATATAGATGTCGCTACAGACTTCAGAAATCCCTTATAAAGTGTATACGCAGTCATAAATAAGATCTGTCAGAGTAGATCACACAATTATCGTCTTTTTTCGATAGTAATACTGTATATAATAGCTTGTACGCTATTGGCAAGTCTGACCATAAAATAATTATGATATAATCATCGTAATCATGTGTACAACTTATATAAAACTTGTGTTTTGAGTACATAATGTTAACAACAATAATATATCGAAGGCCTTTTTTCCATACTAATATTTTAAATGTGAAAGTGTATGTATCTGTCTGTTTGTTTGTCCGTCTTTCACGGCAAAACTACTGAACCGATTTAAATGAAATTTGGTACACAGATAGTCTAGAGCCTGAGAAAGGACATAGGCTATTTTTTATCCCGGGAAAACATAAGATCCCACGGGAACGCGGTTGAAACCGCGGGGCGGAAAGCTAGTATTACATATTTTGTAAGCGTCATAACATTTATGACGGGCCGGTTGGCGTGGTTGGTAAGATACCCTATCTATCACGCCGCAGGTCGTGGGTTCGATTCCCACTCAGGACAAACATTTAAGTGCATGAACATGTTTTTGTCCTGTGTCTGGGTGTAATTATCTATAATATGTATGTATTTACATTATAAAAAATATTATATGCAGTATATCAGTTATCTGGCTTCCACAGTACAAGCTCTGCCTAGTTTGGGGTCAGTTGGCCGTGTGTGACGAATGTCCCAGAATATATATTTATTTGTTTATACCTATATGGAACTGGCACTCAACAATTTGAACACAGAAAATTTTCAACTTGACTTTTGCCAGCCAGGCCCCTATTACAAAGTACCCTACCACCGTGCCGTATTTAGGATGATGGTAAAAGATAAAAGATATAAGGTACAAATGGTACAATACAGTACAGTTATTGAAACCATACCATTATTTGCTATTTGTAACGTTTAGCGTATATCATATAGAAGTAACATAAGTGCGTAATTACCTATAGTTTAGCATGATCTATGTGCGAGATAGCGACGGGCGAGCGCACTCGAGAGAGTCTAGTGGAAACAGTTGCCAACTTCTCAACAATTGACCGGAACATTACGCTGGCCATAATGTTGTTATGAATCAGGGATGCCACAGAAATTATTGAGAATTCCTACATATTGTGACATAAATTTATTATTGACATAAATTTGTTTATTGTATTAGGCTCAATTTACATAGCCGCGGAAGACTAAAGAAGGGACCGTGTCTTCCGCGGCTATATAGGTACAGATAAATGTAGAGCCTTAAGAAATCTCTGTTAAAGATGTAATTAAACAAGAGATAATTCTAATAATAACGTTCTTGCGTAAAAAGTATTTAAATCACAAAAAACTATGAGAGGTAGAGCATAGCGATATGTCGCTCAAAGAGCAGCTCGACAGGGGAAGTACCTCCACCTTACAGAATACGAGAGCTCATCGGGGAGGGGGGAGGGGTCGGCAACGTGCGAGTGATACTCCTAGTATTGCAAGCATTCATAGGCTACGGTAACCGCTTACCATCAGGCGGGCCGTATGCTTGTTTGCCAACATCGTGGTTTAAAAAATACACTAAATTTTATAACAAAATACATATTATACAAGTACTTAATTTAATTATTCTTATTAGATCGCCATCCGCAGGCAGGGTTCCAAAAAAGCTGGCGACGTTTCCTCGATGATTGTGAGAAAATAAACTAATTTATTTACTCTAAATGGAGTATTTCATGAAGCGTCCTGACAACCCTATTCGGGAACAGTTAGGATAATCATCCTCAATTATTGTCTAGCTACGCATACTGCAGTGGATCTTAATGGCGTCCGCGGTAACTGCGCCTGCGCCCTGGACATTACCCTAAATCCAGACTTCGCTTGTTTATTACACTTCTTATAAGAAACATTTCGTATTCAATATTAATACGTAATACTTGTTCAAATCTAGATTTTGAAAAATTAAACACGACTTTTGTGTACATTTGAAGATGTAGGTAACTATAAGTTAGACTAAATCTGGCTGGACGTAGATATATAGGTAGTCTAGGTAGGTAAGTGACTCCGGCCGGCGTGGCTGAGCTGACTAATCAAAGACTCACGTTATTTTTACATTGATTTTTTTTATCTTATGCTATAGATTGTATAGCACATGTAGAGGTTGAAAAATATTTTCATGCTATTCTATTATTTTAAAAAAGGCAACTTCTGGATCCACTTCTGGAGCCACTTCTGGATATACTTTCTTTCTGAACACGAGTTTGTCTCATACATCCATAGGATTTCCAGTTTATATTACATCTATTTTACCCGCTTACATTTACAATGAACTTTTTACAATAATTTCCAAATTCTTGCAATTTTCTTCGGTATAATGTGTGAATTGTGTTTCAAAATGTTCATTTCATCGTGACTTCAACGACATTTCATCCACGTCGGTTAACACAATAAAATTGTGAATGATTTATTTGTCGATCATATTATTACAAAATATGATTCTACAGCAAATATAATAGGTATTCTTCTACTCTACCATACCGTACAAAAGAAACAAATAAATTGAAAATAACAAAATATTAAAAATTATGTCACATATAGGTAATCAATTATCCCTTCTATTATAAATGAAATTGAATGGAACGACGAATCGACGTGATTTCTACCTACTTTTTTATACCGGGAACAACAAATAAAATATGTAAAATAAAGACAGAAACCACAGATAAAAAAATTGCACTCCGGGAGTGCCGACAGAAGTGAAAACTTTGTTTTTTTTGAGAGATTGAGAAAAGAAACTGAACGTCAAACTGCGTCTCGCTCGTAACGGTGTCGCGAGTCCAGAGGTTTTACCTCGTCTAAAAATAAACTAAACGTCAAACTGCGTCTCATCATAACGGTGTCGCGTCTCATAACGGTGTCGTGAGTCCAGAGGTTTTACCTCATCTAAAAATATGCATGTAGGTACGCATATTTTAAAAAGAAGTTTACACTTCAAAAATTATAAACAAAGGTTGATTTTTTTTTAGTTTATTTAAAGGCTTTAGTCAAAACAAGAGTTAAAACAAGAAAACTAAAATATTTAGTAACTAATTCCGCTGATCTCCTTCTCTGTCTAGTTAATAAATATTTGTCTTTTGTATAATCTTGTAATGGATTTCCGCAAAGTCACGCCTGAGTCAATTAGTTAACAGTTTTAACTTTAGTTTACGTAATATTTTCTTTATACGTAATTAATTACATATCTACTGATAGTTATATGATTATAAATAAACAAATAAATATTCTGGGACATTCCTCACACACGGCCATCTGACCCCAAACTAAGCAGAGCTTGTACTATGGAAGCCAGATAACTGATATACTACATATACTACTTTTCTTTTGTAAATACATACATATAATAAATAATTACACCCAATTGACATACTTGATGAATTAGATGAATATGGACTAAAAACATATTAGTAACAATTATAGAATGCGGTATCTTATGGATACATCGTTGTAAACCTTAATTGCATAATAACAGAGCGGCTTGTGTGAGGATGCCGCTCAGACGGCAGTTAATTTGTGCAACTACACTACTAGGATTTCATTTAATAAAGACAGACAGACTGTACATTATATATGTATATGTACACTTGGCAAAATCCAAATTTCTCTTAAAGTATAGATGAAAATTTGATGATATTACGAACATAGTATTTTCGAACCAATACTGTTATGATATAGGTGTCATCTTAAAGTAGTAGGCGTAATTTCACGAGAAAATCGCTTTCGAATCTAACTATGTATTATATATTTAGAGCGCATTCACATTAGGTCGCAATTAGTGCGGCAGCAACGCGGTTGTAGCACATTCCTTTGCATTTTACGAACAAAATGTCGGTCGCGCGACTGTCGCGCTGCTAAAGTCGCCTAAATGTGAATGCGGCCTAATGCTTGTGACTGTATAGCCTATAATGTGTCGGTAGTCTGTCTGTCATTTATTAATTGAACCTACTATTTAATATTATAAATCCGCAAGATTGTGTTTGTTACCTTTCAGCTTCGCAACGGTTCAAAGGATTTTCATGAAACTGAATGTAGTTACTTTAGATCCTAGAATAAGACAAGGATTTTATCCCGGGAGTGCGGGTGAAACCGCGAGATATTGTATAAATGTTTAATTTCCTTTCTACAAGTGATCACCGACGCTACGGTATCGTTGAAGTCTTTTATTCTAAGAATTGAAATGGATGAATTGGGTGGGTATTTTTGCTATTTTTATAACTTAATCAGCCTTGTAATAAGCCACAATTTCAGTGGTAAGTTTTGATCTAGTCAATGATGTCAATCGGCAGTAGATAGCTATAAGCGGCTACAAAGCTCCTAACTTTTTATGAGAAAGATGAAAATATTTTTTATTAAAAAAAAAACCACACGATTATACCACAGCGTAAAAAACATACAGTGGTATATCGCGTTTGAAGTCACACGAAATGCCGCTTTGTATAGGCATTCGTCATTGCTGCATTGTGTCCCAAGCGAGCGTATGGCAGTTTGGGCTCGGTATCTCCCCTCTCTCACCCCGCAAGCCCCGCACGATTGCTCTGTCTAGACGTGTCCGTTGGCCGACTGTAAGAGTTACATACACTGTGACTATACTATTTCCCTTCCCTTCACTGAAAACAAATTCTCCAGCGATTTGTTGGGCCAACATTTCCACAACGAACTGTTTATGGCCGCTTGTACCCAGCGACTCCCAGTTACTCTGGCCAGGTCATCAGTCCACCTGGTAGGTAGTTGTACGGTTGTTTTAAGTCTATATACAGACATATCTATTACATCATCTAGGTTTGTAGAAAAATGACTAAATTTTTTTTAAACTGACAACATTCAAGAAACGTGAATTAGTTAATCTATTGTTACTCCCAAGAAAGTAATTTTGTTCCTCGAAGCCTATCAAATTTTGTGCGATCACCTCTGATGCCTCACTTCCTGCCGTTACAGATAATTTCATCTGTCTCTATTACTCTTACGGTATGTTGTATCTCCGTCCCTTATTTTATGAGTTCCCTTTAATGGAGGCCACACAGAGTTCGGATGATAAAGCGAATTCCTGATATTTCGTAGGTATCTATTAAGTATAACTTTTTATTTTTACTTTTGTCTATTTTAAATTGTTAGTTTCTATTTTTCAGGTAATAAATTAAAGACTAAAATACATACATAATAATAACTTTTCATGATTTTCGATGTTAGATTTACGATGCAGTGAAAATCCAGAAGATTGACATCTGTCAAGGCAGCATTACTTTTATATATATATATATATAAGTATATCAGTATGTTGTAAGGTTCATTTGTGCAAGCCTTATGCAGGAGACCTTAAAGTTTAATCAATTTTGGTGTTGGGAAATATTTAAGTGATACGAAGATAATTATCATAATAAACTCTTCTGTATTGCAAACATATTTGCATCTACTCTTTAAGAGACCATTAAAGTGCCATTTTAACCCAAAATAGGTAGTAATATTTGTTAAATTTAGCTCGAACCACCAGAAACGTCCATAATTTTCATGAAACAATTACATTGCGGGTCAGAAGCGACAGTGTTGCATCGTAGCTATATGTTTTATGCGCCTGCGTCGGTTTTCGTGGAACAATAATAATAATCGACTCAAGTACACTGAATGGGAAATAAATTACTCAAGACGCCACTAGTGAGGGGATTTAACATCTATTATCGATAGGTACTAACTACATAATTATATTATTTATGAGGTATTTATTAAATTAAAAACACTATTCATATAGACTGCTGGAAATGTTTGTCCCAGTAGTTGTCACATCCTCTGGTCCTCAATTTTCAACGCCCGCGTGCCGCCTGTCACGTTTTGCAGGCAATCGGTCCACCTAGCTTATACTCGGTTAAAAATTAAGTCTTTATTGGTAATTTAAGTAAAGGTATTAATAAAAAGGTGCATTTTTTGTTACATTTATGATGATTACGGAAAATGTATTTGCCTAAACATAAACAAAATAACAAGTGTGCTGGGGTTGCGCTATCGAATGTATTTTTTCATACGAACCATAATTCTATAAAAAAATATATAAAAAATATCGATAAACAAAACTACAGTCATATCACATCACTATCACCGCCCGGGGCGCAGCGCGTACGCAACGAACAGCGCAATTTTATCCGTTTGCTGCGCTCGCCGCCGCTTGCTTATTAAATCCTTCCGCCCCGCCCTAATGCCCCCTATTACAGGTAATATAATAAAACGTATGCGCCCCTCACTAAGATCGATGCGTTTTCTACCCGTGTCCCTTTCATTAGATTGACATTACCTACCGCCATTTATTTTATGATGTTTGATATAAGTTTTTTATTTAGCCGAGGGCTTTGTGGCCTATCAATTTAGTAACATAAACTTGCCACAGCACAGTTTTAAGAATAATAACAAGACTGTGGAATAAGTAGGTAGGTATGTAACTTAGATGTTTAGTTTAGTTAGTTTAGGCTCTAAGTTAATCTAAGTACCGAAGTTACCACCTACATCGAATACCTAATTTTTGCATTTGATAGCCCAATTCTTGAGGAAGGTTATAGGCTGCTTTTTATCCCGGGAATGTGGGTGAAACCGCGGGGAACAGCTAATTACATAAGTAATATAGTACCTACGTACGTACGTACGTACCTATTTTTCATGTAAATTTATATTTGTTAATGACCAATAAGGATCTTTGATTTAGTTAAATTAAATTATTACCCAACTTATTTGTAATTTTGCGTTATCAAGTTTTTTTTATAATTCAGAACGCTGTCGACAAGCAGGCGGCCCACCTGATGGTATGTACCCACTGTCACCTTGGACATTAGATAACAATACAAGCAATGTGTTGCCGACCATTAAAAATCCTAGTAAAACTCATAAGTTAACGTCTCGTTTATAATATGGCGGCTTGAAAGTTGAGAAGCAAATCCCTACAAAACTTATACTTACTTAGCCATAACCTTCCATACAAAAATCAGCATTGCTCACTTAGATGACCGAATAGGGCTATCAACAATATTATGTGACAGCTCAGTTCTGGACCACCCCTTACTTAATGTAAGTCTAGATCCATTGATGTTCACCGCACTTGCATGCAATAATATAAAGTGAGCTAGTATTATTCTGCAACAGTTTTATGCGACTGTATGAAGTCATAGCGGTGGAGTTATGGCGCTTGCTTACGATGCCTTTATGACTGGCGGCGTTGCTTTGTGGTAAGGTTGTGGACTTAGTGATAAGGGGAGCGGTTAGCGAGCTGTATTATTGCATAACTAATTTAATGTTAAAAAATAATTTATACTAGATAGCCCGATGAACTTCATCATACCACGTGAGATCTATTATGTTAGCCGCTTTGGGATTTCCCTATTTTTTAAATAATATTATACATGTTAATTTATAGGCAGACGAATTGGAGGTCTATGCATATTGATCATTATCATCGTCTAAATATTGGACTTTCATATGAAATCCCTGAGCTATGCAGCTTACAAATAATGACTTCCATATCAGTCCACCAGGTCCATAGCTTGATTTGCTCATAAAAAGTAAGGAATATATGTTTCCCGACTGCGCCTAGGTACAACCAGACATGGACATTGTCACGCGTATCTTTGTATCTATGGGATTCTGCATAATCATGAAGCATCCCAACGGGATTGGTCTAAACTACTCTAAACCGTACTATGGTTATAGGTTAAGTTTTGTTTGTATAAAACGAAAATGGCGGCTGTAGACAACAAAATACCGGAACAAAAAAAATGGCGTACCATATCTTGTGAGGTATCACTGAATAGGTCTTTTAAAATCTACGTGATATTTCCTTGACCATTTTTACAGCAATCAGCTACCTACTTTTAATTACACAACCTGAGGTCAACTTTATGTTCAACTTGCTGCGACATGTACTTCCCGATTGCATCTTATTAGGTATATTTGAGCGGATGAATATAGAGTATCTACACGAAATTGTCTTAATTCCATCATTTAACGCAGTCGGTATTTTCTTTTTAATTAGGTCGTTAAATTTGTAAAGTAATAGTCTTCAATTAAAAGTTATAAATGGAAATCGCTCATTCCCCGCTCCGCTTATCACCATAGCTTCACTTGCCTTACAGCGGGGAGTATCACAGAGATGAGAGATTGCGATTCGGGACACGCGCGTGCGATTTAACTCACGCGCAGCTTCGCTACAGACATTCTATTATGACATCACTTTTCCTAGAATTTTAACGCACTTTAGTTGTTAGGAAGGGTTAAATAAAACCTCCTCATTTAACCATTAGCTTGCTAAGAATTCCATTTCTGATTTAATTTTATGATATAAAACATAATGAACGTCTCAGCAAAATTAGGTAATTTATACCTTAAGACGGCACTAATAAAGGTAAAAATCAATCTACCGTTTGAGATATTGGAAATGAAACACAATTTATAATAAATAAAACTCTATTTTCTCCTGTATGTAAAGAAATAAAGAAACTATGTTTTACAAGACTTATATAAATTTTAGAATATTTGTGTGACTGTGTATATATAGACTTTAGTTTATGTAGTGTTAAATATACTATATATAAGTATGTATATGTACTTAACAAATCGTTTAAAATGGCAGTCTAGTATGTTCCTAATATAGGATTAAACTCTTTATTAATTTATATGTGATATATGTAAATCGTGATTATTTATAGCTAGCTTCCGCCCTGCGGTTTTGATTGCGTTACCCAAGAGGTTTTAATATTTTCACGGGATAAAAAGTATCTGTTTATTTTAGGTTTATTTAAAGCTCTGCGCAAACGTAGACTCTTTTTGTTACCGATATGGCACACCAAAACAGGAAAGTATGTGTGAAAGTGGAAGTAACTGTACCCCGAGTGTAAACAATTGACGTTAGAAAACGCTTACTATCACGTTAGCGTTTACGATATTTTTCTATAGGAATCTGCACAGCGCCTCTCGCGGAATACTCATGGAACTAATTTCTTCCATACAATTTTTTAGTAAACGCAAACGTGATAGTAACCGTTTATTTACGTAAATTCTTTACACTCAGGGTACTGGACACAAAAAGTGTCTACGTCTGCGTAGGGACGGCTGATTTCATATTCACTGGTAGCTTGTATCCCACACAAGACACGAAAGTGTCTACCCTTGCGCATCGCCTAAGTGCCTTGTCTAAATCTGTTTTGCCGCGTGATTGAACAAGGATCCATACAAACTTTCTCAATTATAACTTTAGTAGGAATAATTTTCGATGATTACCTATGATTCTAGCAAATCTATATACTGGGTGATTTTTTAGTCACTAGACATACTCGCAGGGGTTGAAGTACTCGTCAGTATGAACAACTTTTATAATGGGACCAACTCTGATATTGCGTGAAATAAAATGGTTGCTTCATACATTTTGGTCGAGTAGGTATTATACTTTTGTATGGAATAGCTGATATTTTTTTCGTGATTTCACAGTTAGTCCCATAGTAAAAGTTGTTCATATTGATGAGTACTTCCACCCATGCAAGTATTGCCAAGAAACAAACTGTCTGTTTTTGCACATAGTTTCCTTATATAAGGAATATTATAAGCTATGGTATTTTTAAGGCGTGAATGTGTAGGTTAAAAAACCTAATTAAAGTTTTTTTTTTTTATCACATTTACATTTTTTTGTCGCGTTTTTTTACATTGTTTAGGCTTGTGTTTGACGTCAAACTCACTACTACTACAGATTTCTTTTGAACTACATATTAATATCTTTAAAGTAGCAAATAATTTTATACAGCGCTATTTTTAATTAGCTAGCTAAAATTTCAGGGTTGAAAGTACTCACTAATACAAACAACTTTTAATTCAATTCTGAAAGTGCGATAAAAATACTTCATTACCAAACAATAGTTCCATAATAAATATGATAAATCATTCATTTATTTCAGACTAATTCATAAGTAATAGAATTGCTTAAAAACTACGTTATTACATGTAAATATTTTATTTATATAATCAAAAATATTAAATTGACAAGTAAATTTTTTAAGTACCTGGGCCACCAAGCTTTGCTGGGAGTTTTTTTTTTACGTTAGATCCGTTTCCGAGACACAGGAAATAAATTGATATACCTATATACAAGAATTACTCGTTTGAAATTATAAGATTTGTCCACTCTTGAACCACTGGGTAGCAAAACATGTATTTTAACCCAGTGCCGGATTAAGCCTACGCGGGGCCTGTCACAAATATAATCAAGGGCCCTTGGTTCAGGCTCTCTAATCTCATAGGTCAAGTCCAGAACCAGCATTTAGATGATAAGAGTTGGTCGCGCACCGATATTTTCACGATATTTTGTCGTTTGAAAAACATTTACTATGATTGCAGCATGATTTTGCTTAATTTTATTATTTCAATAATTTTCCTTCTCAATTAGTTTAAATTTATTACGCAACCAAATCTTGTCATACATTTTTAAGCATTTTAAACGCCTAAATAGTTCCAACGTATTATTTTGGCCGCGCACTGAAATTTACCGTGATTTCAGTGTAACAAATCCAATTCTTTACGAGAATTATTTTTTATTCACGGACGCGGGGCCTCCAGACGCGCGGGGCCTGTAGCATTTGCTACTCCAGCTATATTACCAATCCGGCACTGGTTTAACCTTATCTGTAAAATGTAAGGAAAAGCTGATTTTTATCGCTCTTTCAGAGATTCCATAGTAAGTATTTTCAAGCCTGAAAGTTTATTAAAACAATCAAAAATAGCCCTTAATTAGTCACAAGGTTAAACCACCCCTATGAAGGCATCATCCCTTGGCTTCGCTTCCACTGCGCCCCCTGTCGGCGCGAATGGTTCCCGCGCGACCCCTTGTGCTTCTCCTTACGGTCCCGGTTTACTAACACGTCCTTCTCTTGACCTTGGCCTTTGGGCTTGCCTGTCACGTCCGCGGTTCTGGAGAAAATCATTAATTAAAAAAAAAGAAAAAAAAAAGTTTTCTTATTCTTAATTTTAGACAGTGGTAATGGTGATTAAATTCGTGATTACGGTTAATGCAACTCGATCGAAACATCGAGGTTAGTAAAAAGTGCCGAATTGACCGGCAGTTATGCTCGCGCAGTCTTTACAAAATTTCGATGAAATAAAGCATTTTCAAAGCGCCAAGCCAAGCCGCATAAACCTGTGAAAACTCCATGAAAATCAGTTCAGTTTTTGTACGCATGACTTAACGTGCTTTATTTAAATTTTTTATTCTAAAAAAAACTGACCACTGGCGTATTGATTTTAACTCTGGTCAGCTGACTTTAACGTAATATCAAAAAGTTAATAAAAAAAAAAATGTCATACTTGTTCGTTGCGGGGCGGTGGGCGGGCCCCCCCCGGCCGGCCCCGCCGCCCCGGCCGCGCCAGGCCGCCTCGCGACGCGCGCGCACCTCCTCGGGATTCACGCAGAAGTCCATCCTACTTCTACTACTGCTCGGCTCCTCTTCAGGCTGTTCTACTTCTTCTTCTGAAGACTCCTACATTACAACGTATCATCAAGAACTGCGCCGACACTATCCTACTTAATAAATCCTGTATGGATGTTTGTGACTCAATTACGCATAAACGGCTCAATGGATTTGAATGAAACGTGGCATATAAATAGATCATACCTTGGAATAACATATAGGGTACTTTTATCCTGAGAAAACATAAGATCCTTCGGGTACGTGGGTGAAGCATCCTATTTGCAGTGGCATAAGGCCGTAATAGTCAAAGTCATTTAGTTCGTTATATTAAATTTAGGCCCTAGGAATTGAGAAGAACCGGCAAAGTTAAACTTTCTAGTCTTTGTAAAAATTCAAACAATATAAGTATAAAAACAAAACGATCATGTTGATGGGTACTTCCATAATGTTGTTACACAACATTGCAATTCCATATCAATCTTTTTTATATATTTTTTATCCCTAAGTTCCTACGGGAACGGGACATTCTAAGCGTGACCGGATTTAGCTAGTTGAATGAAATTAATGTATCTCAAGATTCTCCAAGGTTTCAGCTACTCATTCGAAATGCTTTAAAGACTACCCTTTACAATAACAAAACCGTACCACCTTTACTTTACCCTTTGCAAATCAAATCTCGGCAAACATGCCCCATATTTATACAATGAGTTTTTCAAGTCACAAAGACACCTTTACCGGTTCAATGACCTCTAAACAAGATAAAAAATAAGGTATCGAAATACATCAATAGCATAAGATTTAAGTTTCATTTAAAATTATAGTCTTAGTTTTTATATTAGTATCATTGTTATTTTTTTTTCCATTTCCTTGTTATTATTTATGCATGCTGTGTCTACCCAGAAGGGCTCAATCACACGTTCCTGCACGATTGCTCTGTCTAGACGTGTCCGTTAGCAGACTGTAAGAGTTACATAGACTGTGCCAAAACTATCCATGATGTATACATTTCTAGTATGTAGGTTTTTGAAGACATACATTTTTAAAACACCACTTTACTTTGTTTTTTTCATATTATGAATACTTATAGTGTAAAAGTTCTTTGTAAATTTGTATCTGTTCATCTACTTATGTTGCTGACTGTAACCAGTTTGTAGACCAAATAAAAAAAATTACCTCAACATCCCTCCTACTTCCAGTATGCAGTGCTCTAGGGGTGACAAAGGGTCGCCTATTGTCGTCATTGTCAGCTGTAGGCGTAACTACCTCCGAATCATACGTATCATCGTATTCATCCGAATACATCGCTTCTTCGTCGCATACTAAACTGAAAATCAAATAAACTTGTTAGTACTCTTTCATAATAATTTATTGATATTCTCTTTATAGTTTGTATGAAAACTGTGAATTACTTAATGTGACACGGTACTAATGAAATCTATAATATAAGAATCAAAGAAAAATAAACTTTAACTCCTTACAATAAGATTTATGTATATCAGCACACAAGTCATTTAATTGATGAACCTAATTGTAAAGAATTAAAGTTCTATTTTCTATAACCTTAATGTCAAATAGGACTTCATATTTGGAATATACGGTTAAACATACGGTTTAGTACGGTATGTCGCAATAAATTAAACTGTATAAAAATAACTATCAATTAGATATATATTTATATAAACTTATGTATACAGGTGGATATTTAGTGTTAGCATATTTACTAAATCTTGAAAAAAAAAATTTACTTACCAACTCTGAGATCGAGCACAACTCTCGAGTCTAAAAGTCAAAGTCAAAAGTCAAAAATACTCACTTATATTTACTATAAATATCGCTCAGCTGTTTAACGTCAGTCTTGTCGTCGAGCATGGCCTTTAGATCCTTATACTTGGGCTTGCGTTTCCCCACGTGGATCTTAGATAGATCCACGTCGTCCCTCGTCATGATGTCGAACTGATCACCATCGAACACATTAAGTCTTTGAATACCTGTCTCTAGGTATTTTGTGTCTACTACGTCTTCTGGTATTATTGGTAGATTGTGGTCTAACGCTGGAAGGAGTTTAATAGTTTTAAACGATTATGTGATGATGTGGCCGAAGGTGGTAAGCTCAAAAAGCCAAGAAAAACACTGGTTATGATAGCACGGCAATAGATTTTCTGCTTGAGGGTGGTAGCCAGCCAGGCAGGTAATACAAAGTACCCTACCACTGTGCTATGGATTCCTCAAGATGCTTTACTTTATTAAAATATTCTGTAACATTAGTGCCACATCCCAAGTAGTAAATGTGGATTAAGAATTTACAAATTTAAATTTGCGGCTCATTAACACTTTTTTACGAAGATATCATACTGAGATTTGATTTTCACAACCGCAATTATATGCTTTGGCATGAAAATGTTAAATTTTGCGATATTTTAGCTACCAATTTAAATGATTTTATTATAATATCTAGGATTTCTTTATTTTCATAAATCCAAAAAAAAAAAAAATATTTAATTGAAAAGAATACCTCTCAAATGTTGAGCCAAATTATCTTCCAAAACACTATTAATAACTCTTTCAGAATTAAAACCGTAGTGTTGCAAGCATTTAAGAATGAATCCATCTCCTAAATGTGGCAATATATCTTTAACTTCACTTATGAGTGACTCTTCTCTTATATTATCAGGTATTTCACTGTCTTTAACAGGCAGTGGAGTGTCTATTGTTTCAGCGTGTCCGTTTGTTAGTGCTTCGTTGTTTGTTTGAATGTCTGGCATCGGTTCGTCTAAATTTGAATATATTGCTTGTAGTATGAAGTCTGTTTTTACCGTGTCTCTGGTTTGGTGTTCAGGAATTATAGAGAAATTTATTTTTATAGTCAGGAGGCTGACTAGCAGCCCGACGGTCCACCTGATGGTAAGTGGCTACCGTCGCTTATGTGTTGCCGGCCTTTATAAAGCTTTCAAGACAACTGGCTCTCAAGCGCAACTGCCGGAACACACCAATAGGTGTTTGGCGACAGACCTTCAACTTGAAGGTGGTAGCCAGCCAGGCGGGTACTACAACGTACCCAACCACCGTGCTATGGTTCCCTCAAGATGATTGCCTTCCATTACCGAAAGCTCAAGCTCATTGTAGGATTCGAACCCAAGACCGTCGCCGCGGTATCCTTCGTCACTACCTATATCAACAGCGCCTTAAAATTTGATGTACGAACTGTTTTACAATTTCATGACTTTTTCCATTAAAATATAATGGAAACCAAAACGAGATAGGTTAATAATAAGGTAATAAAAATTTCTCGTATAAAACTGATTGACTGACAGACAATGCATAGCCTAAACCAGTGGAGGAAAAATTCTTTGAGTACCCTACTAGAGAACTAAAGAAGAGTTGTCTGAATTTCAACCCTTAAGGCTCCAGTCTCCCTAAAATCAGTGTTCTTGCGGAATTTATCAGAAAAGAAATATTGTTTTTTAGTCATCAGAAAAGCAATAAATGAAATATATTTTACGTTATTTTAAAGTGTGAGATTTGAAGTTTCCAATACATATTTTATTTATTAATTTGACGCCACTTTTATTAGCTTTGTGAGGCTTTAAACATACCTCTATTTACGTTCCACGCGTAGAGGGTCTCATTCATGCACACGCTACGAAAAAAATATAACAAAAACAAGAAATGTATTCAGATTACATTTGTCGGCAAATCCTCTACAATAATCTTATCTAGTTACTTTCTTTCCAAATTGTCTCAATTTCTTATTTAAATTGCTTTAAAAAGTTATAAATTTCTGAATTTGACCCTTGCAACATATATTTTTTTCTATTACAAAGTAATGGTTTAGAGAAATCACACTTTAACCACTCCGAAAGCAACTACTTATCTGTCGAATAAAAAATATATGCATTCAAAAAATCATTTGAAATAAATTTACCGAGACTAAACATATAACACAACGAACGCTGTCAATTCCCAGCGAAATTGAATGGAATTTTGATGCATTTTATGTTTTATTTGTTTAGTTTCGGTAAATTTAGTTCAAATGATTTTTTGAATGGATATATTTTTTATTCGACAGATAAGTAGTTGCTTTCGGAGTGGTTAAAGTGTGATTTCTCTAAACCATTACTTTGTAATAGAAAAAAATATATGTTGCAAGGGTCAAATTCAGAAATTTATAACTTTTTAAAGCAATTTAAATAAGAAATTGAGACAATTTGGAAAGAAAGTAACTAGATAAGATTATTGTAGAGGATTTGCCGACAAATGTAATCTGAATACATTTCTTGTTTTTGTTATATTTTTTTCGTAGCGTGTGCATGAATGAGACCCTCTACGCGTGGAACGTAAATAGAGGTATGTTTAAAGCCTCACTTAGCTAATAAAAGTGGCGTCAAATTAATAAATAAAATATGTATTGGAAACTTCAAATCTCACACTTTAAAATAACGTAAAATATATTTCATTTATTGCTTTTCTGATGACTAAAAAACAATATTTCTTTTCTGATAAATTCCGCAAGAACACTGATTTTAGGGAGACTGGAGCCTTAAGGGGGTAAAATAAGTGATCGTCGATGAAACGGGATGGAAAGTTAGTTCTAAAATAAATCTTGAGCATAATAATAACAGTTTGCAAACTAAGTTCCTCAGTAAACTGTGGGTCAATCTAATATATAAAATTCTCGTGTCACAGTTTTAGTTGCCATACTCCTCCAAAACGGCTCGACCGATTTTGATGAAATTTTTTGTGCTTATCCGGTATCTATGAGAATCGGCCAACATCTATTTTTCATCCCCCTAAATGTTAGGGGTAGGCCACCTGTTTACGCCGTTTTTTAAGTTCCATTGGACGCTAGGGAACGCATGAAGGGCTTAATGTATGTGCCGATTAAGTGGCAAGGAGTCGCCCCGAAGCGATCCGGAAAATCCCGAACAACTCCTTTCCAAATTCTAAATTCAAAATTGTATTCATTCATTGTCACATATTTTCCGCACCCGCACGTCATCTCATAATATACTAAGATTCTTCAGCTCTTTGGATCTGCTCCGCATCACCGCATCGCAGGAGTGAAGGGACAAGTTGCTGCTTAAGCGGTAAGTACATTAAGCTTTGCTCCCCTTTGCGTCCTTGGAGGTACTCATGATTGCGTAAATATATTTCCCGCATCCGCATCACCATAAAGTTTGGTCCTAATCGATCCGGATAGATCTAGCGGTCTCTTTGCTATCGAAAATAAACATCTCATAATATATTTGCGTTTATAATATTATTGTGCATATTTTATAAAACTGTCGCTTCATAATAAACGCAGTACCTACCTACGTAAGAGATTCCCTAACGCATACAATTATAATTAATTCGCATTTTATTCCTTTCGCATATTATTCTTATTCGCTCATATTATTATTATTTGTTCAATAATATCTTAATTTTAGCATTCTTTCATTTTTATTTGTATTTTGCACGTCACATTTGAAACGTCAAAATGACTTCCGATTCAAAAATTAAAATTGTAATTGCCAAAAAAGAGGCTATATTCTCCATTTTCAACAATTTGTTTATTTCTGCCAAAAAAGTATGTCCGTCAGATATTGACACTAGAAGTAAACAAGATTTTTTGGCAGCTTCTTCTAATATAGAAAAATTATACACTAGTTACAATACTTTATGCGATGAACAAAACGCATTATTATTAGAAGAGGACCCTGAATATATTATTGATTTTAACAACTGGAGCGCATTCGAGACCCTTTACTCATATATTCAACATACACGCTCAGGTCTATTAGAATTTCGCCGGGTAATCACATCAGATAAGCCTTCCGCTAAAACCGATCCATTCACTTATTCATGTCGACTGCCTCGCCTGGACCTTGTTGGATTTTCTGGTAATCCGGAATCCTGGCCCCTTTTTTACCAAAGCTTTAAAACCAACGTGCATGACAATAAGCAGTTAACCGATGCTCATCGAGTACAGTATTTGGTAGGAAAGTTAAGTGGTACTGCTCTGAATGTTTTCGCAGGTATTATTCCCGACGAAACTAATTATGCTTCGATATGGAATTCATTAGTAGGTAAATATCAAGATAAGAGGCTACTAGGGTCAATGTACCTAAATAATATCCTTAATATCAAACCTACATCTGATTCAACCGCTCAATTGAATTACTATGTCGAACGGGTTCATTCTTCTATAGCCGCTTTAAAACATTTAGGTATTGACGATCTATCTGATTTTATTCTCACGCATCTCGCTCTTAACAAGATAGACACGCAACTCGTTCAAAACTTTGAGTTGTCAGTTCGTGATAAGGATATTCCTTCAAGTTCTGATTTAGTCTCTTTTGTACGACATCACATAAAAATTCTCGAACGAATTATTCCTGTTCCTCAAAGTACGTCTGACGTTCATGGGTCCTATACTCAAAATCGGTCGCGTATTTCCACGCCAAAGGTATCGCATACATTCGCTATTACAGAAAATAATTTCTCTTGTATTTTCTGTAAAGATCCGCAACACATTCATTTATATGAATGCTCGGCATTTAAAGCATTGTCTGTTAAAGAACGCTTTAATTATCTTAAAGAAAACCGATTTTGTATTAATTGTTTGAGTACAAAACATTCAACTTTTAAATGTGCTTCTCGTAATACTTGCAAGACGTGTTATAAGAAGCATCATACGCTTTTGCATTTTGATATACCACAAGTTCCGCAACATTCACAACATAATGCAGCAGGTTTTGAGAATAGGCACTCTACTCCTGTTGCTTCTAACTCAGCTGTCACTAATGTACGTGGTGGCACCGCTGCCGTTGAAAATCCGCGTCCATCATGCTCGCAAGCTGTGTGTATGCATATTCACACAGATGCACCTGACGCGACCGCTTCGCCTGTTTCTAACACTGCGTTGGAAAAACATAATAATTCACTCACGTTGCATTCTAGCAACCAAGATGCATCTGGTAAACATTTAGATACGACTATTGTTTTACCTACTGCGCAAGTATTCGTTCCAACAAACGGTAAACGCCATATTATTAGATGCTTAATTGATAGTGCGTCGCAAAATAATCTTATTACGCTCGCATGTTGTGATGAATTGAAATTAGACATTCAACCGCTTGTAAATTCTTTTTTAAAAACAGTTGGGTCAATCTCAACACCTATTAAGGGTTACGTTTCGCTGACGATCCAGTCGCGCGTTTCTGACGCTCAATATAATTTGACGTTTCTTGTCGTCGATGATATAACTGATCAGCTACCTACGCGTGTGATCCACACATCGGTAATGGATAATTTCGTGAATTTTCCGCTCGCTGACGATTGTTGGAATATGCCTGGAGTTATAAATGCGATTCTTGGAGCTCAGATGTTTGCATTTATCTTACTTGGAGGTAGAGTAGTACCGCCACTCGCTCGTTCAGTTGTTCTTTCGGATACCGCTCGCTCTACACCTCACGCCCTCGAGACCACGCTTGGCTATGTTATTATGGGGGAGATACCTGCTGTCAATCCTGAGGGCATTGCCTGGTCCTTCGGTCCTTTAGTAAATGAACTTAATAAAAATATGATGAAATTTTGGGAACTCGAGGAGGTGTCGTCATGTAATATTATAAGTCCGGAAAATCGTAATTGTGAAAAGTTATATGCATCAACGGTGACAAGAAGTGCGTGTGGTCCTTATATCGTTTCGTTACCGTTTAAAGGCGATCCTAAGTCTTTAGATAATTCTTTCATTAATGCGCAACGTAATAATGCCTGTGGGCGAGCGAAGCGGCGGAGTATCATCTTGATGAATGAGAACAAATATACCTGGTTTGATTGGAAAATCAGAGGTATTCCATTTTTGTTTATATTTAACACCACGTCTGCGCGTTAAATAAATATATACAGGACCGGCGTAACAAACCCCTGTGTGTTTGAAAGCTTTAACTTCTTGTACGCGAGCATGAGGAAGATATGCCATCATAGGCGAAGGATGAGTAGGCGAGACTTTGAAGCAAAAATTGCATTGACGTATACGTTGCCGAATTATATTCCGAGGAGATATAATCCAGAAGCGGTGTCTTATTAAAGACATAAGAAGATGCGAACCAGTATGAAAATTGGAGCAGTGATAATCATCAATTATCAAGTCAGCCAAATGGTCACGGCGTGGAAAGAATATTAGATAACGATTTTCATACGGTATATTAGCGTTTGTCAAATCAACCATGTACAGTTCTTTAGTGATGATCTTAGCAGCAAAGGGAAAGCGTTTACGTTCATCGTCAGCTAGCTGACGAAGAGTCCGCATAGCCAAGAATGGACTAGAGCGGAGAGTGAAAGCCATGGAATTAAATTGTAGAATGCGAAGCGGTTCATTTTTGTTAAAGCGGTATAATAGTTTTTGAAAATTATGATATTTTTCTGATAAAAGTATTCTCAGATACAATTGCTGCACATGCGCAGTTACACTAATTTTAAAATAGCGAAACTTCAAAAGTAGTCCAAATAAAACTGTTTGTAAATTAGGACCTATATGTAACAAATCATTAAGCGATATTCCATTATCAGTTTTAGCGCTAGCATCTAAAACGACACGTGTTTTTGTTGTAGCCTTGTCTAGCCGTATAACAGCGTGATGCGGTATGAAGTATCTTTCAGAAATAGCGGAAGAAGAATAAGGTATCTCCGACAAATAACCTTTTTCTATAGAATCGACCATTACATCGTTGTACGCTTGACGTAATGTAGGGATTGCGCTAAATTTACGTTCTAGAGCTGTCAGTCGACGTTGCGCATTAATGAAAGAATTATCTAAAGACTTAGGATCGCCTTTAAACGGTAACGAAACGATATAAGGACCAAACTTTATGGTGGTGCGGATGCGGGAAATATATTTACGCAATCATGAGTACCTCCAAGGACGCAAAGGGGAGCAAGGCTTAATGTACTTACCGCTTAAGCAGCAACTTGTCCCTTCACTCCTGCGATGCGGTTCATTTTTGTTAAAGCGGTATAATAGTTTTTGAAAATTATGATATTTTTCTGATAAACTTTATGGTGATGCGGATGCGGGAAATATATTTACGCAATCATGAGTACCTCCAAGGACGCAAAGGGGAGCAAAGCTTAATGTACTTACCGCTTAAGCAGCAACTTGTCCCTTCACTCCTGCGATGCGGTGATGCGGAGCAGATCCAAAGAGCTGAAGAATCTTAGTATATTATGAGATGACGTGCGGGTGCGGAAAATATGTGACAATGAATGAATACAATTTTAAATTTAGAATTTGGAAAGGAGTTGTTCGGGATTTTCCGGATCGCTTCGGGGCGACTCCTTGCCACTTAATCGGCACATACATTAAGCCCTTCATGCGTTCCCTAGCGTCCAATGGAACTTAAAAAACGGCGTAAACATACTCCCCGGCTTGAAAGTCCAGAGGATTTTCAAAGGAAAGATATACTAGGAAATGTGGGTAATGTAATGACCATACATAAAAGTTAAAGCGGATTTCAGTTTCAAAAAACTTGAAGTAACATGTGTAATTAAAGTCTTATTTAAATTAAAGATGCGGTTAAGTTATTATTAAATTGCGTCAACATAATATGTGGAAAAGTTATAAATAATGCGAGAATATATAATATGTATGCGAATAAAATTATTGTGCTTTAATAAATGTGAAAGAATTCAAATTATTGTAATGGAAGCGGACATAATTTTACAACTGGACGTATGAATGTACCAGTCGTAGTACGTACTAATGCTACGCGAGAGATTCCATCTTTTCCCGGGAATACTTGTTCAATAATGCCTGTGGGCGAGCGAAGCGGCGGAGTATCATCTTGATGAATGAGAACAAATATACCTGGTTTGATTGGAAAATCAGAGGTATTCCATTTTTGTTTAAATTTAACACCACGTCTGCGCGTTAAATAAATATATACAGGACCGGCGTAACAAACCCCTGTGTGTTTGAAAGCTTTAACTTCTTGTACGCGAGCATGAGGAAGATATGCCATCATAGGCGAAGGATGAGTAGGCGAGACTTTGAAGCAAAAATTGCATTGACGTATACGTTGCCGAATTATATTCCGAGCAGATATAATCCAGAAGCGGTGTCTTATTAAAGACATAAGAAGATGCGAACCAGTATGAAAATTGGAGCAGTGATAATCATCAATTATCAAGTCAGCCAAATGGTCACGGCGTGGAAAGAATATTAGATAACGATTTTCATACGGTATATTAGCGTTTGTCAAATCAACCATGTACAGTTCTTTAGTGATGATCTTAGCAGCAAAGGGAAAGCGTTTACGTTCATCGTCAGCTAGCTGACGAAGAGTCCGCATAGCCAAGAGTGGACTAGAGCGGAGAGTGAAAGCCATGGAATTAAATTGTAGAATGCGAAGCGGTTCATTTTTGTTAAAGCGGTATAATAGTTTTTGAAAATTATGATATTTTTCTGATAAAAGTATTCTCAGATACAATTGCTGCACATGCGCAGTTACACTAATTTTAAAATAGCGAAACTTCAAAAGTAGTCCAAATAAAACTGTTTGTAAATTAGGACCTATATGTAACAAATCATTAAGCGATATTCCATTATCAGTTTTAGCGCTAGCATCTAAAACGACACGTGTTTTTGTTGTAGCCTTGTCTAGCCGTACAAGAGCGTGATGCGGTATGAAGTAGCCTTCAGAAATAGCGGAAGAAGAATAAGGTATCTCTGACAAATAACCTTTTTCTATATAATCGACAATTACATCATTGTACGCTTGACGTAATGTAGGGATTGCGATAAATTTACGTTCTAGAGCTGTCAGTCGACGTTGCGCATTAATGAAAGAATTACCTAAAGACTTAGGATCGCCTTTAAACGGTAATGAAACGATATAACGACCACACGGACTTCTTGTCACCGTTGATGCATATAACTTTTCACAATTACGATTCTCCGGACTTATAATATCTCATTCATCAAGATAACACTCCACCGCTTCGCTGGCCCACAGGCATTATTGAACAAGTATTCCCGGGAAAAGATGGAATCTCTCGTGTAGCATTAGTACGTACTACGACTGGTACATTCAAACGTCCAGTTGTAAAATTATGTCCGCTTCCATTACAATAATTTAAATTCTTTCATATTTATTAATGCACAATGATTTTATTCGCATACATATTATATATTCTCGCATTATTTATATCTTTTCCACATATTATGTTGACGCAATTTAATAATAACTTAACCGCATCTTTAATTTAAATAAGACTTTAATTACACATGTTACTTTAAGTTTTTTGAAACTGAAATCCGCTTTAACTTTTATGTATGGTCATTACATTACCCACATTTCCTAGTATATCTTTCCTTTGAAAATCCTCTGGACTTTCAAGCCGGGGAGTATGTTTACGCCGTTTTTTAAGTTCCATTGGACGCTAGGGAACGCATGAAGGGCTTAATGTATGTGCCGATTAAGTGGCAAGGAGTCGCCCGAAGCGATCCGGAAAATCCCGAACAACTCCTTTCCAAATTCTAAATTCAAAATTGTATTCATTCATTGTCACATATTTTCCGCACCCGCACGTCATCTCATAATATACTAAGATTCTTCAGCGTTTTGGATCTGCTCCGCATCACCGCTTCGCAGGAGTGAAGGGACAAGTTGCTGCTTAAGCGGTAAGTACATTAAGCCTTGCTCCCCTTTGCGTCCTTGGAGGTACTCATGATTGCGTAAATATATTTCCCGCATCCGCATCACCATAAAGTTTGGTCCTTCGAGCCGGACTAAATTTTATTTTTTATTTTTTAGATAAAATGTTGTTTTTATTTTTTTATGATACAGCATCAAAAAATACATACAACCCTAAATTTTCAACCCTCTACGATCAACCCCTATTTTATTTATTTATCTTATTTGAGGTTGGGCCAATTAAGCCTAGACCTCTAAATTGTATGAGCGCCCATACAACTCAGAGGCCTATCTTAAATGGAGTCAACTATGTATGTATGGACAGAATTTTCAACCCTCTACGATCAACCCCTATTTTATTTATTTATCTTATTTGAGGTTGGGCCAATTAAGCTAGACCTCTAAATTGTATGAGCGCCCATACAACTCAGAGGCCTATCTTAAATGGAGTCAACTATGTATGTATGGACAGCCTTTATTTAATTTTTAACTTTTTTATTTTTTGGATTTTTTCCTTTATTTGTGCTGTAAGTCCATGCTTTTCGCCAAATTTCGTGATTCTAGGTCAACGGGAACTACCATTTTTCCAATAGAGACCACTCTGTCCCCAGCTGTCAAACATTAGACGTCAATCAAAACAAAACAAAGGCGCGTTAGACAGAACGAAATCTGTCGGGGTACCTATTAACATAAAAAAATCAAGGTTACTTTGTTTTAGAGAAATAGGGCAGAACAAGGTCTGCCGGGACAGCTAGTCCTATTATAAATGCGAAAGTTTGTGAGTGTGTCTTTGTATGTTTGTTAATGTTTCACGTTCAAACGGCTGGACCAATTTTGGGATGGAGGTAGCTGACACCCTGGATTAACACATAGGCTACTTTTAATCCCGAGAAAACATAAGATCCCTCAGAAACGCGGGCGAAACCGCGGGGCGGAAGCTAGTAACTTTATAAAAAAGGATACATATCAGGGTACGCCTGTCGCAAGACCTCAATGTCCTCGTGCACAGGGTAGCACGCGTGGTAGTCCTTGATGAGGAGCTTCTCTGAGAGGCCGTCCATCATCACTGACAGATAGTCTTCTATGTGGTTTGCTATACTGCCTCTGGAAGTACACAATATTTTTTAAATCTATTCTTTGACACGGCTTAACTACCGAATTTTTTAGGAAATTGACGGAGAAAAAACACAAGAGCCTCGAGAAAGCAGGTATAACCGCGGGACGGAAGCAAGTCCATCAATGAGACTGATATTGTGTGTGTTTTTTTCGTTTACTCGGCACGGTAGGAGTTGACTGGCAAAAATGCTGACGTAACGAAAAAGCGTTACAAATGTGACGTCACCAGTTATGCCACCTTCATACTACTTTCTGCCTGTCTGTCTCTTTCTATTACACATACTGGTGTGTACGGTACACCATGCGAGTTGAATAACTTGAAAATAATTAATATGTTATAAAGGGCTACGAAGTAAATAAATCTGTTAGGTACGTCACCCGCCAGGATGATCTTGAGGGTCTCCCAACTGCGTCCAGATTGAAGAAAGCTTCCACAATTATATGAAACGGTGGCTCAAGTCCATGGGTAACTATTATTGATCACTTCACTGTGTTTTGAAAAGTTTTATGTATAGTTTTTCACTTATTTGGATTTTTTGACAACATTGCGTGCGGTCGCTAGCGACACAGATTTTACAAGACGATTGGCGCGCCACCATACGGAGATTTTGCGCGTCCCGTTTGTAGCACGGGCCGATGAATTGGCGGGTGAATTTAAATTTAGAATGCCCGAAAACCCAACATTCCCCCCACCGAAATCCACCAGGATTTCCCAGTTACCAAACCAGGAGGTTGAAATATGTAGTGTTAGTTTTTATATTTGAAATGTATAATATAATGTTAGTTATGTGGTAGAGTGTGGACTGTATGTTGAACTAATTTCTCACATAAATTTTGGCGAAAATCTATGTGAGCATGAAATTAAATAAATAAATTAAGTTAATTTGATTCCTGCTCCAAAGGGAGAGGACTAAGTTTGACAACCGGACGAGTAAATTCGCTGTTTTTTGTGCGAACACTAACAACGCGCACAACGCCATCAGGTCCTGGATGTGTTTTTGTCACTCTAGCTAAATGCCACTGCAGAGGTGGAGCATCAGAATGTAAGAGGACAAGATCTCCGATTTTCAGATTCTGACAGTTGTCGAACCACTTCTGTCGTTGTTGCAAAGTATGAAGAAAGTCTAGTCTCCAGCGTTTCCAGAATTGCTGGGAAAGCTGCTGGGTGGCTTGCCAACGACCGAGTCGATTAATAGAAATGTCAGTGAGGTCATATTCGGGTACCGATAGAAGGTCTCGACCTATTAAAAAATGCGACGGGGTTAAAACTTCAAACTCTGTTGGATCATTTGATAAAGGACACATGGGTCTTGAATTTAATACAGCCTCAACTCGGGAAAAGACTGTCGTCAATTCTTCAAAGGATAATGACCTGGTACCTATTGAACGCTTTAGATGTATTTTTGCCGATTTGATGGCGGATTCGTAAATCCCACCAAAATGGCTTCCTGTGGGAGGATTATGTTTCCACTCAACTCCGCGACCATTCAACCTACTACTCAAGTCATCATTATTTGAATTTAAAAAGTTTGAAACTTCTGCGAGATGCTTGCCGGCTGACACGAAGTTCGTGGCATTATCAGAAATTATCGTGTGACATAGGCCGCGTCTTGCCGCGAAACGGTCAAACGTTGCCATAAAACATTCAGTGCTTAGGGACGACAGAACCTCCAAATGTACCGCTCGGGTTAAACAACAGACGAACACACACAAGTAAGATTTAGAAATTCTGGCGTTCCTACAACTAGACTCTTTTGTATAAAAGGGACCGCCAATGTCTATTCCAACGGTGTGGAACACATGAGTATCACGAGATCGATATTTAGGCAACTCACCCATGAGGGGCTGTCGAGTTGACGGTGAAACTTTGAAGCAAGATATGCATCGAATAGTACGAGAACGAATAGCACTTCGAGCAGATATGATCCAGTACTTTTGACTAATAATACTTTGAAGTGTGCGTGGACCAATATGCAGATGCAACTTATGATAATAGTCAATTAGAATTTTAGTGAAATTAGAGCACTTAGGTAGAAGCAGAGGGTGTTTTTTCTCATAAGTTAAGTTAGACTGGGAAAGTCTACCCCCCACCCTGAGGAAACTGTTAGGGTCTACGAAAGGGTTTAACTTTCTCAGTGATTGAGAGCAATGCTCACCTTTCGATAGTGCTGTTACATCTGCCGAAAAATGATGAATTTGAACAGATTTAACTATGATATCATGTGCTTTTCGAATGCTACTGAGCGAGAGTGCTTTCCGTTCAGGTTTTGAAATCTTACAGTTTTTAATAAAGTGAAAACACCTGGCAACGACATTAATAAGTTTGTCAAAGCTAGAATACTTTTCGGTCAACTCGTAGAGCAAACTTTTTGATTGAGAAATATCCAAAGCAACTAAAGTGGTTTGAGGCTTTAGTTCTGGAGGAGTGACATCCCTGAATTCATCGATAGTCTTAACTGGCCAGTGCGGCCTGACTAGAGACAGCCAATCGGGTCCGTTAAGCCATTCACGCGTCGCCAACAACGCAGATGGGGCTGCGCCGCGGGAGCAGATATCAGCTGGATTACATGCGCCACTCACGTGGTACCAGTATTCTGTAGATACCGCTTCCAATATCTTGGTCACGCGAGTGGCCACAAAGATCTTGAGACTGTGACAAGGCGTGTTGAGCCACGCTAAGACCACCGATGAATCGGTAAACAACAGCGTCTCATTAATTGGAAGTCGGTCGTTTAAGATGGACTTGACATACTTGACTAACTTTGACAAAAGATGTGCTGCCATTAACTCCAACCGTGGAATAGAAATAGTTTTTAACGGAGCCACCTTTGATTTGGCAATAAGTAGACTAACTTTACTCTTGCCAGCGTTGTTTGTAGAACGTAAATATACAACAGCAGCATAGCCATGGCTTGACGCATCGCAGAAACCTAGAATCTGAGAGTAAGTTTGATTTGCGACAACAACATGACGTTCGTGTTTAAATTCGGATAATAGGGTTAGTTCGTTAACAAAGGCTAACCACTGCTCCTCCAAATTTGCAGGCAAACTCTGGTCCCAGCCTAAGTTGAGGGCCCACAGTTTCTGCATGAAACATTTGGCAAAGAACACGCAAGGTGCAACGAAGCCAAGCGGATCAAAGAGACGACCGATTTGGGATAAAACAGTTCGCTTTGTGACAACAGGGTTCATCGGAGTTGTTGAAAACGAAAATGAATCCGATGCAGGCACCCATTGAAGACCAAGGACCTTGATGGAAAGGTTTTGGTCATCACTGAACTCGACGGGAGTCTCGCGATGCTCTGCTGGCAACCGCTGCAGGACTTCGGCACAGTTACTAGACCACTTTCGTAACGTGAAGCCACCACTCTGCAAAAGTGCCATGAGTTCGTCCTGTAACTCAACAGCCTCTTGTACTGAGGAAACGGACCAGAGAAAGTCATCCATAAAGAAAGCTTGCCTGAGTACCGCAGAAGCTTTTGGGTATTTCTCTGCCTCGTTTTCAGCGAGGGTTTTTAGAACCTTGATAGCCAAGTATGGACTGCTGGCCACCCCATATGTCACGGTGTTAAGTTGATAAATTTGGATTGATTTATTCGGTGAATCCCGCCATAAAATATGCTGATATTCACGTTGACACTCGTCGATGAGTATCTGACGGTACATTTTACAAATGTCCGCGGACAAACAGATCTCATTCAAACGAAAGTTTATCAGCTGTTGATTTAAATCTGCCTGAAGCTTCGGTCCTGGAAGGACAACCGAATTCAGGGACAGACTGTTGGATGTCTTGGCTGACGCGTCGAATACCACACGAAGTTTCGTGGTAGTACTCGAAGGCTTGAAAATTCAAAAATGCGGGATAATATATTTTGAATCCACGTTTTGCATAGTACCTAGGCAAGTCATATGCCCAAGACTTTCATATTCTTGCATGAATTTGTGATATTCAGACTTGAGTAGCGGTTGACGTTCTAGTTTGGACTCGAGATTGGTAAACCTACGAACCGCCGTCTGATGAGAATCACCCAACTCGAAAGTAGAACGGAAAGGATACTGTACCACGTACCTACCAGTGCTATCGCGCCTATGGCTAGTTGCAAACAATTCCTCAGCTAATACGTCGTCTGGATTTTGTTCTTTAACAGACTGTATACTTTCCACTTCCCAAAAATTTGACATTATCTGCTCTATATTCGTAGATAATCCACAAAATTTGGCACCAACTGCCTGACTAACTTCTGAAATCGCAACAGAGACTGTCTGGTCTGGACTACGCACCGCAGTCTGTCCCGCGATCACATATCCGAAAATCGAGTTCATAGCCACAGGGATACCATCTTCGTGGGACAGAATACGTTCACCGTTATAGATATATGGGAATAAATCACCAGCAAGGAGCATGTCTACAGGTGCTGGTTTATAAAAGCATGGATCCGCCAAAACGAGGTTTTGAAATTGATTAAAACCGTATTTGATAAATGCATAGTCGGTAAATTACCGGCAATATTTTGCACAATAATAGCGTCAGTAGTCAAAATAGGACAATTATTATTCCGAGGTTTGATTGTACAAGTCGAGACACCGAAGTCTTGTACTGGATTGCCACCTAAACCTATTGGTTGAAATTCGCACTTCCGTCGCTCAAGTCCGAGCCGCTTCGCGCAGTCTCGAGTCATGTAGCCCGTCATGGCACCACTATCTATAATAGCACGTACGGTATGGTACTGGCCCCAACAATCTGCGACGTGTATAATAGCAGTGCCGAGCAACACTGTCGAATCAGTCGAACAAGTAAGCGACACAGCGATACCATTGGAATTCGAACTCGCCATTGAACCCGCACTAGAACCCGAGTCGATATGCAATGTATGATGGTGCATACTTTTACAAATAGAACAGCGAACCTTCGACGGACAGTCTGTGAAGGCATGATCCCGAAGGCAATTTTCACACAATTTAAGTTGCTTGATTTTGTTTAGACGTTGTTCCGGCGAAAGGTCAATGTACTCATTACACCTGTAAATTGAATGAGGTTTTTTACAATACAAACAATCCCTGAATTTATTTGATGCACTGGGTTTGTCTGTACTGACAACAGACGATGATAAGGTCGTCTTTTGATTGATAGGTTTATTAAAATTACTAAGTTTCGAGACATTTTGAATTGCATTGAATTTGTTTTGATTTGATTTATTAATGTTCAAAGTTTTATTTGAATTAGGTTTACACTCAGACATTTCCAAAACATTGACATGGTTTTCGATAAAAGACATTAAATCCTTGAATGCAGGAACTTCCCCCTGCTTCGAGTTTAATTCGAATTCGCGTCTCGTAGTAGGATCGAGATTACGCAACGAGATATAGAACAAAATAAAACCCGCTAAGTCAGGTATATTTAATAGCTGAAGAGCCTTAACACTTTCTTGAAACGTTTGTAAGAATGAGTTCAAACCAGAGGCCGATTCACATGTTAATGGTTTGAAATTAAATAATTTATCTAAATAAGTGGTCGCAAGCGCCCGCTTATTTTCATATCGCTTGACTAAGGCACTCCATACTAACGGGTAATTATCAGCTGTGACCGGCAGCGACTTCACGATGGTCAAGGCAAATCCGCTCACAGCTGACAAAAGATAATAAAACTTTTCAATGTTAGAAATGTCCGAACTAATATGAACCAAACTGGTGAAAGTGTCTCTAAATGTTGGCCAGTTTTCAAGTTTACTATCAAAGTGAAATATTTCTAATTTCGGTAATCTGGTTTTTACGCGACTGCTACCCTGAGGTTGCTGTGTTTTGATACTCTCAGCAACAGATTGAATACTGTAGTACATTTGATCAAACGCGTCAATCTCCTTATAAGTGGGCACAAATGACGGTTTCGCGGCCTTTTTAAGCCCAATTATTTGCGTAATATTTTGTTCGAACTTATCACGTATCATAGGGAGATCACGCACTCGCGCTTTGAAAATGTCACACAATTCTGGTTTCTCAACAACATTCTTTGACATCTCAAATACTGACTGCAATCGCATAAAAAACATTTCCTGAGAAATAGTTAGTGGTTGTAACAATTTGTTGAAATCATCACTATCATCGGAGTCATCACTTTTACAGGCTTTAACACTTTGAGAACGAGACATTTTGATTAATTCCACCTCAAAAAAGGGCTCGAAATCGAAAAAAATACAAAAATTAATAAATCGCAAAATTAATTAAAATGCAATAGAAATCGACGGTCGTGCGTAATGGCGGCGGCAAACGGTGACCGGCCGGCGACACGCGCTATGCGTTGGCACAAAAAAATATTGAAATATCTCTGAAAGTATGCGTCTTCAGTTAAATTACACTTCAAAATTATAACAAACAGCCTTGTTAGAGTATGTATATGTGTGTAAGAAGCAACGTACCTATTGTAAATTATGTGTAATTGATACAAATAGGTATGATTTTGTAAGGTATATTTGTTGAGTTTCTTTGATGAATCCTAACTTTGTAACTGGTTAATCATGGTTCGAATGACCAAAAATGGTGTGTACGGTACACCATGCGAGTTGAATAACTTGAAAATAATTAATATGTTATAAAGGGCTACGAAGTAAATAAATCTGTTAGGTACGTCACCCGCCAGGATGATCTTGAGGGTCTCCCAACTGCGTCCAGATTGAAGAAAGCTTCCACAATTATATGAAACGGTGGCTCAAGTCCATGGGTAACTATTATTGATCACTTCACTGTGTTTTGAAAAGTTTTATGTATAGTTTTTCACTTATTTGGATTTTTTGACAACATTGCGTGCGGTCGCTAGCGACACAGATTTTACAAGACGATTGGCGCGCCACCATACGGAGATTTTGCGCGTCCCGTTTGTAGCACGGGCCGATGAATTGGCGGGTGAATTTAAATTTAGAATGCCCGAAAACCCAACACATACTATGTTCAAAACTTTTTAGAAAATTTAAAAGTAAATATTTACTCACTCTCCGCTAAATATATAATTCTTATATACAGCCAGAATCTCTCTGAATATATCTATGAGCTCGGCCCTCGCCAGATCTATATAACCTTCAACTTCTGTATATTTGACGCTGGTCTCGGTCCCCGTCACCTCTAACTTCTCATATAACTGTGGTATGCCATATTCATATAATTGGACTATACTGAAAAAAAAAAAATTATCGTCATAAGTATTGGCAGCTTGATAGGTCAGTGGTAGTGAGTTCAAACACTACATTGAGTGTGAGCGTTCGGTGAAAAAAAAACTATAGTGTAATATTAACACCATCATCATCATCTCGGCCGCAAGACGTCCACAGCTGGACATAGGCCTCCCCTAAGGATCTCCAATAGGACATTACCAACTTAATATTCCTTAGCTAATGGGCAGGAAGGTCTTGAGGCAATAAAGAGCACCTTTAACAAACTGTCTTTAATCAACTTGAACTACAATAATAATACAAAAATGATAAAACTATGTAGCTAGCGCGTACGTATGGATGGCGCGGTGACGTGTTTCTCTTTGGCCGGTGGGCCGGCGAATGTCACGACTCGGTCGTTCAAGATGGAGTCCCGAACCGGTTCTATCTAGGGATGTGCGTGCGTTAACAGCTAGTTAACGAATATTTAAACGACGACAATGCTTCAGTGTAGCGCTCGCTTTTGCAGGATGCATATTATGTAATAAATCTGTATTAATTTTGAAATTAGTAATTGCTGAGTTTGTTTCCGGCTCTCCTCAGAAAAGCTGCATAAGTGTCTGTGAAGGCCTATTTGAATGAATAAATATTTCATTTAAAATTTAAAATCTATCACCAAGATCCTACAGCTGCACTTGAGAACCAGATTCTAACTATACAGACAGAGCTACATGTTCAAGATGTCAAATTCCATCTTGGACATAAAGATCTAATATTAATTTAGACGGGCCGGTTGGCGGGGTTGGGAAGATACCCTATCTATCACGCTGCAGGTCGTGGGTTCGATTCCCACTCAGGACAAACAATTATGTGCATGAACTTATCTGTTTATCCTGTGTCTGGGTGTAATTATCTATAATATGTGTGTATTTACAAAAGAAAAGTAGTATATGTAGTATATCAGTTATCTGGCTTCCATAGTACAAGCTCTGCTTAGTATGGGGTCTGATGGCCGTGAGGAATTATGTCCCAGAATATTTATTTATTATAATTAAACTCGAACTCAAAATCATTTATTAAGTTTAGACCCTAGTAAGGCACTTATGAACGTTACAATTGATTCTACCACCGGTTCGGAATACACTTGGACTGAGAAAACTCCGGCAAGAAACTCATTAATATCTTAAAGGAACTCACGTAATAATAAAATTGGTTTTCTTCAATATCCTCACACACTTAGGATACACTTCAACAAATATCCTCAAAGTCATTGCCGTGTCCAATAAATGTATAATTAGATCTTTTAACATGTCAAATGTGAGCTTATCCAGACTCTTGTCTCTGGTGTTTGGTGGTCTTCTGATCTCACTGAACCCTTTAAATGTTTCTGGAAGGTTTGGTGGTTCCTCACTGTCATAGTCTTTATTTACTTGAAGTATTATGTATTTAAAAGCCTGTAAATTATACTTACTTTACTTTTTGTCATGACATTATTACATTTTTATAGACAGACAATAAAGACGATGGTAGCTTAGAGCTCCGTCACTCTTGCAGAGCAATGTGGTCATAATTGGATTTAAATAAATAATTGCTAATCAAGGGCCAAAATCGAAAATTAAGTACTTAAATATTTTTGCTTAATCTTTAGCAGACAGTTCACATTACTAACAAAATTTATAAACACACCAGATTTTTGACCACCACACCACTGCTAGGGTGACAGAGCTGTAGCTCAGTGGTAGTGACAAATCCTACTATAAGCTTGAGCTATTGGTGAAGGAAAACATTGTGAGGAAACCATAGCATGGTGGTAAGATATTTTGTAGTAAGCATCTAATGGTGAGTTCCAGCAGCTGGACTGGAATGCCAGTTCCTTCTAGCCTTTTTCTACCTAGGGGCCCTACCCACCTATTAAAGTTAAAAATAAAAAGTTATTAGTGCCTTTTATTTGCAAAATTTCCAAAATGGCTTCAGTATGGCCGGGATGGGGGGGCCTCGTATGTCAAGTGCTAAGGGGTCCTGGGTATCTAAGTCCGGACCTAATACCATGGTGAGTTTTTGGTCAAGCAATGACAAATTAGTCACAATGACAATCTAATAACAGGAATACCTCATTGACAAACGCGACCCCGGCGGCAGCGTCGTCCTCATACCGCGGCTCGAGTGTAAACACACTCTCGAGCACTCTGGACACGTGCCGTCCATTGTCCACACCGTATGTCAGACATATGTCCCATATTATTGGTATCGTGAATATAAACTTGTTGTATAATATATCTGCCATGTGTTCTTTGGTCATCCATTGAGACTGGAATAAAAAAAAAAGAGTTACAGGAAGGAGTTACAAGTAACGACGGGCCGGTTGGTGTGGTTTGTAAGATACCCTATCTATCACGCCGCAGGTTGTGGGTTCGATTCCCATTCAGGGCAAACATTTGTGTGCATGAACATGTCTGTTTGTCCTGAGTCTGGGTGTAATTATCTATATATGTATGTATTTACAAAAGAAAAGTAGTATATTTAGTATATCAGTTAACTGGCTTCCATAGTACAAACTCTGCTTAGTTTGGGGTCAGATGTGAGGAACAATGTCTCAGAATATTTTATTTATAAAGAAAATGTTGCAAGTAACCATAAAGTATCCCTTTTTGGTACCAGTGCATTCCAGCAGTTGCAATTGAGAGCCAGTTCTTTTTGCTTTGTTTGCTTACCACCTTTGGCCACATCATCACTTACCACAGTGAGATTGTGGTCAAAAGAATGTATATTTACCTTATTCTCTTTATTGGTGACCAGCCGGCTGAAGACAATAAGTACATGCCTCCTTATATCCTCATACAGTTTCTGTACCTCTCTACATTCATACGGAGGTAAGTACGGTGGACTTGCCTCTTGTAGGAATGAGACCAAGGAGTCCATGCACTGTGCATGATGAAGAACTGTACTCCAGAACCTGAAAGAAGAAGAAGTGAAAGAAAGATTTAACATGGTTGTGCTGTGTGGGTGTGTCTGTTTAATCTACATCTAATATATAAAATTCTCGTGTCACAGTGTTTGTCTGCAAACTCCTCTGAAATGGCTTGACCAATTCTTATGAAAATTGTTATGCATATTTGGTAGGTCAGAGAATAGGTCGTAGGCTATTTTTTTATACAGCTACGCGGTTGAAACCGCAGGAGACAGCTAGTATATTTGTAAAGCACAAAAAATGTTTTTACTTTTTACTTTGAAACCATCCAATCGATGTGCCCCAAACTTGTTTTCATTAGAAAGGCAATAATGAGGAAGATAGATTAAGACCTTTTTTGTTTTACTGCGTGTATCCACTAGTTTCTAATAAGAATGGATTGAGGAATGGTAACATAAAAATATATTTTGTTTTACTAGGTATATAGTATGGTAAGATAAGAGGTGATGAGGCCAAAGGTAGTTAGCCCACAAATCCTTCACGGAACTGGCTTTCAAGTGCAACAGCCGGAACACACCCTTAGGTGTTTGGCGCGGCAGATTTTCAACTTAAGGATAGTTTTCAGCCAGGCAGGTACTACAAAGTACCCTATCACCGTGCTCTGGTTTCCTCACAATGTTTATATCACAGAAAGCTAGAATTCAAACCCATAACCTTTGTTGCAGTTTTCAATGTCGCTACAAAGTATAAAGCAGTTATATCCTCCATGGCTAAACACAGAATTCATTACCTATGATACTCTAAGCTTAATAGCCACTTGAGATCCTCTAAATAACCTTCCATCCGTGTCTTCCACGCATCCACTGCCCCCAACACCATGGTGCTACCAGACGGTGGCCTCTCATATATTATCATCTCTCGTTTCTCCACCCAATATAGATCCTGAAAATAGAAAATAAGTCAAATTAGGTCTCAATCTTGTAATTATTATGATGTCTATTAGGACTTGTGAACTGAATCCCTTTTGTTTTTAGTCCAAGTCTACTTTTTATAAATGTCTAAGCTTATACCTTGGTTTATTTTATTATCTAAAAAAATGTGTTTCATATACAAATCTCAGTTCTTCTCAGTTGAAGGCTGATTTCCGAATCGGTGGTAGCTTCAGTAAATTCGACCTTCATAAGTGCCCTCCTAGGGCCTAAACTGAATAAATGGCTTTGACTTTGAAATAGAAGAAGTCCTGACTGACTGACAGGTGATAATTATAATCAATGGAGAGACTGTTTCCTTTTGTAATGTAGGTGTAGTAAGAAACCAATCCCTAATGTGGTAAAATAGAATGTTCCAGGTGAAAGCTTGTATTAAATAGAGTTTGTGATTAGGGCAACAAGAGGATTATGCATTGAATAGCTTATATTATAGCATATAATGTAAATACATACTTATAGAGAATATAAGTACAGTACGGCCTATGTATCTTGGCGCGTCTGAACATAGGGTAGTGTCTGCGCTCAATGCTTCATGTCACCATTTTGTTCCGTGAACGTGTACTGCGCAAGCTTCTGCACAAACTTCTGACGCGCCAATATACATCAGCCGTACTGTACTAATATTCTCTATAAGTATGTATTTACATTATTATGTAGTATATCAGTTATCTGGCTGATTCTGGCTTCCATATTACAAGCTCGCCTTAGTTTGGGGTCAGATGGCCATGTGTGAAGAATGTCTTTATATATATATATTTTTTTTAATTCTACAACTATGTTTGTTCCATTTTAGCAGTAGTTATCCCTATAGGCATATTTTAAATTAAAAGTGCTTAAAAAATAGTATCATACATTAAATATAATTTACAATCTTGTTGAGGTGTGCTTGATTGGTTATCTAGTATCTTCAGATTTGACTTCAATCATCCCAGCCAACCACAAGCTCATTTGATTTAATAAATATATAATAATTTTGCATATATTTTGTATTATTTCAATGATATTACTCATAACAATAGTATCCTCGTGCCATACTTGACTGTAACTATAATAGAGTATGTATATATTATATTTATTACACTCATGCATCATCATATATGTGATTGAGATTCGAAATTGTAAATCCCATAGCTACCATGCAGTGAAGTCCCAAGCAAGTATATATGTCCCTAACCAAAGAGTGTAAATTTTACGACTTATGAAATGTCAGTAGCAATGCCGGTAATCCCAGACACAAAAATAATTGTAAACGTTGCACTATATTGCTAAGTAAATACCAAAATACACGTGCTTACCAAAGCATTAATTTTCTGCACAACACCGGCATTCGTTATCGATAATTTTAAACTCTCCACTGGCAGATTATCTGGGTTCTATAATGAAAACAATAAATATTAAAAAATCTTTTATTTTTTTAAAGTTTATAAAGTAGTGTAAACACTCACAGAAAATTCAACATTTTTGTTAGACATATCACAGTTTCTTTATATTTACAATTAATCAATATATCTTATTTGTGTAACTCAAACTGTGTTTCGCTTCACGTATACTTGTTATAAATACAATTAAATAAGCTGAAATTCCAGATAAAGGTAAAAAAGCAAAGAGGATATAATCACTACGTTTATAAATAAGTTTGAAGAAGAAATCAAAGAGTAAAATAATAGACCTATACAGGAGAAGAAATCGTCGACGAACACAATTTCGTCAAAAAAATAAATTGACAGTAGTTGACAGCTGTTTCTGACATTTGTAAAATTGACATCATAGTTTCGTTCAGAAACTTTAAAATGATCACTCGGTCAGAGACAAAGACGAGAGTATAGAATACCATTTTCACGAGGAGCACACACACTCAACACACAATCAAATGGCCGCTCCCAAGGGGATTTACTGTATTATACATACCCCACTTATTATTTTTGTCAATTTGAGGGTAAATTTCTAGTAAAAATGTTACATTACGTGAGGGATGTGGGCGATGTGAGTTGAGTGACTGATATTCAAGTCGTACATATGCAATACAAATATCAATGACTAGCTTCCGCGGTCGCCCTGCGGTTTCACCCGTTTTCACGAAGGAACTTATAATTATGTATTCTATGTAACATAAGATCCATCTTATGTTTTTCTGGGACAAAAAGTAATCCAGAATATGATTTATCTGTGTGCCTCATCCAAATCCGTTCAGCTATTACGTTAGTGTAGAAGTGTTCTGTGGAATTTGAGTAGAAACAAACATCCAATCATACAAACTTTCACATTCACAAATAATATTAATAATATTAGTAAGATTATAATTTAAAAAGAAACAAAGAAATGCACGCAACATTTTAATTAAATTAATGATACTGATAAATTATGAATTACATGACGAATGGACCATAGATGATACACTATAACTAGCTGAATGAACTATGCAAAAAGATGCAAACTAACGACATCTTGCTTGCATCATTTTTGTTTGCAGGCAGCACCACAAACAAAACGTCATAATAACGTCGACAAGTTTTGAATTTTGTAAACTTATGTTTATTTTGTAAACAAATAATTGAAATAATGAAAAAATTTGGCGCTGATCCGAAAGTAAAGAAAACACTCGTGAGAAATTACGAATCTAAAGTTAAACCTACGTCACAGAAACACGCGCTTTATGATGTAGCTGGTACATCAAAACCAGTGGCAGAGAAAACGTCTAAAGCTTCACAAAAGGAGAATGAATTGAATGTACCAACATTGTGTTCGAGTGAAGCATTAGCTAATTACTTATCAGATGTTAAGAAATCATTACCACCAACGGTTTTAACAGAAGAATCGAATATTGATAAAAAACAGTTGTATAAAAAAGTAAGTAACTTCTTTTTTGGTTTTGCACCTCAGCAGTTGTTATTTAATATTACAATTATCTGCCTACTCTCTAACCTAGCTATATACCTACTGTTTCAGTATAGTTTATTAACTTACAAGAGACATCTTGATGCAATACAAAGTCATGTTATAAATTAACAGTGTACAGCTATTAGCTAAATACCTACAATAAAAGAAATAAAAAATTAAGTACTTTTTGTATTGTGGTTTTTTTTTACAATTTCAAATACAGTTGTAGAAAAGACATTTACAAACATATTCTGAAGCAGCAATTATATTTAACTAATACTAGTTGTTCCCTGCGGTTCAACCCAAAAATTGCCTATAATCTTTCACAATAAATGGGCTTTAAAATGCCACAAGATTTCTTTATATTGAATCAGTAGTTTCGAAGATTACCTCCTACATACAAACTTACAAGCTTTACCTCTTTATAATATTAGTGTAGATGTAGGTATATTATCTTATAAATAAATGATGATTTTATCCTTAAAGCTTTAATTAAAATTACATATTCTCTAAGTACGGAGGTCACTTCATAATGGCACTTGAGGTGCTTCACCATAAACTATCAGGGAAATCCCTAAGTAATCAGTGTTGCAACTAATTTATCATCAAATAACTATATGTATTTGCTTTGGCTTTACATTTTAAATTATTATCAGTAAGTATTTTGTATTTAATTTTATATCATTTGATTTTACACAGGTAACAAAGAAACTCAATTTTCAATTCAATGATAAAGTGTATAAAAATCTTATTGAATTAAATACTACCTTTGAAGATTTGAAAAGTAGAAAGGATAAAAGACCCATTCCGGTGTCTATTAAAAAAGACCTTGAACCGAACATAGAAGATTTTTATGAAGATGAAGAAGTACCCGATTCCCCGCCCATCGTGCCAGTTATCAAAGCAAAGATTAAACCGCTAAAAAAGGTTGAAAATGGTGAACTACATAAATTAGTTGCAGCATTCGAAGATTTATGATAAAATTATGATTTTAATTTGTTGTGATATTTAATTAAATACTTTACACAGTTATTATCTCTATTAGAATTTTGTACAAGATACAAGGTTATCTTTTCATTAAAAGGGAACCTTGAACCACATATTGCTTAATAATAAATGTTGCTATGAAGATATGTATTGCCAAAATTTGTGTAAAATATACCTGTCCCATTTTGGTATATGAATCTAGTAGAAAACCGGGATATATCTATAATCCCTACCAAAAAGAAACATTGTAAAGAATTTTTTCAATGTCTTCAAAATTTACCAAAAGTTTCCTAAGACCAGAATAGAGATGTTACGGAGGTGGTTTTTATCGGAACCGGAGTCGGAGTCGGGAGTTATTTATCGGAGTCGGAGATGGTGGGATAAGAAAGATGTGTTAAGAAGGGCAGGCAATAAAACTAAATAGTACCAACATTAATCAGTCAGCCTCTTAAATTTCAATTCAAAATTAATAAACCTAAACATTAAGGACGCGTTCGCAAAATTGATAGGTAGAGAATCGAACTACTACATTGACACGGGTCACACACACAAGTGTACGCACGAGTCGCACGACTAACTGCGAGAATTGTAGTCAAGTGAACTCATTTTGATACTTTGAAGGATTCATTTTTTTTTACGTATTTCTTTGTAATAAAATTATGGTACCTACAAAAAATATTTATTATTGCTGTTTATATTTTTGCGAATTACCTCCGAACTTTATGGACTCACCTGAAAGTGTACTTCGGTGACTGCTACTGGAACTCCTCGACGAGTTGTACTAGGTGAGCCGAGCTTGGGCTTGTTTTGTTAGTCATGATGAGACCTTACCTCCGGACTTGATGGAGCGACCTGAAGGTGTACTTCGGTGACTGCTACTGAAACTCCTCGACGAGTTGTACTAGGTGAGCCGAGTTTGGACTCGTTTTGTTAGTCATGATGAGACCTTACCTCCGGACTTGACCTTGAGCGACCTGAAGGTGTACTTCGGTGACTGCTACTGGAACTCCTCGACGAGTTATACCAGGTGAACCGAGTTTGGGCTCGTTTTTATTAAAACAACAAATAAAACGTTATCAATTTTTTACTGTCAGAACTCGGCTCACCTAGTACAACTCGTTGAGGAGTTCCAGTAGCAGTCACCGAAGTACACCTTCAGGTCACTCCATCAAGTCCGGAGGTAAGGTCTCAACATGACTAGCAAAACGAGCCCAAACTCGGCTCACCTAGTACAACTCGTTGAGGAGTTCCAGTAGCAGTCACCGAAGTACACCTTCAGGTCACTCCATCAAGTCCGGAGGTAAGGTCTCATCATGACTAACGAAACGAGCCCAAACTCGGCTCACCTAGTACTACTCGTCGAGGAGTTCCAGTAGCAGTCACTGAAGTACACCTTCAGGTCGCTCCATCAAGTCCGGAGGTAAGGTCTCATCATGACTAACAAAACGAGCCCAAACTCGGCACACCTAGTACAACTCGTTGAGGAGTTCCGTAGCAGTCACCAAAGTACACCTTCAGGTCACTCCATCAAGTCCGGAGGTAAGGTCTCATCATGACTAACAAAACGAGCCCAAACTCGGCTCACCTAGTACTACTCGTCGAGGAGTTCTAGTAGCAGTCACCGAAGTACACCTTCAGGTCACTCCATCAAGTCCGGAGGTAAGGTGTCATCATGACTAACAAAACGAGCCCAAACTCGGCACACCTAGTACAATTCGTTGAGGAGTTCCGTAGCAGTCACCGAAGTACACCTTCAGGTCACTCCATCAAGTCCGGAGGTAAGGTCTCATCATGACTAACAAAACGAGCCCAAACTCGGCTCACCTAGTACTACTCGTCGAGGAGTTCTAGTAGCAGTCACCGAAGTACACCTTCAGGTCGCTCCATCAAGTCCGGAGGTAAGGTCTCATCATGACTAACAAAACGAGCCCAAACTCGGCACACCTAGTACAATTCGTTGAAGAGTTCCGTAGCAGTCACCGAAGTACACCTTCAGGTCACTCCATCAAGTCCGGAGGTAAGGTCTCATCATGACTAACAAAACGAGCCCACACTCGGCTCACCTAGTACTACTCGTCGAGGAGTTCTAGTAGCAATCACCGAAGTACACCTTCAGGTCGCTCCATCAAGTCCGGAGGTAAGGTCTCATCATGACTAACAAAACGAGCCCAAACTCGGCTCACCTAGTACTACTCGTCGAGGAGTTCCAGTAGCAGTCACCGAAGTACACCTTCAGGTCGCTCCATCAAGTCCGGAGGTAAGGTCTCATCATGACTAACATAACGAGCCCAAGCTCGGCTCACCTAGTACAACTCGTCGAGGAGTTCCAGTAGCAGTCACCGAAGTACACCTTCAGGTCACTCCGTCAAGTCCGGAGGTTAGGTCTCATCATGACTAACAAAACGAGCCCAAACTCGGCTGACCTAGTACTACTCGTCGAGGAGTTCCAGTAGCAGTCACCGAAGTACACCTTCAGGTCGCTCCATCAAGTCCGGAGATAAGGTCTCATCATGACTAACAAAACGAGCCCAAACTCGGCTCACCTAGTACAACTCGTCGAGGAGTTCCAGTAGCATTCACCGAAGTACACCTTCAGGTCGCTCCATCAAGTCCGGAGGTAAGGTCTCATCATGACTAACATAACGAGCCCATACTCGGCTCACCTAGTAACTCGTCGAGGAGTTCCAGTAGCAGTCACTGAAGTACACCTTCAGGTTGCTGCATCTTTTTTATAGCGAAATAAAATCGAATGAAAATCTTACCTCGTCAAGTATCAAATTTGGTTTATCGAATATTTTGTGTTTGTACAGCGATCTTTTTCAACTCGAGCTGCTCTAAACAGGCGATACAGGTCCACTCTCGACGGCGGCCGCGGGCCGACTAAAGTTTCATTCAAAATGCTTGTGAAATACATCAGACGAGTTTTATAACTAAAATAACCCTTAATCCAACCGATTAAGATTCAACCAGAATAGAAAAAAATGTGAAAAAATAAGTTTCGCTTTTAATTTTTTCTGCGACTATTTATAGCATTTAGATAAAAAATAACTCCTATCGTTAAGAATTGAATATGTTTGCCTACATATAGTATTTTTAGAAATAGTGAAATATGTTTATAATAGCTAAAAAATGTACCTAAACTCAACCCGGTATCGATAATTTTGTGGAAAATGGCAACGACAGATCGATTTTACATTATGAGAAACTAAAATTTTCAATAATAATGTAACTATTATTTGAAGATGAAGAACCAATCTATACGAGGTAGTTATTAGTTATATTGGATTTTGTTTGATTATGCCATAAAATGTACCGAAAAACAGCTTAATTTTGCCTGATATGCGAACGCGCCCTTAATATAGGTTTATTATATACTATACTGGGTGATTTTTTAGTCACTGGCAATACTTGCAGGGGTGGAAGTACTCATCAAATGAACAACTTTTTTTATGGGACTAACTGTGAAATCATGAAAAAATTATCAGCTGTTCCATACAAAAGTTCAATACCTACTCGACCAAAATGTATGAAGCAACAGTTTTATTTTACAGGATTATAGGTATTAGCTAGATATAGGTGTCACAAACAAAAATAATCACTTTTTTTATACAAGTAAAATATTAAGGGCGTCACATACAGCGAAGATACGATATATGAGACAGTGCTATACCAGCAAAAGAGAAGGAAAGTCGGTTGGTAAGAGGTAGGTCGTAGCTTCTCTTTTCATAGTATAATGCTGTCTCATGATCTTAAGATAAAATATTATAGTATCTTCGTCGTGTGTGACCCCCTTTAATCGATGACAGAACGCGTGTTCCCCAGGTGACATGCATAAACTGTTGACTGTTGTCACCGCGCGGCCGCACAGTGGGCCGAAAACCGACTTTCATAGACATATTATCTTTTTTTTCCTATTTATTGCGATGAAGTAAACTAATTTACTGACTACCCTTAAATCAACTAATTAGTGACAAACACTCAAATAACAATATTATCGAAACTGACGATAATTTTAAGGGTCGTTAGGAAACTAATTAGTTTCTTGGTAAATTTCCAAGACATTAATTAGGTTCCTAGCGGAACTAATTTATCAATATTATAACATTTTTGAAGTGAAACTTCTTTATCGACGTATGGGAGAAATTTTTGTAGCAAATCGTCACGTTTTTCGGTTACGCGCCATGTTGCTTTTATTATGTTTTCCCATATTTTGGAAGGCAAAGGGTTCTAGCTCATACAGCCTAGCCATTTATCTTATTTATCTTCTTAGTTTTGAATTAATGTCTGACATCTTAAAATATAAAGGTATGAAGTTAGCTAGCGAAAAACATTCGTTGCCATTTTATCGACGTATGGGAGAAATTTTGTAGCAAATCGTCACATACAGCCTAGCCATTTATCTTATTTATCTTCTTAGTTTTGAATTAATGTCTGACATCTTAAAATATAAAGGTATGAAGTTAGCTAGCGAAAAACATTGGTTGCCATCGTCACGTTTTTCGGTTACGCGCCATGTTGCTTTTATTATGTTTTCCCGTATTTTGGAAGGCAAAGGGTTCTAGCTCATACAGCCAAGCCATTTATCTTATTTATCTTCTTAGTTTTTAATTAATGTCTGACATCTTAAAATATAAAGGTATGAAGTTAGCTAGTAAGCGTTACTTCCGTCAGAATTTTAATCAGGGACTTTTCAGAAGTTTCACTTCTACCATGTGTGACTTGCACACACACACACTTTTTTTATTTTTAATTATGAGTTTATGGCGCGTTTATGAATATTGGGGTTGCGAGTTTATCGTTAAGGTAAAGCATGTAGATAAAGGCTCAAATTAAGCAAAAATATTTATTTAAACATTTTTCTATAAATATTTAATATTCGACCATTTTTTTTAAAAAAGTTGCAAATTCTAAATAATTCAAGGATAAACCACCTGCAAATGAATTAGGGCCAATAGTGCGACAGTGGAGATATTTAGGTTTTTCATGCCATCTCCATACAATTTTTTTAAGAAAAAATTCTGTGTGCTCTGTTTGCAATGCAATTCCATAGTGTTTATATTTTTAGGTATGTATTTAGTCTTCCGAAACATTTCCAAGTGTAAAAGTCAACATTTGGAAAAAAAAGATTATTTGTCTATGAAAATCGGTTTTCGGCCCACTGTGGCCGCCCGCTATGTTTCGACCTCCGAATGCCTCCGGCTTAAAAGTATCGGAACCGGAAGTGTAACATCAATCGGAAGCTCCGACATATCGGAATCGGAGTCGAAGCTCCGTAACATCCCTAGACCAGAATATACTATTTACTACATTACATAATAGGGTATTTTACTCCATATAAGAAAAAATCTAAAAATGTACAACAACAAAGCTATCTAAGCTTAGGCAATAAGCAGTCGGAAAATGATAGTTTTAGTTCATAAAATAACTTTAAAATTCATTTCAATGTTTTCAGTTTTTTTAATCTGTTTCTAAACAAGCGAAACAGTAGTCGCCATTATAATGACGTCATACGGTGCTGTATGTAGACTAAAAAGTGTCAACTGAAGTATAATTATTATTATTTTTACACTAGTATTCATGCATTCAGGAACAGTACACTAATAAAAAGGATATAGCTCATTTTTAGTTTATAAAATTTTATAAGTCCAATTGAGACCAATATCTGTACTGTACTGTTTACTATCTTTCTATACTGTTTGACATTAGCAGTAAGCCTAGATGTGGCGAAGGCGTTCGATCGGGTCTGGCACCGTGGTGCCAGTTCTATCGAAGTTAACAGCATACGGGCTTCCCGAAGGATTATGCTAATGGATCGCCAGCTTTCTGTCCAGCAGATGCATAAGAGCCGTCGTTGACGGTAGTTGCTCCGATAGCATGGATATCAACGCTGGCGTCCCGCAAGGCTCTGTGCTGTCCCCGACACTGTTTCTGTTGACGCTATGCTATGCGGACGACACTACTGGGGATGCTAATTACACGGACCGTGCAAATATCCCTCGTACAATGGTGGAGGAAAGTCGCGAACGACTTGTGTCTGAAATCGAGAGTACACTTTCTAGTGTCTCCGATTGGGGTCGACTAAATCTAGTCCTTTTCAACCCCACTAAGACATAAGCCTGCGCGTTCACCGCTAAGAAAACCCTATTTGCTGCGGCTCCAGAATTCCAGAACACGTCCCTAAACATCCCGTAGAGCATCGGGATCCTTGGCGTGGACATTTCTAGTGGCGTTCAGTTCCGTAATCACTTGGAAGACAAGGTAAAGCTGGCATCCAAGAAGCTCGATGTGCTCAACAGAGCTAAGCGGTACTTCACATCGGGGCAAAGACTGCAACTTTATAAGTCGCAAGTCTGACCTCATATGGAGTACTGCTGCCATCTGTGGGCGGGAGCACCTGGATACCAGCTTGGGCCTTTTGACTCGGTTCAGAGACGTGCCATTAGAATTGTCGACGATCCCGAACTCACAAGCAGGTTTAGAGCCTTTGAGTCTTAGAAGAGACTTTGCCTCCTTATGTGTGTTCTACCGCTTGTACAATGGACAGTGTTCTGAGGAATTGTTCAATTTGATGCCCACGGCTACATATTACCATCGCACTTCTCGCCATCGACGGGGAACTCATCCTCACACATTGGAGCCAAACTGGTCTCGTACAGTGCGGTTTCAAAGGAGCTTTCTACCACAGACGCTCAAGTTGTGGAACAAGCTCCCCGCCGTGGTTTTCGTGAGTGCTGAGTACAGCATGGGGTTCTTCAAGAAAGGTGTCAAGAGATTTTTGCAGGGTCGGCAACGCGCATGTGATGCCCCTGGTGTTGCAAGCGTCAATAGGCTACGGTAACTAATATTATTTATTTATATTTAAAGAAAAAGGGTAGCCACCCTTAATGCCCCATAATTTTGCGGCACCAAGTATGCCTCTGCAATTTGGCATTTATGAATTTAGTAAAAAAAAATTGATTGAATTTCTATGATAATTTACCTAAGTATGTACGTAGTATAATAAAATAATAAATATTGTAATTGTACCAATAATAATGTAGACTAAAATATAACTTCATACAAAAAAACAACTTTATTTGAATATATAGAAAAATTAATACATCTTCCCATTGTTCTAATTTAATTTGCTAATTTAATTATAAAAAGGATTCGACCCGACACAGTAATATTGGTAAAAACTTATAATAATGGCAATACACAACAGATATGAAAGTAAGAATAATATTTGATAATATGAACACAACACAATGTTTCATTCGACGTGGTACTTCTGAACGTAATCGCGCGCCGACTCGCTCGCTCTGAAAGAAAGAGATGTTGTAGCCCCGTCTCTTCTTTCACCGCATTTTGCCAATAATTTACATCATTTCATTCAGTCAACTTCCGACATCAAGCTAAAGCAGTTGTAGATTGAATTCTCAGTGGAAATCAAGTCAATAAATTCTAATTGTTTTAAGAAACTAAGATACAAACAACGCAATGGCTGAAACGGAAATTATATCCAATAATAGTGAGAATGATCAATTTTTTGAAGGTGTCGAAAAGCTTATAGAAATTTGGTTTACGCCGGCTAAAAATGCGGATCTAAGGAAAATAACTCGGTAAGTTACTTTTTGATTTCAGCCTATAAATGTTCCTACATAACTCGATGTCAATTTGGTACGGTATAGAGGTTACCGGCAAAACGAAAAATTTCCATAACATGTTCCATAAAATAACTCTTGTTGCAATCAAGTTACGTGTGCTTTGTTGCGAGGCGGATTTTCGATTTTTTGTATGGAAAATTGTTTTGTTGTGTAACTCGCCTGGCTGCTGTTAGTGGAAGGTTCTGGAATCAGCTGTTGGTCTAAAAACAGCGGTTAGGCGCCGGGGAGCCTGTGGGCTTGCCGAAGTCCCTGGTTGGCCTGACACAACCAATGGAATCAACGCGTGATTTGAAAATTTGCCTACCTATCCGTAGAAGCTCCATTGTAGCTCCAAAGTGTATGTAAATGTCTCCTATGTAAGAAAGAAAGAAAAATTAAATTTCATAGAGATACTTAAGATGTAAGAAAATACTTGTAGACATAGGTAAGGTAATATTTACCATGAAAAATTGTAAGACTTCCCAACAGTATTCCAAACCACACAATATTCAGATTTATTGATAGCTAACAGGCTATGTGAAACAGCAATTGTAGAAGTTTATGTACTGTTTCCGGGATAAAAGTTGGTTATCCATTTTGAATTGTTCTCTATTTTACTCAAATTTGGTTTGAATAGATCTTGATGATTTTTTACTAGATAGGAAGACATATTATGATACTTATTCAATAAATCAAAAGTACCTTCAAACCTTTGATGAATAGGTAATGTGGGTACTTTATATCCGTTTATATTTTTTTACTTGGTATTTAACAGGAATGAAGTAGAATTTTCCTTATATGAAAGGAAAATGGATTCTTATTTGATTATTTCATAGACATGTTAAAAGTAGGTACTTAATGGTTATATTTTTTTTTGTTAACAGTCAACAATGGGAAAATGTGTTGAAGATAGTGCGCTGTGAAATAATCTCTTTCACGCAGAGCGAGCAAGTCGACGCCTATGTACTGAGGTAAGTTTTATTATAATTTATATGATAAGTACTTATTTAATTAGTAATCTTGACTTGATACTCTATGATTATGGTATATATGGTCATAAAAAAAATTCTAGGTATAAAAATATATTTTTTTTGCGCTAGTACGTAGGTTGTTATGCAATAAGGAAAACAGTAATATTATTATGCTCAAATTTTAAAATAATTAAATTATTTATGACTAAACTGGTTTTCATAAATACAATAGGTATGCAAATTTCCATAGAATAGGAAAGTATGAACTTACTAATAAAATATATAATTATAGTTATTTTTAATCTGTAATAAACTTTTCCATAGAAACTGCACTGCAATTTACGTTTCAATTTCATAAAGTGAAGCTCCTACAATTTTTTAATTCTAAATCGACAAAATAATCTCATTTTTTAAAGAAGTATTTAAATATTCTTATCTTACAAACCGAAGTTCATCATTCCCAATCTTTATCACTACAATTACTCATATATAGGGTGACCATTCGACCGAGATTTTCTGGACATGTCCACAATTTTATATCCGGAATTTGAGAGACATTAGTACGCAAGCTAAATTTCCACAGTTGAATTGTTAATTAATATATCATATTCAAATTAAATGTACGCCCCAAAAATTATAAATAAACTCCGAGATTGTTTCTTTTGTCAGATAACGCCTTTTCTTTATTTATAATCTGGTAACCCTACTCGCAGAAGACCGATCAGGTCACTGCCACAACCGATAAGTTATCACTATCGATCTTATTATATAAATGTTGCTACTTGTGTGTGTGTGTACGCACATAATAGCGTAGATAAGAATTCTTGTAACTATTTTCCTGTTATAGCATTAATTAATCTTAAATAATGATATAAGAAAATAAATAGGGAGTCTGTAAAAATCAAAAGCCAAAAAGTGAGATTCTCAACAAAAAAATAACAGAATTTATGTACTTCTGCAATAGAAATATCTATTTAAGTCCGGAAATAAAGATTGGCATGAGCGTAAAAGTCCGGATATTTCTATTGGTTAAACTAAAAATCAAATAGTATATATAGTATTTTATACATAAACTATTTCAGAATGTTCTGACACGTAAATAATGCATATAAAGTCCGTACGGTAGGCCAAAAAGCCGAACTAAGTTCACATAATATATTTCACTTGTATTGTATTCAAGTTGTTACATACATTTATCTCTCTAGTAGAGATATTGGGCACGTACGCACGTACATAGATGCGTGTTTGTAGTTTATACTTAGTAAACGATAAGAATCCAGGTTGAATTGCAGTTTTCCTAATCGATGTACTGTAATAATAATGCTGAAGCCATAAACAAACAAATCAGGTTTATTGTAGGTTCCTATGATGTAATCATTTTGTTCTCTAAGCTTTACCTACATTCTTGTAATATTGCGTTCAATGCAGTTTTACCTAACTATCTATATGTACGAAAATTGTCATACGGTTGACTCATTTCATGATATTTATGAGTAATATAACCTTGGCCGTGACTTCGAGTTAATTCAAATTGTGATTCACAATAATTTATAATACATTATATCGATCGACTCTTTTTCTACTTAGCACTTTCCAGGCACTTGCCAGAGCTTACATTCCGACTTAGCCTTCGAATCGACCGTATGATTGATAAAGTATTAACTAAGTATAAAGGCACAAAATTAACACTGTTAAGGTGATGCCGCGTAAAGCTTAAAAATCTGAAATTAAACGTGCTGCGTCCCGCTCCCTACTATAGCGACCTCTCATAGAAAACCGCGTAAACGGAAAGGGCGTATGCGACATAATGGTTTTTATTGTTTAATTTAAAAACTACAAATATATTTCATAAAACCTATGTACAAATTATAGTATCAGTTTCAATTAATATATGTAGAAATTTTGGAACCTCAAATCGATCCTCAATGTCGGTAAAATTGGAATCTCTTATTTTGTGTTATAAAAGTTAACCAATCGTGTTATGCAATGGACGTGGAATACATGATGAATTCTTACAATAAATTTCATTTCGTTCGCTTTAGTCTTTGTTGAGAAAAATCGGAATCCTTGCAACTAAATTGTCCTGCTTTGTCTGATAGCCCAATCGTTAGTCGTTTTATCGCAAATATTTTTAAGTTTAGGTTAAAATTTATGAATCAGTTAATTTTCTTGAAAACCATGTGTTTATCGGCATTGTCAATTCTTTACGCAATTTGTGGATGAAATACACAACCACCTGACTCGTCTCAACCATGGGCTGTCCAAATGCGAATACGAAAGACTAAAAGCACAACCTTGAATCACTGGCAGCAATTTATTAATCAAACTAACAGCATTCTAAATATATTCTACAAGAGAAAATTGGCCACTTGAACGAGTTAGTGACGGGTTAAACTATGTATTACACTTAAATTGAAGCCTCGTGATTCAGGTGTTGAGTGCAATGATATTTTATTTTGTCAAATGGTCTATTCGACTCCTAGTAAGTGCCTACTTTCCTGCTGTGCTTTAGGTAGCTATGATATAGATCTTAGCTCTATTGGGGAATACCCGAACTTAGGAACCATTCGTCCCCTTGAAAATTGTATTGTTCATTAGTCTTTTGTAGGCTAATAAATATTGTGACAAGGGGATTTTTCTTTCTGCAAAATATTGCAGAGAACGCCTTTTTAATATGTCAGTTCAGTGGTTATTCCCCACTCTTATAACTGTTGAATTATAGTTTGTATAGATGCAAGGATTCTAAATTGTCTTTTGGCCGTGGAATGAGTTCTATCTATGGGTATTCCCGAACTTATTTGATGTTTTTTTTTAAATCGAGTGTGCCCAGACTGATAGGTAGATTTTATTATTGCTTGTTACATATGAGAATCACCGAACTTTTTTAAATGCTATGTTGTATTAAATGATTAGTCCTTCTACTACTCATCGGTTTGTGTTTATTATGGATAGTGGTGGTTCATATGGCTTATTGGATTACAAAGATGGTAATTTCGCAATTTAGGATCTTCTTTCAAGTTTAGCTTGTGCTTGAAGAGTTAGAGGGGATTTTAGAACTATGTTTTTGGGGTACATTTAACTACTCATTCTTTAGAAGCTTGCTTTATCATCGTTAACTTGATAATATGGGTAATCCCTTATTATACATTGGTATAGAAAAATCATTATGGGAATCCTTTACACGTCTCTTTGAACCCCTCCGAGCTATTGAGTTTACTGACATTGTGGGAAATTCCAAATGAGTATTCATTCCATTGATTTTCCAGACGTTTCAAATATGAGTGGGTCTTGACTAGAGTCGACTTACAGTTTCTATCGTGTGCGTGCAAACAATAATATTGATTTTATATAAACTTCTACCTACATCCAAGCTAGTTTCATTTAAATTATCTCACAAATGTCGAAATGCCTGGAGTAATGACTTGTAGAAGTCAAAGTGAGGTCAACTATGATATATGAAATAATCTCGGCCATTGTGTCCTAAGTGTTGTAAAATTGTTTTTATCAGTGACGTTTCGTGTGACGTAACGACCACGTGCCGGTCATGCTGAGTTTGAACATGCGTAGGGTCTGCAAAATCATTATAATATTTTCGCTTGAAGAATATAGTTCCTACATAAAAATAGGGTAATATGAATTGTGACCTTTGTCGATTATCTTCAGAATAAAATGATGTTCTAGCTAGAACGTTCATACACTGATAACAGTTGTGTTGGTCGAAAATCATCATCTGATATACGTCAGATTCATTGTAAATTTGTCTATTAAAAATTCATTTTGCATATATCTTCCGAAAATCTTCTTCTTGCATCTGCAAACAAATAATTTCGTAGCACCATTGTTAAAAATGTAGTACCTGGGTGAGCTTTGCTCGGTATTTTTTTTTCAATGACGTTTTCTAAAAATGAAATCTAGCTAGATCGTTGGAGCAGTTTCCGAGATTCAGATTATATATTTATATATATACAAGAATTGCTCGTTTAAAGGTATTAGATGAGATAGATGTACTTAGAGATTTATTATATTATTGTATTATGTACTTAGAGATCTATTCTATATATTCTAGGACTAGGTGCATGCTTCTATAACAAAATCCCTGCTTCAATTTTAAATTTGCCTTCACAAAGATTTAAGGACCGTATTAAAGCTGTTTTAATTGAAAAATCTTACTATACTGTGAATGATTATTTAAAAGACGATAATGCTTGGTAGATTTGTTACTTTTTGTGTATATATATTACTTTTTGTGTAATATATATATATTTTTTTTTTATATTGTTATTATGATACACTTTTTTGCCCTATAAACATGTGAATGGTAATAGTGATAACATATTGTGTGTTCTTATTCATATTCCGTGAAATTGTTTTTCTTTTTAGCAAGCTTAAGGTATTCATGCTCACTTTGAGGCCTTTGCTTGCGGCGGCGTCGTGTGGCGGGTCGCTCACTTCCCTACAATATGTGCTAGGAGGGCGAATGGCTGCCACATGCGTCATACTTGTGAACAGGTGCTGCTTGTGGGGGCTGGTCTGCTTAAATTTGCTATCTATTTATTAACTAAGTCACTCATCATTTTGTTTCTTTTTGTTTTTTTTGTTAAACACACATATATTGTCAGTGAGACTAGATAAATAATTTAATGTAATAAATTTGAGTTGGTTTTGAAAAGAGTAATTGCTGAGTTTTTTGCCGGCTCTTCTCAGTAAAAGCAACCTTCCGAACGGAGCGTTAGAGTCAGACTATTCATAAGTGCTTGTGAAGGCCTATTTGAATAAAAAATATTTTCATTTTCATATTGCATATTTATAACACGGAAAAGCTAAGCCTCAATATTGCTAACGTTACCCCGCGACAATCTCACGGCGAAGACCGTAGCTTCCATAGGTTATCGCAATTTTGTCGGGTTATCTTCGTGAGTAAACTACGTTCTAAATGAGCCGACTTCGCTTGCGGCTACACTGTTAATTATGTTGCTATGCTGATAATTTTTTTTTTGGAGTACGAGTAAGTACGATGGATAATGATAACACATGACTCTTTAACATGTATGATATCAAGATCCATTTAAAATAAGTCCATAAGGTAAACCGTTTGGCTGCTTGTCAAGAAAAAATTATGTTATTTTAGATTGTTATGTAACAGCTTTTTTTATGGACAGACTTAGGTTTGATACACACAGTCTCACAATGGTAAGTAATTATGTGGTCAAAGCTAACGTTTACTACCTAGAAAACAAAGCCTAGAAGAAAATTGGCTCTCAAATGCGGCTGCCGGAAGACGCCTATAGGAGCTTGGCGATAAATTTTCTACTCGAGAGGCGGTAGCCATATACATACCTATTATAAAGTCGAATTTACTGTAGTTAACAATGTGTAGTATACTGATATCGCTACCTAACTTTTTTGGGTGTAAATCTTTCCTTGAATCCCTTTAATCCCGATAAAAAACGCCCTAAATCGACTCTGTATAAAATTATTACCACAATATTACGTATTTTTTAACGCTGCACACGTAGTTTGGCGTGAAAATGGACGCACTCTGCGTGTGTGTGACGTAGGTACTCCGCGCATCTCGTCGGCAGACAGCCAAGTGTATATACAACATGATAGTGAAAGCATTACGTAGATCATACGTGTACTAGACGTGCTATTTGATCTTTGGGGTAATAACGAAAATTCGATACCATTGAAACGATCACAAAAACTAAACACGATTAAGGCGAAGTATAAAGAGAAAACGATTAATGGCAAAAGTAAACGTAAGGATCCGTATCTGGTGGAAATCAATTTAATTTTTCTAATTAAACTTTGCTTTATTGCAAACGCAGGTGTAACCGCGAGGTGTATGCTAGTAATATATATTTTAATTTCATGCCAGCAGAAATAATGTATCATCCAGTGAATTTATATCAGTTAATTAATTGAAACACAATGCATCCACGTTATTATTATTGCCATTTGCAGCACGTGTTTTATATAATTATTTAGTTAGTCATAACATACTATGTAAACTAGCGATATATTTAGTAGTTCCTCCCTAAATCGACTAATACAATAAAGGAGAAGAGTTTTTTGATGTTTTTAAAGGCGCTAATCTCTGGAACTACCAGTCGGTTTAAAAAAAAACTTTTTGCATTTGATAGCCCAATTCTTGAGGAAGGTTATTAGGTTATTCAGGGATTTTTATTTTGAGAACGCAGGTGAAACGGCGGGGGACAGCTAGTATACAATAAAACAGCAAATGAGAAGGGAAAATCACATCTTAATTAATATTTCTTTGTGCAATTCGGTCGGACGTTCATATTCCAGACTATTAAGAAGTTGAATAAGCCTCTTACGGTATTCCATCTGGGTTACGACATAAGGCATTCTTCAAATAGGGCGTAAAAAGGGGGTTCTTCAAGGTCGGCGACATGTTTGCTGACTACTTACCATCAGGTGGACCGTCTGCCGAATAGAAAAATCGTTGTATTACAGTCATACAAAGGCACATCCTGACTTATGTATTATTTAACAAAATTCTTAGAACTCGAAGCGAGCGAACGGTAACCAATCAAGGAAAACGCCTAAAAATTGCGCACTACTTTGTATTTACGCGAAGAATTATTGAACTTAGATCGTTTATGAATTTGGCCCTTACTCAAAAACTATACGATAAATTGTCAGCTACTATGGTATAGCCAGTTATTTTCATGAATGTAGTTTATTTAGGAAAGGTTGACGTCACTACTCTCTGATATGTTGTTTACACCATGGAATTGGCGTCTTCCATCTGCCATCTCTTTGAAGGTGTATGGCACCGTATTGTAGATTATTATAAATTCTATTGAGGTGCATTTCACTGGGCTTTTAATGATTTCCCGGATTTTTTAAAGTCCTGTGTTAGTCTGATAATTCATCACTAAATTGTTAAATAGTTTAAATTTTGATTTTGTTTTGCACAAATAAGCAATTTAATCACTCGAGATGATGCGTCCGGTTTTTTAATCACACGATTATATTAAAAAGCCGGACGTTTTGGTAGAAAAAATATTTCTCGGAGTTTTCATACTAAGTCGAAAGTGAAAAGTCTAGTCCGGACAAAGGCCTAAAAGCCAGACTTGTCCGGAGAAATACCTAAGAGTGGTTACCCTTGCTGTATCTATGAGTAAAACATTAGTAAATTGATGACACAATAGATAAGGGCAGGCACATTATAACTGTCGTATACGCGCCTCAAAATCAACTATCATTCACAATCTACATCACTAGTGTTACATCAAAAATATACTCGGTAAATTTATTCAGAAATAAAACGTTCACTATTTTGGCGCCAAAATGTCTCTGGAAATAAGTACGAGCGGTGCCGGTGGATTCGTAATGTGAACAATAATTATCGCGAGTAGGATATTGTACATAATCTTGGCAACATTGTCAATGCGTTGGTCGAGCTAAAGCATGTACGTTTTGTTTGATAGGTAATTATGTATCCGAAGTCAATAAAATAAAAGTAAAAATAAGTGATTTCTGTACAAGTTATGGTAATTTTCCCAAACTGCCTAAACAAATAAAAGTTTATGAGTGAATAAATGTACCTAAATCAAATTATTTCAGTTGGATATAATCCAATAAATAAAGAGACGATATTTTTGTTTGTTGTGACCGTAACAATTTCTCATAGAATTATTTTCAGTTGGTTATCACTTTTCATTTTTCATGACGAGATCGTACGTCTGGCTGGATCACGCTGGTTAGAGATAGCGAAAGATCGAAAAAAATGGCACTCTCTGGAGGAGGCCTTCACCTCAGGGGTTCCCTCAAATAATTAAACGATATTAACTAAGTACTTATTGTAAAACTTGGGAAATATAAGGCTTTTTTATTTATTTATTTTATTATCACTTTTCATAAGTTATATTACGATGAACGAATTGTCATGTTTTGCTGTCACAGAAAAGTGATAATCTGCTTATAATCTGCTTATTTTTTAGCAAAGTCAACACCTGGCAACCCTATTCAAAGTGCTGTCTTATGTTCTTCAAATATGTTTTCGTGGGAGTCAAAATTATTCCCTAAACTGACACATGAAAGACACTGTACCTTTAGAAGCGTTCTTATATACATTCAAATACAGTTACTGACGGATTCCGACTATCAGTCGTTCATTAGAATGATTGCCATCGCTTTGCACTCAATCAGGGCAATCTCCGTTCCAGATACGACGTATGTGTTATGATTTTGTAGCTACCGGACCGTCAACGTGACTGTTACTATGTTCACCTACATTGCTAACTGTATATGCATTTTTTGCTACTTTCTCAATATTTGCTTCAGTTTTCTCATGAAATTTCTGAGTGTCACCTACTATTTCATCTTTGGATTATACACTATAACATACGTCTGTGAAGATTGTCTGATTTCTTTTTATGTATGGTTAAGGGAGTCGTTCATATAATTCATAAAAGAAAATATAATATACTACTTTCTAAGGGAAACGCTTTCAAATCCCGTGTCACTGCATAAATCGGCACGCAACTTACCATTAGTTGCGATTCCATAATTTAAAAAACTTGTCGGTATCTTGATTACGTCCTGTTGGTTTCACAGTTTAATCGATATCTTTCACATTAATTTCTTGTTTAAAAAACAATTAATCGAACCACACCGCACTAAAGATCTGATCAAGATACAACCCTCGATTTTCACGGTACCTCAATTACCTTATTTATCGTTCGTAAGAATTACAAGTTGATGAGATCGCTTCATAAATAGGTATTGTTAATGCTTTTATTGTTAACTTTTCTGCTTCACGATAGTTTCTGACAAAAAAATGGTGATGAATTGAGAGCAGACTACAATGTACTCATTTATCAGTGTAATTATGACTGTTCCATGAACTATTCAATAATATCTTTGCAAATATAAATCTAATACAAAGTGTGAGTTTGTTTATAGTTTACTATAATGATAATGACAATTCTGTTTGTATTGTATTACTATAAAATCCACAACAAACTGAAGTATAACAAGTAGTTTTCTATTTAATTGAAGTGTAGCCGATTTTTTTCTTTCTTTTATTTTTGCAGCGTTGAGCTGCCTTGCCAAATCCTCTCCTACCATTATGCTTCTTCTAAAGGACGCCACTGAATTTAGTACCTTCCTTATCCAGCGTCTACATTTTATTTAAGTACTTATCAAAGATGGCATGATTAAGATCGTGTTGACACTACTGGCTATTATAATTTTATTAGTGTCTCGATAGCTTCCTGTTAAAGTGGGTACTTATGTTAATACTTTTGATACTCGGCTATCTACAAAATGTTCGCAAGCAATAATGTTGCAAATTGTATATTCTTGTTCATTCTACGCTGCAAATGGGTTCAATCCATTCATACAATTTAAAAGATCTTTCTTTGATTCTATCGAGATTTGTTGGACTGTCGAGACCAAAAATAAAGCTATGAGTTTGCTATGACTAAAACTGGGTCATGCTTACGATACGAAGCAGTCCAATAATGAAAACGCTCGACTAGTTAATTTTTACAGACGTTGTTAACTGGTATAATACCGAGTAACGAAAGCTATGGCAGTTTATTGATCGAGCACCGAGCAATTGAATTTTCAAACACCTACAAATCACCAAATGTATACACAAGTTGGAGTGGAATAATTTTGCTGTCAATTGTCAAAGATCTCTATTTTTGCCTTTTGTGGAATAATTGTGTATCTCGACACTTAAGTGTCTCCAGTGTCAGACGTTTCAGACGTTCGTCCTTGTACATGCCCCCTGCCATCGATTTGTTTACCTCGTCGTTATAAACGGAACGCGCGAACGGGTAGGCGGGATACAATCTATTTTTGTTTACTTCATCTAGTACGGAGACGGGAGAGCTACAAAACTGTCTAACTCGTGGCCCATTTAAATGGTGTTTATGAAAACAAACAATGTATAATTAAGTACTAATCCGGTCGTATAATAAAGGTTTTAGATAACGGAAGAATTTTGTTTTATACTGGTGTTATAACACTATGTACCATAAATGAAGACATAACAACGCTGAATAGTATAAGTGTGGTGGATGGAGGTGGTGGGGTTGGCGTGGGGTTGGGCGAAAGGGTAAGGTCAAGGTAATCCATGGCACGCAAGCGCAGTGCACTCCAAACTTGCTGCACCAGATACTCGACTTAATGAGAATGTAAGCACGCTCTCATGTTATGGCCCATTATTTAAAGCTCCTCAATTTGCCAGTGGTCTTGTAACTTTCATTTTGATGAAGGAGAAATTATTGAGTTGGGATGCCTCCTTTTAAATTTGTCACGTTACTACCTTCTGCCAAAATTCGTCACGACTGACGCACTTCCCAAGAGGCCCAAATCGTATTTTTTTTATAAAGTATCTTTAGTAAGTTCTTGCTCTATATTTTTATTCATTGGTTTGGCCTACAAAAGACAAATAGTGCGATATTCAAGGATGATATCACTACGGTTCACTGACCAAATTGTGTAACTTCATTTGTTATTCTGTTGGCAAAAAAAATGTATTGCTTGAAGGCAGCGAGATACAACCAGCCACATAGCTCCTAGTTTCCGGTCTTAGAACTACTTAGAACAATTTTTCAAGGCTAAAGGTATTTGTAAGTAATTGTTGTAAGACACGATATCTCGTTCAGAAATTCCGCTACCAGCTTAGGTGTTAACTATCCCCATGAAAGTTATGAAATGTCTTAAGTTATTTCGGTATAATCAAGTCTTATAGCTTCTAACTTTAAACTATCAAATGATTCAACGAAATGTTGAACTAAGTTTAGATATTTTGTGCACGATAGTTGGCCAAAACAACCTTGCCCAAATTTACAATGTCTTCGTACACATGTAACTTATGCGTCTGGTTTACCTTGAATCTTTAAGGTCATCATTGTCAATTTGAACATTGCCTTTCGCATTTTATGGAATTTTATTAACTAACGTGCATGGGTTCGAGTCACTGTGTAAAATTAACTAAGCATCACCGGAATAATTTTGGATTATGGGTGTCTGCCAATTGTCTTTTGATCTTTTAAGCTCTTTAATCCTCATTAGGAGCTCTTAGTAGAAGTTTTTCTGATGTAGGAGCTTTTCTACTCTCAATCACAGTTTCAGATGAAACATGATAGTTAAGTCTTATTTGACTTTAATCTGGCTAGAATCCTACTTTGGGATATTCTATTATATCTTCTAATATATAAAATTCTCGTGTCATAGTGTTTTTCTGCAAACTCCTCCGAAACGGCTCAACCGATTCTTATGATTTTTTTTGTGTATATTCGGTAGGTCTGAGAATCGGTCGATGGCCATTTTTTTTTATATGGTGCCTTCACAAGCACTTACGGGTGAACAGTGGGAGACAGCTATTAACCTATAAAAAGTCAAGACTCATTCATACATTGAATTTTGACCGACTCATCAACGCCCAGCGCAAACCCGTGAACCTAGGAAGCTGAATTTTTTACGAAGAGTAGGGACCTTCATAATATAGAGGGTTATGATGCGGTCAAGAAATAAGGATTTTTCTAATTTCAATCCCTAGAGGGCTAAAATAGGGTATCGGATGAAACTGTGGAGTGGTAAGCTTGTTTTTGTGACTGTACTTTGTTTGATTGCTTTCATGCTCTCAATCATCGTTTTTGCATGTTTATCATCAATTCAGATTATCTTTTATCAGAATCCTATATTATAATATATAATAATGCAGGAATCTATATTTCTTCTAAAGTTAATTATATTACAAAACTCGCAATCGTGTCAGGAAACACGTTGCATTTCATACTATACAGTTCTCCTTATTTTTAAGTTACATTCGTTTATGGATTTCCTACTCTTTGAAGCGGATTTCTTTACAACATGATCCCCTATGTTTATGTTTATTTCATACTTCACGAGCTTCTCTTGAATATTTGAAAATCGAACGAAAATTTCTAACGTTCTACAATGTTTTCAAATAAAGAATTCTCCTAAAACGTTCAGCCCGTCCTATTTTCCCGGCAGAATTATCTAGAACTGCCCCACTGCATATAAGAGGTGTATGTATGTATCCCGTGGCTCTCCAGCCAGCGTCAAATATCGATTTGCACCTGCGCGCTCAGTTGCATTCAACAGGCTGTGACGCAGTTACACGACAAGCAAAGACATGTGTGATGATGCTTCGCTACGGTGCTTATTATTGAAACTTGTCGTGGCGATTCCAATTATAAATTATTCAGGATCGGAAGTGACATTCTCATTGCACCTACCGATTTCGTTTGTTGACAGTTACGATGAATGGATGTTGCTTTTGTATGAATTATTTAATATTTAACGTTGATATTTTAATAACTTTTTTTAAATATATTTTTTTGGGAGGATGTTAATTTTTCTCATAACAACAATGAAGATAAAATAAAGCCATAGACTAGGCATGAAACCTTACAAGTGGCATAATAAACCATAAACAATATAACTCCATATTTATAGTTCGGACTTGTTATAAAACTCGTTTCTCATACTTTCAGCATGGCACATTTATAAATAAACCTTATTTGTATAAGAATCGGTCATATTTCGGTAAATCAGGCCAAGTTTCGGCAAGGTCACGCGAACTGTGTGTGACTAATAAACGAGTTTGCGTTACTACGCGTCTAGTCGAGACTTTACTTTACGACACTACGATCGTAATGTGGTCAATTACACAAATAATTATTATCGTCAAGTTATTATGAATCAACTAACCTACAGATGTGAAGAATCGACTTAGGTAGTGTTGCCAGTATCAACCGTATTTAATCCTACTATCCTACTAATATTATAAATGTGAAAGTTTATATGTTTGTATTTTTGTAACTCCGCTCATAAACGGGTGAATGGATTTTGATGAAACTTGGGACATAGATAGATCGTACCGTCGAATAACTTATAGGGTACTTTTATACCGGGAATACATAAGATCTCTCGGGAACGCAGGTGAAGCCGCGGGAAGGTCAAGTAAGACTTTTAAATTATGATAGATAGATTCGGTACGGATAAACGCAATTTAATATTACTATGCTTCTGTAATTATATTTAAAAAAAATGGGTGCAGAGTTGGTCGTTATGGAAACATAATATTTTATGTACAAAACCATAATGTTTTCAAACGCGAAATCATTCACAAATAATCATTCAGAAGGCTCCAATTTTGTTTCCATAACACAGTTCACTGATTTTACGAACTAAAACAGATTTTGTGTGTGTTATTTCAGTAGTTTTGGGGCGTAGGTATTAAATAAAATAACTTTAAAAAAAACTGGTTTTTTGATAAACTTAAAGATTGGGGTACTCCAAAAGAAGCTTCTGATTTTCCTACTACTATTTCCTCCATTCTACGATTAAGATCGGATAAGTAGTTTCGGAGTGCCCCGCGATTTTCACCCGCGTTCCCGAGGGATTTCATGTCCCGGGATAAAAAGCCTATAGCCTTCCTCGATAAATGGGCTATCCAACACTGAAATAATTTTTCAAATCGAACCAGTACTTCCTGAGATTAGCGCGTTCAAACAAACAAACCCTTCAGCTTTATAATATTAGTATAGAAGATAAGGTGATGGTGATAGAATGGTGTTGAAACTTAACTAAACCAAAGACTTTCCGACGCAATGATAAAGCAACTTTGCTGATATGACTGACATATCATACTTATATAAGAGATAAGAATCCAAATCAAATAGAGTCCTTAATACATTGTTATTACATTGATTTAATATCGTTATATTGTGTTTTGCTATTAATAAAGTTGATAAAGGTATCTGATTGACGTGTTGTTAGATACTCGATTCGCCATGCCCCAGGTTGTAGGTTCGATCGACCAAGACAACTGTTATGTGCATGAATATGTCTGTCAGTTAGTCTGGGTGTTAAGGTGTTAAGGTCTATAGTGGATATTCTAAGATAGGTCATTTTCGAAATCTATCTTAGGTTCAACATGCTGTTTTTTTGTCGGCCACTTGATAGTAAGAGGTTACCGTAGCCTATAGACGCTCATAACACCACGGGCAAAGAAAATATAATATTATATTTTCTCTGCCAGAGGTAACTCACGCGTTGCCAACCTTGAGACATGAAGTTGTTAAGTCTCCTGTGCCTGTAATTTCACCGGCTCCCATACACTCCTAACCGAAACACAGTAATACAAGTGCAATACTATTTCACGGCGGAATTAGATATGAATGAAATGAAATGAAAATATTTTTTATTCTAATAGTCCTTCACAAGCACTTACGAATAGTCTGACTCTAACGCACGGTTCGGATGGTTGCTTTTACTGAGAAGAGCCGGCGAGAAACGGTGGTAGTACTTCCCCAGGCGAACTCTGCACTAAGAGTACTACTATCTAGTAAAGTTAGTAATCAGTTATCTATTTTTTTTTATATTCTGACAACATTATCTACAGTAATTAAGTTAACATTTCTAATACTTACAGCACTTACTTATAATTGTAGACCAATGTTTTAGAACATTATTTTCAACAGTATCCACAGACTGAAGGATTGCTTATCAAATTTTAGTAAATTTAAAAAAGAAATTAGTGTTCTATATAAATATTGAATAGCTATTTGTCCGCTGTTATTGTCCTAATGACTATCCCCAAATACGACTGTAACATTATAAGAATAAATTTGCATATCGCTCGTCTGGATAGTTATTTAACTATTTGCACCTTTGTTCATATAGTAACTGAATTCTAAAGCATTAGTGACATTTAAAAAATTCACCAGTTTGTTAAATTACATTTACGCTTAACTTTTCGAATTATTTAGAGTATCTAGTTTCCATTACAAGTTCTGCTTAAGGCGACACCTTGAAGATTGTGGTTGCAAGGATTCCGATTTTTCTCAACAATGACTGAAGCGAACACGATTGGTTAACTTTTAGAACACAAAATAATTAATCAAAAAGACCTCTTTAAAATAAGAGATTCCAATTTTACCGGCATTGAGGAACGATTTCAGGTTCCAAAATTTCTACATATATTAATTGAAACTGATACTATAAATTGTTTTAGGTTTTATGAAATATATTTGTAGTTTTTAAATTAAACAATAAAAACCATTTTGTCGCATACGCCCGTTCCGTTTACGCGGGTTTTCTATGAGAGGTCGCTATAGTAGGGAGCGGGACGCAGCACGTTGAATCTCAGATTTTTAAGATTAACGCGGCGTCACCTTAATTTTGGATTACATGGTAGTGTGTGAAGCATGTCACAAGATATTAAATGTCTGTAGTTAAATAAATAACGTGTTTTCTATTGTACATTAACTACATGTTGGTGTTGAAGGCTGACTTCCGAACCGGTAGTAACTTCAGTAGCTTCTTAAAGTCTGCTTCAGTTTGCTATCTATTTATTTACTAGCTATACCCGCAGTTTCACTTGCGTTCCCCAGAAAAAGAAAGTCTATGTAACTCTCCATGCCATAGGCTATCTGCGTACCAAATTTTACGATATTTAGGCGTGAAAAGGTAACAGATTTTTTTACGTCCATTACACACAAATATTATCAGTGAGACTAGAAGACTAATTTTATGTAATAAATCTAAGTTGGTTTTGAATACGGTAGTTGTAGAGTTTATTGTCTGCTCTTCTCAGCAAAAGCAACCTTCCGAACCGTGCGTTAGAGTCAGACTATTCATAAGTGCTTGTAAAGGCCTAATTTTCATTTTCATTTTATATATGTATATCAGTGTATATCTTTATCTGTATATGGTAAACTGAGTGATCCCAATATATCAACGCGCAGCCCGCTGGACCTAGAGACTGGAAATTTTGCACATAGATCCTACCTTATACACTGTAGGCATAACGAAGGATTTTTGGAAATTCAACTCCTAAGGGGGTAAAATAGGGGTAAGTGGGTGAAACCGCGGGGCGGAAGGCTAGTAATAAACCTCTCGTTTTGACTTTGATGCATTCATTTTGAGAATTTCTTCTTGGAATGTTGAATTATGAATAATTTTTATATGTTGTTTTTCGGATCACTACGCGATACATATTGAATAGCTATTTGTTCGTAGTTTATTATCTTAAGAACTAATACCCAAATACGACTGTAACATTATAAGAATAAATTACGAGTGCATATCGCACGTTTGGTTAGTTATTTAACTATTTGACACCTTTGTTCACATAGTAACTGAATTCTTTGTCCAAGTTTTCCGAGAACCATACGTAATATGAAGCTTGTTTGAAATTAAACTTTATTTCGAACGTATTGAGAGTAATTTAAGATTTATAAAATACTAGGTACGTGGGTTCATCATATTTGTTTTACTCTAGACTTGAGGATGGCTGCCAGCCAGGCGGGTACTAAAAAGTACCCTATCACAGTGCAATTATCATTTCTTGTTCTTCTTTAGTCTTTTCTTTTAATTCTGGCAAATTGATAATATAATGCACCAGACATGCCGACAAACAATTTTCACATTTCGACATACAAAACAATACAAAATAAGTTTTTATCTCTCTGATAATAATAACTGAGGGCTCCAGTATTTTGGGTGTGTATCGTGAAATATCATTTGTTGGAACGGACTAACCTGACCATTGTGGTCCCACCAAACCGGCTGAAATGAGTACAATTATGTGGAAAGTAAGCCTACTACATTGATAAGCCAGTTTGAGGTTCCCGGATATAAAACTAAAGATGGCATTCATGTATCGTTTTAAGGTACGCGTACATTGTCGCGTGGCCGCAGCGCATTCATTTTAGTGTGACGCATGCCGCATGTTTGGGATGAGGAACCAAAATGAAAAAATGTGTAACGAATGCGGCGATGCAATGCACCTTATTAGCCAGTCAATGAAGTACATTGGATCAAATTCGAAAGTCAAATTCACTGTCAAATGTTTAATGATTTGCGCGTAACTACTTACTATTTTTTTCATGCATTATCTGTTTTTTCTTCGACATAAATGATTTCGAATTTCGATTGGTAGGTAATTCCTATTTAAATTAAAATTCACTTTACCATTGACCTACTTAAGCTCATACTTGCGTAACAAAACTCGGATTCAAATTCTAAATAGAATATAATTTGTAATACTTAACACGTCGTTCGCGTATTAGCTATGGTCGATACTTGCACATATTGTATACAAATTGTGTATATTATACTTACATAACCACTTATCGCCTAGAGTACTACATTGTATGAATTTATGTATGAATAATTGTGTAGCTGACCCGTGTAGTCTTTACGGCGCAGTAAACTTGTTTTAGATTACAATGTTGACCTACGGACTGGCGCATTCGGCGCGTGGATGCTCTATCATAAAGGGCTTTTTAGGCTGTGCATTATATTGTAGTTATGAGTACTGTGCCTGTTTTATTTTGCCTCTAGATATTTAACCGTCAAGTCAAGTGGACCGCCCCGGCCTGCTTGTTATCTCTTTGACATAAGTCCTCAATTAGAGATGTACATAAATCAATTATATATTTATTTTTTATATGTAATTGCTTTCATAAAATATCTTTATACTCCTGAAAGTATAATTTTATTCATTCAAATAGGCCTTCGCAGACACTTACGAATTGTCAGACACTAACGCACGGTTCGGTAGGTTGCTTTTCTTGAGAAGAGCCGGTAAAAAACTCAGCAATTACTCCTTTAAAAACAAACATAGATTTATTACATAAGATGTATCCTGCAAGAGCGAGCGCTACACTCAACCCCACTAAAATATTCGCGATCGTCTCACTCGATTTATGTTATAATTACACAATATTATAAAACAGTAATAACTGGCATTGTGTAAATTGATATTTGACGAGTGTTTAAAAAAGAATTGACCAATTATAGAATTGATAAAGAATGCCTGAATTTGATAAAGAATGCCCAGGTCAAATGTCTTTGATAGTGTTATCTTTTGCCTGAGGTACGTGTACGCACGCCAAACTACGTATTCATGTCGAATTCTGCCTATGTGACACGGTATCACAGAATTACTTGATAATTATTTATTTTTACAATACACTTTATTTTAATAAAAATTTATTCGCTTCATTCGTAAAATTACTTTTTATGTATTTTAACGTTTTATGACAAATGTCTTAACCGCTATAGTGTGCATAGAGCTTTATTTAATTGAATAAAGGAAATTCTTTCTTTTGTAAAAATGTATACATAAGTTTTTATATTCAACGGTATCCATTTTGGATAATTTATTTAGAGAATAAAAAGTTTTCTTTTATGTTAAGACATCATTTTTGATACGCATAAAATCCAATATAAAAGTATTACAAAACGTATGCATCATGTACGTGTTAATTTAAGTATTTTACCATCTAATATTGCATAATAGTCCGCCTGACCAATTTGTTATTATTTATTTTATTTGAGTGAGGTGATTTAAAATAAAAATAATTAACATACAACCGAAATGTGTAAAGCTAATTTGATTTACAACACGTCAAGATAAAGTGACGTTTTCAGTTTTTTTTTTTCAATCATTTTAACCTAATATTTTTGTACGCAATTGTCTGCACTAATTGGTTTGTTGTTCTGTTTGTTTGTACGCGTGTACTACTTTCTTAATAAGATTCGAGAGGTCTTAATTACCTAGATGTTATTTTTTATTAGATTAGCTTCATTCAACAGCACTCACGCGCATTTAATAATGTTTTTTGTAGTGACGTTTAATCATTTTAATTTTATTGTTGCCTCCTAATTAAACATAGAAGGTCTTTAACACATTGGCAATATATCTGGTATTGCATTATATATATATTTTTTTTAATATGCATTATGTAGTTTTAGGACGCATTATTGAGAGCCAAGGGGTAAATAAACCATATTCTAAGAAAAACTTGAAATACATTCACCGCTAATAATGCGCATAATTAGTAGGTAGTAATAAAATTAGAAATGGACTATAGCCAAATGTAATATTTTGAATATGTAAGGGACGAGACTGTAACGAGCAACAAAATAGTTACTTCCAAAACATTGATGTGTAAAATACATGATATTTTAGATTGTTCACTTACATCTGTTAGATTTAAACGATAGTTTTAAACTAAAACAGTTTTAAACGTAAAAAAGGGTTTTATCCCTCGCCAACTTTACCTACAGTAAATAAGGACGTATACGATCATTGTACCCTTTTACATTAATTGCTTGATACACGCTTACCCACTGTTAATATCCACGTCCTATAACAGCTGTTTACGAAGTACCCTGAGGGGCTAACCCCGCCCTTATCCTTTAAAATAAAGGACGGCTCAGTGTGTATATTCTAATATTCCTCATACTTTAGCAAGAAAATATTACCTGAGATTTCTAGTATCCTTAATTTTTAATCTCGAATTTTCAATCTCGACTACAGGCATGTTGTAATTTCTTAGGATTATGATTTAGGTACTTATATTATATTGTTTAAACTTAGTATAAATTATTTATTACTAGCTTCCGCCCCGCGGTTTCACCCGCGATACCTTATTAAGTTTTCTGAATTTTTTGAATTTTCTACGCAATTTTCTTAATTGTTTTTCCATAACAACCTTCTACAAAGTACCTATTAGAAATAATTAAAATAAAAGATCAATGAAATCGGTAAAGTCGTTCTCAAGTTATGGCGGGACCAAGGGAAATAGGGATTCTATTTTAACTGAACTTCATTATAATGTATATTAGATGACTTACCTATGAATTTGTTTTAGCTTTTTAATAATAATTGTTTTTTTTTGTTCATGGTTAAAAGTTTCGTCACAAAGGTCTTGTAATGTAACTAAAGCCGTTTAATAAATAAATAAATGACTCAGTGTGAGTGGTTATCAAAAGTAGCTATCTGCCCCCCAGCGAGAGCAGCATGTTCGTCTCCCGGCGGCGCTGGATCCTGAAGACGTGCGGCACGACGACCCCGCTGCGCTGCGTGCGCGCGGTGCTGGCGCTGGCGCGGGAGCTGGCCGGCCACGCGCGCGTGCACAACGTCTTCTACTCGCGCCGGGAGTTCGCGCGCCCCGCCGCCCAGCTGCAGCCGCATGATAACTTTGATTCTGAGGTCAGTATACCGACTTACGGCAACAGTACAAACTCGTCAAATCCTGGCCCGCTTCTCATGTGCTGCGGCAATGCGGAAGTGTTCATTCAAATGTAGGCGAAGATACTGGTAGTGACGCTGATTGCCGTGACAGAAGTCGTAGGTTCGAATCCCACAATAAGCTAGATCTTTCGGTAAACGAAAACATTATGAAGAAACCGTAGCACGCTGGTGTGGTACTTTATAGTTTCCGTCTGACTGGTTACCATACTCATGTTGAAAATCTGTCGACAAACATCTACTTGGCAGCACTAGAGAACCAGATCTTTCTAGATGTGTGCTTACCACCTTCGGCCACATCATCGCTTCCCATGGTGAGATTGTGGTCAAAAATAAGACGCGCACAATAAAAATAAATGTAGATGCCAGTGATTTATCAAACGAGTCAGGAAAGGGCCTATCATATACTATAACTGATACTTTTTAAGCTTACCTACTGCCAGGAGGCCAGGAGCTAGATGTCACATTTTAAAGGGGAAGCTACAACTTGCGACTTACCGCCTCCGTAAATTCAAAGCGAATTCTCTGATTGTGTTGGAGATAAAATATTAAACTCACCACTCACACTCAATTATTCTCGGAAATATTCACAACAAATACAGTTATACGGAATTGATAAAGTATCGAATAAAATTCCAATTAAATGCTTTCGAATGAACAATCGTTCGCGCATAATGCGAGCATTATTTTATTCGTAGGTACTTCCTCTATATTATTATTTTGTAATCTACAATGGATTCTTACAGTAAGGCTTTTGTGTGAGTATGTAGTGGTATGTAAGTTTGGAACTTTTTACATGCTTCTATTTAACTTAATTTCACCTTCAATCAGTTCCAACCAACCAATTGAGTTGAAATTTTACACATACTTTTGGCAAATACAATCTTATTAAAAAGCTTTTTTTTTAAATGGTTACTTGTTTTTGGGGTCCGTACCAAAAGGGTAAAAACGGGACCCTATTACTAAGACTCCGCTGTCTGTCCGTCTGTCACCAGGCTGTATCTCATGAACCGTGATAGTTAGATAGTTGATCACAGATGATGTATTTCTGTTGCCGCTATAACAACAAATACTAAAATTTAAGGGGGCTCCCATACAACAGACAGACATGTTATTTTTTGCCGTTTTTATAGATAATGTTCCGACTCGAACTTGGCCGGTTTTTTAATGTCTTCTTTTACTTGTTTTTGACGGAAGCGGTAGCAAGGTTCTTTTACTGTGGTAGTTTATAGTAGATTATATATACTAATTTTCTGGACAGTTTTCCTTCTGATTTCATATCTACGTTATTTGTAATTCATCCCTTAACTGCAGGTGAATAATAAGTAACCCTGTATAGTGGTCCTATATTATGTAATGTTCATAAGGATATCTAAATAATCCCTTATTTAATGGTCAAGCTTGTACAGTCTCAGGCACAAATATATTATACGCTATTTGCAATTTTGAGATAATACCTATATATCATAATAATTGGTTCTATATACTAGTTTCCACCCCGCGTTCATAGGGATCTTATGTTTTCCCGGGACAAAAAATCCAATACTAAAATAGTTTTTCAATTGGAACCAGTAGTTCCTGAGATTAGCGCGTTCAAACAAACAAACTCTTCAGCTTTATAATATTAGTATAGATTTATGTAAGTACCTAGTACCGTCCTAATAAAATGTAGCAAAATTTTAACCCAATTCGATATGATATGTACTTGCATAAAAGTTGTACGCTATCATTTTACTGTACTTGTTCACAAAGCGGCCATTGTGAGGCAAGTTCTAACAAGCTATAAACGGACATGTCCGCCGGTCCTGTTACGAGATATGGGGATAACTGTCGTGATGCAAATACTAGGAAAGGATGTGGAAAATGGCGAAACGTGCTGACGTCTGTTAATTTACGTGTTGATATTTTTCCTTAGTGTCCATCTTGTGAATAGCACCTGTTTATTGGATAGTTATAAGTAACTCTCGTCCCGCGGTTTCACCTGCGTTCCCGGGAAAAACTAGCCTATGTTACTCTCCGGTCCATAAAATATATCTATGCCTAAATCACTTCGTTTGGTTGGTCCCTTGCTGCGTGAAATAAGGATAAACCAACAAACACTTTCGCATTTATATATACTGGTTGATTTTTTAGTCACTGGCAATACTTGCCGGGGTGTAAGTACTCATCAATATGAACAACTTTTACTATGGGACCAACTCTGATATTGCGTAAAATAAAATGCTTGCTTCATACATTTTGGTCGTGTAGGTATTGAACTTTTGTATGGAACAGATGATATTTTTTTCTTGATTCCACAGTTAGTTCCATGATAAAAGTTGTTCATATTGATGAGTACTTACACCCCTGCAAGTATTGCCAGTGACAAAAAAATCAACCAGTATATAAAAATGCAGTCCTATAGCAGTGGTTCAACCTTATAGTGATGAGAGCATTTGAAAAAAAAAAACTATCTTGCAATGGACCACCAACTATTTACAGGTAATATACTGTAAATGTAAATGAATAAAGGGTTGTTCTATCTATAAATAAAACACGCATTTTTCGATGGTTTCGCGGACCACTGCGGGTGCTTCCAGGTCCGCGGACCACCGGTTAAGAACCACTGACCTATAGGGATAAATTACACAATGTGTTTTGTCGAAAAATAAAAAAAAAACCTAAAAAAATGTTGGGTAAAATAAAATAATATAACAATATCGAACAGAACCCTATTAAAATTAAAACGCCTTGATTTTTGGAATGTCCAACTTCTTTTTCCGGATTTTTATCGATAATTTTTTGTGTAATATCCGCACATTTCGTTTTTCGGACGGTATTTTAGAAGCAAATTACGTTATTTATATTATTGAACTGTAAACTTCTTTTAGCCCGGTACGCATATTTTTAGATGAGGTAAAACCTCTGGACTCGCGACACCGTTGTTATGAGACGCGACACCGTTATTATGAGACGCAGTTTGACGTTTAGTTTCTTTTCTCAATCTCAATCTCTCAAAAAAAAAAGTTTTCACTTCTGTCGGCACTCCCGGAGTGCATTTTTTTTGTTTAATACATATTTATGATAATATTTATATTTATTTCAGGTGAAACTACTGGATTCTTTCTTCGGCGACGGGCGTGCGTATATAATGGGCCCGGAGAAGGATTGTTGGTACCTCTACACACTGCTGCCCTTGGAAGGTACGTTACACTTGTTTTACAGATCATAAATAAATAAATATTCTGGGACATTATTCCTCACACACGGCCATCTGACCCCAAACTAAGCAGAGCTTGTGCTATGGAAGCCAGATAACTGATATACTACATATACTACTTTTCTTTTGTAAATACATACATATTATAAATAATTACACCCAGACACAGGACAAACAGACATATTCATGGACACAAATGTTTGAAATGAAGGTCGTGGGAATCGAACCCACGACCTTCGGCGTGATAGATAGGGTATCTTACCAACCACGCCAACCGGCCCGTACCATACCAACATAATATAATCACAAATTAACACGAAACCGCGGGGAATTAAAGGGAGCTAGTCATTAAAAAAAAACCCAGACAAGTGAGAGCCTGCCGAGGATTTCGTACAAATAACAAACTTAACTTTGTAGTTGAAAAAATGTTGTCCCATACATTGATATACGTCACTTTCAATTTTCTTTCTGCAAATATAAGTTTGTAATTGCAAAAAAAAGTGATTTTTAACTGAAATTTAACGATTTTCGGATTCTTTTCCTTTACTCGTGCTGTGAGCCCCTGCTTTTTGCCAAATTTCGTGATTCTATGTCAATATGGGTTATGATATATTTGCTAGTGTCAAAATATTTGGCATAAATGGCCGTATTTTTTGATTTCGTAGACCCAAGCATTTAATATAAATTTCAACTTGATACCTCCACGTGTTCCTGAGAAAAAGGTTCTTAATAAATAAATAAATAAATATTCTGGGACATTCCTCACACACGGCCATCTGACCCCAAACTAAGCAGAGCTTGTGCTATGGAAGCCAGATAACTGATATACTACATATACTACTTTTCTTTTGTAAATACATACATATATAGATAATTACACCCAGACACAGGACAAACAGACATGTTCATGCACACAAATGTTTGTCCTGAGTGGGAATCGAACCCACGACCTGCGGCGTGTTAGATAGGGTATCTTACCAACCACGCCAACCGGCAGATGGACATAGACATAGACAGATGGACAGTGAAATTCGTCTTTCAAAAGTATAAAAATATTTATATTTCCACACATAGGCACAGTAGATGCTCTAGAGAAGGAACAGCAGGAGTCCCGCAGCGGCAACTGTGAGCCAGACCAGACCATCGAGATCCTGATGTCGGACCTCGACCCTCGTGTGATGGATGTCTTCACAAGAGCTTACTCCGCTGATGCTGCACAAGCCACCAGGGTAGGTCATTTTTAACTAACTTTAAAAAAAATGCACATAATACTGTATATGATATAAATGTATACTTATATATATACAAGCTGATCCCCGCGGTTTCATCCGCATTCCCGGAATAAAAAATTGCCTATAACCTTCCTTAAGAATTGGGCTAAATCTTTTAAATCTGAGTGGTAGTTCCAGAGATTAGTGCTAGAAGATATATTTATTTTTGCACGGTACTAGGGTACTTTGTAGTCCCCACCTGCCTAGCTACCATCCTCAAGTTGAAAATCTGTCACTAAAGCACCTTTCAGTGTGTTCCGGCAGTTGCACTTGAGAGTGCAGGTCCTTCCAGGCTTTGTGTGCTTACCACCTTTTGCCACATCATCACTTACCATAGCGAGATTGTGGTCAAACCCAAGTAAAAAGTAAAAAAGAAAAAATATCATATGTTTACATGCAGGCAAGTGGTAATGCATCTTTCTTATTATTATTGAGCAATCTATCTTTAGATTATATATATATAGTATAAATTGCAATTGTTGTTGTCTATTCCAGGAGTCTGGCATAGACAAGATAATCCCCGGCATGGTTATAGATGACTTCCTGTTCGACCCCTGCGGGTACTCTATGAATGGGGTCGCTAAAGATGTAAGTACATAATTAAAACTATATCCACACTAATTTACTTACTAATAAAATACTATTTTACTAATATACTGATTAAGTGGTCACGTAAATAACGAGACATTGTTTGACATTGATAGAGAGGTGGTCGATAAATAAATGACAACATAAACCGTGTTTTAGTTAAATTGAGCTTTATTCGTAAGGGTGTAAATCTTAGAGTATACATAAAAGCTAGAGTGCTAGTATCGCTCCGGTCCGTTGCGTTGTGCCGATCGTAAGCAAATACTATGTTATAGATACTTAGCTATGGTATAGCGCTTTCATAGTGATGTTCCTTACATCTGCACCCGCCCCGCGTCTCCCGCATTCCCTTTTGAGACTCTTTAGTTCATACTTGTGCTTTCGGTTCATACTTAGTAAGGCGTGCTCTATAGCATGCTTATGTATACTCTAAGGTGTAAATATTTATATACACAAATAATTCTAGAAAATATTTAGAATGGAAATAATAATAAAATACATGGCAATAAGACTGGACTTTATTTTTGCAAAATATTGGGTCTGTTTAAATATTTTCTTCATGATTTGCATTAAATAATATTCTATAATATCCTATTATGTACCTACCTATGATATTTCGACTTTTAAAAAGTTATTATTTATTTTTTGTGCTGCCAAAGGGAGATAAGGATTTGCCATCTGTAAGTTATTGCAGTTATTGAAAATAAAATGTAATTATTTGAACGTTTTATGTAAGTATGTTGGGTAATTTTCGATGGGGTGTTTGACGTGGAGGCTAGACCCGTGGAAGGGTGATTATCACCCCATTATATGATGTTATAGATCCCGAAGTAAACATGAAACCTTTTTTTGTTATCTAAGATTGTATTTTAGTATAGTAAAATGTTTATCGTCTTGAAAGTTGTGAGCGTCGAAATTTTATTATTTTACATCATTTCATTTCATCAAATATCAGCCCAGACCACTGGATATCTTATACAGTGGCATTCAATAAGGAAGGATTTTTGGAAATTCAACCCCTAATGGGGGTAAACTAGGGGTACGCGGGTGAATCCGCAAGCCTGGAAGGCTAGTTTTAAATAAATACATTCGGTAATTTATCCATAAATAACCTAGAATCAAAGCAAAAGCGCTTTTTCGATATAAATTTAACCTTCCCACAAGTTTGATACGGTTAAACTCGGTTGAACCATTTTATTTCGTGAGAATTTTTAAAAATAAAATAATGAAACCTCCCCCCCCCCCCCCCTCAGGGTTGCTACATGACGATCCACATAACCCCGGAGCGGTCGTGCTCGTACGTCTCGTTCGAGTCCAACGTGCCGGTCGCGACCTACGACGCGGTCATCGCGAGAGTCTTGAACGCGTTCAGACCCGCCAAATTCGTGCTCACCGTGTTCGCCACGCCTGTAAGTATACCATATGCTTTGTAGTTTTAGTTTTGGGTTATTGTGGAGCTGTTCAAAGTCATAGCCATTCAGTTTAGGGTCTAGGAATATAATTGTTATTTAAGGACGAATTTACTGTTTGCCTTCGACTGACAAAAATCGGCAAGAAACTCAGCAAGGCGTATTTTTTTTATAATCAGAGTATTTTGTATATGTTAAATCGTGGCACGCCATATTGGCCACATTTCTGTTTTATTTCGGTGGCGCCATCTATGATTACTTTCGCATACACAACCCTATTGATTTATCGATGACTCATAAAGCTATAACATGCTCGATTACCTTAGTAACAATATCTGTTCTCTTCCAGGACTCGGCAGGCGCGGACACGCCTCGGCAACTGAAGAAGTTCTCCTCCCTGGGCGCGTTCGAACAGAAGGAGTCTCAGTACTGTCGCTTCTCCGGCTACGAGCTGCACTACGCGCTGTACGCCAAGTTCCCGAGCTGAGGGCCGGCCGCGGGGGCGGTGGAGGCGGGGGCGGTGGAGGCCGGGGCGGCCGGCGCGGGGGCGGCGGGGGGGCTGGCGGGGGGCGCGCGGGGCCGCGGGGGCTGGGCGGGCCGGCTCGCGGCGTGGCTCGCCTGCCCCTGCCCCTGCCCCTGCCCTCACACCCGCGCGTGAACCCACCACCCCACCCGACGTTCCGATACGACACCATGTCCAGAATCTTGTCTTAAGTGCACATTATAGAGCGGCCGGGTCACGTGTGACGTAGACCTTATAATGTTGCCCTATAATGTGCAACCGGAGCGTTGTGGCTGGAAGTCTGCCGCTATCCGCCCCGCCCCTACTACCGTTCCATTCCATTGAGCGTGATCCTTAAGTGATATTACGTAGATTAACGAGTAACCTTAGGTAGAGACGCGGCCCGGCCCTGTCGCTGTCGCCGAGCGTCTATTGATTTATCAGAGATTTAAAAATCAAATAAATAAAGATTTCGTCTCAGTTATCTGGCTTTTATTTTATATCTACACCTTGGTTGCCCGACGAAGGGTCATTTTCGTCTACTCGTAACTAAAACGAAACGTAATGGACGACTGCTCAAGTTGTATTTTTCTTATAACTAGGTTTCTATCCTAAGTCGATCCGGTACAGGCGGTCACACAGTATCCACGTATACTTTCGTTGCAATCAGTTCTTATTAAATAACCTCAAATCTATAGAATTATGAAATGAAGCTGGCCGCAAAATGTAATCAGAAAACCGTAAATTCATATTTTATAGCGGTTTCAATTTGAAACTGATTGCAACAAAGTTATGTTAATAATACCGAATTGAGAAATATTAATAAAGGTTAAACGAACTAGTAGTACCAGGAGAACAGAAGTTCGAAGGAGTAAAGTTCCGTTAAATACGACGAGTATAGCGCAAAATTTTGAAAGAGTTCGGTCGGAGTACTAGGATATCATGAGTTCATTTAATTCCGCTTAGCAACCTCTTTCAAACTTATGCTACCCTAGTACTTGCAGAGAGTACTAGTAGAGTTCACTACAAACAGATTAAATCATTATAGTGACTATTTTCATTCCATTTAGCAACCTCTTTCAAACTTATGCTATCCTAGTACTTGTGGATGCAGATAACATAAAACCAAAGCGGTCATGTAACACCAACCTACCTACCCTACAAATGGAAAAACTTGTGCTCCAGTTTCTTGTTCTATCCTAGGCTGCGTTCAGTAACTACGCCGTGTGATCGCCCGACGATTATGATAGCGTTCAGGAAAGAGTATATAATCCCTACGTTTTAGTAGTGATTTATACTCTTTAATTTAGTGGGATAATCGTCGGGCGATCACACGGCGTAGTTAAGTTACTGAACGCAGTCCTACAAAAGCTTCTCAGGAAGTGACGTATTTCGAAAGACGAATACCGTCATATCGGAATGTGACGCCCAAAATATCGACGCAGAAAATCAGTTGAAAGGAGAAATAAAATTATGAACTTTATAAAAATACATTTATTATGCAGTCAAACTGCGCTTAGACTACAAATTAAGCCCTTCACCTTATAATATAAAAGGACATCAGTCTCTCATTAGGAAGTTTGCTTCCGACATCTTACCATAACTATCAATAATTATAAATAATAAATTGGATACAAAATAAAACGTAAGTAGTTTAGAATAGCATAAAAAAACGTATAAAAGTTCAAAATATATGACAAATGAGGCAAAAATCTATGAGGCGATTTTACAAACTAGAAAATCCATCCTATAATGTAGAATAATTTAGTATCAAAAATATAAATATATAGTTCAAAATTCCTTTGGCCATTAAAATTTTTGGATGCTATTTTCAATGCAAAATTGCACAAACATAATTATATTTTATAACATATTTCTGATTAAAGTAACATATTCATTTCTAAATAGAATTATAATAATTAAATACAGTCTCCAACTTGACTTCGTTCGTTCACTCTATAATCTTGCACGGTGGTACGTATCCACCAAACAGTTTGCCCAGATTCTCGGCGACGGCAAGACATAGGGCTTCTTGTTTTGGTGTTGCTACTACTTGGATGCCGATGGGTATGCCTTCTGCGTTCAGGCCGAGTGGAACCTGAAAATAAGGTTGTTTTTGTGAAAAATGATGATGTGGTAAGCACACAAAATCTAGAATGCAACTGGCTCTCAAGTGCAGCTGCGGCACTGGTAGGTGCTACAGATTTTCAACTTGAGGGTGGTAGCCAGCTAGGCGGGTACTACAAAGTACCTTAACACCGTGCTGTGGTTTTGTCGCAATTTTTTCCTTCACCGATAGATCATGCTCGAAGCCATGACCTTTGTCAGAACATCAAAGTACTCAATTTCTTTCAAGTTTATAGAAAGTATGTAATATATATTTTAAAGTTAAATTAGATATGGAATGCTTTCAAGTCAGAAGGCTGACAAACAGGGAAAGTATCGATTAGAAACCAATGATAACTATTTGGATCTTTAAACACGGGAATCGATCCCACGACCTATAGCATGACAGCCACGCCAAACGGCTCGTCTAAATAAACCATCGATAAAGGAATCATATTATCTGAACCTTTCTAATATTCTAAATGGGACAGTGTTTATGTTTGTCAATCGATCACGCGGTTCTGACTATACCTATTTGGATGAAACTTGGCACATAGATAGATCATACGCATAAAGAACTAACGAGAGTAGAGAAATGTAGGATTAATACCTGTGCCGCTGGGAACTTGATAGCATTGAAAATACCCCAGTAGGAGAAGTTGTAGGGACGCAGTAGCAGCGAGTAGTGGTAGGGAGCCGGCGCGGGCGCGCTCGGGAACAGAAGCACGCCGTCCTCGCCTAGTGTGCTCTGGAATTATACTTTAATTGTAATATAGTCTGTGATTGTTCACGTTAAAATAATATTTTGGAAGCTTTTCGTAAAATAATGATGGGTTTCAAGCGAATATAATTAAATTAGTGTTCAATTCAATTAGTGTCGCCGCACACGAGCCACAAACGCCGCCACGAGAAGCTAGAAGCGGCCACAAAGGTAGCTGAAGCGCGCGACAGCTACTTGTGGCCGGTGGTCGACACTTGCCTAGTTAGGCTGCTAGTTTTGAACGGACTATGGACGGATAATGGACTCTAACGAAGAAGGTTAGTTTTAGGTTATTGTGTCGGCGTTTAGTGGCCGGTGCGGACCCCGAGAAGTGAGCAGCGACGATTTGTATTTGTTGTTTTCTTATCTTTCTATATAAAATATAGAAAAATACAAATAGCAATATTATATACTCTTAAAGTTATAAAGCTAATAGAAGACTATTTGTCCATTATCTCCTATTCATCCGATTTGAAGATTTTCTTGCGTTAGAAAGCCCATTAGTGAGGAAGGACGGGGAACAGCAAGTAATCTATACTTATATTATAATATATACCTTTAAGTCATCAATCAACTCCTGCGTTAGTTTCTCGGCCCACTCCTTGTTCGGCTTTGGCATCAGTTGTTCGTCCAACAACTTTAGTATAGCGGCAATGGTGTAAGGCGATAGTCCTAGTAGCTGGAACAAATATTTTTATTTTATTAATTAATCAAATAAAATGCACGGCTCTTAATGTAATGTGAGTAGTGTGTGACTGAAGCTTCGGCTTCGGCTATCTTCGACGAAACGTTCGTCCAATATTCTAGTTTAAAAAACTAAAAAAACGCTTTATCACGCACTAAAAATTTAAAAAATTGTCTTGGAGCGTCCGACATATTGAATTTTCATTTGATACCCATATTATGGGAGTGCATAAGGGGCGTCACACACTGCGAAGATAAGATAATATTTTATTTTAAGATATACGAGACAGTGCTATACCAGTGAAAGAGAAGGAAAGTGAAGGTAGGTCGTTGCTTCTCTTTTCATAGTATTATGCTGTCTCATGATCTTAAGATAAAATATTATAGTATCTTTCCCGTGTGTGAAGATAATTAGTGCGCCATCTTTATGAGTCCGCCATATTGGATTTAGAATGACGTCACTTAGCTAGCCATGCATTGTCATCCAAACTAAACGTGTATGCAAAATTTCATCTCAATCGGAAATCGGGAAGTGGGTCTAATTTGAATTTCAAGACTTTATAACTTTATACTAATAGATAGTTACAGGTGAAGCTAAACAATACCAACCTTTTTAGGCAGCTCGATTAATCCATTAGCCTCAGATTGGTTGTTTGCAAGCAGTTTGGGGAAGCTGTCATTCTCGCAGTACAGCCAGTAGCGCCATAATGAGAACATGTAGTCGAAACCGCCGTGGTAGTAGTGCTTTGGGGCTTGGTCCGTCGACGTCGCATCCTCTGCCAACTTCATTATTACTCTATAAGATTGATAATATAAAAAATGAGTTTTCAAATATAAAGCCTATGGTCGCAATTAATTTACAAACATTTAAAAAACACATTTGAACTTCATATACATGATATTTTAGGGGCATTCCTTTCCGTTCCTCCTTTACCGCCCACTGTTGAGCACAGGCCTCCTTTCACGAATAATGGTGAAAGGGGAATGGGCAAATACTCCACCACGCGTGCCCACTGCGGATTGGTGGAGGTAGGCTAGTGGTCAACCTACTGTTGGAGTTGTCAAGCCACCTAGGAGGTCTCCAACAAGCTTAACGACCATCACAATTAAGTGATAACTGGGACCAATGGCTTTACTTGCCTTCCGAAACACGAAAAGCGCTTGAGTTGAAATAACACTAGGCGGTCACCCATCTAGGTACCTAGAGACCTGACTGGACACACGACCGTTACACCACGAGCGCTTCATAAGAATAACTTATAATAAATTGTACTTACTTATTCATAACTCTCCTCAAGTCATCAGAGATGGGACTGACTCGCAGATCCTTTGCTGTCTCAGTGTAGAAATACCTCACCTTCTGTCAAAAAATTATAATAATTTCACATCAAAATTATATTAATTTATTTTGTGTTTCCATTTTATTCATAAATTATCATCAACACTTATCGATATGTAGGAGTTCATTGTAATTTGAGCAGCTACATTAAAAATAATATACCTTTTTGATTTTTTATATATATATTATTAAGATATTTATAAGAAAAAATGTAAAATGGCATAAAAACTAGACAAATAAATTCTGTACTAATTTACTTTCAATTTTGCGCTATAATACAGGGTGGTGACGACATAACGACATTAAATGAAAATACGATCCCCACTAGTTAATCAAAACACTTTAAAATTATCAAATAAGTTATTACACCAAATTCCAAAAGTCTAATTTTTCAAACAGACAATGCGAAAATAATCTAAATTTAACACAGCCTTTATAATATTGTCTACAAACCTCATCTGACCTGTAGGCACTTACTGCATGTAAGAGCGGCAACCGCTCCCGTTCATTAAATGAGAACTTATTTGGCGGTCTCTTACAAAATTTTAAAGTAAAAAAAAAACCTGCGACTAAACTGTAAATTATAATTTGATAATTTTAGGTATACATACTACTAATGCAATACCCAATATGTGGTTTCAATTATTGTCGTATTATCCCCACCACTCTGTATAAACAATATAAAAAAATAAACTTTATGTTATAGGTACGACGATCTATATTACAGATCCTACTAATCACACTATTATAATATTATTATAAAGGCGAAAGTTTGTGAGTGTGTGTTTGTATGTTTGTTACTTCTCCACACGCTCAAACAGCTGGACCAATTTTGATTTTGGTATGGAGGTAGCTGACACCCTGCATTAACACATAGGCTACTTTTTATCCCGGAAATACATAAGATCCCTCAGAAACGCGGGTGAAACCGCGGGGCGGAAGATAGTATTATAAATGTGATAGTCTGTATGTTTGTTACAACTCAACTCCGTAACGGCTGAACGGATTCGGATGAAATTTCGCACACAGATAGAATATATTCTGGATGAACATATAGGATAGTTTTTATTCCGGGAAAACATAAGATTCCTAAATTAAATGGGCTATCCAACACTAAATGAATTTAACAATTCAAACCAGTAGTTCCTAAGTTTCTTGAAAGAAACAAACTCTTCAGCTCTACATAAAATTCTCGTGTCACAATGTTAGTTATCTCCGAAACGGCTCGACCGATTTTTATGAAATTTTGTGTGCATATCGGGTAGGTCGGAGAATCGGTCAACATCTATTTTTTAAACCACTACGCGAGTGAAACCGCGGGGGACAGCTAGTATTACTATAGATGTATGACTAACTTTCAAATCGACGACTCTGTCTAGATTGAGTTCTGCCGCCTTGTCAGCGACGACAACCTTGGTGAGCGGCGCCAGGTCGCTGCAGTGGCGGCTGATGAACCCGATGGACGCCATCGTGGGGTCCTCGCCGGAGCGGAGCGCAGACCCTGGGGGACACGGGGATCTAGATCATAACCACTCTAATTTACAGGTGGCTTTCAAATGGCATCTTTCATATTAATATTATTTTATTTTGATTTGTATACCATTATTACATACAAATAAATATATTTCATTTCATAAAAAGTATTTACAATCAATGTATAAAGTACAAACAATGACATAAAGAAAACATCCTTAAGACCCTCGCTGCTGTCACAAATATTACACACTACACTAATATTATAAGGAGGAAAGATTTGTATTTTTGTCTGTTTGCAACGAACAAACTCAAAAACTACTGGACCGATATCGAAAATTCTTTCGCCATTAGAATGCTACTTTATCCCTGAGTAATATGAGCCATATTTTATCCCGGGAATGCGGGTGAAACTGCGCGGAAAAGCTAGTTATCAATAATGCAGAAAATATATTTTTATAAATTAGGTTTAATAATAATTCAAAAAGTCCTAGAACAAGTGTTCTAAAAATACATAGTTTCGAAGATATCATCAGTCATAATTAAATTAGGTAAAAAATTGTTACCCGTATGAGGAATCTTTATTTCGCGACATTGCCAAACTGACGCAGTAATAAACCAAACTTAATCATTCATATTTGAAGCTAAGAAAATGCGACGTTGTCATATTTCACGTAATTACATAAATAATCGTGATTTTGTCAAATTATTTTGTATGAAAAATGTAAACGAAAATTAAATTCATATGCCAGTTGATTCTTTGACATAACCTAAAAGTTATGGGATAACAAAAGGAGCACGATGTATATTACCTTTCAAACTAGTATATCCAGCTGTGGGATTCAGAGCGAACAATCCGCAGTAAAATGCTGGCATACGTGTAGAGCCGCCGATATCGGAACCTGTAATAATATTTTATTTACCCTCTTCGTTAATTTGTACAGATTTTATACACTTATCACTACATGTTATAAAACAAAGTCTGTCTGAACCTGATAAACTCAAAAACGTATTTTCATAAGGTTTTTACCAATGGGCGGAGTTATTCATGAGGAAGGTATATATAATTCATTAGTTTTGTGTAAATTGGCTGAAATATAACGATGATTATCGAAGATGTCATGCCAACTGGAAGCTTTATTGGCGGGCGCCGCGTAAAAGAGTTATACAAGGTGGAGAAAACGGTCGATTATTAAATGAAACCAGAGCTTTATCACGTTGTTTTCAAACCGTATACAAAAAAATCATTGAAATCCATCGAATAGTTTAGCCACAGTAATAAATTTTTGTTTTATCAATTTTACTCATCACGTAGATGCATAACAAGTTCACTAGGCGAAAGTAGGTCAGAAAATGACCCGATCAAACCATTTCTCTATTTAACACCTTATGTGAGACAAAGAAAGCGTATCGCCTACGTCACGTTCAAGGTCGCTCGCATCTCTTACAGGTCAGTGACTATAAATGATGTTGTATTTTATTTACGTTCCGAAGGTATTTCTTTTCTTTAATTTTTTTTGTTTGTTCTAATATCGTTTTAGACTATATTATGGTGCTTTATTGCACTTGTACCGATAGTGTTTCATTTTAATGATCGACCGTCATATCCACCATGTATACAGGATGGCGACGACCTAATCACAATAAATCATTCTGTGTATTCTATACCCCATTCTAATAACATATGCAAAAGACCAAATATTTTAGACTGCAGATAGCTTTTTAGGATTCTGAAAATGAAAAATGAAAATGATTTTTTTTTTATTCAAATAGGCCTTCACAAGCACTTATGAATAGTCTGACTCTAACGCACGGTTCGGAAGGTTGCTTTTACTGAGAAGATCCGGCAAGAAACTCAGCAATTACTCTTTTCAAAACCAACTCAGATTCATTACATCAAATTATTTATCTAGTCTCACCGACAATATGTGTGTGTTATATGACAGTAAGGAAAAAATATATCAAAATTATGAGTAACTTAGTAAACAAATGGAATGCAAACTTAAGCAGACCAGCCCCCACAAGCAGCACCTGTTCACAAGTATGACGCATGTGGCAGCCATCGCCCTCCTCGCACATATTATAGGGAAGTGAGCGACCCGCCATACGACGCCGCCGCAAGCAAAGACCCTAAAGTGAGCATGACTAACTTAAGCTTACTACAAATAATACAAAGAAAAACTATTTCAAGAAATACGAATTATTCTTACTTTGCAATCAACCTGTATCTGCGTAAAGACATCAGCTGAGAATTACAGTTAATGACCTTTGTCGGGCGGCGCACGGCGCGGTGACCGCTTTGATTTTGCGGCGGCGTCCTTTGACAAGGTGCGGCACGTGCCGTGCATAAAAGGTGTCTATTTGAGGTCAATTTTTACGCTATTTATTTTGTTCGATTTTTTTTTTATTGGAATTTCTTTTTTTTCTAATTTAATACTAATGTAGCAACTAGTCGATGCTACTGTGTGAGTTATTGTGATTAGGTCGTCGCCACCCTGTATAAAAAAAAATGCGATGCCGGGGTGGGTCGCTAGTCGCTATTGGTGAGAATCTAATTTATAATCGGTCGGCACTTACAAAGAGATATAGGCGTGGCTAAAGCGGCTGCGAGGGCTGCTTCTCCGCCGCTAGAGCCGCCCGTAGTGCGGCCCGCGTGGTACGGGTTGTTGGTTTGTCCGAACAACATGTTGCGGGTCTCTTGCCTACAAATAATCATTAATTATTAAGGAGGTCCTATACATTGATGTGCTATAATTTTGTATATTTTTATTGATTTGATAAAGCAAAAAATACGTGTCCAATATTTTTTGATAATCTAACTGAGACGGACTAATTAGAATTCATTTATATTTATTTACCCAGGACACTACCCCATTACAATATTCCTAGTCAAATTATAGTTGCAATAGAGCCAGAGTATAGACATATAGACATACCACTTGTTCACCTCGGGCACGTTGGTGACGGCGAGCGGCAGCGCGCCCGCGGCCCGCAGCAGGCGCACGCACTCCGCGTCGACGTGCGCGCGCACGTGCGCCCGTGACGTCACGCCCAGCGTGTGGAACATGTCCGACACTGCGTGGCTTTCCTTCGCTGTGAACGGGACACCTGCGAGGGACATAGTGAGGGGGGGGTATTAGAGAATTATACTAGCTTCTGACCCGCGGTTTCACCCGCGTTCCCGAGGGACCTTATGTTTTCCCGGTATAAAAAGTAGCCTATGTTCTTTTCCATACTATAGACTATCTGCATACTAAATTTCATCGCGATCGGTTCAGCGGTTTAATCATGAAAAGTTAACAAACCAACAAACAAACAAACTCACATTCGCATTCATTCATTCAACAAACATTCATTCAGTAGTGGACGTCTTGCGTCTTGAGGTGATGATGATGATGAAGGATTATATTATTATGGCTGAATTCATTAATCGTCTAATTTTAAAGAAATTTTCTAATTTTATTGTAAACAAAAAATATTCATAACCTATATCTATACTACTTAATATTATCTATACTAATATTATAAAGCTGAAGAGTTTCTTTGTTTGAACGCGCTAATCTCAGGAACTACTGGTTCGATTTGAAAAATTCTTTCAGTGTTGGATAGCCCATTTATCGAGGAAGGCTATATGCTACTTTTTGTCCCGGGAAAACACAGGATCCCTCGGGAACGCGGGTGAAATTAGTCTATACTAATATTATAAAGCTGAAGAGTTTGTTTGTTTGGTTGAACGCGCTAATCTCAGGAACTACTAGTTCGAATTGAGAAATTATTTTAGTGTTCGATAACCTATTTATCGAGGAAGGCTATAGGCTACTTTTATCCCGGGAAAACATATGATCCCTCGGGAACGCGGGTGACGCCGCGGGGCGAAGCTTAAGTGTATAAAATAAAATAAGTTCGGACTTCGGAATTTTACATGCATGATAAATTTTGTACAATTATGTTTTTTGTTTTTTTTTATTCAACATTATCGGCAAACAAGCATACGGCCCGCCTGATGGTAAGTGGTTACCGTAGCCTATGAACGCTTGCAACACCAGACGTATCACTCGCGCGTTGCCGACCCTTCCCCCCTACCCGATGACCTCTGGCGACCTTACTCACGCGCAGGAACACAACTATAAGTTATTTGGCTGCGGTATTCTGTAAGGTGGAGGCACTTCCCCAGTCGAGCTGCTCTTTGTGCGACATATCGCTATGCTCTACCTCTCTTAATCAGTTTCTTTTTTCAGTTAATTTACACGATATATAAGTGAAGCAAATAATCCTCAAACATAATACGTAACTGCTAGTTATATTCCTTGTTATATATAACATATTCATGTATATATTCATATTTACAGTGATAATTACTTGGGTGGAAGTTATGTAAAAATAATTATAATTAAATTAATTACGATCACATACCAAATGTACTTACTACTTATATTTACTTTCTACAAACATCACGCTTGATATATTTTTGAGGTCGTATAACTACAAAATACAATTATAAAAGACTGCTACTAGTATAGGTAGTTTTATAGGCCAACAATCTCACTATGGTAAGTGATGATGTGGCCGAAGGTGGTAAGCACACAAAGCCTAGAAGGAACTGGCTCTAAAATGCAGCTGCCGGAACACACCAATAGGTGTTTGGCGACAGATTTTGATCTTGAAGGTGGCAGCCAGTCAGGCGGGTACTACAATGTACCTTACCACCGTGCTATGATTTCCTTCACCGAATGCTCAAACTCATTGTAAAATTCGAATACACGACCTTCGTCGCGACTTCCGACGTCATTATCATCGCCTTTCGAAATTCAACCCCTAAGGGGGTAAAATAGGGATCGTGGGTGTAACCGGGGCACGGCATTGACTTCTATCTATTTCTGATTCCTTAGAATACATCTCAGATCCTATATAAGAGAACTATTTCGTGGTATTCTTACCTAAGAACGGTTTCTCTTTGAAGTATTGTTCGGACAAGCCACCCTCGATCATGCTGTCAATCTCACGCGCCTCTTTCAGTGCAGCTTCGTACCTCTCATCCGTGACTGCGTTTACAATCGGATTTACCTACAAATAAAATCAAATAAATATCTTTAAGGAAAAAGCTGAAAGACGCCGGTTGGATGCTCTGACTGCCATGCCATGTGAACATGAACACCTCATCTCAAAGTCAAAGTGATTTATTCAGTTTAGGCCCTAGAAGGGCACTTAAGAACGTCGAAGCTACTAAAGTTACCATCGATTTGGAAGTCGCCTTCAACTGAGAATTAGGTACCGCAAGAAACTCAGCAAGGTTACATTTTTTTAGGGTTCCGTAGCCAAATGGCAAAAAACGGAACCCTTATGGATTCGTCATGTCTGTCTGTCTGTCCGTCCGTATGTCACAGCCACATTTTTCCGAAACTATAAGAACTATACTGTTGAAACTTGGTAAGTAGATGTATTCTGTGAACCGCATAACAATAAATTTTGGGGGTCCCCATACTTACTGAAACTCAAAAATTTTTTTTCACCAAACCCACGTGTGGGCTATGGATAGGTCTTCAAAAATGAAATTGAGGTTTCTAATATAATTTTTTTCTTAACTGAATAGTTTGCGCGAGAGACACTTCCAAAGTGATAAAATGTGTGTGTCTCCCCCCCATTTTATCCCACACATTTATCCCCCCCTGTAACTTCTAAAATAAGAGAATGATAAAACTAAAAAAAATATGTGATGTAAATTATCATGCAAACTTCCACCGAAAATTGGTTTGCACGAGATCTAGTAAGTAGTTTTTTTTAATACGTCATAATCATAAACCACAATTTACCTTTCATTCAATCAACTCAAGTATAAAAAAAAACCATTTAATTTCATAAACATAAACCTTATGCATAAACAATGAACCATTATTATAGATAATGGTACGGAAGCCTTCGTGCGCGAGTCCAACTCGCACTTGGCCGGTTTTTATATATTTTTGGACAATATGACAATGTTGGCTTTATTTCCGTTAAATGTTTAACAATTTCTAAAGCAATATGTGTATATTAAGTATAAACAACAAATGAGAAAAAAATAACAAGAAAATAAATAAAAAATAATAACCTGAGCAGCTATGTTATTGTTCTAAAATTCGACGGTGAATTCTCGAAGCGACTATTCTTTGTCTCACTCGTGAATTCCTGATTACCGAGTTTCACGAGCGAGACAGACAATAGTCACTTCGAGAATTCACTGTCGAGTTTTAGTACAGAATAGCATAGCAGGTTCAAATCTTATAATTATGATTACCGAGTTGCACGAGTGAGACAGAGAATAGTCACTTCGTGATTTCACCGTCGAGTTTAAGTTCAGAATAGCCCAGCAGCTACTTCCAGACATCTTTACCTTTATCTGTAATTATTATTATTTAATAGTAGCGATCCGCCCCGGCTTCGCACGGGTAGCATAACTCTTATTGGTTTACACGGCGCCATTAAAGCTGGCAAATCACACAAAACATAATAATGATTAAGAATTTGTGTGAATTGGCTAAACTTAATCACTCCATCTATTAATAAAAACCGTATGAAAATCTGTTTAGCTCAAGTAGTACTCACAAGTTTAATTCTCTCAATGCAGGCCCGAACCAGTTCCTCAGATTTCAGCTCCTTGTTCCGTATCTTCGCTGCTAACGCTACAGCACTCTCCGTGAGAATATGATGCTTCTTCTCCAAATCTGGTATAGCCTTCTTCGAGCCCTCCCATATGAATGAGAAGACAAGATCAATGAACATGTCCAGGTATGTCCGGAAGACGAGGAAGACATGCTTGAGTATGTTGGACGCCATGCCGTGGAATATCTTGCTTGTCTTGTTGTTGCGGTGCTACAAATAATTAATACATATATTAAGGTAAATAATTACATATTGTAGAAGCAGGTAAATTTATAAATAGAAATAGTGATTTCTGTAGTTAGTTACTTATATATATATTGTATCTGTGTGTTTTTGTGTGTGAGTGAGTGTGTGTATGTTTGTGTGTGTCTTTTTATTTAGTTTGGCACTTCAAATAGGCTTCATTTCATCAAAATCGAATCAAATTATGAAGAAAGAAAACCGTGTGCCACAACCTTCTTCTCTGTATATAAAATGGTAAACTGACTGACTGGGTGATACATCAACGCTCAGCCCAAACTGCTGGACCTAGATACTTGACATTTTGCACATACATAGATATTTTATACAATGCAGGCATCCACTAAGGAAGTATTTTTAGTAATTCCACCCCTAAGGAGATAGAACTATGATGTACTATGTGAAACCAAGATATTTCGTTTTTCATTTTAATGTGGTATTATTTGGCCACACTTTCATAATGATACGTGATGATAATATAGCTGAAGGAGGTAAGTACACAAAACAGATAGGATTACGCTAACAAGTACAGTCAGCGGCAAAAGTATCTTGGCATTTTAGTACCGTGACTGTGTCACATTACACAATTCATAATTTTCATACAAACTGTCAAGAAAATGTCAATAGATTATTATGAAAGGGTAATAAAATGCCAAGCTACTTTTGCCTCCGACTGTACAAGTGCAGTATTTATCTACTAAGTTATTTATGTGTTATGTGTTTTAAGTATTATGTTAGTTTTCAGTACACAGTCTTAAATCTAAATCTAGAATGGTGAGATTTCTAGGTTATTCAAACTCAAGATCGAAAATCATTTATTCGAACTTTGACTCACAATCCCTGTTTTTTTTAATGTAGTTTTGGGACATATGTCTCATTCACAAGCTAAGGAGTCTAAAGAAATTATATTCCAGTACCAACCGTCTAAAAGGTTGAGGGTATTTTAAAGATAAGAACACTTTTGATTTTTTTTTTTGCATAGATCCTAAGGCTACATACACTTCAGCCAACTATTATTTTATTAATTATACTATCTTTGTAACACATATAAAACCTTTTTAAGAACTAGTACTTATAAAAAAAGTTTTGAAACAAGTGATTCACTTGATGATGACTGTTACTGAGTTAATTTAAAAAAGTTTCAAGTTTAAGGAGAAATATAAAGTACTAAGTATATACTTACCTAACTATTGACCCGTTTATTACCTTCTTACTTGCAACTACTAGAACTTGAACAATGTAAAACGTAAATGTGTTCATAGGTCACACTGTATGGTTATATTATTTTCTACCCACAAATATATAAGATAATTTATTCTAATGTAAAATGGAAGGTATAACAATAAAATGCTAAGTGTACTTACTTCTGTATTATCGGTATTTTTCGTAGTATCCACCTTGCACATCGCTCATCCACCGGTGCACTACAAAAATATGCAAATTTAAATTATGACTTGCGAGTTACGATAATCGCAAAATTAAAGCCAAGTTCACAAACACGCTCGAAAACAATTCAGTGGATTTCTCTAGTTTGAGTTGAGAGCACAATGTAATGTGAAAGGGGCTAGAGTTGTTCTAAAATTGAATACTTACTCAGAAACTTTCTAAAATTGCTTAGTTAGGTACTTACTGAGTTCAGCGCTTTTAGCGACGAGTCGATTTTCGTAACAACGAAATTTTAATAAAATTAAAAATAGCATGCAATAATATTATAGTTATTCTGCAAATAATAAGTCCTTGAATCCCGCCGCTCGGCTTCGGTTCAAGTTTCTTTCAACAAGAAATAAAAGGAAAAGTTCAATTTCAAGGTCAATCAATAAATAACATTTTATTTGACAGTGACATTGACATGAGAACCTATATCATCAGTGACAGCCGATGAAGTATTTACGAAGAACGCTTTGTTTTAAGTTACATTATGAATAGGACGTTTATGTGAAATATTAAATAAGAAAGCATTATTTTTTTTATGAAATAATATTATAATACCACTAAAGTAATAAAAGATGTATGTATTATGTATATTATTTCGATTCCATCTCAACTTAGTTATAAGTTTTTCAGTAACTTGATCCATAAATGTCTATACATTAAGTTAACATAGATAAAAGGGCGGTAATATTCAAAGTTGCTAGCAGAATATATTTGTACCACAGCCGGTTTCCATCGATGTTTGTGATTAAAATGTAAAATCTTTGACCTTTGAACTCTATTTTATAGTTTGGAGAGCACACACAGGCTAACGTAAGAATACTAGCTTGTTATTTTATTTTAAAATAAGTCATGGTACGTATTCAGAAAAAACAAACCATAAATAGATGAGAGATAGGTTTTCACAAAAACCTTTTTTTACGATGTATGAGCTGGCTCTCAAGTATAGCTGCTGGAACATATCATATTTTGAAACATGTTCTACGTACCGACCATTCATTATATTTTTATGTTTCAATTCTTTTTTTTTTTTACTTTGTATATGCTTGTGATTGACCACAATCGTGATGATGTAGCCGAAGGTGGTAAGAACACAAAGCCCAGAAGGAACTGGCTCTCAAGTACAGCTGCCGGAACACACCATTAGGTGTATGGCGACAGATTTTCAACTCGAGGGTGGTAGCCAGCCAGGTAGGTACTACAAAGTACCCTACCACCGTGCTATGGTTTCTTCACGATGATTTCCTTCACCGAAAGCTCAAGGTTATTGTAGGATTCGAACCCACGACCTTCGCCGCGGCATCCGACGTCACTACCTCTGAGCCTCTTTGTGGAACAACTTTTGTGACAAGCGGATGCTCGTGAGCCATACCAATGCGAAACGCTTTCCGAGCCAGTCTATGTGAACGGACCCTTACGGTGATCGGAATAAAGCTCGTTTTTTTTATCAAAGGATAGGAGCCAGTTATAAGAATAAGAAAGAAGTACTTATCTAGGTATAAGTACATGCTGGGTGACTTTTTAGTCACTGGCCATACTTGCAGAGGTGGAAGTACTCATCAATATGAACAACTTTTATTATTAGACTAAGTGTGAAATCACGAAAAAATTATCAGCTGTTCCATACAAAAGTTCAATACCTACTCGACCAAAATGTATGAAGCAACCATATTTTTTTACGCGATCTCAGAGTTGGTCCCATAGTAAAAGTTATTCATATTGATGAGTGTTTCCACCCCTGCAAGTATGGTCAGTGACTAAAAAGTCCTGTATATCAAAGTGTAAGGTTTAACCTAGAGAATGTCTTATCTGGTATTTTCATTTGAAAGCGTTGTGAGTAGGTACCTACCTAATTATTATTATAAATAAAAATCATGGCAATCGAGTAAACGGTGTCAATGTTGTCCTTCCTTTTTCGGTTACCTGATGACCATGACAATTGAGAACTGTTTAAGCCTATTGTTGATAAAAGGAAAGATTCAAAGCCTTTATTTAAATTTAATTAAATTCTAAATTCTAGAGATACCAATAATCTAATAATAATGATAACTATTTATGATATCATAAACTGAAACTCATTTATTAATTCAGTTTAGGCACTTACGAACGCTACAATTGATTCTATCACCGGTTCGTATTTCGTATTACACTTGGGTCTGAGAAGAGTCCGGCAAGAAACTCAGCAAGATGACATTTTTTTCGATCTTACTTTTTTTTAAAACCACAAAAATCCTTGCCTCCTTAATTTAAAGTATAAAGTTCATGACTGTCTACCATTCTAAATTTAAAAATCTGTTACCAAGCTATAATTACTGGCTAGCTACACTTGCTATTATATTTTAGGCTGTGTTACTTACGTCGTGGTCAAACAAACCTAGCCTAATATGATAATAATATTGCTAGCCTTCTCCAAAAACATATTAAGCAAATAATGAACCCATGTAAAAACTTAATAAATGCATGCAGGCATAATTACATAGCGATCGAACCGGCTAGCTAGTCCGGCAACAACTCGCTTAGTCGCTAGTAGCCAGTGGCAGTGAACACGCTACAAGTTATCGCGCGTGTTTATTATTATTTTTAATTTTAGTGTTTTTTTTTTATAATCAGTTTGGAAGGAGAGTTTTGATAGCGGTGCGTTATTTTTATTTTAGTATGATTGTTTTTATATCTTTGTTTTTTTATACGTACCGTTTATGTATACCTACTTTTTATCGATCTTATTTTTTTAAGTAATCAATCTACGTTTTATAGATACTTACCTACTTAGGTGGGTAGGTGGGTGTGTGACATTTTTTTTTGGAATTTTGCAATGTCTGATTGAGTTACAACAAAAATTGGATGTTTCGTAATTCTTATTAGCATGAATTGCTATTCGGGTGCAAAGTTGTGTAAGCGTACCTACTTATAACAAACATAGGTGTTACAATGACTTTAGAAATGCATTGATAAAATGAGGATACCTAACAAGAGGCCCTAAGCTCTTTTTAAATGATTATATTTTAATAAAAGTTGAATGTAAAAATTATCGAATATACTTAGCGAAAAGTTTACAATTATTTTTGTAAAACACATAACAGATGGATGCAATAAAACTATCGCGTTTTAAATGTTTTAATACATAGCGTGCATTGAATAACATAGCTGACCACGGGCCGGTTACTAAAGGCAGTGCTCCTGGAGACGGCACGCATAGTGAGAAAGTTCCTCACCCAGAGCCTTGACCACCGTTAACTATAGGACTCTGTTCTGTTTTTTTCTTTAGTTATCTACCTACCCATCTAAAATGTGATTCACAAGAGATACACTATCCTTCCTACTAATATTATAAACGCGTAAGTTTGGAATAGATGGATGGATGTTTGTTATTCGTTCACACAAAAAATTCAAAACGGATTTGGATTTGGCACATAAATAGAATATATTCTAGATTAAGATATAGGATACTTTTATCCCGGGAAAACATAAGATGCTATGTTATATAAAAAATACTAGTTAATCCCCGGCGTGCGTTGCAATACCTCTTTTTTAGCAGTTTTATTATTATATGTAGACTAGCTTCCGCCCCGCGGTTTCACCCGCGATCCCTTATTATTAAGCCAATTTTCTGCGCAATTTTCTTAATTTTTCTTTTCGTAAGGACCTTCTACGAAGTATTAGAAAACTTTTAAAAAATATGAATGAAATCGGTAAAGTCGTTCTCAAGCTATTGCGTGACTGCAGCGTGACCAAGGGAAATAGGGATTCATTTTTATATACAGAAAATATATAAAATATATCATACAAGTAGTAAATAAGTAAGAGGTAAAAAATAAATCCATAAATAACTTCAAGGTTTTGAATGAACGTCTATGGAAATATGACAGTGCGTAAGTTTACATTCTTGTTTATTAAATACTAGCTTTTCCGCGCGGTTTCACCCGCGTTCCCGGGATAAAATATAGCCTGCCTATGCTAGTCAGGGATAATATAGCATTCTAATGGTATAAGAATTTTTGAAACATACATACAAGTCTTTCCACTATATAATATTATTACTAGCTTCCGTCCCGCGGTTTCACCCGCGTTCCCCAGGGATTTTATGTTTTCCCGGGATAAAAAGTAGCCTATGTTCTTCTCCGTACCATAGGCTATCGGCATACCAAATTGCATCGCGATCAGTTCACCAGTTTAAGCGTGAAAAGGTAACAAACAAACAAATAAACAAACAAACTCACTTTCGCATTTATAATATTATATAGTTAGGATAGTTATAGGATTAATTAGTTAGGATTAAGTGTAGATATAATAGCTGTCCCCCGCGGTTTCACCCGCGTTCCCGAGGAAAAAGTAGCCCATGACCTTCTCCATACCATAGACAATCTGCGTACCAAATTTCATCGCGATCGGTTCAGTGGTTTAGGCGTGAAAAGGTAACAAAAAAACAAACAAATAAACAAACTCACTTTCGCATTTATAATATTGGTTAGGATTAGAATAAATCAGTTACCTACTTAGAGATATTTTAATTTCCAAGATAATCAGCATAGTGATGAGTTTTTTCAACATTTATTTTGATGATTAATTTATGACTAACGCGGAAATAAAATTAGCCATTGACGTATTTCAAATGTTAATTCTTTAGTTACATAAAATACGAAGAGATGTTGGCTGTATAAAACAATGACATGGTGTTGCGTTTATTTTGCTTGTCAAATAACGTTTGAACTTCGATTACTTTGCCTATATCTTTAGGGATCCTTAGAGAACATTATACTGAATCGTTAGTTGATAATATATCCACCGGGGAATCATTGTCTCTGCTTTGTTACACTAAAATGGTCACAATTATGGAATCCACTAGGTAAACTGTCAAAATTGCATCAAAATCTATACAGGACCCTGAGTGTAAAGAATTGACGTAATAAACTCTTACTAGGTTAGGTACGACATTTCTCTATAGGAATTTGCAAAGCGCCTCTCGCGAAATACTCATAGAACTAAATTTCTTCCACACAAAATTTTTGTAAACGCTAACGCGATAGTAAACGTTTATTTATGTCAATTCTTTACACTCAGGGTACAGTGGTTCTGAGTTATAAGTCGATACATTAACGTATAGACAGACATACAGTAAGACAGATAAACGTTGGACTTTATAATATGCGACGATAAGGATAAAGGATAATCATGTCACTTGTAACACTTTTTAATGAAACTGTGTAGTACCTACTTATTTTATTTTTTTACCGTTTTATGAAATTGCATTAAAATAAATGTAAGTTACTTAAGTAGGCAAGAATTTAAGTAACAATGGCATTGAACATGCATTATCCTGTCGACATTGTAAAATTATATAAAAAAAAAACTTATTAAAAGGTACAGAATCCAAGGTAAACAAGCTCCGTTTAGTGTTTTGCGTATAACTGTAAGAAGTAAAATTAATTATTTTTGAAAACTTTTTGTTTATTTCCATATGTGGTAGGTACGAATGTAATAATATATAATTGAAATTGTAAGTAACTTATTTCAGGAGATTTCGTTTGTTATCTACGCAAAATCTTCCTACTTACGTAAATGGACTGTTTCATCTGAAAATTGCTTCAGTGTTTTTTTTGCTTTTTGTTGTTTTGTAAAACAACAAGATATTGTTATTATTATTTCATTAAATCTCCTCACATATCCTATAAATTACATTTTTAAATATAAGTAATAAAAAAAATACATTTAAAAATATTAAAAACAGTTCCCCACCGGTATCGGGAACAGGGTCCTAGTTACCGGTGGTCAAGGCTCCAGAGAGAGGAACTTCCTCACTATACGTGCCGTCTCAGGAGCACTGCCGTCTGAATTCGGCCCTTGATCCAGCCGTCTAACGAGAGCCTCTTGAGGTGTTTGTCTAGGCTCTTGGCCATAAGGCTATAGGCTGAAACGATTATCGGTACAATGGTTGCCGAGTCAATATTCCACATGTCAACAACCTCGTGTACCAGATCAAGATACTTGCGTTCTTTATCTTTCTCCGACTACACGAGGTTCTCGTCATGAGGGACAGCATTGTCGACAATCATTGCACGGCGCTCTTGGTGATCTATTAACACAATGTAAGGCTTATTGGCGACAATAGTCCTGTCAGTGATGATAGATCGATCCCAGTATAGCGTGATATGACCATCTTCGAGAACCCGTTCTGGTACATACCTACCTGTTGTACGGGACCTCAGACGTTACTAGGCTATATCTCAGGGCATGTTGCTGGTGGATTATCCTGGCCACTTGGTTGTGCATGCCTGAGGGATTCACCAGGGCGATAACATGGACGACAGATGTCGATAGTGCCATCCCGCAGGATAAATCCGGTAGTTTTTCGTCATCACAACCTCGTCCATAATTGCACAAACAAAACCTTCGTTTCCCCTAAGAGGTCACCGAATTGTAGCCAGGCCACGGAGGCTGTTAGGTCCATATCGGGTCCATTAAGGGCGCGATAGTACTTTCCATGCAGCTCCTTGCCGTGCCATACCTTCCTGCGATCATCTGTAGTGAGCACAACAGGCCTGCGCCAGTTCTCTCTAGCTAAAGATAGAGGCGTCAGTCCATTGTCCACTGTGACAATAACCGCATGCATCTCCCCGACAGCGTGGAGAAAATACTCCCTGAGGTTATACACCTCGCGGTTATGTAGGGTTTAAAAAACCTCGACTTTTCCCATCCCGTTTTACCCTTTGGCCACGGTACCCTAAAAACAATGCTCTATGCTTCTGACAGAGATGTCAAACATGTATATTTTTTGACCAAAAAGGTAATTTTCAAAAAATGCAATTTTTCATAAAAAAAAATATTGTAAGTCATTATGGCTTCCGAATAATTTTTGAGTATTTTTCCACAATATTTAGTATCTACAAATATAGTAAAATCTACAAATTAACATTTTTAACCCAGCGTACATGTGCGAAACTAGTAATTGTATTTAAAAAAGTAGGAATTTAAAAATGTTACATCAAAGAGATCTAGCTACCAAAACTGTTTACCTTTTTGGTCATTTCTATTTAAAAAGGCTACAGTACAATTATTTGTCGTCGGCAACTAAACTGCAAGAAAAGTGGTCTTCCAAATGTCTAAACCGCATTGGGTGAATAACCTTCTACACTTAAGTCACTTGCGTAAACTTAAGTTCTGCATGAGAGCGCAACTAAGTGCCAGTATGTTGTGTAACATACACTTACGCGCATCAACTGCACAAATTTTAGGTTAGGTTAACTTTCTTATAATGAGTGTGTACATAACTATCTTCATAAAAAATAATTACCTAATCCGGCTAAGGTTTTAAAAATATCAGCGCATAACGCATTACATAACTAATGAAATTGATCATAAACTAAATTATTAAGGTAGTCGCCATTTTCATTTTTTTACGAATATTTCTTATGGTATGGAAATAGATGTATTTATGGATTTATAAATTTTGCATTCGTTACAGAACTATACTTTGGTTCCTTGATTATAAATGTGCGTTATTTATTTATAGATAACGCACATTTATATATAGTTTTTAGTTAGTATTTATTTAGTTTTTAAAGCGTAACTAAGAAATACAATAACCTATTGTCATATGATACTCCTCATGCTCGGCGAATCTCAAAATTACGTCCCATAAGCGTTTAAAATTGACGAAATAAATTAAAACGCATGAAAAATCCGTGAAATGCTAGTTACATTTGATCTATCTTATGTTTTTAATGTAAAATTGGCTTACGTTTGGTCATCAACTGACCTCAGAAGGAATTATAACGAGGCCGAGAATTTAACACGTTTGCCCAGAAAATGCCTACTCACTCTGGCCTTGGAGACATCTAGGTGTCAGGAAACACAGACCCTGGATGTGAGTTCCACTCCTTTGCCATTCGCATAAGGAACGATGAAGCAAACCGCTCTGTATAAGCGGAATGTTGACAACGTGTTGATGGAAATCGTCCCAGCGTCTAGTGGTTCGATGGACAATTGGAAAACACACTATAGATGAAACTCATGATAGTATGTTTCTTATTCTTCGCTTCGTTTTAATTAGTGTTGAAGTCGAATATTAATCATCCACAAAAGGAACAGGTGGACCTAGCATCACCATGCCTTATCTACCCTTATTTCTAGATTAATTCTAATATTTCTGATATATTTTTTTTACAGGTCCTCACCTCACACATAAAAAATGGGTAAAAAAATAAACGCATTTTTGTTCTACACGCGAATGTTGCTCGATGCCATTGTAGATTTCTTCTTTTCTTTATATTGGGATAAAAGAAAGCAAGCCATACCAGACTTGGATAAGAAACATGAAATACTGAAGGAAAGTGCTACAACTCTAGCTAGGAAGATTAAGGAGAAGGAACTGAAGTCTGAAGATCTCGTTAGAGCTGTCATTGAGAGGATTAAAGAGGTATCTGATATGATTAATTAGGAATATGATTTTTGTTACACTAATCAATACAATTTGCTTGCTCGTTCCTACTTAATAAAGTAGTCGAAGGTTATATACCAACTGTTAGTTTTGGCTTATAAATAAGGACATTTCAGGTGAATCCAATAATTAACGCCGTTGCATCAGAAAGATATGAAGCAGCTCTGGAGGACGCACGAAAAGTTGACGCTCTCATCGCTTCAGGACTCTCTGATGAAGAAGCTAAGAAGAAGCCGTTCTTAGGTATGTATTTAAATAAGGATTTACTTATCAGAAATCTTTTGGTGTATTTGGCTTTTTCATATTTTGGTGAATGTAAAATTATTCACCAATATTGTACATCTCAAAGGAAATTAATTTCGTTTTTACTATACATAGGCTTGTGTTTGACCACAACCTCACTATAGTAAGTGGTGATGTGGCCGAAGGTGGTAAGCACACAAAGCCTAGAAGGAACTGGCTCTCAAGTGTAGCTGCCGGAACACACCACACATAGGTGTTTGGCGTCAGATTTTCAACTTGAGGGTGGTAGCCAGCTAGGTGGGTACTACAAAGTACCCTACCACCGAGCTACGGTTTCCTCACGATGTTTTCCTTCACCGAAAGCTCAAGCTCATTGTAGGATTCGAACCCACGACCTTCGCCGCGGCGTCCGACGTCACTACCACTGAGCTATCATCGCCTTTATCGTTACTTCTTTTGTCACAATACTTGATCAACATCACATGTTCGATCGATAGGTAGGTACTCATGTTTTCAACTGTCTAAAACTGTAAATTGTGAGAATTCAAATGATATAGATTGTAGGGAGCGGTCTTGTGTGTGTAAAAACATTTAAAATAATTAATTATATTAAATTATGGCGTTACATTCTAGTTACCAACAGACCGTTAATATGTATACATATTATGTAAATTTTCATTTGTGGAAACTTATTAGTAGTTCTAAGCATTTTTTCCTCATAAATATTGTATGTGAACTAAATAAAAGTAGCTGTTAGTTTCCCAATTATATAAATAAATAAAAGAAGTCAGTGTGAGTAAAATTTCACTCAAAAGGCTCATGTCTCCAAATTTCGTACATTGTAGTTGGAATCAGTATTAATTGTCATATAATTTTACATAATAATTTACAGGTGTCCCATTTACAACAAAAGAAAGTCAGGCCATCAAAGGTATGCCATTAACAATGGGTCTATGGTCACGAAGAAACGAAGTAGCTGATGAAGATAGCGAGGCAATTGTAAGACTGAAAGAAGCTGGAGCTATCCCAGTGGCTTCTACTAATCTACCTGAATTACTTATTTGGTAAGCTATAGAATCGGAAATTTTATACTGTTTTGTTGTTTGAATTGGGTAACTTACGCAAAGGTAATCGTGAATGGCATCCGAGAAATACAACGGAAATATGTCCAATGGCGTGCTACGAGTTTGTGACGTTAGTTTCGTCTTCTCATTGTAACCAATCGCGTCATTTGTTTACATTATAATACACACAGTGGCCGCTCTAGCGGGAGAAATTGGTAGTTAGGTACCATATTGTCATCATCGAGATAAAGAAAAAAAAAGTTCTAATAATGAGGGATGGGAAACTCTTGCCTTCAATCTTCGTTTATGAGAAAAAATCATAATTCATTCCATCCACTTCTATATTCAAAAGATGAGCTGAGAAAAGAGAAAGACTATGAAGATCAAAGATAGAATAGTGGGTGAAAAAAGTTGCTTAATATTTTAAATCTTGGTCCCCAGGCAAGAAACCCGCAACCCAGTATACGGCATGACGAAGAACCCCCATCATACGGGTAGAAGTCCTGGAGGCTCTAGTGGGGCTGAAGCTGCTTTGACTGCCTCATATGGTACTCCGATTAGCTTGTGTAAGTTGTTTTTGATAATTCTTAGTAGTTGTAGAATGATTTTGTTTAATCATGCAAGGGAATCCTATATTTCGGCGTCTTCATTATCCGTCGTGTGTATATTTTATAATTATCCCATCATATTTGGTCTTACTTAATACGTAAGCAAGGATTTAAAATAGACCCGTCTCTTTTTGTTATATTACGTAAGAAAGTGATGGATATATTTAAAACCTACGTTTCACTAGACTTGGCTTAAACCATCTTAGGTAATGAGATAATGTTTAGAAAATTCTTAAATGCATCTTACCACGCTATTCATTATTGAATTCAAACCCATGAACTTTATTGCGTTGTCCGACGTCACTACCTCCGACTGATTGAGCTATCAATCCCCCTTATTAAGACCCATTCGGTTGCCATTCCGGTCGGAAAGAACGATTTTATTTCGTTAAATTGAGGCTGATGCTGTGTTAGTCGCAGAGTTAATTTGCTGCGATCGTGTACCGATCGACAGCCTCATTTCAAATGGAAGTCTGAAATGAGAAAATAGGAGCCATTCTATTCAGTAGACTAATCAATCGGTTTGTCTACCCGATCGGGACGATAACCGAGCAGGTCTGAAATATGGGGATTGTCTAATTATATGTATTATGCAGGCTCTGACATCGGCGGTTCAACACGTATACCATCATTCTATTGTGGTATGTTTGGACACCATCCCACTGCAGGCACTACTAATTTAAAAGGTATATATAATAAGATTAAATAATATATTGCCCTACTTCTTACTAATATAATCTATCTCTGTGCCAAATTTCATCCAGATCCATTCAGCCGTTCTTGTGTGATTGAGTAACAAACATCCACCCATTCAAAATTTCGCATTTTATAATATTAGTAGGATTTTTAGATTCATAAATATTAATATTTATTTATTTATTTATTAGGATTTACTGCACTCTCTCAGTATACTTATAATCTTAATATTATTTTGTAAGCTTCTATTCCCGTTTTAATTTTCCCATCTTATTCTAAGTAGTACCTGGGCGACCGAGCTTTGCTCGGTTTTTTTTTGGTAAACAAAAGAAGGAACTTGAAAAAAAAAGGAAAAAATTAAATAATTGAACTGGAGACATCTGGACTCAAACCGGGGTCATCTGATATCGGGACCGCTCGACCGGCGAAATTTACCTTCGTATTCTAATGATATTGTAGCTGTTTTTCATTGCTTAAAATCACGGATAAAACGACGTTTTCTAAAAATGAAACCTAGCTAGATTGATTTATCGCCCCCGAAACCCCCTGCACACTAAATTTAATGAAAATCTTTCCCGCCGTTTCCGAGATTCCGATTACATATATATATATACAAGAATTGCTCGTTTAAAGGTATTAGATAGATAGATCGTTAGATTTGCTTTAAGACTAAAAGCAGATATCAACAAATTCCAGGAGTTTTCTTCCGCACTGGTGAAGAGAAGGACAGCATGTTTGCTCTTGGCTTCATTTCTAAACATGTGGAAGATTTCGCTCCACTCACCAAGATCATCGCTGGAGATAAAGCTGATCTTTTGAAATTGGATAGGGATGTTGATATTAAGGTCAGTAGTTTGTTTATACAGTATTATTCTATTATTATTTTATGGAAAATTTTATTATTATAACAGGCTCTCCAATCCTTTAAAAAAAAAAATTATTTGAATTTGGAATTATTAGACTTGCACTTGTCTACACACTCATAGACTAAAGTAGTAGTATTAACTTCTAGGTTCGAAGCCTTATTTTATAGGAATAAGTAATTACATTTGCTGATGTTTATTTACGAAAAATAATCATAGTTTTTACATGTTTCAGAACATTAAGTTTTACTACATGGAAACCAGCAACGATATCTCAGTTAGTGCAATGAAATCAGACCTGAGGAAAGCTATGAAAAGGTTAATATTATAAATCATTAAGTTTCTTAATTTCAGGGTTCATCTTCAGTCCATAGAATTAAGGATGCATAATGGTTGACCATCCATTCAATAATCACCAACAGTTTCTGTGAAAACGATTAAGTCATCTAAATAAACCATGCACGCTAAACGTTCTTTAAATACTTAAAGATATTGTCTATTACATATAGAAAATTGCCACGTTATTTTAAGAACCCATAAATAAACGAAAAAATATATGATGCCCATTCTTTACATAAATCTCCGTCAAAAAACTGTTTTCAAGATTCATTTATATTTGATAGAATCTGCCACCTAGATCAATGTATGTAAAGAACTAGCAATTGCGTTGAAATGTAATTAATCTTCATCAGGATGTTATTAAAAACATTTTGTATATCAACAGGGTAGTAAAAAAGATTACTCAAGAGTCCACTTCGACAGCCAACAGTCCTACACCATACAAGCACGAAGGTTTCAACTATATGTACATGTTGTGGAATTATTGGATGTCTAAAGAGCCAGATAACTACGCTAAGCTATTCACTGATGGAAATGATGAGGCTAATGGACTTTTTGAACTTGTTAAGAAGGTATATTTTTATTATTCAATTATAATACATTTCAAAATCATTTTTTTAATTATTAGAGTCCTCTCAGGTATAACGATTTGAATGTAAGGCGCTGATAGCTAGATCCTTTGTGCTTGAGCTATCGGTAAAGAAAACATGGTACATTTACTAATCCAAATGAAAAGCTATAGTTGTGTTCCTGCGCGTGAGTAAGGTCGCCAGAGCTCATCGGAGAAGGATCGACAACGCGCGAATAATACCTCTGGTGTTGCAAGCCTTCATAGGCTTCGGTAACCACTTACTTACATCAGGCGGGCCGTATGCTTGTTTGCCGACTAAGTAGTATAAAAAAAAACACAGGGTACTTGGTAGTACCCGCCAGACTGGCTACCGCCCACAAGTTAAGAATCTGTCGCAAAACCTGGCGTGTTCCGGCAGTAGCACTCGAGAGCCAATTGACTTCTAGCCTTTATAAAGGTCGGAAATTTGTTGGCAATCCCTTGGTATTGCTAATGTCCATGTGCAACGGTAGCCACTTACCATCAGATGGACCGCCTGCTTGTATGCGTACTGAAATTAAAAAATAACTCAATACTTCTCCAAATACATCTGAATAAGATTTTTTAATATGGTCTAAAACTTATAGTCTTGTTTTGTTTCACAGATCGTCGGTCTCAGCAAACATTGCTTATTCACCGTAGTTCGCCTGTTGGATTTACAATTTATACCAAAAGTCGACGCTGACTGGGCTGAAAAAATTACAAAGGAACTGAAAGAAGATTTATTTGTAAGTTTATCTTCTTACTTACTTCAGGAGCTTCCCATAGTTGGAACATATGGTTCATATGAACTAAGAATTTTCGATTGTCTTTCTCACTTATTTAACTACTAGATTTCGCCCCGTGGTTAGACCCGCGTTCCCGTGGGATCTTATGTTTTCCCGGGATAAAAAGTAGCCTATGTGCTATTCCAGACTATAATCTATCTCTCTGCCAAATTTCATCCAAATCCGTTCAGTAGTTTTTGCATAAAGAGTAACAAACATCCATCCATCCATACTCACAAACTTTCGCATTATAATATTAGTAAGGATTGATCTATGATTTAAGAGCTGCTTAAAACACAACATGCATACAATGGGTATTTGCGCAGCTATTTTTTTTGGTAGCGATTAGGTTATGCAGGTCGTACCTCGTACCTCCCCCCATAAAGCTCCCGGTGTTATCAGACGATGAGTCGTGACCACAACGACCCATTGTCTTCCCCGAAAGTCCTTAAGCCCCGGCTACAAACGAATCTACACATCATCTATCTTATCTCTACATTATTTGGCTACTGCCAATTTTAATACTTAACAAATTTCAGGGTAAACTTGGCGACAACGGCGTGTTACTTCTCCCGAGTGCACCACAAGTGACTCCCTACCACTACTCTTGCTTCCTCCGCCCATTTAACTTCGCATACTTCGCTATCGTCAACGTCCTCAAATGTCCTGCTACACAGGTAAGCTGCACCGCTTTTGAAAATCAAAGCCAGAAGGTCAGAGTTACTGAAGTTACTACCGGTTCAAAACTGTGCTCTAATACACGTCTTTTTGTTTCATTACATACTTCCATCGACCTATATTTATTTATTTACTTTCAATCCTAGGTACCTCTCGGAAAGAACAACAAAGGGCTTCCTCTGGGTATACAGGTGATCGCGGCACCTCATAACGACGCACTATGTTTGTCTGTTGCTAAATACCTCGAGAAGGAATTCGGAGGAGCTGTAATGGCGTGCAAGGCTAAATAAATGCTAGAATTTGTAGATTATATACATTTTTTTATTTAATAAATATTTTTATGATTTATTTCATTATTGTTTTATTTATTGACTGTGATATATGATGGTATTGAAGACAGAGCATTCATTGAGCATCTGACCCAATAGGGTTGCAAAGGTAATCGTAGATGGCGCCACCGAAATATAACAGTAATGTGTCCAATGGTGTGCCACGATTTATATGACATTAGTTTCGTCTTGTCATGTAACCAATCGCGTCATTTACGTTATAACACAGTGGCGCCTCTAGCGGGAAAAAATGGCACTAAGGTTTATATTAGATCAGTTTATATCAGGAACGGTGGACTTCATAAACAAACAAACAAAGCCCCGTCTCGTTTTGTTATATGACATTAGAAATGGATGGATATATTTTAAACCTGCGTTTTACTAGACTTGCTCATAATAAGGGGGTAAAGAATAACTCCAAGTCTTTATAATAAAACCTTTACCTAATGAAACTTAAGTCATTTTTAAAATAGCTGTAAAGATACTAATTTTTATATGCCTCACATAAACCAACCTAATAAAAAGCATATGACCAAAAAATTACATAAAATGGCACGTGAGCCTCAGTAGTAGAACGAGTTTTTATTGTACGAGTAGCTTCCGCCCCTCGGTTTTACCCGTATACCCAGGAAGTAGCCATATCCTACTACACAAATAAATTAAGTACGACGTGGAGGACGACCAACAAACACACTTTCGCATTTATGTGTTATTATAAAATTGATGAGTTCATTATATAAATATGTTATTAAAATTTTATATTTAATTAAATGGTTGTAATTGTTATGTATTAAAATTCAGTTTATTTTACATTATTTAAATTATTTGACTTTGTCTATATGACTATTATATAATTTTATAGAAAAAATATGGCATGACCCTTATTATAATATATTATTTTTGTGCGCCTATCATGGCAAAACGTAGCGCACATTAATTTATTAATTGTAAGATCCAATTGTATACCTATGTTTCACAAATAAATATTTCTGATTTATATTTAAGTAGGATGTATGGTGTAGGTAGAGTAACCTTGCTACGGCTATATGTTATCTATAGTACTGGTTGTAATCTTATATATAAAATTCTCGTGTCACAATGTTAGTTACCATACTCCTCCGAAACGGCTCGACCGATTTTTATGAAATTTTGTGTGCATATCGGGTAGGTCTGAGAATCGGCCAACATCTATTTTGTAAACCGCTGCGCGAGTGAAACCGCGGGGGACAGCTAGTTATCTATATAAGTATGTATTTACAAAAGAAAAGCAGTATATAGTATACCAGTTATCTGGCTTCCATAGTACAAGCTCTGCTTAGTTTGGGGTTTGGGGTCAGATGCCCGTGTGTGAGGAATGTCCCAGAATATTTATTTATATGCATGCATGGCGAGACTTGAACCTATCCTAACAAAACAACACGGGTGATAAAGGCCGTGTACGAGGGCCAAGATTTTTGGATTATAAAAGTCGTTTAAAGTATTCGGACATAATCACATAAGCTACTGTCCAGTAGCTCGTAACTCACATGTCTATGTACGATCAAAAAAATATACCTACCTATTTTAAATTTCGTTAATGTTAATGTTACTTTTTTAGGGTTCCGTACCCAAAGGGTAAAAACGGGACCCTATTAATTACTAAGACATCGCTGTCTGTCCGTCCGTCCGTCTGTCTGTTACCAGGCTGTATCTCAAAAACCGCGATAGCTAGACAGTTGAAATTTTCACAAATTATGTATTTCTGTTGCCACTATAACAAAAAATACTAAAAACAATATAAAATAAATATTTAAGGGGGGCTCCCATACAACAAACGCGATTTTTTTGCAGTTTTTATAGATAATGGTACGGAACCCTTCCTTCAGGCGGTCCACCTGATGGTAAGTGGCTACCGCCGCCTATGAAAATTAGCAATAGCAGAGGTATTCCCAATATGTTGCCGACCTTTATAAAGCCTAGAAGGCAACTGGCTCTCAAACGCAACACACTGCCGGAACACACATGTAGCTCAAGCTTATTATTGGATTCGAACCCACGAGGTCACGACCTTCGCCGCGGCATCCGACGTCACTACCATTGAACTATCGTCGCATTTTATAATATATAATAATATAATATTTCATGATACAATTAATTTGTTACGAGCATTCATAGCGTTAAGTCAACAGTATTGAGATCTCGAACAAACGAAATAGTTTTAGAAAAATGAATAAATTTGTGAAAAAGTTTTTATTATTTCTAAGGGTGATTGTGGAAAATTTTCTCGATTACTGTTTTTCATTATACTGGGAGAGTAAGAAGAGGCCTATACCTGACGTGGAGAAGAAACATAGCTTCCTCGCTGACAGTGCTACTTCGTTAGCGAAGAAGATCAGGAACAAGGAATTGAAATCGGAAAATTTGGTGCGGGCTGTCATTGAAAGAATCAAGCAGGTACATATTGAGATTCATTGTATTAACTTGCAAATACACCTACGTTAGACAGAAGTATCTAGATTCTTTTCAGGGCTTTTTATCTAGAATGGGGTACAGTTTAAAAGCGTACCTACCTAGTGTTGGTAGATAGGTAAAACGACATAGATTAAAAGAAATGGGTACTTGAATGCGATCGACACACATAAAGAAATAGTATATAGTAACGTAATGTTGTAAAACAGAGAAGAACGCCAAAATAGAGAGGCAACAAAGTTGCCAGGTATTCTTCGTGTTTTTTTTAAATAAGGTGCGCGACGTGTATCTGGCATCGTTTAGAATATGTTTTTTATACTTACTAATTTTATTTTATTTTTTTTGTAAAAAAAACACAAAACCAAACAAAAAATACCATATTCAGAATTTAAAAAGCTCAATCACACACACTGCGGAGTAAAAAAACAGCAAGCTGAACTTGTATGTGTCTTGTGTCTGACTAACTGACTGATCTATCAACGCACAGCTCAAACCACTGGACGGATTTGGCTAAAATTTGGCATCCAGGTAGCTATAATAATGTAGGAGGCTGCTAATGCTAAGAAAGGATTTTTGAAAAATCTATCCCTAAGGGGGTAAAATAGAGGTTCGCGGGTGAAACCGCGGGGCGCTAAGCTAGTCACGTATAAGTACCTACGTGAATTTTGAATAAACTACGTGATTCACTTTGTAAATTAATCTTAATTACATTAGCTCAGTGGTAGCAAAGACGTCGAATACCGCGACGAAGATTGTGCGTTCGAATCCTACGACGACCTTGAGCTTTTGGTGAAGGAAAACATAGTAAGAAAACCAGTACCGTGATACTAGTGTATTGATTTTTTATGGTTCCGTACCTCAAAAGGAAAAAGAAACCCATATAGGATCATTTCGTTGTCTGTCTGTCTGTCTGTCGTCACTTTCGTTTAGGTATTTACGTTTACTATGCTTAAACTAAAATAAAGATAATTTTGAGGATTTTTTCTATATTATTATAATTTGTATTTTATACAATAGTTGTAAATACTTGTAATAAATTAAACAAAGTAAAAAAAAACAAAAATCAATTAGGTATAACAGTTTACGTTATTCCTAAAATTATTTACTTCACTTATATAAAAAAAACATTAATAAACACAACTAATTTAATATCTGGTTCGGTAGGTGACCTTTGTGAGCATGTTTGCGAGGTATTTTGCTTTTCATAAAGGTTCCAATTATTTACACGGACAATTGGACATTTAAATGAGAGCTAAATATTATCTTATCTCTCTATCAGTATTTAGTACTAGAACGAAAACGATTTTAAAGCAATTTTAACAAAGGTGGTTCCTTCGTTTTAGGTTACACTTATTTATTTTGGTTAAACAAAAATGGAAGAACGCGGATGGAGCCGCGGGCATAGGCTAGTTTTCATAGAAGAATCTGGCTAAAACTCATAAAGCCATCAAGTCAGTTACCTAATCTTATTCGAATTATTTCAGGTAAACCCAATAATCAATGCCGTCGTTGGAGAAAGATACGAAGAGGCACTGGCTGAAGCAAAGGAAATTGACTCTCAAATTGCTGCAGGACTCTCAGATAAAGAGTTTGAGAAAAAACCCTTCTTAGGTAGCATAATGTATTTAAAATATATATAAAACTAGATGACCCAGTGAACTTCGTACCTATAGTAAAGTTGGCACGTATGGCAATTGATTTTTATGAATAGGTACCTATAGATAAACTGTAAAGAATTGACGATAGAGTAGAGAACGCATAAAGTTCGTGCCACCAAAGAAGTCCCAAAGGTCCATGGGTCCCACAGATCTATCTAAAAAAATAAGATCGATTTTCATAAATTCCACGAGACTTCGTTGGTGGCGCGAAGTCTAGTACCTACACCTACCGCGTTGGCGTTTACGACACTTCTCTATCTATAGGAATCAATGACTAAGGAAATTGACACACCGCCTCTCGCGGTGTACTCGTGGATCTAATTTCATCCATACAACATTTTAAGAAACGTAAACGCAATAATTAACAAAATTAAAATAATAAATACAAACTATAATATATAGAAAGTTTCCTTAAAATTACCGCTTTTTTTTAGTTCTCACGTAATCAATTTTGTTATTTTTTCAGGTGTTCCCTTCACCACTAAAGAATGTCAAGCCATCAAGGGGATGTCCCTAACAATGGGGGTGTTGTCCCGTCGTCACGAAATAGCTATTGAGGACTGTGAAGCTGTGGTTCAGATGCGAGCAGCTGGCGCTATTCCCTTAGCTTCTACAAATTTACCTGAAATGCTCCTATGGTTTGTTATTGCTATTGGATTCCTTATTTATTTTATAATATAATAGTACCTACTAGCTAATAGATGCACATCCGCGTGCCTCACAATTGGGGTTATTGGGGTTGCTCGGTTGCGGTACCGATAGGGAAGACGAACCGATTGAGTAGTCTACTGAATAGGATGGCTCCTATATTTTCTCATTTCAGACTTCCATTTGGAATGAGGCAGTCGATCGGCACACGATCGCGGCAAATTATTTCTGCGATTAACACAGCATCATCCTAAATTTAACTAAATAGAATCGTCCTCTCCGATCGGAATGGCAACCGAATGGGTCTGAATAAGGGGGAGTACCTCATTTTTTTTACCAGACCATCGCGGGCCTGCGCAAATCAACTCACTATAGTTTTATCGCAATAGATGAATGGTATAGATAGGCACAGAGGAATTAACGGATATAATTCGACCTTAATAAGTGCCCTCCGACGGCCTTAACGGAATAAATAACGTTGAATTTGACTTGGACTAAAAATGCAAGTTTCTTATCCCTTGTTAGTCACATGCTTGTTCACCTTTAGACACAAAGAACCGGAAAGGAAATTTTATTTATACGAATGACTCTCATTTATAACATTTTATAAAAACGCAACATGTCTGTCTGTCAGTCCTTATAACTCGATAACCATTGCACAGATTTCGATGCTGTTTTCACAGTTACCTAGGTGGTCCCTTGAAGATGGTTTTAGGCTATATTTCATGGTGCTGTGCAGTGACCGTTTTAGTGATACAAGTCTACTATACTATAAAACGATAACACGGACGGAGTGCCGAAATTAGCTAGTACAAAAAACTACCTACCTACAAAGATTGAGTCAACCATATTTAATTGATTTAATAATTAAGTCTGATCGAAGAAGGCTATAGGCTACTTTTTATCCCGAGAAAACACAAGATCCCTCGGGAACGCGGGTGAAACCGCGCAGAAAAGCTAGTTCCCAAATAAAATTGGACCTGGGTTGAAGAAGGTGACAGTAGAATGGGTCCCGATTTTTGCATTGCGATATTTTATGGGATGGGGAGTGACTTTTTTATATCCCTAATCTAACGGGAAAGACGACAAGGCCGCGGGTGTACCCCGATGTAGTCTAAAATAAGCCTATAAACCAAAAACAAGAGGACTAAAATCCAATAATTGGCTTATGCAAGATAGATGGCGCCACTGGAATACAATAGAAATGTGTCCAATGGCGTATCTACTACGATTTAAATGACATTAGTTTCGTCTTGTCATTGAAACCTATTGCGTCATTTGTTTACTTTATAACACAGTGGCGCCTCTAGCGGGGAAAATTGGCAGTAAGATTCCCTATTTAGATTAGCAAGCTGAAGTGGCAGTGGGCTGGTCATATTTGCCACAGAACCGATAACCGTTGGGGTAGACGAGTTCTAGAGTGGAGACCGCGAATCGGCAAACGTAGTTTAGGACGCCCTGCGACTAGGTGGGGCGCAGTGGCGTAGCGTGAATTTTCACCGCCCGACCGGAAATTTGCCGCCCCGGACTTAATATACATCGTACAACTTATTGAAAGTCAAGATAAACTACCACTGCTTCGGAATAAACATACATCTTCACAGCCCACTTCGGGCGCCTGGTGCCTAGAGTGATGGGTGCGGCGGCTGCTGCCGAACACCGGCGAACCAGGTGCCCTTTGCAGGCGGCTGTACGTGGGGATCGTGCGATCAATATGTCCCGTATGGGTGACGCGCTGAACTTAGGAATCTTCACCCTCCTGCGTAGGCCGTAGAGGGTGGTAGCGATCTCCGCTGAAGCGGCGTGTGTGCTGGCGGCTTCTTTGCCTTGGGACCTTAAGGCCTCGCGTCAGTATACTTTTGGCGCGAGGAGGTGCTGGCCCAGGGCGAGAGGCCGGCACCACGCGAGGTGGAAGCGCGCATAGCGCAGTTGTGTGCGCTCGCTATCCAGGAGTGGAAGTCCAGGCTGGACCACCCTAGTGCGGGTCTGAGGCCCATTGTAGCCATCCGTCCAGTGTTGGAGGAGTGGCTGGAGCGGCGGCACGGCACGATGACCTTCCGGTTGACAAAGATCCTCTCGAGCCGACCGCCGTGTGTCACCACTGTGACGGATGCCTCGGCAATGACGTCGTCGTAGAGGAGGCCTCCCACCAGGCTGAAGCTGCTGGGTAGGTCCGCGGATGGATGCTTCAGCGTCCTCGTGCACCCAGCCGGCAGCGAAATATTGGAATAAATACCCCAGGTTTTTTGTCAGTAGGAGTCTGACGTAACCCCACCGCTTCCCCCGGAGTATCAGGATATCCATGAGGATAACTTCTTCTGAGCCCAATTTCATCGATTTCATCTCGCCTCCTCTTTTTCGAACCCTTGCGGTTTCGTTTGGTACGTAACATTGCGGGCGCGATTTGGAGTTTTTTTTTTATTATTTCCAATTGAAAAAATCGTGGCGCTTGCCGCCGCCCCCTTTCGTTTGCCGCCCAGGGACATGGCCCCCCGGCACCCCCCACGCTACGCCACTGGTGGAGCGACGATATACGCAGGGTAGCTGGCAGCAACTGGAGTATGAGAGCCGATGATAGAGCTCAGCGGCGTGTTTTGGGAGAGACCTATGTCCAACAGCGGACTGATGTAGGTTGATGATGATGATGAAGATTCCCTACTATTTCAATCTTGATTTGAATTTGATTTGATTTGAATAATGTCCCAGAATATTTATTTTTTATTTTATTTTATTTATCGATTTGACGCTTAATTTGTTCCTTATAGTAAGGACGTCAGCTTCTTTATCTTTACCATGTTGCTTCTATATAACTATTATTTCAGGAAAGAGACACGTAACCTTATTTTCGGCACCACATTCAACCCTCATCACACAGGACGTACTCCTGGGGGCTCGAGTGGTGGAGAGGCTGCTCTAATGGCTTCTTTTGGCATTCCTATTAGTTTAGGCAAGTTCTAATTTCGCAGATCTTTTTCATCATTAGTTCCATAACTATCGCTCGTGGAGGATTTTTACTTTTTAGGGTTCCGTACCCAAAGGGTAAAACGGGACCCTATTACTAAGACTCCGCTGTCCGTCCGTCTGTCCGTCCGTCTGTCTGTCCGTCTGTCACCAGGCTGTATCTCATGAACCGTGATAGTTAGACAGTTGAAATTTTCAGAGATGATGTATTTCTGTTGCCGCTATAACAACAAATATTAAAAAACATAACAAAATAAATAATTAAGGGCATACAATAAACGTGTTTTTTTTGCTCGTTTTGCTAGATATTAGTATACGCTTGTAATATTCACAGAACAATTAGTTATTCACTTTAAAAATAAATTATTAAATTAAAATAAAACAAATATTCAAGGGTGGCTCCCATACAACAAACGTGATTTTCATGCCGTTTTTATAAATAATGGTACGGAGCACTTCATGCGCGAGTCTGACTCGCACTTGGCCGGTTTTTTTTTACATTACAGTAAGCAGATAGAGGTCCATCGGTGCCTCTGCCTAGCCTACTGTAGTGTAGAAAAATAAAGTAACTGTAATAAAACAATTATTGGAAAAGGATTATCAATGTGCTGCCAACCTTTTTAAAACCTAGACGGTAACTTGCTAGGTCAATGCTAGCATTCTTCAGGGTATTCAATATTACTTATATTTGATTGCAGGATCCGACATAGGTGGATCTATAAGGATGCCCGCATTCTACTGCGGATTGTTCGGTCACCTTCCCACTGCTGATACTACTAATTTAAAAGGTAAATTCAACCGAATGTCTTTTCAGTTAAAAGCAGTTCCACACCAGTGGTAATTTTAACAGTCCATCTTTTTTCTTTAATTTCATTTCCTATGGGAACATATGGAAAATCGCATAAATAACTTGTTATATATTAATTTTCAACATTATTATAGTAGGTATGTATATTCAAAAACGGATACACAAAAAAAAGGTGAAAAATTATTTAAGTAGATAACATATAAAAAAATAATAAGTAGGTATGTTATGATACAAAAATACTTTTCATCAGTTTTGGCATAAAATTAGATGGCAAAATAAATTCCAAAGGAATTGATTCTATCTAATGATGAAATAGCTTAATACAGGAATATGGAAATTAAACCTTGTGGAAAATATTGCTGACTTTATCCACCAAATCCAAGTTGGTCCCATGACAAATGTTGATTATATTATGTCATTTATTTATCTATTACTTTTTACGAGCTACTTATAATTTCAGGGTCATTCCTCCGCAATGGTGATGAGGGTCTGACAATGGCGTGCCTCGGATTCATCTCCAGGCATGCAGAAGACCTGGGACCTTTGACTAAAATAATTGTTGGTGATAATGCCAGCTTGATGAACTTAGACAGAGAAGTTAATATAAGGGTAATTTAATTTAACTCTCCCTTTTTTACAACTTGTTTATATCACAACCTCACTTGATGATGTCGCCAATTCATGTCGTGGTACAAAACTCATAGATGGCGCCACCGAAACGGTTTATGTGACAATAGCTTCCGCTCCGCGGTTTACACCCGCGTTCCCGAGGGATCTTGTGTTTTCCCGGGATAAAAATCAGCCTATAGCCTTCCTCGATAAATGGGCTATTCAACACTGAATGAATTTTTCAAATGGAACCAGTAGTTCCTGAGATTAGCGCGTTCAAACAAACAAACAAACTCTTCAGCTTTATAATATTACTAGATTCTGCCCCGCGGTTTCACCCGCGTTCCTCAGGGATCTTATGTTTTCCCGGGATAAAAAGTAGCCTATGTTCTTCTCCATACCATAGGCTATATGCATAGCAAATTTCATCGCGATCGGTTCAGCGGTTTAAGCGTGAAAAGGTAACAAACAAACAAACTCACTTTCGCATTTATAATATTATATTAATATAAGTATAGATTAGTTTCGTATTGTCATTCATTGTGACCAATCGCGTCATTTGTTTACGTTAGGGGCGCCACTGTACGTGGCAGTTTATCAAAAATATCAAGAGTAGTTGGAATGAAGTTACAATTTATCCTTAGTACCTCATGAATATGTAGAGGCATTTACTAGAGGACACAATAATAAAAATATATTATTCTTACATAACTTCTCAGAAAAAAACTCAGGTGACTTAGGTAAGGGGCCGTCCATTAATCACGTGATGTTTTTTTTAGCATTTTTTAAACCCCCCCCCCTCCCCCTTGGTGAAGTTTAAGACTAACCCCCCTCACCCACCCAAAATCACGTGTAGTTTTTAGTACCTACAAAGAATCTTAAAATTTTAGAATATTATGTTTAAAAACTGGTATAAAGTATAATCTAATTTTATTCTAGACAATCGCGGGAAGAAGCGCGCGGGGACTTCGTTCGTTGCCTTGCAACGGCGAGTCAAGGAACACTACACGCCGCTTTTCGGTTAAGAAATCGCGCGTTTGACGAAAAAATTAATACACGCGATATCTTACTACACCCCCCCTCCCCCTTGTGATTTTTTCCGAAGCCCCTCCCCCCCCTTTCTAGCCTCACGTGATTAATGGACGGCCCCTAAAGTTTGTTTACCATACATTAATTATGAATCTAGTTTTTTTTTTCAGGATGTAAAGTTTTATTACCTAGAACACAGTAATGATATTTTTGTGAGCAGAATTAAATGGGACTTAAGGAAAGGTTTGAGAAGGTGAGTAAGATACGTGAAGTCTACAAATATTTATGCATTTTATAGTAGACTAGGCTAACAGCAGTGATTCTCGTATTCCTGTCATGAAAATTTTCATTCGTAACCTTCTCCAATTTTGCCGTGTAAAAATGTAACTATTAGACAGAGGCTGATTTTATAATATATTAAAGATTTACAACTTTTTTATATCTTGCATAAAGATTTATCGATAAAACCTTAAATTGCAATGTAGGTGGCGTAGTCCTTCCAAAAATATGTTTTTTTAACCATCGTGGTAACCATAACACAAGTATTTTTGTACCTACCAAAGTTTAACAAAACTTGAGCATTTAAAACTTTTTTTTTCAGTGTTTGATTTTTAACCCAATTATTACACTTAATCACGCCAGGCACAAGATTCACCCTGTGGCCGTTGAAGTTGCGTTAATCTCGCGGGAGTCGAAGAATATTATAAGGACTTAGAATTACCACTTACCGGTGATGATGAGTGAAAAGTCTTCAAATGCACTTACACCAATATTTTTGTAGTATAATGATGTATTCTGTGTAATTGTATGCTTTTGGTTGTGTGTTTGGCGATGCACTATATATTAATTAAATACATTTAAAGGCGCGGGAAAATTTTACCAATCCAATAAGGTCAAAATAAATGGAGTCGGCAGAGAAAAAAAAACAAAAGAATTAAGAATATATTCATAAAATTACCATAGACAAATATTACAAAAAAGTTATTATACATTCGATTATTCAAATTAAATTAAATGAAAAATATGTAGCGCCATCTATTGATAAAACTCGAAAGCTTTGTGAATGGCGCGACTAACACTTTTTTTTTACTGTACATCATTTCATGAACCTATTCATCTCTTTGTACCTCTACCAAGTCAAGAAAATAAATAATTCTTTCAACAGGGTAATAAGAGTGATCTCTGCAGACGTGACATCAACTGCAAATAGCCCCAAACCATACTATCACAAAGGTTTTAATCATATGTTCAAGTTATGGGACTATATGATGACGAAAGAACCTGAAGATATTGAAATGCTGTACCATAGTAATGGAAACAAGGCTGACGGGGTGATTGAGATGATTAAAAAGGTATGGGATTGGGTTTTGGACCATGTTTAAATGATTACGTGGCCTAGGATGATAAGCACTAAACGCAAGGTGGGCTTGCTAGGTGTTCAGTTTATTTCGGAAGCTAAGTTAAAACATAGTCTATAAGAAAGCTAAGGAAATGTTTCGAAATGGAGAAGAAACTTCTAACATAAAAAAAAACAATAGATAACAATCACATAAATAATAATAATAATCATATAATTTATGGTCTCGCGCTTGATATACACTGAGTCAGTGAGTGTCGATAATTATTATGTTTACCTACGTAAAATTCTTGGTAATTTGAATTTACGACATGTATTTACTTTCACTAAAATTATGAAAAAGCTGCAAAAAATAAATATATCTACGTACCTACTTACTTTTTATCACCGCTGGCCATGTTTACTTTATTTATTTTTGTTCATTTGATCTGGCAGCCCCATGAATTAGTGGTACTTTACCTGTCAAGTGTTCAAATTGAAGTTTTGTGCCATGCCCCAACTTCTTTGTTGGCGCGAACTCAATCTAGAAACACCTACCTTAACCACAGATCACATAGTTTTAACCATTTTTTTACAGCTTTTTGGTTTCAGTAATCATTGTTTATCATCGATTTTCTGGTTATTGAAGCTGAAGTTCATTCCTAAAGCAGATCCAGTGTGGGCTGAAAACATGCTTCAAGATTTAAAAAAAGATTTGTGTGTAAGTTTAATGATAATTTATGAACTTGTCTATATTTGTTTGTTTGTTGTAGTCTGGCGTCATAATTTTTTTTTTTTTTTAGAATAAACTTGGAGACAATGGCGTTTTGCTGATGCCTAGTGGCACTGATGTTGCTCCTTATAATTACGCAAGTTACTATAAAATGTTTAATTTCGCATATTGGGGTATTGTTAATGCTATCAAATGTCCTTCGACAGAGGTAAGCTCCATCCAACTACATAAGTCCTCTATAACCTCCTACCCTATTTTAGTGAAGAATTTGACTATAGGTGCAACCTATATGATGTATGAATTTTTCTCAGGTTCCCATAGGCGTGAATCAGCAAGGTCTTCCAATTGGTATCCAAGTAGTCGCATCTCCATACAATGATGCTGTGAGCTTGGCAGTTGCTAAATATATTGAGAAAAAAATTGGTGGTTTTATCATGCCTTGTAAAGTGAAATAAAAATTAATTCCTATAAGTACATATGTATGTAATTGTTTTGATTTTATTGCATAAAAAGGGTATTTTCTTTTGGTCAATACGAGACCGACTTTTCTAAATCCTCCATACTCGAAACCAAAATATTCGCAATAAGTAAGAAGAAATAATATTATATAGGCCGAACAACCAAATTATAACCACCTTTTTGGTTTCGCCGCAGTCGGATAATAAAAAAACTCGAACCGAACGCTGCAAAACTAATCCGTCTGTGGCTATCACAAAAAGTATTTCTGAACGCAGCAATAGCGTGACCTTGGTTGACATTGGTTTGACATTTATCATTAATTTGACAGCCGTTTCATTCATTAGTTTCGTTTAGTAAAACGATCGTAGTCCGTGTTCTTATGCGTGATCCTTTTGACCTCAAACACAGTGATAAATAAGAATATATTTAGAATTGCTTGTTTAGACTGCACGTCTAAGTGCCTAGAAAGTTTTTTAATTCATAAAAAATGCCTGGCGTTGTTGTAGTGAACACAAATCCTCACGAAGGCCAAAAGCCGGGAACAAGTGGTTTGCGTAAAAAAGTTAAAGTTTTCCAACAAGAAAATTATACTGAAAACTTTGTGCAGAGTATTCTAGACGCCAATAAAGATGAAATAGTTGGTTCCACACTAGTAGTCGGTGGTGATGGAAGGTATTTAGTGAAAGAAGTTGTGGACAAAATTATAAAAATATCAGCAGCAAATGGGGTAAGTGAAAAAATATATTTCAGGTAATTTTAATGTTTCATAATCTATTTTATGCTTTTAGTTCAACTGATAATACAACAATAATTAAGTAAACAAGGTTATCTCACTTCATAGTTCAGAAACATTAATTTCAAGAATATAATTTTCTTATCTTTTTATTTTTACTAGCTTACCGCCCGTGATTTCACCCGCGATTCTCTATACCTACCTTAGGTATTGATTTCAAGTTTCTAACTACAAAAGTTTTGGATGAGGATTAATGGGTCAGTTTAATGATGTCTCTTTATTAAAATGGTAAATTTATAGGTGGCAAAATTACTGGTGGGTCAAAATGGTATACTCTCCACTCCAGCCGTTTCCCACATCATCAGGAAATACAAAACCCTTGGTAAGTTTATGTAAATTATTAGATATAAATATAGACGCTAAACTATAATATACTACAGTACAGAAACATCCCTAATAAAAACTTTGTTTAGATCTAAAAATTTACTTACAGATTCTACTTTTTCTATCGCATAACTTTATGTCTTTCTTGATCTTGACGGCAAAGCCACAAGACGAGTATGTTTTCTTTCAAGGCCTGGTAACAGATAAATATTGATAATGATCGAGAACTACGTACCATGGCTAATTGCCGCGTCATTCTCATTCTAATAATATACAATGATGTTTGTAAAGTAGCTTAAGTTATATTTTATCATGACTTAGCTAAAAGTAATCTATTAATAATGATTTTATCAGTATACTAGCCTCCGCCCCGCGGTTTCACCCACGTTCCCAAAGGATCTTGTGTTATAAAGGTCTTGGATAAAAAGTAGCCTATAGCCTTCCTCGATAAATGGGCTATCCAACACTGAAATAATTTTTCAAATCGAACCAGTAGTTCCTGAGATTAGCACATTCAAACAAACAAACAAACTCTTCAGCTTTATAATATTAGTATAGACTATAATGTCGAGCCCATTCCAGGCTTAGGTTTAAGAACTTTATTTCTCACAAAGAATACACGATTCACGGACAAAACATTTTTACATTAATATTATTGTTAATGAGTGTACACAACATTTGTAGGTAACTAGGAAAAAAAAATATTTTAAAAAATAAATTAAATTATTTGGGTAGTAAAACAAGACTATCGTCAATGCCGAGCGACGTGGATTGTAAACCTTCGTATTCTTACCACCTTCGGGTACATCACCACTTAACCTTGTGAAATTGTGGTCAAACTCAAGCCTGTAGTAAAAAATATATTTCTGTTTTTTTTTTTTTTTACTTTGTATAGGCTTGTGTTTGACCACAATCTCACTATGGTGGGTGATGATGTGGCCGTAGGTGGTAAGTACACAAAGCCTAGAAGGATCTGGCTCTCAAGTGCAGATGCCGGAACACACCAATAGGTGTTTGGCGACAGATTTTCAACTTGAGGGTGGTAGCCAGCCAGGCGGGTACTACAAAGTACCCTACCACCGTGCTATGGTTTCCTCACGATGTTTTCCTTCACCGAAAGCTCAAGCTCATTGTAGGATTCGAACCCACGACCTTCGCCGCGGCGTCCGACGTCACTACCACTGAGCTATCATCGCCTAAAAAACTCAAAATTTTCGATGTAAATGTATTTTTAAGTCCTACCTTAGATTTTTTTCAGAATTTCCCACCACCACTTGATAAGTTAGAGGGGGGTTGTTACACTTTTTACGACTTTAGAAGATCTTTAGAATACACCAACTATTGACATAAATAAAAAGTCATTTTGAATCCTCTATTATTTTTTCAAGCCCTATTTAAAGATACTCCACACGCTTGTGCATTAAATTCACCACATCTTACCACATACACTGTGCTAATCTCTGAACATTAAAGACTAAAGGCTTATTATCCCAGGCGGCATCGTCCTCACGGCCTCCCACAACCCCGGCGGCGTGAACAACGACTTCGGCATCAAGTTCAACTGCAGTAATGGAGGCCCTGCGCCCGACCACACCACCAACGAGATATACGCGCTCACGACTACCATTAAACAGTACAAGATTGTGCCGGACTTGGTTTGTGCCATTGATAAGATTGGAGTGCAAAATTTTAATGTAAGTTGATTTTGTTCACATTGTCTTTATTTAGTACTACTACTACATATAGCAGTCGCACGCGTTCCCGAGAAAAATAAAATTGCACTCTGGGAGTGCCGACAGAAGTGATTTTTTTTTTTGATCTCAATCTATATATATGTTGCTGTACCGCGCTAAAAGAAGTTTTCACTTCAATAAAAAAAAGAAACTAAACGTCAAACTGCGTCTCATCATAACGGTGTCGCGTCTCAACGGTGTCGCGAGTCCAGAGGTTTTACCTCATCTAAAAGTTTACACTTCAAAAAGGACCCTATGTCACTCTCCATACCATAGGCTATCGGTGTACCAAATTTCGTTGTGATCGGTTCAGCGGTTTAAGCGTGAAATGGTAACAAACAAACATTCGCATTTATAATATTAAGTTAGGATAGTAAGGATTAGGATAAATAATGGTCAGGTTGACATAGAGGCTAGATACTGTGAATGCATCTTCACAGGTCCTGGATTAGATTCTCATCCGTGACAAACTGTGTGCATGAACATTTCTGTTTGCTCTTCTGTGTATATATTAAATCTTATACACTGTATAAGTTTATATTTATATGCAATATTTCAATTTAAGTTATCTAGTTTCCATATGCAAGCTCTGCTTAGTTGGGGATCTGTTGGCTGTAGGTGATGAATGTCCCAGGATATTTATCTGAAATTATTAAATCTTGAAGAATTATTATCTTAATTTGTTAACAGGTAGAAGATCGTAAATTTTCAGTAGAGATAGTAGACTCTGTGAAGGATTATGTGTCATACATGAAGGAGATCTTCGACTTCCCCAAGATCAAGGCTCTCATCCAGGGTACAGAGCAGAGGAAACCTTTCAACGTACTTATTGATGCTATGAGTGGAGGTAAAATTATTACTTATCGTTATCTCTCTTTATAACTTTTTTTTATAACTCAGGAATACTGTTCATACTTATTTAGAAGCGTATGTTAGGTTGTTATGCTGCATTTTTTTTATTATGTTGCTTCTTTGAAATCACATTTTTTTATATACATATATTTGGATCGGCGAAAGTCGTTTAGCATGCCTTCGCAAAGGTATTGTAAAATCATCACAACTTTTCTAAGCAATTTTCCTTACAAACGTAAAATAATTACGTAGTTGTTTGAAATAGAGTAAAAATTACTTATTATCATAAACATGTATGAAAAATAAAATTTAATATGATTTATTTATATTATTTAACAACAAGTATTTCCAACAATAATACATAATGCAAACGATATTATTATTATAGAATGGCAAGGTTCCCATCAGACTGGCAACTGGCAACGTTTCTTTGCAAAGAAAAAAAACTTTATCTAAAGAAAAAAAAAATCATACTTTTAGTTACGGGTCCCTACGTACAGCGTATTTTCATCGATGAACTTGGGGCTTCGGAAAAAAATGTCCGCCGAGTCGTACCCCTTGAAGACTTCGGTGGGGCACACCCGGACCCCAACCTGACGTATGCCGCTGACTTGGTTACCGCTGTTAAAAGTGGACAGTACGATTTTGGTGCTGCTTTTGATGGCGATGGTAAGTAATTGCTTTTTTTTAACCGATTTCAATTTGGGTGGGGACTTTAAGTACCATAGCATGGTGGTAGAGTACATTGTAGTACCCGCCTGGATGGCTACCACTCTCAAGTTGATAAAGCTGTCGCCAAACACCTATTAGTGTGTTCCGGCAGCTGCACTCGAGAGCCAGTTCCTTCTAGGCTTTATGTTCTTTTACCACCTTCGGCCACATCATCACTTACCATAGTGAGATTGTGGTCAACCATAAGCCTATACAAAGTAAAAAAAATATAAGTAGGCATTTAACATTGAATAATCAAAACTAAAATATATATTTATTTAAAGAATTTTGTTAACCTGTAGAATCGCGACCATTACCTGTCAAAAGTCACCTAACTCGCGGCATGGCGGCCATTCGAAAAGTCACGCGTGCCGACTTTGAGATTTTCGTGTTTATCTCTATAACCACGGAATAGGTAAATAAGGATGGAAAGGTAATGTGGGCGTGGCAAGCGCGCCACAATTCGATCAAGTTATGATTCGAAAATCATAACTTGACCGATTCGTTCATTCACCGCGTTTAGTGCGCTTCGTACTACTTCGGAGAACAGAGCTCTGCTTTATAATGCCGTGTTGTGCAATCATAACTTGTAAGACAAAAAGTCAGACCTCAAGTATAGAGCGAGGAGGTATATCTTTCCATCGGTAAATCGAAAATAACATTTAATTACTATATTATTTGTAAAAAACATTAAAAATATACTGATCAATATGAAATTCCAAACATTAACAACATTGTTGCTACAAATAAAAAAATATATACATTGCCCGATGTGTACTCGCTTAATCAACGCAATGACCAAGTCCGCTTGCGATGTACTGCATGCATTGCTTGCGTCCTCTACACTTCGACCATTGACATTGCTCGGCGCCATTTTATCGATAGTGAGATGACCATGTTGTTAAATAAAATCATCGATAGAATTTTTAACTATATTTACGATTGACAAAGATAAATTTTGAATTATTTTGTATTTAATTAATGATAGTATATTTTTAGTGGTACATTGGTCCTAATACAAAATTGGAGCGAGGGCCTTCCCAACCTTATTTACCTATTTCGTAAAACCTAATGGGGCGCATTACATTATCAATATAATCACGATATCGTGATATTACTGATAGTGTAATAGGCCGTATGGCAATATCGTGATAATATCACAGAATATCTGGAAATCTTGAAATCCGCGATACTAAGGGGGCGTGGCTTCAATAATATTGAAATGTAAGTCAGTATTTGCTTGCAGCCATGGCGGAACGATGTCGGAGTAGTGAAGATGATGAAAAAATAATGTCAAAAATTTAAATTTAAATCAGCCATGAAATGCGGAAGATAACAAGCATTTTAAAATACTAATTAGACAGAGAGATCCGACATGATTTGTGACGTAATTTAACATTACGACCATTAAAACTCCATACCTACGAAATTCTGTTTTACTAAAAGAGTTAAAGACAAATCTTTGATGGCTTATATCTTAGATATTTTTTCTGCTGTTTCATATGAATGAGCTTTTATTATAGTAAAAATCATGCATATTCCCAATTGGTGTATCATCCAAATCGCCGCACAAGATTTTTCTCGCGTAATGTTCAAATGAGAACCTATATTAATTTTGCTTTAAAATCTAGTCTTTCAATCAACGCTTTCTCACGTTTGATTTTTTAAGCGCATGCGATACTATTATCCATTTCACACGACATCACTCCAGTAAATTCAATGGCATACTGATGATGTTATTATTGACAATGTAATAGCCCAATTTCAATACTTGCGATACTTGGATCGTGATAATATTGACAATGTAATGCACCCCAATGAAAAGTCTACTATAAAAAAATATCGATAAATATGGGTACATCTCTAACTGGAATACCAGTAAATAACACATTTAAGTAATTGTGCAATTAATATTTTCTTAGTTATTTTATAGTTGTTAAACAATCCAGCACTATTCATTAATATTTTCCTTAATAAATATTTTCCACACCACTTTCAGTTATCAGTTTTTAATATTTATCATTTATTCTCTTTTTTTTCTAATTTTGCACAATAATATTTGCACAAAAGTATGCAAATGTCACTTAATTGGCAATAATTACTGTGACGTCAAATATTGCAAGATTTCACAAATTATCAAAACCATCCTTATTGTCATTCACCTAAGCTTTGTTTTTAATAGTTGCGATTATCGTGCTAACATGACCAATGACTGTTAAGTTATCTATGTATTGCAAATATGACAAGTCGTGTAAATGTGTGAAACCGGCGACAGCGGTTCTAGTACAAAAGTTCCTCAAAGGCCTTTCCAACCTTATTTACCTATTCCGTGTCTATAACTACACATACATTCCAAAAATACCGTCAAAATCTTAGATAATTTTCCAATTGGAATCTTATTATCACTTGTCATAAATTAAAAAGAGCGGACCACGATCTTATTGGAAACTACGCCATTAGCATAAAAGGTGACCATCATATGTATTTTGAATATGTATTGCTAAATATGTTGTTATTTCGAGCAAAAGTATATTTATTCAAGTAAATGAATAAATAATTATTGAAAACGTATACTTAGTTATATTTTATTCCATACTAAAATACTGAGACATGTGTCTCTAAAGATAAGGGTTACAGTGAATTGAAAAAAAATATCTTGTCGTATATAATTTATTGACATAATAATAGATTTAGTATAAAACCTTTATGTTATTAGATAGATTGAACATTATTCTATTCATTTTAGCACAAAAAAACATTGTTTCATTTTCAAGTAGAAAAATACAAAATAGTACGACTCGGCGACGAAAAGGAGGTACTCAATTCGAGGTCTCAATACATCGAATTTAATGCCAACTTTGTAAAAGTATAGACGTGTATAGCGTCTAAAAATACTCAATAATGCGATTTACTTTATCTTTCATATAAATATAACAAGAAAAAGGTCTTTTGTTAGTCCTTGATTTCCGAATTCGCGCCATTTTTCATTACCGTCAAAAACTACCTACTCATCAATTTCGAAATTATGAAAAGATTTTGCATTGTACCCTACATAGATTTTGCTTAGAATACGGACATTATAACATTTCTTATCCAAATAGATACTTCTGACTTACCAATAATCACTTTATGATGGAAAACTGGATCAAAGCTTTTTTGTAAACACTACCAAACGCCTATCAACTCGTTTTTATTTAAAAAAAAACACTTTTATACTTTGTATTTCACTGAAATAATAACTGTATTGTGTTTATTACTAAGTATTCTTTAGATATTACACACCTTTACACAACAACAAGCACTCAAAACACTCACAATAATGTATTTTAGAAATTATTCGGGGGACGCCAAACGCCCTAACGCCGTTAGGCTAAAGGACTGAAAATTTTGACTGACTTTTATTTTTTTTTGTGACAGACTGCCGGTGCTGTCATTTTTTGACGCATACCACGGCATAGACAATTTAATGCCCTTTCCACACGTACCAAGAGCTTAAAAATCGACTGAAAAACGGATTTTTAATCTGAAAATTGTCACGTCCCGAGCGAGGTGGGACGCGCGTCCCACTTGAGAATTAAGTGGTACCGAGGTAAATGGGACGCGCGTCCCACCTGAGAACGTTACAGAACTAAACAAAAAAACTAACAGAAAACTACAGTAAGATATTTTAAAAAATGAATCATTTTGAAGTTATCTAACTGGTCCCAGGGGATCGCAACATGATAATCGGTCGCGACGCATTCTTCGTGACTCCATCGGACTCCCTGGCTGCGCTGGCCAACAACCTGCAGCACATCCCGTACTTCGAGCGCGGCGGTGTTCGCGGGTTCGCGCGCTCCATGCCCACCGCCGCGGCCGTCGACCGCGTCGCGCAAGCTACCGGCAAGGAGATCTTTGAAGTGCCTACTGGTCAGTTTAACTTACATGTATTTGTGATTAGATAGGGGTGCAACTTGTTGGCCGTGAAAGGAAAAAGAAATATTTTTTAAATTTACCTAATTTTGTTCTTGTATAAATTGTTGGGATTATAATGATTGATGATGATTAGATTTAATCTAAGAATGAGACTTTATAAATTTTATGTAAAGTCATTAAAGGTGGTCCCACACTGTTGTTATAAATGTTTTCATGTTTGGTAATGTTAGTAAACATTTCTAAACAAAATTGTTAGTTAACAAATAAAACATTTGTTATCATTTGTTTATTCGGAACTGTTCATTCTTAAAAAATCAGCCGTCAATGCCCAAATCCTTGTGATAGTCTGTGGCACAATATTTTTCTTCGCATCCAGTTAGAACAAAAAATAAAAGCTAATCCAATGAGCAAATCTTCCATTTTCGTGTTGATGTTTTCAAATGTTATAAATATTTGTAAACATTTTCCTCCATTTTTACTCAAAACATCTAATAATTCCTAACATAATGTAACAACTCCTAACATTTGTTAGTAAATGTATTATTGTTAGAAAATGTTTGTAAACATTTTTAACAGCATTGTGGGAGCACCATAAAAAAATAATACTTAGTATTACATCTTCATCCGTGTCATGTCAATCATGGGGTCATTTTGTTTTATTCGAAACAAACTTTATTTTAATAATTTACTGTATTATATTACCTCAGACTGCATACATAATTCCCTGGATGCATGCATTTTGTTAAAACACAATATCATATTTTTTTCTCAATACAATAAACCAAAGTTACCTCTAAATAAAACAAAAACTGCCAGTTATCAATGATAACTTTTTTGATAATAAACTTAGCATACAAATGTGAGTATGTTAGAGAGCGATGTCAGAGAGAAATAAGTGGGGCAAAATCTAGAGTTCTACGGACTTTTAAATAAATTCTTGTGTTATATTTTTCATTTGATAGTAATTTATTAGTCTCACAATTGTATGTTAACCTTATGTCTTACGCAACAAAGCACATTTCTGTTTCAATAACCTTCTCAAAAATAAAAAAATACTACAAAGATATTTGTAATGTTCAAAATATCCATTTTCCAAGGTTGGAAATATTTCGGCAACCTAATGGACGCCGGTCGGTTGTCCCTCTGTGGCGAAGAGAGCTTCGGCACCGGGTCCGACCACGTGCGAGAGAAGGACGGCATGTGGGCCGCGCTCGCGTGGCTCTCTGTCGTCGCTGCTAGTGGCCGCTCTGTTGAAGACATACTCACTGCACACTGGGGACAGTTCGGAAGGAACTACTTCACTAGGTGAGATCTGCTGACTATAGAGTCATCCCTCTCCCTCTAGGTTGGCACAGGGTCCGACCACGTGCGAGAGAAGGACGGCATGTGAGCTGCAGCTGTTTTCTTTTCGGTCTGAATGATGATGAACGCCATATTTGTACATTGGATGTACAAATATAGCGGGTTTTGTGACTTATTGAAATTACTAAAACATGTTGAATTCCGTTTAATAAAAACTAGCTATCCCCCGCGGTTTCACCCGCGTTCCCGAGAAAAAAAACAATTTTATACAAACCTTGTCCTTACAATAACGAACACATAAAAGAAAGATTTATCCAATTTGGTGCAGTCGTTTGGAAGTTATGCGCGTACAAACATTTCGGTGATTCATTTTTATTTATATAGATCATTAAAATAGTGTAGTTTATAAGAAAGAGATAGAGTAACTTTATTTTATTAAAAATCTTTATATAATTTTTGACAAATTATGTCTAAATCAGATATGACTACGAAGAATGCGCAAGCGACCCCTGCAACGCGATGATGGAAGCTCTCGAGAAGAAGATCACGGAGCCTGGGTTCGTTGGGTCCACGTACTCAAGTGGTGGCAAGTCTTACGTGGTCAAACTGGCCGATAACTTCTCATATATGGACCCGATTGATCAGAGCGTTGCTATGAAACAGGTGTGTTAATAGTTAACTGTCGTACTATCTTAAAGCTAGCTTTTGTTTTACCTTATTTAGGGCAAAGGGTTCTAGCCCATACAGCCTCGTCATGTATAGTTTTTCTTCTTGGTTTTAAATTAATATGTCTGATATCCTTAAATATAAAGGCCGGTTTTATTGGTCAGGTTTCATTAAAATGGTGGCTGTTTTACTAAAACTTTTCGTGGACTATTTGAGACAACATGAAAAGTCACGATACACGCATTCATTTAATTTCACTTCACTCGTGCACTTGTATTGATCTTTATTAGTCAAAACGCCACCGATTTCATGAAAATAAAACGGAAATGCAACGTCATTACGCTTGTTCCCGCCAAAAAAGAGATGTTATTCATATTCAACTGTAATTTTATAAGGGCCCTATATCACTCTCGTGTCATTGAAAAGAGATGGCAACAGATTTATTTGAAGGTTTATAAGCCAATTATGTATAGCAAGGTTAGAATTTTGATAATTAATTCTGATTTAGAGGCGATGATACCTACCTCCTAGAAGATAGTGGGTTCGAATCCTAAAGCTTGAGCTTTCGGTGAAGGAAAATATTGTGAGGAAACCACATCACCTACCCTCGAGTTACAAAATCTGCCGCCAGACGCCTATTGGTGTATTCCGGCAGCTTCACTTGAGAGCCAGTTTCTACTAGGCTTTGTGTGCTTACCACCTTCGGCCATATCATCACTTACCTATACAAAGTAAAAAAATATATATATAATAATTGATACATTGTATTTCTTACTCCAGGGTCTCCGCATCATCTTCGAGGATGGTTCTCGTATCGTGATCCGTCTGAGCGGCACGGGCAGCTCGGGCGCAACCGTCAGGTATATTTGTTTGTATTTTTTCGAGTTCTGTAACCAAAGGGTGCCTACGGGATCCTATCTACGCCGTCCGTCCGTCTGTCTGTCCGTGATTTCGATGTTTTCCTTGACCAAACTCTACTACTGAGCTAACGTCGCCTTTCATCTGATTACAGAGTAATGTCCGTTTATATAGCACTAGCTTTCGCCTCGCAGTTTCACCCGAATTCCGGGTTAAAAAGTAGGCAATTTCACTCTCAGGTCCATAAACTACATCTATGCAAAGAAAGAAACCAACAAACACACTCGCATTTATTAGTAGGGATTCTATGATGAATCTATACTAATATTATAAACCTGAAGAGTTTGTTTGGTTGAACGCGCTAATCTCCAGAACTACTGGTTCGAATTGAAAAATTATTTTAGTGTTGGATAGCCCATTTATCGAGAAAGGCTATAGGCTACTTTTATCCCGGGAAAACACAAGATCCCTCGGGAAGGCGGGTGAAACTGCGAGGCGGAAGCTAGTTTCTAATAAAAACCAAATAAACAAATTTTGTTCTCCATTATTTCAGATTATATATAGATTCGTACGAAGCTAAGAACGTTTTAGGGGACGCTCAGGTGATGCTGGGTCCTTTGATCGACGTGGCACTTCAGATATCCCAGCTGCAGACATACACGGGCCGAGATGGGCCCACTGTTATTACGTAAATGGGCCCAAAGTATAGACCCCCTGTTCCCTGAAAGAAAAAATGATTATTTTGCGATTTTTGGTATTTCAATGAAAATGATTAAAAATTAAACAAAGATAATCTTTGTTAATATATTTCTATTGATTATAGTGTAAGATATAAATGAAATTGTATAGTACATTTGTCTTTATAATAATCCGAATTTTTCTTTACTATTACTTTTTATGCCTGTTCAATTGTTTAAGATTTTATATACGGGAAAGCCGTGCAGATTCCCACGGTTCCGGGATAAAATATAGCCTATGTTACACGGTGAAGATGTAGCTTTCTAACGGTGAAAGAATTTTTAAAATCGGTCGAGTAGTTTTTGAGTTAAATCGTAACAAACAAACAAATCTTTCCTCTTTATAATATTAGTTTAGATTAGTTTCGTTTATTATGATTCTTTTTCAAGGGGATAATGCTATATAATGAAGTTATTAAAATTTCTTGTAATTACAAAGACGTGGTCGTTACAAAATTACTTTATATATAGGTACAAAATATTTGATTATACTAAAGTTTTTTTTATACATTATCGGCAAACAAACATACGGTCCGCCTGATGGTAAGCGGTTACCGTAGCCTATGAACGCTTGCAACACCAGACGTATCACTCGCGCGTTGCCGACCCTTCCCCCCTCCCCGATGAGCTCTGGCGACCTTACTCACGCGCAGGAACACAACTATAAGTTATTTGGCTGCGGTATTCTGTAAGGTGGAGGTACTTCCCTAGTCGAGTCGAGCTGCTCTTTGAGCGACATATCGCTATGCTCTACCTCTGTTATAAAATAACATTAAAACTCATGAGAATTAATTCTATTGTTGATACTGTGAATTGAATAACCTTGTATATATGTATTTTGTATTGGATGTTTATGTCTTTGGAATTAAAATACAAATAAATTATATAAATACAAAATTTTATTATTTACAATGTATTTATAATTAGATATTGTTATACACGTCTCATAAATTAAATCGTTACAAGATTTATTATTTTTTTATTTATTTCTAACCAAAGATTTGTAGTGTAAAATAAAGTATGATTGTTGATTATATTGTGTTTCTTTTTTATTTCTGTCGCCACACCTACTTTATGTTCCGACGTCTGTACTTGAGAGCCTGTTTCCTTCTAAGCCTACCACTTACAACCACATCGTCACTTACCACGGTGAGATTGTGGTCAAACGCTAGCTTACAAAATACCTTATTTTTTAAACAGTAAGTATAACATAATTTTATATGGCGGTTGTGAATTATTAACTTTTTAATTTTATTCATTATTAATGTCATCTTAAATATATTTTATGACTAGATAACACATTCATAACCTTTACGGATGTATAAACAATATAACAACGTACTAACAAAATAATTACTAGGTTCACTTTACAGCCCCGTGTTCCCGTGGGATCTTATGTATTTTCAGGAAAAGTATCCTATGTCTTATTCTAGGATATGAACTATCTTTGTGCCAAGTCTCATCCAATTCCATTCAGCCGTTTATACGTGATTGAGTCACAAATATATAAAAAAAACTAATTTACAGATATATTTAAAATTAAAAATACAATTATTTTTATAAAAAATAACATGTCATTATTGTTATGGCACATAATTAATTAATTACATAAAATATGTTATATTTAAGACTATCTTTGGCTGGCCGATACATTAAAAGTAAAGCAATTCATATAGCGGGTGACCCGAGGGGCAAAACAATATTTAAATTTGCTTTGTCATTTTTTATTAGAAATATTTCTAATTATTCGTCAATAAAAAACTGCATCAACAAATTGACAGCACCAAATAGAACAATGAAGAGGTAAAATATGAACTTGCACCAGGTTAGTTCCCCACGCAGCTGCAGTGAGCGACCGTGGAGTATCGAGGGTAGAGCGAAAATGTGGACTAAGCCGCTTACTGCACCCGTGTATCTGAGAATGGCAAGGAAAATTACTAAGGAAACCATAGCACTGTAGGTAGACCACCATTCTTCAAGCTATGTAGGGTGTACCGGCAGTTGCACTTGAGAGCCAGTTCTATTCTAGGCTACGTGTGCTTACCACCTTCGACCACATCATGACAAACATAGTAAAAAAAAAGAATGGATAAAATTAGGAATCGACAGGCCAGTTGGCGTGGTTGGTAAAATACCTTATTTATCACGCCGCATGTCGTGGGTTCGATTCCCACTCAGGACAAACATTTGTGTGCATGAACATGCCTGTTTGTCCTGTGTCTGTGTCTATATATGTAAGTAAATACAAAAGAAAAGTAGATAGTATATGTAGTATATCAGTTATCTGACTTCCATAGTACAAGCTCTGCTTAGTTTGGGGTCAGATCGCCGTGTGTGAGGAATAATGTCCTAGAATATTTATTTATTATTTATAGGAATGAGTATACATACGAGGATGGATGAAAGCCATGTTTAAGAGTTATGAATATGAAAGTAGATGGATATACGGGAAGAAGAAGATCGAAAAGAGATCGATGGATTGTGTAAAATATGATATGAGAAAGGGATAGGTACAGATGACGAATGGAAGAAGAGTAGCTGTATATTGCGCCGAACTCTAATAATAAGTAGGGTATTTGACTGACATTCAAATCAGCAACTTTTTTGTCAAAACGATAGGTTTATAATATGGAGTTTCGTATGAAATACACGCATGTGACGTCATAATTATATAGCACACTCTTTATGGTTAGATTGGTCATTAAAAATCATAATAAGGATAAATTTAATAAAATGGAGAAACCCATTTTTTTTAGATGTTTTATACATTGGTCAGTGTTGGATAATTTATTTTGAATACAGGCAAATACCCTATTGGGAACAGCGCAGGAAAATATTTTTGACGATTGCAGGCTTTGCACAACATCAACTGACAACTCACCTTATAATAGTGCCAATGTTAGGACAGAAACACGCAACCAATATGCACAGAGTGATAATGCTCAAGTTAATGATGATTGTCAGCCAGCGGGAATCCTTCAACGGCAGCAGGAGAATCGCTTCCGTACGTAACATGAACGCTACCAGGGGGTATACAGTTACCACCTGAAAAAAAAATGTTTCATCGAGCCCTATCTTTTGTTTGATTTTTTATCTATACTAATATTATAACGAGGAAAGATTTGTATTTTTATCGATTTCAAAAAATCTTTCACCATTAGAATGCTACACTATCTTTGAGTAACATGGACTATATTTTATTCTTATTTTAGTGTTAAGTATTAAAAAATATATCACACTGTAATATTAATATTTTACCCTGAGGATAAGTGTTGGATAACGTTGGTAAGATACATCTTTATGGGACCATAAAAAAGTTAAAGTACCTAAGTAGTTTAGGCTCTAATGAAGCGATGTTAACTAAGTAAGTCGAAAGTCAGCCTTCAAACATTGACTTACGAGTCCAAAATATATTTTTAGGGTAAGATACATAATAATGCAAGATGTAGTAACCCAAATTAATATGGTTAAACAAGGTAGGTATATAACATTGTTTTAAAGGTTATTTGGAATTTTAGTAGGTAGTAGAACTCTTAGTGCAGAGTTCGCCCGGGGAAGTACTACCACCATATCTTATTCCGCCGTTAAATAGTAGTGCACTGTATTACTGTGTTTCGGTTAGGAGGGTATGGGAGCCGGTGAAATTACAGGCACAGGAGACTTAACAACTTCATGTTTCAAGGTTGGCAACGCGTGAGTGATACCCCTGACAGGGAAAATATAATATTGTATTTTCTTTGCCGGTGGTGTTATGAGCGTCTCTAGGCTACGGTAACCGCTTACCATCAGGTGGGCCGTAAGCTTGTTTGCTACCTAGTAGTATATAAAAAAAAAATCTTAAAAACTTGCCTGAAAAAGCAGTAGAATCCTTGCCACTGCTGTCATTACGTCATGCATTTCGAAATTATTTAGCAAATTCTGAAATAAGACATTAAATTAAAATCGAAATTGACACAGTATCATCATGCTACCTATGTAACCAAAAAAGTGGCGTAAATTTTGAAAAAAATATGAATAAATGTAAAAGTAGTCAGTAAAAATTTTCATACTTACATCTTCTATACAAGACTTGGCGAGTGGAAAGCAAATGTAAAATATAGCTCCGACTAATGTATATGTTACTGTTACCAGCAGAAAGGCTATCGTCAAGTCTCTGCCCTGGAATAAAAAATATGATATAATCATTAAATTAATGTAAGTACTCAGTTAATAATATAGCCCCAAGAAGTTGGGGACAATTCATCAACTACTAAAATTACATATATGTACATATTAGATACTAACTGTCCCCCGCACTTTACCCGCGTCCTGGGGTTAAAAGGTAGTAGAACTTTTAGTGCAGAGTTCGCCCGGGTAAGTACTACCACCATATCTAATTCCGCCTTGAAATAGTAGTGCACTTGTATCACTGTGTTTCGGTTAGGAGGGTATGGGAGCCGGTGAAATTACAGGCACAGGAGACTTAACAACTTCATGTCTCAAGGTTGGCAACGCGTGAGTGATACCCCTGGCAGGGAAAATATACTTAAAATTGAATTTTCTTTGCTGGTGGTGTTATGAACGTCTATAGGCTACGGTAATCGCTTACCATCAGGTGGGCCGTAAGCTTGTTTGCCACCTAGTAGTACAAAAAAAAATGTCTACAAACGTGCTAAATTTGAGAGACAACAGGACAAACTATGAAACTCTGTTTCGTATTCGTAATATTAGTTTGAATTACCAACGTACAGTGCCGGTACATACCGGTGTAATGGATCCTATGTATGCCTTTTTTGTTTTTCAATTTAAAGTATGTACACGCACAAACCACTTACATTTTTATCCTGTCTGGCATTATTACTCATTATAGTTATTATAATGTTATGAATGTAGAAGGACAAAGCAAGCATTCCACTCAGTACTGCCGCATCTTTGCCAGCATGGGTCTCTGCCGGTAGCGTGTTAATGTTTATTCCCCAAGCATAACCTTTCACTATCACGAATATTAGGAGATAGACAACTGATAGTGTACCTGAAATTGTTATGGGTTATTGATATATTTGAATTTATTAATAGCAGTTCAGTATCCAGATGCCATATGGTTCTGAAGGCTCTTTAGAATTGGGAATGTTGAATATTAAATTGAACCATGTAACTCTTGATAAACATACCACGCACCTACCAATGTGTTCCGGCAGCTACACTTGAGAGCCAGTTCCTTCTAGGGATTTTAGTGTTTACCACTTTCGGCAACATTACCTATCACCTACCATGTTACATTGAGGTTAAACACAGGCCTATAATAAGTTACGTAATATTTGATCATTTGAACATCATGCATTAGTTCTTTAGGATTATAAAACAAGATAAACTTACCCAAAGAATTAAACCTGGTGAAAAACGATACGTTCTTAAAGTTCAACAACGGGAATACGATGATTGCAACGTACATTGGCACAGTCGTATGGAGACCCCAATATGGGGTATCGTCAACAGAAATGGGTATAATTAGGGACCCGTTGACCCCATGTTTGGGGCACAAGACTGTTGCATTATATACTGTTGTATTTGATGTACTGAGATCTGTAAAATATGAAATACTCTTAAAGTTTCTGTATAAGCAATGATTATTTAGATATGAAAAGATATTAGTTATCTTACCAGTAAAATAATTAACTGTGAAGTAAAGGAAGTTAGATATTAGTATCCAGTATACAATATTGGCTCCCAGCAGCACAAGTAGACTGAATATGTGGGCGATGACTTCTGCCCAAGGACCTAGTAGAGTGCGACAGAGTGCTGGCACCTCGCATGTTTCACTTCCTGTCAATTGAGAATATAAGTTTTTTATATCCTTAATGTTATAATATTGAGCTTTTACGCCTCAAAACTTACACTTATTAATAACTAACTGTTCCTCGCGATTTCACACGCGTTCCCAGTAAAAAAAAACCGATGTTTTCCAACATGATGTGAATCCAACAAATTAAAGAACATAAAAGTCGTTCCTGAGTTATAAATGGTGTAAGTAACCCGACTTTATTTTATATATACCCATAAATTAATGTCAGCAAAAAAAACTTTGTGTTTGACTTCTTTGATTTGCGTGAAAAATGTAATCACTGGAAAGCGAATAATAACTAATTTACTTAATACTATTTTAAGTTAAAATCAGGCAGCAAGATAGAAGGGTAAAAGCGATATTTTTTATCAGAACATGTATTTTTTTTCAAGTCTTCAAATAATCTTACCATGGTGTTTATTAACCTGCAGTAACACATAAGCTGTGTACAGACACAGGGCAGCCATGAATGCTACTAGTGTTAGAGCCACTGGTAGACCAGCCCGTTCTACTCCCCATGCCATGGTGAGGAGAGACGATCCCATTATTGTGTTCCATACTGAGAAACTGAAAAAAAAACTCACACGATAGAACAGCTGCTTCAACCTTGCTCACGTATCACAATTGTTAATAGAATTAAGAATTTCACCCCTACCATATTTTGTTGGATCAAATAAAAATCTTTAAAAATTAAAAAAAATATAGGCTTGTGTTTGACCACAATCTCACTAAGGTAAATGATGATGTGGCCGAATGTAGTAAGCACACAAAGCCTAGAAGGAACTGGCTCTCATGTGCAGCTACCTGAATACACCAGGAGGTGTTTGGAGATAGATTTTGATCTCAAGGGTGGTAACCAGCCAGGCGGATACTAAGCGTACGACCATATGTACTCCTCGGTTACCTCACGATGTTTTCCTCAACCAAAAGCTCAAGCTTCGAACGCACGACTTAAATAAAAATACATCAATTCTTACATTGTTATTAGCGAACTTTGTTTTTTTCTTTCCACTTTTGTTGCTTTTTCTATTCTTTTATGGTAGGCTGATAATATTGCACCGTTTGATAAATCCGCTGGTCCCTGTGAAACGATGTATTAATTAAATTACTCTCCATTGTATATGTATTGTGTATGATAAAACGATTCAACTGCATGTCAAGAATAGAAATGTCCAACATAGGATAATAATTTCTATGAATTTTCACAATAAACGGTCCTATTTCTTTAAATCCTTTAGTTTTAGTACTATCATCAGATCACTTCGAGGTTGGGGCAGTGTTATTTAAAGTTATAAAGTAAATGGATCATTTTGTTTAAACTCAAGTACTTCACAGTTATATTTAAAATTAAGACGTAAATTTAACAAATTCCACTTTATCAATGAATATCATTATTTAACATTGAGTGTATGATGTCAAGGACTATTCTCACGCACATTATTATAGCCAAAGCAAGAAACTAGGCGCCTTGTGCTGATAAATTCACTACCCGACTTACTTACACTGATAATGTATGTTAAATATAGATATTTGGTTATAAGATTTAATTGATGTTACGTCATATTATAGTGATTAAATATCACATCGTCACAAGTCATGGTTACATTGTTTGTAGGACAAACCTTTGTCACGATGAATAAACTTGTATGTAAGAAAGCTTTTCGCGTTTTATGGAGTCAAGGAGTTAATTAACCATTCATTATCATCATCATCATCTCAGCCGCAAGACGTCCACTGCTGGACTTAACATAGGCCACCGAATTAACCATTCTTGGTATCTAATAATTAATGCATTTATTTAGTGAGTTACCGTTACAGCACAAAACAGCTATTCAAAGTTTCAAAACTCACCAAGGAATCTGAACTATCAGTGATGATACTCTTGTATGTTGGTGCACCTGTACCCAGGAGAGGAGTACTCTCCATACGACTCATAGCGCTGCAGAAACTGTGACACGTACTGTTGCTTGGTGTGAAGTATTTTGAGCTGATGAATAAGCATTAGATTTCGTGGTCGAATAAACATGGTGGCCTTAGGTCTCCCGTTTTCAATCAATACAGTAAACAGTAGATAATACTACCTGAAGTAGGCTAAGCAAAGAGTTTATCTAAGGCGTACTTTAGGTTACGTCATCATCATCATCTCGGTCGCAAGACTGCTGGATATAGGCCTCCCCTAAGGATCTCCAATAGAACCGGTCTAGGTTACTTACAACTTATTTTGTACTCAAAAAACATTTTATTAAGACTAAGTTCATGTCGGGGGACTTTCAAATTAAAAGGTTTATTTTGCCCCAATTTTGGGGACCCATGAATCTGTAAATAACATAGTTTTGTACTTACCTGTGCTTATTATATCGGCGTCTCCTGCCCTCACAAAATTCACAATCGGATAAATCTGAGCACGCTCTGCCAAATATTCTATAACCAACAACACAATACACTAAACATCTTGATTTAAAAAAAAGTATAAATCGCAAATAAAAAATCAATATATTATTTAAGATGCGAACTGTGCGTCGCGATAATTTGTTGTCAAGTGAGGACATTATAAAGTTAAAAGTACCGCACGCTACGCATTTACACAGTTCCCGTATAGATAATACAGTAATACAATAACAAAATTACGCATAATTTAATTATATTCACCTACTAGCTTCCATCCCGCGGTTTCACCCGCGTTCCCGAGGGATCTTATGTTTTCCCGGGATAAAAAGTAGCATATAGCCTTCCTCGATAAATGGGCTATACAACACTAAAATAATTAAACACTAAAAACCAAACAAACAAACAAACTTTTCAGCTTTATAATATTAGCATAGATTGCCAAAGTCGCTGACATCAATAACATTTGAGATAAAGTAGGTATCTTTTTTTATAAAAAAAATCTAATATAAGCGAGAGCCAGTTACTTTTCTCAGTCTGGTAACTCTGGTAGGTACCTTGATTTACTACCATAACTATACTGTGACAACAGTATGTCACGTTTTTATCTCAGTACGGTAGGCGTGGTAGATACCTAAGTATCGACGTCAATTCATGAGGTGTGATCTTGGGCACTCTCGGCAAAGATTTCTTTAATTTTCACTATTATGGTGCTAGACCACGATCCCATAATGGTAAGCGATGATGTGACGGAAAGTGGTGAGCATAAAAAGCCTTAGATTTGACTCTCAAGTGCAACAATGCCTATCAGGCTGTAATTTTGGCAATTTTTTTGTGCGTGGTTTGGCGGCGATACATTTTTGTGTTAAAGACATTTTGGTTTTTTACGTCATTTGTGTTGACAGTCGATGTTTAATTTTTCAAATACAAAACGTCGGCCTATGATGAAATATGCGTCGATCAGTTTGAGTCAAATTATAAAAAATATCGCTGATAACGCTGTCGACGCTGTCGACTACAAAATAGTATTTACATTTACTCGAAGACTGCTTATCGAGTCCCCTTGATCCCAAAGGGAAGGATGAATAAATAAAACAAATTGACCGATCGATTTTATCCTCTATAAATAAAAAAAAGCTTATTGATATTTTTATTGAGGTCAGGTGGTAGAATTACTACATATTTATTGATTGCAAATATTGCAATACATGCATCTGTTTTATGTGACTAATTTAGATAATTTATGAAATATTCTGGGAAATGTAAATAGTGCAATGGGAAAGAAAGTCACCGAAACAACAAACTCTTTGGTAGAACTAACTTAACCCACTATTCACGAGGTTAGACTTACAGGGGACCTGGATACGTTTTTAGGGTTCCGTAGCCAAATGGCAAAAAACGGAACCCTTATGGATTCGTCATGTCTGTCTGTCTGTCTGTCTATCCGTCCGTATGTCACAGCCACTTTTTTCCAAAACTATAAGAGCTATACTGTTGAAACTTGGTAAGTAAATGTATTCTGTGAACCGCATTAAGATTTTCACATAAAAATAGAAAAAAAACAATAAATTTTGGGGGTTCCCCATACTTAGAACTGAAACTCAAAATTTTTTCATCAAACCCATACGTGTGGGGTATCTATGGATAGATCTTCAAAAATGATATTGAGGTTTCTAATATCATTTTTTTCTGAACTTAATAGTTTAACTTCTAAAATAAAAGAATGATAAAACTAAAAAAAATATATGATGTACATTACCATGCAAACTTCCACCGAAAATGTAGTTTTTTTTAATACGTCATAAATCGTAAACCGCAATTTACCTTTCATTCAATCAACTCAAGTATAAAAATAAATTGGCAAAAAGCAAGGTCTTACAGCACAAATAAAGGAAAAATTCCAAAAAATAAAAAAAGTTGAATATTAAAGGTGTCCCCATACATACACAGTTACGCCAATTAAAAAGACCTCTGAGTTTTATGGGCGCTCATAAAATTTAGAGGTCTAGCTTAATTGGCACCAACCTCAAATAAGGTAGGTAAATGAATAAAATTGTGCATTTCCCGTGATGGATGAACGATGGACGAAGCTTGTACGGCACCCTCGGTGCGCGAGACCGACTCGCACTTGGCCGTTTTTTTTAAACCATGATCTTCAATAGGTACCTACTTACCTAACTATTTCTTTTCTCAGATGAAGGCTGACTTCCGAATCGGTTGTAACTTTAGCAAATTCGGCTTTGACTTTAACTAGAAGTACCTAAGTTTTGTTTGCTACTACGTATAGGCTTGTGTTTGATTACAATCTCAGATGGTACATAAGTATTTAGGTATGTGGGTGAAGGTGGTAAATACATAATTCCTAAGTAGAATTGAATTGACTTGTTACTACTAAGTAGTACAACCGTGCTATGGTTTCCTTTACCGAAAGCTCATTGTAGGATTCGAACCCACGACGTTCGTCACGGCATTCGATGTAACTACCACTAAGAACATCGCCTTAAATAAATAAATAAACGGAAATGTAAATAGATTTAAATACCTACACTTTATTGCAATGTTGTCCGGGTCGTGTCGTGTCTGACGAAAACGTTATCTTTATTTCGTCATCCAAATGGTTACTTTCATTATCAATTCTATTATTTACTCTAAAGTATAATTATTTACGCATCCAATTTCCTCTGTTATTGTTATTATTGACACAGATATATTACAGGTTTTACATATATTAATTGTTGCTATTTCACCGTCGCCGACCGAACGGTAGAATTTATTATGAATCATACACAATATCTTCATATTATAATGTATATTATATATTCTACATTTAAGGTGCAATACCAGGGTGATTGCCAATGTGTTGCTGACCTTGATGAGCTCTTTTTATGACCTTCAAAAAGAAATTTAAAAAAAAAAAACTTTGAAACAGATAAGTACCCAAAAAACAGGTTTTATTGCATTATTTTCAGCTTAGGTACTTATTTGAATAGTATCCACCATTAGGCCTACCCCTTCCCTACCCTGGACAATATGGTTGAATCCGCGTCGGTCCACCACATGGAGAGGACATCCCACTCGGCGCGTGCCAATTGAGAACTTTCCCCATCAATTATTGGAACGAGCAATGTCTCCTGCGCATTGCCACTTCAGTTTACTGTCGTATTATATGTCTCAGACAATACCTAATATCATAGTAACAAGCTTTCCCCGCCCCGCGGCTTCACCGGCGATCTCTTATTAAATGCATTGTCTGACAGTCTTAGTACACTATTTTGAAAAAAATATGTTATAATTTTCACTCACTCATAACTGTCTTCGGATCGCACTGAACTTGTCGGCGATATGTCATCTTCGCACATGGATGTATTTTTACAACGCATTTTACACAATAAAGTTTAATATTTTTCACAAAAGAGTTGAATGTACGCTACCATCAGTGGCTGTGTGTTGTTCGCATTTGACCGATAACGTTGTTTAAAGCGTCTTGTTAATACCTACGTAGCGCTTTTTATTATTTTAGAGGCCCTTTTAACTGGCAAATATGTAGGTAGGTATAATTTTCTTTGTGAGCACTACGCGTTTGTTTATGTTCTATTATTATGTTAACTAGGTAGGTCTAGGTAGGTAGCTACTTACAGACACGAGAATAAGTAGGTAAATAAATATCCTGGGATATTCCTCCAGACGGCCATGATGCTAAATTATGATGCTAAATAATGATCCTAAATTAATCAGTATCCCGAGTGTAAAGAATTGACGTAAATAAACGCTTGCAATCCCGTTAGCGTTTACGACCTTTCTCTATTGGAACACACCGCCTCTCGCGGAATACTCATGGAACTAATTTCTTCCATGGATACAAAATATTATCAAACGCAAAAGTGATGGTAAGCGTTTATTCTTTACACTCAACTCAGGGTACAGAGCTTGTCTGTGGAAACCAGATAACTGATAGATTACATAATATACTACTTTTTTTAATATAGGTACTTAAATAGATAATTGCTACACCTAGACACAGGACAAACAGACATGTTCATGCACACAAGTGTCTTTCCTGGGCGGAAATCGAACCCGCGACCTGTGGCTTGCTTGTGTATCGTACAACCACGCCAACCGACCCATCTAATAGTATTTATGAACTTGACTGTTTTTTGTGTAACTATCTACAGCTACGAAATTTTAATTTAAGATCTAACTACCAATTTTTTTGTCGAGAAACAAACAGAACGTCCACCTGTTAGTAGATAATGTGGTCACTGTCGCTTATATAACATTTCTTTGGATGAACCTTATGAAGAACGTGTATACTGCTATATCGATTTATGTTTTTAGGCCTCCATTGACAAGCGACATTATTATTATTAACTATAAAAGATTGCTAGGGCAATAGTTCAAATTATGACAATCATCTAAATAACGCTATCTCAAGCACGTGTTCAATATCAAGAGGCATCTCGAGGGGCACATCTTGTTGCATGGTTCTTCACGTTTTCCTAGCTACAATCCAGCGGGGTGATAAGCTAGTTTTTTTGCTCAGAGCTCGCGTACACACTTAACACAAGAACAGTTTATCGGATACGTATAGATACTATACGCATACGTTTCTCGACTTGTCTTAACACTGCTTAGGCGAGAATCGCAAGTGTCGATGCGAGCCTCTCGCACAAATCACTTTGCCCTGATTTTGTACGAGACTAACCATTCGTGACCTATATTTTCTACAGTGAAGGTGTCATAAAAGTGTCTTCGAAACTCGACTCTCGATACTCTTACGATTTGTTTACATACCGCAGTAACGAGAAAAGTTTAGGAAGGCGATATTTCGGGAGACTAAAGTCGCACCGTTTGTTTACACTAGGCGATAGATTATTGCAAAGCAAGAAACTGTCGCTCGCATACGATAAACTATTCTTGTGTAACGCTGCCTTTACGTACGGCGTAAGGCGATAACAGCTCTGTGGTAGTGACGTCAGATGCTGCGGGTAAGGTCGTGGGTTCGAATTATACAAAGAGCTTGAGTTTTCGGTGAAGGAAAACATCGAGATGAAACTATATCACGGTGTTGTACTTTTTAGTACCCGACTGACTGGCTACCCTCAAGTTGAAAATCTATCGCCAAACACCTACCGTTATGTTCCGATAGCTGCACTTGAGAGATACTTTCTTCTAGACCTTGCGTTTACCACATTCAGCCAATCGACACTTACCATAGTGAGATTGAGGTCAAAACAGACTTATAAATAAAAATACATCTGAGAGAGATGACTACAGTAACAATAGACTGTACAAGAACAATATTAGCTTAGCATTCCGTTTACTGTAACGATTCCTACGGCAGGTGCGCAAACTGCTGACACGCCTAAAACACAGTCGATGGAAAGACAAATTATGTAATAACTCTAACTTTCTTAATTCGGAATCTATGTAGCACCCATAACTAATTATAAAAAACCGTATATTTTTGTCTTTTTACATTTTAACAAAGTTTCCTTGCAGTTTGTTTTGATTTAGGATCAAATTAAGAAAAATACCGACCAAGTGCGAGTCGGACTCGCGCACCGAGGGTTCCGTACAAACTTAGTAGATATGTAAATAATAATAAAAATTATCAACTTTCAAGTTCATAAGTCAATGGAAGTTAAAAAAATCTTCGATACAAACATCATGGGTAAATAATTCAGAAAAAAATTAAACTGCGGGGAAAGCAAGTGACTTATACTTTAAGAGGTCCCAAAATAAACAAACAAATAATACAACAAAAGTTTATTTACAATATTACATTAATTAATACACTAAATAAATAAAGATCCAAGAGTGGGACAGCTGCAGATCTTTCTAAATAAGAATTTTCACAAAGAAATATTGATGAAACAAATAAAGGCAGTTTTATTTAAAATTGTTTATTTATTATGTTTCTCTGAAGTAATGAAAACTATAGAAGGACTTGTAATTATAGGCTTTAAAATAGCCCTGTCTCTTTTTGTTACATGACATTAGAAAGTGAGGGATATATTTTAACCTGAGAAAAGGTTTAAATGTAATATAATAATTCTTTGGCCCATCAAATAAAATCTAAACTAAAACTAGTAAGTACAAGATTTCTAAACGCCTAATATACACTGCCCAAATTAAACTTCCATGTGATATTATCTTATATTCACTCACACACAACATATTCATACATTCAAACTCCCTATACAATAGGGTATTTGACTGACATTCAAATCAGCAACTTTTTATGAAATGTCAAAACAATAGGTTAATATGGAGTTTTGTATGAAATACAAGCATGTGACGTCATAATTATATAACATACTCTTTATGGTTAGATTGGTCATTAAAAATCATAATCAGGATAAATTTAATAAAATAATTGTGGTTTTTTTTTAGATGTTTTATATATGGGTTACTGTTGGATAATTTATTTTGACTACAGGCAAATACCCTATCAATCATTCATACTATTTAGGAAATAAACAAGAATGTTCAGAAACAAAATTTTATGAAAAATATTAGTAAATGTTAATAAATTTGTGATTTATGATATCATTTTAAACAAAAAACAATTAAGGTTACTCTAAATTACAATTCCATAGTCTGGTAATACCTGGTAATGAAGTCGAGTCTATAATTGCACACTTGTCATTGTAACATCATGCTGAGCAACCTATTTACAACATATCTGTTGCTTTTTTTTATCTTTTCATACCCATCCTGTAAACTGTAAGGTTTCTTTCTCACTGTTTTTAATCATAACATTTTTTTTTAAAGTAAAATGGTTTATAAGCTGGCAGACGGTCCACATTATGTAAAAAAATCACGAATGCCTATGGATTACCAACATGTTTGTGGACATAAACTAGATAATTAATGTTTAGCGGCAATTATTTACCACACTCAAAATTTCACAAACCCTATATATAGCAATTGATGTTTCATGTGAAGAGACTTAACCCCTTGGCTTGCAAATGGCATCCCAAAACTATATATAAAAAAGCTAGGAATCGCAAGTCAAGTTATTGATCTAGAGTAACCCTAGAAACCAAAAGTTTTATACCAATTTCAGGTGTTACCAGGTGTAAATTGATGAATTTTAATAAGACATTGGTTTTTAAGAGCCTGATAAAATTTGTAATAATTTACAATCTTCTCATTTTATACATCATTCATGTTAAACATTTAAATTAGAAACTGAAGTTCAATTCTAAACTCAATAAATAAAATGGATAACAGACATGGCATCATTGTCTTGTGCTCTCACACTCGGCAAGTTGTTTAGATGTTGAAGCCCATTTTTCTCATACAGGCTTTGTGATCTTCTATGAGGGGCCCGCAGTTTTCTTCGCCTCTTTCGATAATACTGAAAAGAAATAATACAACATTATTACCATTTCTTATATTCATGTGAAAGTAGGATGTATGGATGTTTCTCGCTACTGACCATAAAAAACTTATAATTTTTTTAGTGAAGATGAGAACATTTTCAATCAGCGGTTACAGCGCTCCATAGGCTCAAAGCATTATAGTTTGATTTTCTAGACTTTTCCTAGACAGAGAATCTGGCCGATTGCGTAATAAAGGATGGATCGCTTAGAAGGAAAAATATTTATAACCTTACCAGGCATCGCGCACTCTCTTCGTTTCAGGACAGGCACAGCATGGCTTTAACTTAGGTTTTTCTGCAGCTGCCGGTGCTGGGGCTTCGAGTATTTTAATGTCAACAGCTTTAGCACTTGCGTTACCCATTTTTCAATACTTTCGTAAATATGATGCAATAAAAACACACTACACCCACCGCACCGCTCGCGTTGACAGCATGCAATAAATAACTGACATTTCTTTCATTTGTGATTTGACAGATGTCACATGTCAGTCAGCCTTTTTGAAATACACTTGTTTATGAAGTTGGCTAATTAATATTTTTTAACAGTAAATGGTGTTATGTTTATTTATTTAAAACGCTCTACTATTATTTAATCTTTTATAACAGTCTCATTATTTACTCCGGTTTAGTGAATAAATCGTGAATGTAGGTACCTCACACACGACCATCTGACTCCAAACTAAGCAGAGCTTGTGCTATGGAAGCCGATAACTGATTATACTAGGTAATTATACTACTTTTCTTTTGTAAATATATACTTAATATAGATAATTACACCCAGACTCAGGCATAACAAACATGATCATGCACACAAATGTCTGTCCCGAGTGGGAATCGAACCCACGACACGTGTGATTTGTTTTAATGTTGCAAATAAATAAATATTCTGGGACATTATTCCTCACACACGGCTATCTGACCCCAAACTAAGCAGAGCTTGTAACTATGGAAGCCAGATAACTGATATACTACATATACTACTTTTCTTTTGTAAATACATACATATATAGATAATTACACCCAGACTCAGGACAAACAGACAAGATTCTGCCCACATTGAAAATAGCAAACAAGTGGTAGACCACGCACAGTGAAGGCATAACAAATAATACTATCGTAATTATTATTCATAATTATGGTAAAGGGTATACTGGATGACTTTTTAGTCACTGGCCATCCTACCAATTCCATACTAAAGTTCAATACCTACTCGACCAAAATATATGAAACAACCGTTTTATTTTACGCGTTATAAGAGTTGGTCCCATTGTAAAAGTTGTTCATATTGATGAGTACTTCCACCCCTGCAAGTATTGCCAGTGACTAAAAAAGTTCATGGTTATCGTGGTAGAGAATATGCAAAATTTCCAATTTAAAAAAAAAGCCGAAACAACTATGAAATAATTATTCAAATCACACAAAAATTACAGGACATACGAGTTTTTTTATTTTGATCCAAACAAATTAACAATTTTAAAGGTCGTGAGTTTGTGACATGTGAAAATTTTGAAGGACAAAATATATTCAAATATAATTTCAAATAAAACAGAATTAAGGCCAATCATAATATGCATTTAATGAACAAAAATATAACAATCGTGCATATACTTTCTAAAAATTCCGAAACAAAGTTTAACAACTAAATATGACCAAATTAATGAACTCACTTAAATAACCTTGAAACAATATCAAATCAATAGGTATACAAAAAGGCAGTGTAACTTTAATACCTACCTACTTATTTCTAAGCCTTAATATTCATAATCATACGTTTAAAACTATTGATCAAAATCACAAGTTCATGATTAAAAAACAAAATTGCATTATTCTTAAAAATTGCTCACAAAATCGTAAACGAATTAATACATAACTTCTCGGTTTAAAAGATGATTTTAATATGAAAGATTCTATTACTGATCGCAAGCGTTATGTATTAACGCTTTACAATTCACAAAATAATACTTATATAAAAAAAAACACTTAAGGCAAACTTATTATAAAATTAGCATGTTAATATGGTTAAAATCAAAAATGCACTTAAAATCCTTACGACATAATTACAAACATAATGATTCGGTGAAAAATATTAAAATGTTAACTGATTAAAATGCTTACAGCTTATGTGACATACGGGTTGATAAATTGTCATCATGTGTAGTTGCTGAATACTTTAGTTTTTTTTATAAGTCCTAAATAAAAATTAAGTCAATTTTAACGTCCATTATTTTGATGTGTTGATAATTTTTCTTATTATGTAGTCAAGTGCCAATGCTTTTAATGCTTAAAAGTTGAAAAATATTTATCTTGAGTGATATTTGCGATGTTAGCTATCTGTATTTCACAGTCATAAGTCTTTTTTTTATATCGAAAAATAATACATTTTTTATTTATGTACGTTCTTACATGATTTCATTGATTTCTTCATGAATAAAAACATTATATTTCTAAACATAATGTCATTATGAGTAGGTAACTGTAAACAAAGGAATAGGCACTTATGAAATAAAAGCACAAAAAACATTTCAGGTCAGTGCGAAGGATTCTGGTAGTAAATTGTATATTTTTTTTTGTAAAATCCAAACTCAAAAGTAGAATTTTTCAACTTTGGCGAACAACTCGCAGGAGTAAAGAACCTTTGAAAAAACTCATATTTTATTAAAATAAGAGAGTAAAGGGTCGTAATACATTGGCACGATTGAGATTTCAATACACAATAGTCGGTGAAAAATACTGTTAAAGATCTAAGTAAAAATGTTGGGTTAAAAAATCAAAAAATAAAACATGCTCTCCTTACCTACGATTAATATCAAAAAAACAACTTAAAAACTATTTTTACGGCGCTCGGCCAGTTTAACTCCAACAACTGTCTATGGTAGAGATCAAATCGTCTAACGCTTTTAGCTATCATAAAACAATCTATAGATATCAAAAACGACTTATAAACTACATTTATAAACATCTCATTAAAAATCAACTAAAAAAATAACTGCGACAAGCTCATTTTTACGACTAAAAGTCTATACGCGCAATACTTTTAAAAATTAAATGAATTAAGTACATTCTATGAACCAAATTAATTAGTACAACTTAATTAATTCATCTCTTTTTAAATTATCAGTCTTCCTTATAGGTTGAGCTCATTTAAATGCACTATTCTAAAACATAAAAAAAAACATTTTCAATCGATTGTGGTGTTATTAATCAAATTGATACAATCGGAAATTATTGCGACATTTCCATTATAAAAGACGATTTTGTCGAGATAACTGATTCTTTCGAGTTAAATGAATCTAAAAATACTTTAGTATTATCTACTCAGTCAGTTCATTGAATCAGTCTTAGAGGCTTGATAATCAGTCTTTGTTTACTCCGTTTATTTTTAAAGTAGATTTTTGTTTTGGGTTCATATGTAGGCCTGTGTAATCTAAAAATGGGGAGGGTTGTGCTGTGGTCCCAAATGGGCCCAGTATCAATATTATTTGGGCAATTTTTAATGAAGATATTGATATGTCTTTCGAACATAAATACAAGAATCTATATTAAGTTTTGAACAAACTTTTCGTTGAACTATAGGAAGGAATATAAAATTTAGATCATAATAATTGTTATAAAGACATTATAAACTACAAAATCTACCTTATTTATAAATAAACGAAGTGACAGTCGTGTGTCTACCATTTGTCCTGCGTAAGAGCAGCCGTGTTATACTGAGGGGGGGAGTTGATCAGTTTGCGTTCGACCGCTGCGTTAGAGTTCTTGTAGCCGCTCGCTTGCTTCTGTAACTCTGTTGAAGGCCATTAATTTCCAAAATTATATTAGAAAAATAAGTCGTTAACCGAAAACCGTTCAATATAAGATCAAAGGTAAAGCCTGTTATAAATTTTACCTGTGATAAGTAGAAGCATCTTCCTGCGAGCTCCAAAGGCGGTGACTCCGATCTCTGCGAGGTCGGCCTCGCTCAGCGATGCGAACGTCGACATGTCCAGCTCGTGCTTTTTGAATAGCTCTGCAAAATTCACGAGATATTATTAACTGCTTCTTTTTGTGTAATAGTATTATTCACTAAATAGTCTTTATCATTCAGAAGATAGGGTGAGTCAAAAAATAATTAATTTTAATAAGCGGTTTTGGGCCGCTTGCATCCAGCGGCTCCCAGCAAGTCTATTACCTAACACTAAGGAGAATCAAATTGTTGATTTTACATAAAAAAAATATCAATGTCTCTATAGTGCGTGAAAATGTGAATAAGAATACATACCAATATATTTATGCAAGCCAATGTCACGGAGTAGATCATAAAGCTGCTGGTAGCGGCAAGGTTTGCCGGCCTGCGCCTGCGCTTGTGTCTGTTGCGGGGGTGTACGAACATTGTCCACTATGTTCGGACGTACCAGCTCTGACCTGTTCCAGCCTTTCTCAGGCTGTGGACAAAACATTTTTTGGAGACCAGTACATCGAAATTCACAAACAGTTTGCAGTCATTTGTTCAATTTAGTCTAGCCTTATGAATGTTTTCAATTTTGTTTCTCTCTTTACAGTTCCATTCGTCGTAAAATCGTGATCGAGTTATACCGATTTCTGTCCATTAAATGCCTGACTTCTAGGCCAGTAACTTTTTTACGTTTGATGGTCAAACTCAGACCACAATCTTACTTTCTTTGAAGGTGGTGTTTCGCGATAGATTTACTTAGCCAAGAAAATAATCCAACACTCACCGTGGTCATCCCCTCATTATTATTTTCATTCAAATTGATAGGTCCCGGCGATGTATGGCTGAAGTAATAACCCGCCCAACGAGGAGTCGGCACTCTGTATCCGCTGCCCACGTTCTCTCTCATGGCCTGGAAATATAGCTTTTTTAATAGATTTAACTATGAGGGTGGTTAGGGATGATGTAGGGGTTGTTCAGATTAAGGGGTAACCTCATTGTGGTATTGGTAGAGTGCTCAAATTTACATCATGCATGGATTGTTAGGCATGCAGAGGAAATAACGTGCTGTATTAGCAAGCATGCACTAAAATAATCATTTAACAAATAAATATCTGGGTGGCTAGTTAAAGTTGGAATATATTTAGGTACTCCTCAATAAGACCAATATATAAAATGGTAAACTTATTGACTGTTGATATATCAACGCACAGCCCAAACCGCTGGACCTAGAGACTTGAAATTTTGCACATAGATACCTTATACAGTGTAGGCATCTAAGATTTTTACGAATTCCACTCCTAAGGGGGTAAAATAAGGGATCTTCACCCGCGGAGCGGAAGGGTAGCTAATACTGTGGAACTAACTTTAAGACGAAGGAAGTGAATCAAATATTGATCTTTTGTATGGTACGTTTGAAATTACTATCACCCATAGGTCACAAGTTTAACTAACGTCCTTTATACCGGGTGGGCGTTTCATATTTTTGGCCTATGCTAGGTTGGTCATCCTGAAGAGCTCTGAAATCGTTATATTTAGTAGAATCAATGATGTTATGTCGTAGATTCCCGCTTGACGTCGAGTGTCCCTGTCTCACTTTGACGTTTAGTTTTACGGTAGAAGAAACGTGACACACAATGTTGTTTCCAGAAATACGTCTTTTGACGTTTTACGTTTTCTCGATAATTATTTGTAAGACGCTGGCTGGCACTCGAGTATTGGTAAGCCAGTAGAATAGTTGTTCAGTATGACGAACCTAATATAGGTTTAGTTTGCCATCTCGAACCAAACATCAATAACTCTACCTATATTCTATATTTACCCATGCATACGTTAACACCACAACATTGACAATATAGTAGGAGGTACAGTCAGAGCATACTATATTAAACAAATTTCGAAAGCTCTTTTCTTCTGAAATTGATTGCAGACTTTGATATGACACCTATATGATAATAGTATAGGTTCTATGTGTACCTATTCGTAAAACAATAAAATTTCAATCAATACTTTACGAGAAAATCCCTATAGAATTTTGCTAAGCTAAGATATTTATGTTCGTGACTATACAATCTGCAAAGGTTTCGGAGAGCCTATCTTCGGACCAGTTAGTTTTTTTTTTTTTTACTTTGTATGGGCTTGTGTTTGACCACAATCTTACTATGGTAGATGTGGCCGAAGGTGGCAAGCACACGAAGCCTAGAAGGATCTGGCTCTCAAGTGCAGCTGCCGGAACACACCAATAGGTGTTTGGCGACAGATTTTCAACTTGAGGGTGGTAGCCAGCCAGGCGGTTACTACAAAGTACCCTACCACTGTGCTATGGTTTCCTCACGATGTTTTCCTTCACCGAAAGCTCAAGCTCATTGTAGACTTCACTACTAATTTTTACCGTCAATTTTTAAGGCGATTGCGCATATTGTAGTACCTACATGGCTCCATGCAATTTAACGGTGTGAATTTTATTACTTTTACAATCACCGATAGTAGTTTTACGACAAATAATACATTATACCATTTAACTATAGTTAGTTCATGCCAATAGCTATAGTAAACATGGGTTAAGATGTATCAAGTAAAAAGAAAACGATTCAATTAACCACACATGGTCGCCAACACGCTCAATTTTAACTAAATCCACCTTCATCACGCGGGAAAGATAATGGGAGGTTTTTATATAGCAATGGACATCCCTAGGCTCCTATAATGTTGAAGTGACAGCCCTAATCCTTACCTTACTGGCTTCGGCCTTCAAGCTCCTGTATTCGGAAAGTGGAGACATCTTGCTGAGAGTTTCTAGAGTTTTCTTCTCACATCCCACTGCGCGACGCTCTGATAGAGGCAGGTCGGATATTATGCTCGCCAGTTCTGTATGGAACACATGGAATAAATAGATTAAGGAATAATGTATGTCGTTGCCTCGTAGTTTGATTTGATTCGCGAAACCCTAGGAATATTGCGAAAACACGGATATTTAGACAATGGTGAAAATAAATAAAGTTTAGAAAAAAGTTTAGGTGACGGTTCGTACAGAATGACCCGTATGACTAACAAACTTAAAGTATCCGGGTCGTTTCTGAATAGGAAGAGATTTTAGATCTTACATATATCTACCAATCCGTGTTATCGCTATATCCCTAGGGTTTCGCAAAAACCGGACGAGCCGGTTGGCGTGGTTGGTAAGATACCCTATCTATCACGCCGCAGGTCGTGGGTTCGATTCCCACTCTGGACAAACATTTGTGTGCATGAACATGTCTGTTTGTCCTGTATCTAGGTGCAATTATCTATATATGTATGTATTTACAAAAGAAAAGTAGTATATGTAGTAGGTATATCAGTTATCTGGCTTCCATAGTACAAGCTCTGCTTAGTTTGGGGTCAGATGACCGTGTGTGAGGAATAGTGTCCCAGAATATTTATCCTACGACTAATAAATTGATATGTCGCAGGTTTATAGTATGGAGGATAAATACACATGAAAATATTACCATGCTGTGAACGGTCGACGTCAGTGGAGGGTGCTGGGCTGTTGCTATGAGTCTTGCTGATCGGTGACACCGACGGTGATCCCACGTTACTGCCTTCTGCGCCTAAATACATTGAATCATTTATATACTTATTTATTTTATTGTTAACTAGCTGTCCCCCGCGGTTTAGCCCGCGTTCCCGAGAAAAAATTCTGTTCGTTTTATTTTTCATACAACTTCTCCAGTCTCCTGACAATAACGAAGACATCAAAGAAAGATTTATCCAATTTGGTGCAGTCGTTCGGAAGTTATGCGCGTACAAACATTTCGGCGATCCATTTTTATATATAGTATAGATTAACACAATACAATAATACAGGAAAATTCCCCTAAAGATACGTACGACAAATAACCCTCCTTCTGGCGCAGTCGGGTAATAAAAGGAATAAGAAAAGAAAAAGACAATACTCCTATAATTTTTTTTTCATTATCTATCATAATAAATTAAACGTGGATTACGAAACATAAAATATAGGTTGAAAAACTATTGCCGTCACACGTTGGCACCCGTACTTCCCTGACGAATGATTGAGACAACAACAGTACTTAATAACTAAGCGAACGGCCTGGTAGTAATATACTGGGAATGAAAATATATTAGTTACATATGTACAAACCTGCTCCTCAATAAAGACATGGTGAAAAAGATGCACTTATTATTCTGGATTAGTATTTTAAGATGGCTTCTTTCCGAAATCTATTTAGGGTTGGTAATATTTAACAAATTTTACTGAAGAAATTTGAAACAGCCAAAATTTTTTTTCGACTTTTAATAATAAAATTTGAATTTACTAGAATTAAATACTGGAGTACCAACGCCTTACAAACATTTCTCAGAAATGCGTAGCCCCTTGCGACTTCAAAAGCTTTGAAATCCATGTCTCGTTTCTTCTACCGTTAAAACTAATTACGTCAAAACGAGACAGTGACACTTGCGTCAAGCTGGGAACTATGGCAGATATGCCTGCTGGCATATACAAAGTGGCAACGGGTCGGTGCCGTAAACAGTTAATCTATTTACGATAGTAACATACATATAAGATCTTTGGCTTTCAGAGTTGGTCCCATAGTAAAAGTTGAACAAACTTATAGATTAAAACTTGCCAGATATGTTTTGCACATCAAGCGAGACGGAACTGCCGGTGAAGTTGCTCTGGTAGCCACTGCTCGCCTGCGAGCTTGAGTTCAGCAACTGACTCAGGGTATTCTGGACCTGTGGTGAATTCATTAAGCATTTTTTTACATGAAGTGATGATGTGACCGAAGATGAGCTCACAAAGCGTATAAAGAAACTGGCTCTAAAGTATCTACAGATGCCTGAACTTGGCGACAGGTTAACTTGAGGGTCTACCACCGGTAGCAAAGAGAATAAAATCACTACGTTTACCGGTAGCTAACTGTAGCGGTAGGTAACTGATTTCTTCTTCTTCTTCTTGATAGAATGGCGACTGAAGCCAATAGCACAATTCCGCCAATGTCACGTTAGTGTTCTTCGATTAGTCTTTTTGACAACACTTTCCTTTTTAATTAGCATAGACAATTGAAATTATGAAATAATGTAGGTATACGGCCTTCGTGGCCTATTCAATATTTATTTTATTTAAAAAGTGTGACTGGCTTTTGTTTTTAATTAGAGTGATTCTTGACTTCAGAAACGACCTCCTTATATCACGTATTACGTACTAGTGAACTAAAAATAGTAAAGGTAGGTACGTGGTATTAAGTCAAGAGTAAGATAAGAGTTGTAGTAGGGTGATTAGTAAAAACAAAGCAGTATCGCAAAGCTGGAGTTTTTTTAGATAGGCATTTTGTTTTTAACCATATTGGTAAGTGATATAGCCAAAAATGATAAGCGCTTAAAGCGTGATTTTATCCAAAAACCAGGGCTGCAGTCACACTGCAGCGTAAGTTGAGACAGGTGCTTTTTTATCTTCACACAGCTCTAGCATAGTCTATGTATGGGACACAATGCAGTAAGGACGAATGCCTATACAAAGCGGCATTCGCGTGACTTCAAACGCAATAGACTTCACTGTATGTTTTTTACGCTGTGGCTCTAGTATGTAAAAGTATGTTTTTATTATGCTGTTATTGTAAATATCTTTTTATTATCTATTTTTTTAATTATAGGTCAGTGATGATGTAGCCGAAGGTGGTAAGCACACAAAGTCTAGATTGTCTTTGATTTATTTATATTCTTTTGGAACGAATCCAAAGGCGGAGCTGCGAATATATTATGGTAAAGTCGCATTACATAACGTAACTTGATAAATAGATAGGCAATGTAAACATCTTATTTAAAAATCCTATAGTAGATACTTATATGATTTTTGAGATTTTTTTTTTATCTAGAGTAGGTTTACTGTTTTTGCAATGAATTTGCTATGGTTAATTGTTTTTTTTTGTACTTCAAAGATCTTGTATGCGCAAGATAATATTTGTTCTACATTCTGTTCTGAATTACTTTATCTTGTCTAAATTTATGATTGTATAATTTGTAAATGCACTCACAGGTCTGCTGTCAGGTATATTCTGCTGGAACGGAGCCTGCATCATCATTTGTTGGGGGGCGCCACCCATCTCTGGTCCATTGGACATTGCTGATATAGGAAAATGAGCTTTATTAGTTAACGAAAATGTAGTTTTATTATAAATAATCTCTGAGAAATTGCAATTGAAAATTTTGGGTGCCTATTCGTAACAATCCGTGGTCGGTAGGAAGTTAGAGGTACCTGCAGTCCGATTCTAGACTCATAAATAATCAATACTATACTTACGATTCCATGATCCACCTTGATTCTTGTACATAACCGAATTAGGGTTCAGCATATTCGGATAATGGAAGGGTCCACCTCTAGGCTGAGGCGACGGAATCATCCAAGCATTAGGATAAACCGGTGGAGTTATAGCCACCGGCGACAACGGACTGGGGTACCCTCCCGGTGTTGGCGGATTATGGCCAAACATTGGGCTCCCAATATTGGTATAATTTGCCATATCCTGCATCTGTAGATTGTATGGTGAACACGGTGAGTTGACCATGGATATGTTGGTCGTGTGTGATGGCGAGAACGGATTGAATATTCCAAAGTTGGGCATAGTGCTTCCAGATATGGCGGGAATGTTGTACGATTCTGGTATTTCCGCGTTGATTACTGGTTCTTTTCCGCCGAATAGGTCGCGTCGTGCTTCATAGATGTCGCCTGTGGATAAATTCATATTGAGAAACAAGCCATTCAGTTAATTTCTCCATCTAAATATAGACAGTTGTATGTAGGCTTTTAGATTAACTCAATGGTATGATTCGTGACAGAATAAATGCCTTGTTGTGATGAGTTAATTGGCAGGTACTTACTGCCTCTTGAGAAGATTCAAGGTTGTTTTCTGCACTCGTGGTGGTCTTAGTATTTACCATGACATAAATGTAAGTGCATGGTTTCGTCAGTATTTTTTTTACTTTTACTAAATACGTAGATGTCAGTTATCATTCTTCCTGAGTTTTTGCTGCTGTCAATATTTTTTATTGTATTTTAATCTTATTTTAATATTATAAATGCGTAAAGTTTGGATGGATGGATGTTTGCTGATCAATCACGCCAGAACGGCTGAATGGATCTGGATGAAAATTGGCGCACAGAAAGATTGAATTCTGGAATAGTACATAGGCTACTTTTTATCCCTGGAAAATTATAAGATTCCACAGGAATGCGGGGCAAAAGCGAGTATGAATCGTACCATATTATGTTTTTGATATCAATAACTTTTACGTGAGAGTTAAGAAACTGTATTTTAAGGTCTTAAAATAGCCTTTTGACTATAAGGAGTGGACGCCTGTCAAACTCCTTAAGAAAAAGTAACTGTCCCTCATAATCTCGTAAAATCGTAAAATAATAATAATAATAAATATTCTGGGACATTCCTCACACACGGCCAACTAAGGCATGTGACTATGTATACCTGAAAAAAGAGTTCCGACGCATAAAACATAAAAAGTAAACTCACCAGCGCATCTCTCGATTCCTTTTATAACGACAGAAATTATACCCTGCTTAGGTTTACGTCGCACGTTTATGTACACGTTGTGTTTCTGCATTAGTTTGGTCGGCACGTCGTTTTCTATGCGACATACCTCTTCGGACACGTCGAATATCACCACTAGTGGGAGGCTGCCCTGTTTATTTCAAAATTAAAGATAAAGATAATTTATTTGCTTGAAACACGGTTACATACATAGTTCTTATTTTTGACACTTAGATCTTCATGTTTCGCTATAATAGCATGCAAAATTTTAAATTTATATAAATTTAAAACAAATTAGAAAAAAAAAAAAAATCAATGCTCAATAATAAATAATTAAAAAAAATAATACAAAACTCAAATGTCATCAAACTCAAATAATAAGTAATAGGTACAAATCATATTTTAATAATCATTAATACAGGAATAATTTAAATGTTACAATGTTTTCTATGTCATAAATTCGGTCATACTATAAAAAGAACGTTCAATCAACCATTTCCTTAATTTAATTAAAAATAATGTCAGAGGCAATTCTCTTATCATCTTAGGTATTTTATTATAAATATTAAATTGAAAATGAAAGACAATCCTTCATACCGCTCGGGTTGCGGTTGCTTTACTAGCCGAGTTGACTTACTATAATATTTATTATACCTACATATCGTTTATCTATTTAAAGTATTTATTTACCTACAAAAGAAAAGTAATATAAGTAGTATATCAGTAATCTGGCTTACATAGTACAAGCTCTACTTAGTTTGGGTTCAGATGGCCGTGTGTGAAGAATGTCCCAGTATATTTTTTTAAATTTATCTTTTCGTGTAGTTACTGCGGAATTCGACATATTGAAAGATCACGCCTCGTCGTAATGTACCGTTAATAACATCAATCTACCGTTTTTTCAAGAATCCATTAAAGTTCTGCGAATGTCATCGCCTCATGGCTAAGGCAACAGGAAAAACGTTTTTGATCGTTGAATGCGGATAATAAATAAATAAAATAAATATTCTGGGACATTCCTCACACACGGCCATCTGACCCCAAACTAAGCAGAGCTTGTACTATGGAAGCCAGATAACTGATATATTACATATACTACTTTTCTTTTGTAAATACATACATATATAGATAATTACACCCAGACACAGGACAAACAGACATGTTCATGCACACAAATGTTTGTCCTGAGTGGGAATCGAACCCACGACCTGCGGCGTGATAGATAGGGTATCTTACCAACCACGCCAACCGGCTTGTAATTGGTGTCTCAAGGAATTAATTAATATTTAATTTAAGAGCTGTGGATTTTGTTTAATGAATAAAATAAATAAAATAAAATTTGGAAATGTGATTAAACTTTACCCTGAGTGTAAAGAATTGACATAAATAAACGCATACTATCGCTTTTGCGTTTACTAAAATTTTGTATGGAAGAAATAAGTTCTATGAGTATTCCACGAGAGGCGCTGTACAATTTCCTATAGAGAAATGTCGTAACGTGATATTCGGGGTACTGTACAAAACAGGGTGTTGAAAGGTTGAATAATACGTAAACCGTGATAGGCATGGGTGAACCCTACTATGAGCTTGGGCTTTTAGTGAAGTGTAATTGTAATACCAGCCTGTCTGGCTACCACCCTCAAATGGGGGGCTATCGCGTGTGAATTTTCCGCTAGAGGTAGCGTAGCGTGAGGTCTTCGGAATGTCAAACTTCACTGTTTCTGTGTGGGCTACACGGGTTTATTTCTAATTAGAATATAATGTTGTGAATATTTTGCAATACCTGAGATTAATTATGGCAAATATGAGTTACGGGTCAATTAATGGCAGTGCTTTGAGACAAAGCATATCGGCACGTCCCGGCAGCTGCACTTGAGAGCTTGGTCCTTTCTAGGCTTCGGTACTTACCATCTTCGGTCTCATCATCACATACATATCATATGGTGAGATTATGATACATATCTATAAGCCTATACATATCTATAAAAATAGATTATATTAAAGTATCTGTTTGTAATGTCAAAATAACAGAATTTTACTAAGTGCATATGAAAGTATATAGGTAATTTTACCAAAGAACAATTAAAAAAAAATGTCTGTCTTTTTGTCTGCTAATCTCCAAAACGGCTGGACCGATTTTTACGGGAATTTCACGGACAGATAGCTGATGTTACTTATAAGGACTAACTTAGGATACTTTTATTGGTAATAGACTAATTTTTATAACGGGAACACGGGTGAAACCTCAAGGAACAGCTAGTTAAAAATAATTACCAAACAAGTGCAAATAGGACTCACGTCATGAGGGTTCCGTACAACCTAACTTTGCAGTGAAATAAAATGTTTAAATTATAATATAGCATGTGCTATAACTACTAATTGAATACCGATTTACTGCTTTTTTCCTTCACTTGTGCTGTGAGACCTTGATTCTTGCCAAATTTTGTGATTCTAGGTCAACGGAAAGTACCCCATAGGTTTATTGATGAGAGAGTTTGCGAGTATTAAAATATGTCATATAAATGGCCGTAATAGCTTTACTACAATAAGAATTTTATTACATCTCCAAGTGACTGTAAACTTTAGTATTATTAATTTCATCATTTTACGATTTGAACATTCTGCGAATAGGTCATTTTATAATTTAGACATTCTGCCAATTGAACATTTTGCATGCTACAGTTCCATTGTTTCCTTTTGAGGTACGGCACCCTAAAATACTATGTATCCCAGCTAATCCATATAATATCTTGAAATATCGCCCATGGTCATTTGATCCCACCACGGAGTAGACAGGACTCTATGTAGAATTTGTACTATGGTCTAAGGAAAACCCATAAATCTATACTAATATTATAAAGCTGATGAGCTTGTTTGTTTGAACGCGCTAATCTCAGGAACTACTGGTTCGATTCGAAAAATTCTTTCAGTGTTGGATAGCCCATTTATCGAGGAAGGCTATAGGCTACTTTTTATCCCGGGAAAACATAAGATCCCTCGGGAACGCGGGTGAAACCGCGAGACGGAAGCTAGTTTAACATAAACTTACCACCAATTGCTGCCTCGCGGCATAAACGTCTTTTATCTGGCCAGTAATAGTGACACAGCTTTTCTTAATGACAGGTATATTTGGGTCGTCGGCGTCAGGGAACATGATCTGAGTGCTGGTTCCCTTCATGATGATCTTGAGCTGCTCAGCTCCGCGGCCCACCACCACAGCGTGGTGCATTGGGGATATCTCCAGAGACATCTGCACTTGGGTTTGACTCTGTGGATGGAGGATGGGTTAGTAGAAACTTGATGTGTTGCTCATGAAAAAAACAATACAACCGAATTGAGAATCTTCTTCTTTAAAGTCGGTTGAATAGGGTTCATATCGTTTTATTTCTGTATATAATTAATTGATAGATACTTAAATTCTTCTGACACAGTTTTGTGTGTGTCGAGTTTAAAAAAAAAGGAAAAATATTCCGGTGTAAAATATTACAGAATTATATAGGTAAGTATGATTCAAATGATTCTATGGCTATACTCCACTATTGTGAGGCCGTTGATAACATACGCCTCTGTAGTTTGGAGTAAAAAAGTCAATCAAAAGACTACAATTGCCTCACTGAGCGGCATTCAGAGAACCGCCTGCATTATGGCAACTGGAGCCATGTCAACCTCGCCTGGAGCGGCTCTTGATGCCATATTAGATCTAACGCCCCTGCATCTACATGTAGAGAAGGTGGCGAGGACTACCATGCACAGGATACACGCCCAAGTGGGAGGGAAATGGCTTTCCCAGGCACTAAACTCCCTTCAGGATTCAGTACTGGAAACTCCTATTCTGAACATGATCACAGACTCGATGGTCCCTCAGAATATTTTTCGTAAGTATTACGTTATCGAAATTCCCACACGTGACGACTGGCTCAATGACAAGATCACGTGGTTGGAAGGTAGCCTCAAGTGGTATACCGACGGGTCCAAATCAGGATCTGACGCAGGCTGTGGAGTTTATGGTGAGCGTCCAGAAATAGGCAAACAGCTAAATATGGGAAAATACGCCTCCATCTTCCAAGCAGAAGTGTACGCCATCTTAGAATGTGCTGATATTAATCTGCAGAAAAACTACGTCAACCATACAATCTACATTCACTCGGACAGTCAGGCAGCTCTCATGGCGCTGGCCTCCGATTCAATTAACTCTAAGCTAGTTAAAAATTGCATGGACTTACTCAACCACCTGGGTGAAAAAAACAGGGTCGTGTTGCGGTGGGTTCCTGGACATACAGGAATCGTTGGCAATGAAAAAGCTGACGAACTAGCCAAAGCCGGAGCTAAGGGGATCCCTTATGGCCCAGAGCCAATCTGTGGTGTACCTAAAAGCCTGGCAAAACTAACTATGAGGAACTTATATGTAAACTCATCTATCGATTCCTGGAATAAGGCTCCAGGAATGAACCACTCAAAGGCACTTGTAAATGCCTTTAACAAGAAGTCTACCCGGGAGATACTATCTCTAAGTAGAAACGGCATACGCATATTAGTAAGGGCCCTAACGGGACACTGTTTATTGAACAAGCACTTGTTCACTATCAGCGTTCAGAACACAAAGGCGTGCAGATTCTGCTCTGAGGCAGATGAAACACCAATACACCTCTTGTGTGAGTGCTATCCACTTATGCCTAAACGTAATACTCATCTGGGGAAACACCAATTACACCCAGATGAAGTAAAATCACTTCCTGTCAAGTATATAGTACAGTTTATTATAGCTGCAGGTCTTGGCAGTGAAATTTAATTTGTGTGGCGATCACAATAGATCTAATCTGGTCGCAGTGATACAAGCTCTGAAAAGACTTGAAATAGCCACCTAATCCAAATAATAATAATAATAGGTAAGTATATGTATGTGTTGTTATATAACAAAATAACAACAAAAAAGTTAATACAATGTTAGATTTAATTGTTTGGCTAAACTTTCAAGTTCTCTCAACTCGAAAGACAGAAATAAAAATCAGCTGATCCATACAAAAGTTCAATACCTACTCAAACAAAATATATGTCTAAGAATCACCAGATATTAAAGTACTCATCACCAGCTTTCCGCCCCGCGGTTTTATCCACGATTCTACTTAGTATATCCCTAGGGTAGATACTCAAAGAATATTTCCTCTAATTTAAAATCTCTAGGTCTACCGGCTTACTGTGCATTGTCTGTCAGTCAGTTAGTTAGAAATACATATTATAATGTATGACTTACAGCATGCGGTCCACACATGTAGTTCATGAGGAGCGTTGTAGCCTCCATAGTGGACTGCACTTCCCATTGCACTCCCTTAACAACCAGCAGGTTGGCGTGTAGCTTGGGCCGGTTGCGGAGCATCACCTGGATTATTTCTTTTTTATTATAATGATAAATCTTTATACTCATTATCTTGGTGTTAGGAAATGACTATGGTTTGTAAAAGGAGTTCTGTGAGTAGCTAGAGTGATACGAAATTGAGCCTTATCTCTTTGTAATAAAGTTCATCTGTTTAATCTATGATTATTTATGACTTAGATTCAGATGAACCTTATTCCAATGCTATATAGTTAATTTTCATATCACTCTGGCAACTGTCACAGGAAATAAATAAAATATATGTATGTAAATAAATAAATATTCTGGGACATAATTCCTCACACACAGCCACCTGACCCCAAACTAAGCAGAGCTTGTGCTATGGAAGCCAGATAACTGATATAATATACAACTTTTCTTTCGTAAATTTAATACTTATATAGATAATTACACCCAGACTCAGGACAAACAGATATGTTCATGCACACAAATGTCTATCCCGGGTGGGAATCGAACCCACGACCTGTGGCGTGATAGATAGAGTATCTTACCAGTCACGCCAACCGGCCCGTCAGTGATGATATTTATAGAGAACGTGTTTTTTTTTTCATAATTTGTTGGTACTCGTTACATAATCAAACAAAATACAAGGTTGACTAATTTATAGTGGAAATTTATTCAAATTGAGTACGCCCTACGAGGATACTGTGATAGCTTACACCTCCAGTCAAGTATAAGATATTGGGTGTCACGGATTTCACCAGAAATCATCGTGAGGAAATTTGCATGCCATGAAGGTTGATCACGGGACATAACCGCAAGATATCAAAGACAATAGCTTACAGTACCCGTTTGCGTTTACGAGATTTCTCTATAGGAATTGGCACAGCGCCTCTCGCGGAATACTCATGAAACTAATTTCCTGCATACAAAATTTTAGTAAACGCAAACTCCATAACTACGTCAAGTCTTTACACTCAGGGTACTGATGGTGCTTCAGATTTTAAAACTAAAATATTTTATGAAGGCATCTAGGCCCATGGGCCTAGTCTAGTTTGAAGTGGGCCTAGATGCCTAAGACACGTTATTATAGTCCAAAAACAGTGTACAGAGCTTTGACGGGCCGGTTGGCGTGGTTGGTAAGATACCCTATCTATCACGCCGCAGGTCGTGGGTTCGATTTCCACTCAGGACAAACATTTGTGTGCATGAACATGTCTGTTTGTCCTGTGTCTGGGTGTAATTATCTATATATGTATGTATTTAGAAAAGAAAAGTAGTATATGTAGTATATCAGCTATCTGGCTTCCATAGTACAAGCTCTGCTTACTTTGGGGTCAGGTGGCCGTGTGTGAGGAATAATGTCCCAGAATATTTATTATTATTTAATTATATATATGTTTCGCCTTTGTTATAATTAATAATAATAACGAACATCATCAAAGATTGAGACATTTGATTTGGCAGGCGTTCCGTTGTCTCAATCAATAGTCCAACAACCAGTCCAGCAAGTTCCCCCCCATAGACCCAGTATAGTTCCTTGTTTTCTGTAATAGTCCTTGCACTTAGCGGGTGCTGTCTTTACCTGTATCTCTTCAATAGTGCAGACAGAGATAGTATCGCTAGGTGTACACATCCCAACACATTAACATATCTTAAAGGGGCCTCTACGTGTTGGATCTGTATCCCCACGCACGCCTTTAAAAAAGACCGGTCCTCGCGTCGTGATGTCAGAAAGATACATTATAATAATAATACTTTATTTTCAGATTATAGAATCCATTTTATTAGTAACAATATTCTTATAGACTAGTGTTAGTAATACTTAAAAACTACCACAACAAAACATAAAAAGAGACTCAATAACAACAATCACTACCGCATCATTCCATGACTAATGGCGCAGCAATGACTGATGTAACTACAGTCCAACCGACTCGCGATCATGCTAAGGATTCTGTTGGCGCTGCCACGTACCCTACGCACCAGGGATGCGCTTCTTTTACGCATCGTAGCGTAGAAGCAGTCTACGCGATGTTCAGCAAACATCCCTGATGCACTACAGAATCGCCGCAGCCCCATCAGCATCCTGAACGCATTATTAAATTGGACTCGGAGGGCCCTGTAAGACTTTTGAGTATAGTCGGCCCACAGGCTGCACGTGTAGAATGATGTACAGTATGACCTAAAAAGTGTTATTTTGACTTCTGTCGAACAACGTGCAAACCTGCGAGCTATCATGTTCGCCCGCACTGCCAGCGCCCTCCGTTCCCTCTCGATGTCATCATTGTCCTTGAGGTCAGAGGTCAGTATATGTCCTAAGTACTTAACTTTAGACACCCTACGCAAAGCTGAACCATTAAGCGTTATGTTGGGAAACACGTTAACTGTACCGTTTCCACTGGCCTCAAAGACCATGACTTCACTTTTGAGTGGATTATATTTCAATCCGTGCTGCTCGGCATATGCTTCACAGATGGTAAGCAGTTTCTTAATGCCACAAACCGATGCACTCAGTAGAACCATGTCATCAGCGTAGCTAATGTTGTTTACATTTATTCCGTCAATGTGACAACCTACCCGGGTACCACTGAGTCCCATAATCAGATCGTTCATATACAGGTTGAATAGGGTTGGCGAGGACAATCCCCCCTGTCTCACCCCGCACTCCAACCTGTACGATTGCGACATGGTTCCTGACCATCGCACGCCATTGACCTGATTTCCGTACCAGTACTTGCAGATATTGATGAGTTCTATTGGTAGATTAGTGTTTTCTAACTTTTTCCATAAAATATCATAGGAAACCAGGTCAAAGGCCCTCGAAAGATCAAGAAAGCATGCATGAACTGCAGTTTGACGTCTTGTGTAGTATTTGACAGCATGCTTAACACACAATACTGCACTTTCAGTGGATAGTCCGCCCCGGAAGCCGAACTGATTGTCATGAAGTTCAATGTGTTTGGTCAGCTGTAAGTTCAACATGCTGTCAAATAAAATAATTAAAAGATACAATGTCGATGGTTGTAAAAAAAACAACTCTTAAGGGAAAATGTCTAACGCCTCGCGATTTATGCTTGCAATAAAATACACGAATGTAAACATGCCGGCCCCTAAATCCTTTCCTGGATTCGAACTTAATCTAGACCACACCTAGTCATCATTTTATTGAGGTGCACTTGCATCAATTTAACGTAATTTACAGTTTAATCACTTTTGTTTACAACTTTTATCAATATACAGGGTGATTTTGTTATCACTGGCAATACTTGCAGGGGTGGAAGTACTCATCAATGTGAACAACTTTTATTATAGGGCTAACTCTGATATCGCGTAAAATAATATGGTTGCTTCATACATTTTGGTCGAGTAGGTATTGAACTTTTGTATGGAACAGCTGATAATTTTTTCATGATTTCACAGTTAGTCCCATTATAAAAGTTGTTAATTTTGATGAGTACTGGAAGTACTCATCAAAATGAACAAACCTTGCAAGTATTGCCAGTGATAACAAAATCACCCAGTATAGTTATTTTTCACTTTACGTGAAACGTAACCTTTACGATCCTACGTTAAAAATAAAATCTAAAATATTTTACTAAATTATGTAGAAGCTACGGTAACACCAAAGACAAACCTACGTAGGTTTATAAGTTTAAATGTGTGTGAGGGTGAGGAATAATGTCCCAGAATATAAATAGTGTAAAAGTGTGTAGAACCTACTTATAATTAGGTACACAGTTGTAAAAAGTAATCTATGTACATACCTGTACATTATATTGCTCTTGTATTTGTTGCACGTAAGGCGAAGTGATGTCTGGCAATGGTTGCGAAGGCGGGACTATCGGCAGCTCGAAGCTGAATACCAGTGGAGTGAGCGCCTGGAAGTGTTGTATAGTTTTAGTTGATTCTTGTAAGTTGTAGGCGTTGTAACGGTGGTGTATATTAAAATGGTATTCTAAACCTATACGTTTGTCGTGCTGAAAAACTTTTACTATGGGAACAACTGGGAAAAACGCGATTCTTTTTTATTGAGTGTATTTTGATTGAGCTTGACCTTTAGTATGAACAGTTTGAAATTATTTCACGATTTCAGAGTTGGTCCTATAGTAAAAGTTTCGAAAATATGCCATTTCGAAATATGATGGATTCTATTAGGAAAACGAAAACTAATGCAACTAATATATCGTCACGGCCATTTATCCTGGAAGCGGTAAGTAGAGGTCAGTCGGTAGGTATTGTGTTCAATTCCTACTAACCCTTTCATTTAATACCCCCTGGCTCCGTCCCAAAACTACGTAAAAAAAAATAGAATTATAAAAACTGCGATTCAAGTTATCTATCAATGAATGGCAAAATGTGTTGCTCAGCTATGCGCAAAACTCGAGAACGGGTGGACCACTTTGCATTTTTTTTTTAATATACGTTGAAGTCAGAGAAAAGTTCTAATAAAGAGAAAAAATGGAAATTTCGGGAAAAACTTAAAGCATAGTATTTTTGCATAAACTTAAGACACCGTTACTTATACGTTAGATAGCCAGTTTATTGAGGATGGTTATAGGCTACTTTTTATCTTGAGAACGCAGGTGAAACCATGGGGGACAGCTAGTTAACAGAATAAATATGAATATAGGTACGTCATAAGCGTTTAAGTCTTAGTAAAACCTTGGATTCTAAGATTATATTGTTGTATTGCGGGTAGGTAATAAAACTAGTTTTACGATAATGCGGATCAGTATATTTTATAGGACCCTCATATTTTTTATCTTGGTACTTTTTTAACGATAATTGCTGAGGTGACGTCGGATGCCGTGGGTAAATTTTCATTTCAACCATAACATAGGATAAGCTTGTGGCTGAAGGTGGTAAGGACACAACGTCCAAAAAACGAACAATAAAAAGAAAAGGTATGGAATAGTAATAGTATAAGTGTCTTACCCTGACCCTCGCCCGGGCACGTTCGACCCGCTCCATATCACCAGCGATTGACACCTGGTTACTCTTCTCCACTGTGCTCGTACGGTTTGAGTCCGGGAAGTGTATGTGACAACCTGTCTCTTCCATCACGCGTTTTATTGTGAGGCCTCCCTGTGGAAATGTCATCAACTCTAAAGGTCAGTTAATGACGGAAAATATCGCGAGAAAACTAAAAAAACGATAGTTTATTTTAAACTTGTGTTTGATAATCTCGCCATGTTAAGTGATGATGTGGCCGAAGGTGGTAAGCACACAAAGACTAGAAGGAACTGGCTCTCACGTGCAGCTGCCGGAACACACTGGTGTTTGGCGACAGGTTTGTTCCGGGTACTACAAAGTACCCTACCATCGTGCGATGGTTTCCTCACGATGTTTTCCTTCTACTTATGAAGAACTGTCACCAAGTAGTTCTAGTAGCTGGACTTGAGAGCCAGTTCCCTTACACTTTTGTCTGCATCATCACTCCATGGTGAGAATGGAGTCAAATATAAAATGGGATGATCGTGGTCTAACGCAATTTAGAAAATTATTAGGATTTTTTTTAGGAAATAAACAAACTTCGAATTATTAATTTATTGTAATAAGTTGATGGCAGTGGAAGTGAAGATGAAAGCTGAACTTCGAATCCTACTTTGAGGTAAACCTTTGGGAGAAGGAAAATGTCGTAAGTAACCATAACATTAAGGTGGTAGGGTCTTTTCGTAATTTCGATGGCTCCATCCTTAAATTTATATCTAGGCTTTTATGTCCTACCACCTTCGGCCTAATGGCTAGCCAAAGTAAAAAATCTCACCTTGCCAATAATATGAGAGTGATCTGTGTAGCTGACGTCTATCTTCATTGTAACTCGATTACTCTGCGAAAAAATATATAATGTAAAAATGGAAAGAACTGTTACTTATTTTACAAAACTAGAAGAAACTAAAACTGGAAATCTGGACTGGATCATGCCTGAGGCAGCTGACCTGACATGAGTCAGGATTAAAACAAAACCATTACCATGCGTAACGCTTAGCGATACAAAAAATAATTTAATCAAGTCGAAAAAAATTTTTTGTAACCAATACGAGTATGAAATATGAGTACATAAAAGGAGTCACGCACTACATGAGTACTTTACAGTATTTAAACCTAAGTACTTTTTTCTTTAAATTTTTAGTAAGAAAATAGTTCAGAAAAATCTTATAAATAAATACTCACTCTTGTGTCCAGTAACTGCATTATCTTCTCTCGAGCTAATTTCACATCATCAGGTCGACCAGCTATTCTTACATGAGGATCTATTAACAAAAAAAAACTTATTTTAGGCCTAACAGCACTTTCAAATTCACAATAATTTTGTATAATCAAATCAACCCACCAAAATATTCAAAAAGATCACAAAACTTATTGCTACGTATATTTTTGATAACATCATAAATTAATTCGTCGTCACTACAGTTATAAGCCATCGTAATTGAATTAAATATTCCTTATTCCTACATATATTACAAATTGATTTCAAAACGCTTGTTAGAATTAACGGACTCGCTACGAAATAATGCAAAGTTTGGAAAGAGCCGCCACGCAGGCGCCGAAGAGCTAGTCTAGTCGGCGCCAGCCCGCCAAAATTTACCGCGTTCGCAGATGTACCGTTTATTTTTCAAAATTCAGAACTTCTTTTTGTTTGCAGTTGTAACGTTTTATTATAGCACTTGTTAAAAGATATTTTTTATATTAGGTATATGAAACGTTTGTATTTATTACTTACCTTTTTTCGAACGTGCGCCAATTTTGAGACGAGCGGGCCAATTTATAAGGGTGTTTGTTTCATTCATTACCTAAAAAATTTACCAAATTTTAATTAAAGAGAAAAAGAAGCAAAATAACTGTAATAATTATATGTCTTATCAAAAATTCGAAAGCTTATTGTTACCTACCCGATGAAAGAAAGCCTGCGCTGTTTGCGATTCTTCCAAATTGTCTGAAAAGTAAATGCGTTTGTAATACAATAAGCACTTAATCATATTATTCAAATCTTTTGTTTGTATTTATTTCTCTTTTTTACCAGCCAGCATCGCTTCCAAACGTCGCCTGTCAACGCGGAATCGTTCTTGGTAAACATCTTCAGCACTATTGAGGCCCAGTATCACTGCCAACTTCTGTAGGTCTTCCGCTGACGTCACTGAATTACTAGTTCCACTTTCAGAAGCCTGTAATAATAATCTTTAATATAGTTTTATTTCATGCCACGTAAATGATTTTACAATGTTCAGTTATTTAACCTCTAAAGATGAAAATTGTAATCAATCAAAATGGCGGATGTGATATCCCAGATCTGAGTATTTTATATTAAACAACAGAAAGAGTTCCTCCCAAATGACAAATAATGAACTTACCTCGCTTATTGTATCTTTGTCCGAATTGCTTCTGAACTCGGATAAATGCGTTTTAACGGTTAAAAAGTTGTTCGAAGCCATGGTAGACTAAGGTAACAAATATGAACAATATAATATATATAATATAGTCAATAAAATGTAACAATCGATCAATGAATAAATAAAAATGACATTATTAGAATATAAAAATCTATAAAATATTTTTTGTACCAGAACAACTTCACGCAATACTTGACCGAACCCGAATAAGGTCAAACCTTGAAAAAAATGGTAGAGAAGTAGATAAAAGTGGGTAGACTTTTAAGATAAATAAAATATAATTACCAATTTTTATTTACCCACATATTTTCGATTTCTAATGAATGGTCAAAATAATACTTATTAATCAGCAGTATTAAATTCAAAGTACATATAGTGTGATATTACAAAACATTATGAGAAATAAGGTATGAAGTTAGGTAAGGAGGAAAAATTAAATAAAATTTTACGTGCATTTACAAACATGCATCACTTGGCCGGAATATGGAGGCCCGTCATCCAACAGCCAATAGGAGATCGTCCCGCCACCGGACGTTGGCGTCAAGAAGGCGCCAATACGTTAATTTCTTTCTTCGTAGTTTTAAATGCATGTAGTTAAAAATATATATTTTAACGTTGCTACTATAACAATAAGAGTTTCCATTTTAGGTCCCATTATAAAACAACGTTGGTAAGTAAGTAAATAGTAATAAAGGAAGAAAGTATGTACCTTACCTAAATAATTATTTATTGTCTTTACGTTGCTATTTTAATGATGAATTAATGATCAAGAAGTATTAGTAAATCAGTTAATAACCGTTTTGAAGGTAACTCTATATATTCTACTATATTAATATTATACTATCAACTATGTTATGTACTATAAAAATGCTAATAAAATTTAATTCATTGCTTATGTATGAATGAAACCATTATGAAACGAACGACCACGTATTTTGTGCTATCGTCGCGTGAGGTCGCATCAGTCGGGTTTCTGCGCTTGCCGGTGTTGGGTGTGCGTCAATCTCGACTCTTGAATTTCGTGTCATAGTTAATTTAATTCGATATTTATTTTTTAATTAAAATAGCGTTGACTACATTTAAATTTATTTAAGTATTAAGTGTTAGCTTATTTTAGTGTGCATAGCGTTTGTTAAGTGTGTATTAACGTCGATTTCGTTTTAGTGTTTAAAAATAAGTTGCGGTGAGTATCAAATAGTTAATTTCATTTATGTAACTATCAATTTCACTCTAAACTGAAAGCTTTTACAATTTTTTGTCTGACGTTGAGGAGAAATGAGCGGCCTACTCAAAGTACCTAACAGCTGTTTGATTAAAAGATCGACCGGCCGACCCACAGAACGCAACGTTATACGGTTTATAATGGAAATAGACATAAGTAAATAGGTAACTACTAAAAGCTTAATTTTTATGACTAAAAGAAAGCCGTAAGTAGTAAATAGGTAACTAGTAGTGACTAGAACTTAGTGATAATTATGTATAATAAATTACTCTTTGGTAGTGGCCAACCACTGGAAATGCACAAAGTAAGCAATGAAAAAAAATTTGTGGTGATAACTTTTAGGTTAAATTATTTTTATCTTACTATCAAATATGTGTGGGTCGGTACATAATAGTGTTACCAGAATACTAAAAATAAAAATAGTGCCCAAGTGCGAGTTAGACTTGCGCACGGAGGGTTCCGTATAAAATAATAATAAAACTAACAATAAATTTTGTGATTATAGATCACGGTACCTTCTAGCTAGACATTTGAAATAACTACCGACGTGGGCTTCTCCAGTTCCCAGGCTACTTCTCTGCCAAATTTCAAAACGATTGGTTCAGAGGTTTAGTTTTGAAAAGATAACAAACAGACAGTTACTTACGCATTTATAATATGTGTATTAAAATGTATGAGTATTTATGCCCTGTCCCCAAACGATTACCTATTTATTTAGTACGCCACACATTTTTGTTTTTTTCCAAACGATAAGAACTGTAACAGTTAACTGCTAGTTTCTGCCTAATCAAATAAAATATACATAAGTACTACACCTACATACTTAGCTAAAATACATGTGCTGTGACTTGTCACTCCATTAAATTATTTGCATCTAATAAGCATGAGTGTTTGTTGGACACATAGATACATTGTTCTGTCTAGGACGTGGGTTTAATAATAAATAGGCAGTACAAAGGTGTATTTTTTTGTTGAATGTTGGTCACCAGTATCCGAGTTCACAAAATCTTGTATAGTAACAAAAGTTTTGTACAATAATAACTAAAATAAACAATATTTTGAGGTTCTGTAACTCAACAAGGTCTTTTAGCTCCTTAAAATCAGATTTTTCAGGAGAGGTTTCAGGATTCAGGCCCAATTTCCAATAATTTTAATTATTTTTTACCTTGTATACCTATTTCTAATCAGTAATCGGCATTTGTAGTTGCTGAGAGAGAACCGTGTTCTACGACCGACCGACGCCGATGTTTCACCATTACCATTTTAGTACGGAACCTTAAAAATTGTTAATAAGTTTGATATATTTATGCAGAAACTAAAAAAAGTCTGTTAATAAACAGTGAGATCTCAAAATCCCTTGTTTTAGATTACTCTACGTGTTCACTAACCCCTAACCCCTAATAGGTACCTACTTACTTTCCTATCTCGTCATCAATAAAATTGTGGGGGTCTATCACTTAGTTACCCTCTTTTAAATATGAAGTCACTAGTTAAAAATGTACCTAAGGCTAACAGTAAATACTGTCGAGAGGACTTACCAACTCCCAAGATACTGTTTTTACTTAGTTTGAGGTCCAGATCATGAAAAAATGTTACTAGTGACCTGTACTGTTATTATTATTATTATATACCTAACAAGTCTGAGACAAAAATAACCATGCGAGCAGAGCCGCGGACAAAGGCTAGTTGCATTGAACTGAATGATGTTCAAATCGTGGAATAGAAAAAGATAGGAAATTTCAAAACAAAAGTATTTTTTAGGTATGTACTTACTATGAATAAGAGCTAGAGCGAGTCAGGCCAAAAATTGAAGCTATCTCAGTTTTAGCTCCTAGTAAAGTCGCATGCCGTGATGAAGGTCGTGGTTCGAATACTTGAGCTTGAGCTTTCGGTGAAGGAAAACATTGTAAGGAAACCATAGCAAGGTGGTAGGGTACTTTGTAGTACCCACCAGCCGGCTACCACCCTCAGTTGAGAATCTCTCGCCAAACGCCTATCGGTGTGTTCCGGCAGCTGCACTTGAAAGTCAGTTCTTTCTAGACTTTGTGTGCTTACCACCAACGACCACATCATCACTTACCATGTTGAGATTGTGGTCAAACACTGGCCTATACATATAAAAAAAATAACTCAACTTATGGTTTTAGGATAGGGCCAAAAGTCACGGCCAATTGTGCCACACAGGCGTAACGCACGTTTTAGGTTCTAGAATATGTAACCTCGTAATTTATTTAGAGCATGACACATGCAAAAATTATCGTCTATTTTAATTGTGGTGACAATTCAGCAACCAATCATAATCGTGACAATCAATTCTGTCTTTGTATTAACAGACTACATGTTAACTAAATTGAACCAATTAAATATCTACGTTGCTATGTTTCTAAATATAATTTATAATTTGTTGTTAGCAAGATAATTTAGGTACTGGAAAAACTATTTACGTCTACAATGCGTCTTTGGTCATTTGACAAAATCAGGCGCACGGAAGTGTGTCCGCCAAGTCGCTCACGACCTTTTCTAGGAATAAAACATAATAAATGAAATCAAGATCAACATAATGATCATAATAACGGTATGTCAATCGTGAATATTATTGCATTAGGTCGGAGTCACGTTAGGATAATAACACATTGCATTTTGCACGATTTCTGAGGATAATATCAATATGATTACATTGTGCAGAATTTATAATAGTTCTTAGTGCTCAAAGGTGTATTTAAATCTGCTACCTACAAACACGGAAAAGAAAATGGCGGAACAAGTTGCGAGGAAGTCCGCCCGAGATTAGAATAATGTTTTATTTGTTATTTTTTTATCAGGATCTGTGACAATACAGTCTTGATGTAGAAAAAGTTAGATCGCAAACCAACAGTCAATAAAGTTACATGGGTTCATATTTAAATAATAAATTTTATTAATTATAGCAAAACTGTAGTATTTTAATGGTAATCAAAAATAAGTCAATTTTATTGTCATAAATTTTAATTTCAGCATTTGATAGTTACATAAGTTGGATGATTTAAAATCAATTGTTTCATTAGTGACGAATTATTTGTGTATTTATGAATGTGTAATTTTCATACTTATAAAACTTACAATTGAAGAATTTGTTCTAATAAATATTGACATGATAAATGAATAATTTTGCATTTTATAACTTGGTGCATCCTTCCTTTTATTCAATTTTATATTTCTGTCCATAGACCGTTTGTGAGCATAAAACCCGAGAACCGCGTGGATTATCATTATGCACTGTCTAAAAGGACCTATGATCATTTTAGAGGAGTGGTCCTTAAGCGGTGGTTCGCGGATCACTGGTAGGTGGTCCGTGGAAGCACACGAAGTGGTCCGCGAAGCCATCCAAAAAGCTTTGAACAATTGTATGCGTATTTTATTTATATCTACTGTATATTTCCTCCAAATAGTTGGTGGTCCATGGCAAGATAGAATTTTTCTCCGTTCTAGAGTAGCCACTGTTCTAGAGTATCAAGTCTGACATAAGTTAAATATAATGTTCGATCCCAGTGTTACGTCGTCTTACATAATGTATTTTTTTAAATCAAGCACATGTTTTATTTGACATTGAATGTAACCTTGAACCGGCGAGTTACTGAAATAGACTGCGAGGAATTGCGAATCTGATTCAGAACACGATGAAACGCGTCTCCAATTGATCCATTGTCATAAATATTTACTGCTTAGCTCATTTATCGGTGATCTTTGGTATAAAACCCATAAAAAACCTATACAGATGTTTCCATTTGTGCATCCAACATTTACATGATATTAATGTTTATATTTTTATATACAAACCAATTCCTCAAACGAGTTCAGTTTTACATGAATCTGTGTTTTATGAGTTTTGGTACCCAGCCACACTAAATACCAAATTAAAATAAAATAAAATAGCTTGCGTAATGGCAAAAAATTAATCGAATTACCTACACATTTTCGACAAATTGTATGTAAATGTTGCTTTCCCCCAGTCGTATTTTGTAATTATAATTAAAACCAGTTTGATTTGAATTCTATCTATACAAAGACACCAAGACGTAATTCAATAAAATCGCTCGTAGACTTTTTTCAAGTAAGGGCGAACACCTTTGCATACTTTATCTTTATAAATGGAGAAACGAGCTAAATTAAATTCCAAGTTCAGCAACCTTTCACAAAAAAGCAGAACCTGTTTATTCACCCTAAACTACACCCGGTCTCTGTCATTCCTCATGGAGATGACAAGATAAAAAGATAAAGAAGAGCCCCATTCGTTATGGGCTGCACAGATGTCGAATTGTACGGTCCGATGCTAATTTAGGTACGATTTTTTTTCCACCACTGGACCGTAAAAGGCGGCGACATGATCCGTTACTGGCTGGCGCCAACCGTTCATCGCAAACTGTCCCGGGTCTCGACTTCTCGACAGCTAACGGTGAATTTTATTATGCTGACAGCACAATTAATTTCGCAAATGAGATGCGTAAAAAAGTCTAATTAAACTGTATCTTCTTTTATGATAATCTAGGATTTTTAATGCAGAAAGTTTACCGTTCCCATGTGACGCAATGGCGCCTGTCATTATTCAGTCCCGTCTTAATTTAAATTGATAATTGAGGATTGGATTAATTTATAGGCGTCGTTGGGCACATCAATTGCTTACATTCCTTGATCAGAAACAATACAGTTAATAGCAATGTCAGGATAATTGCCAAAATCATTTACTTAACCGCCAAGAGATAAACGGACAATATCAACAAACAGTTGACAATATTTGCCAACACGTGTAAATGTGTCACGGCATGAATGTGTGGGTCATCGAGTACACCATCTCCATTTGTATCGTTCAAATCCAACGTAACCATTTATTAACCGTATTGGAACACGTTTCAATTCAACAAGTCGAATGTAAATTGGCCGTACAGTTTGCTCGCGAATTGATTAGCGATCTTCTATTTAACTTTCTCGCCTCGTCTGTCTAACTGTCGATTTCATTGATGTGTGAAATATAGACCGATGTGTCCACTGATTTGTTATAATTATGCAAATGATTCCGTTATTGAATGTCTTTCGAATGGTGAACTAGGCTGGGTAATTTTTTATTGAGGTTATCATGACACTTTTTGAAACACGTAAAATACTGCATATGTATGTAACATTCCTATATCATAAAGATTACTAGATTTTACTCGTGTCTTCATTCGTGTATAATTGATCTTGCGTGATAACCAAACGAATAGTGTCAATGACTTGAGAAAATGAAATCTCATTTAGGTATTTTTATGTTGTTTAAATAATAATAATTTATTACAAGTATTAACAACAATTGTATATAAAAACAAACTAGATATAATATACAGAAATTATCCTCAAAGCTCTCGCTGCTGTCTATAAGCAAGGTTCCCAACAAGCTGGCAGCGTTCCCTTTTTGAATGGCCAAACTAATGCGTTGATGGAAAAAGCCTGTCGGTCTCTCGAAGCCTCGATGAGCTTGGATGATAAAATCCGAGCAAATCGGCGAGTCTCGTACCCCCACGGACCCAAGGTTTCTACCGCGAACGGCATGAACAAATCATTTGGACCAATACAAGCGTATTTTTTAATTTAGTTACATCCGCCCCAGCGACTTTATAAGTCGCCAGTATGTGGGAAGGCGCAAGTGTATCAACAGAATAATAATAATTGTTTATATGTTTGTTTTTGATCATGACTCGATTCGATTATAAATATCAAGCCCATCTTCTGATTGATGTTATAGAGTTTATCAATAGTAGCAAAGATAAACAAATTTCATTGATCCATTGAGTAATAAGATTGATCCATTAACATAATGATCCTTGAATAGATGACTCATAAGATGTTGAACTAAAGTTGCGAGTTAAAAATGTTTTTCTTTTCTTTTCAGAACCTCAAATCATTCCAAAGGCTCACACCATGGCTAAAACAGAGAAATCCTTTCCAAGAAACTTTACAGGTAAGAATAAAAAAAATCATAAAAGTTTTATATTTCTTAGGGAATTTTGATTGCTATGCCTCAATGTAAACGTGTAATAAACATTTGAATAATTTACGATAACAAATGTTGAGATAGATCTACATTATTTGTTTGGGGGACTGCTAAAGATGTCAAATCTAGTAGATCCTGTATTAAGTTTATTTTTAACTAGCTTTTATCCGCGGTTTCCTCCGCATTCCCGCGAAAACAGTAGCGTATGTCCCTCTCCATACCATAGACTAATTGCGTATTAAATTTCATCGCGATCGGTTCAGCGGTTTAGGCGTGTAAAGGTAACAAACAAACTACCATAGACATGTATAATATTAGTTAAGAATAATGGATTAAAATCCAATAAATTGTTTAATAAGCACATTTCTGATAATATACAACAAGCCAATTGTATTTGAAACCGAAACGAAATGTAACCTAATAAAACAGCTGAACAATTAGCATACCAGACACACATTACATTTTTTTTGCAAAACACATAATTCGATCTCGGAAATATCTTGCAGATGAGTCTTTTTAGGGTTCCGTAGCCAAATGGCAAAAAACGGAACCCTTATAGATTCGTCATGTCTGTCTGTCTGTCTGTCTGTCTGTCCGTCCGTCCGTATGTCACAGCCACTTTTTTCCGAAACTATACTGTTGAAACTTGGTAAGTATATGTATTCTATGAACCGCATTAAGATTTTCACACAACAATCGAAAAAAAAAACAATAAATTTTGGGGGTTCCCCGTACTTACAACTGAAACTCGAAAAAATTTTTTTTATCAAACCCATACGTGTGGGGTGTCTATGGATAGGTCTTCAAAAATGATATTGAGGTTTCTAATATCATTTTTTTCTAACCTGAATAGTTTGCGCGAGAGACACTTCCAAAGTGGTAAAATGTGTCCCCCCCCCCTGTAACTTCTAAAATAAGAGAATAATAAAACTAAAAAATATATGATATACATTACCATACAAACTTCCAGCGAAAATTAGTTTGAACGAGATCTAGAAAGTAGTTTTTTTTTAATACGTCATAAATCGTAAACCGCAATTTACCTTTCATTCAAACAACTCAAATATAAAAAAAATATTGGCAAAAAGCAAGGTCTTACAGCACAAATAAAGGAAAAATTATAAAAAATAAAAAAGTTGAAAATTAAAGGGTGTCCCCCATACATACTTACGCCAATTAATAAAAACCCTTGAGTTGTATGGGCGCTGATACAATTTAGAGGTCTAGCTTAATTGGCATCAACCTCAAATAAGGTAAATAAATAAAATTGTGCATTTCCCGTGATGGCCGAACGATGGACGAATTTTGTACGAAACCCTCGGTGCGCGAGTCCGACTCTCACTTGGCCGGTTATTTTTTTTTTAATTACAAATTTACTGTACAGATTGTGTTTTGTCTTTTTAAGTCCAGAATCTTGACCAATTTATTTTGATCCTATTGAATAATTTGGATCATAATTGCAATTATTATTGATTCTCAGACTTAAGGGGGTCACACACGGCGAAGATGCTATAATATTTTATCTTAAGATCATGAGACAACAGGAAAGTGAAGGTAGGTTAGGTAGGTCGTTGCTTCTCTTTTCATAGTATAATGCTGTCTCATGATCTTAAGATAAAATATTATAGTATCTTCGCATTGAATTTCTCTCTTTTTAATCACAATTTCTACGACGCTATTATGAGTCTAAATTCACACACCGTCTGCTAGATATACCCGTACTATTGGTTGGCAACGTTATGGCGGCCGCGCTGTGACGTATGCGTCTTCTGGCACGATGCCATTTTGAAAATAAACACGTGAATCTACACATCGTGGCTGCGCGTAATCGTGTTTCCGGTCTCCTAATCGAAATGGCGACTTATTTATTTTATACTATTATTTAATCTTTGCCATTGAAAATACATTTTGATCGTTATTTATTTTCCAAAAAAAAAAAACATAGAATTGACTTTTCTGCAGAAGTGTCAACCATTTTTAGGAAGAACTAATATTATTCTACTGTGATATCGTTTACTTTATGAAATAATATAGTCACGCAACTTCCTTATACGTAGGTGCAAATATTGTGTTTAACATTTAGCTACAGATAATATTTTGGGAACGTACCTAATATGTACATCCATTATTGGTATTTATTAAATCAATTATCACATTACCAAAGAGTTTATACATTTTTAACAAATCCATTTTCAGACTAAAGTATTGCTAAAGTTCTTAGAACAAGTATAATGCTTGGATTTTTTATAGATTACCTGAACTTGGCTTCTAGCACGAAAACAAATTAAGAGTTCTGTAGTTGTCCCTTATTTACAAATGCCTGAGCAAACCTCAGTTTAATTTTGTCTCAGATTATCTACATGTCCAGACAGATAGTTGAAACTGTGTTGTGTGTGTTGAACGCGTCGAAAAATATATCATCCAACAGTAATTGTTGGATGATATATTTTAAATCACGCACACTAGGACAAGCTGTAGGATAAAGCGCGACCACCCGTAACACTTGGCTGTCACGCACACGAAAAAAATAAGGCGATGATAGCTCAGTGGTAGTGACGTCGGATGCCGCGGCGAAGGTCGTGGGTTCGAATCCTACAATGAGCTTGAGCTTTCGGTGAAGGAAAACATCGTGAGGAAACCATAGGACGGTGGTAGGGTATCCGCCTGGCTGGCGAAACTCTCTAGTTGAAAATCTGTCGCCAAACACCTATTGGTGTGTTCCGGCAGCTGCACTTGAGAGCCAATTCTTTCTAGGCTTTGTGTGCTTACCACCTTCGGCCACATCATCAATTGCCATAGTGAGATTGTGGTCAAACACAAGCCTATACAAAGTAAAAAAAAAAACACCAGTATAAAAAAGTCGGCCTGTTTGTTTTAGTTCTGTAGCGACTCTCCATCTAGACATATAGAAAATCAACAAAATTGGCATTTACTTTTGAATTATGTACGGAAACCTCAGAAGGCCTTAAAATTAATTTAAAATCAACCGCCCTGGTTTTTTTATAACAAATTATACACGTCAATCGAAGTTTGAATAATGAAGCATAAATAAGTAAAAAATATGATAAAAAAGGTTACCTATACCTACCTATCTACGCCACAGACTACTTACTTATCGACCTCTGGCTCTCAATATTCAGGTTTTCATTCATCAGTCTTGAAATTTTTAATTCTACGCCAACAAGCGCCATATTTTATCCTGTTACCCTAGGTTGCCTGGAAGAAATCGCTTCAGCGATAAGGCCGCCTTAATTGTTTTCACTTTGATGTCTGTATTATTTGTAACTCCTGTGTTGTAATGTAGTGTAAACAATAAAGTATATTTGTATTGTATTGTATTGTATTGTATTTTATTACTACATATTTGTAATTATTTTCAAAAGGCAAAGCAGACCATTTTGTAAAATGTTGGCCAAGTCCTAATTTGGTTTAGATTGCTCAGATGTTGAAGTAGGTTGATGATTTGATATTTGCGAATTTAAATCGAATAACATGTTTCATATAATCGTTATATATCAACTTGTCACAAAGATGGCGGACAAAAACTAAGTAGATTTATTTTATTAAATATACCAATAGGTCAGTGTAGTATTAAGTTCATATGCATGATTTCATAGCAATGTCCATGATTAATTCGAGCAAAAAAGAAATTGACGAATGACGCGTGCAAAAAATCTATTTGTATATAATTTGATTTTGACAAGTGGTTCACAGATCATGAAACAAATGAAATTGGTCTTAATGCGATTATAAGGTCCCACTCGAATGACCTGCTTATCTGCAAAAAAACGTGTTTTTTTTATCGTAAGTGTTTTAATTTAACTCTCTTCCAAGGTTAAGATTACATTATCAATATGAAAAAAAAATATCAATATGTTAATAATTCTTGAAATATTTTATTAACCCCACCATAGTTAAAAACAAATATTTCTATAAGACTATCATATTTTTATCACGCTTCTCTAAAAATCTAAATGTTTTTATACAAATCGTATATATTAATATTTGATAACAAAAGAAGAATTCTAACCATCATCTTGTAACATATATGCTACCAATATGTCTATGGATACATAGCATGTAGCTTATGGCAATTAATTATGTGTCGATAGTATAAAACTACACAGACTTGGCGCTTCCACTACTATCCCTAATAGCAACGAAAAAAAAAAACATTTGTAAATAGCTTAAATGACACATTACTTATAACGACTTATGAATTTGCTAAACATATTAATCTTTGAAGCACAATTTTGTCACGCTTTCACCAGACAGCTGTCCAATTCGTCCCTTCCCGACGTTGTATAGGGAAGTTGCCCTAAAAGCTGACAGTCACCCTCGTGTCAATATATCGCCAAAAATGTAACTCACGGGCGTTCCGGCATCTGCCATGAATTGTAGTATAGGTCTATCTATTTTGACCAGTTTGACGAGTGGTTTGTGTGACAAACGGTTAGGTAAAGTGCGCGCTAATAGCTGTAAGCTAATTGCATAGCTCTTGTGAAGTGGGTAACGGTACGTACGGATGGTTCCGTATGTTGTTAGTCGTGATGGCACGTGCGCTTTTGCAACATTCTCTTCGCTAACATTGTTTCGTTTTTACCACTTAAAACAACATAGTTTTTGCTGTTTTTTATGGATAGTTCCTATAATAATTCTACTCTAAATTAGCCCAGTTTTCTTAAAAAAAAGTGTGAACCATATAATTGTTAGTATTTAAATTATTTTAGTATTCCCTACTCAATTTAAACAACGAATAAATAAATTAAATAGAATAAAGTCAATTAACCTATATTAAACGGCAGTGCACTAGGCCAAGTTCGAATATTTACGCCGCGGGGCCGCGTTGTCATGAAAACGGTTGTCTCTAGCATACAATGTATTATTTTAAAACCATAACAAAAAATATAATTGGCGATAGCGCTTGCCTTCTTCGTACTTATAAAGATAGAAAAAATAACACAACTGTAAAAAATCACTCGCAACTTTTTACAGCTAAACAATTATTTTTATAGTTATTTTATTCTATCAGATGCAATGATAAGCTTTTAATATAAGGCCAATTAAACCTATTCAGGGAAAACCCTCGTCTCTGACGCAGTTCTATAAAACGTGGATGTTGTGAATTCGTCAGTCACGACTAGTTGCATGACAAATCAAGTTTAGGTTCATTCTGTTGGTAAAAAATAGCAATTTGTTTTGGTATTCTTAGCTTCTTCCGACAGTTTGAGGTGATCGACCGAATTGTCAAATTGCCCATTAGCCAAATGTGTATCCCAAATCTATGGATAACCTTCAACTTATGCAACTTTGAATTCGATTTATTCCACAACTGCAAAAACAGGTTGTACATCAGAAAGTAACATGGAGAATAAAATATATTTTTATAGCTAGGATTTAGAACAGCCTATGTTCACGGCCTTTATTTATCTGTAATAGCGAACTAATTATTATTATGCTAAATAACTAATACTGAATGCCGAACTTAATGGTTAGAGAAAGTACTCTTTGAAATCTAGTCTAGACAAATGGCAGTTATACAAAATCAGTGCAGGTTTGAGAGATGAATCGGTCTTACGACAACGTGGGCGTTTGCGTTGTTTTAGAAAATGTCATATTGCTTTACAACCAAATTTTAATGTCTGTCGACCGTGACATACTTGTGTTGTTGTCATTTAAGGATAATAAAACCAAAATTTATGGATGCAAATTAAAGTCGCAATGTTTTTGCGAAGCTTTTGAATTTTTCAGCTTTTACTTTATGCGAAGTAAAAATTTTCGTAGTGACATACCACGAAAATTCTTAGTGGTATTCCGAAAGATAGTTACGTTACGTCAATCTATAAAATAATATAAATATGAAATTTGGATAAATACGTTCCACGAATAGTTCTTGCTACCAAAACCCAAGTCTACTTAGTCAAGTTTTGTAATCTTTCCATTTATTGCATTTAGGCATTTATAAAAATACTAGTTTCTGACCCCTGGTTTCAACTGCGTTCCCGAGGGATCTTATGTTTCCCTGGATAAAATTTAGCTGTGTGTGCTATTCCAGACTATAATTCTATCTTCGTGCCAAAATCCAGATCCGTTCAGCGATTGAGTTACAAGGATCCAAACATACAACTTTCACATTTATAATATTAGTCGATTTTTTCTTGATGACGTAAGTTTTAGTTGATTTTATATATTTTTTTTAAGCACACTGTTTATGTAATGTGATAATATTGGCATTGGAGAGACATATTGTTCTGAACAAGGATGCAATAAACTTATTAATACGGCTTATTTGAAAGTGAGGAAAAGGCATTCGGTATAATGTAAGCGCCTCCTTATAATTGTCAAAATTACAAAGACCTAAATGGGCTGTATACATACTAATTTTGTTTTTGACCCAATGAATATTTGAGTTACATTAAACAGATAGTTTCAGTAATAAAGGTGTATCGTTTGTTAATTACTTCAGTCTTTAACATTAATACTTTATCGAATTAACTTACAATAAAATGTTAATCAAGTATATATTTTCTTGATATTTGATACGCAAATCGCAAACTTATCAATGTGCAAATTTAAGCAATTTAATTTTGTATTCAAATTAGGATATATTATGCAAAAATGTTTCCTTCCTAAACGTCCTCTAATGACGAATTAATTAATAAAATTGATTTGTCACTTGCATATGCTTTTGTTGGTTATTTCTTCAGTGTGAATTTTAAATTGTCTTTGATTTGTTAAGGTTTTTTCGTGCCTCGTTCTTTATACTGCCTCGTCATGTATGAATGCTCCTGTATAGTGTAGAATTGAGGTAGGTTCATGGCTAAGTGAAAGTGGTGATAATTGTCGAGTGACAACACTGAAGTGGTAGTGGGTGGATGAAAGTGTGCAGATATTCTGTGTAGGCAACATTACCTTTTATGGATGATTTGTAAAGATCCTTCTTGTTATATGTTTTATAGTTTCTAAACATTCAGATTCGTCACGGTTTATTAATTAATGTTAACCACTTAAAAAGCAGAATTGTATTATTTGCCATGGCAATTCTCATTACAATAATAATTAGATGATGAATGGCTTGGTTTTAAATTATTCTATTTCTTTTTGTGAGCTTGGCCTTTATTTTAACAAAAGTGTTTTGTTGATTGTAAAAGCGGAAGTTTATTCCAAATGAAACTTATTGAGTAAAAGCGATAGGTTTACGATAAGGAAAACATAATATTCGTTTTATTGGGTTGATTTTCAATGTCCCAATATGATAAGATAAGTAACAGCTAACATCACTCACTTACTTGGTACCAATATAGAAATACACGTACTCTTACGTTTTGTAGGTACACGGTAGTTTGCTAAGCCAAGTTCGAAGTTTATTACTCGACAACAGAATACTTGCATATTGTTTTTTTTTTTTTAGTTTTAGCCATTAGCGTATTCGCTATTATTTAATAAGAACTTGTTTGTGTTACATTTTATTATTTACTTTATATTGGTATTTTTCGTTTTGTTTGTATTGTACATTTTGCTGTTATTGAAAAAAATATAGCCAATAGTCGGATTATAAAAATATATATATATATATAAAAAAATGTAACCTTTCTGAGTTTCTTGCCGGTTCATCTCAGTTGAAGGCTGATTTCCGAATTGGTGGTAACTTCAGTAAATTCGACCTTCATAAGTGCCTTCCTAGGGCCTAAACTGAATAAATGGCTTTGACTTTGACTTATTATCTAAAATATACAAATAATCGATTTGCTACAGCTAATACCGTCATATAATATATATTATATATTATAATAATAATAAAGATTATTATTATTATAATAAAGATTATTATTATTATACAAATAATCGATTTGCTACAGCTAATACCGTCCCATTATGTTTCAAATCTAATCCTTGTTTAGTTATAATTGTTTATCTATTTTTTTTATTTTTTTTACTTACTTATTATTTATTACCATAAGTCGTTGAAATAATAAAACACACGTGGAGTGTTCAAGTTCAAACTTTCAAAATCTATACTAATATTATAAAGCTGAAGAGTTTGTTTGCTTGAACGCGCTAATCTCAGGAAGTACTGGTTTGATTTGAAAAATTATTTCAGTGTTAGATAGCCGAGGAAGGCTATAGTTACTTTTTATCCCGGGAAAACACAAGATCTCACGGGAACGCGGGTGAAACCGCAGGGCGGAAGCTAGTGTTAAATAAAAATAAAGATTTCCAGCGAATTTATCTGGTCTTATAATAGTTTGTTGCGCATGTTGACGTGTTCTTTGCCAATTTTTTTCACGACAAAAGCTGCCACTGTGTGTATTTGGAGAGAATAAAAGAGTTACGTCATTGTGGTATTGCAAATAACCAGAGATGTGTGTGTAAATATACTGTGGGTGTTTCGTTTTCTTGACATACAATAAGTTCAGGCTGATACTGTCCTTTTATGTACGATTATTTATGAATTATGCGCAGTAGTAGAATTGATGATTTTAGAGGTGATGTAAGGTGACGGTGGAAGCGATATTTTCTACACAGAAACCTTAAGGTCATGGTTGAACATAGTCTATCGAGTCTTTATATTCCTCAACAAGCTTTCCACCACGTGGTTCACCCACGATTTTACCTCCTTGAGGAAAATCCTTCCTTAGTACGTTACAAAAGGTACATACCCTCCAAATGTCATGTTTCTAGGACCTTTCTACTACTTCTTCTTTTATATAGAAGATAAATATCTAAGAAGAAAGTGCAGATATTCTATATCACGAAGTCCGTTAGTCTTTGAATGTTGTCACGCGTACACATGCATTTTGTCATAGTGTATATATTTCCTAAGAAGCTTACGCATTCAAATGCTTCTTCTACAATTAACTTCGCGATATCGTATACCTATCTAAGGAAAAAACACACGATGACACATCAAATATCAATCATTTAGGTTACACAAAAGCTTGTGGTTTCTCTGTAAATAATTCCCATAACCACAAGTGTACCACATTCAACTAACTGTTTGTTTAAGTATTATTTGGATTGGTAATACTTATTGTTGTGGTCTAAAAGTATTGTTTTTCTCTGATGGCTTAGAGATATAGAATATTATTGAATTAGTAAATTAAAGTGGAAAGAATATGGGAAATTGTAGCGCGTGATTAGAATGAAACATGCTAAGATAACAAGAAGTTAATAAATCTACAGTGACAAATTATAGACAGATTGTTGGCTTGGATGCATTGAAGTGGCTGCTTCCTGTTGACGCACTTTAAACCTTATTTAAATCCATTTTTGCCATTGCGTAAGGCAAGTGTCGACAGCTTCAATGACCTATGTTTTTTTAAGTCCGCGTTTTCATAACATGAACATCTTCAAAGGTAGTGTTTTGATTAGAAGTCTTCCAGCTTCTCCAGACATATTATCCAGTCTTCTAAACACGATCTGGAGTAATTGATAACAGTAGGACAAATGTAACAAAGACGTAGAACCAAACAGATGATCTGCTACAGAGGGGAAGTTGAATCAAGCAGTTCATTTGACGCGAGATAGAACTATGTAGAAGATCCTTACAAGTAACGATCCTCAGCATCTCAACATACGTGTGCTTGCCTCATCTGACCAGCTAAATTAATTCGTATCCTTGGTGCTATCGGTAACATTGTGTAACTGTGGTAGCTTTCGATAATTATATGATTCAAAGATAATAATATGATCGTTGCGAACCGGTCTGTAACTGGGTTAGTTAATGCAGTCACGGGTCATGTGAATAATTTGTTATTTACTCGGTGGGCGTGGTTATGCTTAACGTCGCAGCAAAATTATTATAAATAGCTTACAATATGTCGCTGATTCTCTGTAATGAGCATGATTTACATAATATATCGTTGAAGATGGCGGAATCAATGGTAATTGGACGTCTTCAATTATTTTTAATGTGACTTGGTTTCGGTTGCCGGTAAATACATTAAAGTCGTCATCATTCTTGTCTTCCATTGAGAAGATTATAGACTCCATATACCAGGAAGGATATTTTCGTTCGTCAACACGTTAAGGGAATTCTGTATTATAAATGGACTTTGCAAAACCACATTATTCATTTATGGTCTAATAATAGCGTCGTACGACTTTATTGTGTTAGAAGAACTTATAATTTACCATGTATCTAATTCTACATAATTTACAAATTGGTGATAGCCTTTTGAGGGACAGAATTATGAAAAGGTCAAAAATAGACGAGCATCAGTAGTAAAATCATCTCAATAGGCAGAATTTTAGAAATCCTGGATCAATTACTAACATACATTCTAAACCTTTCAAATCATACTATAGGACTTCCCACGGTATTCTTATTTCAATTCCAAATTCAATAACTAACAAAACTTACCAAATAATGAACGGCTGTTATGAAAACTTCAACCCGATTGTGTTATTGCTTATGTTACGGAGCTATAACTGATACCTACAAATGTTCTAGTTTCGATAGGTAAAGCTACTTATTCCAGTTATTAGAAGAAGTTTCGCATTACCCTGCTTCCGTTGTGTAGGTGAGAATTTAGGTAAGACAACGAGCGTCTATCTGAGAAGATTTTTTTTATGTTAAATGGGCTTACGTTTGGCCAGCGACTGACCCCAGGAGGAGTCAAGACGAGGCCGAAGATGTAGCACGCTTGTCCAGAAAAAGTCTATTCACTCTGGCCTTGAAGACATCTAGGTTGTAGGTGTCCGGAACACAGACCTCTGAAGTGAGTTCCACTCCTTCGCTGTTCGCATGAGGAATGATAAAGCAAAGCATTGTGTCCGTAAGCGGGATGTCAACAACTTTAGAGAAATTGAGAGTACAGCTGTCACTGTCATAAAATATCTACCAATACTAATGGATCAGCAATTACCACCTTCACTGTCTTGGAAAATATACAAAATTTTTAGATATCTGTGTCTATTAAAATAAAAGGATAAAAAAAAAAACGAGAATTCGAAAGAATTGTTTTTATCTTTAAGAGCGATCAACTCGTCATAGTAAATATTATTTGTATACGTTGAGCTCGACCGTTTTAACATAGACATAAGTTATATTTGCAAAAAAGAACATGTATATTATTCCAATTATTCAATGACTATTAACAATGGAATTGTATTATGTATTATAGAGATCAATGATGTAATAAATGACACCTGTCAAGAGTAGGAAAAAATATTAATATAGAAATGACCACATTAGCTATGCAAAATTATTTGTATAATAAACTCGCAGGTTTTCCTCAAGTACTTAAAAAATAATTACAATATTTCCTTACATAAAGAATAAAACAAATTATGATTAGTTAAATTATAGAAAAGTAAATGAAAATTCCAACTATGACAGATACTCCTATCAGTTGAGGTTGGTTTTTTGCCGCTAATGTTTCCATTATAAGACTATTTACATGGACCTCGAAACAAAGGCGAACAGATGGCAGCTAAGAAACTATTGAAGCACCAAAATGGTGGCGACGTAACTGTGTGTGTGTGTGTGGTTCGGAACGTAATGGCGGGCGGCCGGCTTAGTGAGGTGTGAATGTGTTCGTGTCGGACGTGTATGTATTTAAGCGAGCTGGCTTACTGTGGGTGCTTCAGTTATTGTTTTATGAGGTGGCGTCCGCCTTTTTTTCGAGGTCCATGACTATTTATAAAAAATAGGACACTTATTCACCAGATGACTGGCACATGTTTTATGAATAATCCCTTATTATTATTTAAGTGTGTTTGTTGGTTTGTCCTTCTTTCATGCCACAACAAAGCAGAGTAACATAGGCTACTTTTTAACCGACTTTAAAATAGGAGGATGTTTTATGTACTGTGTAAACTGTGGGGTAAAAGCTAGTGAAATGGCAATGGAGTTATAATATAATGAATGTTATAATGAAGTTAAAAAAAACAGGAAACTTGGCGGTGTAACTGCCGCGCCCCCATTAAAATAGTGCTTTATTTTATGTCAAAACTTTATTTTTTAACACAGGATAGGTAGGGTACATACTTATATTAGAAAACTTAAATATAGTATTGTTTACGGCACAGCTAAACCCGTACACCCTTATTATGTGAGATGGTTTAAAGCATGTTTGGTAAAACCTTGGTTTCAAATACAACCATCACTTTCTAACATCATATAAGAAAAAGAGACAGACTGTCTTTAAACCTGGGTCTTGTAAAATTTCCACCTTACGTAATGAGACCGTTAAAGCACAGGAATACAGGTGTCAATAAACTGGCCCTAGGTACTGGAGTGACGTCAACACAGAAGTTCATAGAGTTGATCATTCAATATTCTTGCAGGTTGTCTAACATGTGTCCAAGTCCTGAACATCATGGTCCTCCTCGGCTTCATGCTGAACTACGCCCTCCGAGTGAACCTGACCATCGCTATCGTTGAAATGATATATGATGTTAATGATACTCAGACATTTGCAAATCATACACTCCACCCCCATAATGTCACAGAGGTAAATATTTCATTTAAAACTAACTGTCTCCCGCGGTTTTAGCCGCGTTCACAAGATGTCAAAACTATATAATTTTCATTAAAATAGGTTCGGTGGTGTAGCTGTGAAAATAGGACAAACGGACAGGCCTTACTTTCGCTTACTGATTAGGATTTAAAATTGACTTGGTAACCAAGTTGGTTCATTTATAGCCAGGCTAGTTCCAGTAATATATATTTTTTATTATTCCAATACAATCCTCATTCTCGTCTCCATGTATCAAGACTCAAGGATGCTTCTTTATCGACATCATATTCCATTCTTATTATGATCTTAAGTTTTCGGTAAAGGAAATCTCTGAAGAAACCAAATCACGATAGTAGGGTATTTTGTTCTACCAAACTCAGATTTTAAATCTATTGTCAATAATTTACCGGTGTTTTCAGTCCGGCAGCTGCACTTGAAGGCCAGGTCCCTTCTATGCACACCACCTTTGGTGACATCATTGCTTACCATGACAAGATTAAAGACCTCATTCCATTTAAAATTCAGTTATCTTTTTCCATTCAGCACCCTGGCCACATAGAACAAACTCGCTACCACTGGGATACAAAGCAGAAAAACCATCTTCTGGGCTGCTTCTTCTGGGGCTACGTGCTCACAGAACTGCCAGGTGGGAGATTAGCAGAGATTATTGGTGCAAGGTAAGATTTAATTTCATAAAGAGTAAGAAAGGTTCTCGGATAGCGATCACGTACCGGGACATGACGTGTGGGACGACCACCCACCAGTTGATCAGTCATAGGGAACCACTGATTGATTGTGGGGAGTTCAGTGGACATCCTTGGGCGTTTTATGGGATTTTGGTATAAAGATTATACTGTACAAAAATGTATAATAAATCAATTTATAATGCGCACCATGAACATGTTAAGTAAATACATATCTTATTAAAATAGATATTTGGCAATACAACCAACTTTCAGTTCGTTCCTTTTGACGTGGCACAACAATTTGTATATAATAGCGGGTATTGTGTTGGTTGACAATAAAAACTTGGCCCCTGTAATGTAAACAGCGGGTTATACAGCCAACAATGGACACCCATTCATTGTTGACAATACGTCACTCGGAAACGGGGGCTGTGAAAAAAATAAGAATTACATTTTTTCGGGCACTAACCCAGAGACATGGTTCTCATTTTTTTGCTGCCGTAGTATTTAACTGTGGTTCTGGTTTGCGCTTCTTGCTGGTCGTTTTACGATTTAATAATCAATCGGCAATATACTCCCAATTCAGATTCCCAAATTTTTTGCACAATCACCGTACATAGTTTCTGCAACTAAAATCGAGTCAACGAAATTAGCTAATTTCGCTATGGCTGCTCCAATGAGCTCTCATATTGTCAATTTTAAACGGTGGTTAACATACGGCACTTCGTCCAAAAGGTTCATACCCAAATTCAAGTTAGTGCAACTGCTCTCAATTCAAACCCAGATTTCAGTTTTCGCATACTTATAAATAGCCTGGTGTTTAATACCAGTAATTACCGGTGCTGTCAAAGTCTGTAAGATGAAAGAAAACTAAAGAACAAACAAATCTAAGCGATGTGCTAGTTGCGACTGTTGGCTATCAAGTGAGCTCGGCCGGCATGCCGCGCCTGCGCATACCCGCGCGAGAGTAGACAATACATATATCTACCTACCACATCGACAAAGCTATTCCTTACACTCCCTCCCTTTGTCGACTAAATTAACATTACTTAAATTCTAAGTAAACAAATTATGTTCACAATATAGCTACAATGAATTGCAAAGATAAGCTTACAAAAATATTTTTAGAGATTAGTGACAGTATACATGAACAAACAAAAATGACATATTGATGATAATGTATGATGGTAATTCTAAAAAAAAATTACTTAGGTTTCAACTTCTTATGTTCCTTTTCCTTGTATAAGAGCTCGTTGTTGTTACTGTCCTAAAAGTATACAAAGACAAATTAAATTATGAGTTTATATGATTCTTATAATAATACATGTTGATTTTATCTCTGAATATTGATTTGAGTTTTATTAATCTTTTCCCTGAGTATTCATCTGAATTTCTCTGAATGTCGTATTAGTAATTTTATCTCTTAAGTAATCATGCCTGTTCTTACATAGAGGCTTTGTCATTATATCTGCCAAGTTTTCGTCAGTAGATACCCAAAGAACTCTAATTTTATTATCATCTACACATTGCTTTATAAAGTCGCCATGGGTGCTTGCCATACTTTTCCTGTTCCCAGTTTCCTCTCTGTGTACTAACTCTTTTCGTATATCTTCCAAACTTTGATCAAAGGTTTTGAGTTTATGGCTTCCATCCTTTTCTGTGCAATCTCTAGCTGATCGGCTATCGCACCATAGGGTGATTGGATAACACGTACGTCCAATTACATACCTAATAGATTTATCCAGTGATATTAGCTCTTGACACGCATCGCTCATTGCTAGGTACTCTGCTTGACAGGTAGATGTCGTGACTATGGATTGTTTATGACTTCTCCAAGCTATAACATCTCCAAACAAGTTTATTACATATCCGCCTGTAGATTTAGAGTCTTCACAATCTCTAAAGCTTGCATCGGAAAAAGCCTCCAGATTCTCTGAATTAGATAAGAACTTAATTCCTAGGTCAGCTGTACCTCTTAAGTATCTGAATACTCTTTTCACTTTCATCCAATCCTCTTCAGTGGGATCTATCTGTTTCCTAGCTAGATAGTTGACTGTATAAGCTATATCTGGTCGAGTTGCATTGGCCAGATACATTAAACTTCCAATAGCTTCTCTGAAGGGCACTCTTTTAACTTCATTCGGTTTATTTACATCTTCTGTATCACATTTGAACTTTTTATTTCTATGGTCTACCTGACGGGTTATCATAGGTGTATCCTGCGGTTTTGACTCATGCATTTCAAATTTCTCTAGGACTTTCTCTGTGTATGCAGCTTGATGTATGATAATTTTTCTCTCTTTTCTGTTTCTGTGTATAGTCATGCCTAAGAAGTTTCTGGGTTCACCTAAATCCTTCATCTGAAATACTCTGCTTAGGTGTGATTTTATTTGATTCAATTTCCCTAAGTCATTACTGGCTATCAGCATGTCATCTACATATAGTACCACTAAAGCAAGTTTTCCATTCAACCTCCAAGTAAATAAACAAGGATCATGGAGATCATTTTCCAGACCAAGTTTTCGTGCTTCTTCTGAAAATTTTTTATTCCACAGCTTGGGGCTTACTTTGAGACCATATAGAGACTTCTTTAATTGACAGACCTTTTCAAGCTTAATTTTCTCTGAAACATTTAGACCTTCTGGAATTTCCATGAAAACCTCTTCTTCAAGTTCCCCATTTAGGAACGCTGTTTTAACGTCCATTTGACTTACGTCCAAGTCCTCTTTATTGATTATAGAAAGAACTGCTCTAATCAAGGACAATCTTGACACTGGAGCATAAGTTTCTTTAAGCCCATACACATTTTTATCTTTAAAACCTCTTGTGACTAGTCGTGCTTTATATTTAATTGACCCATTGCTCTCAACTTTCTTTTTAAAGACCCACTTGGAGTCAATGATATTGGGCCTCGTTCCATGGATATTTTCTTTTGGTCGATCTACTAAAGCCCATACCCTATTTTCTTTCATAGAGTCTAACTCTTCCTTAATGGCTTGTTTCCATAACTCCTTATCCTCTGAACTAATCGCTTCCTCAAGAGTGATTGGGTCTTTTTGAATTGAAGCTAATAATATATGCCCCAACTCATCCTCTTTTATCTCTTTAACTTCTGAAACTCTGGTATAACGGGCAAAGCTTATATCTTTAATTTTCTTGGCTTTACTTCTCGTAATTGGACCATCAGTTTTGTTTATTGACACCTCTGAATTTTTCTGTTCATTTTGTTTCTCTGAATATATTTTATTTTCTTCTGAATTAATTTTCTTTGGTCTGCCTCTCTTTCTAGACTTAAGTGTACTTATATTTACCTCTGAATTATCTTTTTCTATTATTTCTTCACCTACTGTAAACTCAACCGTCTTATTTGATTCGTTTTCTTCTTCTACCACTCTAGATTGAATTTTTGAATATACATCTTTATACACTAATCTTTCTATGAATCTTACATGTCTAGATTCTATAAATTTTCTCGTACTTGGATGCCATAGAATATATCCTGTGGATGTATGCCCCACTAATACGGTTTTTATAGATACATTACTAAATTTTGTTTCAACAGAAGGTAATTTAACGTAGGCAATACAACCAAACCTTCTTATTTGCTCTAAATGACATCTTGCTTTTGGTGAAAATTTTAATAGAGGGACTTCATAATTGATTGATTTATGTGGGGTTCTATTATAAGTATGAAGTGCTGTTTCTGCAGCTAATTCCCACATTGTTGATGGTAAGCCTGAATCACACATATACGCTCTTATCGTTCTCTGAATAGATTTGTTGAATCTTTCGGCTGTACCATTAAGTTCAGGAGTATAAGGTGGACCGCTATCTGACTCTATCTTTTCTCTTTTCATTATCTCTGCAAATTTTCCACCTGTGAACTCAGTACCTCTATCTGACCTAACATAGCAGACTTTTACATCCGTACCTAATAAATTTCGGGCAGAACTTAAGTAGTTTTCAAACGCTTGACCAGATTCGTCTTTAGATTTTAAGCTATATACACTGGCATATCGAGAATAATCATCTACAAATACAATTATGTACCTCTTTTGACTAGGCCATGAGATGGGTTTAATCGGCCCCATTACATCTGAATGAATTATTTGAAGTGGCCTCTCTGCTCTACTTCTATTTTGTTTGAATGGAAGTTTTTCCATTTTCGACAATATACATACTTCGCAAGCTTTTATTGAATCATCAAACCTTACTTGTTCTAATTTCTTTTCTTTATTTTGTAACATTAGCAGGTAATTCAAAGAAGCATGCCCCAATCTCAAGTGCCATAGCATGGCTTCACTCTGACTGGTTTTTAAAAACGAAGTCTCTGTTGGACTTTCATCTAATATATCTTGTAGATTCTTTACATTCTTTAAATCATCTACTTTAATAGTTTTGTAAGATAACAGGTTTTCTTTACACTCTGAACTTAATTTCTCTGAGTTTATTTCTCGAATGTCTGAGACAATGAGATCATCTTCCAAACTCTCCCTCCCAATCGCAGACCCTATATCTCTTACAAGCGTTTCAACAGACTCAACAATATCTCCCTCCGGCTCTAACATTACTTTGTCTTTATTGGTTTGCGATTGTTCGGAAGATTCATCTACAGTCGCTAAACACGCAGTGCAACTATAATTATCATAATTATTAATTGTAGTATTATTGGTATCGTTGACCTTTTTAACCTCAAATCTGACTATCCAATTAGGTTTTTCATATACCCCTTCAAATATAGTTTTGTTATTCTCTTTATTATAGACTCTGAATGTTTTGTCATCTAAATATATACAAAACCCTGCATCTACTGGTTTACGCAACGACAACAGGTTCTCTGATATATCTTTTGCCGCAATTACATTCGTTAATTTAATATGATTTCTATCTAATTTATCATTTTTAAGCAAAAGATTACCTCTACCATCTATGACAATATCAGCAAAATCATTTTTATTCGCGCTTTTAATAACTCCATTATCAGATTTTTTAAAATTAGTTAAAATGAAACTTTTATTAACAATATGACTAGTAGCTCCTGAATCAGCAATAAATTCTATACGATTTTTGTTATTTAAACTCTTATGAGAACGTCTCTTACCTTCTGCCTCTTCATACTCATCATAATGTTCGTCACAGCCCTTGTAGTTCTCCTGCTCAGCTGATCCTTCATCATAGTCAGCCCTCCTAGCCGTTGACTGAATTTTCGATCCTCGATTGCCTCTTCTACCCCTGGAATTGCCTCTGAAGTTGCCTCTGGAACTGCCCCTGGGATTGCCTCTAAAGTTTTCACCTTTTCCTCTGAAGTTACTCGAACCTCTGCCTCTTACTTGTTGATTTGGAGCTGGTTTGTTCTTTTTGACGGTAGGTTCGTACTCATTGTTACCTCTTAAACGGCCTCTTATATCTTTGAGGTGAGTACTCATTACCAGTGCAGTCATCTCCTTTGTGATCTGTGATAAAATTACATATATAACAGAACCATTGATTTGTGTCTCTTAATTGGCAATCACTTTGCCAGTGCCCTTCTCTGTTGCATCTATAGCACTTGTTCCTATTACTCTTGAACCTCTGTACTTTCGCCCTTGAAGCTGTAACTTCTTTTCCATCTGAAGTTCCTCTGGCTGCATCATTATCTTCTTGTATACGATACATTGTTTTTCTCAGAGCCTCCATACTCATCTCTTTACCAGTAGTTGATATTACAGCTGAATCTGTACGTCTTACTTCTGGCATTACTCCTATTATAGCTTGGTAGAATGTAGAACGCTTTTCTTGTTCAGTCAGCTTATGAGGATCGTCGCTTAATTCATGTTCTCTGATTATTTGATCAAATCGTTCACAAAACTTGTGTACTCGTTCTTCTTTGGACATTCTCAAATTATAAAGTCGAGTTCTAATTGAAGTTGGAGTTGAACTGACCTCTCCTTTCCTACTATCTCTTAATTTCTTTAATATTTCCATAGGCTCAGTTAAACCTAAGATTTTCTTGTGATATTCTTCATCTATGTGACTAATAATGATATCCTTTACTGAGTTCTTCCTCAGCAGAATCTCAGTCTCTGAATGTTCAGTTGATGCTGGTTGATTAGGATCTATTAGATCAAGTAACATCCAACTAGTAAGTTCTGTTTTCAAGCAATCTAACCATACTTCAAAACTTGACTTGGATGTCAATTTGTATTGTCTCTGAATTTTAGGTCTTATTTTGCTCAAGTTGCTACAACCTAATCCCTGTTGAAATTGCATGTTTGTTTCTTGTTCAGATGTCTGCAGATTTTTAAGTTTAAGTTTCTCAGACTCAAGCATGTGCGTGTGTACTTTGCACAGTTTGTCAACTGCTTCTTTAAGCAAGACTCCGGCCGTCTGATCTCTTGAAAGATCACGAGTCTCAAGTATCGAAGAAAGATTGTTTACATTTGAAATGGCCGTATGCATATCCTCTATACTTTCTTGAGCATTTAGTGTGCTTTCAGTCTCAGTGCTGTTCTCTGAATTCATATTTGTGGTCCCACTCCTAACCTCTGAACTTCCTGCAGTTGTGGTTGTTGCTGTGAAGTAAAACAATTAACCATTACCTGGATTTACACTTCTTAAAAAAAATCAGATCTGATCTCATATACTCTTTAAGCAAAAGTTTCTAATCTTAACAATATTCAAACTTTTAATCTCTTACCATACTCACAGCACTCTGAATTTTCAGTCAAATATAGATGGTTAATAATGAAAAATATTCTTACTCTGTTGGATAAGACCAGATGGATTTAGCTCCTCCTCAAGCCTGATTCTCATGTACTCTGCATACCCTTCACTCATATTGTCAGTAGTTCCACTTTGAGTGCTTGTACTATCCATCTATTCCAGAATTATGAAACATTCTTAATTAGTAACTTTTTATTGTAATTTATATATTATATTATTATCTCTGAAATTCTCTTATTTCTCTCTTTGAAACTCCTTGAATTACACTTCAATACCAGGTAAATTCTTTTTTTTTTTTTATAAGTAATGTTTCTTGCTCCTGAACTAAATAACTGAACCACAAGTTATTTTAGTTTGAAGCGGGAAATCAGATTGTCTCACCGAGCACACTACGCATGCACACCACTCGCCGATGTTCAACTCCGCGCGTTACCACGAAAGTTGGTCGGTTTTGGGTTGCGCAAGCACACACGTAGGTCCCTGATGAGGTCCTACTAATCTCCCTAGTCAATGAGCAGAATCCACTGAACACAAGCTTCATCTGAACATTGACCCTGGAATTTATTGAATTTGCTCGAGATTGATGTTGATTTGAATGAGAATTCATGCAGCGAACGAAAAACCCCACAGAATCCAGTAATCCAGTAATCTGACTGCAAGGCAAGCCAGAACGAGACACCAAACTCACACGAAGAATCTTCATTAACGCTTGACAGTAAATTCGAAAAAAATCAAGTGATATTGAGCTAAATTCAAAATTTGACTGAATTCTCTCTCTCACGACATCTTAATACTTTAGTTACACTCTGAATCTTAATTACATACTTACTTATATGTTCTTCTGAATTCGACATATTTTTTTTTTTTTTTTTAATATATATTAAAGTACCTACCGATGAAATTATTTTCTCAGTGTTAGTGTTTTAATCGTCTTTATTAACAATGATATGAGAGAAAACTTCTTTATCAACCACAATGTAATAATTATACTCCATAATATTAACCTCTTTGTTCTATAACCTGTCCGTCACATAATGTCTTTACCTGAGGTCTTTACTATAACCTCTTTGTTACAACAGATACATTATCCAATTTTATTGAAGCTCGGCAGTAAATGAAAATCCCTTATTGCATCTACACAAGAGAGAAAGATATAGCATGCATGGGACCAAGGGCATTGAACAAATTACATACCGGCCCGGGATATTTGTGAGAGCCACCCAAACTCCCTCCGTTTAGTGCGAACGCAAGTCACTTACTAGCTCGCTAGACAACGACGTGTGCTGCCCAACGTGTTGAGTCAAGGAACCAACACGCGTGAGGAAACAACCGGGACTTACTCGCACACAAGGTGTACAAGCTTGCCACGAAACCAGCTATACGCAACCGCTCGAGAGAAGTGGACAGACAGCGTGCTAACTTCGCGTACACGAGCGCTAGGCCTTACACTCGTGCACACTCGGCCAGCAGCCACAGCCCAAAACCCACGGCGAACACGCACCGACAAGCCTCGCTCGGTCGCCTCATGCACACTATCACTGCCCGGCCTACCAAACTCCCGTATGGTTTTAAATTAGTACCTTTATTTCCGTTCTCGAACTTTCTACCAAAGCAATTTTTTATTACGTATTTTTTTTTTTTTTTTTTTAAATTACCCTCTCTTCAATAAAAAAATTACATTACCGAGAACGGAACAACACTTGACACACACTTTACTTACTCTTGGTATACTTTATGACGAATGCTCTTAGAAAAAAAAACGTCTCTGGAACCAGCGTTTAGGCGATTCCCTCGGTCGCTTAGCAAGATGGCCTCATGTTTTGTATACGGCGTACTTCCAACATGAACTTTGCGATGACGCCTTCCTCTCAGTCAAAATAATAAAGCACTTTATACTTTATTATTTTATTACTTACTTATTATTTTGTTATACACAGTCACCCGAGTATTCCGTAGTTCTCAACCACGCTCTGCTACCATGTAAGATGAAAGAAAACTAAAGAACAAACAAATCTAAGCGATGTGCTAGTTGCGACTGTTGGCTATCAAGTGAGCTCGGCCGGCATGCCGCGCCTGCGCATACCCGCGCGAGAGTAGACAATACATATATCTACCTACCACATCGACAAAGCTATTCCTTACAAAGTCAATATATTCCAATTTAATGTTCATATTCCCGTTTTTTATAACGCATGCAATTCGAGATCAAAATACTAATTTAAGAAACAAGCGGTTGAATATTTTGCGACGATTTTTCTAGCAACATTAATAGAAGGGTCAGGAAAGTCAACAACGTTGATTGCAGTAATACGTTAAGTCCTTGTCGTCGTTTTGAACCCCAATAATTACTCGTATTACTCACAATAAAGAGCTTGTTACATAAATTATTAGCACTTGGTACAGCCGTAGTTCCTATACGTTATAACTTTGTTGAATTATTATTTCCTACTTATTTGTTGCCTGCAATATGATATAAGATTCGGGATGAGGATCTAAAATACATTAAACTGGTGATCGAAATGTGTCACCATTTTCCTTGTTTGTTTCAAGGATATTAAAATTGTGGACTTTTGTGATAGGTATTCACAAAACAAGGAAAATGGTGACACTTTCGTTGTTTTTAATTTAAATACAAATTGGCCTAAAAAGTAACATCTTCGAGTTGGAATTGTTTTTCCATCATCATCGTATCTTGATACGTAAACAGAATTCCCATGAAGCCATGACTGTAGCCTCCAAGATTAGTTCTTAATTAATCGGAAACGCACTCAATCAGTCGATAGATACGACAGCTATAAAATGTTGAATGCCAAATTAATGATCTACCGGTGCATTCAAGGTGTGGGCTTATCAGGTAACCCACAAACAGGTTAGTGAGTAATTGTATAGTATTGGATCGAGGACGCCTGAAATCAAGTTCCAAACAAGTTCTTAAACTATTTTATTTTGATCCAAGTCGGCGGTTTTAGCCTACGCGGCGGTTTTGTTTATTCCGAGAAAATCTGATAGAGATAAAAGCATTTAAAATTGCCTTGGACTCAATTGGATGGTGATGAGTTACGTTGGCATTGAATCGTTTGGGAGGTCGTTGAAATTAAATGCACTGTTTTAATCTATACTTTTGAAATTTTGCAAAAGTTTTGGTAAATTTATTGGAGTAAGAAATTCGATGATTCGTTGCTTTCCATAGGCAGCGCTGCCCATTGTAAACTTATAACTTTACTTACTACTAAATCATTTTTTTTTTTAGTTGGTCTCTAAGGCAATCAGAATTTCTAGGCAACCCTAAACCCAAACTTAATAGTCATGTCCATATTTATCGAGTTGCGAACCGTACATTGACTTCTGAAAATAAATCATGATGGAACATTCTCGAAATCGACGCATGCGGGATCGCGACGGCAACCGAACCGATTCTTATCGCCTAATTGAGTATTGTATTGTATGTGATCACTCGTGAAATGTTTGCGTGCTCATATATATTTAGATGCGGGTACGCATATTTTGCGTGTCTACATATTAATGTAGTTTTTTTTTAATTTGCAATCAGACCGTGTATTAGTAGGAAATATCAATGGATTTTTGGGTTCCATCCAAAAAATATGATCAATTAGAACTGTGAGTGACTCGATTGTGCTTTTTTAAAATAGCAAAGACTCGATCTAATTGATTTTAGAAAAATCGATTTAGACTGATTTTATTTAAAAAAAAAAATTTTTTTTAAAAGTTTTTTCGATGTTTCTAACTTTTATTTTTAGTATCTACTGCGTGCATATCAGCATCACTCCACAAACTACATGATATGAAAACCACATTGTTGGCTTTTCATTCGATAGTTTGATTATGATATCACCAAAGTTAATAATTTACTTTTTTTTCAATTCTTTTTTGCACAAAACTTTGTTCTATCTTCGATGCTTATTAATACTCCAATGACAAATATCTTACGCATCTTATTAAAGGAAATCTACAAAGAATCTTATTTGTTTAAAAACAACAAATAAGATTCTTTGTAGATTGATTTTACTTACATTCGATGCGCAATTCGCGATTCTTCGTAAGTCCGTGTTATACAAAAAACAAAATACCTCGTAAAAAATATTAGGGTCCCAGTGCCGCTCACTTTATAGCGAAATCGCCAAGCGATTAGTCGACTCTTCAAGTGACCAAAGGGCTGGCCTTTATTTTGGACAAAGAATTAGCATTGCTATCCAACGTGGCAATGCTGCCAGCGTTTTGGGCACTTTTCCTGTTGACAGTGATGCGGATGATTTTTTTGATGCCCTGTAAGCCCCTCTTTTTGTCTTTTCTTTTAGATACTGTAAATAATAGTTAAGTTGTCTCTTTTATTATATTAGGTACAATTTTATATTAAAATGAAGTACCTACCTATACACTTTTTGAATATTAGATTTTAATAAAGGGTCATTATCAAAGCCAAAAATTTTGTCAACCCTAGTAAACTGTCATGTCAGAGAACCAGATTATTTAACAGAAAGGCCTAAGTACCTACCTATTTTACCTATTAATTGTCTACTTTAATAGTTTTTCTATTTTTCATTCATAAATATTTGCTACCTCAATACAAGGATGTCATTATACTCAAAAAATTTCAATTTGGAAAAAAAATATATGTTGTCAATTTACGATTATTATTTTTGGCGTTCCGCGAATTAGGTAGAAATGTAGGTACATTCTTAGTTTACTCTTTAATTTTACTGAAATAGGGTTTGCACATCAGTGAAAATAATAAAAAAAAAAATTTTTTTTGGGGTACGTTATACAGCGTTACTACGGTTCTTAAATATTGTGAATGGACTCGTTATAAGGCTCCATTTAACCTCCGTTCGGCTTTACGGGTAGTTTTATAACAACTTGTATAATGAGTATTTGCCATTTTTTATCGATCCTTCTTGATTAAAACCTGGGTACACATTTTGTGAATTTTCCTGTTTTTTTTTTTTATTAGTTACATGGTCTGCGGTTTTATGCTTAGATCCATAAAAAACACTGTTTTTCCTCATAATGTAGTACCCTGAAATAATTAAAGTTTTCTTCACCAGGCGAGTGTTCGGCTACAGTACTCTCCTGGCCAGTATCCTCACACTCCTGACTCCCGGCGCAGCAGTCGCTGGCTTCGGATGGATTGTTGCAGTCAGGATAATACTTGGATTCCTGCTCGGAGCAACATGGCCAGCTATTCTTCCTATGGCATCGAAATGGGTCCCACCGATGGATAGATCTAAATTCATGTCTAATATGATGGGTAAGTGTACTTTAGTATATATTAGGTAATTCTGCCATATTTAGTAAAAAAAAATATATATATATATATTTGAGTAAACAGTTGAAGATTAGAGAGAATTATACATTGTATTCAAGACAAGACAACGATTTTGCCTGAAAATATCTGAAAGGCAAGGCGAATCAGTAAAAGATTGAGATGAAGATGATTGTTGAAGCTAATGATTGACTATTTTATAAGTGATGATGTACGCAATAAGTAATTAATTTCCACTGACATTCGACAACACTTCTAATAAAGCAATCAGTAGTATACTTATGCGTAAGAGTGTATGACGCATATTTGTAAATTGTCGAATTAAAACAGCAAACATCGTGATATATCAATATATTATTCCTTGACCATTAAATTACTTGTTTATCTGTCGTGCAAAATATTTTGCTACGTCAAAGTGGGCTCGCATGTCTCGACAATTGTTATCTCAAAACAATTCGCGTTGCGTGCATTTGAAAGCGGCAATATGGCGGCGGGAGGCGCGCGCAGGCGTGGTCGCTTACGTCACGGCAATGCCGCGTGCTCATTGGCCGGTATTGCTTGACCGCGCGATTTAACCTTGCGCAACCGTTGCTATGCTGCAGTTAACCAGTTCCGAGAACGTTTTGTTATTTCTGTCCGAGACGCGGCAAGGCGTTTTAAATAACGAATCAAGATTTTTCCCGTTGGGGTATGTAAGCATCCATGTGACGGGGTTTTTAAAATCGGTTTTGTGAATGGATTGAAATCTATTTCTGTCACTTTATGGCGCCTGATAAATATGTTATCTACTACCTATTCGAGGAAGTAGTCCAAATGGAATAACATGTAATCTTATCTGTGTTCCGCAGCCGAATTGTACAAACTATAAATGTGGCTTGAAACATTCTGGATAAAATTGTTGAAATGTTGAGTCAGTAACCTACTATTGACCTGAATCCTGATGATGTCAAATTCCTCTAGTCTACCTTATGGCATGCAAACGAATTTTTAATTTATTTTTTAAACATGTGCATTCAATAAGACATCCGGTAGCCTATAGTGATTCTCAGCGAATATAAATAAAAATAAAACGTCAGTCAAGGTTGCCTCGCCAAGATAAGAAAATACTATGTAATAACGTATGTCATTCTATACATACATACCTACAAACATTTCTGATCAAATGATAAACTATTCCATGCTGAGGTTATATAAGCAATTGAGCAGTTTTACAGCTTTCAATATAGCTTCATTACAAGGAGGAAGTACTAACGTATGAGATACTAATTCACGATTAGTTTAATGGTGTGTCAATATGTCTTACCTGCCTTGTTAATCAAATTTTTTTTTGAGTTTGTAATATTGAACGAAGAATAAAAAAGAATCATGTGGAAAACAAAGGCGCAACAAAGAGCTCTTAATGGCTTTGTAATTGGACTGTTCCAAATCTTTACTGATGGAGAAACTCTTTAAGATGAGGAAGACGCTTCGCGTAAAGTAATAATGGGTTTGATCCGAGACCTAAATTTGATGATTTTAAATCTTAGAAATTTACGTAGAAATTGAAATATTTTGTATGTGTTTAACAAATTCAAAAAGCAAACGTTAGTCAATAGGCATCTACTGTTATTAACTCAATCGTCATCCGTAACGAATTGACATGAATGGTCGTGACAACCATAACCAACATGTCCGACTTGACGTGAATCATAGTTTAGTTATCTTCAATCTTCTTTGTCGAATCATTTCATATTGCAACATTTTTAGAATCCTCTATTTCTTGTGGTAATCCGTCTCTAATATCCTCTGATTCTTCTCTGGAGTATGTAAAAGCTTTTTGTTCTTGCTAGAATGTCAATTACATTTTGAAATATTGTAGGCTGAAGGTTTAGCTTGCATTTACATTATTATTACTTTCTTGTTATATGTTAATGGGTTATGTCATTATCCTTATAACTACGTGGAAAATGAGCGATAAATATATATATAAAATATAAATAAATAAATATTCTGGGACATTAATCCTCACACACGGCTATCTGACCCCAAACTAAGCAGAGCTTGTACTATGGAAGTCAGATAACTGATATACTACATATACTACTTTTCTTTTGTAAATACATACATATATAGATAATTACACCCAGACACAGGACAAACAAACATGTTCATGCACACAAATGTTTGTCCTGAGTGGGAATCGAACTCACAACCTGCGCGTGATAGATAGGGTATCTTACCAACCGCGCCAACCAGCTCGTCAACCGATAGATGGATGTTTTAATATTCATACATAATACTAGCTGTACTACATGTCCAACAGTGGACGTCTTGCGGCTGAGATGATGATGATGATGAATACTAGCTGTCTCCCGCGGTTTCACCCGCGTAGCGGTATAAAATATACTATACGACCGCTTCTCAGACCTACCAAATATGCACAAAAAATTTCATAAGAATCAGTCAAGCCTTTTCGGAGGAGCTTGCAGACAAACACTGTGACACGAAAATTTTATATATTAGAAGATATAAAAACTTACTGATTATATATAAATAATTCCCTGATTATTAATAGATATCAAAGCAGAATCTAAACCAGTGGTTCTAGAACCATTAAATTGGGAGAGAAGCTTCTTATAGCGTAAATTCAGTAAAGATTCTCTGGAATTAAGCCTAAGAGGGTGAAATCGCGGGACGGAAAGTTAGACATAAAACGTTCTACTTTTACACTAATATCCATGGGTCATGTCGGTACAAAGCCATGTCTATGTATGCTCAACCCAATTGGGTCGGGTCAACGTATAAAATCTTACGACACAATTCAAAGTTTGAAGAGATATCAATTTATTTATACGCATTATTCATTTGATTTGATTACAACAGTTCCTTGATGATAATCAAATGCGTAATTTAACTTTTGATCAACCAATTATAATGCCTATATTGTAGAAATCTCTGTTATGACATAGTTGTCGATGGCTTAGTTGTTTCTTGTTAAAAAAACTATACAATCCTATCCACCCAGGGTTCTATCAAAGTCAAAGCCATTTAGGCACTAGGACTTATGATGGTATAAAACTGAAGTTACCAGTCTTTGACATTTATGAATAGTTCAGTAAGCATAATAATTTGTTATGTAAGTATAAAGATTCAAAATGTTCTAAAGAAATCATGGACAGGTAATTTAGTACAGAAGAATTAAGAACAGTTATAAAGTAAACAAACATGAACGCAAAAGCTTCCATTCACATAGGAAATGTACGGGTTAAAGGCCATCTAGTATTGAAATGGAATGGACATGTGCTCAATCGCATTCTCTAATAAACTTATTATATATCTAACTACTATGTTTACTATTGATATGATATTGTTTCTAGATTTCTTGCAATTACTTACTTTATTATAAACTAGATCTTATCTAATAAATATTATTATTTCGTAAGATCTGTTTTTCTGCTGTAAAATAATGTTTTTTTATTATTGTATCTGTACCCTGAGTGTAAAGAATTTACGTAAATAAACGCTTACTATCACGTTTGCGTTTACTAAAAAAATGTATGGAAGAAATTAGTTCCTTGAGTATTCCGCGAGAGGCGCTGTGCCGATTCCTATAGAAAAATATCGTAAACGCTAACGTGATGGTAAGCGTTTACTAACGTCAATTGTTTACACTCCGGGGTACTGACCTTAAAACTAAACATTTTTTTGACAATCTCATCTACATGCAAAAGAAACAATACAGGGCCAAGGGGTGGACCTTGTAGGATCCCTGACTCAATTTTTTATTATTTGGCAGAAATTATGACATTACTACGTCAATTATACAACATAACTTAAAAAAAATGCATTGACGTGTTTGCTTCATACTATATATTCCAAAGTCATCGCTCAACGTGTTGCCATCCGATTAATTAATTAAATTAAATCGGAACGTATGTACACTAGGTATATACTTACGTTTTTATAAGTTCAATAGTTCAAAATATATTAATGCGTACGATATAAAATATAATCTACTTTATTCGCACACGCATAGAGTTTATTTGTGTTATTTACCGATAACAAACTGGTTTTACTGTAAGCACGTGTTGTATTCGATTTATCGCTTTATCATCGTGCTTTCAATTTTATCGATCGAATAATCGATTGCGTTGACATAATCGCTAAGTAATTGATCGGAAGTAAGTCATTTAAGAAATGAAAACAGTGTTCGAATATTATAGGTAATATTACGATGGTTGATTGAAGTAATATTACATACATAGAAAGGTATTTATAGTTTTTTTTAAGTTTCTTCTATAATCGAATCGATTGAAAACAAACTGTCACTGTCCCTACTCACTCGTAACAGAACTACCTATAAGACGTCACGTAAGACGTATATAAAATCCGATACACTGTGACAAGTGTATTCTGTGGCTTCTTCGACCTTCGTAATTTGTCCTTTACAATTAGGTCTAGGTATTTTCGAGGAAAACCTCCCATTAACTTTGCACATTATTATTTAGCGCCAACAATCCCCTTGAACTTTTATCGATATTCAAATCGATTATATATTTACGAGTGAACAAGGTTGTAAATATAAATTATGTGTTAAAGGAAAATCGAAATTACACTTTCTATGCGATTATTAACTTTCACATTCGATTATAGAGTTGGCGACAGACTTTAAAAGCATAGTTTTATTAATAGTCCTAAAAAATCAACCTGTATATATACTCAATATGCCCTATATAATTTCCGCATCCTGTATAATGTCACTTATGACGGCAATGCGGAAGAGTTTGCGATTAATAATATATTAATTGTTTCAGCGTCGTCCCTCGGCGCCGCTTTGACTATGCCTATATGTGGCTTCCTCATCGCACATTTTGGATGGGAGTCTGCTTTCTACTTTACTGGTAAGTTTTTTTTTTATTATAGCTAGCGTCGCGCCCCAGCTTCGCGCGGGTATCTGAGCATATATCGACGCCAGTTTTTTTTATATAATTCTATTTGTTTACGCGGCGCACGCCAGTATATCTCACAATTGGCATGATTTTTTTCTAACATATATCAGTCGATTTATACAAAACCATAATTAATTATAACTAAACCTTCCTCATGAATCAGTCCGTCCATTGGTGAAAATGGTATGAAAATCTGTTCAGTAGGTTTTGAGATCATCGTGAATATACATACCTACAGACAGACAGACGCGGGACTATAATATATAGTGATCTATCTATACATATAATAAATGTGTAGAACCAGCGTTAGAACCATTCAAAAATGGAGTATGGGTGATCTAGAAAGAGTAACAGAATGCGTAAGATTTTTTTTTGCCTATCTGTCTGTTTGAACGCGCTAATCTTCGAAACTACTGAACGGATTTTCATGGAGTTTCCATGTGGCTTGATATTTGGTGTGGCATTGTGGCGCTTCGAATAGGCAATTTCATCGATATCGGAGAGGTAGAGCATAGCGATATGTCGCTCAAAGAGCAGCTCGAATGGGGAACTACCTCCAGACTCCCTCCTCCTTACAGAATACCGCAGCCAAATAACTTATAGTTGTGTTTGCGCGTGAGTAAGGTCGCCAGAGCTCATCGGGGAAGGGTCGGCAACGCGCGAGTGACACCCCTGGGTGTTGCAAGCGTTCATAGGCTACGGTAACCGCTTACCATCAGGCGGGCCGTATGCTTGTTTGCCGACAATGTAATATAAAAAAAATAGAGTATTGTAAAGTGAAAATAGTATAATTATGTTCTGTATCAGTTATCTTACAAACTTTGTTTTTTTTTACATTTTTCTTATCGACTAATTAACTGTTGTTTCCATCTAGGTATAATTGGTGTGATGTGGTCCGTGGCATGGTTCGCGGTGATCTACGACACTCCTGCGCAGCACCCGCGCATCTCCGAGACTGAGAGGAACTTCCTCATGAAGGCGCTGCCTCAGGACTCTAATAACAAAGGAGTAAGTTCATTAATTAATGTAACCTCGTACAATAATTATAGAACTTTGTATATTACAAGCTTTATATTAACTTGCAATAGTAGGAGGGGGGGGGGGGGGGGGTAACTGTTCATCGGTAGTTTGCTACATCATCATGACTCCTTCTGAGGTCAGTCGATGCCCAAACACAAGCCCATTTTACATTTAAAAAACATTTATAGATCAGAAAATACCATTTGTGCAAACATAGGTACTGAGCAAGGTGAATAACACGTTTGCAAAATACATGTTACGTTATAGACTGGCACAAAAGACTTAAATTTTACGAACAATATTTGACACGTGAAAGAGCATTTTAATTCTGCTTTTTTCATGTAAAATTAATTTACATTGGATTAAAATTATATAAAAGATGCGCTGATTTAGTAACTACAGTTTATTTTTTAAATATGTATTTTATTATTTTTATTATAACTTAAGTCGGTAATATTTTAATATGCATAGGTCTGTCTTTGACCAAAATCTCACCATCATCTCAAGTTGGTGTTCAAATACCTACTGTTGTACTCCGGCAGCTGGATTTGAGAGCTAGGCTTTGTGTGCTTACCACCTTCGGCTACATCATCACTTATCATGACGAAACTGTGGTTAAACGAGCCTATTAGTTAAAAAAACAAGTAGTATCGCGGAGGGGGAAGGGTTGGCAACGAGAGTGATACCCCTGGTGTTGCAAGCGTTCATAGGCTACGGTAACCGCTTACCATCAGGCGGGCCGTATGCTTGTTTGCCGACAATGTAGTATAAAAAAAAAATATTAGTCGGAATAAATTACGATTCTTTCTTTTAAAGCTAGCTTCCGCCCCGCGGTTTCACCCGCGTTCCAGAGGGATCTTGTGTTTTTCCGGAATAAAAAGACCTTCATAAATGGGCTATCCAACACTGAAAGAATTTTTCAAATCGAACCAGTAGTTCCTGAGATTAGCGCATTCAAACAAACAAACTATTCAGCTTTATAATATTAGTATAGATAAAAGATTCTAAACTTAAAATAAAAAGTACCTACAGCATAAAAGTGTTCTTAACCATAAGATATACCTACAGATAAAGATCCTATGTATATGTTACCTTAAAATAACAAGAACCGCAAATTTATAAATTTACTAGGAAATTTATAAACTTTCGTAGGATTGTTAACGAGAGATAAATTGTATTATTTTACGCCCACATTTTCGCTAATTGATAAACTTACCGAACTCACGCGTAAAATAAGAAGTAAGCAACAACCAAACGCCATGTGCGCCCTGATTGGTTGAATAAGTCACGTGTTCCACCGCGAGTTTATGTATTTACTAGGAAATTTATAAACATACCTAACCTAACCTTTATCCGTTAGTTTATAAATTTACTAGGAAATTTATAAACTTTCGTATGATCTAAACGAGAGATTAATTGTATTATTTTACGACCACATTTTCGCAAATTTATCAATTTTGCAAATTGATAAATTACAATACAATACAATTAATCTCTCGTTTAGAATCATACGAAAGTTTGTAAATTTCCTAGTAAATTTATAAATTTGCGGTTTTTGTTATTTTCCGGTGACATATACATACTTTAATGACATCATCTACATAACTACTTAGATACTACGTACAATTACATACAATACAACTAACGTCGACCTTGAAGCCCATAACATAGGGTATAATTAGTATTCGAGTATAGTACAGATTATAGTTTTAACCAATTTCAATGCGCAGACACAAGGTGTCATCAGCTACAAAGAACACCATTGAAATGTGGGAAAAGGGTTTCATTCATAGATTAGCTAGTGGTTTTTCTTTTACATCCTTCCCATGTTATACAAAAACAGACACTGCGCAGCATCCTTTAATTACAGAATCTTCCAACAAACACCGTTTAAATAATTATATTGGTTCTTGAGTTAGAAGCACACTAATGGACCGACAGAGACGTTTTGTTTTATAATGTAAACAAGCGAAAGTCTGTCTCTTTTTGTGCTACTCAATATTTTGTTATTATATTGTTCGTTCTGTTTTCACGACCCGATGGTGGTGAAAATTGATTGAGGGTAACCTAACCCTGGAACATAAAAGGAGCATTGTGTTCCAGTAAGAGTCCGTCTGCCACTTGGCCTGTATTTACTTTGGATAGGCTCGTATTTGACCACAATCTTAGCACGGTATGTAAGTGATGGTGTGGTCGAAGTTAAGCTCAAAGCCTAGAAGGAAAGTCGCTTTCAAGTGCAGCTTAGTGACAGATTTTCAACATGAGGTCAGGGTATCAAAAAGTACCTGAGCAAAATAAGCATTGTCTCCATCGTAAAATCTTGTCCCCAGCAAATGCCAGTACCTTGGTGCAAGATGCTGCTCTCCGCGCCAGTGTGGGCAATCATCATCACCCACGGGGCTTCCGTCTTCGGGTACTTCACCGTCGTCAATCAACTACCCAGTTATATCGAAAGTATCCTGCATTTTGATATTAAACATGTAAGTACATTGTATTTTTTTACTGTTTTCTTTTCTTCAGCGTTTGAAAAACATATTTATAAAGGTTAAGCTGTTATTATGTCCCTCCATTCCATCTTACATCACAATTTTATTTAGCAATAATCTATTACATTCAAATTTCAACCCTATTGCAATAATGCAGAGGTTTATAATAAAATGTGGTTTGTACTTCGCGACTTTTTCGCGCATTGCGTTACCGTACGGTGACCATACATAGCGGAGAGAAAGGACAAAACATGTTAATTTTATTTATTTGTCTCGCTAGCTGTTACGAAACATTTCGTAAAATTCAATGTCCGAAAAATATAGTAATAGGATCTCTAAATGGTTTTTGGTCAAAAAGAAATAGTTATTTTCGCTTTTAAATTTGTCGCGTCAATTTTGCAAGTTTGCACATTTCTTAATTCAGAAGCATCATATTTACCTACACATTCTTAAAATATAGTTTTGAAAAATATTTTTGCGTTTAAAAGTCTACTTATTGAGGAATGTTAAAGGTCTATCTATCCTGGACAGCTATAATAAATAAAAGCAATTGCCTGATGAAGATCTTCTTTTCAAATGTCGTAAATGATTCGAAAGATTATTTTAACTAAAATTATTTATTCGTCCATTGATTTGCTAATGCAATAATGCATTTAATTTTCATAATTTACAAACTACATAGTATTATATATACTGATCTTTATGCGTCCACGTGTGACCAAACATGCATATCCTGTCGTTAAGGCGATCAATAGGTAGGTAATTACATTTGTTTTGTTTATATTTTCAACACGTGTTCTTAAGTTTATCTATACAAAACGCTTTGCTAATGTTTACATTTAAATATCTAACAAACAACGTACACTATGATTTATTAGAAAGGTAATGTATGAATACAAATTTAAATAATGGTAATAAAATTTCCTTCCAAATATAGAAACATCGTTATGGTCAAAAAGGTCGCGCACGCGTGGGAATGTATAAAAAACTAAACAAGTATTCGGTGGCAACATTAAACTACGATGTTAGACAAATATGAACCGGTTAAATCTAGTTATACCCAACCTTGTGAATAAATTTTAAAAAATATATATAGCTAATAATACAGTGTCCAATTCGATATTAGACATTCGAGAATTAATTAAATTGTGTGCTTTTTTGATAATAATATTGTTTTATTATGATAACTTTTATTACAATATTTAAACTGAGAGTTCATTACCTTGTGGATAAATAAAGTACCAGATCAACTATTAACTCCTTACTGCTTGCTGGACATAGGCCTCTCACTTATACTTTTAAGCCTATTTAGTTACTGTTTCATTAAATTATTTAAGAACATTGTTAGTGAGCTTATTTCAAAGTTTCCATTATTTAAAATCCAACAAGAATCATCATTCGTATTAATATTTTTTTAGTGTAACATGGGCTTACATTTGGCCATTGACTAACTTCAGAAAAACATAGATATAACAAAGCCTAGGACGTTTGCATACCTATTGAATTTTGAAAACATATTCATGTCCAGCTATTGTGTCGAAAGTCGAAACACATTTATTTTAACTGAATAAAATACATTAATTGTAAAATGGTACGTGTTATCCAATGAAAATAATTATTATGCCATTTTAAAATTTTTGACATAACTAATTGGATTTCTTCTCGTTTGATCACTTAAAAATGAGCAAAGGAATAACAACCATCATGCAAGCTACTCACCCTATTGCATCAGCCAAAAAGTGGACAACCTCTGTTTGGTTTTATACTACCTAATAGAAGGCAAATTGCCACACCTCAAATGACCTGGCAAACTAGTGGAAATCATTGCCACTAAGTCCTTGAGAATAACTTAATAATAAAGGCTGTAATTAGTATAATGTATTTTCTTAAAATGTCATTGTCACGAATGCAAAAATGATGTCAAAATCATCATATCTGCGTGAGAACTTCTGTTATGATTGTTTATAATTATTAAGATTGTGAAAATGAGTATTGTGCTATGCCTAGATATGACATTTTTATGAACAAAAAATGATAAAGATTTCTAAAAATTGTATTTAACGTTGGTACATTAATCTGTTTCACTTTTTTTACACAACAAGGTTTTTCATTTTGTGTCTTAAATAATACTGATTACGGTTCAGTTTGCTACCAAATACGAAAAAATCGCAACTTGTCCGACTTTCAAATACCTGTTAAAATACTATGTCATTGGCAAAATAAACTTCGTTTACTGTTACTTACTAAAAAGTTAATATTTAACTTTATAATGCTCAAAATATTGGTATTTGTGTCAATGCACTAAAACTGGGATGCTATTAATAAAACAAGTCTTGTGGGATTATGTTATTAAGAGCATTATCAGTCAACGCACAGTGACTCCAATGAGACGGACATTTTGCTAAGCAAAACTCTTTCACGAGTAAATTAAACATTCACTTTTTTCAAATTAGAATTTGGTTCAAAAATTATCACCGACATTATTATTATAACCGACATTCTTATGTAGAGAAATTTGATATTTGCTAGTATTATGCGTATCATACAAAAATGTATAGTGGAATGACACCAAAACGTACTTTAAAATGTCCAATTTATTATTAAAGCGCCTAAGATATGTTTTTAAATCCTAAAACTACATCAAATTTGTATGGTGTTTTCTTTTTTTAAATTTCATGATGTACGGTGGCTTGGAGCTATGACCAGTATGTATTCAAAATAAATTATCCAACACTAACCAATGTATGGAACATCTAAAAAAAAGGGGAAACCTCTATTATTTTATTAAATTTATCCTTATTATGATTTTTAATGACCAATCTAACCATAAAGAGTATGCTGTATAGTTATGACGTCACATGCTTGTATTTCATACCAAACTCCATATTATCCTATTGTTTTGACATTTCATAAAAAGTTGCTGATTTGAATGTCAGTCAAATACCCTATTACACACATATAGGTACTCCTCACAGTATACACTGTAAAATTTTGACATTTCTGGGACAATCTCGATATCTCGAAAAATCATAGTCACTCTAGCGGCAACAAAAACCGTTAGATGTTTTTTGCAATCTTTGTATAAGTAATTGGTTGTTTTTACATATGTATTAATAACTTAATTAATTCGTTAGTAGACGATCACGACGTTCTTACGTGTTCTTTGTTTAAAACTGTAAAAATAATATTTAAAAAGCCCATTATAAATTTATGAGTTTGTAGAAGCATGACTGGTTTTGTTTTTATACTTTATAGTCTCATGAATAAATCGAAAATAAACCATATATCACAAAATTAGGTTCCAAATTCAATTGTTTATCTAAACAATGGAAACTTTTAGGAATGCAAGTGAGACCGTAGGGCACAGCTAGATTTCATCCACGTGTTTAGACTAACAAACAAACACAAATTATGTTTTATTATGAATCAATAGCGCAATATTTTTCATTAGAACAATAGACAAACGTCATGCTGAGAAGTTTATTATAATAACTCCATACGTTGAAATAACTTTTTTATTGGGGTCGAGTCTAGGACGTGTCGCAATTTCGATTATTGGGAGTGGGATCTTATCTTTTATGAACTAGTCTAGACTCTACTAATAATAAAATTATTATTAATATTAAATCTAGCTACGCAAATTCGACGTTTTTAGCGTATGGAAAAAGTTATATTATACAGTCAGTGAGTGAGTCAAGACTATTCTTTTTATATATATTGATATAGTAAGTCTGACAATCTTCGATAAATCTAGATTCTACCTGCCTAAAAATCCAGAAATATAATGGCCAAGAAACAGGTGGGGACAGTTCATCCGTCATATATCTTCCAGGGTTCGATTTTCAAAAGTATCTTCAATCGAGAGTCAACTGCAGATAGACATTCAAATTAATATTTTAAGTATCTACTTATATACCTATAGTTAAATAGGGTTGTCAGAACAAGTTTATTTCATATTAACTCATTATTATAGTATAGTATATTGGGATTATAATGCTTCCAATACCTACATCTATCTACTCCCAATGACGCATTAATAGATTGCATATTACTATCACATCTACTGAAATTACCGGATTATTCAGTCTACGACACACCTGTGAGTCTCTCACAATTACTTTATCATTTATCTGTCTTTTATTTATCATTATCATTGATCTGTTTTGATAGTAAACAGTAACTTGTTCTTTGGGATTAATTTGGGTATTCGACTTTCTTCACAATGAAGAAATAACGTGGCATATGAAGACTGCGTTCACAGTATCAGCGAAAAATATATGAATTTTTTTTTTTATCGATCGGTATAGCAAATAAGTAGGAATAAGCTTAGGTATTCCAAGTTAGGGCTGATTGACAAGCAGTGCCTAAACCGCTGTTCTTAGAAACACGAAATTTGGAGGGTATTTATGTTCCTTTTGTAACTTAAGTTCTAAGAAAGGATTATCCGAAATATAATCCCTAAGAAAGCTAGTCACACATAAGCGAGAATAACCAAGCCTTGGGTACTTATATATCAAAGCCATCTACTGCATAAGTATTATAGGTGTTTACTTCTAAATTTTTCCATGTTGTATCACCGTTGGCCTGGTGAGCGGATTTTTCCATGGCATTTTAGGTTTGCTGGTCACCTTTGAAAATGTCAATCAGTCAGTTGCTGCATGACGTCATTCCAATATTATAGTCTACAAACTTTTGTAGGGTAATAATCATCATAATATAGGTACCATACATGAAGCAAAAACTTTGTACCACTTTTCACGAAAATTACGCGGACGGAGTATGAAATTTGGCACACTTAAAGTTTATATGGAGAAGGTGTAAGGAGTGAAGGAAGCATTTTTTTTAAATATAATATGCATTATAAATAAATTAAATTAATAAAAAAAAGCATTACACACACAACCATGCGTTTGACACACACACACATGTCACCACTGTCAGTCGTGACATCTCTATGCTTTGTCGATAACTAACGCGGCAAATACAAACTTAAAGAAAAGAGCTCGTAAATGAGTGAAGTAATTTTCTTTATATTCTTAATTATTATACTCTTTTGTTTAATTATGGTCGAATTTTGACTATTGGTGACCACTTCTGCTAAAACCGGTTCACTCCAGATTTAACCAGTCTAGATGATCTAAACTAAAGGAAATAACCTATCATGCAGGTCGCATCTCGCAGGATGCAACATGTTACGTGCAATTGTTACCAATTTTACTTGACAGCACGTACCTACAATCGGTAGCGAAAGTGTCCTATTGAACCGTCACAATAGCTCAATAAGGTCTTTAGCGTAATCACTTTTGTTGTTCATTGTATATAAGAAGTTTACTGTGGAAATGGTGTAGTAATATTTCAAATTGCTGCAATATATTGTAACTTATAAATAAAATACATATAATAAAATTGTAGAACCGCTGTGTTTGTACATTTTTTTTTTCAAATATGAAGTCTTGGTGATGTAGGAAGAGTAACGGAATGCAAACCTTTATTCTGGACTTTAATTTAATAAAAAAAGCAAGGCTAATGTCGTCACTATCTAATAGGCCTGTTTAGACAAGAGGATTTCTCTTTTTGTCTCGTTATATTTGTCTCTCTTGTTCACATGCATGCAAATGGTATAATGTCGGGCCTCATTAATTGATAATGAGATCAACGTAGAGTCTAACCAGTGATCAAAGAACCATGAAATTTGGTAGCATTTTCATATACTTAGGGTATTATTTATTTATTAAGGAACGCAAACAGCGTATAGTACCTACACAAGGTATAAAAATATTTCTCGAAAATCTGATATTGTGGATGAAACCGCGAGGTGGAAGGCTAAAGTACCCAGTACCTACTTCGTGTAGATAACAAAAAAAACAAGTTTTTTTTAAATGTATTTAATGAAATATACTTAGTAAAGACAATTTATAGCTATATAGTCCCATATAACTTATTCATAAGGTTACCTAAGTTTTACGATGACAACCTTGACCAATCGGCAAATTATATTTTGCATGCGAAATACAGAGTGTAGCTATTGTATGCATATAAAATATTTGATGATTATTTTTAGCGATCGTTTTGTCGTGGTGGTAATTTTCCCTGATGGAAAACATTGAAGAGTTTTCCTTTACTTTGCTCTATGGCCATATATAAAAGTATTCTTTGGCATAATATAAAATCTCATCGACTTAAAATTTAAAATACTTAAAATTTTGAGAGAGGTAGAGAATAGCGATATTATGTCGCTCAAAGAGCAGTTCGACTGGGGAAGTACCTCCACCTTACAGAATACCGCAGCCAAATAACTTATAGTTGTGTTCCTGCGCGTGAGTAAGGTCGCCAGAGCTCATCGGGGAGGGGGAAGGGTCGGCAACGCGCGAGTGATACCCTGGTGTTGCAAGCGTTCATAGGCTACGGTAACCGCTTACCATCAGGCGGGCCGTATGCTTGTTTGCCGACTTTGTGGTATAAAAAAAAAGAAATCTGAATACGTAGATAATAGCTAGCAAGAAAAATATGATGTCTAAACGAGATGATAGCAAGAAATAAAACACATATTAATGTGTTTATTTATTAACTCTAGGCACGGATCTTATTTCATTGTCCGTTCTAAACGCTTCCTGTATAAGTTACATTTAGGGTTGACACTTTAAATATATATTTTTTTAATAATAATATTATTGTCAACATTTGCTATGGTAAAAATACATTTGTCCATCCAGACTTTTTAAATTTATATGAAACTAGCTGTTCCCCGCGGTTTCACCCACGTTCCCGGTGTAATTTTTTTTTCATACAAACCTTCTCCTGACAATAACGAACATTAAAAAAAAAAATTGGCCGAATTGGTCCAGGCGTTGTTGAGTTATGCGCTTACCAACACATTTTGCGATTCATTTTTATATTATAAGATTTTGATGTAGATACCTACTTACTTACCTATCTATTTTTTACATTACAGTCAGTGTCAACCCTTAATATTACTTTAATTACCTTCATAACTTACCGGTACTTACCTATAGGCTTAATGATAACTTTCATTTACTCCAAGGTTTTCATGTAAACAGTAAATATCAAGATATCTGATGTTATTTACTTAATTAATGAACTGCGAATGATCTGGTATGATATTTTAAGAGGTTCCTCTCTCAAGTGGATTGTGGAAATGACGTTGTGTAGGTCGTGGATCTTTCGGTGAGAGAAAATATCGTGAGAAACCATAGTTCGGTGGCTATGGCACACTCAAAGTTAGCACTATCGCCAAGCGCCTGCGGGTGTGTTCAAGCTGCACTTGAGAGCTTGTCTTTTAGTCTTTTTCATGTACCGAGGCGCAAAACCAACCTCGGTCGTCATTCGCCATCAGTAAGACTATGTTCTTTATACAACCAAATAGTTAATGATCACTCCGACATCAAGTTGGACATTTTTGGTGATAAATTTTGTATGTTTAAGCGCAAAATTCTACGCCTTAAACAGTATTTACTGACCACCGTCAATTCTACAAAGCTCAAGTATGTAAACAGTTTAACAAATAAATGGAAGGCGCCACATAGCAAACTGTTGCCAATTACGCGTTTCTTATCCAGTTTTCCCATCCGGCTATATTACAAACAGCAAGAATAACTGGTAACGTAAATTATAAGCTGTTAAATAGGAATGCAATTATAATTATGAAAAATCTCGTAAAGACCGACTATGGCTACTAGGAAAGCAGTTCAAAAAGGATACAGTAAATATAAATAAGATACAGTCAATAATAGTAAATCTCTACCCCTAATATTAGGTATCAATGCAAAAGTGATCACTCTATGCACAAGTAGGAACTAACAAACAATCCAAAAACCTATTTTTTTTTTGTCATAGATGCAAAATTTCAGGTTGATAGCACAGTAGTTTCCGAGTAAAATAACCATGACACACAGACGGACAGATGGACATGACGTAACTATAAGGGTTCTTTGTTTGACTATGGGACCATATTGCATACGTAATGGAATGAAAATGTAGTAAGGTAATGTTATAAATTATGCAATTACTGCCATCAGAGGCTTTTTATTGTGTTTAATGTTTAATCATTATTTTCATTAGAAAACATAATATATTACACAAAATATTATTAATGATATTACTAAAGGTCGCCGACCTCGACTCTCCCTTGAGCAATGGCGTACAAATCCACACGACATAATATCGATCCTGCTAAACCCATGAAGGTTATTTCTAATTAAAGGGATGACATATTTTTTATATGACAGCACAATCTAAAGTGAACCTTAATTGTAGCGCAGTTGGTTGATTTCACATTCAAAATTAATTAATTACCGTTTTATACGTTTGATAATAAAAAAAAAATCTTTTTAATTCGATGATTTATTTTTGAATTTAGAACGACATTCAAATTCAGTGCAAGCGTGTTCCATCTCGGAATATTAACATAAACGTTATTTTATTTCGTGCGTGTTCCATGACTCTTAAGTACTTACAACCTTATCTTATAAATCAGTCAGGTACATGTCGAATAATTTACATAATAATTTTATAGTGGAATCAAAACGATATTTCGGACATACCGATACCTTTTTTAGAGACAATAATAATAGGTGTGATAACCTACCAATTTAAAAAAGCTGTGAAAAGTGGAGAAGCAGAGAATTAGCGGCTCTATGGGTGGTATCACGGAATAGATAAACCAATCGGGAAAATTCCCTTTTACACACGCTTCCGCCCCGCGGTTTCACCCGCGGTTTCGATCTTATGTTTTCCCGGGATAAAAAGTAGCCTATGTGCTATTCCAGAATCTATCTCTGTGCCAAACATACATACAAACTTTCGAGTTTATAAAAGGACTAGCTTTCACCCCACGGTTTCACCCGCGTTCCCTGGATTAAAAGTAGTCTCAGAATTTTTGTTATCGGATGAGTAGTTTCGGAGATTACCTCCTAAATCCAAACGTACAACCTTTAGCTCTTTATAATATTAGTACGTATAAATATTGTATTATTATTTCCACGCACCGTTTCAAAGTCAAAGACAAAGCCATTTATTCAGTTTGGGCCCTAGGAGGGCACTTATGAAGGTCGAATTTACTGAAGCCACCACCTTTACATAAATTAACGGGAAAATCTTGTTTTATTTACCGGTTTTCACAAAATGTTAATTAACACAGTGCCTAGTGGGACAGGTTATGTATGATACCATAAAAATTACCTATATGATGTTATAAGATATTTACACGTCATAATAATGTTGAAATTTGATTAGTAGCATTGTATCAATAAATAGGTTTCATCCGATCCTTTGGTAAGTTGTCGTACGCACGCCCATGGTGGATTCAGAATGTGAAATCTATACTTATATACTAATACTAATATACTAATTACTAATATAATATAATAATATCATAAAGAGGAAAGATTTGTATGTAAGTATGTTTGTAAGGAATTGGCTCAAAAAGTACTGGACTGATTTTAAAAATTATTTCACCGTTAGAAAGCTACATCTTCACCGAGTAACATAGGCTATATTTTATCCCGGGAAAGCGGGTGAAACCGCGCGGAAAAGCTAGTGTTTTATAAATCCACTATAATTAAAGCATTCTTCATTCAATTTACCGTCGTATAATGATTTACGTACATAATTGTATTTTTATGTGAGGTCCAAAAATGTATTGAATCCCAGGCACCAAGTCTTAATAATAGGGTTCTGATCGTATATGACGCTACCGAAATACAAAGGATATTTGTCCCAGCGAAATTGGTAGTATAGTTCTTTATTGAAGTCCCATTTCCATTTTTCAAAAAAATATACAGTATACGAGGTGTTGCTCGTGGTTTTACCCGCTTTAAAAAATAACCAAGGTATAACCTTTCTAAAGCAAAAATATTTTTTCAAATCTGATTACTTAGTAGTTTTTTTTTTTACTTTGTATCTAGGCTTGTGTTTGACCACACGGTTTAACGGTTTGACTATACGGTAAGTGATGATGTGGCCGAAGGCGGTAAGCACACAAAGCCTAGAAGGAACTGGCTCTGAAGTGCAGCTGCCGGAACACACCAATAGGTGTTTGGCGACAAATTTTCAAGTTGAGGGTGATAGTTTTACGAAAACATTAAATAACCCAACCCACATAATTTTATATAGTAGTCGGTTATTTTCCACAGACCCTATTACTATCTATGTAGCAAATTATTCATAAATAACTCACTAAGTAAATTCCTCGTTATGTTTTTTTTTTACAAATTCCAGTGGCAAATTAAAATTCTCCTAGAAGGGCCATAAAATGATAATGTAGAATCCTTCACGACTAGACAGATGAGTCACAAGGTGAATGGACAGACTAACGCCGACGACATGTGGTACACGTGATTACTAAAGTGTAACGTAACGATAAAATTGTATTTTGGGAAATTGTTCGAGAAGTGAACGTTAAAAAGTTCCCGAGGGATCTTATGTTTTCCCATGATAAAAAGTATCATATATACCTATTAATCTAGAATATATTCCGTGTGTCAAATTTAATCAGTCGTTACGTAGTTATGGGTAACAATCACACTTCCACATTAATAATATTAGTACGATGAATAAATCATGATCAGTTTGTTATTCAATTATTCAGTAAGAATTTTAAAAAAAAGTTCTGCTTCCCGTACTTACCTACTACACAATCATACAATTTATAATTTTTAAGTTCCGTATAATTATGTATGTACATAGTTTTTAATACAATCTTATTTAACCCACCAGAGATCATGTAATATATATAATTGTAGCTTCTGCCCCGCGGTTTCACCCGCATTCCCCAGGGATCTTGTTTTCTTAGGATAAAAGTACCCTATATGTTATTCCAGGGTATGATCTATCTATGTGATAAAGTATAAGTAGGAAGTAGGTAGGATAGTAGGATTGAGATTCTGTACGCGTCAGTACATAATTCAGCATCCGATTACTGAGTCAACAGCGGCACAGCGTGAGTAATTCGCAGTGTCGGCGGCGAAGAATCATTATTTAATCCCACCGCTGCGCTGGAGCCGCTAATCGACTCGCTAACTTTACTTAGGGCACCTTAGGGCTTGCGCATTCTATGTTGCGTCATTTTCATTACAACAGCTTTACTCGTGACTTGAATCAATACATATGTAATGTATGCTACACACCCCTTTTCTTATATCATACAGTCTGTCTTTAGTGTACATCAGGTGTAATCCTGAGTTCCTAAAATAATTTTCAAAGCTAAAACACTTATTAACCAATAGATTTTAAACTCTAGCAAAAATAAGACATATTTATAGTACAAGTACCTAATACCACAATCTACCACAATATAGTCGCTTTAGAAAAAATAAAGAATAATTCCTAATTCAACCAAAAAGTTCTACATTGCATACGCCATTGATCAACCACTTTATGTGATACAAAATCGCTCATTGAGTGAGCGAAAAGCGAAAGTTATAAATATCGTAAAGTCTATAGGCATTTTAAAACGATTTCTAAATTAAAACCCAATGCAGGGAAAAAAGAGAGTTAAATCAGGTAGCAGGTTGCGACGAGATGTAAATAAAGATAAAAAGTTGTAATTGAACACCTTTTTAGTATTACGCTGGCGCCACATGCTTGCATAATTTCAGGGATCCATGGCTGCGTGGGCGCATCACTGATTTTTATATCGCCCATTAATTAGGTGTTATAAAAGATTCTATAAATACATCATTCCTTTAATAGGTATATTGCATCAATTTGCTGTAAATCTTACTAAAATAAATACCTCAAGGTATGTAGTGTAAATTAAACTTTTTATTGGTAGGCAGTAGGAAGAATCCATGTCTTTCGTAAAAATACATAAACAGTTACATATTTAAAAAATTACATATCTATAAAAATATAGTTTAAAGTTTTAAAACTTATCTATGCTCGTGCGATCGTGTTCTTTTATTCACAGAATGACAATAAGTTTTAACTCTTTTAATTTGGTACTTAGTCTAAAAAGGTCTTGAATGAATATCCAACTGCCGAAAATAGTTTTAAAATAAAATCACTTTTAAAGCAAACTTAATTTAATTTTATACTGAACCAAGGGTTTAAAAACATGTTCAATCCTGTCCCTTACTCGGTCTTTAACAGGATTCCACAGGAGGTTGATGCTCCATTCCACTCATTAGCGAGAAGGGTCATCAATTTCAGTTTATTTATACAGCAAAGCGAGGTGTGATAAACATTTGATTAACCTTTAATTAATTAAGGCTCTATCTAATCTGATAATTACTTTATTATTTTTGTGATTGAATCAATAAAAAAACATTATGTATAGCTAAGTACAGCATATACTTTCATGACAAGAGAGAATCATGACGAATATTTTGTACACCTAGTAAAATTAAAATATACCACAATAATATTTAGGTACACATAGAATTCCATTTATTTTTATTGTGAGGTTTCAAAAGTATTTCAAATGCCCCACGTCTTTAATTAAGTACCAATTATCAATTTTTAACTTAACACCGACTCAACGCTTTATTTTTTAAAACAATTGTGAAAAAAATAAAAAACGACTGCGATAGCAAAAAGTTAAAAACGTGTTATAAGTATTATTTGAAATTACAAGATATTGGATAAATATTACTGCAATTTTGTTTACATTCATTTAATACTCCCCAAGAGTCAAAGTCAAAGTCAAAGCCATTTATTCAGTTTAGGCCCTAAGAGGGCACTTATGAACGTCGAAACTACTGAAGTTACCACCGATTCTTCGAAGTCGCCTTCAACTGAGAAGAACCGGCAAGAAACTCAGCAAGGTTACATTTTTTATATATTTAGTTTTTTTTTTTGGACAATCTGACAATGATGGCTTTTTTTCCATTAAGAGTACACCCTAAATTATGTAATCAGTTTACATAAAGGTCTTTGCTTCATCCACCCCTGACCACCAATGAGATGATTCTTGGCCGAGACAAAACATATCATTAGACCTACAAATAAAACCAGCCAAGTGCGAGTCGGACTCGCGCACGAAGGGTTCCGTACCATTATCTATAAAAACGGCAAATAAAAATGCGTTTGTTGTATGGGTGCCCCCTTAAATATTTATTTTATTTTGTTTTTAGTATTTGTTGTTATAGCCGTAACAGAAATACATATTTGTGAAAATTCAACTGTTTAGCTACCGCGGTTCTCGTCACAGCCTGGTGACAGACAGACGGACGGACAGACAGCAAAGTCTTACTAATAGGGTCCCGTTTTTACCCTTTGGGTACGGAACCCTAAAAACCAACACATTTTCCCACCACCTTCGGTCACATCATCACTTAACATGATACGATTGTGCTCAAACTCAGGCCTATCAACTCAATTCTATATCCTTATTTACAGAACGGGCTGCTCTCCTCTCTTCCGTACTTGGGCAAGTACCTGTGCGCTCTGGCATCCTCCGTGCTAGCTGACTCCCTGAGGCGGAGTGGGAAACTATCCACCACCGCTGCCAGGAAACTGTTCACTGGATTCGCTGTTGGGTTACCTGGTAAGTGGTAGATCCTTCTAGGCTTTGTGTGCTTACCACCTTCGGCCACATCATCACCTACCATAGTGAGATTGTGGTCAAACACAAGCCTAAACAATGTTAAAAAGATCTTTGATTTTATGTCTAGATGGATAGACACGCTACTGCACAAATAAAGCGCATAGGGTAACATATTTATGTTGGTGTGCGTGAAATTTACGTCTTACGCGCTTCGCCATAACTGTTTGCTGTAGTGTGCGTGATTTTGTGCGTGATGCGAACATAATTAGTTTTGCCTATTCAACAAAACCCCATATTCATTCTCACTACGCACTACTACGCAGCCATTTACAGGCACCAAATGCTTATATAAACATGGTACGTTGCAGGGCTACTAATGATTGCGCAGGCGTCGCTCGGCGGCGACCGCGTGTGGTCGATCGCGATCTTCACTCTCGCGCTCACCATCAACGGCGCCGTAACCGCCGGGTACCTCGGGAATGGACTCGATATCGCACCCAACTTCAGTGGTCAGTATTACTTCATCATATCTTGGGGTATTTGTTCACACATAGCTGTCTGATTGTAAATTGAGCAGGTACTATGGAAACCAAACACTGGTGATGTGTAGGTGAAAATAAATATGGACCCTAAAAAATAGCAAAAAAAAAAAAAACTAGATTTGCTACTACGACCTATGTTTCACGCCTTCAAAGGACCTCGGCTAATGTTACACCTTGTAGGTATCAATTTATACTTATAAAACAAAGTCTTGTTAGTTACACCATTTATAACTTAAGAACGGCTGGACCCATTTTTATTTGTCTTCGCCCCGAATAGCAGAATAACTATTAAAACATCGTTTTTTTTAAACTGTGGAACAGCAGTATATAGATATAAATTCCTTTGAGAGGTCACCGCATCTGTGCGAGGGCGACGGCAATAAGTATCGACGGGGTCATTGTACGAAATTCCGCTAGCACTTCACGCTCTTATGAGGTCAATGATTATTTCAGGCACCATCTTCGGCATGGCGAACACCTTGTCTTCCATCGGAGGTTGGCTTTCTACGTACATGGTCGGAGAACTAACTAAGCATAACGTAAGTAACATTTATTATTACACTAGCTTTTCGCCCAGGCTTCACTCGGAATTTACTTATGAAAACCCCATGAAAATCCTGTTTGTAGTTTCAGTGATGAGCGTGTTTAAACAAACAACCAACAGACACAGTTACAATAACAGAATAATAACAAATATTTTCATAGTGCTTATACAGTACACAAAATCACCCTGTATAAGCACTATGAAAATATTTGTTTAAACACGCTCATCACTGAAACTACAAACAGGATTTTCATGTGGTTTCCTCCACACCCACATACCACATCATCACTTACCATAATGAGATTGTGGTCAAACACAGACCTTTCAATACATTTAACATTTAAATTTTCATCCACAGAACACCCCAGAACAATGGAAAATAGTATTCTATATACTAGCCGGTACTTACGTAGTTGGAGCTCTCACATTCGTCTCCTTCGGTTCGGGAGAGCTTCAGCCCTGGAACTCCTCCAAGAGTCCAGAGCCGGAGAAGCGAGAGGAACAACCTCTCAACGAGGAGAAGGCGTGAGGAGATTAAGGAGGTGAGGTGAGGTTGTCAGGTTATGGAGTTACAATGATAGAAAACTCAATGACAGGAAAAGTTGATAAACAAGAAAATAGCTGCATGTCAAAGTGTAGTAAGTCTATTTTTGTCAAATTGGAAAAAATAACAATTTACTACATGTTTTATTTGACATAAAGGAGCTGTAATACTGATTTTGGATATACTTAATAATAATATAATTTCGTCTGATTAATATCTATTTGTAATTTCTTGTTCATAAATAAAAAATATATTTTTGTATATCTGTCATTAAAACAGTTATCAATAGTAGTTATTTAGTCTCCATATACCTAAACCCTAAAGAAATCTCCTATATAACCTGACTACCTGATAAAACATCACGAAAATAAGTTTTAACTATACGTAAATTGTATATTTCATTACAAATACTAAAGTATTCTCGTTAAGCTAAAATTGTAGTCGACCTCAAAACTTGGAGTCAACTGGTAACATTCTATTATATTTTGTAAAACGTGTTAAAGGAGTTTATTATTTATTAAAATATAGTGATATAGGCAGTGAAAGGTTAACCGTGAAATAAAAAACAAAACAAGTATTTTTTTTTATATTAAATATCATAAATCCAATAAAATTAAAGACTCCCTAACACGTACTAACAAGAAATAATACTTTTCATTTAAATACTTAAAAAGTAAAAATATGGAAAGTATGTTTATAATAAATAAAATGAAAAATAAAATTTAAAAAAAACTCAAAAAAAGGCTGTTTAATATTAATGTTATGTGATTATAATTATATTAAAGTACACGGCAATACTGACAATTATATTTTAGACATTTTGACAATTTGACGATTTTAGATATTTCACACTAAAAAGTTTTGAAAAAAAAAATTGTTGCCCTATGCAACTACTGTAGTAACTCAATTTCTTTAATTTTTATTTAAAGGACAACGACAAAAGGTCTATTTCTTGTTAAAATATAATTGTATGTTTTGTCAGTTCCGGCACGCGCAATGGACTCTCGATTGTAATAATGGTTGGTTCACGAAACCCGACTCATTGTTAAACATTTTAGAACTAAGTGACTTAACAGTTTTCGTTATATCGTTTTGAATAATGTATAAATCAATTCATAGATAATAAAAATAAGTATAGTAAAAAACTGAAATAACTTGGTTTTTTTTTGAGGTGTCTTAAAATTATTGTGAACGATATAACGCAGGATTAAAGTAGTTTGGTTGGTCTTTTAATGCTTTTGGTATATTTTTTTTAAATTAGTAAGTATGCTTATAAAACGACGAATTTTGGAATGTAGACTGACGTAACAAAAATTACATACCCAAGATATTTTCAAATTTACACGATATCTTCTACATTTCATTAGGGCTGTGTTAGCTATAATGTTACCTATTTGCATATTTGCTAAAGCTAAATTATATTTTATAATATTGAATTAATTCAGGGACCAATTAGGACCAACATTCGTATTCATAGTTGAGCTCGAATATGAGATTTTGTAGTTAATTTCATAGTAACCACTGTTCAAATTACTTGATAAAACAAAAACATATTTAACAAATACCCGTAGTTAACAATCAGGGGCTTTTTTGAAGGATTTTTACCAGTTTAAATATCAGTGATAAAAGCTCAATTATAGAAACGTGACAACTACTTTGATTGCATTATTTATAATTACAATAAGTATTTTTTTTATAACTAAGTATCTATTTATTTTTCTACGTCGATTGTTTAGGAAAATTCAAAGCCATCTTTAGTTTACCAGTGGTTAAAAAATTATGCCCGTGGACAAGTCTCGTTACTTTTTACCGTAAGACGTAGATTTTAAGATTAAGCCATGATCGCACTTAGCTTTATTACAAGGGACAATGCATTGTTTGTTTATTTATATGTGCATTTCGACAGCTGTGATAAAGAGGTTTGTCTAGGGCCTATTTATTTCGCTAGTGTCTTAATTTTATGCTCTGAAAATATCTGAAAGTACTGAATTTTGTGGAAAAAACGTATAAAAATCTATAAGCGGCTTTACGTAGTTCCTAAATTACGATCAGTATTTCGTAACGTTTTTTGTTCTTTTTCGCAATATATCTTTTTATATTGCATTGTGGCTGAGGACAAGATTTTAGGCATCCTGAACATCTAAACGGGATTTTAATGGCGCCTCAAACGTTCAATAATTAAAATAAACAATCTTCTATTCTATATTCTCGCTCTTGGCCTAAACCTCAGCTTCAATGCAATTTCTCGTATTCCACAGACAAATTCATCGTCTCCTTCCAACAATTGCAGGGTAAATAAGTCCATAGAATACATTGTATATTTGTATATCAACAATAAAATAAGCAACAATTGTCTGTGGAAAGTGTTTCAGTATATTTAAAATAGTTTATAGATATTATCGATATATGTATTTGATTATAATGTTGAGTAATATAAAAATGGTAAACGTAAGTAATATTTTTAAGTATAATTGCTAAAACCCAATATCCGAAAAATGTAAGTTAGCACACTTGACTACTAGGGCAGAACATAAAAATATTACAAAATATTACTCAACGAATTATTGAATAATCATCTAATATAATTTGAGAAAAATTCGTGCTTTTATGTATTTAGTGCGACTATTTTCGTAACTGCTTTCAAAATGTGATTTTTTTTCTCAAATAAAAAATCTCTTTTGTTTGTAGTTTGTATGTTATTATTTAGGAATATTGTGTATCATTGGTGTAACTGGGAAATCTGAGATTAATTCAACATATTTCTTACTCATATTATGCTATATAAGATTAAACCTTCTTCGGTTTTCACCTCCCATATCCTCCTTCATAATAAATTACTTCTTTAGTCACATTGGATAATCTAGTAAATTTTAGATTTTTTGTTAATAAGTCGAGCCAATCATTTTCCAGTTTCGAGTTCTAGTTACATCAATGGGATATTAATTAATTACAGTTGTAAAGGAACAAAACATAATAAAGTAAAACTGGTATCACTACATTTCTGACAATAAATTGCCATTTTTTTTGGCAAAATACGTTGGGCGTGAATATCTCAATATTAATATATTATTTTTTATTCCAATGTAAAAATAAGCTAAGTATACCTCGAACCATATATCCTAAGGTCTAATTAGATACAGAGATCTAACCATAAACACAAGCCGTTGTGCTTTTTTTATTTACCATGTTTTTAATTTATCATAAATCTGACGTATCAAAATCCGCCATCTTGTTCAGTTTACTATCAGTTGAGCTTATAATATTATAAGTATGTAGTATGAATGACAATAAACGTAAACGATTTATGTTAAGAATTACAAATTTGAAAACTGATTTTAATTATTTTTGTAAGGTGTGACGTATATCATGTATAAAAGGTATTTTATGGCAATATATCGAATATTAAAATGCGTGTAAAACGTTATTTAACAATTTGTTAGTGTCATTGTGACAGCTCTGTACTTTTGTGAACATTTTTTTTGAAAATAAAGCTATACGAAAATCAATTATATTTTTAACTATCTTTACTTATTATCAAAGTTTTTTAATCCCATTTATTCCTATCCATACATATCATAAAACATGTATGTCTGTCTGTTCGTTAAAGTGCTTACGTAGCTCGAAAACAACTGCACGGATTTGACGCGGCTTGCACAGTTACATAGGGGGTTCCTTAAGGACGATTTTAACCTATGGATCACTGCTGTGTGTGACGAAGGGGAGCTGCGCAGTGACCGTTTAAATAATCATACGTGAAAAGCCGCGGGCGTAAGCTAAGAGTTATTAAATAAAACAAATATATTCTGTAACTTACAATATTGTTTATTGAAGAAATATTACATGTTAGCACAGCCTAGCTGTCCTAGGAAGCTTTCGCCCCATCACTACTGATTACAAGGCAATGTGACTGATTACAGCTCTGACTTATGTTAGTGTGTTTTGATTACTTGGAGAATATATAAAGGTCGTCGAATAATATTAACTAAGATTCGTAACTTATTTTTTATGCCATGTAGTAGTTATGATAACTGTTAGACGGAATTATTTGTTTCCGTATATAACATGTTTTAAAACTTATGTAAGTAATTAAAATAATTTCAATTTGAATGTATAATCGTCATTAAGATAGTTTATCAATATAACAAACGTTAATGGTCCTATAACGTTTATATATTTTCCAAGCAATAAAATATAATTACAGTGAATTAACATTCGACCTATCACAGGTTTTATTTATTAGTAGTAACACTGGTGTAACGTAAGCATTATTAGTTTATATTTATATTTTTTGACACTAACTGAGCTTATTCTAAAGCGCCAAACACAGTTTTTGACGTGACAACGTCTTATAATTCGATGGAGCCGGCTGCACGCACGAAAAAACATGGCGTTACCTCGCTCTGAGGCGTTCCATTTAAGGCTTGAAGTGCAAGCGAGAGCGCGGAACGAGCGACAAAGAGGCACAATCGGCCTCATTATGACGCTGTCACGTTCAACTATCGTCAGTAAACCGACTTTACAGACAACCGATTTTTTTTGATTTCCCTTATTTCGGGAAGGCAAAGGGTTCTAGCCCATACAGCCTAATCATGTATAGTTTTTCTTCTTTGTTTTCTCAATTATATCTGACAACTTATATTCGGTTAAAAAAGATTTTTAGTGTTATTATTTACCCTTTGAAAGAATACACTCACAAAAGTTTTTAATCGACTCGTATCTGATGAGGTCAAAAAGCGATGCTTACTCTGTCTAACCTTCCTAACGTCATCTGCTCGCTCAACTGCCGCAATTTATTAAATATAGTATGCACAGAAGAACATTTTGGAGTAGATTCAGGTGTATCTGATAAATATGTCTAGCTTAAACTTCGACATTAAGGAGGTTGGACAACAATGTCTTGGAGCAAGTATCTAAAGAAACCAATTAAAATAATTGATTAATTACAGTTATTACATCTAATTATGTGGAAGTTGTGTAATATGTTATTTTATTGAGTGTAGTAGGTAGCTATAGAACGTTGCATAATTTCTACGCCCCCTAATTGAAGTAGGATTAAATGGAATTTTGCTCATTTTAGTGTCAAAATATACAAATAATTGATTGAATCAAACATGAAATAGTGAATTATAGCATAATTATTAACTCATGAATTATCACATGAAAGAGTGCATTTATACTAATAAATTGTTTCAATACATAACGCAATTTTGCTGGCTAAATTCTTTTTCTATTTTTAGAACTGGCAATCGTGAAATATTTACTAAATATATTGGTTGGATACTTTTTGGTGTCGGCTATTCGAAACCTATGTAGTTCTCGACATACTAGCATTGACCTATTTCTAGCAAGTGTACCCGCACTGAGGAAGCAGCTTAGTAGTAATTTCTTTTATAATTACTTTTAAATTGACGCCGTGTACAGATACAACAATATGAACTAATCATTTGTCACTCATACAAATTTTACCCAAAATATATTATTATGTTAGTGAGTGCAGTTATTTGGATTATTATACTTTGTTTGTGCAAATTTTATATATTCAAATTCTATCAGTGGAGACTTCTTAATGACTTATTTGTTGTCTATTTAAGATATATATATTTTTTCTTTGTATAGTCGGTAGTCTTCCTAAAACTGAATATATAAATAAATACTGAACAACTTATACAATGGGATCGACTTTTCTTTTTTAAGATTTTTTTTCGCGATTTTAAGAATTGGTGTCATAGCAAAAGTTGTTCAAGAACCTAACTAAAGTTTCTAAAATATGACACCTGCGAGTATCTACAGAATTGCAAGCAAAATTGCGTCATCGTCGCTAACTATATACTAGTTTACCAGGCATAAAAACACTGAATTAAATTACAAATTAAGATATACAACTTCTAGATTTATGAACAGCGTTTTTATATCTGATAAATTGAAAATAAATTATTACTAACTAAATAATTACCAACAGGTTGAACTCGATTCTTAATAATTAGCATTTTGTACTTAAGCATGGTTTCTAGCATTCCTTTGCGTACCAAATTAATTTTAGTTTTTTTTTTTTAATGTTTAAGATAGTCCATCTCGTGTATTTATAAAAACACTTAGGTAAATTCCTAAATGTTTTTGTCACTTTATTGTAATATAAGTAAAGAAAAACATTTTTATAAATAAAAAGAACACGATGACGCCATTTACATTGTCTTAACAATTAAAAATCCCAGCATAATAGCATTTGATCCCAACTTTCTACAAATAATACATTTAAAATACCAATTAGTTTAAATATTAAAATAGTAATAATTGTAAATGTTTCTTTAATAAGTTGTGTTTAAAAACAACTTTGAGTTTTAGTAAATAACATTATGTTGTGATTTTAGATGTTTGTTTTTAAACATGACTTATTGAAAGAATTTAAATTTTAAGACTAGAAATAATTTGAACAACATTTAACGACTAAAACAACGATTTGGTCAATCAACACTTATACAACAATAGTTAACAAAAAAGAGAGGATATTTTAACTATATTTTTTTTTTATAATTTGTTAATTTTTTTAATTGACATAATTAACTTTGATATTTGAAAGATAAAAGACAAAAGAGTATATTAGAAAAAAAGCAATTAAAGGTTGATAAATTCGATATTTTAAAGAACACGACGAATAATTTATTTGATTTTGCTAATAATGTTTACATGATTTTAAATCGACTTACAAACGTTCAGTGAAAATAGCTGTATTTAGTTTCACTGTCTGATTACACAACAGGCAATTATTTGGCATAAAAAACACGGGTTATTTTGAGTTTTATTTGTTAACAATATAATGTAGATTTTTCGTACGATAAGATACACCGAGATATCAAATAAAACACACCGAAAGCACCTCATTTCTTTACACAAACCATGTTTCTAACTATTTCAATACTATTCCATTAGGAAATAGTGATTGTGCAAAATAATTTTGTTATATCATATTAAGCAACAAACTATCAACTTGAAATTATAACGGTTTATAGTAAAATTGACTACCTATTCTTTTATACTCTTATTATTTTCACCCACAGTTTAATTAATTTATTTTACACTGCCCTTTTTGAACTCAACATGTTGAACAGAAAAATGTTGAGTCAAAGAGATATAGTCAAATACAGTGATTCATTGAATTAATAAATTAAACTATGCAGCGAAACTATTTCTAGTATAAACTGATTTATCAGGATCAGTAATAAATATAACAGAGGCGAAGGAGAGAATAAACAATAAATAAAGATTTATTTATATTTTACCATTGTTTACAATTAACGACTTGAATATCAAGTCGATTAATATATTTGATATACCGAAAGAAACTGCTCCAAAGGATGAAGTTGTGTTTGAATTACAGTCTCTGACAAATCAATTTATGTTTTAGCTACTCTTAAATATATTCGAAGGCAATGTCATGAAAGCTTTATTTTAATGACTATATTACTTAATCTATATAATTAATCATTATGTTATTTGAAACATGGGAATTGAAGTTTTGTATAAAATTTTATTTTTTATTATATTTTTCACTAGTAAATAAAATATCGTTGTTTAATACAAGTGAGGCTTCGGTAGCCGTAAGCTCAGCGATTTAAATATTTGATTGATTGTACCAAACATAAACTAAAAGTACCAATGTATGTTTAAATTTCATCAATGGGATGTGACTCAGTGATGTCACTCACTATGGACATTTGAGAAAAATGTTTCATTTCCATTGAAAAATAGCCACTGAGTCCAGACAAATCTGCCCATTATCCTTTGATTAGTTAAGATTACAATGAGAGGTTTTAATTCCAACATTTTGATACCAAAGAGTTTCGTATACTAATTTAATATTTTGATTTTCTTCAGAACTGTTTGGTACAACCCACCGATCGGAGTAATTTTGGAAGATCTATAGAAATAGCCTATTTGTAAACATTATTGATTTAACAGTTTTAAGTCATAATTGTAGTTTGCTTCATGAATATTATAAAATAGCAAATATGCATTTTCTATACATGAGTTTATTTTATGTCTCAGTTTTACGTTACTTCATCTTATTATGTAATTGTGCCCATCTTTTATTTTTCTATCCATTACTCTTACAGACTTTAAGTTCTATAAAGTTGGGTCGTCGCTTTACCTTGCTAATTCTTTCCAGATCTTCTCTTTTGAAGGCTGACTTCCGAACCGGTGATAATTCTTCTACGACGTTCATAATTGCCGTCCTAGGGCCTAAACTGAATAAGTCTTTTACAATACTCACTACCGAATATTGCATTGTAAGCTCCTATGCATATCCAGCATATATTTTAAGCAAACTACAATTACAACATAGCCAAGAAATGATCCATGATGTAAATGACTACAGAGTCTACGAACGACCGAACTGATTGTATAAAAGTATTTCCAGGCACGAATAAAACACTTTTTTGATGTCAGAAGGCTGACAAGCAAACTGGTAAGTGGCTACGTCGACAGATTATTTCTTACGTTACAGTTGACATTGTGCGCAGGAGTGGTATTACTAACAACATGAATAATACTAGTAATATTAACGATTGATTCCATAAGGAATCAATCGTTTCTAGAATTATATAACTTTAAAAATCAGTTGGTCGTGGACTTGTAGGATTTATATAATCGGTCATTTGTCGACTAAACCTGTTTTGAAAATGTAAAAGGCCATTATTATCATTAAATATTAAAAGCGCATTTTAACAAGGCCTTCACTAAATCTATATTAAGAATTGACAAAAAATTATAAATAATTGACGAAATTAAAGCAATGAGGTAGAATGGTAAACGCAACTTATACAGTGTACCACCATGCTATAGTTTCCTCACCATGTTTCCCGTCACCGAAAGCTCACGTTTATTGTGGGATACCCACAGCCACCGAGCGATCATCGACTTATGGTCAGTCTTTAGCTTTTCTTCCCGCTTCTTCTCGTTAAGTACGTTTTTAGTGGTCATTTTATAATATAAGCAGAGATTTAAATCGTAGATGCACCCTTGCATAAGTCGCACGAAAATGTGTCATCGTTGGGAAGAGTGTGCTCACTTTTTCCGCCGTTGTTAGCTTGTATGAAGCGGTGAACGGTGCACGTTGGGCACACTCATGGAACGTTGACCGTTTTTGCAAGCGCTTGGTACATCTATGATTTAAATTTCTGAATATAAGTACGTTTTAGGACCGTAAATTAATAAATGATGGCGGGACATTTTTATTTTTTCTTGTATATAACTGTGGACCAAAATCTTGAGTTCCGCAAAACAGCATAATAATAATAATGAATAAGTTCAAACGTTAATAAAAACATCGATTTACCCTGGTACCTGCAAATAATACATTCGGTGGCCGCAAATACTATTAAACTAATGAACTTTAACGCGATGTGAATAAAGTTCAGTATTCAACTCACGATGGCGTAGCGTGGGGGGCAGCCCCGCTCACCTGTCCTATGGTATGCGGACAGATTGGAGGACTTTGCTCGCCTGAAAATAGATAGAAAAAAAATATGACCATAGTAACTTTTATGTTTGCTGAAAAAAAAAATATCCTGAAACATTTCTTCACACACAATTTGTTCTCAAATTAAGTACAGTTTGTATACAGGATGAATTTTTCAAGTGGAGGTGGATGGCCAAATCTTAAACTATAAGGAATAGCGTATACTACATACTATACCTGTATACTATAATTGACTGATAAAATTAGGCAATGACATCTGTTTTATTTATTGCCTTGGTGGTGATAGAATAAAGCATGATAAGGAGCGGATGTCCTGAGTTCGATTACTGTCTTGGGCAATAAACGTCTCTTTGTATAGAAACGACTTCGGTGAAATGTGGGTGTAGTACTGAGTCCTCTGCATGTCTTCAGCGAGAAGATCAAGTTTGAAAACCACCAAACAAAGCCACGTGAGGCTGAATTAAAAGGTATACTGATGACACAATGTACACAGTACCTCGTACTCTTGGTCGGTGTCGATGACCCCGGTGACGCAGAGCAGCTGGTACTGTCGCGCGCGCAGCGCCGCAGAACCTCGCCGCAGCAGCCGCAGCGCCGCACCGCACACTGCGCTGCTGCCGCACACCACTTGCCGCACCTACACACGCAACCTCATGAGAAATACCGCATATACAGATGTCATGCCTATGGATGTAGTTCATTAAGTTAGTTTCTGGTTCATTGAGGTCTCCTGACATTCCCTTTTATTTAGACATTTTGCTGTGTCAGGAGTCATTGCATTAGGTGGACTACCTAATCGGCACGTTATCCGAATATGCACTCCAGTAGCTCTGAATAAAAGCGCCTCCTGATTGGCGCAGCTAGCGGTTCTGTGAGATGGTATCGTTATGGTACGTAGGGTCTCGGCAGACGTTTTCAGTGGCTAGAGAAAACGATGCAGGTTTCAACAGACTGGTGGCGGCAGGGCGAATTATTCAAGTGATATAGATTTATTGCCCGAGTGCGAAGACGACGCGGTAATCGTTTCGGTACATAGCAAGCCGCAACGTTATGTCAGGAATAATGGTTAATTGCTGGACTGGAAATGGTATTTTTTGAAGTCCAAGTTAGGTTCGTGATTTCAGAATCCGTCCCATAGTAAAAGCCGCTCGGCGTGACGAGCCTAACATAGGTTTAAAAAAATTGCCAATGAAAAGTATCAAAAGTAACCGAGGGATCTTATGTTTTCCCGGGCTAAAGGTAGCCTATGTTCTTCTCCGTACCATAGGCTATCTGCATATCAAATTTCATCGCGATCGGTTGAGCGGTTTAAGCGTTAAAAGGTAACAAACAAACAAACTCACCTTCGCATTTATAATATTAAATATATTAGTTAGGATTAGTTAGGATACGTAGGATTGTAGGTGGTTTAATTATATTGCGTGTGATTATATATTTAGTTTTTTTTTACGAGAAATTCTGATAAGGAAAAGAAACAAACGTCCATAAACTTTTGAATTTAAGTCTATCTATATGTTATGTATGGCCGCGATTTTCTCAAAAACTATTCAATCAATCAGAGTTGGGATGATGACTGACATATCAAATCAACAACTTTTTATGAAATGTCAAAACGATAGGTTTATAAATATGGAGTTCTGTATTAAATACAAGCATGTGACGTCATAATTATATAGCATCAAAAGCTTCACTCTTTATGGCTAGATTGGTCATTAAAATCATAAAAAGGATACATTTAATCAAATAATCGTAGTTTCCCTTTTTTTAGATGTTTTGTACATTGGTTAGTGTTTGTTAGGTAATTTATTTTGAATACAGGCATCATCGCTATTCATTCAATGCAACGGAAGAGCGGAAAGCGAGTTCATTCATAAAAACACATTTTAATTATATGTGACCGTCAGGAACGCACGGCCCCAGTTTCTGTACCCTTCAGTTAAGCCAAATTTTAGTGCCCCTTTCAGGAAAATTTGTACCGCAATAGGTTCAGAGTAATCTGCGTCAGAAGGTGGCCGTGCGGTCCTGATTCTTGGTTGATGCGATCTTGCCTATCTAGAAAACAAAAATGATTAGTCTGATGTTTAGTACCGCAAAAAAGATTGTATATTCACTATTCTACTGTTAGTAGTTTAGGAGATATGAGCATTCACAGGTGGCCGTGCAGTAGCAAAATTACGGTTGTAATAACAGATTTCCTGTTACTTCTAGAGCCTGGGATTATATGAAATATTTTAGTACTTTCGACAAACATACATGTGACAGCAGTCTTCAAAGTTGTACCGCAGTAGATCAAGAGTAATCACTGTTTAAACGGGACCCTGCGGTTCTGACACTTGATAAAAATCTGATCTCTATTCGTCAGCCCAGGCCGACTAGAGTGTAAAAGTGACTAGTAGTTTAGGAGATATGAGCATTCATAAGTAGCAAAAGTAAAATCTGGTGTATGACCGAAGGTACCAGGAACTGGGGCCATGCGGTTACAATTTTTATAATGCATAATACGAATAATACCTAGTTTTGATAAAATAATAACAGAAAATTACATGCAAAAAATATAATAACATAATTAACTATATAAGTACATGTAATTCACTTACAATGCACAATATAAATAGAGTACAATAGGTACCTTCCTGTTTCATAATTTTTGTTTTCTTTTTGGTGGTTTCATAATGTTGCGTATGATAATATTTTTTGCTCTAATTCATTTGACAAATACCAAAAAGGCAAAGCATTTAGCTATACATTCAGTTAAAAAAGTATCGGGAATGGATGATTTGTTTATGGTTCCAATTTTTTTTTGTTTTTGTTTGATTGTCGCAACTGTTTTCCATTTTGGCGCGGAGTTTGAGTTGCATCTGTTATTTAGATCAAATACAGTGCTGTTTTTAGTTAGATCATATCCAGTGTGTATTGCGAATTTCACATCGAACAAAGAGTTTGTTACAGAAGGTGGATGGACTTTATCAAAAACACGTGCTTATGAGTGGTACAAATCGTTCAAAAGCGGTCGATATGTGATGGAAGATTTGCCTCGCTCTGTTAGGCTATCAGCTACGTCTTTAACTGAAGTTAACATCGCAAAAGTGAAGGAAATAGTGACTGAAAATCCTCATTCAAGTTTGAGAGATATAACCGCTGATCTTTCTGTATCTCACGAGTCGATCCGTACCATCCTAATCTCTTTATCCTAACTTATTTATTTAATATTATATTTATATATAATACTAGCTGTCCCCCGCGGTTTCACTCGCGTAGCGGTTTATTTTTAAACCGATTATTTTTTACGCGAGATGTTGGCCGATTCTCAGACCTACCCGATATGCACACAAAATTTCATAAAAATCGGTCGAGCCGTTTCGGAGAAGAACCTATGATAACGAACATTGTGACACGAGAATTTTATATATCCTAACTAATAAAACTCGTGTAGCGGTTTTGCAGAGACTGAACGTTTTTTATTTGCGCAGCAGGTGGCGCTAGTGTAACAAATTATTTTTATGACGGGCCGGTTGGCGTGGTTGGTAAGATACCCTATCTATCACGACGCAGGTCGTGGGTTCGATTCCCACTCAGGACAAACATTTGTGTGCATGAACATGTCTGTTTGTGCTATGTCTGGGTGTAATTATCTATATATGTATGTATTTACAAAAGAAAAGTAGTATATGTAGTATATCAGTTATCTGGCTTCCATAGTACAAGCTCTGCTTAGTTTGGGGTCAGATGGCCGTGTGTGAGAAATAATGTCCCAGAATATTTATTTATTTTATTATTTATTTATACTACCACAGACTGTAGTCCGAATTGGAACAATGTTTAATTCAAAATAACACTAACTATGATATGGAGAAGAACATAGGCTACTTTTTATCCCGGGAAAACATAATATCCCTGGGGAACGCGCGTGAAACCGCGGGGCGGAATCTAGTAAGATTATAAATGCGAGTGTGAGTTTGTTTGTTTATTACCTTTTCACGCTTAAACCGCTGAACCGATCGCGATGATATTTGGTATGCAGATAGCCTATGGTATGGAGAAGAACATAGGCTACTTTTTATCTCGGGAAAACATAAGATCCTTCGGCAACGCGGGTGAAACCACGTGGCGAAAGCTAGTTTTAAATAATCACTTGGGTATGAAACATGTTGCCACTCGGCTAGTCCCAAAAGACTGGAATTTTCTCCAAAAACTCAATCGCATAAGAGTCGATAAGGACATGCTAGAAGAGTCAATTCCGACCCAACATTAATGAAAAGCATTGTTACTGGTGACGAGACGTGGGTTTACGAGTTTGACATGCAAACTAGTCAACAAGCTTCGGAGTGGCGCCTTCCAACTGAACTGAAACCGAAAAAACCACGCCAAAGTCGATCGAAAGTTAAAGTTATGTTGACCATTTTCTTTGACTATCGCGGTGTTGTGCACTCGGAATTCTTGCCGGAAGGTCAAACAGTAAATAAAGAATATTATTTGAGCGTTATGCGGCGTATAAGAGAGCAAATTCGACGAAAAAGGCCAGATTTGTGGAAAGAAAATTCTTGGATTTTGCACCACGATAATGCAAATACCACCGAACAACCACTTTATTCACCAGATATGGCTCCAGCCGATTCTTTCTTATTTCTAAACTCAAATTACTACTTCGTGGCACCCGTTTTCATTCGGTAGAAGACATAAAGGAGTTTTCGCGGCGAGAACTAAACTCAATTCCGGAAAAAGCGTTATGAAAAATAATCCAATCATCAAAAAATGTTTTGTTGATTGGATTATTCGTTGGCGTAAGTGTATCGTTTCTGAAGGAGCATACATTGAAGGTAATAAGATAACTTTGAATGAATAACTAACATTTTGTGTATTATTGATCGTTTCCCGGTACTTTCCTGACAGAGTAGTATAAGTAGGTACTTTCACTCGATTCATTCATTCAAACTTGCAGTATTTTTTCATAAATATTATATGTATATACTGGGTGATTTTGTTATCACTGGCAATACTTGCAAGGGTGGAAGTACTCATCAAAATGAACAACTTTTATAATGGGACTAACTGTGAAATCATGAAAAAATTATCAGCTGTTCCATACAAAAGATCAATACCTACTCGACCAAAATGTATTCAATGAAGCAACCGTATTATTTTACTCGATATCAGAGTTAGCCCTATAATAAAAGTTGTTCACATTGATGAGTACTTCCACCCCTGCAAGTATTGCCAGTGATAACAAAATCACCCTGTATAAATAAATAAATAATGTTTAAAGCCTTACAAAGCTACTAAAAGGAACGTCAAAGTAAAATGAAAAAATTGTTTTGGAAAATTAAGTTTTTTTTAATAAGCTAATTTCGCTATTGTTAGCAGCTATCGTTGATGCAACAAGTGCAATGGCAAAGATTATTAAATAAATAAAAGATATAATTTTCCTGGAACAGCCTTCATAGGTGGGCTCTCTGATTTTAATTTGATAATATAATTGATATGAAATTAACTAACCACTTTACAGGTATAGGTTGCTTCGTACTTTAACTTAACGTCGCGACGCTATGGCCGACACTCCAACTACTACGTGGCAATTCACGCAAAATATTTTATTCGTTCAATGGAAATAATATAGGAGTTATTTATGCAATAAATTATATTAATATTGCTGTTTATTTCAGAAACCATTAATATATCTATAATCTAATAGAATTCAAACATCACTCCGTGTTTTACAGCGAACAATGTGGAGTACTTATGGTTCTTTTTGAGTGCCTGCGCTGGTGTGGTATTTTTTGGTCGCACCACTCACGGATCACCTTGGTCGTCCTCGAGAGAATTCAGTCGGATGTTCCTATTGCGAAATACTAGATGTGGAGCTCCCCATTACTTTTTTCCCGTAGCGCTACGACATCTTCAAGGTCGGCCAAACATTGACAATACCGCAAACCCCCAAATCTTTTGGCATTGCAATTGTCAATTGGCGGGGCTGACCATTTTCCATGGACAGGTGGACTGTTATTGGATAACACACATATCAGTACACTAACCTCAAAAATAAAACTGAAATAATTACCAGGAGAAGCAATACATTTTTTATAGTAATCTGAGCGCGCAATCCCAATCTATACTAATATATAATCTATACTAATAATATTATAAAGCTAAAGAGTTTGTTTATTTGTTTGAACGCGCTAATGTCAGGAAATACTGGTTCGATTTGAAAAAATATTTCAGTGTTGGATAGCCCATTTATCGAGGAAGGCTATAGGCTACTTTTTATCCAGGGAAAACACAAGATTCCTCGGGAACGCGGGTGAAACCGCGCGGAAAAGCTAGTCTATATCTATATCTATACTAATATTATAAAGAGGAAAGATTTGTATGTAAGTTTGTAACGAATTGGCTCAAAAGTACTGGACCGATTTAAAAAATCCTTTCACCGTTAGAAAGCTACATCTTCTCCGAGTAACATAGGCTATATTTTATCCCGGGAACGCGGGTGAAACCGCGCGGAAAAGTTAGTATCTTATATAATTCCCCCTCGACCCTCGAGACATTACACGATGGCGGTCGGTCGAAATCGAAACGAGACTAACGATCCAATTCATACATAAAACATTTTGATTATATTATGATAACAAGCGACTCGCCCCGGTTTCGCACGAGCATACGCCTACTTTTTTAAATATGTATACTAATCTATAACTATTGCTTTACGCGGCTCACGCGAGAAAAGCTCTCATTCAGCAAGATTTTTTCCGATATCTTCAACAACTATCGTCATATTTCTGCCAATTTACACAAAATCTTTTATGAATTATATACCTAAACCTTCCTCATTAATCACTCTGTCCATTGATGAAAACCGTATGAAAATCCGTTCAGACAGACGGACAGACGCGGCGGACGACTTTGTTTTATAATATGTACCTACCTAGTTTATACGAATAGTACCTACAAATAGATTCATAGAGCAAAATAACATTAAATTACATGCAAAACATATTTAAGTTAATTATATATAAGTAAAGTAATTTACTTACATTACACAGTATAAATGGAGTACGCAAGTTATTCTATTTTTTTATTGTTTAATATTCTTTGGTGGTATAATAATGTTGCGTTTCATTGTATATTCTCCTGTAATTATTTTTTATTTACACATAACCAATTCAGAGAAGGTAACGCACTTTGCACTTATTTGGTTTCACTCGACTTTCAAATCTATTGTCAATACGTTTTTCAATTCGAACCAGTAGTTCCTGAGATTAGCGCGTTCAAACAAACACACAAACTCTTCAGCTTTATAACATTATAAGTATAGATTAAAATTAAAACTTGCCAAATTATAAATTCAATATCAAAGAAATTAACTTATTTTTGCAATGTCAGCGACGACTACGTAACACTGAGTTGTGTCTGAGTAGTGACTGTATTAGCGGAACAAGTCGGCGTCAAACGTTGAAGGCTGACTTCCGAACCGGTGGTAACTTCAGTCAAAGTCAAAGTCAAAGTCAAAGTCAAAGCCATTTATTCAGTTTAGGCCCTAGGAGGGCACTTATGAAGGTCGAATTTACTGAAGCTACCAAAGCTAAATTCGACCTTCATAATAAGTGCCCTCCTAGGGCCCAAACTGAATAAATGGCTTTGACTTTTGACTTTATAAACCTCTACAACGCGGGAGCAGCCGCGGGCTTAAGATATTTATATAGTTATAAATAATATCCTGGGACATTCTTCGTAAGCGGACATCTGATCTGAAACTATTGATATTAATGGCAGACTAGACGAACGCGCGGATAAAATTGCAATGCTACCCGCTCTGTCAATATTGTTGATTATGGCGTTTGCTTCACCAGGTTCACGAACGAAAAAATTACTATTTCTTACTATATTTTAATTATTTTTGGAATACTGGATTATTTATAAAAAATCTATATGTATTGTGTTTCTTTGTTTCTTATTGAGTCTTGTGTGGTAAAATTCTACATCATTTCTTCACACTGGAAGCTAGAACATCAACCTTTTCGTTAATTTCGTGCCTTAATTAATGAACTACTTTACAGATAACATTTATAGCAACGGAGCGCCCGGCCATAACAAACTTGAATACTAAATACATTACGTACGTAAACATTACGTCGCGACGTTACGGCCGACTTGATCCATTCTACTATGTGGAATTGCACGGCAACTATATAGTACCTTCGGGAAATAATATTGAAGTAAGTCCATTTAAACTGTTTTTATTTATAATATAATCGATGTTTGTACCTAAGGTTTTTATGCTTCAAAATGTTATAATAATAATAATATAATAATAAATAAATAGTTTATTTCTCTTATCTATAGACATTTTTATAGTACACGCGCCTGATGCTAAGCGGTTACTATAGATTATTTATTAGGTAATTTCCCGTAGCGTATTGTGGTTGATCAAGGTTGGCAACACATTGACAATCCCGCAAAGCTTATTAAAGGGTGGAACAATTAAGTCAAACCGCAAAAATACCAAGATTTAAAGAAAATTCTGGACAAATCCATCAGTTCATTTGTTATACGAAAAATATATGTTCTACTCATGTTCATCACGCAACAATTGTATTGATTAAAAGTGGGTTTGCACTAAAAAGTATAAAGTAGTGTATAGTAGTACAGAATATCAGATTCTGGAACACGTGCTTCCCTTTCGCTGACTTCAAAAAGAGTTCTAACATCGTGATTTTATATTTTTTAGTGCAAACCTACGTTGGTTTGGACCTTGAAGTTGGTTTAATTTTTTTGTTATTACGTAATAGAGTTGACTGGATAGGTCGAATCGTCAAGGTCATTAGGCATTATTACCCTCTTAAGGCTCCAGTCTCCCTAAAATCAGTGTTCTTGCGGAATTTATCAGAAAAGAAATATTGTTTTTTAGTCATCAGAAAAGCAATAAATGAAATATATTTTACGTTATTTTAAAGTGTGAGATTTTAAGCTTCCAATACATATTTTATTTTTTAATTTGACGCCACTTTTATTAGCTTTGTGAGGCTTTAAACATACCTCTATTTACGTTCCACGCGTAGAGGGTCTCATTCATGCACACGCTACGAATAAAATATAACAAAAACAAGAAATGTATTCAGATTACATTTGTCGGCAAATCCTCTACAATAATCTTATCTAGTTACTTTTTTTCCAAATTGTCTCAATTTCTTATTTAAATTGCTTTAAAAAGTTATAAATTTCTGAATTTGACCCTTGCAACATATATTTTTTTCTATTACAAAGTAATGGTTTAGAGAAATCACACTTTAACCACTCGGAAAGCAACTACTTATCTGTCGAATAAAAAATATATGCATTCAAAAAATCATTTGAGCTAAATTTACCGAAACTAAACAAATAAAACATAAAATGCATCAAAATTCCATTCAATTTCGCTGGGAATTGACAGCGTTCGTTGTGTTATATGTTTAGTCTCGGTAAATTTATTTCAAATGATTTTTTGAATGCTTATATTTTTTATTCGACAGATAAGTAGTTGCTTTCCGAGTGGTTAAAGTGTGATTTCTCTAAACCATTACTTTGTAATAGAAAAAAATATATGTTGCAAGGGTCAAATTCAGAAATTTATAACTTTTTAAAGCAATTTAAATAAGAAATTGAGACAATTTGGAAAAAAAGTAACTAGATAAGATTATTGTAGAGGATTTGCCGACAAATGTAATCTGAATACATTTCTTGTTTTTGTTATATTTTATTCGTAGCGTGTGCATGAATGAGACCCTCTACGCGTGGAACGTAAATAGAGGTATGTTTAAAGCCTCACAAAGCTAATAAAAGTGGCGTCAAATTAAAAAATAAAATATGTATTGGAAGCTTAAAATCTCACACTTTAAAATAACGTAAAATATATTTCATTTATTGCTTTTCTGATGACTAAAAAACAATATTTCTTTCCTGATAAATTCCGCAAGAACACTGATTTTAGGGAGACTGGAGCCTTAATTTATAAAATTGTAACCTTTTACAGGTCCACTTTTATTTCTACGAGTTTTTAACCAACCGATACAAGCGAGGGTTCTTCGAGATGCACTTTAAATTCTGCGATATGATACAAAATGACTTATTTTTCGGCATAGCAATGAAACAAGGTATATTTGCAAAGGATCAGTGTCCCTATCCACCGGTAAGTTGACCTTGCTGCATTCTTTTAGCTAGAGTAATGGCCAAGGAAATATACTGTTGACATGTTTCTGCTCCACGGTTTTTCCCGAGATCTTATATGTATTTTGCCAACATAAAAAGTGACCAATGTTTGCTTCTAGGACCTACGAGCCAAATTTCATCTAAATCCTTTCAGAAATTACGACGTGGTTGAGTACCGAACATCCACAGAAAACAGTGAAAAGCACAGAATCTTTCGCATTTATAATATTCAGTAGGATTAAATAAATAAATATTCTGGGACATTATTCCTCACACACGGCCATCTGACCCCAAACTAAGCAGAGCTTGTACTATGGAAGCCAGATAACTGATATACTACATATACTACTTTTCTTGTGTAAATACATACATATATAGATAATTACAACCAGACACAGGACAAACAGACATGTTCATGCACACAAATGTTTGTCCTGAGTGGGAATCGAACCCACGACCTGTGGCGTGATAGATAGGGTATCTTACCAACCACGCCAACCGGCCCGTCAAAATTCATGTTTGGGATCCAGTTGCCTTCAACGCTTTGTGCGCATTGCTACCTGCGCATTGACATTATTTACCACCTTCGGCCTGGCCACACTACGGTGAGGTTGTGTTCAATCGCAAGTTTTTACCGTTGTTTATATCTGTGTTTGTTAGGTAGTCGTTAGTTTAGTGCTGATGAAGAAGGCACACAAAGCCCACAAGGGACTGGCTCTCAAGTGCTATTACCAGAAGGTGGTAGACAGTTAGGCGGGTACTACAAAATCCTACTACCGTGCTATGTTTACCCAAGTCTATCTACATGTTATGTATGGCCATGTTTTTATCAAACTTATTGAATCGATTAGATTTTTTTCAATACTTAAACATTATTGAAGGATTTTGTTACGACAAGTCATCGGTGCTCGACATTTAAAAGCATTTTCATGTAGCTTGTATACATTGTTTCAGGGTGATTTTCATCTGTATAATATGACAATACCAGTAACCTCGATACCAAAAGGGTTTCCCTTCTCAAAAGGCAGAATTTATGCTAACCTTACAAATACTGAGAACTATGACTTTGTTGTGAGCGGACATATTGATATGGAGATAAAAGTATACGACACAAAGAAGAGAATATATTTAAAATATAAATGATCTGCTGTTAGTAAACTGAGCGCGAAAACCATAAAAACTAATAAACTAATTATTTTTTTACTGGGAAATCAAAATCAAGGATATACGCCTAGAAATTATGGATTCAATATATTTTAATAGGTGTTTGGCGACAGATTTTCAACTTGAGGGTGGTAGCCAGCCAGGCGAGTACTACCTAGTACCCTACCACCGTGCTATGGTTTCCTCACGATGTTTTCCAGCACCGACAGCACAAGCTCATTATAGATTCGGACTCACGACCTTCGCCGCAGCGTCCGACGTCACTACCACTGACCTATCATCGCCTAAATTTAGTGTGCAGGGGTGTTCAGGGGCGATAAATCGATCTAGCTAGGTTTCAATTTAAGAAAACGTCGTTTTATCCGTGTTTTCAGGCAATTAAAATCTGCTACAATATCATTAGAATGCGAAAGTAAATTTCGCTACCATCTACAAGGTTATAATAGCTCAGGTGGGAAATCGGGCGGTCTCGAAACCAGAGTGGGTCGAGTTTTTTTTTCTTTTTTAGTTTTAGTTTTCTTTTTTTTCAAGTTCCTTCTTTTGTGAGAAAAACTATTATTGGTAGCCCTTTATTAACGCATCTAATTCGTATCTAAGTATATTTTCTATATTAACACGATTGACCAAAAAAAAAATGTAAACATATACGATAAAAAAAATGAAATGAAATGAAATAATTTATTCATGCAAATAGCCCTTCACAGGCACTTAAGAATAGTCAGACTCTAACGCACGGTTCGGAAGGTTGCTTTTTCTGAGAAGAGCCGGCAAGAAACTCAGCAATTACTCTTTTCAAAAGAGACTATTACATAAAATTTATCCTGCAAGAGCGAGCGCTACACCCAAGCATTGTCGTCATTTAAATATTCATTAACGTTATAGTAAGGCGACGATATACGCGAATGACCTTGCTCGATTGGGCCTACCCACAGAACAATAAAAACAATAGAATTAGTATAGTTATTATTCATTAGTATCGGAACCAGCGTACCCAACTAACACATCTATTTCTTTTAAGTATGTATTACCTTTTTCCTTTAATGCTCACATGACATAGTTTGACGAGCTAGTTCCGCTACTCGACGCTAGATGTCACGATAATAAATGCACTCAATTATATGACGTATTTCTATACCTGTAATGTTGATATTTGCTTAATGAAATCATTTGATTTTTCCTTCTCTAGGGATGTAACACTGTCCTATTTTACTTATCGATAATTTATTTTTTAACTCACTTATATTCTCAATACCGTAAACAAGTCGATACATATTTAAAAAAAAAACATGTAGGAGATATTTGATTTTGCAAATTCAAAGCTACACTACAGATTAAATAAGTTATTACTACAGTTACGGGTACACTATATTCCCGAGTGGCATTGGCTATGTTCGATAATGATACTAGCTGCTTCGGCCCGCATCTACGTTTGCGTTATCTTTGGCACCTATAATTGTTCATTAAATTGCATTAATACGTAATGGTTGAACGCATTTTGATGAATTTTGGTATATAGATTGATTAAAAGTCGGAGTAACACATAGGTTATACTTTTTATTACGTATCTCATGTGGTGCGTACGAAGCCACGGGCAAGAGCTACTTGTTCATAAAACACTTCAAAGGTTTAGATATCATCACCTACTTTTGATGTTGACTATGCTGTGAAGATAAAAAAACAGCTAAACTTAAACTAAAAGTTAGAAAATGTCCTCTATGTCAAAATGCATCAATTATATCAAATTATTATTATTGATAATATTAATAATGATTAATAATGTTAATTGTTAATTTATCGAAAAAAATGTTATTTTCAATTAACTCCTTTGTATTATACAAAATAATGCTAATTCAGTGATAATAATTCAATTCAATTCATAAAATTTTTCATAAATGTTTCATTATGACGTTATCACGTAAAACTATCGTCCGTAAACCGACTTTACAGACAAACTATTTTTTAAGCAATGAATAAGGTCAAATAGCGTTTAAGAGTGAAGATTTTTTAAAATAACTGTTTTAATAATTTATTTGGCGTTAACTAGCTTTTATTAAGTAAGGCCGTATTTGTCTAATGTTAAATAATATCAATCATTACATCATACATATTATTATGTACCTAGTAATCACAATTGTAAGTTTAAAAAATATCGATAGCTCGTTATCGATAACTTCAACCTCTAATTGAGTAGCTAACCGTGCATTTGCATGCTTGGAATCTTCGAGAATAATTGTTTTTAGCTTGAAAGCAACTAGACCTTAAGCCCAACAGGATAAAGTCATATTTCGTTTCACTTATTGCTTTAAATTAGTATTTTCAAATTTTAATTAAAATAAAATTGGACTTACCGATGATACGATATACCACCTTTGGATACATTAATGGCACGGCTATCATTTTTGCACTCTAAAATTGCACAATAGGGCATTTAAATATTTATTTTCTAGACTTTTACACAGTGAGAGACTAAATGATACTGTTCCAGATGCGCCTATTAATTTAGTTACCACAATACGCGCTAACTCGTATACGTGCATTTCTTAGTTAAGTTTTTTTTTTGTTAATCACCTACGTGACAAAGCATAATACAGTCGTACGTTATAATTTATTATCTTTTAATTTACTATTCTGAATATTCAAATATACAGCTACGCAAACGAGGGGGTACGCGGGCCACGCCCACTTGCTATTTCTATTGTTTTTATTTTTCTGTGATTCAGCCTATTCACATTATAACTTTTTTTACTGAATTTTTTATCAAATTAAATGACAATATTTGGAGGGAAAATGAATTGCATTACATAACTTTTACAATATGATCTCGTCGTATTATTTCGCATAAAAAAGTATTCAAACTAAAGATTTACTCACCACAAAAAGGGCATAATAACTGATAAATTTTTTATAATCTTTCATGCATTGGGAATAAAATTTGTCGTGCCGCATCACTGACCGAGAAAGATTGTTATTTTCATCACATAAGTCATGTCATTGTTACCTCAGCGGTCAAGAACCTATAACTACTTGTATGTGTGTCTTCAAATCCATGGGATGATATCATGTTTTATAATGAATGTAAAGTACCTGGATGATTGAGCTGTGCTGGGATATATGTTTTTTTTTTGGTAAACAAAAGAAGGAACTTGAAAAAAGGGAATAAATTAATGAAACTGGAGACAACATCTGCATTCGAACCGGGTACTTCTGGTTTACAGACAGCCAGATTTCTCACCAGAGCTATGATATTCTAGCAGATTTCGGCAAAATTTACTTTCGTATTCTATGGATATTGTAGCAGTTTTTCATTGCCTGAAAACACGGTAAAACGTCGTTTTCTAAAAATGAAACCTAGCTAGATATGTTGAGTTTTGGACCCTTTTTTTTTTACATTTTTTCTTCATTCATATTTCTTACTAGCTTCCACCCCGCGGATTCACCCGCGTTCTCGTGGGATCTTATGTTTTCCCGGGATAAAAAGTTGCATATGTGCTATTCCAGACTATAATCTAACTCTGTGCCAAATTTCATCCAAATCCGTTCAGTAGTTTTTGCGTGACGGAGTAACAAACATCCATCCATCCATCCAAACATTCACATTTATAATACTAGATTCCGCCTCGCGGTTTCACCCGCGTTCCCCAGGGATTTTATGTTTTCCCTCTGCATTCGAACCGGGTACTTCTGGTTTACAGACAGCCAGATTTCTCACCAGAGCTATGATATTCTAGTAGATTACGGCAAAATTTACTTTCGTATTCTATGGATATTGTAGCAGTTTTTCATTGATTGAGAACACGGTAAAACGACGTTTTCTAAAAATTAAACCTAGCTATATATGTTGAATTTTGAACATTATTTTCTCCATTCATATTTCTTATTAAAAAAACATTTATACATCCACACGGGCGACGCGAATATAAGATGATAAGAGAAGCGGTTTCATTAAAATTAGTAGGTAAATACTATTGTAAATAATGGTGTGAAAGATGAAAATAAAATAGAATAGTTACAAAACTAGGTTAAAATATATTAAGAAGTCGGTTATTAATTTCGTTATAGCTATTTGTAATTATTTTACATATTTATATTATCAATAGCGCTATTTGTGTTAGTTTATTAGTTATATTTGTACTTGTTTAGTTTTTGGATGATGGCCGTAAAAGTGCACCGTTTTACCGCGCCTTCGTGTGTGGCGCTATGCTGTGCTATACGTGCTATATATATTGGAGATGTAGAGGGGCGTGGCTAAAATTTCAATTTCTCAAGGTCATTTAGCTGTTGTCAGCGCCTTAAACCTTCGCGCGAGAAAATAAATTCAAGCGGTCTTTTTTTTTATCGTGGAGAAATCCTCATAGGATACCCGACCGCCCCGGGAGGAGTAGTCGGGTTATGCCGGACTTGTACCGGCTAAAACCCCACGTTGGTCGCCATAGAGCGCTGTAGAGGCAACCTCCAAGCGCGGCTCTGCGATAGCCCATCCGGGGATGTGTGATACCTCTTCCCAGCACCCTCGCGGTGCTATCGCACTATGAGTCGTGACCACGACGACCCATCGTCCTACTAGGGGTCGCTTCTGGGCGCTCGGGGCCCCCGCCCCCGAAGGTCCCGAAGCCACCACCGCGACCGCCCGCGCTCCGCCGCCCGCTGTCGCCACTCAACCAACAAGGTGATGCAAAACCCGTGCGAAGCCGGGGCGGTTCGCTAGTATGATATACGATCGCAATCGGTCGAGACTAACGATCGAATCTATTCATAAAACATTTTAATTTTATAATAATAATGCATAATACGATTACTTACTACATAAACGAGAACATAATAACATTAAATTACATGCAAAACATATTTAAGTTAATTATATAAATAAAGTAATTTACATACCTTACACAGTAGGTATAAATGGAGTACGCATATAGGTATATTATATTTTATTTATTATTTAATGTTCTTTGGTGGCTTTATAATGTTGCGTGTGATTGTACTTTTTGCAGTAATTTATTTTTATTTTTATTTACAGTTGACAAATTCTGAGAAGGTAAATAAAGCACTTCACTATTTGGTTTCACTCGACTTTGAAATCGATTGTCCTCGATTGTCAATTCATTAAAACGTGTATTTTTTCTAAAATCTCTAATTTGATTTTCGGGAATCCAAATTTTTATTTTTTGCTTGTGATTGAACACAATCTCACCCACCGTGGTAAGTGATGATGTGGCCAAAGTTGGTAAGCACACAAAGCCTAGAAGCAACTGGCGACAGAATTTCAACTTGAGGGTGGTAGTCAGCCAACTCGGGTAGTACAAAGTACCCCACCATGCTATGGTCTCCTCACAATCTTTTCCTTCACAGGAAGCTCAAGCTCAATGTAGGGTTCGAACCCACGACCTTCGCCATCGCCATGTTGGCACAGAGTACAAAGAGTACAGCAGTCAGCAGATTAGTAGAATTATTCCCAAAAGAGAAAATATTATTATTGTTTATCTAATCTAATAAGTATCTAATATATAAAATGCTCGTGTCATAGTGTTTGTCTGCAAACTCCTCCGAAACGCTCGACCGATTCATATGATTTTTTTTGTGTATATTCGGTAGGTTTGAGAATCGGTCGTGCGCTATTTTTTTTTTAATACCGCTACGCGAATGAAACCGCGGGGCACAGCTAGTAGGTATAATATTTTTTTGTTTTTGGATTTATATTTATGGTATGTAAGTATAAGTGTGTATATTTAAAGTATTTAATATTACAATTATATATTTAGATTCAAAGTCAAAGCCATTTATTCAGTTTAGGCCCTAGGAGGGCACTTATGAAGGTCGAATTTACTGAAGCTACCACCGATTCGGAAATCAGCCTTCAACTGAGAAGAACCGGCAAGAAACTCAGCAAGGTTAAATTTTTTATATATATTTTTCTTTTTTTTTATAATCTGACTATTGGCTATATTTTTTTAATAACAGCAAAATGTACAATACAATATACAATTAAATCAAAAAGAAAAATACCAATACCAAGTAAATAATAAAATGTAACGCAAACAAGTTCTTATTAAATAATAGCGAATACGCTACATAATGGCTAAAACTAAAAAAAATAAAATAAAAAAAAACAATATGCGAAGTGCACCTGTGCAGAGTGAAACCATTTCCAAACATCCCTATCTTCAATATATTGAGCTACCTTGTAATAAGCCTTTTCCTTCAAAACTTTCTTTACGTAAAATTTGAATTTAAAATCGGTCATCTTGGTTACCGAGTTAGGTATTTTATTATAAAAACGAACGCAATTACCAAGGAATGACTTGCTAACTTTGGCTAGCCTAAAATATGGAACAACTAATTCGGATCGTAATGGCATCGAAATGTCACGGGGGTTGACTCTGAAAATCAGTGCTTGTGCGGTTGACTTCCGCCACAGCAATATGCTGAGCAGTCAACTTCGTTTGCCGGAAATGTGTACAATTTCCATATTTATCTTATTTTTTGTACCTAGGTACCTACATTAATTGTCAGTTTTAGTTATACTTTTTTCTTTTTGAACCCTAAATTATGTTTTTAATATCTATTTTGTAGATGAGTGCGTCCAATTCTTGTAAATAAATGTTTTTTCTTTCTTAACCACTGAGCTATCATCGCTTTAAACGAAGTTTTACATTACCGGAATCCAGATTTCTTTTTTAGGGTTCCCTTGTAGTTTTGCCATGTCCGTCTATCTGTCTGTCTGTCCGCAGCTTAGCACTGACACTGTTAGTACTAGAAATCTGTAATTTGGCATGGATATACATATTAATCACGACGACAATATGGTAAAATAAAATAATGAGAAATATTTTTTTAGGGTACCTTCTCCACACATAAAGTGGGGATATTTTTTCTTCTCGTCTACCCCATGGTGTGGAGTATCAATGGATAGATCTTTCAAAAATATTGTAGGTTTGTGAAACCAATTTTTTCGATTTAGGGATCGATGTTTGTGAAATATTAAGCTTTAAAGTGCAAAAAATATCGAACAAATTCCATTGAAAATTATTAGGGTTTTACTTAATTACGTTGTTAGTTGTGTAAAACAGGTAGTAAATATAATACATCCTACATCATTAATAATAATAATTACAAAATTTATAATAATGTTTACGCTCGAATAACGCATTGAAGTGGGCGGCGCGCGGCGTTTTAAAACACATGAAACAAAAAGCCCTCTTTCTTAATCCATATTATTGTGATGGCCAACTACGGAACCCTATATTACGTGGCCCGACACGCACTTGGCGGGGTTTTTAATGTAAAATGGGCTTAAGAATGTTCGGCCAAGGCCGAGAACGTAGCAATAAGAACTACACATACCTACTACAATTTTGTATGTTTAACTCCAAGAATTCCAATTTTCATGAATGTACTGCCATATTTATGACTCATTGAAGGTCGAGTGTTTATTTAGATCAGTGCTTCTTAACCTTTTGATGATAAGGGACCATTTGACAAAATTTCTGTCATGCCATGGACTATCTGTTTGTAGGTAATATACAGTAAATGTAAATGAATAAAGGGTTTTTCTACCTATAAATAAAACACGCATACAATTGTTCAAAACCCTAAAACAGTTTTTTTTCTTCGCGGAACCTTTGATTGCTTTCAGGTGGTGGCTTCAGTAAATTCGACCTTCATAAGTGCCCTCCTAGGGCCCAAACTGAATAAATGGCTTTGATTTTTGACTTTTGGGTCCACCAGTGGTCCGCGGACCACCGGTTAAGAACCACTGATTTAGATAAATAAAAGGATACAATTTTTTAAAAATTAATGAAATTCCACCAAGAACATAAATGTGAAAAGGGGGCCAAGTTCTGTATCTACAAACAACAAGTTAAACTTAAAGCTTGTATTTAATATAATCATGTGAAACGCTTTTTTTTGACTATCAAAGCTTCCCAAATTATAATTATTCAATATCAAAGTTTACTTTTTTTTTAAATCTTATTTCGTTTCGTTAATGTCAGCGACGACTACGTATCATTGAGTTGTGTAAAGGAAGCTGATTAAAGACTATTAGCGGAACAAGTCGGATAATAATAAACCTCTACAACGCTGGAGCAGCTACGGGGTAAAGATATTTAAATAGTACCTAATAAATAATATCCCGAGACATTCTTCGTACGTCGGACATCTGATCTGAAACTAAGACGATATTTGATATTAATAAATCAACTACTTCACAGATAACATTTATATCAACGGAGCGGCCGGCCATAACAAACTTGAATACTAAATACTTTCCGAACGTAAACTTTACGTCGCGACGTTACGGCCGACTTGATCCATTCTACTATGTGGAATTGCACGGCAACTATATAGTACCTATGGGAAATAATATTGAAGTAAGTCCATTTAAACTGTTTTTATTTATAAAATAATTGATGTAATTATGTCTCTAACGTTTTTATGCTTCAAAATGTTATTTAGACACTTTTATGGTACATTGTGTATTCTGTATCGAGCTCCCATCATCTTTATCTTTATTTGAACCACCAATTGAAAGAAGGGAATAAATCCAAAAAATAAGAATGGAGATAATTAAAAAAAACTTTATAACTAGGCTCGTGATATCAATGATAATGAAGAAAATATAAATTCTGATTTATTTACTAATAATAGACCTGGCTGAAATATAGGCAAATATAGGCCTCAAAAGCTATTATACGATGTCTGCCTCGAAGTGTGCGATATATTATATACAACTCACTTGTCAAGCCGCACATTGAATACTTGATAGAAGTGTGGGGGTCGACTGCCAAAACAAACCTAGATATTATATAAATAGCTCAAAATAAATTGATCAAAGTTTTATTTAATTACAGTTACTTAACATCTACAAATAAAATTTACAATGACACCAAAATAATGAATATCATACAAACATATACGTACTGCACATGCATTCTTATACGTAAAATACTAAACCGGGATATACATACTAACATAAGTTTCACAAAAAAACAAAACGTCCAGAAAAGAACATTACGAAATGCTAGTAACCTTATGTTAAGACCACCACGGACAAATTATGGAAAAAGAAACATTGTCTACGAAGGTGCTAAACTATATAATAACTTGCCGAAGGATATAAAAAATTCACAATCTATGTCTACCTATAAAAGGCTATTAAAACACCATATCTTAAACATCACATGAAATACCATCAATGCCACATCTAGTAGTCACAACTTTTTATATCTACGCTCATCATATCTTTCTTTGTCTAGTTAACGCACATAACTTGTTAAATCTACCTCCACATTGTTAATATTGTAATTTTTATGTTTTATATTTTAATCTGTACGCTCATTTATTGTGTTAATAGTTCTCATGTAAGTGAATTGTCGATTCTTTATGAGAAATAAATGTCTTAAACCATAAGCTATTCGACCACACCCTAAACCTCATGGCTGAACGACGCTCGTTACGACTGCAGTCTCGATGAGGCCGAGTCATATAGGCAGCTCAACAGATGGATATGGAAGTCCTTGCGACACGATATAAGTCTTTTTAATACAAGTCGTATTAAAGAGAGTATAGAGCAGAACAAAGGCTCCAAAGTGTTTGCAAAGGACAAGTCTGTTGGGCAAAGCCAGTTGACAAAGCTTAAGAGGGAAGATGGCAGTATAGCGTCGACCAAAGCAGAGGTTCTGGGAGAGATAGAGGTTCTATGGGCAGCTATACACTTCGGTCGTATCCCGTCAGCAGGCAGCGAGGCCAACGACTCAAGAGCTAAGCTATTCCGACACTATACCGAAGATATCCCGGACATCAACCTGTACGATATTAGAATGGCCCTGAAACAGCTTAAGAACAATAGGGCGCCGGGCGAAGACGGAATCACATCAGAGCTTCTGAAATCGGGTGGAATACCGGTACTGAAAGTCTTTCAATCAGAAAAGCAATAAATGAATTTTACGTTATTTTAAAGTGTGAGATTCGAAGTTTCCAATACATATTTTGTTTTTTAATTTGACGCCACTTTTATTAGCTTTGTGAGGCTTTAAACATACCTCTATTTACGTTCCACGCGTAGAGGGTCTCATTCATGCACACGCCACGAAAAAAATATAACGAAAACAAGAAATGTATTCAGATTACATTTGTCGGCAAATCCTCTACAATAATCTTTTTTTAATTTTAAAATAACATAAAATATATTTCATTTATTGCTTTTCTGATGACTAAAAAACAATATTTCTTTTCTGATAAATTCCGCAAGAACACTGATTTTAGGGAGACTGGAGCCTTAATAAGTTAATTGATACGAAACGTTTTCAGTTAGAAGACTTTAGAACTGTTTGAAATCTAATTACTGAAAACTGCTTTTTAGCGAAGATCGATCTTAAAGATGCATATATTTTGATTAAAATACATCCAGATTATAGAAAATATTTACGCTTTCAATTTGGTCAGAAAATATACGAATTCAACGTTTTGCCATTTGGTCTCAACACGGCCCCATATGTGTTTTCTAAAATAATGAAACCAGTCACTAGATTGCTGCGAAGTGCGGGGTACCTATCGACTGTATACTAGATGACTGGTGCCTTAAAGCACAGTCATACAATAAATGCTAAGGAAATGTTGAAAAAACTAGAAAACTTCTCATTGCCCTTGGCTTTCTGATAAATGAGGAAAAAAGTACCTTGGATCCTAGACAATCTTGTCTGTTTCTAGGTTATATAGTAAATACAAAAACCTTTCAGGTCAGTTTACGATTAGATAATGTACAGCGTATTAAAAAAGAAATAAAACATTTTTTAACAGTTACCAATAAAAACAAATTAGACATTTTGCATGATTGGTAGGTTTATTAATTTCCGCCTGTCCCGCCATAGAATATGGTTGGCTTTATGCCAAACATTTCGAACGAATTAAATTTAAAAATAAATGACGATAATTATGAAAAGTATATACCTATGCACTTGCCTGATACCATTTTGCCAAATTTAAAATGGTGGAATAATGCTGTTAGCAACTCAATATGTAAAATAAAGCATGACATATATGTCATGGAAATATTCTCGGATGCCTCAACAACGGGTTGGGGGTTTGCTTGTGAGGGGCGAACGAGCATGCGGCCAGTGGACTAATGAGGAACGTATGAAACATAAACTATCTGGAACTCTTAGCTGCCTTTTTTGGATTAAGTTAAATGATTTGCAAACAAATTTAAACATGGACAGACTTTTATTTTTACGCTTTTCCTCCCTTCTCAATAATTTTAATAGCGTTACGTAAAATTATCTCGGATAAAGCAGAAGGTATTATCGTTGTGCCTTTATGGCCTAGCCAACCATGATTTCCTTTATTCAAGAGTTTAGTATATTCAGACATACTAATATTAGAACACATGAAAATATAATTGTGTCCGTTTAATTTTTCCGTCTTGAAATAAGGCCGTCGTCGTCGTCTTGGGTAATGGAACAGCAAAAATACCGGTTCCGTTCGCCTTTCGTCGTCATGTCACCGATTTGACCGATCACACCGTAATTCGATTTTTTCTGAAATCTCGGAAATATCCTCGATCACAGAAATATCCTCTATCCCGGACGAGCCCCCAAATTTGTAGTATAACGGGGCTGGAATTCGGCAAAATAAATAGGCAGATCTCTTGATTCAACTTGATTTCTATTTATCTCTTAATCGTCTTTACGTCTAACGTCTACAGTCTTCATAAGGTAATGTCCAGTAGTGTTGCCATTGCCACTCATCTCCCTCTTTCATTCGTCCCTTTTATTTACCTCACTCACCCGTTCCATTTCCTACATATATATATATATATATTAATGAATTAATGTCATATATCAACATTATAATCATAATACTTGTAAACCACATTACTTTCACAAGTAAAATTGTAGTGAAACATTTCACAAAAAGAAATACTCTAAAAATCTACAAGTAACAATTATATGCTAATCTCTTCGAACGAAGCCTTCGTATACCTAATTAATTATGATAGAACTTCACGTACAGGTAAGTTCGTTTAATCATCAATTATTTATTTATGGAGATTTCCCGTAGCGCCACGTGGTTGATCAAGGTCGGCAACACATCGACAATCCCGCAAAGCTTATTTAAGGGTGGAACAAACAAGAACAACCGCAAAAATACCAAGACTTAAAGAAAATTCAAGACAAACCCATCAGTTCATTTGTTATACGAAAAATACATGTTCTACTCATGTTCATCACGCAACAATTTTATTGATTAAAAGTGGGTTTGCACTAAAAGTATACAATAACGATGTTAGAACTCGTTTTGAAGTAAGCGAAAGGGAAGCACGTGTTCCAGAATCTGAAATTCTTTCGCTGAATTTCGCTTAGTGCAAACCCACTTTGAAGTCGGATTTGGTTTTTGTTTAAAAAATTAAGACCATAATATTTAAATTATTATTCACTAACTCCTAATAGTTAAGGAGTTATATTTTCCATCATCAGCTCATCAGCATGAGATGATGAGTACCAGACGCAAATACGTTACGTGATAGTTTGAAAAAATATATTATATAAAACACATTTTGCGTCCCTATAAAATTTGAGGGTTGCTCTCGATTCCTCTGGGATCCCATCATCAGATCCTGACTTGGTGCCAATCGGACCACCTGGGAAGTATACCTTGTCAAACAAAAAACGAATTTTCTAAATCGGTTTGGCGTCTTCGAGTAATCGGGGAACATAAATAAAAAAATATTTTTTAAAATGGTCCCGACGAATTGAGAACCTCCTCATTTTTTTAAGTCGGTTAAAAATTGCTATAAATATCCCCAAAATAAAATAAAAAATCTATTTAACCTAAATCCATTGTCAATACTAAAAATAGAACATCATCAGACCCTTGATATTTATCACGTAGTCACATACGAGTAAAATTGATCTTCTGAGAAAGAATTTGAGATTCTGGAACACGTGCTTCCCTTTCGCTGACTTCAAAAAGAGTTCTGGCACCGTTATTTTATATTTTTTAGTGCAAACCCACTTTGAAGTCGGTTTTATTTTTTTGTTATTACGTAATAGAGTTGACTGGATAGGTCGAATCGTCAAGGTCATTAGGCATTATTACCCTCTTAATTTATAAAATTATAACCTTTTACAGGTGCGCTTTTATTTCTACGAGTTTTTAACCAACCGATACAAGCGAGGGTTCTTAGAGATGCACTTTAAATTCTGCGATATGATACAAAATGATTTATTTTTCGGCAAAGCAATGAAGCAAGGTTTATTTGCAAAGGATCAGTGTCCCTATCCACCGGTAAGTTGACCTTTCATTTAATATCAAATTAAGTAAAAGTTTGAGAAGCGCATAGAACGTTTATTTTATTCGTAAAGCCTTTTTCCATTGTGCTGCATTCTTTTAGCTGGAGTAATGGAAGCCAAGGAAATATATCGCTGACTAGTTTCTGCCCCGCGGTTTTTCCCGGGATCTTATAAGTATTTTGGCAACATAAAAAGTGAAAAATGTTTGCTTCTAGATCGTTTGGCTCGTAGATCCTCTACGAGCCAAATTTAATCTAAATCATTTCAGCAATTACGATGTGGTTGAGTACCGAACATCCACAGAAACAGTGAAAAGCACATAATCTTTCGCATTTATAATATTTAGTAGGATTCATGTTTCTGTATTATTTACCACCTTCGGCCTGGATACACTACGGTGAGGTTGTGTTCAATCGCAAGTTTTTACCATATCTGTGTTTGTTAGGTAGTCGTTAGTTTGTGATGATGAAGAAGGTGGTAAGCACACAAAGCCCACAAGGGACTGGCTCTCAAGTGTTATTACCAGAAGGTGGTAGCCATTCAAGCGGGTACTACAAAATCCTACTACCGTGCTATGTTTACCCAAGTCTATCTATATGTTATGTATGGCCATGTTTTTATCAAAACTATTGAATCGATTAGATTTTTTTCAATACTTAAACATTATTGAAGGATTTTGTTACGACAAGTCATCGGTGCTTGACATTTGAAAGCATTTTCATGTAGCTTGTATACATTGTTTCAGGGTGAATTTCATCTGTATAATATGACAATACCAGTAACCTCGATACCAAAAGGGTTTCCCTTCACAAAAGGCAGAATTTATGCTAACCTTACAAATACTGAGAACTATGACTTTGTTGCGAGCGGACATATTGATATGGAGATAAAAGTATACGACACAAAGAAGAGAATATATTTAAAATATAAATGATCTGCTGTTAGTAAACTGAGCGCTCGAACCCAATATATTACTTAATAGAGAAATAAATAATCTGATTAGCAATTTTTTTTACTGAGATAGCAAAATCAAGGATATTCGCCTAAAAATTATTGATTTAAAGAAAAGTTGAGATTTAATATATTTTTAGGATAAAAAAATCTATGCAAACATATCACTACATATTGTAAAACAAAGTCACCCCGCCGCACGCTTGTACGCGATAAACTCAAAAACTACTGAAATAATTTTCATACGGTTTTCACCTATAGTCAGTGTGATCCATGAGGAGGGTTTAGGTAGGTATATAAATCATTGGTTTGTTGTGAATTGGCTGAAATACGGCGATGATTGTTGAAGATGTCGGAAATAAACAAGCCGCCTGGGAGCTTTCATCGAAAACGCTGACAAGTCCGTTTGAGATATAACAAAACAATGTATGGTGGCATTATTCATCTTTTATAGGTCTACAAAAAAGTCCATGACGGCATACGTATGTCTATCTTTTGAGGATAGCTTACTATACCCATTTTAATTTATTTTACTGCTACATAAATACCCTTGATGATAAAACAATTTATTTGAATAAGAATTACTATGACTTAGAATTACGACGAATGTAACCAACTTTTGTTTCTACCGGCGATCTTATTAAATTTTAGAACACAAAAGATGTTATTGTGACTTAACTATAATATTTAGATATATTCCCTCACGGACTTTTTTTTAGGTAATAATGAGTACTTTAAACATATAGTACATAATTTTGATGTATCATGAATAGTTTTCTCAGCGCACGCTAAATATAATAATAAATTTCGCTACTTTGGGTTACATTATTGCAATTTTTTTAAGGATCTCTAATTTAAAAAAAAAAATAGAAAAGTATTCGACGTCACTAACACTGAGCTATGGGAATCGTGTGAACCTTGCTATTATTATTTAAGTTCGAAATTAGTTAGTGAATGTAAATAATTATTACAGTAATAAAAATAATAACTAAATTACATAAATATGTTATGAGCCGTAAAATTTTAATCTCGTTGGTTACAAATATAACATGCGGTAAATATTTTATAAATGCTCATAAAGAATTGAACGAGCATTAATAATGTTGCGTTATATTGGACTATTTTTTATGCTACATTTAACATATTCAGAGAAGGTAAGTTCTGTATCACAGTTCTGTTTAACATTTAATGATTTTACTTTTTATGTCATTTTACATCCATTTGTCGTCAAGTTAAATTAAAGTAAAGTTTTATTCTCCTCGATGATTTCGACACCATTGTAGATGCTATTCCCCCTTATTCAGACCCATTCCAATCGGAAAGGAATCGTGTTAGTCGAAGAATTAATTTGTCGCGATAGGGTACCGATCGACGGCCTCATTCCAAATTGAAGTCTGAAATGAGAAAATAAGAGCCATCCTATTCAGTAGACTACTCAATCGGTGTGTCTACCGAATCGGGACCGCAATATAGCAGGTCTGAATAAGGGGATTATGTGTGTAGAAGCTTGAACTAGCCTTTTAGTAAACTAGCTTCTACCTCCCGATTTTATCTGCGAAGCAATTACCGGTGTGATGCGACAGCTGCATTTGAGAGTCAGTTCCACATTCGGCCACATCATCACTTATTATGGTGAGATTGCGGTTAACAGCAGGCCTATAAATCTCAAAAAAGCGAGTATCATTGCGAGTCGCGCGTGACTGGTTGCATCGTCATTGAAAATTCGTTTTCGATAAGTTGCGTGTGTGTACGTCATTTTGATGTATGTGCTAACGTGATTTATTTTGGTTCGTCTTGTGTGAGAATTTCTGAGAAGTGATTTTCCGAAATTTTGTTATGCAATGCAATTTTAATTGACTGTCCGTTTTCGATGGACGGCGAGAAGACAGCAATTTGAGATAGAGAGATAAGAAATGAGCCTCTTTGACTTATTCCACACGCTCGCACACACACACACACACACACACATATACACATTTTAATCTATACCAGTGACTAAAAAGTCACCCAGTATACCTATCTATATCTATCTTCTTCTATCCGGTGTGTCTGTACATTAAAGAAAAGTAATAAAAAAATAGAAAGAAGATAGGTAACTACAGAAGAGTAATATAGCGCATAAACCAATTTTTTGAATATTTTCTCTCTGTCTGTTTATTCACGCACGTCTCCGGAACTACTGAATGGAATTTCATGTAGTATTCACAGGTAGACGGAGATTAATTCGGAGCAGAAAATAGGTTTTGTTTCAATAACAACGGATGTTGCAGAAATGATATCGTCATTTAAATATTTTTGGAATTTCCTTTGATACTTTTAACAATTAATAATGGATTTTGAAGGAGTTTCTACAAGTTAATGCTTGGCTTGGCGCTTGGAATGGGTTTATTTCATCAAAATAGGGTGTAAGGAAGAAAACATATCGATATTAGCTTAGCTAGTTTATAATATAAATTTAAAAATTATAATATCTATAATATAAGCAACTAGCCTACGCCCCACGGTTCCTCCTGCGTTACTAGAATTAAAACTACTATATGTACTATACCAGGACCTAAAGTAAATCTACACCAAATTTCATGACAATCCGTTCGGCTGATTGGTAACAAATACACACAGTCTTTCGTATTTATAATATTAATATCTATCAGTAGGATATAATAATTAGTAGGAAGGAGTAGGATAGATAACGTATAATCATTATATGTAGGATTAAATAATTTCATCATAGGAAACATTCAGTGCTATTCCTCCTCTCTCCTATATTTGATCTATGCTGTGCCCGACAGGGTCCATAATTGTGACTAATATAATTATTTTTCTACCAACTGTATACATTATGGTACGCAATAAAGAATTGAGAATTTGAGAATTTACTTTACAGATAACATTTATAGCAACGGAGCGGCCGGCCAAAACATACATGAATGAGAAATTATTTACATTCATCAATATAACATCGCGACGCTATGGACGCGATGATCCTTTCTACTACGTGGAAATGCACGCCACATATGTAATGCCGATGGGAAATAATATTGAAGTAATTTAATTTTATAACAGATTTTATTAATAAAACCAGCTGTCCCCTGCGGTTTCACCTGCATTCCCGGGATAAAAAAGATTAAAAAACAGAGTAGGGCTTTTCACGCTCCTAATTCATAGCTTTATACAATTTACAGATACACTTCTATTTCTACGAGTTTCTAACCAACCGATACAAACGAGGGTTCCTCGAGATGCACTTTAAATTCTGCGATTTGATACAAAATGATTTATTTTTCGGCAAAGCAATGAAGCAAGACGTATTTGCAAGGGAAAAGTGTCCTTATCAACCGGTAAGACCGTTCATTATGATGAAATTGGTTGAAATTTTAGAAATGGATAAAATAAATAAGTATTCTGGGACATTCTTCACACTCGGCCATCTAATACCAAACAAAGCAGAGCTTGAAATATGGAAACCAGATAACTGATGTATAATTCTTTTTTTTTTCTAATTTCACCCAGACTCAGGACAAACAAACATGTTCATGCACAATGATACATAACATAGGTACCTAGATAAATACGAACGCGTCATTCCCAGCGGCCATCCCCCGACTGACGACGTCGCCAACGACGTCAACACAAATGACGACCCACTTCCACCCGCGACCCATGACGAGGTGAAAGCGATCATCGGGAAGTTACACCCTCGTAAGGCCCCGGGCTCGGACAAGATCACCAATAGAGTGATCAAACTCTTCCCAGCCTCCCTTATCATGTTATTGACGGCCATCTTCAATGCCGCCCTCTCAAACAATATTTTCCCACACCAGTGGAAAGAAGCCCATGTGATTGGGATCCACAAGCCCGGCAAACCCAAGTCCGAGCCCTCCAGCTATCGTCCCATAAGTCTGCTCAACGTACTGGGCAAGATTTATGAGAGAATCATTTATGTCCGCCTTAAAGCATTTGCCGATGCTAACAAACTCCTCCCAGACGAGCAATTTGGGTTCCGACCCAAACACTCGTGTGTTCATCAAGTCCATAGAATTGTTGAACACATCTCCACAAGTTACCAGAGAGGTCACATGACAGGCGCCCTTTTCTTCGATGTCGCAAAGGCATTCGACAAGGTGTGGCACACAGGCTTGATCTACAAGCTTTACACCCTAGGTGTGCCACCGAGACTCGTGACCATCTTACGAGACTTTCTGTCGAATCGCCTCTTTCGATATCGGGTCGAAGGCGTCCTGTCCTCACCACACCCCATTAGTGCCGGTGTCCCGCAGGGCTCGGTACTATCTCCCTTGCTCTTCACGCTCTACACGAGCGACATCCCTAGAGTCAGGAATACGCAGTTCGCTCTCTTTGCAGACGACACTGCCGTATATTGCTCAGGCAAAAGCCCGCCCGCGATCTCTAAGAAACTCCAGACCGCAGCCAACGCCCTAGGCGCATGGTTCCGGAAATGGAGAATAGAGATCAACCCCTCCAAGAGTCAGGCGGTTTTCTTTTATAGAACCGACCGAAAAAGACGTCCCCCCATCCCCGACCCAGTCACACTATTCGGCGAGCCGATCCCTTGGGAGAGGCAAGCCAAATATCTCGGTGTGACCCTCGATGATCGCCTATCCTTCGCTGCACACATAAGGGCGGTTCGCGCGCGCGCCGCCTTTGTGGCAGGACGACTCCACTGCATGATCAACGCCCGGTCTAAACTTGCCCTAAAAAGCAAGGTTAGACTCTATACCGCGTGTATGCGTCCAGTCATGACGTATGCGAGCACCGTGTTCGCTCACGCTGCTCCCAAACATCTCCACACCCTTCAGGTGATTCAAAACCGTTTCATGCGCAAAGCCACGGGCGCCCCGTGGTAGATGCGCAATGAAAACCTCCACCTTGACTTAGGTCTCCCTACAATCAAACAATTTATAAAACGCGCCTCGTGCCGATATTTTGATACCGCAGCGCACCACGCGAATCCCTTGATAGTCAACACTATCACATACACCCCGTCCCTTATTTCCCGCATCCGTAGGCCTAGGCTCGCCCTCAGCGAACCAGACGATGCCATTACCCTAGCGCAGATCGAGGCCGAAGAAGCCCGCAAACAAATACAGATGCGAAATCGTCAACCTAGATTTCGTCCTCGCCGGCGAGGACCGTCGCGACGTCCTTCCCAGTCTCGTCCCGATTAAGCGGCCCGAGCTGCATATTAGCAATCCGACCGATCCCCAAATAATTATATTTGCATGCTAAGCCCTCCCTCAGTCCCCAGGCAACGTCCTGAGCCGAGGTCGAGCCCCACAGGGCGCACCCTCAGGCTACCGTTGCCCAAAATTTATTTAGTTTTAGTTTTAGTTTTAAGTAGCGGTTGAGAACCCTCAGCGCTCACCGCAAAAGTCCGCGTAACGGTGGAAGAAGGTCCCCTGGACCCACCACCTTCCTGTTCCAGTCCAAAAAAAAAAAAAAAAAAATCCCAGCGGCCTCGTGGCAACCGACTGGCTTTGGCACTTTAGAAATATGCCCGTGCGCTCATACCTAAAGACGAGGCGTGGGACAGGCCTGTCTATTAGTATTTTAGTTAATGTGATAGTACCTAGTAATAACAATAATATAGTAAACATTATTCCAGGGCGAATTTCATTTATACAATATGACAATACCAGTAACCTCGATCCCAAAAGGGTTTCCCTTCACAAAAGGCAGAATTTACATGAACTGTACAGCTACTGTGAGCAAAGAATTACTTCTGAGCGGACATATTGATATGGAGATAAAAGTATACGACACAGAGAAGAGAAGATATTTAAAATATAAATGATCTGCTGTTAGTAAAATAAACTGGGAACAGATACTTAGTATATGATCGTAAAAAACTGTTAATTTACTATATACAGAAATAAATAAATAATTAATTTACACTGGTTTTATGGTTTTCTACACATTTTAATGGAGATGATGATAGCTCAGTCGTGGGGTAATCTACATTGAGTTCTAGCTTTCGAAGGAAAACATCGTGAGGAAACCATAGCACGGTGGTAGTGTTTTTTCGTGTGTATGTGTGGTATCCGCCTGGCTGGGTATGACCTTCAAGTTGAAAAAGGTGTACGCTAGTTCCCTTTCAACCACATCATACAATCCTGAGATTGTGGTCAAACCTATAAATCTCATACAAAAATATGGAGTGACAAATGGGTTTAGTAAACCAGGAGTGGACTGTAATTTGCGATTTGATTTTGTATTCAACTCGTAGCGGTATACCAGATGAAATCAAGGGTTTGAACGTACCTGTATAACTCAAGGGTGAATGCGGTTAGGTTGTGTGCACGCCACCATGTATTTCTTTAATTGAAAGTGTTTTCCAATAGCGACGAGTTATTATCGTGTATAAAAATCATTGTTTATTTGTTCGTATCTTATGAATTGCCATAAGTTCATCCGATTGCGATAAAACTTCGTCAATTTATAACTTACACTTGCGCAAAGGTTATAGGCATAGTACAATTAACTTACAGTAGGTGGCGCGCGTCTCGTACCGGCAAATGTATTTGATAGAGCATTTCTGCTACAATATATATTTCCTTTCAACATAATTTCAAAATTGACAATCGGCAAAAGACAAACAGCAAACGCCAAACGGCACATGTCATTTGTTTATCCATATCATACCTACATATATAATTTCCCTTTATTTATCATTCAATTTCAATAAATGTATTAACAACTATAGGCAAGAAAATTGAAGAAGATATCTTTTTCAAATTTGGATAACGATATTTCCACAATTATTACTTCTGCGGCAACTCCGCGCCGGGTAACAGCTAAGTAGTAAGTAAATAAATAAAAAAAAGCGGGGCAGTCTTTGGGGACTGCCGATAGAAGTGAAAACTAACCATTTTAAACTTTAATCCTTGATCATAAACACTTCTTTATAAACCAAAAATAATACGAAAATTAATTAATTATAAATAATAGTTTAATGTTATGTATATAATATACATTATAGCTCATGGAAAGCGTTCGGTGACGCGTGACGATGACGCGAGTTCCATGATTTTTGTTCACCCAAAAAGTGCTCAACGTGCCTAAAGAAGTTTTCACTAAAGGCGACGCCTTGAAGATTTTGGTTTCGAGGATACCGATTTTTCTCAACAATGACTAGAACTAACGAAATGAAATTTATTGTAAGAATTCATCATGTCTTTGACTTTATTTTGTCCATTGCATAACACGATTGGTTAACTTTTATAACACAAAATAATTAATCAAAAAGACCTATTTAAAATAAGAGATTCCAATTTTACCGGCGTTGAGGATCGATTTGAGGTTTGTAATTTTTAAATTAAACAATAAAAACCATTTTGTCGCATACGCCCTTTCCGTTTACGCGGGTTTTCTATGAGAGGTCGCTATAGTAGGGAGCGGGACGCAGCACGTTGAATTTCAGATTTTTAAGCTTAACGCGGCGTCACCTTAAAAAAAACATTTACACGATGGATGGTCCCTCCATCCATCCGTCGTCCATCTTTCCGTAATATTAGTTATAGTTGAGTCCGACATACGACCTTTTACTACCCTAATACCAACTATGAAATCCCAAAAACAACATACAAAAGATCTATCTTGCTGTATCAAAATGTAATTATCCAGTATAAATACAGCCTAGGAACCAACATACGAGACGAGTTTCATAAACGTATTTCATAAACGTATAATCGACCAGACTTTCGATGCAAGTAGAATTAAACGAAGTCATTTTCACGTGCTAAAAAAGGACATAATAATGTTTGTTTATCACGCCAGTTTATCTATTATTTAATGTACTTACCTGAGCAGGTGAATGAGACGGGTCGAGAACTAGGAGCGTCGCTTTCCCATCCTTGTGTTTTTCATAACCTATTATTGTTCTTGAATGACCTGGAATAAAAAATATATATAATTACTAAATTTCCGCTACCATCCCCTATTTTATTTAACGCCTTAGGGGTTGAATTTCGGAAAATCCTTCATTAATACACCCCTACATTACAAAAGGTTGACCAACTTTGTGTTGCTTATCACCTGTCAGTCAGCTAGGACCTGTTCTTTTATATAGACTTACTAGCTGTTCCCCGCGGTTTTACCCGCATTCCTGGGATAAAAAAATGCATATAATCTTCCTCAAGAATTGGGCTACCAAATGCAAAAATAATTTTTCAAATCCGACTAGTATAGTTCCAGAGATTAGCGCTTTCAAAAAAAAAACTCTTCTGCTTTATTATACTATTATTATTACTAGCTAAGCCACGCGGTTTTACCTGCATTCTCATAATAAAAATCTCTCATCCCCCTCAACCTTCCAGTTTGGCGCGTGGTTTTTAAGGCAGCCAGCGAGAACAAAATACGTGAAATATTTTCGAGGCAGTTTTTTTGTTTTTTATGTCATCAAAAAAATAATATGGTACAGAAAATAGCTACCTATTATGGTTAACAAGTTATCGCTCTATGTATGACAGACAGACAGCGCGTAGGCTTAATAATAGGGCCTCGATCGATGGATACCTACCTTAGGGTATGGAACCCTATAAATGTATCCTAATCATGATACGAGCATTTTTTAGATTTTCAACCTACACTCTGTCCATTCTTAGAAACACTTATTGACGTTTAAGAATGTCAATAATTATCCTTATTGCTTTAGGATAAGGTTCAACTATATTAAATTATTATACAATGAACCATAAATTTAACAGATAACCTTATTGTGACGCAATATAGTTCATTGTTCTTTGACATTCGACGATTCGATAATGGAAGAGGTATAGTAGACTATAAAAAAAACGTACCCTGGTGCTGCAGATATAGCGGTGGTTTGAACTCATCAGGGTTTTCAGTGAAATATCGCAGCACCCACTCGAACAGCGCCGGGTGGCAGCCGTCCGCGCTCGTCGGCTTGTGGAAGTCTATTAGTTCGCATCTAGAACAACATCCTCGATAAGTCCAATTAAAATATTATAGTTTAAAAAACAAGTCTAAGTACTAAAAAACACTTGGGGCGCCATCTTGAATTTGGGGTATGTTCCGATATACACTGGGAGCACTGTTCAGTGCTTTTACTGGGGAGAAATTCGTACCGTTATGGACTGACAGTATACTGCCACAGTATCCTAGGGAAACATAATGACGTCATAAACGCCGCCATTTTTGTACTGTGGATTCGAACCCACGACCTTCGCCGCGGCGTCGAACGTCACTACCACTGAGCTATCATCGCCTTAATTCTTCTCAGCAAACCCTTTCATTTGATACTCGTATCATGGAGTGCATAAAAAATAACTAGTCCGCCATCTATGGGAGTCCGCCATCTATGGGAGTCCGCCATATTGGATTTAGGATGACGTCACTTAGCTAACTACACGTGTATGCAAAATTTCAGCTCAAGTGAATGTTTGTGAGGATGGATGGATATCTGGATGTTTGTAACTCTTTCACACAAAACTACTGAAAGGATTTGAATACAATTTGGCACACAGATAGAATATATTCTGGATTAAAATATAGGATACTTTGCATCAGTCGGGAATGTGGGTGAAACCGCGGGGCGGATGCTAGTAGCACATATATTAGTAAAGTAATTACTTTATCCTAAGCGATGAGAGTACAGTGACCACTTCGCAGGCACCTATCCACTTCCTAGTGTTGTATAATTTTGAACCAAGTTGTTCTGAACCCTGTAACAATGAAAATTAGGTGTATTTTCAAGTAGGTGTTGATGGCTAAAGTTAAAATTCTCTAAGCTTCGGGACCGATTCAGATAGTTTTGACCTACATTTTTCATATTTTTATATAAGGATATTTGACCACAATCTCACTATGGTAGGTCATGATGTGACCGAAGGTGGTAAGCACACAGCTTGAGGGTGGTAGCCAGGCAGGCGGGTACTACAAAGTACCCTACCATAACTTAATATGAGTATAGTAGTATAATTATTTAATTTATAAACATTGGTAGCGAGTAGGTAGGTAGGTAGCTAGTCAGCTGTGTCCGCGAGACGCGCCGTCCACCCGAGGTCATTCACACTGCATCGTACGTATACGTAGTATAGTAGTAAAAACTGTAACGCAATGCGACGAAATATTTATGACGTCTATGTTCATCCCTTAATTTAGTAAGACTTTATATATTACCTGTGTATCGAATCCTAACTGCCAAGCGCGCTCGACCAACAGTTGCAGCCGAGGAATCGAAGGCACGCACTCACATTCCTTGTCCGCTGCGCACCGCACTAATGCGTTGTACTGTGGTTGCTTCACTAGTGATGATAGCAACATTTGCATGTTCCTGTGAAAGTATAAAATCTTAATTATTTTTATTTTTATTCAGCATCGGCCACTAAAACTTAACGTACTTAATTACAAGCTATTATTTAACTTGCTTCGTAGGTATGTATGTCCGTCTATCGGTACTTATATTACACAGCAGGGACGTTGCGGACATTCGCATCCGCATCCGCAATACCGCTATTCGCATTTAACAATGCGGATCTTAATACGGATACAGGAAAGAAATTGGGCGGGACCAGTAAGTGGCTTGTGCCGTCGGGACGTGCTGATTGACCAATAAGAGCGAAGGTTTCGGGCGATATCGCTTTTTAGGGTTCCGTAGCCAAATGGCAAAAATGGAACCCTTATAGATTCGTCATGTCTGTCTGTCTGTCTGTCCGTCCGTATGTCACAGTCACTTTTTTCCGAAACTACAAGAGCTATACTGTCGAAACTTGGTAAGTAGATGTATTCTGTGAACCGCTTCAAGATTTTTACACAAAAATAGAAAAAAACAATAAATTTTGGGGGTTCCCCATACTTAGAACTGAAACTCAAAAAAAATTTTTTCGTCGAACCCATAAGTGTGGGGTATCTATGGATAGGTCTTCAAATATGATATTGAGGTTTCTAATATCATTTTTTTCTAAACTGAATAGTTTGCGCGAGAGACACTTCCAAAGTGGTAAAATGTTGGTTCCCCCCCTGTAACTTCTAAAATAAGAGAATGATAAAACTAAAAAAAATATATGATCGACAAAGTTCAAGCATGACCACCATAAGGCTACTTTTTGTGTGCAACAACCAGCGACTACCTGGTTGTCGACAATACAAGTGAACAATGCACTTATCATAAAACTAGTCAAAACAAATGAAATTACACAATAGCGGCTTTTGTCTTGACAATGGGCGGGGCGAGCTATGATGACTGCTTGCAAGCGAAAAGGTTAAAAAAATTATCATGCTTGAAGTTTGTCGATGGTACATTACTAAGCAAACTTCCACCGAAAATTGGTTTGAACGAGATCTAGTAAGTATTTTTTTTTAATACGTCATAAATCGTAAACAGCAATTTACCTTTCATTAAATCAACTCAAATATAAAAAAAGGCAAAAAGCAAGGTCTTACAGCACAAATAAAGGAAAAATTCTAAAAAATAAAAAAGTTGAAAATTAAAGGTTGTCCCCATACATACATAGTTACGCCAATTAATAAAGACCTCTGAGTTGTATGGGCGCTCATACAATTTAGAGGTCTAGCTTAATTGGCACCAACCTCAAATACAGTAAATAAATAAAATTGTGCATTTCCCGTGATGGACGAACGATGGACGAAGTTTGTACGGAACCCTCGGTGCGCGAGTCCGACTAGCACTTGGCCGGTTTTTATTAATTATAAGGCATCAATTTTTTACTTGAATTACTTGCTAAATATTTAATTTTATGTAGTTACCTATAACCACATCCCCAACCCCTGTCTCCATAAGTGCTGGCGTAGTGGTCGACTGCGCTGCACAAGTATGTCTTCACTATACTCGGATTCTGACCATTCAGTTGTGCTATCCGTTCTAATATACCTGTAATGTCAGAAGAAAAAAAAAACTTTTTAGGGTTCCGATCATCCGATAAAAAATGGAATACTCTTGTGTCTTTCCATCTGTTATAGTTTATTACTGGACGGGAAGAGTTGAAATTTAGCACTATGATGTATAGTAAAAATAAAATTCCAGCGCATCGTGCGACATGTATCAAATGTCGTTATAGGACATATATATTTATTTGTAATTTTAAAGAAAATACGAAAATCGAATATCTTTAAGTATATTTTACGTCCTTAGGTAGCTATCCCCGCGGTGCCACTTACATTCCTGGGTTAAAACGTAAAAATATCTTATTCTAGGACCAACTATTAATCAGATTTTATGAAAAGGGTGTATAGAGACACAGAGAGCATAAGCGTGAGAAGTGTTTAAGTGAGAAATGAATAAATGTGCCGTAACCATTAGTCCTCGAGGCGCCGGTGTCCCGGCCGGTGGCGGAGGCGCGGCGGAGGCCCACGCTGCGCTCGTAGTAGCCCGCCACGGACAGCGCGCCGCTGTACACGGCGCGCTTGAGGCTGCTCGTGGCGCGGTGCGTGTAGCCCTCCGAGTCCTCCTCCTCCATGCCGTATTGAGCCTGGGAGTGGGAGTGGGAGGGGTACACCTACTGGCTCTTAGCTTACTAGGATGACGATACTGACTACAGTATAGTACGGTCACAGAATGAGACAGTACACTACTATACAAGGTGGATATGACGGTCGATCATTAAATTTAAATACTATCGTAACGAGTGCATTAATGCACTATAACACGATCGAAAACGATTTTAGAACAGGATAAAAAAATTTTTTTCAAAGAAAGTAAATACCTTCGGAACGTTACCAAAATACAACATCATTTATTATTTACATTGTCACTGACCTGTAAGAGGCGCGACCTTGGGCGCGACGCGGGCGATACGCTTTCTTCGTCTCACATAACGTGTTAGACAGAGAAATGGAGGCAACGCGAAGATCATTGGTTTGCTCGGGTCATTGTCCGACCTACTTAGCCTAGTGTATTTGTACATGATGAGTAAAAGTTGATAATACAAAATGAATTACTGTGGCTAAACTAGTCAATGGATTTCAATGATTTTGTGTATACGGTTTAAAAATAACGTGATAAAGCTCTGGTTTCATTTAATGATCGACCGTTTTCTTCACCTTGAGTATTTACGGGCCCATTGGCGTGTTTTGTAAGATATCCTATGTATCATATTACAGGTCGTCGGTTCGGTTCCCAATCAGGACAGACATTTGTGTGCATGAACATGTCTGTTTGTCTTGAGTCTGGCCGTCATTATTTTTATGTCAGTTATCTGGTTTCCATAGTACAAGCTCTGCTTATTTTGGGATGAGATGGCCGTATGTAAGGAATGTCCCAGAATATTATTATACTGATGCAAATGATATTGAGTATGGCATATACAATTCTCATGTCAAACCTACCTGCAAAAAAGAGCGGTGCGAGCAATTTATAATTTGAGTTCTCGAGCTTCCCTCAGAGATAAGTTTAAACAAATTAATATCCTCACAGTAGCATCGCAGTACATTTATGCAAACATATTATTTGTACAACAAAATATAAGTCTTTTTGTAAAAACAAGTGACATGCACACTATTAATACTAGAAATAAGCATAAACTTGTAACCTCTGCTTATAGACTCCAAAAAGTGCAAGGTTCATTTTTGGGACTGTGTACACGCTTCTATAATAAGATCCCTCCTGCACTTTTAAATTTGCCATTACATAAATTTAAAGAACGTGTTAAGTCTATTTTAGTACAAAAGGCATACTATAACGTTAATGAATATTTAAATGACGACAATGCTTGGGTGTAGCGCTCGCTCTTGCAGGATAAATTTTATGTAATAGTCTTAAGTTTGTTTTGAAAAGAGTAATTGCTGGGTTTCTTGCCGGCTCTTCTCAGTAAAAGCAACCTTCCGAACCGTGCGTTAGAGTCTGACTATTCTTAAGTGCCTGTGAAGGCCTATTTGAATGAATAAATTATTTCATTTCATTTACCTTACTTGAAAGAAAAAAAGATTTTATTTTACTTGCTGTACTCAACTTGTTTTTTTTTTTATATATAACATTGTCAGCAAACAAGCATACGGCTCGCCCGATGGTAAGCGGTTACCGTAGCCTATGAACGCTTGCAAGACCTGACTCACGCGTTGCCGACCCTTCACCCTTCCCCGATGAGCTCTGGCGACCTTACTCACATGCAGGAACACAACTATAAGTTATATGGCTTTGGTATTCTATAAAGTGGAGGTACTTCCCCAGTCGAGCTACTCTTTGAGCGACATATCGCTATGCTCTACCTATCTTAATGTTAACTCTTGTGTTGCTTGACAATAACTAAAATGTATAATTCAATTACCCGTAACATCTGAAACTCATGCTCCTCCCTGTTCCTCTGGGCCTCCCTCTCGGCCGGCGTGAGACCTGACGCTGACCCACTGTCCTCACCCCTCTCGAAATGCTCCTCAATATGTTGAATCTGTTATTCAAATATAAACATATTATTAAAAAATATAACATTTTCTTAATGGTATGTACATGAATTGTCATAAACTCATACTTGTTGTAAATTATAATTAGCTAGCTGCTTCTCCGTGGTTTCACCCGCGTTCCCGGTATAAAAGGCGGTGATAACTCAGTGGCAGCGACGTCGGACGATGTTTTATTAGTTATTCTGCTATTTGGGGCGAAGACAAAACCAACATATCAAAGATCATACAAATGGGACCAACCGTATTGAGTTATAAATGGTGTAACTAACCTGACTTATAGAGGTAGCCTTTTCACGCGGTTTCACCCACATTTTCAGGATAAAATATAGCCCATGATGTTACTCAGGGATAATGTAGCATTCTAATGGTGAAAGAATTTTTGAAATTGATCCAGTAGTTTGAGTTTATTCCTTGCAAACATACAAAAATACAAACCTTTCCTCTTTTTAATATTAGTATGAGATATGATAATACAGGTATATTTACAATATTTCAACTAAAAAAAACCGGCCAAGTGCGAGTCGGACTCGCGCAAGAAGGGTCCGTACCGTCCGTATCTATAAAAACGGCAAAAAAAAACACGTTGTATGGGAGCCCCCTTAAATATTTATTTTATTTCGTTTTTAGTATTTGTTGTTATAGCGGCAACAGAAATACATAATTTGTGAAAATTTCAACTGTCTAGCTATCGCGGTTCTTGAGATACAGCCTGGTGATAGACAGACGGACGGACAGACAGCGAAGTCTTAGTAATAGGGTCCCGTTTTTACCCTTTGGGTACGGATCCCTAGCAAACCAAAAAAATAACAATCATTACGTGTCAAAACATGTAATTATTGTTATTTTAATGCTCTTGTTGGTCTTTGCATTACAATATTTTAATTTTTGAGGACATATCAATGCTTATCTCACACGCTCAAGGAATCCTGAATATCTTTAACAGACGGCTAGCATTTTTATGGAAGCCACTACAATAGTGACCAATGTAGATAAATATAGTTTAAGAATACATGCATAAATATGCTAACCAGTTCATGTTGTGACAGAGGGAGTGGTTGACAGCACACAGGACAGTTGCTGACAGGACTTTCTTCCATCATCACCACATCTTCACAAGACGCATTGTCCACTTGATCCTGAATTAAAGCATTTATTTGATAGGCTTGTGTTTCACCTCATCATGATAAGTGATGATGTGGCCGAAGCTTGTAATTCCAAAAAACTACTAGAAGGGAATTATCATATGCAACTTCCGGAACATAATTATATTTATATTGCCATAATACAAGAAATGTTAAATTTGGATTTTTTTATAAATAACAATTTATTGTTTACTATATAGGGTTACAATAAAAGAAAAATGTTGTCAACATGTCAACTTTTCACATTTCTCATTTGAAATTTCAACATTCAGAACACTGACCGACTGTCGGTCTGTTCACCAACACTTGGAACTTATTTTATCCTAGAATTTAAGTAGGTACATAGTGTTGTTTACAATTATCCCTAAGGCTACTCTCTGACCATTCATTCATCTGTATTGTGACTGAGTAAGAACCATTCACAAATATTAAAAAAAATATTTGGTTAAAAAATACTAATAAACCTAGTACTTAGGTGTTTTTCTCATGCATAAAATATAATAGAGTACCTATTACTCACAGGTTTCTGTGGACTCAATATATCCTTATGTTCGACGTTGACATGCAATTCAACTTCAGATACATTTGAAAATTCTCCCTCACATATTGGACATTGGAATGTGGAGCCATGAGGTCCTGGAGACATAGCCATTGCACTGAACGCTAATGTAGGGTTATCCAAAGTCAGCGTAGGGTTTGTCAGCCCCAAAGTAGGATTATTCGAGTTAACATTCGCGTTTCCCATCACCGAAGGAGAAGTGAGGTCGAAATGAGCGCGGTTGATGTGCTCTTCCAATTTCCTTGGACATGTTGATGTAAAATCACATAGGAGACACTGGAAATAATAGCATTTTTTATAAAAACTGCTGGATTTATAGCTTTTGGTGATACTTCAATCTAATTTTAGACAATAAAAATTTAAAATATTTTGAAACTGTAATTTTGGCGGGTATGGTTATAAACTTTGACATTGACAGTCTATTTTTTTAATATGTCCAAATATGGAAATGGAGTTTTCTTATTCAGCCTAAAGCATTGAACACACACGAACCGAGTAATATAAAAAAATAAAATATAATTTTAAACTAAACTATATTTTTATTTTTTATCACTTTATTTTTATACCTGAACAGTTGGACTTGGCGTGGGAGCATTTTTTTTCGGTGTGTTTGGTTTTAGTTTTAATGCTAACTGAGATCTAAGTGGCGAACCTTGACCAGCACTTGCCATTGATAACTGGAAATATGAACATAAAATGTATTAAAAATTAAATACAAAAGTATTTTCTATAGGATTTTACCTGACTCTTCAAAAGTCAAATTACCTTATTTTTGTTTGGTGATCCTTCATAACTTTCAGAATTATGCGTTGGGCTAGAATGAGCTCCTAGAAACATTAAGATTTCATAAGATACTGACATGTGGGGCAATTTTTTGTTTTTTGTTCTTATTTTTTACTTTGTATAAGCTTGTGTTTGACCACAAACTCACTATAGTATGTGATGATGTGGCCAAAGGTGTTAAGCACACAAAGCCTAGATGAAAATGGCTCTCAAGAGCAACTGCGGGAGCACACGAGTAGGTACTTAGCGACAGATTTTCACCTTGAGGGTGGTAGCCAGACAGGCGAGTACTGCAAATTACCCTACCACCGTGATATGGTTTCCTCACGATGTTTTCCTTCACCGACAGCTCAAGCTTATTGTAGGGTTCGAGCATACAACTTTCGCCGCAGCATATACCTAAGCTATTATCATTACAAAATATAGCGCTAAGTGATGCTAGATGGCATTAGATAGTAAATAAGGCTTATTACTGCATAATATGATTATGAAATAATCGAAGAATTATTGATGCTTGTATAAATATGAGTGGTAAGGTACAAAAACTACGCTTGGTTTCTTACCCTTTTTATCAAGGCCATTCATTTCACCTTCATGAGAATTCTGCCTACTTTGCAGTTTTTTGGGAATGACACCATTACTTAAATTTATATTCTTCAAACCATTGACTAAATTTATATTTTTAGGTGATTTTAAGCATCTATCATAGTCCTTGTCACTTCTATAGCTGTCCTTCTCGCTCCTGTAGCTGTCTTTTTCTTGGAAACCATTGTGATAGTTGATGTTCTTAGATATTGCTCCATTGTGGAATGGTGCTGAAGTGTCTGGGCTGTGCCAACCATTTATAGAACCTGGAGTGTTGTAGCTGCAGCTGTCAGTTGTCGTCATTTTGGAGTCTTCATCATAGCTGGAAACACAAATAAAACTGTGCTAAAATGAAAAGGCACATGTTGGGAAAGATACAACGACTGCAGTTTTATATATTTAGTTTACTTCAGTGTTTATTGTCACACCTATATTTTAAACATAGAATATAATGCATGGACTTTCTGAATTCTGCCGTGGATGTGATATGGATTATGAAAACGCGGCGTTAGTTATGTCTACATAAAACATAATTAGTCGCTTTTTACCCCTGAAAAATGTTATACCTATCTTTTAGCTAGGTAAGTAGGCAATTTTCAGGTCTACAAAGCGTCTAATTGGGCAATAATGCTTGCAGTGGCGGCGTTGTGTGGCGGGTCACTTACTTCCCTACAATATGTACAAGGAGGGCAATAGCTGCCACATGCGCCATACTTGTGAACGGGTGCTGCTATCTACTATACGAGTTTGCTGTCTATTTATTTACTAAGTCACTCATCATTTCGTTTTTTTTTTCGTTATAACACACTAATATTGTCAGTGAGACTAGACAAAAGCAATCTTCCGAACCGTGCGTTAGAGTCAAACTACTCATTAGTGCTTGTGAAGGCCTATTTGAATAAAAGACATTTTCATTTTCAATATCTCCTAAGATATTTAAATGTATTTCCCAAGCAACAAAAAGTATGTATACTCTAAACTTATTACCCTGGACTCTGATCATCAATGAATGCCATTAGCTCCCTCTCCGGCGTCAGATAGTGCAGATGAGCTCTTTGTACATGTCCCACTAGCTGCGGTTGGGGGACAGCACAGTCACAGAAGGGACAATCGGGACGTCCCACAACGTGGGCCTCCAATGTGTGCGAGCGCATGCCTTCATCTGTTAGGCCTTCTGCGCCGCATAGCTCGCAGGTATATGGGAAGGGACTGCTTGACATGTTTTCCTGGGGAAAAAATAATGTATTACCATGTAGGTATTGCTTTATTTTGTAAATAAACAAGTATGTCGAGATTATTCCCGAATGTTTAATATAAAATAAGTTTACGTAACGTATTAAGAACCTATTCGTTCATACTTTAGTTATTGATAGGTGCATAAAACTACTCAGCACTCCAAAAAGTAACCACATGCTCAGAACAACAGCAGTAAGCAGTTACCGTATCAATGATATAAGCTACTTATTAAACATAATATATATAAATACCCTAAATCCTTGACCTTAATAACCCAATGACAGAATAATTTGACTCGTTGCGCTAATGTGAAAAGAATTGATTTATTTAATAACCAGTTCGCATAGAAACCATTTACATTAAGTATATTGGGGTGAAAATGTCAAATCGATAAAATTACCGCAGTTTTGTTTTCAAGGAAATAGCGGCATGACCAATGACAAACAGGCAGTTTTTTCACACTCATTCAATTACTTTCACACATATAAATCTTGATAGGCTGCAAAGATGAAGATCATTGCGTAATAAGTGTAATAAAAAACATAAAAACATCAAATAGTGTGTACTTACGTTTATTTTAGCGATTTATTGTCATAAATTTTGCGGAAATGTCGTCCGCAATTAGTCACGACACTATCTAATTGGTACAACACTGTTAATGTATGTAATTGAACCTAGCATTTTTTAACATTAAATATTACAAATTATTTTTATACTACAGACGATAGGTTGTGATGGCACGTCATTCATTAAATTCGTGGACATTGAAGAAAAGGAAGCGGTAGTACGCATGCGGAAAGCCTTTGCGATCGCCACGCCCCTAGTGGTAATTTTCCGTAAACTTTTTGTTGGATATACGGCCTAGAATAATATAATAAATAAAGTTTCAAACTTGAGGTTGATAAAAATAAAAACAATCTAAAACCTGACTTTAATGTATGTCAGTAAGTTTATTGATTCAATTTTAATGTAAGTAGATGATTAGGTAGGTACTATGATTGTAAAATATACTATATTACTCTTTTTTTTTCTAAAATTTGTACCTATTGCGCCCTCTGTGGACGGATTCAGAAGGGTCTTTACCATCCATGAATTTTACTGCGTTGTATGGAAACCTTATGAAAATAATTCTGCAAGATTATTCAAGATGGCGTTTTAGTAATCAGCAGAAAAGTACCTAAAAGAAATTAAAAGAATAAAAAAATATATGGTGTAATTAAACATTAGATCTAATTTCTTCAGACAAATATAGTGGCAGATATTTTTGTAACTTTGCCTACATAGGCTACATACCATTTGTTTCTTTTTTATTATTTGAAGATGCACTTATGCACCTATTACCTATCCTGTTTCATGCATTGATTATTTCAGTACCATAATAGAGTATTACACCCATTTTTGAAAAGTGTCTCAATTCGTTCCTAAGGTGCTAATAAGCCACCAAAAATGTATTTTTTTTATTCAATCGATAAGTGCCATAAAAATTCATTTAAATTTTACATTTTCAATTTTCGCGCGTAATTTGATGAAAACGGTGGACGCCATGTTACTCTACAGTCATGACGGTATTTGGTTTCTTGTAAGCTTAGAGAATCTAGAACCTTCTAAGTAAATACAAAAACATACACACATTGTACATTGTGCAAGAAATAAATAAATGCGCTGATAGATATTGGTCTCAATTGGACTTATAATTTTTTCTTAATTAAAATGAGCTATTATCCTTTTTATTAGTGTCCTGGTTCCTGAATACATGAATACTAGTGTAAAAATAATAATAATAATACTTCAGTTGTCACTTTTTACTGTACATACAGCACCGTATGACGTCATTATAATTGCGGCTACTGTTTAGCTTGTTTAGAAACAGATAAAAAAAACTGAGAACAATGAAATTAATTTTAAAATTAATTAAGTTATTTTACGAACTAAAACTAACATTTTCCGACTGCTTTATTGCCTAAGCTATTTAAATTGTACATTTTTAGATTTTTTCTCATGTAGAGTAAAATACCCTATTATTATTATGTACCTACATGATAAAACTAACCTATCATAACCTGTGGAGAACTTATTCAATAAATTTTATTATACTAATAATACTACGGACAAGGAAAATAGAATTTGAACATAAATAAAGATGGCGCGGCCTGTCCCGCACTGCATATAAAGTGGATGTTTATGTAAATTGACGTAAACCGTCAAATAAAATAAAAAATACCTACTGTTGCATTTTTTATGTTTATCAAGGAACAACTCTTTTCTTTTACGTCGAGTCGCTGTATGGATGTAGGTATATCTATCTATACTAATATAATAAAGGAGATGAGTACGTATTTTTTTTTGTTTAAAGGCACTAGTCTGGAACTATCAGTCGGATTTGAAATACCTATTCTTTTTGCATTTGATAGCCCTTCTTGAGGAAGGTTAATTGCTACTTGACATGTCCAACAGTGGACGTCTTGCGGCTGAGATGATGATGATGATGGGGTAAGTATAGAGTAATTTTATATTTATTTTTAACTAGCTTCCGCCCCGCGGTTTCACTCGCATTCCCGAGGGATCTTATGTTTTTCCGGGATACAAACTAGCCTTCCTCGATAAATGGGCTATCCAACACTAACACTTGTTTTTTTATTTTATTTTTTTAGTTTTAGCCATTATGTAGCGTATTCGCTATTATTTAATAAGAACTTGTTTGCGTTACATTTTATTATTTACTTGGTATTGGTATTTTTCTTTTTGATTTAATTGTATATTGTATTGTACATTTTGCTGTTATTGAAAAAATATAGCCAATAGTCAGATTATAAAATATATATATATATATATATATATAAAGTGTAACCTTGCTGAGTTTCTTGCCGGTTCTTCTCAGTTGAAGGCTGATTTCCGAATCGGTGGTAGCTTCAGTAAATTCGACCTTCATAAGTGCCCTCCTAGGGCCTAAACTGAATAAATGGCTTTGACTTTGACTTTGAAAATATTTTTTCATTTCGAACCAGTATTTCCTGAGATTAGCGCGTTCAAACAAACAAACAAACAAACTCTTTAGCTTTATATACATATTAGTATATTAGTATAGATAATCGAATGGATAATAACTTCTTATATTTTTCTGTTGTTGTCTATGGTCATTTTATGGATATTTTTTGTTTTTTTTTTCTCTCACCTCGTTTTTGGACCTGATTCGAATGTTAAGTTTTCCCGCGCCTTTAAATTTATTTAATTTTAATGAATATTATATTAAGTTTTCATCGCCAAACACCCATACACAAACAAAAGCATACAATTACCTACACATAATACAACATTACACTACCAACATAAAATATTGGTGTAAGTGCTTTTGAAGACTTCTCACTCATCATCACCCGTAAGTGCCTAATCTTAATATATATATTTCTTGTGTGCGTGTGTATGTGACTGAACTCCTCCTAAACGACTGGACCAATTTGGATGAAATTTTGTGTGTATATTTGAGCGGGTCCCTGGATGGTTTGAAAATACAATTGGACCCGGTAGATGGCGTCGTAATCGAGTTTGGACAGGACAACGTCTGTCGGGCCCGCTAGTTCTAATATGAAAATGTCAATTTTTCTTGTGTCTTAAGTATAAGAAATGTCTTGTAAGACATTCAGTCGCACTGGTTGTTATAATATGAGACCATACATATCACAAGATATTTTTTCTTATGTCGGATATATTTTCTTGTATGGTGTTCGTGTCTTTTTAATGTGCAAACCGCCTAAGTCCTCATATTTTCTTCGACTCCCGCACGCTACTTGTGCCTGGCGTGATTAAGTTATCTACCTACATATATATTATGTTCCTATTTGTTTATACGGTAGGTAATACCTACAGTTGTGTATTAGATTTTACTCTCAACTCTCACCAATTATTATTAACAATATTTACTTACTTAGAGGTCAAGAACTCCGTAAATTTTACAAAACCAAAGACTATATCCTACACTCTAACATAGTCGTTATTGTGTAACGGTTAAAGCCCTTATTTTATTCATAGATATTTTTATTTTCTTTTTGTTTGTTTATTGATGTGCATTTTATACATTTGGAGTAATTTCACATATTAAATTAACGAGTAAGTAGGTATAAATTTTCAGTTGGTAAACGGACACAAGGGTGAATTGTGTCTGCTGAATAGCTGATGCTAAGCTCCCATCCTATTATGAATGAGCACGGACCGTACATTGTCATAAAATATGATGTATAATTTATTAAAGGTTCCATCCAGTTTATGGACTCCAAGTCAAAAAAATAAAAACATCCTAACTACTATCTAAAATAATAATGATATTAATATTCACAACAAAAATCTTCTCTGTAGGTATCTTGTGTAAAAGGAAAAGGTGACTGACTGACTGATCTATCAACGCACAGCTCGAACCACTGGACGGATCGGGTTAAAATTTGGCATACAGATAGCTATTATGTTGTAGGCATCCGCTAAGAAAGGATTTTTGAAAATTCCACCCGGGGTTCACGGGTGAAACCGTGGGGCGGTAAGCTAGTATATCTATATAAAATTCCCGTGTCACGATGTTGGTCCGCGATGAACTCCGAAACTACTTAGCCGATCTTAAATTTCAAATTAAATTAAAATAATAATAATTCGAGTTCGCGTGTCGTGTAACAAACAAATAGACAGAGACACTTTGATGTCGGAGGTGCTTTGTGTCTCTTAAAGGGGCTATAGCAACCGTGTAGCAGATACGGTCACTATAGCTTGAAACGCTAAAATGCTGCCAACTCAATATGCCCTCTATTTTTCATTGATTGATGGTTGGTTGACAACCGTGAAGCAGCTCCTAAATAGCCAGTTTTCACATTTAATTTTACAACAGCTGGTACAAACTTTCATATTATAAACTCGACACTGGCTTAATGTAATTATAATAAAAAGCCTTAATTCAAAAAAGATTAAAATCTTTCACTTTAATAGATATTACTTAATAATATAAATGTGAATGTTTGTAGGTTTGTATGAATGTACATTCGTCTAAGGTTTGGATGCTTGGATGTTTGTGACTCATAAACGATTTGGATAAGCATATAGGGTACTTATCTCGTGAAAACTTAAGATCCCTCGGGACCGTGGGTGTAACTGCGGGGCAGAAGTTAGCATTTAATATAATACTAACTTCTCCGCGCGGTTTCACCCGCGTTCCCGGGATAAAATATAGCCCATGTTACTCAGGGATAATGTAGCAAGAATTTTTGAAATCGGTCCAGTAGTTTTTGAGTTTATTTGTTACATACAAAAAAAAAACAAAAATACAAATCATTGCTCTTTATAATATTAGCAAAGATAGTATAGGACCTACTTTTATTAAATTTTATTTTTAATATTATAGTCAGGTCAAGAATAGCACAAGGGCTACTAAAGCTCTCATCATTTGTTGTATAAGAGGACTATGTACCTACCCCAATAGTTTGTCATTATTACCGTACCAGTTAATTAATAACACTTAATTATTCCGCTTTCATATCAGCACGCGTTATTAATGGCTGTAAGTTATTATTCAATATTCAAAACATTAATTTACCCTAATAAATGATTCATTATATCCATAAATTAACTGTTATTTTTAATACCTACAGCCTTCCTGTGGGCCTATTTACCTATTATTTAGTTGTATTCCAATTGAATTCATTTAAAAATTATACAATGTTTTTCCTAATACTATTTGTTCTTTTTTACAAAAGAATCTGGCTAAGTGCAAGTTGGACTCGTATAATACGGATTCCGTATAGATTCGAAATACTTCTAATACACAATATAGCCCTCTGATGGCGTTGACTTAAAAAAATACGAAAATCTAAAAATGCGAGCGAATACTTAGCAGTGCTTTTTCGTAAGAGAAAATTAATTATCTAATCCCTATACTGAAAGCTTCTCGGAGTTTATTGAGTGTATGATTATATTGAAGAGAGACCTATAATAGCTCGGAGCAATCTCCATAATAGCCTAACCGTCGTGCGACAAAAAATATTGCTATTTCACCTTAAATAATTGGGGACCTGCAGCGAGTGACCGAGCGCAATTGAGAAATTTGATATTATTGTATAACATTTAGATTATTTATTCCAATTATTATTTCAATTATTAAGTATTGGTTATTTCCAAAGTTGAGCATATTACCGATGTTTTCAGCAAAACAGATTTTTTAAATTAAAAACATTTATTTACAATATTTGTATAAAATACAAACTATAACAGGTATATAGAAAATATCCTCAAAGCTCTCGCTGCTGTCGATAGGCAAGATTCCCAAAAGGCTGGCAGCGTTCCCTTTTTATTAAGTAAGTATTTGAAAATAAAATCGCTTGAAAAGCTCCTACAGTTAGATAATAGATGTTACAGGGTTTTACTCTGGTATTACGAACTGCAGATTATGGGACCATGAATAATTATTAGTTTTTTTTATGAACACACTAGGTATGAAATGAAATGGTACTTTTTCTTATATTGTTTTTGGCATGGTATGCTTTATTTTACTTTATTGCGATACGCACTGCTGGTGTAGTGGTATCATGCAAGATTCCCATTCTTGCGACCCGGGTTCGATTCCCGGGCAGTGCATATAAGTTTTTGCAAATTAATTGTACCTACCTTTTTTTTTTTTCATGTTAGTTAATAGTTAGGTTGCAAACAACGATCAGGATATTGTCCATACAGCAGTCTGAATCCGGGATATTTTACGAATCCCGGCCAAGTCCCGTGTTATTAGTCCGTGACAAAACAACCGGCGTAATATCCTGTAATATGCGCGCGTTTAATCCCACTTTCACCTAAAAATGGGGTGGCTAAGTGTTTTCAGTTTTGGGAGATATTTTCGCATTTATGTACCAGCAAAAATGATAATGTAATAAGTAAAGTAGGTTAGGCCCTTTTTAATTAATTCAAAACGTTTTCGCAGTTTTATATAAAGCTTTTATATTCATAGAAATAGGTTTCAAATAATTTAAAAACAATCAATTTTAGACGTTTTTAACGTCTGAAGGCAGACAATCAGGGACATATATGGCCACTGTCGCCAATGGATATTAGGAATACTTGGGGGTTTTTTTTTTTTTTTCCTTTTATAGGCTTGTGTTTGACCACAATCTCACTATGGTAGGTGATGATGTGGCCGAAGGTGGTAAGCACACGAAGCCTAGAAGGATCTGGCTCTCAAGTGCAGCTGCCGGAACACACCAATAGGTGTTTGGCGACAGATTTTCAACTTGAGGGTGGTAGCCAGCCAGGCGGGTATACTACAAAGTACCCTACCACCGTACTATGGTATCCTCACGATGTTTTCCTTCACGGAAAGCTCAAGCTCATTGTAGGATTCGAACCCATGACCTTCGCCGCGTCGTCCGACGTCACTACCACTGAGCTATCATCGCCTTAAAATTGTCATTGGGATTGTCATTGTATTATGATTCAGAAACACAAAGACAAAACTACTACGGGCTTTCTTTCTTCAACACACAGTAAAGTCCACTTGAATGATTCTCAGTATTTATTCCATGATAAGATCTATCTATGTGACAAGTATCATCGAAATCCGTTCAGCTATTACTATGTGATTGAGAAACAAAAAAAATAGCCTATATCCCTATAGTCTTACTTAAGAAATGAACTATCAAATGCAAAAAGAATATTTCAAATCCGAGTGTGCGCAGTCATCACCATCCACCATCCCCATTCCTACATCGAACCACTAGACGCCGGGAAAATTTCCACCCGTACGTTGTAGACATCCCAAACATACGGACACAACGTTTTCAATCCTCATTTATAATGCGAACAGCAAAGGAGTGGAACTTGCTCCCGGCGTCTTTGTTTCCTGACTCCTACAATCTAGAGACATTCAAGGCCAGAGTGAATAGGTTTCTTCTGGGTAAGCGTGCTCCATCTTAGGCTTCGTCTTCGCCTTTCGACGGGTCAGAAGCCAAACGCAAACCCATTGTATGTAAAAAAAAAAAGAGTGTTAGTTCCAGAGATTAGCGCCTATAAATAAACAAACAAAACAACTCTTCTGCTTTATTATATTAATAGAATTAAGATAGTATAATAATAGAATAGGTACATGATATAATCCAATTACCGTCAAGCAAGCCCCTACCAAATCAAAATCCTTGATCCACCACTGTTCACACAAACTCCACATTTATAATTCTAGAATAGGTATAAAGTGGTTCGACCATATTGCGACAAAAACAGGTAGGTACAGCTAATTTTAGTAATTTACAGACCAATGAGCTAAACTAAAACTAAAACAAGTGCACAAATTGGTAGCTACCTAACTTTTACCTACCCATTTAGTTTTAGATCAATTATATAGGTACCTTTCCATTATCCCTTATCGGTCCCTTAGAGCTGTCCTAAAAGTTCCCAGCATATATGGTGTCAACAATATTTGATGCTTATTTGTACGGAACCCCGGATGGGTCCAGGGAGGCTCGTTGTCGTGATAACCTGGAATTTGCTCCTGATTTTATGTTTGTTTTTCTTGCGAAGCTTGCGCAGTGTGGGTCGCGCCACGGACGCATTCACTTGCTTATTTAAAATATAATTTCAGGTTGAAGGGTTAAATCTTTTGGAACAAAGCTTTTTTTGTAATCACAGCAGATTGTACGGGAGGGAATTGCTTTCTTAACAAACTAGGTACACTATGTTACAAATTTGGGTAGGTATAGTATAAGTAAATGTTTTCATATATATATTTTTTTTACTTTGTATAGGCTTGTGTTTGACCACAATCTCACTATGTTAAGTGATAATGTGGCCGAAGGTGGCAAGCACACAAAGCCCAGAAGGAACTGGCTCTCAAGTGCAGCTGCCGGAAATGCCGGAATACACCACTAGGTGTTTGGCGACAGATTTTCAACTTAAGGGTGGTAGTCAGCCAGGCGGGTGGTAGAACCTACCACCGTACTATGGTTTCCTCACGATGTTTTCCTTCAACGAAAGCTCAAGCTCATTGTAGGATTCGAATCCACGACCTCCGCCGCGTCATCTGACGTCACTACTACTGAGCTATCATCGCCTCAAAATGAATCTCAACAAAACAAAGTCGTGCTAGTTACACCATTTATAACTAAAGAACGGCTGGACCGATTTTTATGATCTTTGATTTGTTGGATTTGTCTCTGCTCCGAATATAATAATAACTTTAAAACATCGGATGTTTTTTATACCGGGAACGCGGTTGAAACCGCGGGGAATAACTGGTTAGTTAATAGATGGTATTTATAAAATTTCATTGACTAATGCGTTGATATCCAAAATATGAATATTTTTCATTGTGTATGGAGCTGGGTCGCGATAAATCCTGTGATGAGATCTCTTTATCCACGTCTTCATATTGTAAGAGCATCTGTACACGTCACGTGAAATCATTACGCCATTGTATCAAGGAGTATATTTAATTTCACGCCGCGTCACCCACGATTATGACACTGTGAAATTAACTTCATTACATGGGCATTATGTATCGCTGCACGATATTTTAAAGTCTCCCTCTAGTCTCTTTCTAATTTATTTGACAAGCCGGTTAGCGTGTTTGGTAATGTAGCATGTGATGTATCGAACCTGCAAGTGTGTACGGCTCGTCCACGGTCACCGCGTATCAAGCTACGCGAGCTCCCGGATCCGCAGTGTTCGTGACGATATCACGCCATCTGTCCACTCCATTATGAAGACGATCGTTTGAAGCTCGCGCTGTCCACTCCATTATGAAGCTCGCACCTACGTACACTACACAAGCGGTCGTTTCGCCGTCCACGCATATTGCGAGCCGCCTTTGTGCTCGCAGTGATACCGCCACTCGGCGGGTCGCTGCGATCCTCCTGCGATCCACGCGCGAGCGGCTCGCAGTGGGCTTGTGTCTACGTACTCACTTGATACAGCACTTTATACATTACATGCTACACCTCTAAGTGAGTACCCTGCTTAAGATACCCCTATTCCCACCAAGTAGGTACAGACATTTGAGTGAATGAACATGTCTGTTTGTCTTGAGTCGAGGTGTAATATCTATATAAAATATCCTTTAACCTTCCTCGAGAATTAGACTATCAAATGCAAAAAGAATATTTAAAATCCCACTGGGAGTTCCAGAGATTAGCGCTTTTAAAAAAACAAAAAACTCTTCTATCCATACTAATACATATTTAATTGCTCAATTCTTGAGGAAGGTTATAGGCTATTTTTATCCCGGGAATGCGGGTGAAACCACGAGGAACAGCTAGTATTAGTATTTATAAATAAGATAAGCGTTTATTATTTTCATGAGCATATGTTTTATTGGAGTTTTCTTTGCTGCAATGAAACTATGCAACTAGGGCACCAAGAACAAATAAATAATTAATTACAAACCTGCTGACTTCATTTACATCATGAACAGTATTCAGACGAAGCGTGGAATAAAAATTTTAAAGCCATATTAATTTCAAAGGCAAATAGCTTGGAAATTCGCTCAATCCCTCCCATAAATAAAACGCAATACGGTAATGCTGGCAACATTGTTTATTGATGCGTTAAAAATCGTTTTTCCGATCTTTTGATCCTGGAATCATCTTGCGTACCACATGATTTCTTTTAGTGTCTATTTTATGTTCTAAAAAGTTTTCAAATTATGTTATTAGCTTTCGTCATACGATTTATCGTTATTTAAAGATTTTTGGAATTTACTTTTATACTGTTAAAAGAAGTTACATAGCAAATAATAACAAGATATAAATCAGTTGTGTATTGCAATGGTTGGGTAACAAGCATATAATAATAATAATAACCGGTGCCAGAACCGGTTCTTGAAGATGGCCATATCACACTATACTGGGATCGATCTATCATCACTGACAGGACTATTGTCGCCAATAAGCTTGATATTGTGGTGATAGATCGCCAAGAGCGCCGTGCAATGATTGTCGACATTGCTGTCCCTCATGACGAGAACCTCGTGAAGTCGGAGAAAGATAACGAAAGCAAATATCTTGATCTGGCACACGAGGTTGTCGACAAGTGGGATATTGACTCGGTAACCATTGTACCGATAATTGTTTCAGCCCATGGCCTTATGGCCAAGAGCCTCGATAAACACCTCAAGAGGCTCGCGTTAGGCGGCTGGATCAAATTCAGAAGGCAGTGCTCCTGGAGACGGCACGCATAGTGAGGAAGTTCCTCTCTCTGGAGCCTTGACCACCGGTAACTAGGACCCTGTTTCGGGAACAGGGTGAACCGGTGGGGTACTGTTTTTTATATTTTTAAATGTATTTTTTTTTATAACTTATATTTAAAAATGTTATTTATAGGAGTGTATATTAATAAATGGAATAATAATAATATGTATAACGAATATCATCAAAGATTGAGACATTTGATTTGGCAGGCGTTCCGTTGTCTCAATAAATAGTCCAGCAACCAGTCCAGCAAGTTCCCCCCTCATAGACCCAGTATAGTTCCCTGTTTTCTGCAATAGTCCTTGCACTTAGCGGGTGCTGTCTTTACATGTATCTCTTCAATAGTGCAGGCAGAGATAGTGTTCGTTGTACATATCCCAACACAATAACGTATCTTAAAGGGGCCTCTACGTGTTGGATCTATATCCCCACACACGCCTTCAAAATGGACCGGTCCTCGTTCCGTGATGTCTGAAAGATACATTACAATAATAATAAAAAACCGCCACACAATAACGTATCTTAAAGGGGCCTCTACGTGTTGGATCTATATCCCCACACACGCCTTCAAAATGGACCGGTCCTCGTTCCGTGATGTCTGAAAAATACATTACAATAATAATAAAAAACCGCCAAATTTGGCGGTTTTTTACCCCTTAAGGGGTAACACAAGTTTACTTAAAAATAAGTCTTATGCTATGCCTAATATAACGATGATTGTGCAGTTGCAACTGCCCTCATTCATAATCATCTCAGCTGCAAGACGTCCACTGTTGAACATAGGCCTCCCCTAAGGATCTCCAATAGGACCGGTCTTGGGCGGCCTGCATCCAGCGTATTCCATTTGCCCTCATTGCTAGCCATGCCTCTAGATTTTAGGGTACTTTTTTATGAACATAGACAACTAAGCATCCATAGTAAAAAATAATAATGTAGGTTCTGGGTTCTGTATATATAAACCTCAGATTATTTGTATTTTTTGCTAGTTTTACTCAAATTGAGCTTTTTTTATCGTCGCATAATCTGTTGGCTCTATCCTATCAGAATCCTATCAAAATCTCCAGAGAATAACACAAACATCCATGCCGAGAAGTTAACTCAAGCGAACATAAAGAACAAAACCTTGGCCGCCCACACAGTACAAAGGTCTTCAAGCTTTCCTGAAGGCGTAGTAAAACCGAGCACACTAAACTATCTAACAAACAAAAATAATAATAACAAAACAAACTCACAAGCCAACACCACAAATATATAGCAACGATCCGGCCAGCCTCTCCCAGAAATTTAAACAACAAACAAACTGAAAAAGCTACATCAACACATAACAAACATCTTCCAAGCCGGCTGGTCCCCGTGGAAGAGTATGACCACAACCCTCCAGGGAAACCACAAAAACAAAAAACCACTAAACTGGATAAAGACTAAAAATTGTATAAAAATTGGAACTTATAATGTCAGGTCTCTGTCATCAATACACCGATTCTTAGAACTCAATAATGCACTGAAAGATATAAACTGCGACATATTAGGACTCTCAGAAACAAGAAAAATGGGTTGCCACATAGAAGAATACTTAGACTATGTTTTATGCTATATAGGAGAAACAAAGGGATTGTACGGTGTCGGATTTCTAATAAAAAAGGCATGGAAAAATAATATAACTAACTTTACTGGCATTTCGGAGCGAGTAGCGATATTACAAATGAAACATGGCAGACTAAATATTTCTATAATCCAGGCATACGCACCCACGAAAAGATCAGACGATACAGAAATACAAAAATTCTACAATGATTTGAAAAAAGCTCACACACTAGCCGATGAGAAAATCATAATATTAGGAGACTTCAATGCAAAAATAGGGCAACCCAAAAAAGAAGAAAAACTTGTCATGGGACAGTATGGGCTAGGCCAAAGAAACGAAAGAGGCGAACGACTGCTAGAATACGTATTGGAATATAGACTAGCAATAATCAACACTTATTTCAAAAAAAGACCCAGCAGAAGATGGACTTGGAAGTCACCAGACGAAAGTGTTAAAAACGAAATCGACTACATCATGACAAATGTCCCAAATATAGTCCAAAATTATGAAGTTCTCAGTAACGTAAAGTTCCAAACAGACCATAGACTACTTAGAGCAACAGTCCTATTGAGCCAATCGAAAAAAAGTAGAAAAGGCTTTAAACCACTACCAAAAATTCCGAAAACTGAAGAGGAAACAATACACTACATAGACAACCTCAAATTGAACATCGAAAACAAACTAATAGATACCAGAAACGTACAAACTTACTATGATGCGCTAGAAGTAACTATAACAAAAAGTTTGACTAGCCAAAACAATCCTAAAAAAGAAAAACGACACAAAATATTTGGCGAAGAAACAATAGCCTTAATTAACAAACGCAGTGAATTAACTATATGAAAGAATAAAGATGCGATCACAAAGAAAGAACTAAGCAAATTATATAAGGAAACTAGCAAAGCGATCAAAAGAGACTATAGTAAGCACAGACAAAGGATAATAACAGAAAATCTAAACAAATTCAGAAGTACTAAGAAAGCATTTAAAGAATTAAACCTAAGAAAAACTTGGATACAAAAATTAGAAGGCCAGCATAAAGAAACTAAAACAAGACACGAAATTATACAGCAGGCAACTACTTTCTACCAAGAACTATACAAAAACAAAGATAAAACCATCGAGGAAACCAATGAATCACACTATTGTTATAACACGGAAACAATTAGACCAATAGAAGAAAAAGATATATACGCCCAGCTGAAACAACTGAAATCAGATAAAAGTCCTGGTCCCGATGTAATAACCAATGAAGCTTTGAAAATAGGTGCACCAGTTTTACTTAGACCTCTCACAGAATTATTCAATCTCATACTAGAAGCTGAAAGCGTACCTATCCAATGGTGTACGTCAGACATCATACTACTATATAAAAAAGGAAACCCTCTCGATATCAACAACTATAGACCGATTAGTCTACTGGCAAACATATACAAAATCTTCTCATCTATAATTCTTAAACGCATAACACAAGAGATTGAAAATGCACAACCAATAGAACAAGCTGGATTTCGCTCTGGGTTCAGCACACTAGACCATATACAGGCACTGGAACAAGTCATAGAAAAATACGAAGAGCTTAATAAGCCACTCTATCTAGGCTTTATCGACTACAGCAAAGTATTTGACAGCATAAGCCACAACTCTATATGGAAATCACTAAAAAATTTAAACATAAATTCGAAATATATAAATATTATAAAATACATATACAACAACAGCATAAGTAATGTCATGCTAGAATCTAGAGGTCATGCAATTAATATCGAAAGAGGAGTCAGACAGGGGGACCCTCTGTCACCTAAATTATTTATTGCGGTTTTAGAAGATATATTTCGAAACACAGACTGGAAAACTAGAGGCATTAAAATAAACAACAACTATCTAAGCCATCTCAGATTCGCGGACGACATAGTTGTGCTGTCTGAAACAGCAAATGAATTACAAGATATGCTCCGCTCAAGCAAGCTCAAAAGTAGGATTAGAGATGAATGCTTCAAAAACCAAAATCATGACAAACAGAATAGAACGGCCCATCAAGGTAAAAGAAAAATCTATAGAATATGTCCACAGTTACATCTACCCAGGCAAACAAATATCATTTTTAAAAACGCAGTATGAAAATGAGATTGAAAGAAGAGCAAACATAGCCTGGAAGAAATTTTGGTCACTCAAAGAAATTCTTAAAGGAGACTACTCGATAAACCTCAAGAAAACGGTATTAGACACCTGTATACTGTCTTGTCTACTGTATGGCTGCCAAACTTGGATGTACACGACAAAAGCAAAACAAAGGATCACAACAACACAAAGAGCTATGGAGAGAAGTATCCTAAATATAAGAAAAATACAAAAAGTCAGGGGCAAAGTAATCTGACAGAAAACAAAGATAAAAGATGCCCTCACGCAAGCTCTAAAATTGAAATGGCAGATCACGTATCGAGATACACAGACGGCAGGTGGACAATAAACACTACAAGGTGGAAAGGGCCAATCGGCAAAAGAAGGGTAGGGAGACCGAAAAGACGATGGGCTGACGATATAACCGAATTAATAGGAAAGGACTGGCAAACTATCGCCAAGGACAGAGATGAGTGGAAAGGACTGGAGGAGGCCTTCACCCGAGGAGGGGTCCATATCCAATAGCAAAAACTAACTCTTACTAACATTTAGACAATAAGCCAAACATTAATAACTAACTAAACAAACAAACACCAACATTTGAAATGGAAATTAAGGATAAGGAAATACAGGCTTTTTTATTTATTTATTTATTTTATAATCTGTTGGCTCGCGAATGGGACGCGCGCTAAAACTACTACAAAAAAAAATAGAATTCCATGAATCGCGAATTATTATTCGTTTTATCTAACGCAGACTTTTATCCTCATATATTTTATACGATAAAAGGAAAATAAAAACTTCGGACGCACGCTGACCTGTGTCCGGAACCCATCTAAACTTGTGAATTATTTTGTTTATTTCTCTACGCGTTTTTGCGTTATTTTTAGCCCAGTTTTCCTGCTGTCAGTTCTCGTTAATTTATGTGACAACCAGTTTTGGTACATAAAATACCTTAATACAAATTATATATTTTATTTTTTTTATTTTATATTTATTGAGAAACAAACAGCAACAATAATACATATAGTTAACACAACAGATTTTAACTCATAAGCCAATAAAGTTTCTACATAAAATTATACATGTACATGTACAACTTATTGTATCCTTTTTCTTAATTTAAATAGTAAGTATAATTAATATTTTAAGCTAATAAGCAACTGTGCCAGTTTCACGAAGCCCGATCAACTGATGATTGTTCAGGGTTATTTTTTGTATATCCGGATATTTTCTGTTCATATGATATTCAGATTTTTTATGAACAAATTACTTCACTGTTCCTATCAATGTCAAAAAAATTACGAATGTATACCAATCTAATATTCCCCTTATTCAGACCTGCTCGGTTGTGGCCCCGATCGGTTAGACAAACCGTTGGGGTAGTCTACTGAATAGGATGGCTCCTATTTTCTCATTTCAGACTTAAATTTGGAATGAGGCATTCGAACAGTACACGGATCGCGGCAAATGAATTCTGCAACTAAAACATCAGCCTTTTAACGAAATAAAATCGTCCTTTCCGATCGGAATGGCAACCGAATGGGTCTGAATAGAGATTAGCGATCAAAAATGTTTGTTGCCAAGTAATGGGTAATTATTGCGCGACTAACAAACAGATAGCCGCAAGCAGTACTTCAACCTGATTATGCGGCTTAACTAGAATTGCCTTAACTTTGTCTTAGTGTACGATTTATGTATTAGTTTGTATGTCGTCTTCTAGCGAGACGGTGTGTGTTGTGAAGTTAGTAAATAATGATACCTAAACTAGGTAGGTACGCTTTCTTTTTTGTTTGACCACAATCTCACTATGTAAAGTGATAATGTGGCCGAAGGTGGTAAGCACACAAAGCCTAGAAACTGGCTTTCAAGTGCAGCTGCCGGAACACACCAAAAGGTGTTTGGCGACAAATTTTCAACTTGAGGGTGGTAGCCAGCCAGGTGGGAACTACAAACCTACCATGTGCTATGGTTTCCTCATGATGTTTTCATTCGCCGAAAGCTCAAGCTCATTGGATTCAAATCCACCTTCGCCGCTACGTCTGACGTCACTACCACTGACCTAAATAAATAAATCGCAGCTTTGACATTAAGATATCTAGCACTCTTAGAACGAAAACGCCACAGTTCCAAAATATCGAAAATTGAGTTATCGTCATAAAAAGACTTAAAACCAAATTTTCTCTTTTTTTTATACAACATAGTCGGCAAACAAGCATACGGCCCGCCTGATTTTAAGCGGTTACCGTAGCCTATGAACGCTTGCAACACTAGGGGTATCACTCACGCATTGCCGACCCTTCCCCCTCCCCGATGAGCTCTGGCGTCCTTACTCACGCGCAGGAACACAACTATAAGTTATTTGGCTGCGGTATTCTGTAAGGTGGAGGTACTCCTCAGTCGAGCTGCTCTTTGAGCGACATATCGCTATGCTCTACCTCTCTTAACGCTCCAATACGCTCTCTCTACGCAACAATAGTTGAAACATAGCTATATTTGAGCGGGAACAGGACAAAATTGTTATATCAGTCTCTTTATTATATGGCAAATTGCGGTTCTCCGTTGGGGGAGAAACGAGTGATTTTCTCAAAAACAACTGATCTGATTTGGATGGGTTTTCGTTATTAAATGCATATTTTTTCAGGGAAGGTTTTAATGTATAAGGTCTGATGAAGATCTTCGGAGATAGACAATGGAACTCTTCAATAACAAACAGCAAATTACCCGCGATCGCTGTGATCGTTATTTTACCATTCCATAACATAACAACATGCCTGTACCTACGGTTTTATAGAGTAAACAGATGTGTATAGTACCTACACCCTCATAAGAAACTAAAAATGAAAAGATAAAATTAAATTTTAACAAAAAATAAAATCGACTTCAAAGTGGGTTTGCACTAAAAAATATAAAATAACGATTGTTAGAACTCGTTTTGAAGTCATGTGTAGTATAGCAATTAGTTGTCAGTACCCTGAGTGTAAAGAATTGACGAGGTAATTAAGTAAACGCTTACTATTACGTTTGCGTTTACGACATTTCATGGACCTAATTTCTCCCATACAAACGTAGTACTTAAACGTAAATACGATAGTAGTACCTAGTAGCGTTTACTTACGTAAATTCTTTACACTCATGGTGTCATGATGCAAGCTCTGATTAATTTGGGATTAGATGGCCACGTATGTATGGAATGAATGTCCTTGGATATTTATTTATATCATAAGAAGATATTTATTGTAAAGCTGAAGAGTGTATGTTTTTAAATTATATGTTTGAGCGCGGTAGGTAATCTCACATCAAATTCAAATTCAAAAATCATTTATTCAGTTTAGGCCACAATAAGGCACTTATGAACGTTACAATTGATTATACCACCGGTTCGGAATACACTTGGACTGAGAAGACTCCGGCAATAAACTCAGCAAGGGATATTTTTATAGATCTTTGTTCTTTTTTATTTAATTTATGTAACTATTGAATTACAAATAACAAAGTTTATAAAATTATAATAAAATAGTTTGTGTAGCGAACATTTAATTTAAATGCATTCTTGTCTTCCACAAAATCAGAAACTCTATAGTACCCTTTCTTACATAACTTTTGTTTAACTAATTTTTTTAATCTATACACAGATAGTTCATGAATTTCTTTGGGTACTTTGTTATAGAAACGTATACATTGCCCCTTGAATGAGTCCCTCACTTTGCTGAGCAGGGTTATAGGTACAGCAAGTTTGTGCTTATTTCTAGTGTTGAAGCTATGAGTATCGCTGTTCTTGGGAAAATTTTGTATATTTTTCCGAACATAAATTAAATTTTCATAAATGTACTGTGACGACACAGTCATAATATTAATGGATTTGAATTTATCTAAAAGAATCTCTAGGTCATAATTTATAAATTGCGCGAATAGCCCTCTTCTGCAGAATAAAAATTCTATTGATGTCACCACCACTACCCCAAAGGAGGATGCCGTAAGACATCAAGCTGTGAAAATAACTAAAATAAACGAATCTTGCCGTAGATTCGTCAGTGAGAGAACGAATTTTCCTCACTGCATAAGCTGCAGAGTTCTGCAATATTTAGTGAATAGACTTAGTTAAGTCTATTCACTAAATAACAAATATGTGGGCTCCATTGTAGCTTATCATCTAAAGTAATACCTAAAAATACGGTTGTTTCAACAAGATCCAGTTTTTCGCCTTTAATAACAATGTCTGTGTTCAAATGTCTTACATTGGGTTGACTGAATCTGATACATTTAGTTTTTTTCTCGCTGAGCAATAAATTATTAATAGTAAACCAATCAACAACTACAAAAAGAGCATTGTTTACTTCGTCAGAAGAATTAAAATCATGTCTATTCACTTTGTAAAGAAGTGAAGTGTCATCAGCAAACAATACTATCTCATGTTTTTTTTTCTACAAGGTAAGGTAAGTCGTTGATGTAAATCAGAAAAAGAAAAGGTCCTAGGATAGAACCTTGTGGGACGCCCATCGTTACCGAGGATCCAGAGGAAACTTTACCATATACATCAACCCTTTGAATTCTATCACTCAGGTATGAATTCAAAAGACTGAGTGCAATGTCTCTAATACCATAGTGGTGTAATTTCTTGATCAGTAATTCATGGTGTATGATCAATACAACCAATCCACTTTAAAAAAGACTTTTTCGTTAACAGCCCGTTTATTGTAGGTTATAGGGTAAATTTTATCCCGGGAAAGTGGGGAATAGCTAGTTATTGAATAAAAGTGGTGCATATGCTGAAAACAATAAAAGGGTTGAAAAAAAATTATTAATGATACTATTTTATTTACTCAAATTATAAATTGTAGATAACTAAAAATAATTTGGTCAGCTGCTCTGCATACAAAATATGAAATGGATTATAATAATTAGTGAAAGCTACCTACTTGAATTAAGAAATAATGTTTATATTGTAAAAAAAAAAAATCACCTTAGAATAAAAATATATAATTCCATGTGACTATTAAATTCTCGAACCGAAACCAAAGACTTCTATTTTATTGGGAATATTTTTTTAAATTTATTATTAACGATGATTTTTAAACTCACCATATTAATTTTATGCGGAGTTAAAAAATTCTACTGGTAACATCTCAACGTTAGAAGACAATCCCTCTAAAAAATCCGTTTTTTTATACAAAAATTGTTTGGGTCTCTTCTTTATATTGATTTTTGTTACAAGACATGCTGTATAAATAGTTTGGATACAATTTTTTTTTTTATAAATAGGTACTTATACAGCTTTTCGTTTCGGCTATATTATAAGCTTATTTAGGATACCCTTAAATATTATGTTCAGTAGATCTAACTATAATCTACATTCTTCAAATCTCTGCAGCCACCTTCTCCCATTGGCTGATCTGTTTAGAGGCAACGTGCAGCCGTATCCACCGTTACCATTCACCATCATATAGTCGAAACAGTCGGTTACGCCATCACCATTGCAGTCCTGTAAGAGTTTTAGACATAATGTAAAAAAAATGTTTAATAACAAAAATTAAGGATCAAACAATAGTCGATTCGTACCTGGAATCGGTTATTGTCTGATTTTTGCGGTTTCGATAGAGATTGCAATTCAATATAATATTATATGTATTTTTATTAGATTTTACTTAATAAACGGATTCGGTGTGTGTCATGTGAAAGTCAATGTTTAAAAAAATACTCCATGATATGTTTTTTTTTAAAGCAATAAATTTGATTGTGAAATTGCAAAAAATAGACGCAGATAGATCTTAGTCGGTCAAAATATGTATGTTACAGTTTTTTTTAGGTAGTTATACAGGGTGACAGGTTGAACGAGAGACGTAGGTACTTACGGGGGAGAAAGTAGGTACTCATTATTATGACCAACTTTTAATATGAAATCTTTAAAAAAAATAACCACTTTTCATACTAAATGTCAATCTTGCTCGATCAAAATGTATGAAAAACAAATTTGGGATTGCCACGTTGGTCACATACTTAAAAGTTGTTTATTAATGAGTTTTTTCACCCCCGCAAGTAAGTACGTCTCTCGTTCAACCTGTCACCCTGTACAAGTAAGGTTGGATAACACTGGACGCAGTGTGAGTTCGTCTTTCAAACACTTTTACATAAAATACATAAATTACATAGAAATAAAATATTATTATGTCAAACACTACTTTATAAATTTGTAAAAAAAAATACTAAATGACGAACATACCCCATATCCGGTCTTACCCCATAACTAAACTTACTTTTCCAAATTTTTGCAAGTATCCTTCGACAATAAGTTTCGCACAGTGATAGCTCTTAGCGCAGTCTTGCCATGCTGAAAGTAAATATATATATATATTATTTCAGTAGGCTGGAATCCTAAAAATATTATGTTTAGTCCGATAAAATGAGTTATATGTTTGTTTGTTGCGAATGCGAATGTGAGTTTGTTTGTTTGTTACCTTTTCATGCCTAAACCGCTGAACCACTCGCGAGATAGCCTATGGTATGGAGAAGGACATTGACTACTTTTTTCTCCGGAACGCTGGTGAAACCGCGGGGATAGCTATTATATGTAAATTCGGGTTATCTGTTAATCACCTGCAGTGGTTTATGGAGTAGAATTACTCACCAGTATGAACAACTTTAACTATTAGACCAAATTTAGAAATGTGAAAGAAAAAATGCATCCAGGTTTATTGGTGGAAAAGATCAAGATTTACAAAACACACATATACTAAAACTATAATTATGTACTACATAGTTTTTGTGGACACAAATTCACAAAACATCTATACCTATACTTTATCTTTCCATGTTATGCTATATTATGGACTAGATTTATTTCACTACTAACTTCCGCCCCGCGGTTTTACCCGTGTACCCGAAGGATCTTATGTTTTCCGGGGATAAAAAGTAGCAGTAATAGTATCTCCTTTCTCGATAAATGGGCTATCCAACACTAAAATTTTCAATTCGAACCAGTAGTTCCTGAGACTAGCTCGTTCAACCAAACAAAGGAACAAAGAAAAAAAACTCTTCAGCTTTATAATATTAGTATAGATTTATTACTTTTTTCCTTTATAATTTCAATGGAACAAAGCCTTTTCGAAGCGCCAAGCCACAAACCTGTAGAAACTACATAAAAATCCGTTCAGTAATTTTTATGATTAGCGTGTTCAAACAAACAGAGAGACAGACAAGAAAAAAAATCTCTTTGCATTCTGTTACTCTTCCTACATCACACAAACTCCAATTTTGTTAGATAAAATATGTACAGGCACGTTGTTTCTACATACTTACTATATGTAATAGATAGGTAGTTATAGTGTACACGTGCTTTATACATTTGGATCTGTTCAGCTACATAACTGACTGTGACTGTACCTACAGTTTGTAGTGTACGAGTGTACCTACAGTACACTCCAGTTCAATAACGTTCCATAATTATTTGACGGTGTTACCATGATTTCTATCCGGGTCATCCTCCGGGAACACCACCCTCCCAGAGTCCACCCAGTACACCCGGGATATATTGTACGGCCCACAGTATCCTCCTTTGCAGTCGTTGTTGTAATCACATTTCGTCGACACGTAGCATAAACATTTGTAGCAGGACTCGGTTAGGTTTGGTATGAATAGACCTGGAAATAAAGAAAGGATTTCAAATCATTTTTCTCTGACAGTAATCCCCTTCGGTACTGCAATGGCATATTTTCTTTTTACAATGAATATAGGTTAGTGGATGACCACAATCTGACTGTTAGGTACTGCAATGACATATTTATTTTTACAATGAATATATTATTATTACATTAGAGGATGACCATAATCTCACCATAGTAAGTGATCATGTAGCCGAAGTAAACGAGGGGTTCTCAAGTGCTGCTGCCGGAACACACCATTGATCCTGGCGTTAGATCTTCAACTCAAAGGTAGCCAGACGAGTACCCACTATAAAGTAGGTACCTACTCTATCTTTAATCCGGCTTTTAGACTACATACAATATTTGATATTTGTTGAAAAAAAAAAACACTTGGGGACTGCCGCGATAAAGCTATTGCATAGCATTTTTTATCAACTTATGCAATTATATTTTTTATTTATGCAGTTTTTTTTTTTTTCTTTGTCATTAATCCAAGTGTTTTCTTTGATATTAATAGACACCTATACACCTATATACTTTCTCACAAACAGCTGCTTACGTATTCGTCTGATTTCGGAGCAGCTCATCTTAGGTTTTATTTTCATTACGGAATTTCTTGATTCGGTCGCCGCGCTCAAAGCCCGCGATAAAAACTATACACTAGCTTAAAAATGAAGATGCTTACCTGTTGAACCAGTTGTCCATAAAACAAATACAGCAAACAAACAAACAGGTATTGCAAGTGTTAACTTGATATGCATTATATTGGAGTTTTGATTTTCTGTAACAATGACACTGCATGTGATTATACTGCCAGACAAACATGTTAAAATCCGCGACTGCAAAGAAGGATACTGTGGGCCGTACAATATATCCCGGGTGTACTGGGTGGACTCTGGAAGGGTTGTGCTACCGGACGATGACCCGGATAGAAATCATGGTAAGGGTTAAGGAAAAATAAGATAATAAATAATACAAAACTTATATCAAAACTAATCGTTATTAATTAAAACCAAGGATTTAAATTAATCATTAATTTATTATTATGAACTAGCTTCCGCCCCGCGGTGTCACCTGCGATCTCGAGTGATCTTAAGTTTTCCCGTGATAAAAAGTAGCCTATAGCCTTCTTCGATAAATGGGCTATCCAACACAAAAATATTTTTTCATTAGTCCTGAATCAGTAGTTCCTGAGATTTGGGCGTTCAACCAAACAAACAAACTCTTCAGCTTATAATATTAGTATATAGATATTATATGACTGTCTGTGATCATTTTTACACGAATGGCATCAAAAATTGTTACATAACCTATTTATTAAACACCTTATCAGTATTAAATAGTAGGACAATACAAAATACTTTATTTCTACAAAAAAAAGGCAGACAAGTACATTGATCACTGAGGGAAGAAAGTGACCAACTGACGAGGGTGTTAGTGTAGTTTGAGCTTTAATGCACACGAGTTAGGAATTGGATTTTCTCCTGGGAGATACATAGTAGATATCTGCTTTACCTATATTAAATCTGCGAGCAGAATGAAAGAGAAATTATTTTAAGTTTTTAAATTCATTTAAATAATAGAAAGCGATTCGCGCGCGATTTATTTTAATAATATACAAATAAGTAATTGGCCAGTATCATTTTACGAACTTGGACATACAAACTTTTTGTCTTTTGTTATTTGTAGCCTGATATTGAATGGATTTTTATACGATTTTTCCGCCCACATAATTATTTGTATTAAAGTAATGACCTATGACGTTATAAAATAAAACTGAGAGGGAAAACACACGTAGAAAGGACTTTAAAATAAAAAAAAGTTGTAGGTACCTAACGTCACCGCAATATCAAGCAATACAGTGTTCAATAAGTTGCCACCTGAAAGAGTAATTATCAACAATTCTAACCTATTCAAAGCAAAACTGAGGGCCTTCGTATTGGAAAAGTTTTGCTAAGTATACGATGGACGATTTTATTTTTGATGTATGTTAAATGTCTAAATTGTTATTGTTTGACTTGTAATACAGTATATTCATTTACTGTTTTAATTGACAAGGTACTTTTTAGGGTTCCGTACCCAAAGGGTAAAAACGGGACCCTATTACTAAGACTTCGCTGTCTGTCCGTCCGTCTGTCTGTCACCAGGCTGTATCTCATGAACCGTGATAGTAAGACATTTGAAATTTTCACAGATGATGTATTCCTGTTGCCGCTATGACAACAAATACTAAAAACCAGAATAAAATAAATATTTAAGGGTAGCCCCCTTACAACAAATGTGATTTTTTTGCCGTTTTTATAGATAATGGTACGGAACCCTTCGTGCGCGAGTAAAATTTTCAGCAGACCCCCGACAGCTATTATCAAATATAGAGTACTACTGCACTTATTTACCTACATATTAACATAATGATAAATCCAAGAAAATCCGTCGGGTGCTGCCATTACCATATCTGTTCCTGATTTCAATGAATATATAGCAGTAATAGAAAAGTTATTATGTGTCGTTTATTTACATAGCCAACGCAATATCAATTAGTCACAAACTCATAAAATAGCAAAATTTTAGTTCACCTTGGAGCAGGGAATGGCAGCCCCCCCACGGATGGTCTTAAATTTATCATTATGTTAATATGTAGGTGAATATGTGCAGTAGTACGCTCTAGATAATTGCCGTCGGAGTCTGCAGAAAATTTTGTTTAATCCTTTTTCGATTACAACTTTTATTCGATTACTTACAATATTTACAGCCGTCGTGGGTTTTTTCAAAATTTTTAATTTTGTTTTTATTTTAATCTTTTCAGAGAATTACCCCGTTTTTATCTAAATATCTGTCTATTTGTCTATCTTTCTATATGCTTGGTGTCTTACAATGAATTATATCCTTAAATTTAGCCCCGTACTGCTTGCTCCAATTTATACTTATATGTACAAATGCAAGAAAAATATTTATTACAGCGCCCTCTGGCGAGTTAGCACTATAACACATATCTAAGAACCATCGCTGATGAATTACAACCCTTTCACAGGAAACCGTATCGAAATCGATCAAACCATTTTAGAGATAATTGGAAACATAATACAAAAAAATAATAATTAGAGCAGCGCCCTCTGGCGAGTTAGCACCATAACACCTATCTAAGACCCATCACCAATGAAAACGAAAATATTTTTTATTCAAATAGGCCTTCACAAGCACTTATGAATAGTCTGACTCTAACGCTCGGTTCGGAAGGTTGCTTTTACTGAGAAGAGCCGGCAAGAAACTCAGCAATTACTCTTTTCAAAACCAACTCAGATTTATTACATTAAATTATTTATCTAGTCTCACTGACAATATATGTGTGTTATAACAAACAAAAAAAAAAAACAAAATGATGAGTGACATAGTTAATAAATAGATAGCAAATTTAAGCAGACCAGCCCCCACAAGCAGCACCTGTTCACAAGTATGACGCATGTGGCAGCCATCGCCCTCCTCGCACATATTGTAGGGAAGTGAGCGACCCGCCACACGAATGTATCACAAACCTTTCACAGGCCCTCAGCAGTTTATATAGGTACAACAAAAAATCTCAAGAAGAAAAATATTGATTACAGCGCCCCCTAGTGAATTAACACCATAACACTTATCTAAGATCATGCACCTATCAAACCCCAACCCATAACTGAAAATTGCATCAAAATCGGACTGGTACCTAGTTTTGGAGAAAAGTGGCAACATCGATTTGCATAAACAATGTTTGCTGCAGCGCCCCTTGGTGAGTTATCACCGTAACATCTATCTAAGAATATGCACCAATCAAACCCAAACCCATAACTGAAAACTGCATCAAAATCAGTTTAGTAGTTTTGGAGAAAAATGGCAACATTGATTTGCACAAACAAACAAACATCCGCTCACCCAAAACGCATATACGGTCTCCGTTCCGTCGCGGGTAAAAAGACAGGGTACCTATTCCAACAAGCGAAAATTTGGTAATGACGTCCGAATGCAGCCACTCAATACCAATACCGTACCCAAATGTCACTTCCTTAAAGTCATTATAAAACCAAGTAGAAAGAAGTTCTGGAGATACTAAATAGTTGGCGTTTAATGAATAATTTTACTGTAAGTATTATTTATTATAACGAATGCAACTTACCCAGGGAACAGATGCTAGACACACTATCAGAACATTTATTATGGAAAACAATATAATATTAATTATTTTATTTTGATTAACAACTGACCTTCGTAAGAGCTGATACTGTACTGTATAATATTGTTGTTTGTGAATTTAATGTTGAGATCAGGTTTTAAGCGTGCAGCGTAACTGGTTTGATCGTTTTTAGTGATGTAGGTTTTTACCAACCATGGTCATGCATCAAAAATACTTTAGAATTTGAAAATTTGAAATGCTAGGTCATTTACTTTTTAACGCTGGTACTTTTTATCATTATACGATTATCTTCGCCAAGCACCTGCTGTTGTATTCCGGCAGCTGCATTTGGAGGCCAGTTCCTTCTATGCTCTGTATGCTTACCAGCATCAGCTACCTCATCACTTACCATGGTAAGATTGTGGTTACTAAATAATTTAAAAAAAAATAAGATTTGTAGTCACGCACATAAGCCTGCGTCTTGTATTTTTGTGAGGGGAAAACTGTAGTTGTAGAAAAACTGGTTACATAATACCGATAAATCCCATCCCTAGTGGTCCTTGATAATGACCGGCAAGTGGCATATAGTGTGAGAACCATCGTAAGATATATTAAAGTTTATAGTGCAACACGAGAATTCCATAATTAAATACTTAGGTACGAAGCAAATATCATCGTATGTAATAAACACAACAAAAACTATTTAGTACCATTAACCGGTTACTTACAAGTACCACGTTAGAAAAAAATAAGTTAATCCGACTTAAAACGCCTAGTAGACAAGTGAATTTGACGGATCGCGAATAACCCTATCCCGCTCTGAACGAATGGGCGAGAGGGAAGGAACAAATACTATTTTATAGTAAAAAAAACACGTTTAATTTTTATTCAAAAATCGGATTGTTCTTTTGGAAAAGTAACAAAATACTTCCCTTTTTTTATTAGATCTTAGACAGACATTCTATTTTCAAATTATTTGGCAATATTTTCGTTTTTCTTTCACGTCATAAATCCTCTAGTTTAACATAATCTATTTAAAGAATACAGAGAAAAACTTAATTGAGAATCATCATATTGGGTATATCGTCGCCATCCCAGATCTGTCAAAGTTACACACATTAAGTGAGCCTTCAACAAAGAAGCGTCTAGATACTCACTAAAGTTACTTTATTTTATGCGTGTTTATTTTAGTTTTTCGAACTTTTTTACGAAAATAAATAAAGCATCAGAAATCGAAACAAGTTCAAAAGATGTTAAAAACATAAAAAAGCATGTATCCGTGATCAAAAAACAAATTGTGATAAATATTTCGATATAAAAATGATTTTGTTACTTAATAATAATTATATAATAGTCCAATAAAATGAGATGAAAATGCTTTATGAGCACCTTTTTAAAAATTAAAATAGTGCGTGTCTTAACGTATTTATGTATTTACTAGCTGTTCCCCCCCGCTACGGGGCGGAGACAAATCAAACATTATAAAAAACGGTCCAGCCATTAATCCTACTAATTCTTACTAATATTATAAACTAGCTGATCCCCGCGGTTTCACCCGTATTCCCGGTTTAATTTGTTTTTCCGTCAACTTTTTTGTCTTGATGTGATAATTAAAACCTTGTCCTGATAATTACAAACACAACACAAAAAGAATTATCCAATTTGGTGCAGTCGTTCGGAAGTTATGCGCGTACAAACATTTCGGCGATTCATTTTTATTTAAGTAGCCTACTTTTTATGCCGTGAAAACATAAGATAGCCTCGGGAACGCGGGTGGAACCGCGAGGCAGAAGCTAGTTTGAGATATATTTTACTTGTACTAAGACTTCAACATCTTTAACCGAATAAAAAACCGGCCAAGTGCGAGTAGGCCTCGTGCACCGAGGTTTCCGTACAAATAAGCTAGTCCTCTAAATTGTATGAGCGCCCATACAACTCAGAGGACTATCTTAATTGGCGTCAACATGTATGTATGGGAACACCCTTTAATTTTCAACAATTTTATTTTTGGATTTTTTCCTTTATTTGTGCTGACTTTTTCTGTATGACCTTGCTTTTTGCCAAATTTCGTGATTCCAGGTCATCGGGACCATACAGGTTTTCGACCCAAAACCTATATGGTTCTTCCGTTTGACCTAGAATTGTCAATTTCGGACGGACAGATGGATAGACGGACAAGAGAGTGATCTTATAAGGGTTCCTTTTTTACAATTTGAGATACGGAACCCTAAAAATCAAACTGAATATAGAAACCAAGATAGTTCTTTATTTAATTTCAATTAAATATTTTGTTAACCAACATCGATAAACTAAGAATATTTTATGATATATTTTAGTAAGTGAACTTCTTGGCTTAATAAAAGATTTCTCACTTTAAAAAACGTTTTGTTCTTCGAATTCTTGTTTTACGGCCGGTTTTACAAACAAAACGCATCGCATAGGCGAAAGTGATATTATTTATACAAAAGGTACAAAAACAAGACGTGTATTGTAAATTGAGTGAGTGAAGTGACCGTGTTGATTATGGAATGCATTCACGATATTTTCTAAGAAAACAAATACAAGCCAAGCATAGTCGCATTACCCACTGTGAATTGGTGGAGGTAGGCTAGTGATTAACCTACTGTTGGAGTTTTCAATGAACACCAAACATCCTGGGCTGGCTGCTGCTTGCACCAGTCGATATTCCCTTAATTTCTTTTAAGAAAGAACCCTTTCAACACAAGATTACAACTCTTAATAGATAACGATACTTATTAATGGTGAGATTCCGTAATCTCAAATCAAATCATGACTCAATAAACTGATTCTTGATATAAAACAGCAACATTTAGGATAAAGTTTATTTTCTTTTGGATCAATATTATGGATGGCTCACCCTAAGAAAAAACTTCTTCTTTCAAGTAATTACAATTTAATTTAATACAACATTTCTTTGAGACAAAAAACAAATATATTGACGGGCCGGTTGGCGTGGTTGGTAAGATACCCTATCTATCACGCCGCAGGTCGTGGGTTCGATTCCCACTCAGGACAAACATTTGTGTGCATGAACATGTCTGTTTGTCCTGTGTCTGGGTGTAATTATCTATATATGTATGTATTTACAAAAGAAAAGTAGTATATGTAGTATATCAGTTATCTGGCTTCCATAGTACAAGCTCTGCTTAGTTTGGGGTCAGATGGCCGTGTGTGAGGAATGTCTCAGAATATTTATTTATTAAGCTATTGTACCTATTCCAACAAGAGTAAAAAAAGCCAAAATTTGGTAATGACGTCCGAATGCAGCCACTCAATACCAATACCGTAACAATATAATATTAATTATTTTACTTTGATTAACAACTGATCTTCGTAAGAGCTGATACTGTACTGTATAATATTGTTGTTTGTGAATTTAATTTAGAGATTAGGTTTTGAGCGTAGCGTATAACTGGTTTGATCGTTTTTAGTGATGTAAGTAATTATTGTGGTTTTACCAGGCATGATCATGTGTGGATCAAAAAATACTTTAGAATTTTACAATGGCTAAGTCATTTACTTTTTATCCTTTTTTATGTTCATTATAACGATTTTATTATCCTCAAATTTAAATATTGCCAAGCACCTACTTTGCTAATATTGTGGTTAAACGCAAACTCATTTTAATATTTGGAGTCATACCTACAAATAAGCCTGCGTCTTGTATTTTTGTGAGGAGAAAGTCCGTGGTAGTAGAAATTTTTATGTCAGAAGTCTGACAAGCAGGCAGGTGGTCCACCTGATGGTAAGTGGCTACCGTCGCCTATGGACATTAGCAATATCAGTGGGATTGCCAATGTGTTGCCGACCTTTATAAAGCCTAGAAGGCATCTGGCTGTCAAATGTAACTGCCAACATCTGACTCTCAACTGCAACTGGAAAACACCAATTGGTATTTGGCGACAGATTTTCAATTAGAGGGTGGTAGCCAGCCAGGCGGGTACTATTATGTTTTCCTTCACCGAAAGCTCAAACTCATTTTAGGATTCGAACCACTGAGCTATCATCGCCTTGTTACGTGGTTACATAATAAGTATCGATAAATCCCATATCCCATCCCTAGTTTATAAATGCCTATTAATAAAGTTTATGCCGGGGAGGGACTTTAAGTCAGCACTAGGGAGGCACTTTAAGTCAGCCTGCATCAAAGAAGCGTCTAGATCCTACTCTGTAAAGTTATACATCCTACAGCCATTCATCCTACTAATCCTACTAATTCCTACTAATCACACTATATCACATCACACAAATCATAACTATCCTAACTAATATATTGTATAAATAATCCTACTTAACTAATATACCAGGGCACTCAGAAAGTTTTGAGACAAAAAGTTTTTATGTATGTGACACTGGCCAGTTATAATTTATTTAGAAAGCACGATTATTAATAAGTAAAAATACAAACGTTCCAATTACAAAACATCCCTCCACTTTTTTTAAGAGCTAATTTGAACTATCGTGTCTCATTGAAAAATAGATCTGCGTCAGGAACACTTTCGCGCAACGACTACACAGTCTCTTTCGCGCGATGATTTTTTGTGATTTCAAATGTCGTCTTAAACCGGACGAATCGTAGGATAGACTTCAAATGTCATTTATTGATGAAGGCCCTTCTAAAGCAACCGTATACCACTGGTATAACGAATTTCATCGCGGTCGACTAACTTTGAGGGATGAAAAACGAAGTGGTCGCCCTTTGACATCTGTTACGGAAGGAAACGTGCTAGCAGTGAAAAAAATAATTCAAAAGAATAGGCGAATTACGTATGAAGAGCTTCAGCACATACTGCAAATTGGATCGGGAAGCGTTCATGAAATTCTACATGAGCATCTTCGCATGAGGAGGATAGTTTCACGATGGGTGCCGCATGCGCTAACAGCGTTCGAGAAGACCATAGAAAAGGTGTCTCGTGGCGGATTGGAAAAAGTGTTTCGAAAATTGGTTTAGACGCATGAAAAATTGTATAGATACTGGTGAAGAGTTCATTGAAAAGATTAAATTAAAAAAACTTAACTCATAAAACTTTTTTTTAAAGTTTCTCAAAACTTTCTGAGTGCCCCCCCACGTAGGATATAAATGCGAAAGTGAGTTTGTTTATTTGTTTGTTTGTTGGTTTGTTTGTTTGTAACCTTTTCACGCTAAAGCGCTAATCCCTGGAACTACCAGTCGGATTTTAAAAAATCTTTTCGCATTTGATAGCCCAATTCTTGTGGCCGTCTGTCAGTCTTATACCGGGAATACGAGTGAAACCGCGGGGGACAGCTAGTATATAGATATAGATAGATTTGGAATAGAACAGTACATATATAAGTAATATTCAGTAGTTACACTGAAAATGAAAATAAAAATATTTTTTATTCAAATAGGCCTTCACAAGCACTTATGAATAGTCTGACTCTAACGCACGGTTCGGAAGGTTGGTTTTACTGAGAAGAGCCGGCAAGAAACTCAGCAATTACTCTTTTCAAAACCAACTGATTTCTGATTCATTACATCAAATTATTTGTCTAGTCTCACTGACAATATGTGTGTGTTATATGTCAGTAAGGAAAAATTATATCAAAATTATGAGTGACTTAGTAAACAAATGGACTACTTCTACATATCAAAGATACTATAGTTTTCTTTACGCGATGTCTTCAATTATGCATTCAAAGCATAGACGGCAATAATAAGCCAGGATATTCCCTTTAATTTCCCTGGAGACTGCATCAACAGTATGATCTATCAGACACAGGTAAGTTTATATAATATTATAGTACTGGGTGATGAGTTGCTTAAGGTTTATTGCTATGGGTGTTGCAACTAGAATTTATCATAACAAAAACTGTCTGTCTGAACGCGATAAGCTCAAAGACAGGATTTTCAAACGGTTTCATGAGGAAGCGAAAGGTTTACGCAATTAGTTAATATTTTAGATTCATGTTATATCATTTATCAACACACGTTTGACAAATTCCTGTTTTGTGATCCCAGGGTATCTCAAATATCAATTTGAGTGCAATTGAACCAGTAGTTAAGTATAAATAATTTATTTTTATCCATTTTGAGAGAATACACAAACCCTTAGAAATTGATTTTGAAAGTAAACAAAAACATCAAAATGGTGGCAAACATTAGTAATTTTAATAACTGATTCGTATTTAAGTATAAACTTTTTTTTAATGATCAAAGATGGTTTTAATTATAATAAAATTAAATTCTCTTCTATTTATGCTTAAAAAATCGTCGGTTAAAAACAAAACGTACTTACACATAATTTAAAACTGTTTACAAAAAGTAAAGCTGATCTAAATCGCTGGCAGTTGGTAGTGTGCCCAGAACGCTGGCGGCAGTGCCACACTGTTTGACGATGTTAATCCTCTGGCCGAGGTATTCACCAGCCCTCTGGTCACGAGAAGCCAGAGTCTCTAAGTACTCCAAACGATTCAAAAATGTAGCCTTTGATAATAATTTCGCAAGCAATCGGACCATCTTTCAAAATAGACAGCGCTTTTTAGGGTTTCATACCCAAAGAGTTAACGGAGCCCCATTGCTGTCACTCTGCTGTCTGTCTGTCCATTCGCATGTCACGTACGGGTCTCTAGCTCATAAACGGAATGAATTACATACCTGAAATGTGAATTATATACCTAGTCTTGCCATAAATATTGTCACAAAGAAAAATCATTTTTTTTTATTGCAAATAATATTTATTACTCTTACAGTATGTTAGTTTAATACATAAATAAAAAACAATTTAAAATATAAAAAGCTTATTCGAAATGGTCTCCATTGGCTGCAATACAGTCCTTTAAACGTTGAGGCCAGTTATCAATAGAAGCACGCACTCTTTCCATGGAAAAATTCTTCACTGCCAATCGTATGGATTGTTTTAGGGACTCCAAATTATCATGGCGTTTAGAGCAAGCCGTACTCTCTAAAACTGACCATAAATCATAATCCAGCGGATTAAGATCGGGACTAGACGACGGCCAGTCTTCAGCTCTGATGAAGTCCGAAACGTTTACTTCCAACCAAGACTGCGTGGACCGAGCTTTATGACCCGGCGCCGAGTCTTGTTGGAAGGACCATACTTGGTTATTGAACATGGTGTTGTTAAGGGGCTTAACTACCTTCTCAAGAATGGTATCTTGATACACTTGTGCTGATGTTTTGATACCTTTTTCACAAAAATATGGCTCAGTCACTCCTTCATAGCTAACACCCCACCAAACCATCACTGAAGTCGGATAATGCCCACGTTGCACTCTGTCGACTAATTGGGAAGCTTCCTTAGAGCTTTAAGCATAAATACGATCATTTTGTTTGTTAAAATGTTGCTCAACTGTAAAGATTTTCTCATCCGTAAACAAAAAAATTCTGTGACCTCCCTTTGCGCACCGCTTCAGTAGTTGTTTCGATTTTACCACCCTATTCTTTTTTAAATTATCAGTTAAAAAATGACCAGTGCGTCTCTTATAGGCTGCAAGTCCTAAGTCATCTTTTAAAATACGCGACATGGTTCTGGGTGCTATCTTCATCTCCCGAGATAAAATCTTTTGCTTTCGGACAGGATTTCTTCGAATTCTTTCCCTTACTGCTTTAACCACCTTTTTCGTACGAACACTACGTGGACGGCCAGATCTTTTTCTGTCACAAGCAGAGGAGGTCTCATTGTACCTATTAATAGTCCGGTACACAAACATTTGACTAATACCAAGCGTATGGAGAGTTTTAAAAATTGCATTTGGCTCCATACCAACTTTGTGTAATGCAATCACAGCGATTCGGTTCTCTTTATCACCCCACTCCATTTTAATATCGCAAAATATTGTCCGCCAAATTGGCGCCAAAATTAGAAAACCCAATGAACAATCGTATAAAAATGACAGATTCCAAATTCAAATGTAATATCTTTCTTATTTTTAATTGTAACAGTATTTATGGCCAGACTATGTATATTGTGTTGAACGTTGAATTTTGAATTATGTTCCTTTGATCAGGGATCCCATGAAAAAGGAGTCAAAAGTAAATTACGGTAGATATCTGTCATAGCATTTTAAAAATTGTTCCAGTACTTTATATACAAATAACCTTATACAAAATTAATTTTATATTACTTAGTTTTTATGAATCGTATCATTTCTATGTATCGTATTGTGTAGGTATATATTATTGAATTAGTTTATCTTTAAATTATTTGTTAGCTTTCTATCTTATATATATGTGGTGTTTACCTATAAGTGATTGTTACATTAGTATAAGTGTTTTTGTGTGTATGCTTTGTGTATCGTATTTTATGTAAACAAATGTTGGTAAACCTAATAAAAAAAAAAAAAAAAAAAAAAATAACCCATCTCAAATTCACAAATCCCCTAATTGGGAGACATTTAGGGGAGGCTGTTATGATTTGCCCTACACACGCACCCATATGTTGACTGTTAATCCTGACCTGTATTATACTTCCATGTTCCCATAGACGCGACAATCGCGACATTTTAAATTATTTGGTGTATATACAAAGTTGCATTTTGTGATTATTTTCAAAAAAGTTGACTTCAAGTTATGAGGAAAACCCGTTACTACCCACCGTAGATCCGCGGGAAATACTTATTGTAGCACAAAATGCAAGTCATAGCCTGTCGCCATCAAAATCAATGGAAAAATATGTAGGGAGTGTAATGAATCCGAACGAACCAATACAACTCACTTGTTGAAACAAAAAAAAAAAAACAACATTTAAACATGACCAAAACGAGAAAATAATAAAAATAATAAATTTTTTTGCTTATCGAAATTCAAAATTTGTGCTTGTTTCAAAAATATTTTTTTCAAACTATGCCTCATATTCTGAGCATTAAGGATGATAAAAAAATTGAACGATCTATACCTACTATAATATTATAAACGCGAAAGTAACTCTGGCTGTTACCTTTACACGCCTAAATCGGATAAAATTTGGTACGCTGATAGCCTATGGTATGGAGAGGGACATAGGCTACTTTTTCCTCGGGAACGCGGGTGAAACCACTGGGGATAGCTAGTGGCAATATAAACATGGTAAATTGTTACTCATTATTTTTTGTAGTCTCTCTCTTGCTAACGAGATTTCGCCTTATTCTATACAGTTTTACAAGTAATTAGTGTAGGATTTTCTATAGAGGGAACATTATCTTCTTTCTCATTTTTTTCCTTTGTTGTGCAAGTTTACGGTTTTATAATCTTTTTCTAAAGCCACTTAAGTAAATACTTGGAAAGAGACGGCACTTTTGAACTTATAATGGTAAGCAAATGGCATTAGATACTTGAATAAAATACCTAAGGTTCCTATACTAATAAAGTGTGTGTATATAATAGCTAGCTGTTCCCTGCGGTTTCACTCGCATTCCCGGGATTAACAGTAGCCTATATATAACCTTCCTTAAGAATTTGGCTATCAAATGTAAAAAGATTTTTTCAAATCCGACTGGTTGTTCCAGAGATTAGCGCCTTTAAACAAACAAACAAAAAGCTCTACTCCTTTATTATATACCTATTAGTACCTAGATGTAAAGTGTTTAAGACTGCCACTGAATTTAAGTATTAATTGGCTACATGTTATAGGCTCTTGTTTGACCACAGTGTCACCAATGGTAAGTGATGATGTGCCCGAAGGAGGCAAGCACACAAAGCCTAGAAGGAACTGGCTCTCAAGTGCAGCTGGGATACGCCAATAGTGCTTGACGATAGATTTTCAATTTGAGGACAGTAGCCAGCCAGGCGAGTATCACAAAGTACCCGTTATGCTAGTTAAAAATGCAAATGCTTTGTTCAGTTCAGAAGCGACGATATCAGTGGTAGTGGCGTCGAATACAATCACAAAGGTTGTGGGTTTGGATCGTAAAATGAGCTTGAGCTTTCGGTAAACGAAAACATTGTGAGGAAACCTCAGCACTGTAGTAGGTTAGGTACTTTGTACAAACCGTCTGTAATACTACTACCTCAAGTTGAAAATTATAGACCATGTTTAACTGTATTATAATGATTACTTTTATAAAGACTTGCATACGATCACACTCTATTGATATAATAAGTTTACACCGTACCATCTCTAAAGTGCAGGTACTTAATGATAAAGAGCAATTTAAGAGTAAGAAAAAGAAGAAAATATAAAGAGAACATATTTATTTTGAAATATAGTACACAACAAATATTTTATAATACAAAAAAATTCAGTCCTCAGCAAAACACTGTTGGCCCGACCCGTTGTGGAGTAACAGCACTGATTTTCTGTCACTGCCATAATAGATTCTAAAAGGTAGGCATAATAAAAGCTCATAGTATAAAGTAAATTAATCATAGTATTACAAAAAAATAAGTATAAAATAGGACCCAAAACATGGGTCATGCATAATTTATAAAAATTACAAGATTATAGCAATAAATGTCTGTATAACGATGCAGGGGTGGTCATTAAACTGTCCTCGGTAACCACATCTGTAATGTATCGTTTTACTTAGCAACCTTAATGTTTTATGTTGATGTAGGCCCTACATTGTGTGGTAAGAGTGAATTAAGAGCTTGGAGCAAGATGGAGAAAAGCAACCTTCTTCAAATCTGTTTACAAAACCAGCACTAACAACTTTATTTATAACTTTTATGTCTTGATAATTATATTCACCCAGAGCTAAGGTTGAATAGCCTATTAGTCACCGCAAAATGGTTTCATATGCCCATTAATTTTTATTATGTGATTGGTATAAAAATCCCAAAGAAAAAAAAAACTTTATTAACCAGAATAACAATAAAATACAAAAAATCTACAGAAATCCATATTTTTGCGTAAATAATAAGGTAGGGCCAAATTTAAGTCATTACCAACATAATTTCAAACGACAAATTAGGACTTAGAAACATGAGATTTACAAAGTCCACAGGTTTGAGTTTCAATAATTTTATTTGGAATCTCGCCCGCTTGCTAGCGCCTGCTCAATTTTGATGAGCAACATGTGCCAACTTCCCTTCTTTAGGCACTTTAGGTATGAATAAAATGAGTACCTAACTCGTATATACATATTATTTACTTTACTGGAGAGTTTTCTACCTATTTGTTGGGTACCTACGTGAGAGAGGGGTACCTACTTTCAGTAGCTTCGAAGTCCATAAGTCTTAGGACCTAAACCAGTGGCGTAGCGTGCCTTGGCGGGGCCCCGTATAAAAATTTGTTTGTGGGCCCTTATGAAGGGTAAAGATATCTCATAAAAGAAAATAAAAATTTGGATAAAATTAAAAGAAACGCACGCTTTACGCGGGAAAAAAAGAAATCGCTTGTCATTATGCACGTCGGGGGCCCCCGTGGCCCGGGGGCCCCGTATAATTGATACGGCATAAATGGCTTTGACTTTGACCTATTTATTCTGTGTATTTATTAGTATGTTTAGTGTGGTAGGTAGGTGGTAGGTTTAGTAAGTAAAGTCTTTTGAGCTAACAAGCAGACAGGCGGCCTACCGGATCGAAGTTGAATGTATGAAGTGTCGAACACTCTAGTTAAATGCCGATGCGTTCCAGCTATTGTATTTGAGAGCCATTTGCCTTCTAGGATATGTAAAGATTGGCTACACTCATTATGTCATGTACATTAAAGCAGAAAATTCAAAATAAAAAAGTCAATATAAACAATAAAAATAATGTATAGATATGTAGGTACATATAATTTACAATTTACTTTCATGATTAATCTCTAAAAAATAACTTCAAATCATCACAATAAAAGCCCTCTAAGTTGATTTCGGGCTGATTCTAGTTGATTGTTTCCGCGTCCCGTGGGTATAATAGCTGGAAGTTATCAGGAAACAATCCAACTGCATCACTTCAGGGACTAAAGTATTTCACTTTTATGTCCGACGTCGTAAAAGTCCGCTGTCTGTTTGTTCCTTTTATACATATATTTTTCTTAATTCTTGCCTTAAAATCCACTAGAAGTGTTCAAAAACTGAGAATGGCATATTAGAGTCGCCGGGCTATTCATAATTTAGAAGTGAAGATTTAGAGTCAGAGGTTACGGATAGGTAAGTTTCAGATAGCTTATCATACAGTTATCTGATAATACACTCTCTTTCTTTTGAAATGAACAGGCCAGTAAATATATCTACCAGATAGCTATCAAGAATCCCTGAGACTGGCCACAACACAATAGAATATTTTGAGTTTTGATTATTTTTTACTTGATGAAAATTGAAAATCATTGTGGAGACCTTTGTTCATTTCTGAGCATGAATTTGATGATAATGATGAAAATTGTGGATATGGATTCCTAGACACTACTAGAAGAGCTTGCTATATTTTGATATAATTAAATAGTTTGATAGCAATTCATCAGCATTTGCCCAATTTGCCAAAAAAATGGCTGAATTATTAATATTATTAAATTAAGTACAAAGCTGAAAGATTTTCATTTCACTAACCTAAATAAGGCGATGATAGCTCAGTGGTAGTGACGTCGGACGCCGCGGCGAAGGTCGTGGGTTCGAATCCTACAATGAACTTGGGCTTTAGGTGAAGGAAAACATCGTGAGAAAACCATAGCACGGTGGTAGGGTACTTTGTAGTACCCGCCTGGCTGGCTACCACCCTCAAGTTGAAAATCTGTCGCCAAACACCTATTGGTGTGTTCCGGTAGCTGCACTTGAGAGCCAGATCCTTCTAGGCTTTGTTTGCTATAGTGAGATTGTGGTCAAACACAAGCCTTTACTTTGTATATATATATAAACAGAACAAAAGGCAAATTTTATAAAAATTATAATCAAATAGCTTTAGGGATGCCCCACTCAGCGGGATTACATTGCCGAGGTTGGGGCACACTGGGGTGCTCGTAAAAATGATACAAAAAGACTATCTTGTGGTTATTTTTTTTTGTTCGAAAGTAATGTTGCTGGTTGGTATGTGCATTGTGAACTAAATATAGATTTATTTTATCTTGATGTTGGTAATTTTTACAAATATTGTTATAAAATCAATTAGATATAATTTAACCTTGCCCATCGGCAGCGGCCGCGCTTCGAGGAAATTATTTATATATTATACCTAGTTTGTAATTTATATTTTTTTGTAAATGATTATATAGTTAGTTAACCCCTACTAACATTATAAATGTGAAAGTTTGTGTGTTTGTTAATCATAGCTCCGTAACGGTTGAACAGATTTTCAATTTGAATTTTGGTATATTACTAAACTTTAGGTCCTAAAATAGGACATAGGACCTACCCGAATGATAGCTTATCTTGAAAACCTCTCTTGATAAGTACCTACCAACTACTATTATAGCATATATTTGAATAACATAGACACTATATACCTACTCAAAGACGATTTTTCACAAATGAAAATTATTAATATAAATGACAAATACCACAGGCTGGCAATACCTCACGTACGAAATCGTATTAAATCCCCAATCAGGATTAAATCGAATCGCAAACAGTATTGATACCTGTAATCGATTACTGTGCTTACGGATTTGGGGGAATAGTCACGCGCTCTCTTTTAGTAAATACTAGCGATCCGCCCCGGCATTGCACGGGTGCAATTTATTACATACTTAATGAGGTTATCCAAAAAAGAACTAAAGTAACCGACATCGCTCAACGAATTAGTACGCTAAAGTGGCAATGGGCCGGTCACGTCTGTCGAAGAACGGATGGTCGATGGAGTAAACGAGTCCTAGAATGAAGACCGCGTCTTAGCAAGCGTAATGTCGGATGACCCCCAGCCCCTAGCCCGTTGGACTGACGTTCTCAAAAGGGTAGCCGGACTGGGCTGGATGCAAGTAGCGAGGAGCTGGAAGGAATGGCGCGCTTTGTGAGTGGCCTATGTTCAGAAGTGGACCGATAAAGGATGATGATGATGAATTTATATAGGTACACAATCTTTTATCGTTTACTTATCCCTCTTTTTATTAGTGTAAACTGTATCAAAATCTGTTGCGTGGTTTAAAGGAAGTAAGCGGAAAACCAGACAGAGGCCGATTACGACTTTTTTATATTATTTAGAGATTTCGAACAACGTATGTCATAAAATATATAGGATATCCTATATTCTGGGACATCGCTGTGTGACTGCCCGGGGTCATTCATTGCATTGTAGGTATACGTAATATAGTATGGCAATATGACGATTTTTTCTTATATTTTTATGAATACTTACGACTACAACATCATGCCTCAAAAGGACCGTACATCATTTAATAGGACCTTACATGTTTTTCAGACCATTATCCTTCCTCTTGCCGCTCAAAGTGAAATAACTTGCAACAAACTTATTATATTGTAAGAAAAAAACCTCTTTCTATCGACAACCAACACTAGGCTGAATGCTTTCAACCTGTGCCACACAACTGGGTTTAGAGGAAACTTTTTCGCGCGTTGAAATGACACCATTTCCTCCCCGTAAACGCTTTGCACGGAATAGATGTCACTTATTGCTTGTCTGCTTGTCGGTTATAAATGATATTGGCTCGATACTTCTATATTTTGATATTCAATTTATTTTGTTATGGATTTACGTGTAATATTCGAAAATTCTTCGTGGAAAATTGTTCCGCAGTCAGATTACAGCTATAAAATTTCTTAGAAGGCCCATTCAATTTCGTGGGCGTATGTAGATGTAGTATTCTTAATTACCTACATCTTTCTATTTATTTTTCCAACATGGCAACATTCAGTTCAGCATGATGGTGTCTGTCTTTATTTAGTCTTTCTTGTCTTACAATATACTGTTTTCAACTTGATGCACTTGAGAGCCAGATCCTTCTAGACTTTGTGTGCTGACCACCTTCGGCTATATCATCACCTACCATAGTGAGATTGTGGTCAAACACAAGTCTATACAATGTAAAAAAAATGTTGCAAATCAATCAATCCTTTTGTTTATTTTTAATTTATTTGTAATATTTGCTAGATGTCATCAACCCTATACTTAGCTCAAGTTCCGTGGACATCAAATGAAATAAAAAAACATAATCATCTCCTTTATTCAGTTTGGAATTTAAATTGCAGTAATAAAATTAACTAACTATTCCACGCGAATTTTAGTGAATGAGTGGAACGCGCTTTCTGTTCACTGTCGACCGCCGACAGCCGCCGCTCAGCATAAATGGCGGGAGAAATTCCACTGGCTCTTTCCATTATGAAAATGTTAAGAAAATGTAGTAATACCGTTGAGGATTGCGTTCAAATATGCATTTTTGCTAAGTAGGAATTTAATTTGGCCCTTCCTCGTCTGCCTATTAGGTATTTTTTGAAACGTGTATATTTTATTTTCTTGTTCTTTAGCTAATGGTGTCATTGGTGGGCGCACCACACTTTATCATTGACCTTATTATCATCTACTTTTACACATCCACTGATAATTTGGCAGTAATTTACCAATACTTACAGTATTCCTCTCTCTACATCCACTGCCTGCTCGTTTTTCAGATCAATGATCCGTTTTATATATAGGTACGGTTATTATCTGTTACCACTGTGGGTATTGTGGTCAAATGCACCACCACGATATGGGCTAAATGTGAACAAATCACATTTCCTTTATAAACACAGCGTTATCATTTGGTCAAAAATCTCCAAGAGGTATAATTACAAAATTTAGTAATTTATTCATTTAATTTGTAAGAAGAAATGTTCTCTATATTATTTTTTATTTATACCTACTTGTTGTAGGTAAATAAATAAAGTTGTCTCGAACCTTATTTCCTTCATGTAAGTATGTAAAAATGCAAGTTAAACTCGAAATGAAAATTCTCAATTTTTTTACAGGCATACCATGACGTCATCGCATTTTGTCTATGCTTCGAGCTTTTACCATTTTTTTAATAATAAAATGGCAAAGGCTCGCGAAATACAGTCACGTAGTAAACTGAGGAGCCCGGAATACCCCCGAATATTGCCGACCGAAGTTGTGCGGGGTCGTGGACACCTAAATACTTTATCTTTACTATGAATGTGTGTTTGTTTGTAGCAATGTAGAAAAATCTACAATAAGAAATTTCCTTACTGAATTTCTTGCCGGAGTGTTGTCAGTTTACCTTAGTGAAATCCGAACCGGTGTATATAGTCAATTTGTAATAGCATTTCTGGGTGTAATCTGAATGTATAAATTTTGAGATCGATTTTATATAGCTGTTCATAGGTTTCACCCGCGTTTTCGAGATAAATATAGCCTTTAACCGTCCTCAAGAATTGAGCTATCAAGTGCAAAAAGAATATTTCAAATCTGGCTGGTAGTTGCAGAGATCAGCGCTTTCAAACAAACAAACAAAACTCTTTGGGTTTATTATATTAGTATAGATTATCACTCTGTTTAATAATTGTGTTAATAAGAATGAGGATTATAGGTAAGAGTGTAAATAGAACAATGCCTATATTCATAGATTTATGGAAGTGACAGGAAACAGGGTCTAGAGCTCGCAGAAGAATCAATACAAGTGCTTTACGACCACACTTTTTTCTTTTTATTTAAACTATGCATAAAATAGGTTTCCTTATCATAGGCGCTGACGTGGCCGAAGCTGCTAAGTTCTTAAAGCCTAGAAAGGAACTGACTCTCAAGCAAAGACTGACTAGAAAAATAAAAAAATCTGCCATTTGAAAATATTTTGATAGCTCATAGTGAAATTTAGTACCTACTTACACGTTTTAGTTCCATGAAATTCCGCAATATGGCGAGGTGTTTTGTTTTTCTAGTCAGTCTTTACAGATCATACCGTTAGTTTATGTACCTACTTATTTATATGACCAAAGTTATTAGTAACGATTTTGTAGTTAAGAATAAAAAAAAACTTTTCTATGAGATAGTTCAATAATAACTCGATCAAACGTGTAAAAGACATTTTTCACATATTTAAATAATTCCCATTGCAAATAAGTGAACCCATATGTTTAAGGTCCCCTTTTAAATAAGGGTGGAACCGAGGGGTGGAATATAGTTCTTTTAATAAAAAGTTTTGTGAAATTACGTAAGGGCAGTTGTTCGTACGGACGAGGATGTTATACTGGAATACTTAATGATTATAGGCTTTTTTCGTGATGTTCAGGATATGAGATGGATGGAATACTTTCTTAAAGGTTTCATGCCGTCAGAATAGAATACCGGTGGCTAAAATTGAGAAAAAAAAGTTCTTCAACGATATATTCAGTGATTTTTTTAAATTATGTATTCTTTTTTGTTTTTATTTTCCTTTTTTATTGTACATATATTTTTAGTTAATAATTAACTATATTAGATTTTATTCTGTGTATTCGTTGTAAATAAATACGAGCCCCGGCAAAGATTGATGGAGTGGTGAAACATTATGAAGTACACTTGAATGGAAACCAAATCTAAGCTTCACGTATCAACGTATATGGTATATCTAGAAAAACCTACAGTACGATAAAGTCACGTAGCAAAACTGTCTGTACTCAACCTAATATTGTCGATAAAGCTGAAGCTATGTTGTTTTCTCAGCTGACTCTGCTCAGCTGTTATAGCTCTAAATGGTTTTTAAATAGTAATAATCGTTGTATGGACTGTTGTGTTTGTTCTTGAGATGTGAGGCGCTTACGCAATAAGTAAAAGCAATAAGTAGCGAGTGTACTTCCGAATCGGTGGTAACTTCAGTAGTTTCGACGTTCATAAGTGCCTAAACTAAATAAATGGCTTTGAGTTTGTGTGAGTCAAAAAAGAAAACTCTGATGAATAGTTTTTTATTTCGATTTTTTGATTTTTGATTCTCTTCTCTCATCGATGTAACTAAAATATAAACATTCTACGCCTACTAATATTATAAATGCAAAATGTTTTGTGAATGTGTGTTCTTCTATCACGGCGTAATGGCTGGATTTGAATAAAATTGAGTAGGTAAATACTTTATTTTTATGTCAGAAGGTTGACAATAAGGCAGGCGGTCCACCTAAGTGGCTACGGTTATGGAGGTACACGGTAATGCCAATGTGCTGGCGACCTTTAAAAGCCTAGATGATATTCTAAAATAAATATAGGACACTTTGTATCCCAGAAAAACTTCGTGACACCTCATGATCGTGAGTAAATCGGCGGGGTGGAAACTACTATGTAGAGTGTGTAAGATAATCAATTTTATGACCTGCGTTATTTATACGTATTACTTATTATAAAGCTGAAGAGTTGTTTGTTTGAAAGCGCTCTGAAACTACCAGTCGGATTTGAAAAAATCTTTTGCATTTGATAGCCTTCTTGAGGAAGGTTATTTTTAGGCTATTTTATATCTCAGGAATGCGGGTGAATACACGAAGAACGGGTAGTATTCATTTAATGTTGCTAAAACCTCTTAATTTTAAGAAAATAAAACTAATGAAATATCGTCACTCTGAGAGTAGGTAGGTACTTAGTTAATTTAACAAAATAACTCTGCCTTTTTGTTTAGCTCGCTGACTCCCAAAATTAATTGGGAAAAGTTGGGGTCAGCGAAGTAAAAAAAATATTTTCACAAATTACTGAACCTTATGAAAGAGGTCAAGCTTTTAATTTATCTTAAATATATTTAGTGTTTCGCAAAATAAACGACATAACGTGAGAAACATTTTATAAAAAAAAACTAGCTGTTCCCTGCGGTCCCACATTTTTGTGTTTATGCGTATTATATTTCTTTAATAATTGTAAAATATTTAATGGAAAAAAAGCCAACATTGTCAAATTGTCCAAAAAAAAAATCTAAATGTAACCTTGCTGAGTTTCTTGCCGGTTCTTTTCAGTTGAAGGCGACTTCCGAATCGGTGGTAATTTCAGTAGTTTCGACGTTCATAACTGCCTAAACTAAATAAATGGCTTTGAGTTTGAAAAACTATCTTATTTTTTAAGTTGGATCAAATCACACATTTTGAAAAAAAAATGTTAAGACCTCTCATCCCCCCCCCCAAATCATCTGGGTCCACCCCTAACAAATCTCAAATTAAGCTTGATATTATCCAACTACCCTCCCCCCAAAACCCTGGATCCACCACTTGTCAATATTGATAGAATCGTACGTTAAGTCTGTCGGTATGTTTTACTACCATTAGGGGGTGTATTTAAGTCCCAAACTACCAATTCCACTGTAGGATATATAGTGTTAGGAAATTGCTACTGTAACAAGACACACACATAAAAAGGGCGATTTTGTATAAAATATTCTCGTGATATTTAGTTCACATCACATCTATACTAATGTAATAAAGCTGAAAAGTTTATTTCTATGTTTTAACACGCTTAGCAACTACCAATCGGATTTGAAAAAGTAGATTGTTATACAAGGAGCTAAAATGACCCATTATATACGAGGTAGTTTTACTCCCGAGCTTTAGCGAAATAGAAACCGAGTTTTAAGGGTTTTAGCGCCGTGTGTTACACTATACCTTTTCACTACGATTGCGAGAAAATAAAACAATCCAATACAAGAATCCACTCGTTTTTCTGTCCTCCACTTCATAAACTTTTCGTAAGTATTTAAATAAATGCTTTGTGACCTTGACGGCAACAGATTGAAAATTATTTCTTTTCCTTTCTCTTCTATTTGTAAATTAGGGTCTCCATTCTCACTAGATGATGACATTTTCACTATTGTAAAATTAATTATGGTCACTACCAATTCAATTTGCAATTAGAGAAAAATTGTAAAGATTTCGCGCCAATGTCTTTTTTTTGTTTCTTCTGTAGCCGCAACACATTGCATGCATTCTACCAGAGATCGCCGATTTTAGTTCCATTTTCAAAATTAAAAAGAAGTTCTTTTTTTTTGAAACAGTAATAAGTCGAGTCTTTATTCATGATTATTCTACTTATGACTAAAGACTTTTTCGTATTGTAGGCTCATTGTCATTTGACACACAAAATTTTTAAAAAAAATACATACATACATACGATACATGAAGTAAATAATAAATAAAATGAATAAAAAAAAAAAAAACCTTTTTCCCCTAGAGGAAGAAATGATATTTTTTCTTCGCTCTGGTACGCCACAATGACGGTCTTTTTGAGCAAGAGGAGTGAAAATTTATTTTCAATTAAATATCACGCAACCTCAACGTAAAGCAAGTCATTATACATATCCAAATATAAAATCCCCAAGGGATATAATGTGATTTGAATTTGGAACGTTTAAATTAGTATGAAAACTCTTAGCGGCGTTGTGTAAGTTTATTCAAAAATCGAACTGCCTTGCTGACTTTTATGGTGTGCTGCGTATTTTTTTTACTCTTGGGATTTTATTGGGTAACTTTTTTTTTACTTTGGTTTTTTTTTTGTTCGACGTGTATTGAATGTTCAAACAAAGTAATGGCTCCAACGCCTTCCAATAGTCGGATCCGATTATCTGATGAAAAAATCTGACGTATATTCCCGGTCTTAAGGGTGATAGACAAGCAGGCGATTAGGATTATGTACCTTACTAAGTATCTATCCCTAGTTACCACTCATATATAATTACTGTTCGATTTCTGCTGTTGAATGGAGGGTAGTTCTGCAAAACCTTGATTCGACGGTGGATGCGGCTTGAGAGCCGCTACGACATCAGTCAGGCTCTTGCGCGTTGAGAAGGAAGGACGTTTACATCTCCTCTCAATTGTGACCGTGTGACCCTCAACTCAGACGTTCTGAACTATTGTGTATTGTGTCTGTGGAGTTGTATACTCATTGCCGTGCATGCCTAAGCCTGTTCTACAGTTCTGGAAATCGAGGTAGGTGGTGTTTGCTATTGCCTTCTAGGATACTGCGGGAACGAACTTTTACCACACACATATACATACAGACAGTCAGATTCAAAATACCGGCCAGCATCATTTATCTCAAAGATTGTAAAAACTGCACATTTACGGTAGGTTCAGAATTCTCTTAAATTTTTCACGATATAGTCTCCATTTATTTCGCAATTCTAAATGTAACATACCACCTATAAAATGTTTTTAGCACTCCCTTAGGCGTTATTTTCGTTAACAGAAGATTGAGGGGTATAAAAGTGAAGCCGTGTGGATTTACTGTTAATGTTTGATTTGACCTCAGAAATAGAAAGACTGTGTATTTAGAACTTACACTCTGTCCATTGTGAGAAACACATTTTACGTTTACGGATGTCAATGAAAAATAATCCTTATTGCTTCAGGATAAGTCAACACCTTATTTGTCAAATGATGACAAATAAGGTGTTTTAATTTTCTATTCACAAGACAAGTTCTTACCGGCCAAACTAGATTTCAGGCCAAACTAGTTTGTTCTAGGCCAAACTGTTTTTTTTTCAACATATACCTAGTCTTGCCATAAATATTGTCACAAAGAAAAAAAAATTTTTTTTAGTGTAAATAATATTTATTACTTTTACAGTATGTTAGTTTAATACATAAATAAAAAACAATTTAAAATATAAAAAACTTATTCGAAGTGGTCTCCATTGGCTGCAATACAGTCCTTTAAACGTTGAGGCCAGTTATCAATAGAAGCACGCACTCTTTCCATGGAAAAATTCTTCACTGCCAATCGTATGGATTGTTTTAGGGACTCCAAATTATCATGGCGTTTAGAGCAAGCCGTACTCTCTAAAACTGACCATAAATCATAATCCAGCGGATTAAGATCGGGACTAGACGACGGCCAGTCTTCAGCTCTGATGAATTCCGAAACGTTTACTTCCAACCAAGACTGCGTGGACCGAGCTTTATGACCCGGCGCCGAGTCTTGTTGGAAGGACCATACTTGGTTATTGAACATGGTGTTGTTAAGGGGCTTAACTACCTTCTCAAGAATGGTATCTTGATACACTTGTGCCGATGTTTTGATACCTTTTTCACAAAAATATGGCTCAGTCACTCCTTCATAGCTAACACCCCACCAAACCATCACTGAAGTCGGATAATGCCCACGTTGCACTCTGTCGACTAATTGGGAAGCTTTCTTAGAGCTTTGAGCATAAATACGATCATTTTGTTTGTTAAAATGTTGCTCAACTGTAAAGATTTTCTCATCCGTAAACAAAAGTTTTCTGTGACCTCCCTTTGCGTACCGCTTCAGTAGTTGTTTCGATTTTACCACCCTATTCTTTTTTAAATAATCAGTTAAAAAATGACCAGTGCGTCTCTTATAGGCTGCAAGTCCTAAGTCATCTTTTAAAATACGCGACATGGTTCTGGGTGCTATCTTCATCTCCCGAGATAAAATCTTTTGCTTTCGGACAGGATTTCTTCGAATTCTTTCCCTTACTGCTTTAACCACCTTTTTCGTACGAACACTACGTGGACGGCCAGATCTTTTTCTGTCACAAGCAGAGGAGGTCTCATTGTACCTATTAATAGTCCGGTACACAAACATTTGACTAATACCAAGCGTATGGAGAGTTTTAAAAATTGCATTTGGCTCCATACCAACTTTGAGTAATGCAATCACAGCGATTCGGTTCTCTTTATCACCCCACTCCATTTTAATATCGCAAAATATTGTCCAATGTATTGGCGCCAAAATTAGAAAACCCAATGAACAATCGTATAAAAATGACAGATTCCAAATTCAAATGTAATATCTTTCTTATTTTTAATTGTAACAGTATTTATGGCCAGACTATGTATAAGTAATCGTAATTTGGTGATCAATTTCTCTTCCTATTCAGAAACGACCCGGATACTTTAGGTTAGAAGTGAACAAAAAAACAGCGAAGTCGTTGTTTTTTTTTAACTGCACGGAAACCCTTTTTTATTTTCATAATAATTCAAAATCAGTTTGGCCTAGGACAAACTAGTTTGGCCTGAAATCTAGTTTGGCCGGTAACATATTTATAAAAATCGATGTTGTGTGTTCCCTAATATGGACTCTAAAACGGCTCGAGTGATTTTGATGAAATTTTCAGACAATATTCATTATAGCCCAGCGGTTATCCTGTTAAGTTTGGTCTTGGTTTGGCGATCGGATCAACAGATTTTTTTTAGACGTTTGATAATGTATTTATAATATTTTTCTTACAATTATTTGAGCCACAGCAACACTTGGCCGGGTTTACTAGTTTGAAATAAAAGTCAATTCTTCAAAAACACTGAACGCTATATTCCATAGTCTAGAAACAACATTGAAAGTGGCCTAATTTTTCACTTAACTATCTGAAACAACATGTAATGTTTACATTAGGTTACTTTTTACAAAATTATTCCAATCAACTAAAATTATAAGGCATTTCGCATCGTTAACATGAAATATGATATTTGATTTTAAATTTGAAATATGAAAAGTCAATTTTGTTAAAAAGTACATTCATGTTGAAAAGAATTATAAAAATAAATTCTAATATAAAACTAACAATGATATGTATGTACATTTTAATGTTATAAATAAAAGAGATAAACTATACTTTTTAATTTCCATAATTTATTATGGTTACTTGCAAAGAAATAAAATTAAATCTACATGTTTTGTTTAAATAGGTACATAACGTTTACACGATAATTAAAGCTAACATTGAATTTAAAGCTTGTCATCGACTTACAATACTTTTAAATAATTCAAAATAACATAAAATTAATAACAATATGTAATTGTTTCAAATATGATAATTTTCTGTTACCTAACTATCATATGAAAGTGCAACAGTGCTAAAAAAAGATAAATCAGTTATAAAAGATTGAAGATATTTCCAAAATGAAACAAAATAGGCTAAGATTTATATTAAATTTTCAGTCATCGACTGACAGTTTTTTTTAAAATCAAATAGCAGAAGATATAGACACAATAACACATGAACAGATAATATATGCATTACATCAAATGTATATAATGAAAAGAGAAATCGTGAGTGCCTCTGAAAATCTTACTTTACGCAACGTTTCCATGACTATATTATGCAAGCAACATTAATTTTTAATTTGTAAACGTACAAAAATGTAATATAATCTAAACATAGCAAACATGGACGTGGAACTAACTAGCAAATGGACCTCCGTAATTTAGTAGTATTGTCCATCATTGTGCACTTTATTTTTTAAATTTACATTTACGTATTCATATCACAAATAAATAAATTTAGCTTGTAGCTATTTTAAACAACAGTTTCGTCAAAGCTGCCATTTATTTTTGAAACAATAGCAATATTGGTCCTACACCAAATAATATCGGGACTTAAAGTGATCACCTATCAAATATTATTTCAATTGCTACGATAGAAAAACACCAAGTTACATTAAACATGTCGTTATATCAATGAATATGAAACTCATCATTATCTTGTCTAGCATAAATGAATCGCCTTTTTACATTGTGATATTTATAATGTAAATAACATCTTATTTATGATCAGTGCTTGATGATTTTAATGGGAATGAGCGTCTATTTGCCATTAAAGTCTCTAAAGCTTCTTTACTATTCCTTTTACTTGTGAATTTTCTATTTCTTTTTTTTTAATTATCACAGGCTTACGCTCCAACCCTGAGGGTTATTAATTACATTGCACCTTTGTTTCACTGATACCTTCAAAAAGTTTAAGTTCAATTTATTCGAACTCTGTTCCACACCAGCTTATCCTAAAGAATTACAATCCATTTCAAAACTAACAATAATTTTCGATTAGGCTTTTGATATCATGAATCACACATGTTTTTTATTTCTTTTAATATTTTAAACATATTTTCTTAATCACTTTCATATTCTACCTAACTACACCAAACATACAGAATATTTCCGATTTCTCATGTGATTGAGAACGTTTCGGTACAATTTGGGATCAGGCATCACGCGAGGCGTAATCTTAGGCCCGGTAATATATCTCATCTTTGCCAGGAATTTTCTAGTAGCTTGTGAAATGTTCTGGAAGGGCGGTGGTCGCCTAGCAGTCGTGCGGCCACCGTGAGGGGTGGCCGGCTACGGATCACATGACGCAGCAACTCTTCGCACGCCCTTTTAGCTCGGCTTTCAGGTCGCGCTTACTTTTGCTGCGACCAACTTGCTTCTGTTGAAAGAGAAAGGTAAAACATGTAAGTATAGGTAGGTACCTAATATCAAATCTTATTTTGTAGACGTAATATTTATTAAATTACTTATATTTTAGATACAAATTACAAAAATCTAAAATATTTATGTGACGAAACATCAATGAACACGAAATCTATATCAGTAGATATAAGTTATCTAGTCTTAAAGTAATAAACTTTAACAAATTGATGTACAATAATTAGATAATACTTAATCAACTAGGCCACTTGATGATGGAGAATCATCAATAGCAAACGTATATTTCCTATAATAAAAATATTTAAGTTACATCGTGGGAGACATCTATTTTAATTGTAAAATAATTGACGTCGACTGTAATTTGAATACAAACGTGTTATGATTGCATGGGTTTATTATAATCGGAATAAATTGATGACACATTATTCATAATTTGTCTTCAATTTCTTGCATTATTATCTTAATTGCTTATTGCAAGTTTAAATTGAAGATACAAGAGACTATTAGCAAGATAGTATCGGTATACGCATTATTTTAATATTATGTTAGCAACCTCATCAATATAATTATTTTAGTGATCATCCGAGTTAGTGGAGGCTTACGGTAGATAACTGCTTACTTATTCTAACTGTCCGTAGGATAAGCTAGTAAGTACCTATAGTATTTCAGGATATTATTAAAATATACCAACCTGTTGTTTCATTTGTTGTTTGTTAAGTTTTCCAAGGGCAGCCAAAGCAGCCACTTCGAAGGCGTCTTTCACGCCTTTTGATGAAGCCCTGGCAGAGGTTTCCACGTAAGTCGTTGCTCCAAGCTGTCTTGCTACTGATAAAGCCTGAAATAATTACATAAAATAAAGTTCGTAGACAAATTAATCTTGAAAAAGCTTCTGCGTATTTTGTTAATGGGCTACTTTTTATAATTACCTATGGCTTTCCACATATTATCATATTATACAGCCTAGGAATATCGACTACCAAACATAGGCCTCCCCAATGGTCCAAAGCCTCAAATCGTATCAAAATACATACAAATCCATAAAAAAGCTATTGTAATTGTTTCATTGTTTTAATAAAGAATAAATTTTAAATGAATCATAAGAATCCGAAGCATTTATAAGCAAACCATGTCAGATGTTTGCCTTCATAAAATCATTCTCTTCAAAATTGATTCCACACACCTACTTTCTCTGATAAATCTGAATGCTAGGTACAGAGCTAGACATCCTCACTTAAGCCCATTTTTACTGAGCGTTTATCTCAACAACACCTCTTTCTACAACCCCATCATTAGACTCTGTCGCCAATACAATGATATCATGGTGTGTCATGACAGTACCGTGGATATCTATAATGCAAATGTAAATAAATTTAAAACAGCTATACTTAATATTATTCGCAATAATTATATTAGTCAATAGTCATGAGTTTTTGTACGTGGCAACCACAACACACTAATCACTACTCACACTTAAGTTTATAATACATTATTTTTGACGAATCTATATCATTATGTCATATTTTCCTTATAATTTTACTAACCTACTCACTGTCTTGTTATTAATTTGTCATGTTGTGTACACATGCTTGGGAATGCAGTCCCGAACAAAGCCTCTTCTTTTTATCATTGGTTTTACTACTTTTGATTGTATTCTGTTTTGTGTGCCGAATAAATAAATAAATAGATTTCATAGATCTGTAGTCTTTAAACAAAATAAACCATCGTAACTGCACCATTCAATTCGCCTCTCATTTCAGACAATGATTTAATAGAAACAGTTCACCTAAATTCTCAGACAAATTAATTGGTATGTCATCACCCTATTCCCAAGTTATACCTTAAAAGGGTAGCATCAATTAGTATGTCCATTCATAATGCTAACTAGTTGAACAAGATCTCAAATTAATTGGCGCTTCTGACCGGCCCTAATTGAAACTGCCTTTTCAATTGCTCCTGGTGACAGAGCACTATGTGTATTGATATGTCCCTCAGAGTTTTGGTACAAAATTTTGTTACAGTTTAAAACTAAGTTTAACAACTATAAACTCAAATGGAGAGTTTAATTTCAGTCCCCAGCCACGTTTAAACTGACTCTACAGAACACATGGAAACTACGCAGTTACATAATAAACGTAGTTGACAATTATTTTTAACTAGCTTCCACCCCGTGGCTTGTCACGCGTTCCATTGAGGATCTTATTATTTACTTCTTTTGCACATGATGATATAATAAGCGTATCGCAAAGTTGGTAGACTTGACTTGATTAATGAAATGAAATGAAAATGAATGAAATGAAAATGAATGAAATGAAAATGAATGAAATGAAAATGAATGAAATGAAAATGAATGAAATGAAAATGAATGAAATGAAAATGAATGAAATGAAAATGAATGAAATGAAAATGAAAATGAAAATGAAATGAAAATGAAAATATTTTTTATTCAAATAGGCCTTCACAAGCACTTATGAATAGTCTGACTCTAACGCTCGGTTCGGAAGGTTGCTTTTACTGAGAAGAGCCGGCAAGAAACTCAGCAATTACTCTTTTCAAAACCAACTCAGATTTATTACATTAAATTATTTATCTAGTCTCACTGACAATATATGTGTGTTATAACAAAAAAAAAAAAAAACAAAATGATGAGTGACATAGTTAATAAATAGACAGCAAATTTAAGCAGACCAGCCCCCACAAGCAGCACCTGTTCACAAGTATGACGCATGTGGCAGCCATCGCCCTCCTCGCACATATTTTTATTATATTCAGGTAACGGTAATACGGAGGAAGAGGAGGTAGTATCTCTATTAAGGAAGGCCTTACCTCTTCACTGGTGACTGGATGTGCTTTTAACTTAGACAGCATGGTGAGGATTTCCTTGTCCTGTCTCAGGTCTGCCTTGCAGCCGCATAAGAGAACTGGTGCTGTTTCACTGTGGGTGCGGACTTCTCTGTACCACTAGAAAATGATGAAAGAATGATGAATTAAAACTTATATTGGATTCGTCAAGCTGAAATACTTTTGCTATGGGACCAACACAACATTGGTTTCATGTATCTACATGTCTGGTTTTTTACTTGCTTATTTTTTTTTAGCTTCGACCTTCATAATGGTATAAAGGGATTTGACATTGACATACATGATCGAGAGCTTATTTCACGAAAATGAATAGTGTACAAAAAATTGTGGCGTAATATTTTTGGGAAAAAAAGTTAAGTATTTCGCACTGACCCCAAATTGGGAACAGGGGAAGCAAAAAATTATGCATATTAGACGACGAGAGTGATATTTGCATCACATTGTTATGCTGCCATTCATCGAAGTACCTAACCCAAAATAAGAAAGACAAATAAAAGGTTAAGATTACTGACTCCATAAAACATTTACCTTCGCAGCAGCATTGTGTAAGGTTTCTGGTTCAGCTACATTGAAGCAGAGCATGAAGATTCTGGCATCTTGATAGGCCAATGGTCTTACAGTGTCGTATGCCGTCGTACCTGCAGGCAAGTGGAGAAATATATAAATAATCACCCAGTATATTTATTTATTTACTTATTTATTTATTTAACATCCTTGAAACCCTCAGCAGCGTTCCCTTTTTGAATGGCCAAGCTTATAATAATTATTATTATTCTCAAATTTATTAGATTATTTTGTATTATAATTTGACCAAAATCTCACTAATAGATTACAGAAATAGATTAGATTTTTAAATCTGTATCTACTTCTTACACTCTTACACATAATTAACCAACAGCTTTTTATATAGACTTACATTAAACAGAATGTTTTCAGAAATATGGATCAAATCGAACTATTGTACGTGGGAGGTAATTTCAAAACATTTTAGCCTGTTCCATTTTTGAAATTCCATAATACATTTTTCCAGGACCATCGCTAGAATATCAAAAAAATATACAGGGTGATTTTGTTATCACTGGCAATACTTGCAGGGGTGGAAGTGCTCATCAATGTGAACAACTTTTATTATAGGGTTAACTCTGATATCGCGTAAAATAATATGGTTGCTTCATACATTTTGGTCGAGTAGGTATTGAACTTTTGTATGGAACAGCTGATAATTTTTCATGATTTCACAGTTAGTCCCATAATAAAAGTTGTTCATTTTGATGAGTACTTCCACCCTTGCAAGTATTGCCAGTGATAACAAAATCACCCAGTATACAAAAAAATCATAACTTTTGAACAGTCACAAATGGAACGGCCATATAGATAATGTAAAATACATTGAAATGTTTGGTTATGGCTTCCCCCGTACAATTGTTCAATTTGATGTAGGTATGTGATTGACTTCAATAGGTACCTACCAGTTCTAAAATATTTTGATGGACCCTGGATAATCATTTGACATACCGAATAATTTGACTCAAATTTATACGTATTTACAATCATTGTATAAAATACAAACTATAATAATATTTAGTTTTGAGGTTTTGAGGATGTTATCTATATATTTATTTATTTAACATCCTCAAAACCCTCAGCAGCGTTCCCTTTTTGAATGGCCAAGCTTGTAATAATTATTATTATTCTCAAATTTATTAGTTTATTTTGTATTATAATTTGACCAAAATCTCACAGGCCGAGGTGGTAAGAACGCCTAGAAGGAAACTGACAAATCATTCAGCGGTAAGCGAGAAATTTTCATCTTGAAGGTGGCAGCCAGTCAGGTGGGCACTACAAAGTGCGTTACCACCGAGTAATTAGTTATTTCAATATAATTTTACTTCACCTAAAGCTCAATTTCCTCGTAAGACAACCTCAGGGTCATCGCTCAAATCTATTCTACATAATACCCGTATCTTGAAACAGTGAGTGGAGAGATAACAGTGGCGTTTGATACGAACCAGATACGGTATCTTCAATACATAGGTATATACAATACGTGGGTAATCGAGTTTGTTTCCGGTCGATAACCCCATTCGACCTGTGTAATGTAAATATAGTGTGGGTAAGGTAGGTAGGTAAGAGAAACTTGTAAATAAGACTAAATAAGATTTTCTATTTTCTTGGAATGTCTGAAGATTTATAATAGATTGGAAACGTAAATAGAAATATGTAGATAAGCTCGTATGTAATAAGGTGACCAGAACTTATTGAATTGAGGTAGAAGTTCGTCAAGTGATTTTGTGTTTTAGTCTAGACAAAATGTAGTCCACAACGTAACTTTGATAAATATGGTTCAATGTTTGATTTAATTTAATTCGCAGTGGAAACCATGGGTCCGTGGGGGTTCGAGGCTCGCCGATTTGCTCGGATTTTATCATCCAAGCTCATCGAGGATTCGGGAGACCATCGGGCTGGGAGCTTTTTCCGCCAACGCATAAGCTTGGCCATCCAAAAAGGGAACGCTGCCAGCCTGTTGGGAACCTTGCCTATCGACAGCAGCGAGGGCTTTGAGGATGTTTTCTATATATCATAGTTTGTATTTTATACATTGATTGGCAATATTTGTTGTAAATAAACATATTTCAATTTCAATAATAAATTAAATACTAATATTAATATTTAATATTAATTACTCATTATTGTTATTATCTATTATATTACTGTGATAAAAAAAATACCTTATTAAGGGTTTTATATTTTATGAAAAGTCAAACTTTTACTATGTATTCGACTTAGTATTGACAGCGGAAGATAAGGAATGACATTTGTCCGAAAAACAATTCAGTTTACATAAAGTTCACTATAAAAGACGATAGAAAGGCCCCCGGGGTCCTGAAACTATTAACTAAGTACATAATATAATATAGTTTAATACATGTACCTTTTGAAAGGCGCTGAAAGTAACTTTCCTCAGAGTATAGTTTATAATCATGTAAACATTAAAACAGTTGTTTACATTTTTACATTATAAATAGATATATTTAAATACTAGCTTCCGCCCCGCAGTTTCACCTGGATTCCCGGCGTATCTTATGATTTCCCGGAATAAAAAGTAACCTATATGTTTATTCAGAATATATTCTATCTGTGTGCCAAATTTTATCCATATCAGATAAGTCGTTTTTCCGTGAATGAGTAACAAACATCCATCCTCACAAATTTACACATTTATAATTACTATTTATTTTTAAATTTTCATATTCAATTAGCACTGCCCTGCCACAGGTTATTGGTTCGATTTCCACTCCGGACATTTTTGCGAGCATGTATGTCTGCTTGTTAAGTGTCTGGTTGTAAATACCTGATATAATGATAAGTACAAGTTAATACCTACCAATCTCATTTCAATGTACAAGGTATGCTCTCCAGATGGTTGTAGGTGAAGAATGTCCCAGGATATTTACTTATAAATATGTAAAAAATTTATTCGATACGACTAAAGTTGAGGATTCTCATAAGGATAAAGTCTACCGTTTGATATACGAAGTTAATAGAATCGTGTTTATTATTCTTGGAACGAATATCATCAGAAATGTAATGAGTTTTCTCTGCAGGATATCGTTACAAAGTAGGAACAATCTCCTTTACATTGTCTTTTTACATGTTATTTTATTGGCATTTTATAAAACATCTCACTTATTTATAGAATAAGTCTGACATTCTAAGCTGTATGAAACTAAAAAAAAATCACATTCAACTTGCAAGTAAGAAGTATATAACAAAAAGATATCTCTGCCGAAACCCGGGATTGAACCGGGGACCTTTAGATCTTCAGTCTAACGCTCTCCCAACTGAGCTATTTCGGCTGTGACTATTGTTTTGAAATAGTGGTTTAGCCCACAAGTACCTACTTATACCTATCTGATATTTTTTTTCTTATTTCCCGTTAAAAATACCTAAACTTTTTTCATGCATTGCTCAATAATTAGAAAACATTTTCTCCAAAATTTTAATATATTATTTTCTTCGAATCTTCCGAATCGGTGGTATGATAACACTTCAGTAGCTTTGACCTTCATAAGTGGGTACTTAGGAGGCCTCCCAGGGCCTAAACTGAATAAACGACTTTGACATCTAATTGTTATAGCCCATTTTTATTTAGGTATGTTTTTATATCAGTTGGTAAGCAGCAGACCGGTACCTGATGGAAGTGGCCACCGTCCAACTAATAAACGTAAATATTATTGGGAGCTGTATTAAAAAGCCTTCAGGCAACTGGCTCTCAAGTGTAACTCATGTACCAAAACATACCGGTAATTGGCAACATATTTAAATAATTTATAAGCATAATATATATTTAATGATAAAATGAAGATACCATTTAGCTAAGGTGTTGCGGTATTGTGTTTTGAACCTACGTTATTAATATTTAGTGTAGAAATAGACAGTAGGTGTGAGAGAATAGTTGCGCAAATGTGTCTTAAACGTGGGCAGGATTGTGGTAGTGGGTAGTGGGATCACGTTGAACCTCAGATTCACAATTGATGAGTCGACAAAAGATAATAAAACTATGGGACTGAAATCTGCATAATTGAAATGGTTTCAGTTTTCGGTGTTTCTTTCATTCATAATATCAAATCAAATAGGGTAGTTTATGGTACTCGCCTGGCTGGCTACCACCCTCAAGTTGAAAATCTGTCGCCAGGCATCACTAGTATGTTCTGGTAGCCGTACCTGAGAGCCAGTTCCATCTAGGCTTGCTTACCACCTTCAACCACATTATTACTGACCATGGTGAGAATGTGGTCAAATACCGGCCTATATACTTATTAAAAAAAAACCAAATGATTATAAACTTTATAGCATTAGTAAGCAATAAATAATATTATCAAATGAGTTTTTTTATATCCAACTTTACTAACGCCGTAGTGCCTCTTTAATTTTGTAAGCACTCATGTGCCTACAAAAACTGTACAATATTTTAACTCAATCGGATCAATGTTGCGGGAACGCATATAAGACGAGCGCACAAACAAACGTTAGTTTTTATAAAATAGATAAACATAGATAATTATTCGTGAAAAATATACCTAACCCTATCTTTGTAGTCGCGCAGTCAGGTAATTTCTTCGTCCAGCCAAAATCAAGACATGCACTGCTACTTAGTAAAATGTTACAAATTTATTAAAGATACGTAAACATTGTACACACTTGGCCACTAACAACTAACAACCCATCAGTATAATAGGAGGAAACCGTATAATTTTACGGTTCCCTATACACTATTCAATTTAATATTCCGCGAATAAACATGTAGCGGGAGATACGTCATATTAATAGGGTTGCCCTTGCTATATTTTATACTGGACTATATTGTATGAAATTTTGATAATTTATTTGGCTAAATAAGATGACGCCTGGCCCACCACCAAATTTGATATATAAATAATTATAGACTATCAAAATAACATAATGGTATTAATCAATGGTAAATTACAAGTATTTTTAAAAGGTTCAGCATTGTATATTGTGTTCTAAACCTACCTATATAGGCTTGTGCTTAACCACAATCTCACTATGGTATGAAGTGCTGTGGCCAAAGGTGGTAACCACCGAAACCGTAAAAAGATGAAAAGTCTGGCTCTCAAGTAATAATTCTGTTTGGAACATCCTATCGATTTTAGCCCTGCCAAGTGCCAACCCTACACATACGTCATATTCGTAGTGGACGGACAGAACCGCTGACCCGTTTCTATCCCGTTTGTTTACCGTTGGCGCGAGATGATTGTACACTTGGGGACAATATCTGCAGTAGGTATACTTTACATGCTGTCAATAAAATTGAGTATTTTTATTGCTTCCTGTTTTGTATGGTAATATATTATAGTGTTTGGGGAGTATTGAGTTTTGTAACCGAGCCATGTTTTTATTTATTGGGAGACAGCGGTGGTAGACTCGCGCCGCAACCACCTTGTCACACCCGGAGGGACCCTAATAAAAACATGGAAAAAAGCTGGATATTAAAGGTGTATTTATTATTGATTTTTTTCTCCCACGGTAAGATTTATGTGGTGCATAAGCATAGGTTTTAAACGTGGTTGACTGTTCTATCAACGCAGAGCCTTAACCACTGGTCCTAGAAACACGAAATTTGGAGGTTATGAACCTTTTGTAACATACCTAGGAGTTTACTGTGAAAGTATTTTACGAAATTCAATCCCTAAGGGGGTAAAATAGGGCATCGCGGGTGAAGCCACGTGGCGGAAAGCTAGTATTAAAGTAAACTGTGCCCAAACAAACTTTAATTAATTCAGTAGAGTAATGGAGTAATAGTATAGGCAAGACATATCGATTTTTTTATTTTTTATCTTATAATTTATGTATAGTTTTAGTGACCGACTGTGTACACATGCACATGTATGCTGTTTCGGTTAATTTTAGTGCATGTTCAGTTCAAGCTGAGGCACAACCGGAAACCTGCTGTGAGTCTACGATTATAACATTATAGTGGCCCCATGTGTAGGAACTCTACATTACTTTATAGGGGGTGACTTTTTAGTCACTGGCAATACTTGCAGGGGTGGAAGTACTCATCAATATGAACAAATTTATTATCAGACTAAGTTAAAAATTATCAGCTGTTCCATACAAAAGTTCAATACCTACTTGACCAAAATGTATGAAGCAACTATTTTATTTTGCGCGATCTCAGAGTTGGTCCCATAATAATAGTTGTTCATATTGATGAGTACTTCCACCCTTGCAAGTATTGCCAGTGACTATAAAGTCACCCTGTATAGTGTTACTGTAGAATATAGTTATGATTTTACCCTATTCATAAAAAATGTATGTAATGTTAAATAGTTCAAATTCCGATGTCCTTTTCTGATTCATGATATTTTGTGAATGGGAGAATGAGGCGACACTGATTTAGTTGTTTAAATAAATTGTTATATCGAGGTCGAGTTTTAAAGATTAGCTATTAAAAAAGCTACCGATTTCTAACATCATTTTGATGTTAGAAATTACATTTCCAATAATGTGATAATAGCTCAGTGGTAGTGACGTTGAATTCCGTGACAAAGGTCTTGGTTCGAAGTCTTCAATCATTTAGACTCTAAGTTATGGAAAGCTCTAAGTCTTAGAGCTTTCGGTGAAGGAAAACACCGTGAGAAAACCATAATATACTTTATAGTACCTACCTGCCTGGCTAGCTACCACCCTGAAGTTGAGAATATGTCGCCAAACACTCACCGGTGTGTTCCGGCCGCTACACTTGAGAGTTAGTTTAGTTAATTAATAACAAGGCATAATACTACTACTGAATATTCAAAATACATATCCTCTTCTTCTGTATATACATATGTATAAAAGGAAAAGGTGACTGACTGACTGATCTATCAACGCACAGCTCAAACCACTTTATAGATCGGGCAAAAATTTGGCATACAGATAGCTATTATGACGTAGGCTAAGAAAGTGTTTTTGAAAATTCCACCTCTAAGGGGGTAAAATAGGGGTTCGCGGGTGAAACCGCGGGGCGGTAAGCTAGTTTATCAATAAAACGGTCCATTATACAATAAACGACCGTATTAATTCTATGTTAGTATTGGTTATGCAAATTTGTTGGCCATTTGTCAGGACATTAGTACGGTTGGACGCGTTGCAATTATTGCGCGGGTGTTAGGCAAAGATAAGAGCTGTGTGTGGTGAAATATAGTAGTTGGCAGGCTTTTTTCTACTACTATAGGCATAGTATAAAGAGAATAGGTTTTTATTAAAGTATACGGTCAGATTGCAAAATACTCGTATGGTCAGAATCAGTATAGTTAGGGATTTAATTTTTAAATTAGGTATTTAAATTAATTTTAAGAATTAAGTACTATTTTAGTATGATGATTATTATTAAATTATGATTATTTTTTTATAATCTTACATTATTTATTTACAACAAGTATTTACAATCATTGTATAAAATACAAACTATAATATATAGAAAACATCCTCAAAGCTCTCACTATGCCTATGGACAGAGACAAGGTTCCCAACAGGCTGGCAGCGTTCCCCTTTTGAATGGCCAAGCTTATGCGATATTATTATTATTAAGTTTTTATAAATAATTAAGCCGTTGGTTCTTTATCAATGAATAACAATCATTTGTAATTAAGGAATCAATGTATAGTTTTATAAATTTAAGTAGCCATACGCTACAGGTGCAAATCACAAAAATAATCCGGTCTCATACGCATGAAATTGACGCAAGATAAATTAAAAATGGGGATTATCTACTTTTTTTAAATTCAGTTGGGTTAGATTTTTTAAACCAACGCAAAAGAAAATTGTTAAGGACGGTAGGTAAGTATTTTTAAGACAAATTCGAATCCTTCATTAGCATGTTTTGAAAATGCGACGAAATTTTAAATCAAATACAACCGTTATAATGTGTCTCAGTATCTTATTTCAAAGTTTAAACCAGAGGCAGAGGTTTTTGTAAGGATTTACTTACTTATTTTATACCGATTTTTAAAACACTTTTGAACGCGCGCGCGTACGTCCCTCGATCAGTAGCTAAGTGCCGGAACTTAAAGAAATGATTTAAAAATCAAAAAGACCAGTGTTTATAGCCCATAGCTCATGACTCCATGCACACGGTGAGCATTCTAGTGCACTACGCCATTCTAGCGATTGTGCATTTGAAATCGCCCTAAATTGAATGCGCCCTCTTAAAAATGGAAGAGACTAAGTAATACCTGACGATTTATTTTCTTTATACTTAAAATACAACAAAACAGATGAAAATTAAAAACAAAATCAGAAAAGGAAACTCCCTCAACTTATTAAATAGACGTAAATTAGCTTACTAATTTACGTCACTACTACAGGCTAAAAAAAAAGACAGAATACGTTCAAAATATTCAAATTATAAATATTAAAACCTAAAACCAGTCATTTAAACAACTATGATATGTTGCAATTGGCAAGTCCCGCTGCGCTGCCCCAAACTATCCACAAAATGTATAACTACTTACTTTAACTTGTACGAGAAAACTTTACTACATCCGGGGAAATTAAGCTGCATAGTTGTGAATACACCCACAGGTGGAGGGAACTTTCTCCGAACTGTTCAAAGTTCCGAACACTGAATTAATCAATCAAGGAATCCTTTTGAGGTTAGGTTTTGAATGCAGTTTTTTTGCAAAAAGAGGTATATTTCAAAGTGTTATAACCCTATCTACTGAGGTAATTCAAGTAAGATTAGAATGACAAACAAAATTCGGATAATTATATTCTATATATTATCTCCAAGGAATTATGTGAATAGACTCCATAAGTAATGGAAATAAGTATAAACAATTTTGAAAACTATGATATGTCAAAAGTTATATAGCCAATTTGTGCTATAAATAAATTATCTTTCGCTGAAACCAGAACATAAATGTCTAAGGAAAAATTTACGTCACTACTACAGGCTAAAAAAAAAGACAGAATACGTTCAAAATATTCAAATTATAAATATTAAAACCTAAAACCAGTCATTTAAACAACTATGATATGTTGCAATTGGCAAGTCCCGCTGCGCTGCCCCAAACTATCCACAAAATGTATAACTACTTACTTTAACTTGTACGAGAAAACTTTACTACATCCGGGGAAATTAAGCTGCATAGTTGTGAATACACCCACAGGTGGAGGGAACTTTCTCCGAACTGTTCAAAGTTCCGAACACTGAATTAATCAATCAAGGAATCCTTTTGAGGTTAGGTTTTGAATGCAGTTTTTTTGCAAAAAGAGGTATATTTCAAAGTGTTATAACCCTATCTACTGAGGTAATTCAAGTAAGATTAGAATGACAAACAAAATTCGGATAATTATATTCTATATATTATCTCCAAGGAATTATGTGAATAGACTCCATAAGTAATGGAAATAAGTATAAACAATTTTGAAAACTATGATATGTCAAAAGTTATATAGCCAATTTGTGCTATAAATAAATTATCTTTCGCTGAAACCAGAACATAAATGTCTAAGGAAAAATATGTCTGCAATTGCGTTTCGTATAAACTACGCAATATAAATAAATATAAGCGAGCCTCATTTACTCTTTATGACGATATAACCCGACGCAGCGCGATGGAAATTTAATTTGGGAGGGCAAAGTCGCACGACATATTCGTAGTCCTCACGCGAAGGCATTGAAACTTTACGGTCGTGTTTACGGGAAAAGCTGTATAAATGCTATATAACTTGCATAAGTGTTGCGTACGGGATAAAAAGTCGCAAAATTATACTGAATTCTTATAGACCAAATATGTCCTACCAAAAAATGATGAGTAACTTAGTAATCAAGTAAATAAATGGAATGCAAACTCAGGCTCCCACAAGCAGCACTTGTTCACAAGTATGACTCAATCCACGTAGTATTACCTGTAGGTTTTCAGTTTAATTTATTATTTGTAAGATAAGTCTCAGATATCTTACCGGAAGTGTCCCATACGGAGTAGTTAACCCTGTAGTCGGCCACGGTGCATGTATAGCCGTATTTTTCGAACCCAGTCGGTGCGTATGCCTGTAACAAAGAAAACATATATTAAATATAGGTTAACAAATATAATAATTTATGTAAAAAAAAGAATCACGCTAATCTAATGAGAAATCTCGGGGTGCATTTTATACAAATAAATAAAATTTGTAATGTCAAAATAACAGTTTTGTTACTAAATGCATAGTAATATGGAGGCTTTTATTGGTTATAGAACTCGGGTAAAACCACGGCTAGTAAATAATATTCTGGGACATTTCTCACACACGGCCATCTGGTTGCAAATTAAGCAGAGCTTGTACTATGAATGCCAGATAACATAATAATACATTCAAGAAAAACAGACATGTTCATGCCCGCTTTCTGTCCTGGGCGGGAATTGAACCGACGACCTGTGGCGGGATAGGTAGGGTATCAAACAGCAGTGGGATCGATTATTGAATTTGGAAATTACAGGTCTACCAGAAATAAAAAACGAAAACTTATTGGATTCCTTCTCCAAAATTTGTCAACATGTAGGGGTCATGATATCGCCGGATGATGTCGAATTTGCCAACCGGATTCAACCTAGGAAACCGATTGCTGGTTTGCCTCGTACCATTATAGTGAAGCTGAGACGTCGATTTGTTAAGGATAGTATCTTATCAGGATTGCGAAAAACTCGCGGAGTGACTACGTTGGACATTGGGCTATCTGGGGACTCAAGGCGAATTTATATTAATGAACATTTAACACTCGAGAATAAAATGCTGTATAAAAAGTGTCGCGAAGCTGCCGTTATAAAATGTTATGCTTATGTGTGGATCAAAAATTGTCGAATTTTTTTAAGAAAAAACGACAATTCTTCTGTAATAACTGTCGACAGCGAAGAGGATCTAAAAAATATTGTATAAGTATTAGAATATTTTTCATTTATGTTTTACTAGGTTTATCAACATGCATGACTAGTTTAAGGTTTGAATTTACAAAAGACTTAGTTTTCTACTGCTCCAGATCCTACATTAATGACATGATCCCACTTGTTGCTTATACTTATATTTCATTTTCGTTTTGTTTTGTTAAAGTTTTAGTAATCCAAAATCAAAGAAGGTTATTAGTGATACCTTACTATTATAAATTTTATGTTTATAACTCCTTAAACTACTTCTTCTCAATAATGCATGTTTATACCTATTCTAAATTATTGCTAACTAAACGTAATAAGGCGTATGCTTATTATTTTTCAATTTTAAATTCTTTTTTGATCACTAAGACAATTCACAACACCATACACAATAACAACAAAATATTTACATTAAAATTTATATTAACTATAACAATCAAATTACATTCTATATTCATATGTTTTATTAACAAATTATACATACTATACATTAATTTAATTTACAATGTTAATACTCTGCTTTTTAATATGGTAATTTTTATCATTTACGCAAATACAAAAACACGTTTTACTCACTTACATAATATCTTTACACTTTTTTACCCACAGTATATTTATAATGACAAAATACACATATTTATGTTTTATAGAATAAAACATATTCATGAAACACTCAGTGGCACGAATAACGAGGGGAGACTGGTAAAATTAATCAATACACTGCATTTTAATGATTGTTTGTTTATTTTTTTTGAATTGCATGTAATAGTCGTAAATGAATGTAATATATCGACAATACATACGGTAATTCAAATATTGAATGATACAACTTTATATATTTTATTTAATTTTTTGGTAAGTGGTTATTATTGTTTATTTCCTGTTCCAAATGGCTAATAATAAGTTGCAAATCTATTTTCAAAATGTTCGTGGTCTGAGAACAAAATGCTCTGATTTACATTTAAACACAACAACCAAAATCTTTGATATTATAATTTTGGTAGAAACCTGGCTTAATGATAGTTTTTTGGACAGTGAGCTATGTGATAAATACTATGACGTTTTCCGTTTTGATCGTGACACTAAAAAAAGTATGAAAAGTATAGGCGGTGGTGTGATGATTTGTATTCGCAATGACTTTGGTGCAACTTTAGAGGATATTCATTTTGAGGTATACGTTGAGCTATTATGCGTCACTATAAAGAAACAAGTACTCAATAATGCCAAGGATTTACATTTGATAGCATCATATATACCGGGAGGTATGCCGCATCAACCTACCCGGATTGAGGCTGCTGTTGAGTTTATAACTAAATTTCATGAATCACACGAACAAAATAATTTTATAATAGTCGGTGACTTCAACCTCCCATGCATAAAGTGGACTGATGCGGAGGAGCCTGTTTTTCTAAAAACAGGATCGGTAGCTATTCAGGAAGTTGCTTTTAATTTTGTAAACAGCTTGAGTTTAATAGGTATGAAACAATACTGTTTTGTAGAAAATCCTCATGGTAATACTCTGGATTTAATATTTGGTACATTTTCGATAGATGTTACAAAGTGTCTCAACCCTTTACTTCGCGAAGACAGTTTTCATCCAGCTTTGTGTATCGATGCATCTGACATTGTGACGACACCATTGCGTGTCGCTCCATCGATTAAAATAAAATTTTTCAAAGGTAAGTATGATTTGATCAATGGTTTCTTACATAATATTGATTGGAATGAGTTGCTTAGTAATAATACTTTAGATGAGGCATTATCAAATTTTTATAGAATACTTTACACAAGCATTGACAAATTTATTCCTAAAGGTTTACAAAAAAACAATAAAAATTACCCATACTGGTTTAGCCCGTCTCTTAAAAAAATAGTTAAAGAGAAAGCAAGAGCTCACGCGCGTTGGAAAAAGTATGGTAACCCTCGAGACTATGATGAATTTTCTCTTCTTCGTAGAAGGTATCATAAAGTAAGACAAGAATGCTACTCCTCACATCTCGACACTACAGCTCAGTCATTAAAAAAATGCCCCAAATATTTTTGGCAATTTGTCAAATCTAAGAAGAGAGGCTCAGGTTACCCGAAGCACTTTACACACTCGGACAAAATATACACTGAAGGGCCTAGTATTTGTGACGGTTTTAGTAATTTTTTCCAGAGTGTTTACATGTCACCTTTAAGCTCGAGCGAATATGATTCTCTGAATTTAGGTACACACAGTATGCCTCAGCGCAATGATGGCATTATTCAAACAATACCAATTAATGAGGAATTAATTGCCAAATATATTAATAGGTGTAACCCTAATAAGAGTGCTGGTAGTGATCTCATTCATCCGGTATACATCTTGAGGTGCGCTAAATCGCTCACGCCACCACTCAATATTTTGTTTAATAGATCCTTGAAGGAACATACCTTCCCTTCAATATGGAAGGAAGCACACCTAATTCCTTTACATAAAAAAGGCTCAAGAAATAAAATAGAGAATTACAGAGGAATATCGATTTTGAATGTATTTAGTAAACTTTTTGAACAAATAGTTTATGACTCCATCTATCCAATCATTCAATGCAACATACCCAATGAACAACATGGTTTTCTGCGTGGTAAATCAACTATCACAAATTTAACTCTCTTTACGTCAACTTTGCTAAATGACATGGAAACTGAGGGACAGGTTGATGTGGTTTACACTGATTTCGAAAAGGCTTTCGACAGGGTGGACCATGTCATCCTGCTTTCGAAATTGCTGCGTCTAGGAATTCGTGGCGACTTACTAAGATGGATGGAGTCATATCTACATAATCGTTCACAAGCTGTAGTCATAGGAGGATATAAGTCGGACTTTTTTAAGGTGGTCTCAGGAGTACCACAAGGTTCACATCTGGGTCCTTTGCTATATATAGCCTTTCTTTATGATATCGCTCATTGTTTCCATCATTCCAATTTTTTAATGTATGCGGACGATAAGAAAATTTATACAAAAGTAAATACTTTATCTGATTGTGAGAAATTACAAAAGGACTTGACACGACTTGCTAATTATTACAGATCAAATAGAATTTCAGTTAACATCAATAAATGTCAGACTGTTACATTTACGAGACGAAAAAAGCCAATTAAATTTAATTATGCATTTGATGGTGTACACATCGAGCGAGTACAGGCTGTGCGTGACTTAGGAGTTTTGCTCGACAGTAAACTTACTATGCTGGATCACATAGGTCAAATAACAAACAAAGCTTACCGAATTCTTGGTTTCGTGCTGCGTACATGTCAGCCGCTCCGAGATATAGATAGCGTTATTACGGTTTATTGTGCATATGTGCGCAGCATTTTAGAATATGGTAGCTGCGTATGGTGTCCTAAATATCTAACACACACAGAGTGCATCGAACGCATTCAACGCATATTTATCCGCCACCTAAACTATCGCAACAAACGCACATCATCATCTTCTTCATATGAACAAGACTGTAAGCACTTTAAGCTGTTAACGTTACAGGAACGTAGGACTTTGTTAGATATGTCTTTCTTTCATGATATTGTCCAAAGTAACATTGACTGTCCTGCTCTCGTTAACAATATCCGTCTTCAAGTACCCTCGCGTAGAACTAGACACACCAAGTTGCTACACGTTCCCTTTCATAGGACTAATTATGCAAGTAACTCTTTCTTTGTTCGTGCTGCTGATACATATAATACACTATTTTCTCATATTGATTTATTCCACTCCTCAAAATATGTTATCAAGTGTCAAGTGAAACAACATTTCACACATACCTTACAGTGATTACTAAGTTTAATTTTGTTCAACTCGTTTTATTAACTACCTACTCTGGGTACAAACGCTTTATTATTATTATAATTATTATTATATTTATCGGTATTTCATGTATATGGAATACTTATTTATTTATTTATCTACTATCTATGTATTTAATTTTACACATGATCAACTTTTGTGTATCTTTCTTTCTTTCTATCTTTCTTTTGTGTGTGCAAATTGAGTAGAATTCGTTAAGGAATATAGGTACTATAATAATGTTAAACCCTCTTCGGTGATTTTAGCTGTCACCTCTTAGTCGTTAAGTTAGCTTTAAGAAATTATTGAAACATAATTTAGTGGAGACCTGTCATTGGCGGTAGTTTTTTGTTTTAAGGTTTCTTTTTTGTATTTACATAAAAGCTGTTGGTCTCAATAAAAAAAAAAAAAAAAAAAATCAACCACACGAACCGGCCTGTCAAGGGTCAAAATTAAAAAGGTCAAAGGTTACTGAAGTTACCATGAATCTTAGGTATTTATTAACAATCTTAGATTTCCACAATTTTCCGCAGTTTTCATAACTTTATGTCTAATAAATTAATTCCTAGTTTGAAATTCGGTTACAGAATCAGTATCAGATACAAAATGCACCATAATACCGGACTGTATACACGGTATTTACGTCCAAAAGTTAGGCATAGTTAGGTTCATTGTTCTTTAAACAAATGCTTATCTAACTATATGTGAAATAACAATAAAGAACATTAGCTAACTCTGAAAATGCACGTTTCTCTGTTCTATCGTGAAGTTAAATCAGTTGCGACAAGGGGGCGGAGTGATGAGAGAGAGCGGGGGCGGTTTTTAACATGAATTTTGTTCTAGCAGAATTAAATTCTCAATATGCATTTCATAATATGTACTATATATAAAAAAAAAAAATTGTCTATCTGTTTGTAGTCATCTGATTGTTAAAAACTTTGGGGAGCAACCCCGCGATAGTTTCTGACAAAAAAAAAGAAAAAAAGAGGCATTGCAACACACGCCAGGAATTAGCTAGTAGTGTATAAAATATCAAATTATAGTGCAAACGCTGCAGCTCACATTATCTGTATACGACATTAAAAAAAAGTTCATAAAAAAAAACGAAAAAAAGGTTGCAAATCTCTCTTCACATGACGCCATGTTAAAAAGTGCAACGCTCTGCAACTACAACCCGGCCGTGTAGAAAAGGCTTTTAGAAAGGTACTTATACCAAATGGATATAGGAAGGAGTCGGCGTCGAGAGTGGCTATTAAATTTTGTAGGGTTATAATGAAATAGCACTCTCTGAATGCAAATGTTGATTTCCCGCAGTAATAACTGTTTGATAAGTTATAGTTAAGCTTAGCTTAAGTTGGGGTATTACAGGATTAAGAAGCTATTGTGCTTAGCTTGGATATTCTGGGAGAAATTAGGAGTAGAATACTACACTATTAGGACAGATATCGTTATTCTGGCATAAGTTACCTAGTATATATCTACCTACAAATCCAACTTAATATTATAAACGCTAAAGTTGGATGGATAGACTGGTGTTTGTTACTCTTTTACGCAAAAACTAATGAACGGATTTGGATGAAATTTGGGACACAGATAGATTATATTCTGGATTAACATACCTATACTATACTTTTTACCGCGGGAAGACATAAGATTCCTAGGGAACGTGGGGGAAACCGCGGGGCGGAAGTTAGTTAAACAGTTCTCGTTTTTTTTTAATGAAGTTTGCGGACTCATGTCCATCGTAAACAGCCAATGGAGACAGTACATAAAACTGAACAATTTTTTCTTCAAATTGTATTGTTTTTTTTTGAATTCTAGAATAGTTCATGACCCAGATTTAAAAAATAATATATTTTTAACTTGATATAATTTGATATCCCAACTCCACTCCACTCTGTAATATCTCGTAAAGCTGGATTCGTTCTAATAAAAATGTAATAGAAAAATCCCAGTAGATATACAAAACGAGGTAAGTATTTGGGACAGTACCTACTTATTTAACTTGTATAGATTTTATTAGACGTTTCCTAGGTAACGATTCAAAGCCGTGGATTCTTCTCCTTTTCATATCGATTTATTATTAGCTAGCTGTTCGCCGCGGTTACACCTGCACTCGCGAGAAAAAAAGTACCTTTCTACCTGCGTACCGAATTTCATCGCGATCGGTTCAGCGGTTTAGACATGAAAAGGTAACAAACAAACAAACTCACATTCGCATTTATAATATTTGTTAGGATAGTAGGATTACGATTAATTTGTTAGGATAGTATGGATAATAATCAGTAATATCCTGGGACATTCCTCACATACGGCCATCTATGCAGAGCTTGTACTATGGGAACCAAATAAAACTAGTGTTCATTCTAATTAAGGTATAAGTATTTAATACAATAACGTAAGGTGCTTTATCGTTTGCTACGACAAAGTAAGTTTGGCATAGTACTTAACGTATAAATTCGCTTTTTAAAATCTGCAGAAATCCTGGCGCATTGCTTTTTGCAGGCAAATTCTTCTAATACGTTTAAAGCGTACCTATTTAACTCGATATAGATACAAAACAACAGTTTCCGGAACGCATTATACGGCTAAATGTAATGTGAACGATAAATAGAGTGGGTTTTATCTCGGGATGTCCACTCTAACGCGGTCGGTTAGCGGAATCGTTGACCTTTGTAATTGTTCCCGCAAATATATGATGCTGGAAGCGTTTTCCTTTAAATACTATTTAGTTTTATTATGGCAAATTTATAAAAATAAGATAAAACTAAGTAAAAAAAAACAAAATAGAAGAATGAAAAGGACTCTGTTACTTAATCATTAGGGTCCAGTTTTTAAGGTAATTTTCGCATAGGATAGATATGTTACTAATAATAAAGAAAGTCAAAGTCAAAGCCTAGTCAAAGCCTTTGTATTCAGTTTAGGCCTTAGAAGCACATTATGAACGTCGAAGCTACTGAAGTTACCAAAGAAAGAAACACATTTATTTAGACTGACACAATAACAACAGTATAATTTAAAAAAAAAACTTGTAAAGGTCGTCGGAAAACGCTGGATGCAGGTCGCCCAAGACCGGTCCTATTGGAGATCCTTAGGGGAGGCCTATGTCCAACAGTGGACGTCTTGCGGCTGTGATGATTGACACGATTAAAGCTGTGTGAGGCCAAAAAGGCGCCAATCTCAGCTTATGCTGCTGCAGTTTTCAGATAAAGCCATAAGTGAAGCCAAAGTCAATCGCGGCAAAAGCCATACAAAATAAAAAAATAAACAGATAAAATAAAATATAAATAAGTACTCATTATTTAATTTACCAAGCGCTTTCTTTAACAAGCTCTTGTAAATAGTTTTCGTTTTTTATTAAATACAGCCTAACTTTTTTTCAACTTTGTCTTCGTCTCAAGCAAAATTAAAAAATACTGGGTACTTTACGATACGATCATTATTCTTAACATACTATTGAAAAAAAACAACCATTTATCATTTTCGACTCACTCAAAGGTTAAGGGGTTCATTAGTACTTTAACCCTGCAAATGAAGACCGAGCACCTATTGTTCATCCATTAACAGGTCCTCCGAAGGGTCGAAGAGACCCCGAATACAAATTATTGCATTACGTGTCAGGTCAAGGGTTGGTTATCCTTTATGGTTATTGTAAAGTCAATGGAAGGTGATTTACGGCCCCTTAGCAAGGATTTGTCACGAATTTTTTGCGTGGTTTGAATATATTTTTTTTTAAGGCAAAAAAGTTTCGTTTTGGCTAGAAATGAATTAAAATCTGTGTGCGAAATTTTCGTTGGCATCGGACAGTTGTGTATTTATAATTGTATTATTTATTACTAGCTTCCGCCCCGCGGTTTCACCCGCATTACCGAGAAAAGAAGTAGCCCATGTCCTTCTCCATACCATAGGCTATCTGCGTACCTAATTTTATCGCGATCAGTTCAGCGGCTTAGGCGTGAAAAGGTAACAAACAAACAAACTCACATTCGCATTTATAATCATCATCAGTTAGGATGTTAGGATACATTATGCACATGGTTTTTGGTCTCTAGTATATAGTGTATTATCTATGGTTGTTGATTCGAATCCTAGAATGAGCTTGATCTTTCGGTGAAGGAAGCTATCAACCTGAGGGTGGCCACCCTCAAGTTGAAAATCTGTCGCCAAACACCTACTGTAGATGCAGCTGCACTTGACAGCCAGTTCCTTCTAGGCTTTGTGTGCTTACCACCTTCGGCCACATCATCACTCAACATAGTGAGATTGTAGTCAAATACAGATCTATAAATAATAGTAAAAAAAGAACATGACAATAATAAAATATTTTTCGACACAAAACTCCAATAAGAATCTATTTGAATCTAGAGTACCTATATTTTATTTGAACTCTACATCAATCGAAAGCATAGACAAGAACTATTAACTTTTACATCTATGTACAAACATTGACCCTTGTAAATCTTTGTTGGCCAGTCTGAAAACATTGTCAGTGAGTGTACTTCACTGGGAAGCTCTTTTAAGATGTCATTTATTAGAAAGATTTAGCGCTTTTTAGGATTCCGTACCCAAAGGGTAAAAACGGGACCCTATTACTAAGACATCGCTGTATGTCCGTCCGTCTGTCTGTCACCAAGCTGTATCTCAAGAACCGCGATAGCTAGACAGTTGAAATTTTCACAAATTGTGTATTTCTTTTGACGCTATAACAACAAATACAAAAAATAAAATAAATATTTAAAAATATTTTGGGTTTGTGAAATCAATTTTTCTAGTCAGGGATCCGTTTGTGAAGGATCCGTTGTTAGTCAAGTGTCCCCCCCCCTGCCAGCTAAATGGTTATTATTGGATATGTAAAAAAAATCATGGTAGTAGTATATATAGATAATTTCGACCGGCATATAGTAAAGGCTTAGTGAATCGTTATCGGAGCCGAATGTGTTAAGTTATGATATGGCCACAGTAGATATATAAGGTCCTAATGAATGAAGTACGGTCCTTTTGAGGGATGATAGTATAGGTCATAAGTATTCCGAAAATGATAAAATAAAAATATTCGGTCGTAATTTTAATGAAAAAAAATATCTGAAATTATACCTACTTCATCACTACTAAGCATTAATTAAAACCATTAACAACAAAAATACATTACTTTTATTTTATTTATTTATTACTTTTATTTATGAAGTACAATTTCAGGTTTTTTTTTGAATATTTTTATTTTATCATTTTCGGAATACTATCATTATGACCTTTACTATCATTCCTCAAAAGGATCGCACTTCATTTATTAGGACCTTATAATAATATAGGCTTCTTCTGTGTCATGGCCAAAGGTATTTTTTTTTACTTTGGCTTGTGTTTGACCACAATCTCACTATGGTAGGTGATGATGTGGCCAAAAGTGGTAAGTACACAAAGCTTAGAAGGAACTGGCTCACAAGTGCAGCTGCCGGAACACACCAATGAGTGTTTTGCGACAGATTTTCAACATGAGGGTGGTAGCCAGCCAGACGGGTACTACAAAGTACCCTACCACCGTTCTATGGTTCTCTCACGATGTTCTCCTTCACCGAAAGCTCAAACTCATTGTAGGATTCGAACCCACGACTTTCGCCGAGGCGTCCGACGTCACTACCACTGAGGGTAGGTTCATCAACGCAGTTTCATGCAGTGTCTAAAAATTTTTGGTTGAATGGTAGGTACGTAACGCGTTTTTTTTTTAAATTTATTTACTACAAAAGCTGTACAAAATAATTACTATACAAAAAAATAATTCAAAGTCAAACCGCAATACGGTTTGTCGACAGAACAGCCCTCGTTCGGGTAAACAGCAGAATGGATTTGGATGAAACTTTGCACATAGATAGGTAGGTATATGGTATTTTTAATTTTTACCCTGGAATTACATATGGTACTTTTATTCCCGGGAAAACATAAGAACCCATAAAACGCAGGTGAAACCGTGGGGCAGAAACTGGTAAGAAATAAATATGAATATTAATTATTTGTTATATAAAAAAGCTGATTCATTGCATTGTTATTTGAACACATCGAGAGTCATTCATTTTTAAAAGAGCCATGGCCATTTTAATGTACTCATGGCACAGATATTGATTTAAACGAGGGCAACATTCCTCGCACAAAATACGGTTTGATCTATAGCAATTTTCAACCTTAAATGAGAAAACAGTCAACTGTATTTTCAATGATATACAAATGTGTGAAGATAAAATTGATTTATCATACTTAATTTCTATCAAAGTGCTCTATCCCGTATGGTCTAGTCATTAGATAGCCACCCAGGAGGCTAGGGTTCGACTCCCGGTACGGGAACATCCTTTTTGTTTGACATTCCGTAATCCAATAAAAAACATTGAAAAAAAATCCGTTCCCACATAGCAGGTAGTTGTAAACTTTTTATAACTAACCCAAAACCCGCCTGAGCATATATAAGTATGGATAGTGAAGTAGGTATAGATATTTATAACAGAGTTAGTAAACAGTTAGTCCAGTTAGTTAGTACATATCTATAACAGCAGGTAAGGATCACTCTCACAGGTTGCCAATAAGTTCCTGATAGCGTATCTAGTAGATATCTTTGCAGGATGTCTCATTCTGTACATTTCGAAAGAATTAAACTACATTATCATATTTGTCGGCAATCTGTAGGTAAGACTGGCCCTAAATCCTTCCTAAATCTGACAAATTAAAAAGGTTTTAAAACTAACCCTCCTTCCTCACGGTTTCCGAACGTAAATTAGTATTAACTTTTTAAAGCGAAGGCGGTTACTCATGCAGCCTAATAATCGTCTAACCACCTTTCATTTAATTTTGATGCCTCATTATTTCAAGGCGCCAGTAAATTTTGCCGACTTTGGCGGGAACCGAGTATTTATTTACATAATAATAAACGTAAAGCGTTAATTTGTACCTACATTTCTCGCATGAATATTCACTGAAGTTAGCGAGAAATATCCCCCAAGTGAGTCAAACTTCGTCTAATTTAGTGCTTTTGTAAATTATAAATGAATGAATGTCGAATTCTCGTACTTGTTTTATTAATTATTAATAACTACATAAAAAAATATTATTTAAAAATAGCTACTTTCATTTTATTTAAAAAAAAAACCAACGTTTCTTCCTTTTTAACACGCTTTTATTATTGGTTTAATAATTTAAAATTTTCACAAATTTTATCCTTCATTAAAATAATTCCATTTACTACAACATAAAATAATTTTATTCCTCAAACTCAAATCTGCATGCCGCGAAATAAGGTTCTTACATTAATATTTTAAATATTTCTTCTAAAAAGTTTTTATCATCACAATTTTATTTCCAGCCAGCAATATATTTTTTTATTTCTGCTGCATTTCGACGACCGACAGTTGGAAAGCGTTCTTCCATGGAGGTCTCAACCAGTATCAACCAACTGTTTTTAAAAGAACCCTTTCATTATAGTGCTTTCTCTTGATTTTAGGTCTAATAAAAGTGGTCTTACATAAATGAACCTAATATGTAATGAATGCACTTGGTTGAATGGAGCGCGTGAGAGCCATTCGAGTTAAATGAACCGAATTCGACTGGAAGTAATTGTATGACAAGATAAAAGGTGAAGTGGTTTATTTTTTAAGGTTTAAAGGGAAATCAAGTAGTAGGTATGCAAACAGGAAGTGAGGAATGGGAACATGGGGACAAAATCGAGTTTATCTAATATTATAAGTTTGTGTTGATGTTTGTTACTCAATCACATCATATTAATGGAGGATTTAACCTAAAGAAGATACCTAAATAGATCACACCATAGACTAACTTAATAATGTTAATCAATAGAATATCCTCATTTTTATACCGGGAAAGCATAAGCATCCATTTGGAATACAGATCGGAACGAAAACTAGTACCTATATTTTTTTTTATTAAATCAAGAACCATTTAATCGTAGTCGAATATAAATAGTCACAAATATATCAATACGATACTCTTGACCCATTTTAGTCGATTGATAGATACAGAAGCGTAAAGTATAAATGTCAAGTGCTCTCGTGTGAACGTGTGTAGTGCCGAGCGGCTGTTCAAGTGCCGCGTCTGTGTTCGGAGAGGAATTTATTATCTGTATCTATCTTTTGGAAAAAAAAAAATAGGATGAGGACCGAAAAACTCTCCCGCCCTCATTTGTGTTTAGGTTATGGAGGAAAGAAAAATGGACTAAGGGTGTAATAGAGTGGTATCCGAGGAACGGGAAAAGACAACGAGGAGGTCAAATCAAAAGATGGGAGGACGATTTACCGAAAGGATGGAGAAGGTTTGCCAAGGATAGAGAGACGTGGAACAAATTGGGGGAGGCCTATGTCGACAGACAACCTGACCAAAGTGGTTGCTAATAAATTTATTATTTTTTGCTATGTAAATAATTAGATTTATGAATACTATTGTTTTATAAGAATAGCGGTTAAGTTAAAAAGGTCAGCGAATAAAGGCTTTTATTATTATATTATTATTATTATTATGGAGGAATCGTATTGTTTACGTTTGGACACTAAATGCATACCAAGATTATGTGTAGTTTAAACTGTAGATTTATAGCAAAATCTGTCGCTCAAGCAACTAATAGCATTTTCACTATGTGTTTGACCACAAGCACACAAAGCTAGAAGGAATTTACTCTCAAATGGAGCTGTCGGAACATACCACAGGAACATACCTACGACTGAATAACGTATAAGTTCGTGGCATCGGATTTTTACCCTGAGGGTGGTGGCCTGCCAGGCGGGTAGGTACGGCCAGGAACACAATCTACCAGATGCGTGCTTATTTCTGAAAAATGAGGTCTTATTTGTTAGGTCCTAGATGAAATCATGTTTATAAACAATTATATCTACACATACGAAACTAATTAGGATTCATTTGCATGTGTGATGACTTCATATCAACTCGTGCGCAAGTCAGCTAATTGATATGACTCAAATGAACTTGTTACCTGCAATAGAAACTAAGAATTTTTCAATAATGTAAATATTTTGCAGTAAAATAGCGCGTATTACAAAGGTGATACTGAAGTTAGTTACCACCGGTTCGGAAATCAGCCGTCAACTAAGAACTGGCAGGAATTTTGACAGGGTCACAAAGATGAGTGAGAGTTGGATGAAATTTGGCACACAGATAGAATATATTCTGGATTAACATAAATGATACTTTTTATCCCGAGAAAACATAAGATCCTTCGGGAACGGGGGTGAAAGTGCAGAAAAACTATCATTCATAAATCAATGGGTAAATATATTTTTAAATGTTTACATAGAATTAGAAACTTGGTATCAAAATAAGCTCCAAATAACAAACCTAAGCCTTTCATCGATATGAACAGATTTAAAAAATCAATCCAGCAACCTACTAAACCATCGACAAAAAGTTTCCCGCACAAAATCAGACTACCGTCTGTGTCCGTTGCGCCTTTCTGAACGAACGAGCAAAAAGCCTAATCACCAGTGCATAAAGCAACAAGAAAAAAAATGCAAAATGACAACAAATGTTCTCATGCTTTCTTTTTATTCTTTACGCAGTGAGTAATAAAGTTGGTTTTGCTGTGATACGGGGTAAGTTTTGTTATATTGTATAGCTAGGATTTAGCTTGTAATCGTTGAGTGTCGAGTGTAGGCAATTAACATGAAGGTATCAATGGTAAATTTATAAAAGTTTCAGTCAAGCAAGAAGTAAAGTTGTACAGTCAGCGGCAAAAGTATCTTGGCACTTTAGTACCGTGTCACATTACACAATTCATAATTTTCATACAAACTGTCAAGAAAATGTCAATAGATTATAGGGTACTAAAATGCCAAGCTACTTTTGCCGCTGACCCTACAATGCCAGTTCCATAATGTTCTAAAAAGGATTCGATTTCAAAGTGCCTACCAGCATTTTTAATTAAATATGAACTTTGAAATGAAATATGTAGCAAATTTGACTGTTAGAAACATACAGCCTATCTACTCGTGTTTATAACATGAAAAAACTTGAAATTCACATCGAATATTTTATCACAATAGCTTTTTGTATCCATCTAGGAATACCTTACTATAAAATTTGTAAACAAACTCCGACAGTTCAAATCTGTTCGATATTTGTGTTGTATGTATACGAGTTTAATAATATCAAACAAACGAATGTATTAGAAGTTTCCTGTGAATTTAATAGTCTATACGTTCTGGGAATACTCCACTCAATGGGCGGGAAACAGCCGTGCTCTATGGTTGCTTATTTTGGTCATGTATGGGGTGTTCAAAATATTGGGTAGAAATGTTTTTTCACGGGTTTTATTATGAGATATTTAAACTGTCGGATATCAACACAAAATTCCATACCTAAATGAATATTAAAGTGAATGCTAGTGAAAATCTAAGTTTTCTTCTAATCATAAAGATATGACCGGACGAAAAATTTATATCGGTAACTCGCTAATCCCTGTCATCGGTTGGCCTTTTTTTCCTGTATCAGAAATATCCGCGGTCTGTCGCGCAACTCGCCTAGATTTGGTATTTATGATACCTACCTATAGAAACGCATACGTTACAAACAAACAGGCAAATATTATTTTTTAAATATTAATTCACGTGCAGTGCTATAAGGAGTTCAAGTTCGCATAAATATGTACATTAGGGAATTTGGGTCCAACCCCGAAATCAAAAAAGAACTCAAAATGTATGAAAAGTTTAAATTTTTCGTGGCGTTCTCGGGGTTGGTCTCTAAAAGTCGTTTTTATTGATGATTATTTAAATTAATAACCTTGTACGTATTAAATTATTAAATTTATTCAACCAATTAATTGGTTTATTTATATTATGGTGATTACTAAATTGAACATAAATATTTTTTTAATACACAATAGTAAATATCTAGTATGATTTTTTTTTTCTATGGCTACAGAGGTAGTGGTAAAAGTGTTTGTGCCGAATAAAAAGGAGCATTGTAACACCCCGTAGATAAATAAATCACACCCACAATAGTGTGAAGCATCCCTTTGAAGAGGTTACAGACCGCATGTTATTCCATTGCCCGCACTCTATGTTGGCCCAAAGATCGTCCGCCATCTTTGTACACTATTTGAATTCTTCAGAACGCGTTCTTAGAATTCTGGCGCCAACGTTTTTTTAAGAGCCGGCCTTTCTACGTCTTTTTGTTATTGATAGTGAATAAAATTTAATATTATGTAAGTTACAAAGCGGCACATTCAACTATAAAGAAAGGCGTCAAATAAGTTTAATAAATGACTATAAGTTTTGGAAAATATTAGATAATAATACATTGTTGCTTATGTTTCCATAGTAAGTAATTAATCATTTTTATTATCTACTAGGTAGGTCATTTTAAGTATAAATCTTACTCAATACTTACCTACTTTTATCTTATGACAATACAAACAAAGAAAATTGAAGATAAATTAGTATAAGAAAATAAACAGATGATACAAACGGATACAAACGTTAATTAATAAGAAAATATTCGTAACACAAACAAAGGAAGCATTAATAATGATGTTAACGCGAACTAACACTGAATACAAATGTACAGTCGGTAAGAAAAGTTATAAAAGAGGTGTGGGTTCTGTAGATAACAAAGTTGAGATGTTTTTTTTTGTCTGAACATGAAAATAATTATGATAACGGTTAATTCAAGTCTTAAGTCAATGTTGAATTATTATTGTAGATTCTTTGCCTTAACTCATGCTAGCTTTCGATCGTGATCACACTGTAATGAAGTAAGTAATGATGTACCTACCTAGCCAAAGTTAGATCCTAATATTATAATAATGTTTGTATGTATGACTAGCTTCCGCCCCGCGGTTTCACCCGTGTTCCCAAGGAATCTTTTCTCGATACATGGGCTCTCTAACACTGATATAATTTTTCAAATCGAACCAGTAGTTCCTGAGATTAGCGCGTTCACACAATCAAACAAACAAACTCTTCAGCTTTATAATATTAGTATATAGATTGTTACTCAATCACACCGTGCTAGCTAAACGGATTTGAATGAAATTTGACATAAAAGATAAATCACAACCTGGAGTCAAATATAGCATACTTTCTTCGCGGGAAAACATTAGATCCTTTGAAAACGCGGTTATTAAGGCGGGGTATAATGGTAATTTATACCTAAAAAATATCGTCCTAGTGAGTTCTATCTAACATAAATATTTTCTTACAAATCAAGCAAATAATATTACTTTGTTAAACTTACTACAACATCATGCAAAATGTTACGCGTTTTAACAATAGCAGAACGGATCTCTAACTTATTCCCCACAGATAGTAAATAGGTAGTAATAATGTCATCCCTAAATTAAGTTAACTATTTTCTATATTAATGAATAACTGTGTGTTCGTACGTGCCTTTTATATTGTAGTAATTTATGCGACATTGTATAGAAATTAGTTATTTTCCTACTATATTTCCGACATAGATAAGCTCAATTTTTAGGGTTCCGTACATCCGATGAAAAAACGGAACTCTTATAGGATAGCTTTCGTGTCTGCCTGTCTGTCACATCTTATTTTCTCTGAATCTGATGGTTGAAAATTGGCACATCAAAGTAAACAAAACTCGAGTGTTCCCTTATCTCAAAAATAACTGAACTAGGATTATGATTTAGGTTTTCCTGTAAACTATAAGTGAGGACATATTTTGCCTATTTTTTCATAACTAAAATTATTAAATTTTATTTTGTCCTAGCCTGTCGTTTAGTAGGTTTAATTCCTTTCCAAAACATCACCTATTTAGTCGATATATGCTCGCTTCGACAATAGGGTATTTGACTGACATTCAAATCAGCAACTTTTTATGAAATGCCAAAACGATAGGTTTATATGGAGTTTTGTATGAAATACAAGCATGTGACGTCATAATTATATAGCATACTCTTTATGGTTAGATTGGTAATTAAAAATCATAATAAGGATAAATTTAATAAAATAATCGTGGTTTCCCCTTATTTTTAGATGTTTTATACATTGGTTAGTGTTGGATAATTTATTTTGAATACAGGCAAATACCCTATTCCCTATCGATTCCATTCACTGTACACCAAAAAATTCTAAAACATATGTCAGCGTAAAATAAACTTTCCACATAAAATAATAATAGCGAAAATCGTTCACAGCCATAAACATTGCGGGGTTAACACAATACACGTCGTATTATAGGAAGTTTATCGCAACAAATGTCATTTCGCGGTCCAACGACCAGTAATGAGGTGGCACGCGATACAATATCGTTTGAGAACGTGACTTGTACAACGTTCTTAGCATTATTGCTTGTTTGGGGTCAATGTTGATTGTAATCGTAAATATAATATTTGTCTTCAACACTTTGGAAGATGAGTATCGATTTAAATACTGGTGTTGGGATTTATGCCAATCACTAGTGTATTCTGGCGGCTGCTCTTGAGAGCCCTTTTTGCTTTGTGTGTGCTCCTTTTATCTTTGGTCAAATATATTATAATTCCATAACCATAATATATAGTTTATACTAGCTGTCCCCCGCGGTTTGACCCGCGTTCCCGAGAAAAAAAAGTAGCCCATTTCCTTCTCCATACCATAGGCTATCTGCGTCATCGCGATTGGTTTAGCGGTTTAGGCGTGAAAAGGTAACAACAAACAAACTCACATTCGCATTTACAATATTAAAAGTTAGGATTAATTGATATCTCTCTCTCTCTCTACTACAGAATGGTTGTCAGCTCTGCTCTAACATTTACTTCGTTTGTCAAATCATATCTTTCATGCATTTTCCAATATGAAAGCGTAAGGCAAATAAATATTTCTTTTCTATGTTCTAGAAGATTCGCTTGTTACGTTTATTATTTTTATGGATTTTATGCTTTTATTTAATTTTTATTTTGAATGTAACCTTGCTTAGATTCTTACAAGAACTCAGCAAGTTTAAACTTCATAAATGCCATATTATACTAGGGCCTAAACTGAATGACCGAAGACCCTAATATGATGGAAAAAAGCATCTCATTGGTCATGGTACTGAATATAGTACTCGCGTTCCTTGTTTCCTGACTTATAACCACATATGCCACAGATTGCTGTGGCATATGGTCATATGGTCTCTAGTAAATATGTCTGCGATGACGATGATGATGAAAAATGAGGCATTTTTAACAAACAAGGGTCCAGTCAATACATTGATTGACGTATAAAAATGGCTCACGCCACCGAGGAGCTGTCGGACAGAAATGAATGTCCGAATTTCGATGCAATTTAACAAATTGGTTCGAGTTCGACTGAAATCGATTTTACCAATGTGCGTAGCAATATTTTTCGATGTTCGAATGGATATTTTCATTTGAAAAGTAGACGGTTGTATATTTGACTCGTTTTAGTATAAATAAATTCAGAAATACAGATACAAAATGGCCGATTAAAAAAAATATTTCATAGACAGAAGATTATAAAGAAAATATCAACAGGAACCCCTAGAATGAATGGGTTGAATTTTGGAAATCCCTTTCCTAGTCCAACACAATATTAAAGTTATCTTCTATGGTTTGATGATCAGAGGTTTAGACTCTGCGTTGATCTCTAATTATCATCATCCAGTCAGGCCTTATTCTTTAACGATATCAGGAAGTAGATACCTATACTATTGCTACATAGATAATGGATTGAAAATACGCCTTCTATGATGTACCTACTTATTATCATTTAAAAGCATACAATGCGTGTCTGTTCGTTCAGGAAATAAAATTATTATTACATAGAGAATGGAAAATACAGAAATACGCTTTTTATGAAGTACTTACTTGAATTATCTTTTAAAATAATATAATGCGTGACTGTTCGTTTTCATGCTTTTGTGAAATAAATATTTTTATTTAAAATACAAAATATTAACGTATAAGATAAAACAAATAAACATAACTTAAGGTAACCATAGCAAAGCTTGTTAACACCTACCTAAGACACAATTCTGCTCCACTAAACGTTTCAGCCCATATCAGTGCTGCCTGACCAGTTGAAATCCTGAAGGCTGACCTGCCAAACCGATTTAACCGTCGGAGCATTCAACTCCCTTCAGATAAGAGGATTATTTTACAAATCGACCAAACCACTCTTCAATGGTTTAAATAAAAAGTTAGGGACATAAAATGTGGGACAAAAAAGACGTTATGTTTTTAGTTCTACATAATAATTTAGGAATGAATATTTTTATTTGGATATTAAGTGGTTCATAAGAAATGTCCTTTGTTGAATCTAGGACTAAACATCATCAGTATTTAAATATAGCCTTTTCATGGTTTGTCTTGTGTCTCAAAAACTATGTGACGATGAGCCAAAGTTGATAATTAAGTAACGCAAGATATAGAAGGTAATAATATTTCAAGTGAAGCTGTTGGAACAATAGAAATATTTGGAGCACAATGACAGAGTATTTATTTTATATTTATCTTTCGATATTTCAACGTTGTTTTCAACGTCTTTATAGAACGCTACTACGTAAAGCAATGCAAATAAATCGATATCTTCAACAATGAAAGCTTAAAGTCTGAAGTAAGATATATTGCAGTATTACCCCACGATGTAACGCAATAAAATATTCTTCTCCGCAATTGTACGAAAAATCTAAAAGCGCACTTCAGCTCAAGCACGTATTGTAACAAATAAAGATGACTTATAATACGTGTGTGAGGTGGAAGGGAGGAGTAGTTTACCTTCATAGAACCAACCATTCATTTTACAGTAAACTACGCGCTTTCCGCGGTTTTTTACCTAGATCTATCTTCTACAATATTACCCCATAAGGGATCGAATTTCAAGAAATCCTTTAGTAGTAGGAGACGGTACAAAAGGATAATACCCTCAAAAATTTTGTGTTTCTAAGACCAGCGGTTAAGGCTCTATGTCGATTATCACATATTATGTAAACAGGTTGATTTTTTAGTCACTGGCAATCGTAACGTAACGTAATCAATTGTAACGTTCATAAGTGCCTTATTAGGGCCTAAACTGAATAAATGATTTTTGATTTTGATTTTTTTTTAAGTACTCATCAATATGAACAACTTTCACTATGGGACAAACTCTGATATTGCGTAAAATAAAATGGTTGCTTCATTGATATTTTTTTCGTGGTTTCACAATTAGTCCCTAATAAAAGTTGTTGATATTGATGAGTAATTCCACCCCTGCAAGTATTGCCAGTGACAAAAAATCACCCAGTGTACATAAATAAGGTCTGACATTATTGGCTAGGGTTTTTAAGGCGTGAATATGTGGGTCTAAAGTAGTCTAATAAAGTAACCTTTTTTAATTTGCCGTTGGATACCTTCATGTTTCTCGGTTCATATGATTTCTTTTACATAATACGTATTGATGCCAATATGGTACACCTTATATACGAGTAAATGCTGAGTAAAATTGCTTTGGGAAAAACTACGTACCGACGAATCAGGCTTCAAAAGTATATAACAATATGGTTTTTATAAAAATATATAAATAATGCGTTATCATGTGTGCTGTATTAACAATTATTCATCAATGCGCTTCATAAATGAAATGCGATGCTTTCACGTTTTAAAATGGACCTTTTATCCTCAAGCTGTAACGAACATATGGATTTCAATATCTGTTAATGGAAAAAATAATGTATTCAAATGGTTACAATTTCTGTTGTTTTTTTTACTACGGGGTTTGCAAAAAAGCGTGCCCGCCTGGTGGTAAGCGGTTACCGTAGCGTATAGACGCTTGCAACATTATGCCAGGAGACTCATAGCACAAGGAAACCTAGTTTGGGCACATGTCTCCCACAGTTTAATGTATGTACCTACCTAGTTAAGAGCTAAATTTTTTTCTTTGATTTTATGTGGGAGTGAATATTTTTTTTTTTTTTGTATTAATGAGTACCTACCTACTTTAATGTTTAGCAAAACAATTATAAATGACCTTGTATACTTATTAGGATATTCCCCCATAATACAACCTCCTTAATCCTAAACAATGTTTGTAAAGGCAAATGCTGCGTTACTGGAAGCCGACAGGATGTTACTTTAGGCCGTGTGAAGTAAACATGGGCTCTCGTAATCGTTTTTTTTGTTGTTTTCGCATTCCCCCTCAAACAAATATAACGCAGCTAAATTTAAATGAGCGTTTGTTTGCGTTCTATAATAATATTTGTAATGGAAATTGTGTGTTCATGCTTATACTCTGTAATTTGTGGTTTTAGTTGTACTGATTATTAGATCTCTTTGGAACGCTAGTGAAACTGCGGGGCAGAAGTATGTTGCTTATATTTGTGATGGTGATTATCTCGGTTAAGTTGGTAAATTGATAATCCGTATTGGGTAGGGATTTTGGTTTCTCTGTCTCTTATATCTCATTTTCGGAAGTGTTCAGAAAAACTAAAAAGGGGTCTCTTATGGCGTCGAATTTATTTTGTCTACATGGCACTGTTTAGACGCTTACGCACTTGACATGTAATGTTTTTTTCTATAATTTCCTTTTTGTACCAAAACCCACATCCCTGATCATTCATTATCACTTTTTTGGAGCTTCAGCCAGCTACCCCTAATTTTTCCACGATAAAAAGCATCCAGCAATTTTTATGCAGGGTTTAATCTTCCATTTTTTCATACTTTAATACAACAAAAGTGAAAAGGAAAGTATAACGTTCAAGTTTTTAAATGTGTTTTTACCGCAATCTTGAATGTTACAATAAAAAACATCACTGGCAACACAGGACTAAATATAAGATAATAAAGTTTTAAATTCTGTCAGGAGCGACACAATACCTCTTGTTTGTGTTGCCTTATCAAAACATGTTTACGCATCGTCGAGATTTCCTTCGGATACTTTGGTAAGAGCTCTCAACTTCGCCCCGTCTCAGCCATTATAACATGAATTTGCTAGCTTTTTACCCCACAGTTCCTTATTACCCCTTTAGGTATTGAATTTTGAAAAACCCTTTCATAGTGGATGCCTACGTTGTATGAGGAAACTGTGTGAAAAATTTCAAGTTTCTAGAATCTAGAGAGGTTCTAGAGTCAGTCAATCAGTCGGTCAATCAGCTTCTCCTTTTATATTTAAACTAACTTTTCCCCGCGGTTTCACCCGCATTTCCCAGATAAAAAGTAGCACATAACCTTCCTCAAGAATTGGGCTATCAAATGCAAAAAGATTTTTTAAAAAGTTCCAGAGATTAGCGCTTTCAAACAAAGAAACATAAAACTCTTCTGCTTTATTATTTTAGTATAGTATAGGTCATAGATAGGTATGTTGATATAACTAATGAATTAAAGACAAAAGTTACGGATAGCCCGTCAGTAGTGAATGCCCAATGCGTAGCCTACATCATTCGAAGAACCCATAACTAGGGAAGAGAAAGCGCTGAGCGGGTCGACCTCCCACCAGCTGTGAGTAACTGGGGGCCACTGGATACACGAACCCAAGGCCAGTTGAGGAAATCTCTGAGGGCGGTGCAGTAGACAATCCTAGACTAAATATGAGGAAACAATGTTTCTCATAAATTTAAATATACATTACTAACAGAGATACTTAAATAGTCTATTCTATAGTATGAAGAAGAAAAAACATTCGATTGAAATTTAAAAAAAAAAAGCAATAAATAAAGGATTCTAGGAACTGTTCTTGTGTTAAAATACGAACATGTTTCACATCTCAAGTTTTGAGTACGTTCATTGCCGGTTCTACTTAGCAAAAGAGTTCCTTGAACACTTTATGTATTCATATAAAGACTTTTTGAATGAGACCCTTTTGAATTTCATTTCCAAGAAGCTTGGCTTTCCCTTTCTATAATGGAAACATTTTGTGTAAATGTTTGTTTCTATCACTATTGATATCCTTAATGAAGAACGATGGACATTTCGTATTAAAAAAAACAAGAGGTAAATAAAATTGAATAATATACTTAAATTGCAGACTAGCGCCTATACTATTAAGGTCCTGTATATGGGTACCAGGTCTTTCTCTACCCCACGATTAATGTCACAAATGATTGAACACGGACCGAAACTCTCCCTGCTATTTTTAATTATTCGTTTCGATCCTAGAAAACGATAGTGTTTTTTTTATAGCTTTGGTATTGATGGGTACAAAAGTTTTATTATGTAAATATAAATTTGGCACCATCCAAAACTATTTGGCCTTACAAGAAACAATGAAATTTGGCGTCAAAGTTATTTATTACCTATTTAAACATGATTAATTTTGTATTAATTAACAATTTTATTACGATTGGTTGCTGTCAGCGCTAGGTTATATTTGCGTACCCTTCTATGATAATGATAATAATACTCATATATTTTGCAAATGAAATTTTAAGTAGTATTAAATTAACATACCTTAATCCAATTCTAACATGCTGGCTAATGTATATATAAATCAATATAATCCAATTATTACGTTGAACATAATTAAATTAGGCAAAGCTTTCAAGGCTGATTGAGCGTCACAGATTAAATAATGAACAGAGGCTTTCTATTCTGTATTATTAATCGGAAATGCCTCCGTTAATATATATATATAAGATAATCATGTCAGTAGGTATCCAATCTAAAACAGGTTAATGGTAAAGATGAGAAGAAAGAAAAATAAACAATCATGTATTTTATAAACCACCGTTTAGAAAATGGACTACCATCTTTAGGAACCAAAGGCAATTGAATCATAGACAAAATCATTATAGCTCTGGCAAATCAGAACCTCGCATTACATGACCGCATTTCTGAACCAATTCTTGTAAAATTTTGTGAGCAGGTTCGATATGGAATTTTTGTCAATTTTGGTAAATTTTCAAGATGGCGGAGATATGGGGGTTGAAAACGTAAAACCGCAGGAGGTCTTCAACTCTCAGAGCCACTAGAAATTTTGTTTATTTCAGAAGTCTAAAAAGGAGATGGTGGCTGGCTTTCGTTGCCTGGACATTTGCAATGCTAGGGGGGTTGCCAATGTTTTGGCTGCCTTTACGAAACCAAGAACGAACCAAGGCTAAGTTTGATATCACGTAAAATAAAACGTTTGCTTCATACATTTAGGTCGAGTAGGTATTGAACTTTTGTATGGAACAGCTGATAATTTTTTCATGATTTCACAGTTAGTCCCATAATAAAAGTTGTACATTTCGATCAGTACTTCCACCCCTGCAAGTATTGCCAGTGACTAAAAAATCACCCTGTATAGTATATCAGTTAACTGGTTTTCAAACTACGAGCTCTGCTTAGTTTGGGATCAGATGGCGGTGTGTGAGGAATGTCCCATGTTATTTATTTATTTGATTTCACTTACCTCAATAAAAGTGTCGGACACAAATCTCTGTACCAGGGATGTCTTGCCACACTGTGTGTCTCCAACAAGCACGACTTTGATCTCTTCCTCAGCTGACGGTGTTCCCGCGTTGCTGGTCTCCGTACCTTTCTTACCGGACCACATTGTCGCTTCTGTTTATTAATCTGTAACAATTTAAATAAATATTAAGTCTAACATGAGTTAATTGAGTTTAATGAACTTCAAGTGTAATAAAGGAATAAGTTCCCATTAAGTTATCGGAATCAATTACTATAAATTGGAGTCAAAATGACCATAGGTACTTCATCATCATCATATTAAGCCCGAGGATGTCCACTTCTGAACATAGGCCTCCCCCCCCATTGATTTCTACAATGAGCGGTTTTGGACCGGTTGCATCCAGCGGCTCCCAGCAACGAAAAATAATAGGTATTTATTTAGGTAATTAAATATTTAGGTCACGTTCCTGAAAATTGTTATTGGCAGTCAATTATGTATATTTTTAAGAGAGGTAGAGCATAGCGAAATGTCGCTCAAAGAGCAGCTCGACTGGGGAAGTACCTCCTTACAGAATACCGCAGCCAAATAACTTATAGTTGTGTTCCTGCGCGTGAGTAAGGTTGCTAGAGCTCATCGGGGAGGGGGGAAGGGTCGGCAACGTTGGTGTTGCAAGCGTTCATAGGCTACGGTAACCGCTTACCATCAGGCGGGCCGTATGCTTGTTTGCCGACAATGTTGTATAAAAAAAAAAACTACTCTGACTATAATATAGTCAGACACGCCTACCACAAGTAAAAAATAAAAAATCGCGGAGGGCGCAGGCTTATCACCATGGCTACAGATTTTTAACTTGATTGTAAGTATACTACCACCATTTGCAGCAATGGAGTATCGGAATCATGTGACGTTGGTTGAAAATAAATAATTATCAATTAGACGCGTTGGCATCTACCCAAAATCTTAGCTACGTTAGTAATAAGTTATCCTGTGGTATTTACTTATTTTATGCAAATGTTCAAAGCCTAAGGGAATAATTAATGCGTAAGAATTTCCCCATAAAAGCGTACGATGTTGTTTTCCATCGGTTTCCCGCTCCAAAAGTTGAAACATTATCGGTAACAGGTTCACCTAATCACCTATTGCATGCGGCTTGAAAATATTAATATTGAGTACCTTTATTCGTTTAATTCTTTAATGCTTTGGTTTTATTTTACAATTTGATTTTATTCGTGCTACAATATTATAAAAGTGAATGTTTTACCGATTTTGTTGAAAATTTACAGGAGGTCTACGAACATAAATTTAATACTTTTAATCTCAGAAACGCGGATGATATTAACTGGGTACATCTATTACACTCAATGATTACTTAAGTTATGGATTTTCCACAAACGGTCTTGTTTTAATATCATTATGAAACTGTTGATGATGACATTAATCATCATTCAGCTAAGCGATGTTCACTGTAAAACATTGGCTTCATAGATTTCCATAACGTATGGAAACAATTATAAAGACAAGAATAACTGTCCCCCGCGGTTTCACCTATGTTCTCAAGATAAAGAGTATGATGGGCTGTCAAATGCAAAAATATTTTTCCAAATCCGACTGGTAGTTTTCAAAAAATGGCGCTTTCAAAAAATCTATAGATTTAAGAAAAGGCTTGAACACAGAATTTGATAATTCGAAATTTAAAAAAAAACTTTGTTATGTGTAAACAAATATACCTATACCAGAAATATCACAGTTTAGATATTTTATTTCAAAACGAGGGCAAACTTTTTATTTCTATTTACCTAAACATGATGCAGAAAGTCAATTCCGACTTCCAAAGCTCGGTGTATGGATTTTCCTTTTATTTATTTTACTTTCATAAACCGGCTTACCTTTGGTACGTAAAACCTATAAAGAATACCTTTTACCGTGCAGTAGGTAATCGAAAATCGGCAAAAACCAACGTAAATCCTATTTTAATCTGTTTTCGTCATGACGTCAAATAGAAAGAACCTGGATTTTGGATTTGCATGTGGTTGTTTTACTACTTTTTGCCTGTAACTGCGTTTATTCGGTATATTGTATTGTATGTGAGATTTTCTCTGATGCTTTCAACATTGACTAAAGCTAGATTGTATTTTTTTTTATTTTGCCATGTATTTGTGACGAAATTTTATTTTGATCGGCTCCACATGCTTCTTTCTTATTACATAGTAGGTACTTGAATCAATTTTAAGTTTATTACCTTCAATAAAGTTTATTTAATCGGAATAAGTATCTAAGGAATCCCAGTATATCTGGCGCAAAGATGAAACTATATAGTCTATGTTACTTTGTACTTAACGACCCCAGCTCTATACATCGTGATTGCTCTGAAACACGAAGGTCATCAGTTTTATGATGTCCACTTTAAACCTTTATCTCACAATTTGTGAAGACAATTTGATTTGCGGGTTTTATATCCTTATTAACTTTATACTTTATCTTTATAGTACCTGTTCCCCGCGGTTTCACCTGCATTCCCGTGATTAAAAATAGCCTATAACCTATTTCAAAAATAGGACTATCAAATATAAAAAGAATATTTTAAAACCGACCGGTAGTTCCAGAGATTAGCACCTTTAAACAAACACAAAATTCTGTTTTATTATATTAGTATAGATACTTATTTAGATGTGGACCGTCTGTCTGCTTGTCAAAAAATCTAATACAAACACTCTGAAGTAACCTATAATTTTTTATAGTGTTATCATTTTGAGGGATGATGACAATTATTGAAGAGGCTGTATGATTATGTACCTTTGCCGTTTTTATAAAAAAAAGTAAACGAATGGGTAGTAGAAAATTGAAACTGTAAAATGTTTAAAAAGGTAAAACAAATGCAATACATTGGTACTTAATTCATTGTAGTTGAGATCTACAATACGTATCAGATTATCCTACATGTAGGTATAAGATTGAGATAGGTATCTATCTACCTATAAGCCAACGTTTTTAGGGTACCCAAAAGGTAAAAACGCGTGGTTTTGTGGTAGTTCCCGTTGACCTAGAATCACGAAATTTGGCAAAAAGCAAGGTCTTACAGCACAAATAAAGGGAAAATTCCAAAATATAAAAAAAATGAAAATTAAAGGATGTCTCCATACATACATAATTAATAAAGACCTCTAAGTTGTATGGGCGCTGATACAATTTAGAGGTCTAGCTTAATTGGCAAAAACCTCAAATAAGGTAAATAAATAAAATTATGCATTTCCCGTGATGGACGAACGATGGACGAAGTTTGTACGGAACCCTCGGTGCGCGAGTCCGACTTGCGCTTGGCCGGTTTTATTAGTTATTCTTCTTCTTATTTTTACGTATGACAACCCAATCCTCTTCAAAGGTTATAAGTTATTATTTTATAACATAGAAAAGGGCAAACGTTTTCTAAACAAACAGCCTAAGTAAGCTTTGCTTGTAGCCTGAAGACGTAAAAAGTTTTTCATTAGTAAGAAATTACTTACAATAGGTACAATATTGATTTCCGGAAAGAACGGACAATAAAGTTTGGGCATAAACTCGTTTAAGCTACAACAAATTGTTTCGAGATGAAATAAAGATAAATAACATTTAATTAAAACGAGACATAATGAAGAATTGTATATTAATTTGAATTGCCAATTTGTTTTGAATATAACCTAAAAATAACCTAACTTTGAATTTGCCATCATCATAAAAAAAAGAGATTTAATACATAGATAGATCATAACTTGGAATAGAACATAAGATATTTTTTTATTGGGAACGCGGGTGAAACTGCGTGGCGGAAACTATAGCTTAATAAAAAAGTATGATAAAAGCATGATATAATAAGTATGAAATGTTCTCAATTTCCACAAGTGGGAGGAGATTGATAGGTTTTCATTACACGATGATAATGAAGAAGGATTTCATATTTCTTTCCGAGAAAATAAATAGCGTAGGAGTAAATACAAATTCTTAACAATGTAGCAATATATCGTTCAGTGAATCGAGCGAATCGAAATAGGAATTTTCACTAATAGTTTTTGTCGATTCGCAACGACAAATTAATCGGCCATTGTTTCTCATTGGAACAATCGTTTCGTTTAGTTTTCTAACAAAACAAAAAATGATTCTGTTAACACTGTTTTTCGCTTTAAACTTTCTGTTCTATGCCTAACTTGAATAATATAGATACTTGGATTGCAAAAAAATCTATGATAGGTATTCTCCTTTTAGAGCGACTCCCATAATATTAATAATTTATATGAGTGCTAATTTATGTGGTTTTACATTATCATTGTACTTACAAAGGGATAATATTCAACTGGTCGGTGAATAAAAGCATTAATTTTAAAGCTTAATAAATATATATCCACAAATTTATTTATAATGTTGCAATATGTTTTTTCAGCATAATATAATGCAACGTTGCGGGCATCGATGAATCTGCGGAGCGTTTGAGTACATATCTCTTCATTACGAAGTTATTGATAGTTCGTTTTCTTTGGTCTAAGAGTCGATTCAGGCCTTCAAGACTAGTGTTTATTTTCGTCAAACGTTTGACAAGTAGATAGATGGACAAATGCCTATCGTAGATAATTCCAACCTTGATGATTAAATTTCAAGCCTTTTTAAAATAACTACATATCGTAGAGCTGAGGGAGCCATAGTGGAGATGTTATTAGACAAACAACTTGTGACCATTAAAACACTATTTAAGTAAAATTAGCATTTATAGATTAAACAATATAAAATATGGAATAAGGTAAGTAAGCTCTATAAAATAAATCTTTTGTAAAACTATTGCTAACAAAGGCTTTTGGAAATATTTAGAATATCAAATAACCTGCCAAGATCTTTAATCAAGATCCAGCCTATGTTTGAGTGGGTGAAAATCTATCCCAACCCTTTACTCAGGATGGATTAAAATCAGCATTTAAATCGCTTTTCTTAATTAGTCGGTCGGCTTATTTTGTGCCGACCTGAATCGTTAATGTTTAGGCCATTACCCTTTATTAAAGCATGAAATAAAACTTTTATAATTTCAGTCTGGAAAGTTTGAGTACGACAATATTTCTAAACCACAAACGTAGAGAAATATTGTCGTGTTACATGATAAACGGGGTATCATATTAAAGTTGAATATATGATTGTCATTGATTATTTTATATCATAATTGAAATAACTAATAACAATGTAGCGACATCTATCAACCATACAAAAGGAACTTCCACTATTCCACTACCCAAGGATAGATGGCGCTACAAGATTCTACATCGCGCTATCAAAATTTCCTGAGCACTCGACATACGAGTTTCGAACATCTACAGATGGACCTCAGTCCCAAAGTGTTTCCAATTATTTTCATCTTTTATTCTACAAATAATCCTGTATTTTGATATAATTTAAGCCGCAACCGCACGCTGCCATTCGTCAGAATAGCAAATATATAATAAAACTCCAATCAAAGTTGTGCAAAACGGGCTAGAAAACATATATGGCTCTTCAAATACCTACGAAATATAAGTAATAAAGAACTTCTCACTTATATATACACAACACTGGTTCAATCTATTCTGTTATATTGTTTAAGAATCTGGGGAGGTACATTTAAAACGAAATTTATCAGCATTGAACGTGCACAAAGAACTATTCTGAAGGTTATGTTGCGAAAGAAAAGAATATACAGTACATCTAAATTATATAGTGAGGCAAATGTTCTGACAGTAAGACAACTATATATTTTACAGTGCATCCTTAATATACATAAAACAATCTCGGTAGACCCTAACATCCTTAAGAAGCGAAATCCCCACTCTGTAATAAATAGAAAAATAATGAAAACTGTATTTGCTTCAAAACAATATAATACCCAGTCGACTAATCTATATAACAGGATAAATAGAGCACTTAGAATCTACACTATGACCCACCATGAATGCAAAAAAAACCTAACAAACTGGCTAAAAACGTTAACATATGAAGAAACTGAAAATGTTTTAAAATTCTAATAAATATTTAAGTATATAGCTTTGCAATTAAACATACATCATCATCCTTACCATCTCATATAATTACACACACATACACTCCCCACACTCACACATCCTACACTTCCTACACCCACACATCCTATACTTCCCACCCTCACACTCACACATACACTCCACACTCACTCAACCTTACACACGCTACCATTTCACATAACTTAAAAATTCATATCAATAAAAATACAAATGCATTTTATTTAGGTTTGTCTAATTTTATATTAAAAAAAAAAATCTTACCTAATAATTTTAGATTTTGTATAAGTACCTACCTACAAGTTTAAAAATAAAAATGGAAGAGCGGGTCTCCCCTAATACAGGTTTTTAAAAACTTAAAAGGGGAGTCCCAACCCTTGTAATTACTGTACTTGTAAGCAAATAAAGAAATTTTGAATTTGAATTTTTTGAATTTTGAATGTTACTTATTAATATTTTGTGACATTTTGACACGTGTTTACATTGGCTGAATTTGAAAATTAATTTTATCTATTTTTTTTTGAGACTTGAAAAGGAAAAAACATGAGAATTCTTACTCACACCTTAGCGCATGCGAGCCGGTATTTGTCGAACGACATTTTAAACACAGTCTACGTACAATCTATAATTTTGATCGAAGGCAAAAGTACATAAAATAAACAGCCACTTATAAAATAAGCCATAATTTCAATTTCTCTCCTTGAAATACGGTTTGTGAAGTAGGTAGCTTGAACACAAATAAACTTAATCTTTCCTCGAAAGTAAATTTAATTGAAAATGTTTTGTTAGCTTTTTTGGTATCAAATTGTAATAATTAAAATTAATTCCTGTGTTACTTTAATACCTAAGATTAAGTAAAAGGGTAAGATTTGGGGTTAAGATTTTTGTTTTAAATATAATAAGAAAAACTACACTACACTGATAAACTAATAAATCTAAAGAACTTTTTTAAATACTTAGTTATTTACTCGAACACAACAAACAGACATGTTTATAACTAATGTTTGTCCTGGTGGGGATCAAACCTACGACCCGTGCCGTGGCAGCCAGGGTTTATATAACCCTCACACCACATGTATTACGTCTTTCCTCCATTTTCCATCGATATTATCTTTTTACTTCAAAGCTAATGTTCTAAAATCTCTTTTTTAGAACATATAGGCTTGTTTTACTACAATAGTTGTTTGTTTTAATACAAACTAGAGTAGCACCTTACAAACATTTCTCAGAAATGCGTAGCCACTTGTGACTTCAAAGAATAAAAAAAAAAAGTGTTGGATGGCCAATTTATCGAGGAAGGCTATAGGCTATAGACTTTTTATCCCGGGAAAACCTAATATCCCTCGGGAACGAGGGTGAAACCGCGGGGCGAAAGCTAGTAGGTACCTATATAAAAGTGAATCTCTATTTCCCTTGGTCACGCCATAACTTGAGAACGACTTTACCGATTTCATTCATCTTTTTTTAAATATTCTTCAACTTTGTAGAAGGTTCAAGGAAAGAAAAATTAAGAAATTTGCGGAGAAAATTGGAAAGTTTTTGAAAACTTAATAATAAGGGATCGGAGGTGAAACCACGGGGCGGAAGCTTGTTTAAAAATATTTAAAATTAGTTTTAACCATCGTGTTCGTAAATAAAGAGTTAAACCAAATACATTCCGATTCGGGAATTGAACCCGGTAAATAAGCTAGTAACTTTATTGCCCTAACTACCGAGCCAACAAGGATACTGGCACGAGCAAATAAAATGGAGTTTAGTTATATTTGTTAGTTTTAGTTGTCTATTTACTAATGCTCGGAAACTATAATATTAGTTATTCTATCCCATTTTTAATTACATTTAGAAATCGATAGCCAAACTATTGGGGTGTTAGGCTTGGGTATTTCGATCATATACTATACCGGTGCTAATAGATAGGTATATTATACTACTAGCTATTCCTCGTGGCTTTACCCGCGTTCCCGCGTATCATGATATAAATTGGCAACGCAGTTAGCGTTGCCAATTTTATTGCAATTGGCTGAGCTGTTGAGGCTGTAAGAGGTACCTAAGACACAACCAAACTAACTATACTTTTGTATTTTTTATATTAGTACCTATGATTGAATATTTGTTATTACCCTAATATTGTTACTGAAGTCAAATGATTATTATCTTAATTATCTTGTTCCTTAAATCGAATTTCGTACAGAAGTTGGTAAAATAATGGATGACAGAAATCACATACATTGTAATAAATGGAGAAAGCTTTTACTCAAAAGTGGGTATATTTTGATGATGATAATGAGTTATTTAGGACTAAAGACACATTCATATAATCCTAACATATAAACTAATACAGCAGCCTATATCACCCCTTATATACAGCAAGTAGGGAACCCAGAACTCATCGGGAACCAATTGTTTTTCCAGCCTCGTCCAGCCCGGGACAGCTTATTGCAATTTGTTAAAAGGGTTGTCGCAATACACTCGGGACCTCGAATCCCAGACCAGGTGCAAAATTACAGATGAGATAATAAATCACTTTCTGACTTGAGAAATGAAAAGGGATTATTGAAAATTTTAAACGATATTGGAAGTCAAGTTATTAAGGTACGCACAGAAGTTTCGGGACGTTATCTTTAAGATTTATGGAATGCTAATTTGTTGGATAGGTTTTTGGATGACTTGATTTGATGGATCTGGTGGCTAAAATCTTTGTTAAAGATATTCTCATGACGGTAATGATTAGTGAAATTCAAATGAAGTAGTTTTAATTATGGACTGTGTTTCACCATAATCTAACCATGGTAAGTAATTATGTGTGGCTTTATGAGCCAAACGGTCAAATGAAGGCCTATAAATAGTAAAAAAAAAACTGATATAATATTGAAGTAAGTAATGGGAATATAATATTTGTAATTATTTTGCATTGAAATGCAAACTCAAACTCTATACTAATTAATTTTTAGGGAGCCGGCGCTAAAATATACTAGGTAGTGGTTACTGCGGTGGTTAGCTAAAGGTCCATTATTTTGGAACATGCAGTGCATTTATTAGGACATACATTTAAGTTTTCATGTCGCAATTATTTGCATAAATTTTAATAGTCGTAGTTTAAATAGTAGTTTTATTACTACGCTGGAAATAAATGCGATGATGATATCTACTTAGTTTGAAAAGTCTCCAAAAGGTATGAAACTACCTAATAGTCGTGCTCAAATCATTTAAATAATTTTCCGATGTTTACGTAACGGCAATCAATAACAAACTTATCATAAGTACTGATCGATCGATCAGAGCGGTTGTGTACCATTGCCACCAGAAATTATTTAGTGTAATTGTATAATTAACTTATTAAATAAATAATTACGAGCCTAGGAAGTGTCTAAAATAAACCGACGCGACGTGATCTCGATAGCCGACTAAAAATAATTCAAACTCTTTGCAGTCTGCGACTGGCCGAACGAAACGTACGTAACGCAACCGCCATTTAAAAATATAACCAGACAGGTCAATGACGTCCAACCTGTTATCCAAAATCTAAAAAATCAAAAACAAACAACCAACAATGGACTTAAACGAAGAAAAGTTTAAAGAAGAAGTCAGCAGCTTCGTAACCAGTTTGAAAAGGTTACTGCCGAAGAAAAAGGACTTTATTGTTATTGAACCACGGAAAATCAAACTGACAAGGCTAACTGATGTTCATGCTGAGGCTAAAAGTGTCTTTCCAAAGTGTTTCCTCGGTGCCAAGCTCGTAATCCTCAGAGAAGTCATGGATAAAGTGAAGCTAGCACAACAATACAACTTCGGGAAGACGAAAGAGTCTTACAAGTGTTTCGGTCAATTGCTCCATAAAGAATTAGAACCCAAGAGCATTGACGATGGCCTGGTGCTTGACTCAGCAGGCTCAGCTACAGCAACATATACCGAGGTACTAGATGGAGGGTACGAAATGCGGCTGACTTCTAAAATCAGAGACTTAGTATCATCAGAAACGGAACTTGTTTTCGAAAAGGAAAACGAAAAAAATGTTGGTTCCTTTTCATGCTCTTTGAAAGATGTGGACCCTCATACATTACATTTGGTGACGCAGTGGATGTACAAAATACATCCGGACTTAAGTATCGGGACAGAAATCGGTTTGAAGCCTCTAACGTCCCCTTATACGCCGGATTATTCAATCAGTGCTCGGTACGAGAAACCAGCCTTAACACTGTCGACTACCATCAGCAAAACTGGCTATCAAGTATGTATGTATAAACAATTTTCACCGGATTTACGAATAGCAACAATTGTCAACGAGAGTTATAGAGGTGGGTTGACTCTTGGTCTTGCGTTGAACAAGAATTACAAGAACGGTTCAGAATTAAAAATTTTCGTCGATTCCCAGCGTTGTGGTGGGTTCACGTATCAGAAGGACATTTTGTTCTATGAACCCCATAGTGAAGTTCGGGTGCTTCGCCTAATTGGGAGCACTTTGATAGACCGACAGAGACGGGTTCGTTTCGGGGTCGGATTCAATCTTGATTTCTGATGCATAAGTTTCACGCTTCTCCACACATTGGATAAAATTGTCCGTAGGATTGGCGGTGTGATGTCCTTTTTTTAGATTTATTTGTTTGTATATAAGTATACATAGGTTTTAGTTATTGTTTTATATTGTTATTTTTCCGATATGCCATTTCGAAGTGCGATTAAAATTAATAATAGTAATTGATGTTGTTTTATTGGTTGAACAATAATTGAGATTATTCTTCTAAGTACTTACCATGTTTCTCAGTCTTGCCCTAATGACTCATTGGATTGATATATAAATTGGCATATAAATAGATAAGAAACTTAACATTTTACTTATGCTAGTTTTTATCCCAGAAAATATAAGAATCCTTTGAATCACAGGTAAAATCTTTGAGAAGCTAGTTATATTGTAGACAATTATAAAACCAATCCTTTACGCGGAAATGATTCCCATTCAATACGGAGTTCCTTTAGTGCTAGTTATGCTTGGGTTTTTTTTTATTATTCTCGCATGAGAAAATCACAAATTTCCACGCCAATTAGTTCGTTTGTGCTCGTATGCTACAGCGAACATAATATGAATTCGCGGTTTCTAATCACGTGTCCCACTTGATCGGTATTCAGAGAACGAACTCATCTTCCGTATTCGTTTATAGGTTTTAAGAAAAGATATTTTAAAAATATAAAAAAAAGAGTTTGAAAAACATAGATTCAAACAAAATTTAAAAGAAACTATTTTATAAACTTTGTATTCAATAGAAAACTGAATATTATTATGACCTACTAGCTGTTCCCCGCGGTTTCATCCACATTCCCGGTATATTTTTTCTTTCATACAAACCTTGTCCTGACAATTACAAACACAAAAAAAAAATTAGCCAAATAGGTGCAATCATGGAAGTTATGCGCGTACAAACATTTCGGTGATTCATTTTTATAATATATATATATATATTATAGATTGATAGATATATTCATCCGTCAAAAGCACCGTATTTAATTTATTAGGGCCTTGTATAATCTAGGCTCTACTTGGAACAAAAACAAGCGTAATATATCCTAAACTTATAACAAGTCTGCAAAATAGTATAACTTCCCACAAAGTTCTATTCTTGTTATCTGTGGGCGGATATAAACGCGACAAATTGTTATAAGTTTTTTTTTATATAGGTGCTTCATAGTTGTGCAAAATGAATAATACTAGAAGTTTGTAAATAGTCAACTGAGGGTTTCTTTATAATAATGAAAAGAGTGGTGATAGGTAGTTATTGTGAGCTGTTTACATTTTGTTCCATTTTTGTTGAGTTTGGTAAAAACTCTGGCAGCGTTGTGATACTTTTGGGGAATAATTAATAATATATGGATAGGTTTGTGTCAGTTTATAGAAGGCTATTAAAAATAGTAGTGTATTCGATAAATATGAACTTGAGAAAATATTACCCAACAACGTTAAAATGTTTTGCATTCCATTGAACGTAACATAATTTTGCAGATTTCAAAGAAATTGTATTATACCTATAAATATTAAAAAGAAATTCACTGATTCAGATCTAATCCCAGATGTTTGTTAAGGAGAAAGCCTTTATAAAATAAAAATGGTGGAGAATTTATATGAGGCATAAAAACGAGGAAATGCTAATTTTGTTACAATTTAGTGCTACAGTATTATAAAATAACTTTACTGCATTTATTGCAGAAATTCATCGGTTATTGGCAAATAGAAGTAAGTATAGGTATATAAATTTGTATAAAAAATATATATATTAAATAGAGCTTTCACATCCTACTAATATTATAAATGCTAAAGTTTGTATGTTTGCGAGTCAATCACGCATAAACGGCTCAATGGATTTGGACGAAACTTGGCATATAAATAGATCATACTATTTTATTCGGGATAACATAAGATCCCTCGATAATGCGGGTGAAACCACGAGGCAGAATCTAGTATTTTATAAAGCCTTACTAAAGGCTATACGCATAGTTCTATGCGTAAAGTACAAAAAAGGTCTCCTTTTTTAGCAAAAGATATTACAATTCCTAAGGTACATGTAATAAGAACTAGGTCATGTGTGTCTATTATTTACTTCATAAGGGTAAGAAGAGGTTCTTGTTTGCAATACATCGTCTAAGAGCTGCTCAAAATATTACCACATTACTCAGATCACTGCGTATTACACGTGGGTAATTTCGTTTTTATTTTGTTACGTTGGTAGTGGTTTTGGCACTTATACTGGAAGCGATAGGCCTTCCCTTTTAGGGCTATATAGTACAGTTACCCATATTGGGTTTGCTTAGCTCTATGTGTAGTTGTAGTGTGTACGTAGTGTTTATATATTACGATGCATTACGGTATCATTACTAGTAACTAACACGAAAACCTTCTGCATGTTTTTTTAAGCGATACGAAGGTGGTGTTTTCTCAACCGTTCCACCCTTACACAGACTAATCGGCGAGCGCTGAGGGCTCTCAATGCTAGGGAAACGGTCACCTGAAGCGCCCCCGGCACATCGACTAACACATTTATAGGTAAAAGTACTTCATGAGATAGAATATCTGTATCTATTCTGTTCTTGCATACAATAGCTTTGATTGCAGCTGACGAAACTCGAATAATTAGACAGGGACAGAACTGTCAACCCAGATTTCGTCATCGCCGGCGAGGACCTTGTGATACCCCTTTCAGTCTCGGCCCGAGCAGCTAGTAGCAATCCAACCATTCCCTAATTGAGCTAAGATCTGGTGTAATATGGCATTCATTCCTTTTCATACACATAAGTAGTTCTCTCTCAACTTTTTATTCACCGGCGATACTTTCAAACTTCCTCTTATTTTCTCATTCCTTATCTTATATCCATCCTTGTCACTTCACACATTCATCTCAAAAATTATCTCAGTTGCATGCAATCGTCTTTCATTCGTCCTATTTACTACCCAACATCTGGATAAGTATTATCACGGACTTGTAAATCTTCCTTTAGTTTCAAGAGCATCCGTGGAACACAGATTCGCATTTTATAATGTTAATAATTCTCATCACTTGGTCGCCTATTTTCTTCGTCATTGTTATGTTTCCCCAGGTCTTCCACATTGACTATGTATTACATTGTCTCTTAAAATATTTCTCTATTTGTTTTTTTTTATTTGAGCTGCAAGTACACTTACAACTGTACTGACTCTTTTCTATTTCCTGGCATCAAACCAATTAGCACTAATAGTCTGACAAATATTCGCTTTTAGCTTTACCGTGTCACCCATTTCTTTTTAAAATAATGATACGCTTAGAACCTCATTTCCTTTTTGATATGAAGCTTCTTCTTAACTAAAATATGAGTTTACTGGTTCAGTCTTCGGAGTTTTATCAGAAAATATGGCTGTTTAGATCTCACAATATGAAACTTTCTCGTACACAGCGTAACGTTGTGATAATATGTTAGGGTCCGTCTCATGGCGCTCGACTGTCGGGATTTTCATATAAAGCGGTGTGCAAGCACTAAGCTCGTCTGAGAACCTTATATTGCTTATTAGCTATTATGGGTTTGCTCAAAGTATATGCGAGATTTATGGAGGTTATATTATCCTTAGAAGATATAGGGGTCAGTATATTTTTAAACAAAAAAATACTTTGAGGAAGATGTTTGAAGATTATTGTGTAAATTTTCTCTCCTTTTGTTATCAGGAGAAGTTGGAGCTCAGTAGTAGATAAAGCATTAAAAACTGTTTTTTTTTTCACAATCACCATCATGGTAATTGACGACATGACCATGCATGAAACACAATAGAAACACATAATAAAGCTCTTAAATCCCTTTTGATCGACTACAAAATTGGTACGGCCTTAACATGACCCTTATGTAGCAGCCTCACTTGATCCTGAGAGGTTTTTAAACTTTATGACCTCTTGAATATGACATTAAGGGACCCGACATATATTCAAATCTTCATAACAATGGAGATCAATATATAGGCACTGGAAATAAGTAGCACAAACTGCTTATATGATGCTTTTAATTCTGCACCCATTCTTGGCTTTTATGTCACTTTATCACGAGCCTGTAATATAGAACAAATCTCACGTATTGACGTTCCAATACGTTAGCTATTTTTATATCTGAAGTGATCAGGTAGACCTTCTAAATGGCACGTTTAGTTTAATATATATTAGTATATAAGCTTAACGATGTTGTCATTAATTAAGGTGGAGTTAAGATGTAGTTATATAAGGAATATAAGTGGAAGTATTGGAGGATTCATTCATTAAACATGTGATCAGCATCGCTAGTTGTTTCTCTACATCACCACCACCCATCATATATTATAAGCCTAATATAGCTAGATGAACATTTCTATCTGAATCGTAAATATTGCACCTAGTACAATTTACATGAGCTTGTTGTTTCTAGAAATAAAGCACTTGAAAATACTATAGCTCGGCGATATACTTATAGTACCCACCTGACTAGCTACCACCCTCAAATTGAAAAACTATCGCCAAGGACCTATCACTGTGGTGTGGCAGCTGCACTTGTGAGCTACTATTCTGGTTTATGTGTGCTTACCATCTTTGGGTTCATCATCACTTACGATGGAAAACAAGTAAGTCCACAAAGCGTATACTAGTTAAGTAAATCAGTATTATGTTACACTTAATATACTGCTTCTAAACGTACTAGTGCATAATATATCAAAGGAACTGTATTTTCTAAGCTGCTACGCTTAGATTTATTATATATTAACAGTTTCATGTATGTGTGTATGTCATAATGTGTTTTTAATGTATAAATAAATAGATAAGAGCGTCTGAGTGTCTGTCGTTAGCAGAGCGGATCGTGCGTTTAAGATGAACTGATGTGAAGTTTATGAAACGTTAGTTTTGTCAACTTATATGTCAGGAATCATGGTAGCTATAGCATATACATGGCCTTAATCGGATTTTCTCTGAATCAACAGCCTTATCATGTAGTTTTATGTCAGACTGACCAGCAGGCCTGTGGACATTACAAGTGGGGTTGCCAAGTTTCATTGATGTGGAATCTATGCAGATTATTAGATAAACTATATTAAAATCATAATAATAAAAATTGAATAACTCTTTTAGTTCTAACAGGACAGAGGAATATTTCAAAATAAGTCTAAAGAACATCCCTAATTTCATTCTAACATAAAGACATGATAGCGAAGCTACATTTGAGCTTTTCCAATACGCTGACACTGTCTACACAGGATTAATGTAAGCAAGATCCTGTCTAGCCAGGAGTCTTGATTAAAGGCCGGCCATAGGGCTTCTGTTTGCTTACATGAGACAAATATTGGATTTGCTCTGCCAGCTGTTCCTGTGGGGTCTTTATATGAAAGCATTTCAAAGACATTAAAATCAGTCTTCCTACTGTTCGTATCTTCATATCTGAATGAAATTGGCATTTCCACTAGCGACATGCTGATTATAGATGTTTTGACAGGCCAGTTGGCGTGGTTGGTAAGATACGCCACAGGTCGTGGGTTCGATTTCTATCCAGGACAGACTTTTGTGTGAATATGTCTATATGTCCTGTGTGATATGTTTATTTATTAGTTATGATTACCTACTCAATTACGAAGAGGATATATTATAAGAAATTACAAAATGGTAAAAGGAAATGCAGTCCTTAGAGTATAACTTGCACTATGTTCCAGTACCAATTGAACTCCGTATGAATTCAGTTTCCTTTATAAGTTTTGTATTGCTACCACCTTCACCAACATCACTACCACAAAATGCTTAATTGTGGTCTGACATGCAAGCGTAATAAAAAAAGATCTTCGGCTTCTCATCACATTTTTAAGAATCATGTAAAATTACAAGCATCTCACAAGAATAACCTAAAGTACCCTACAATTATCTTAAGAATTCTCTTAAAAATCATAAAAGGTATCTTTTATATGCCTATCAGAAGAATGAGCCTTAAAGTCGGCCTAGTTATATGCCTCCCTTTTTATTCGAGAGTGGCCATAATGCCGGCGATTGACCTGAATGTTCGTGCTCTATCATTTCTGTATCCATGAATCTCCCAGGCCTTTTAGAGAAAATGGGTCTACATTTCTTTCTTTTAATAAAGTGGTTAAGTTAGTTCCATTAAAGAGATTATTTATTTTATATCGTTTTAATTATTTATCATTTTGATGAAAGCATGAGACTGGCCACAGGTTGCCGATAAGGTCCCGATAGCTTAACTGGTAGATTACAGGCCATCTAATTCTATTCACTTCGAAAGAAGAGACTGCACCATAGATATTTGTCAAATAAGATACCCGAAACTTACCTAAACTGAAAAATATGCACCACTACACTTCTCCCCCAAAACTGGTTAACCAAACCGTCGTTCCTGAATCTGGGTAACGTAACGTAAACGTAACATTCCTCGTGATTTCCGCGTTCCCAGACGAGACAGTTATTACTTCCCATTGTTCTTAGAGCCACGGCAACGTGCGGATATAGTACCTATATCATTTCCTCTATGTGCACAGTGGGCCGGCTGCCAAAAACGTTGAACAAAAATTTCATACGGAAAAATCGTGTGAAATTACTATCCCTGAGAGACTGTACTCGTATTTTCTTTAAAAGCATGTGAATTTGTGACGGTGAAAGACTTGAAATGTTACTTTGTTCTAATATTGCATAAAGGGTTGTATAGTATACTGTAAAGTACGACAAAATAATGTGGTAGGTAATAAAAAGTTACATTTATTTCAAAACGTCATTAAATACATTGCAACACTGATTTTATAAGAGCAACATTGTTAAAGAAATAAAAAAGTTTAAAAGACGTTATACTGTACCTAACTAGGAACACTTATTTCCAGGTCTCTACAAGATATTATTACTATATAACATAATGGAAATTGGAAAATACTTCGAAAATTCCAATGAACGGTATTTGATTAATATCGGCTGACGTTTATGTACTGCCGCTTTGCAAAATATTATATATTGTAAAGTCTGGTATGCCAGTTCCATATAACTCTACGTTTATACTAAGACTCTAGTACACTAATAGATCATCAAAATTAATGAACTAAGGGACTGAGTCTGACATATAATAATAAATACTTACGTATCTTAGGGTTGCTTTCACAAATAATAAGGATTAATAATTGGAAATAGTCAATACCTACCGATGCTTTCATATACTCGACAGAGAAAAATAATGTGAAGTACATGGATCACAAAATGAAGATAAATAGTAAATTGGGCACATGAATGTAATACCTGTGAAATTACAGGCACATAAGACTTCACAACTTCATGTCTCAAGGTTGGCAACGCGTGAGTGATACCCCTGGCAGGGAAAATATAATATTGTATTTTCTTTGCTGGTGGTGTTAGGAGCGTCTATAGGCTACGGTAACCGCTTACCATCAGGTGGGCCGTAAGCTTGTTTGCCATATAGTAGTATAAAAAAAAATATAGTAATGAAATCATAAGACAGTGGTAATAATTTATTGTATCTGCCTGACTGGCTACCACCCTAATGTTAAGGATCTGTTGCATATCACCTACCGGTGTGTCCCAGCCAATTGTCTACTAGGTTTACTAGGCTGTCTGCTTGCCAGCCTAACTTAATACTATCCTAATCCTAACTTATAATATTATAAATGCGAAAGTGAGTTTGTTTATTTGTTTGTTTGATTGTTTGTTACCTTTTCACACCTAAACCGCTGAACCGATCGCGATGAAATTTGGTACATAGATAGCCTATGGTATAGAGAAGGACATGGGCTACTTTTTTTCTCGAGAACGCGGGTGAAGCCACGGGGGACACTTAGTAAAATAATAATTAGATCGCCGTATTTCCTCAGCAACTCTTTCAATAATCATTTATGTTTTATTAAGGCCTACACTACGGCTGTGGACAGTGGGCAAAACGCCAACTAATCCAGTCATAATGAATGGTACCCGGAATAGAATTAACGTTTGTATTTGAACATGTTCGAATCCAACATCTGTTCAGTTCTGGTACGGTTTGTAGGGAATATGACACGGTGGATTACCTGGAACAAAAGATAGTAATTAATATTATTATTAGGGCATTTACGATTAATTTATATATATAAAAGTAAAATACAGCTCATCACTCACTCGACGAAGCAAGAAATCTCAGGAACCAAAAAACTTTGGTAGGCATATTCCTTACTAGCTTCCGCCCCGCGGTTTCACCTGCGTTCCCGAAGGATCTTGGGTTTTCCTGGGATAAAAAATAAAAGCTTATAGCCTTCTTCGATAAATGGGCTATCCAACACTGAAATAATTTCTGAAATTGAACCAGTAGTTCCTGAGATTAGCGTTTTCAAACAAACAAACAAACAAACTCTTCAGGTTTATAATATTAGTATAGATAGGGTGATGAGATACTAAGAAAGGATTTTCCGAAATTCAACCCCTAAAAAGATTTATAAGTAACTTTTTCGTGGAAGATACTTAAGTCAAGTTACCCTGAAGTGAATTGAATGGAAAGTTTTATGTTACGTAATGTTTGCATGGAAAAGAAAATAATTGGACTGGCTGATTGTCTTGATAGTGTATACGACCGATTTTGATGAATTTGAGGCAGACGTGAAGTTTGTAGAGAAACACAGGAAACTTTTTATTCCAGGAACGCTGGTGGAAACGCGGGTAACAGCTAATTCTACATAAAACAAAAGTTAATGAATTTATTTAAAATACGTAAACTCTTTAGAAGTTACATAATAACAGATAGGAAATTTCTCAATATTTTTTCCACACATTTATATCCGCATAAAAAATAATGTACAAACAATGCATAACAGTTGAGACGGGAACTCCGCTAATGGTTCTAGTTTGTAATATATCGCCATCATTACGCGGTTTATTTACCATTTAGTTTAAACAATAGTCACCCGTCCAACTAACGACCCCTCTATATTATTTATGAAAAGAGGAGATTCAGTTGGTTGAATGCTGAGAAACTGATGAAAACTTTTCAGCACGTTATCATATCCTACTTCCTACTAATATTATAAATGCTCAAGTTACGTTAAGTCCTGGAATAGAATGTCCCTACATTTTGAAATGAAAAGTACCCTTACTTTTCATGCAGGTAACGCAGGAGAAACCATAGAGCAGAAGCTATTTCGCATAAATTGATTCTTTATAATTATTGACCGCCCAGATTACACTTAAATTTTTTATATACCTACTGGGTGACCTTTTAGTCACTGGCAATACAACCATCAATATAACCACCACTCTCAACTTAAATCTATTTATTGCCAAGGTGTGTTCAGTCAGCTGCACTTAAGAATGATTTTCCTTCCAGGCTTTCTGTGCTTTTCACCTTAGGCTACATCATCACTTAAAAATCATTGAGCAAGAAACAAAAAAAAACTTTTTTTTTTTTTTTTGAGCAGGAACAGAAAGGTGGTGGGTCCAGGGGACCTTCTTCCACCGTTACGCGGACTTTTGCGGTGAGCGCTGAGGGCTCTCAACCGCTACTTAAAACTAAATAAATTTATGGCAACGGTAGCCTGAGGGTGCCCCCTGTGGGGCTCGACCTCGGCTCAGGACGTTGCCTGGGGAATGAGGGAGGGCTTAGCATGCAAATATATTATTTGGGGATCGGTCGGATTGCTAATATGCAGCCCGGGCCGCTTAATCGGGACGAGGCTGGGAAGGACGTCGCGACGGTCCTCGCCGGCGAGGACGAAATCTAGGTTGACGATTTCGCATCTCTATTTGTTTGCGGGCTTCTTCGGCCTCGATCTGCGCTAGGGTAATGGCATCGTCTGGTTCGCTGAGGGCGAACCTAGGCCTACGGATGCGGGAAATAAGGGACGGGGTGTATGTGATAGTGTTGACTATCAAGGGATTCGCGTGGTGCGCTGCGGTATCAAAATATCGGCGCGAGGCGCGTTTTATAAATTGTTTGATTGTAGGGAGACCTAAGTCAAGGTGGAGGTTTTCATTGCGCATGTACCACGGGGCGCCCGTGGCTTTGCGCATGAAGCGGTTTTGAATCACCTGAAGGGTGTGGAGATGTTTGGGAGCAGCGTGAGCGAACACGGTGCTCGCATACGTCATGACTGGACGGATACACGCGGTATAGAGTCTAACCTTGCTTTTTAGGGCAAGTTTAGACCGGGCGTTGATCATACAGTGGAGTCGTCCTGCCACAAAGGCGGCGCGCGCGCGAACCGCCCTTATGTGTGCAGCGAAGGATAGGCGATCATCGAGGGTCACACCGAGATATTTGGCTTGCCTCTCCCAAGGGATCGGCTCGCCGAATAGTGTGACTGGGTCGGGGATGGGGGGACGTCTTTTTCGGTCGGTTCTATAAAAGAGAACCGCCTGACTCTTGGAGGGGTTGATCTCTATTCTCCATTTCCGGAACCATGCGCCTAGGGCGTTGGCTGCGGTCTGGAGTTTCTTAGAGATCGCGGGCGGGCTTTTGCCTGAGCAATATACGGCAGTGTCGTCTGCAAAGAGAGCGAACTGCGTATTCTTGACTCTAGGGATGTCGCTCGTGTAGAGCGTGAAGAGCAAGGGAGATAGTACCGAGCCCTGCGGGACACCGGCACTAATGGGGTGAGGTGAGGACAGGACGCCTTCGACCCGATATCGAAAGAGGCGATTCGACAGAAAGTCTCGTAAGATGGTCACGAGTCTCGGTGGCACACCTAGGGTGTAAAGCTTGTAGATCAAGCCTGTGTGCCACACCTTGTCGAATGCCTTTGCGACATCGAAGAAAAGGGCGCCTGTCATGTGACCTTTCTGGTAAGATGAGGAGATGTGTTCAACAATTCTATGGACTTGATGAACACACGAGTGTTTGGGTCGGAACCCAAATTGCTCGTCTGGGAGGAGTTTGTTAGCATTGGCAAATGCTTTAAGGCGGACATAAATGATTCTCTCATAAATCTTGCCCAGTACGTTGAGCAGACTTATGGGACGATAACTGGAGGGCTCGGACTTGGGTTTGCCGGGCTTGTGGATCCCAATCACGTGGGCTTCTTTCCACTGGTGTGGGAAAATATTGTTTGAGAGGGCGGCATTGAAGATGGCCGTCAATAACATGATAAGGGAGGCTGGGAAGAGTTTGATCACTCTGTTGGTGATCTTGTCCGAGCCCGGGGCCTTACGAGGGTGTAACTTCCCGATGATCGCTTTCACCTCGTCATGGGTCGCGGGTGGAAGTGGGTCGTCATTTGTGTTGACGTCATTGGCGACGTCGTCAGTCGGGGGAGCGGGAGGAGGTAACGGAAGATCGGTCCTCCGTTCTACTTCGGCTGTGATTGTCTCCAAATGACGCGGGTCAATAGGGAAAAAACTTAATGATTTCAGACTCTATAAATCATAGTATTGCAATCAATCAGCTTCAAACCACAGCTGAGTAATAACTCCTACTCACTCTACGAATAAGCATAGACAAGTAAAATATGTTATGGGTAAATAAATAAAATTTATAGCATACAAACATACCAACATTATTTTATTAACATCTTATTGGCGGAGAAAAGATTTATCTAGACGTATTATACCAACATCTGGCGGCTAGATAATGGATCCAGTCGCCCATTTCTTTTCATATTTTCTATGGCCAACGCCGGAAAATTAAAAGTTCGCGTGATATACTTCAAGGTTGTTTTTAAATCCGTGCTAATATTTCCATCGGAAAAATAAAGGTATTTTTTTTGTGATTAATACTTATATGATAAAACGAAATTAGTACCTACATTTATTTTTATACCGCATCCGTGTGAGCGTGACGACAATATATTTGTGCGCGAATGACAGGGACCCGTCAGTCATTGTATAATGTTTTTAATTTAAAATTGTTTTAATTTTATAAATGCATTATTTTTGCAAAGTAATGACCCATATCGTGTAATTTTAACTGACAGTGATATCATAATGGCCTCAAAGCAGGCTTGGACAAAGAAAATGTACCGGAATAGCTTCCCCGAATAAATTACCCAAAACAAATCCTTGAATTGTCGACGGTTTTAAAACGCAAAAAACGCGTGTGGTTAAGGTAACATATTATACATGGTAAAAGTGTAGTCTGGATAGAAATATCTAAAGAGAAGCGAAAGAAAAAGAAAATACTTATTTATCGGTACCATATTTATAACTGGTCTAGCGGCATTGGTCTCCGTCTCGTTCTTCTATACACGGAACATCATGAGGTAGAAAGAGACGGTAAGTTATGAAACACTAACTTTCATATAAACAACATAAATACAACTGTAACAAATGAAGAGATAACAACACCTGAAGGCAATTTATTTAAAGCATGCCAAAATTTCTAGAATTACTTACAAGAATAATTCCCATAATACCTTATGGGAAATATCAGTTTGACAGAAACTAATATACTATACCTTCATAAATCATAGGGATCCGAAGTTTTTTATTTGTAGTTGATGCTAGGATTATTGGGAGCAAAATTTGGTAAGACTTTGATCGTTCGGGGTCTGGAAGTAGGTATAAGTATTGTGTCCTTCTATTATTCCTTCAATGTCTCCTATATATGATTAAAGAATGATGATCAGTGACCTTTTAAATTAAATAAGTTGCTGACGAAAAACTTTTCCTCGGGCGAGTTCACAGAAATATAAAGGGCAGCAGAATTTATCATATCAAACAAAGGAACGTGACTATTTTGCTAGAATATTTTGTTCTTCTAATGTCAACTCAAAATTTTCTAGTCAGCAAAATAGTTGATCAAAAGTCATGTAATGACAAGCCTGTTAATATCTAGTGACGAAAATCATGTTTTTACTAATGTGATGGTTAATTGAGGATAAGAGAGCTGTCAAAAATATAGTCCCAATAAACGGCAAAGTCATTCATAAAAAGGGGGATCCATAATGACAATGTTTCAAAGCATTCAGTGTTCCAACTACCTTCATTCAGCCATTTTATTGTAACAACGTGATGGGCCTACCGTATATACGATCACATTTTATATACACCTCAGAATTTTCCTCACGTTTATTATACCCCGTTTCCCCTCATAGATGATAAATATTTATTTTGCAATTTTAGCCGAGTTACTTGTGCTTTATTTTGAATTTCAGAGCAAATCTAAGCTTCTGTTAAAGGAAACGATGCAATAAAAGTACATTGCCTATTCGCTACATCCAATATTTGAGACATTATCAACTATGCTTTGTTGAGGTTTCTTACCATTTATTTAACAAAAGGAGGTTACTTTTGGTAATTTTCGTTCAAACTTATCTTTATCCTACTTCTGACACAAATCTGCTGGAGACCTTTAATATCATCCTATCATGTGCTATGTCGTTGTGTAGTAGAGGGATAGAAGGAGGCAAAAGCTGTTACACATCCATGTTGTATTTTCACTCATATTGGCAGTCCGACAAGCTCATTCAAAACCATATAACAATCCCCGTCAATTAATATCTCAGAATTCTAAAGCCAAATGGCTTTATGCCTTGCAAACCATTATCACGGAACAACACGTCGTGCCTATATTACACATGTCGTCTATTGAGGAGTACAGGACACTGGAATACCATCACAAATTGGATACCGTTCGGAAATTTCCAACACGGTTATACATTTATAATTGTGCATGTAAGTCAAAGCTATTTATTCAGTGTAGGCTTTAGGAGGGAATTCATTAACGTCGAAGCTACTGAAATTACCATTGGTTCGGAAGTCAGTTTTCAACAAAGAACCGGTAAAAAAATATATAATATTTTTAGACCATCTGACTACGTTGGATATTTTTTTTCTAAGAAATGTCTTGAGAAAACATTAGATTAGTAAAAACACGGAGCAGATCTAGTATTATAATAATGATTAAAACCTGAACCTAAGAAAACTTTATCCTGTAACTTTTTCACCTGAGTTCCAAACTTCAGGGTAATAAACTAGTCGCAAAATTTTATTTAACTGTTTTGTTGGTATTAGCAACTATCCTCTGTAGACTTTAAAAAAAATGTTAAATGGGCTTACTTACTTTCATTGATTGAAATGAACGCTCCTTATTACTTAATACTAAATCAAGAAGGCATACTAAAGTAGGCTTCAAAAAACCATAGTAATCTAAATGTTAAAAAGATATTTCTGTACTTGTTCTCAGACCTTTGTGCCGTTACAAAGCTTCGCTGAAACTTTTGTATTTCGTTGTTTCTCTTTTCAAACTTCGTACCACAGTTTTTTTCTTTAATAAACCCTCAGTAAAGTGAAGTTCCGAGATTTGAATGGAACTTCATGAACGGGAGAAATTCGTAATGTTTTTTTTATAATTTTATTTAAATGCTTTATTGCTACAATATGCTATATTTTTTATGATTTATGTTGCGGAGGCTTTTTAACAAAGAGATTTTTATGTAGATATGTACCATGTTTTTTTTATATCAGAATCAGAAGACTGGTAAACATGGAGACCTGAAGATCCATCTGATGATAGATGGCCACAGTCGTCTTTTGACCGTAGCAATACCAGGGGAATGCCAATGTGTTGTCAATTTTACTAAAGTCTAGAAGGCAACTGACTCTCTAATACAAACTGCCTGACACCTTAAAGGTGGTAGCCAGGTAGGTTGATAGGTACTACAAAGTAAATAACCTTAAATACAAGCAAAATAATTTTCAATTGTATTTTTAAGTACGATGATGAAATCTCTGGACATTATCGTTGAGAGAACCAATGAATGAAGGAATTTCCAAATATTTCTGTAACGAGAGGTCTATGTTCCTTATTTTTAGCATAGATTGTGCTTATTCATTCCTGCAGGAACAAGCACTTTTTAACATGTAAATCCCAAATATTTTAAAATATTCTAATTACAATACTTAAATCAGCAAAGTTGATTGTCCAAAACATGTTATAGGGTTACATGAGTGCTCAGAGTCTGTCAAAACGTTACAACTCGGAAGCTGAAGTACTAAAGCAATTACCGCAGCTCTTATACCGCCTGGGTTCTTGCACAAGCTAATGTCGGCACCACGCCAACTCTGACAAGTGCTTGGGGTATCAGTGTGAATCGAAATGAGTTATGTTATGAAAGGATTAAGAATGTGAGAGAAGTCTTAACTTTTTATAAATGTGACCTTGCTGTGTTTACTGACAGTTCTCCACAGTTGAAGGCTGACTTTTATTATCGTTAACGAACCTACGTTTTCCCGATAATAGGGATATACACATTATACATTCGTACCTACTAGGTTGTGCTCTTTCAATATAAACAAAGCTGAAAAATTAATGCCCCGTGGTTTCACCCGTATTCCCGGATCACCCGGAAAAAAGGTAGATACTTTTCTAAGCTTATCAGATAGCACTCCGGTACATAAACTAGTAGGGGAAGAATGGAATGAATTGGTATTTAGCTTTTCTATTTAGTAGATTATTAAATAATAAATGAATAACGGGTACTCCCTTTATTGTTATTTTAATTGCAGTTATAAAATTCTTACTCGTCCGTTGAACAATGATGAGATAGTATCGTTGGGAAATATCTCATAGAGACGATTAAGTGTGGAAAGAAAATAAATAACATTGTATGGTCCCTTTGTTCCTGTCACATTTCCATGGCAAGGGTGCATAAAGACATTGTTATGTCATTTAACACACAACCTCACAAGCTCAGTGGTTGTGAGGTCAAATGCCGTGATGAAGGTTGTGGTTTCGAATCCTACAATGAGCTGGAACTTTCGGTGAAAGAAAACATCGTGAGGAAACCATAGCGCGGTGGTAGAGTACTTACTTTGTAGTTCGTATATAGGTTTTATGTGTTTACCACTTTTTGCCACAACATCATTTACCACGGTGAGGTTGTTGGCAAACACAGGCACCAGATAAAACAAATAAGCTGCGTGTGTGGGGATGCTCTGGATTTGATTTATATTAATTTCTGTGACAAGGGCTTATGAATCTTCTACTAATCGTTATTTGAAATACTGGTAAACCCAGCCACGAGTTGCTGTGGCTCAGAAAATTTATTGTAGGGGAACATTACACAAAAATTTAAAAAAAAAAAACTGTTGATCCGATCGTTACCAAACTTTGCAGGATCACCCACTCGATCACCAAGTCGGCCAAATCTCAAATACAAAATAACGTACAAATTTACAGACAATAGGTAGGTACTAGTTTTCTCAACTCGCAATAAGACCAATGCAAACTAACTTCACAGATTCAAAAAACTAAAGCGGCCATTTGAACTATGCTTAGCGTAACATAACCTCTCATGAAACTACAATTTTGAGAACCCTGCAAAGTTACAGCAGTTTTCCATGTTGGTTGACGTCACACGTTGCGTCATCACTTGCGTAGTTTTAGTTGTCGTGTACCCAATTTTACCACAATCTTAGTTCAAATTGTCAGAGTTAGTTATAGGGGTTTAGTGGATAATTAGTAATGTAGCTAAACCCTAATTTACTAAAGAAATTAATGTTTGTATGTTTGGTATTTAGTTGGACAGTATAGAATACTAGCTTTTTCGCGCGGTTTCACCCGCGTTCCCGGGATATAAATATAGCCCATGTTACTCAGGGATAATTTAGCATTCTAATGGTGAAATTATTTTTGAAATCGGTCCAGTTCTTTTGAGTTTACTCGTTACAAACATACAAAAATACAAATCTTTCCTCTTTATAATATTTGTATGATTTGTATTAGTATAGAAATATAGACGAAATTTGTCATTGGAAACCACTAGAAATTACGGAGGAATTCAAATTAAGGGCCTACATCATCATCACTGGCATTGCTATCTCTATCTCTATTTTATCTTATAAAACTAGCGACCCGCCCCGGCTTCGCACGGGTAGAAAAGCATAATAATATATAATTCCTATAATAGAGCTTATATAAGACACACAATTCCACCATACATCATTTTGTTATATCTCAAAGGGTTTAGGCAGTGTTTTCGTTGAAAGCTCCCATTGCAGACGGCTTATTTTTCCGACACCTCCAACAAATATCATTATATTTTAGCTAATGTATACAAAAGGGTGAATTTCAACAAATGGTGTTTTTTATCATATCGGTGAACTTTTTCATTTATCTCTTTTTTGTATATTTTTTAGGATTAATTGTAATCTTTAGGATATTAAATATCCCCAAATTTATTATCATCAACGTATCATTTAAGACTAAGGATAAAAATTAGTTTGAATTTTGGTTCCCACCGATATGATAAACCGACCACCGATTTTTTTTTCTGTACACCGATTTGAAAAGGCTCACCACCGAAATGATATGCCTATCCACCGATATGTTAATCGAAAGAAGCAAACGAAATGACACAGGATCCACCGACATGACAAAAAACTCACCGACATGATAAAATAATCCATCGATATGATAAAGTAATCCACTGATGTGATAAAACTGTGCGCAGTATCATGAATTAAAACACCGATAAGAGAAATAAGTCACCGATTGGTGATATCGGTGAAAATTATCACATCGGTGGGAATAAAGACCACCGATTTCACCGATATGAGAACACCGACGTGATAAATAACACACTTGTAGCGACATCTATCAAGACTTCCGCTATCCGTGGATAGATGGCGCAACAATATTCTACATCGCACTGACAAAGTTCTCTGTCAACTTTGCATATATACAAGATTCCAACAACTACAGTTGGACCGCGGTCCCCAGGCACGATGTCCCAGCCTGGCGGAAGATCTTCCCTTTTCAATGGAGGAGTCTACCACCTTGCTCCTCCATACACTTTTTCGAAAATTACAAGAAATGCATAATATCTAGGATAAATTCAATAATTGTCAATGAAGCTAATTCACTTACTACCTCTGTAACAACCAAACAACCATAATATAACTACTCATTACACTAGAAAAATGCAACCACCGATATTATAAAATAATTGTTCGGGAGCAACTGAAATGGCGTACAGACTCACGTTGTTAGCTCCATATTTGAATTTGACACCCATCCGTCTTGACTGCGCACTAGCACGCTACTTAACATGAAATAAAATTGAGGAGGGGACGCTGTCGGACTCGTCTATGAAAATTTTGGTCTAAATTACTTTTGGTCACCGATATGAGAACATTTTGCAAGACAAGTACGTTTAATTTACTTATATTTATTAGCGTATAAGCTTTTTAGTTTGTAAAAAATGTAGGGGGACACCACCGATATGAAAAAAATAAGAATAGTCAAATTATATTTTTGCCACAACCCAATAACTACCTATTGAATACTAAAAAAATCAATTCAATACAATAATCATACTACGAATTTCACCGAAGACAAAAAAAAAGTAATTTGGGAAATTCATTTCACTCTATCTATTAAAAAAACTGCATCAAAATCCGTAGCGTAGTTTTAAAGATCTAAGCATACATAGGGACAGACAGTGGGAAGCGACTTTGTTTTATACTATGTAGTGATAGTGATATTTCGATCAATGATTGCTTGAATTTTTAATAAAAATCAACCACGTTTTGTAAAAATATAACAGATGAACTTACGTAGTACTACCTAATTAAAAATGGAAACATCCCCCATCTCGCACGCGATTTAAGCGACGTTACTCAAAGTTCCATCTGTACAAAGTTTGTCAAACTTGGTGCACCAGACACGGCTGCACCCGATCTGTTCCAAAGTTAAGTTCATTACACAGTGGTCTAACTCAATACCACTTTGTACTTAAATAGCTTTGCTATATGAATGAATTCAGTATATTTACTTACCTAGCTTTAATTAAATTTTGTAGTTTAATTGAAAATTGAGAGTATTGTAAATGGTACAGCAATTATATGTTACTGAACAGATCTTAATTAAAAAAGTAATGTGCGGTCGGGGGACCCCCGCCAGGAACGAAGTTCAATATATAATAAAAATTGCAGCAATTACAATCATTTTATATACAAATAGCTATTCCCCAGGGATAAAAAATAGCTTATATAACCTTCTCAAGAATTGGGTTATTAAATTAAAATTAAATTAAACTATTTTCAAATAAACAAAAAAAAAAACTTTAGCTTTATCTTATATATTTTTTTGTTTTTATTTCTTGAACCTCCGAGAAAGTCGCATGGAGGGGCATAACTGGTGACGTGACGTCTGTCTCATATAGACGATAGATATACCTACGTGTGCATGTAATTCACACACACACGTATATAACGCTTTTTGGTTACGTTCCCTTTCTTGCCAGACAACTACCGCAAGCCGCGTAAAGGAACTTTGTTCCAAAAAAACCAGTACACTAAAACTATACATGATGTGAAATTGAAAGTATATAGGTTTTTGAACACACACATTTACAAAACATAATGCATATGAGCTGTTAAAACAGGCCTGTTAGAATGTAACGAATTTAGTGAAGAACAATTTAATACAAGTAAGTAATAAGGTACCTAACTTTATAAGAGAGTTTATTATTAAAGGGGTTGGTGACATAAAATATTGTTCTAGAAAATTATAATTTATTTTCTAGATTTCCAAGAACAAAGCACGTTTTACAGCTAAAGTTTTTACTTTGTTAGTTAACACTTCATAAAGTTCTTAATTATTTTTGCAAGCAATTTTCTTATAATTGCAATTAGGTACCTACATTGTTTTACTACCTGGCAACATTATTATTTTTTCATTAAAACTAGCTATTGCTTTACATACATTGAACCTCTATTGTCTTTTGTAAATTATTTCAGTTTATTAAGTGATAATAATATTAGTAAGGAAATGTGGTTTAACCTACCCACGATCAAAAAGATAAAGGATCAAATCACTGGCAAATTAAAACCCTACTTAAAAAATAAACTATTATAGATAAGCTGGTGTATCACAATCGATGATGTGGCCGAAGGTGGTAAGCACACAAATCGAAGGAACTGGCTCTCATGTATACCTGCCGGAACACACCAAGTTTATATAGTAGTAGGCGACATTATCGAAATTCAAAACCTAAATAAATAAAACCTGATCCCTAAACCCTCGTAAGCTTAAAGAGACAGCTAAAATAGGCCTCTTTTTATCCTCTCCTATAAAACACGTGAGTAACTCTGCTTCGACACTCCCCAACTCCTAACTTAAACCCCAATTCATCATTTTGACAAGTTCAGTAGAATTATAGCACTATGCCTCTCACTTGCAGTATGTGCTAGTTACACCAATTTCTAGAATTATTAATATAAATTGCTACAACTTTAACATGAATTTATTCAACCGTAGCTGTCATCATTTGGAATTTCTAATTAGAAGTTTCTCTGTAGTCGGAAATTGATAATATTGTCTTTTATTTATTAAATAGTTTTCGTTAGGTAGACATGTTGTTCAGAATATTGAGATTTTGACTGGTATACTATGAGAGGAAAATATGAAAATTGTTTTTGATTCGTTATAAATGCCTGTGGATATTGCCTTGAATGTATACGTGCATGGTAATAATGTAAGGTTTGTACTTGCTACTTTTACTATACTACTTAGCTGTTAGTTAAACTGACTCACTTTTTACCTCACCAACTAGATTTTGGATTCATAGATAGCGATTGAAAAGCGATACTTTTTTACTCTATCCCTATTCAGATTACTATATAATATTTATGATATCTATCTATTGAACACAAATAAAGCACGCAAACATACAAATAAAATGCGTATAATTTTTTACACACACGACAGTACAAACCCACCCGTGTACAATCGCGTACACAATTCGTATCTAAATTTTCAAATTTAGAAAATGAGGCGTTACGTCACAGGTTGTAAAACTCAGTTACCATGTCACCCACATTCTCACCCAGTGAGTACGGACAAAATAACAACTCGGCTATTGTTCCACAGCCGAAGTTTGCCGGAGTTTGCCGAAGTTGTGCCGAGCAGAATAACGACATGTTTTAGTTTCTCTTAAACTAACATCATTGACAGGATGTTGCGCTGTTAGCGTTCTTTTGAGGTTACTGTTTTGTTTTTTAGGATGTGACGTTTTTTTTATTGGATAGGAATGCATCTCACTTTGATAAGTGACGATGTGGCCGAAAGTGGTGTACCTACATAGAAGGTTTTTACATGACATCACATTATATTTAATTTGAAATTTTCTATCATTTCTTTGCATTATATAAATAAAAATAATACAATTGTGACTTTTTTTTTTTTTTTTTTTCGGCAGGAACAGAAGGTGGTGGGTCCAGGGGACCTTCTTCCACCCTTACGCGGACTTTGCGGCGAGCGCTGAGGGCTCTCAACCGCTACTTAAAACTAAAATAAATTTAGGGCAACGGTAGCCTGAGGGTGCCCCCTGTGGGGCTCGACCTCGGCTCAGGACGTTGCCTGGGGAATATGTGGGAGGACTTAGCATACAAATATATTAATATTTGGGGAAAGGTCGGATTGCTAATGATGTGCAGCTCGGGCCGCTTAAACGGGACGAGACTGAGAGGGACGTCGCGACGGTCCTCGCCGGCGAGGACGATATCTTGGTTGGCGGTTGCGCATTTGTATCTGTTTTCGGGCTTCGTCAGCCTCGATTTGTGCTAAAGTGGTGGCATCGTCTGGTTTGCTGAGGGCGAACCTAGGCCTACGGATGCGGGAGATGAGGGACGGGGTGTAGGTGATGGTTTGTATGATTAAAGGATTCGCGTGATGTGCTGCGGTTTCAAAATATCTGCGTGAGGCGCGTTTCATGAATTGTTTGATTGTAGGGAGACCTAAGTCAAGGTGGAGGTTTTCATTGCGCATGTACCACGGGGCGCCCGTGGCTTTGCGCATGAATCTGTTCTGAACCACCTGAAGGGTGTGGAGGTGTGTTGGAGCAGCGTGAGCGAACACGGTACTCGCATACGTCATGATGGGACGGATACACGCGGTATAGAGTCTAATCTTGCTTTTTAGGGCAAGTTTAGACCGGGCGTTAATAAGAAAGTGGAGTCGTCCTGCCACAAAGGAGGCGCGCGCGCGGACCTTCTTTATGTGTGCAGCGAAGGATAGGCGATCATCGAGTGTCACGCCGAGATATTTGGCTTGCCTCTCCCAAGGGATCGGCTCGCCGAATAAAGTGACTGGCTTGGGAGCGGGAGGGCGTCTTTTTTTGTCGGTTCTATAAAAGAGAACCGCCGCGAGACTTTTGGAGGGGTTGATCTCTATTCTCCATTTCCGAAACCATGCGCCTAGGGCGTTGGCTGCGGTCTGGAGTTTTTTGGAGATCGCGGGCGGGCTTCTGCCTGAGCAGTATATGGCAGTGTCGTCCGCAAAAAGGGCGAACTGCGTATTCGTGGCTTTAGGGATGTCGCTCGTGTAGAGCGTGAAAAGCAAGGGAGATAGTACCGAGCCCTGAGGGACACCGGCACTAATGGGGTGAGGGGAGGACAGGACGCCTTCGACTCGATATCGGAAATGGCGATTCGACAAGAAGTCTCGTAGGATGGTCACGAGTCTCGGTGGCACACCTAGAGTGTATAGCTTGTAAATCAAGCCGGTGTGCCACACCTTGTCGAATGCCTTTGCGACATCGAAGAAGAGGGCGCCTGTCATGTAGCCTTTTTGATATTGGGCGGAGATATGTTCCACGATTCGGTGGACTTGGTGGATGCACGAGTGTTTGGGTCGGAACCCAAATTGCTCGTCGGGGAGGAGTTTACTAGCATCGGCAAATGCTTTGAGGCGGACATAAATGATTCTCTCATAAATCTTGCCCATGACGTTGAGCAGACTTATGGGACGATAGCTGGAGGGCTCGGACTTGGGTTTGCCGGGCTTTGGGATCCCAATAACGTGGGCTTCTTTCCACTGGTGTGGAAAAATGTTATTAGAGAGAGCGGCGTTAAAGATAGCCGTTAGTAAGATGATGAGGGAGGCTGGGAAGAGTTTTATCACTCTGTTGGTGATCTTGTCCGAGCCGGGGGCCTTGCGTGGGTGTAACTTCCCGATGATCGCTTTCACCTCGTCATGGGTCGCGGGTGGAAGTGGATTGTCGTCTACTACGTTGACGTCGTTGACGTCGTCAGTCGGGGTGGCGGTGGCGGGAGGAGGTAACGGGAGAGCGGCTCGCCGTACTACTTCTAATGTGACTGTCTCTAAATGACTCGGGTCGATAGGGAGAGAGCTGGGCGTACATTGAGCCTCCAGACTTTCGGCTAGGCATTCGGTTTTTTCCACGTCCTCGAAGGCGGGAGGGAGGTTGGGTCGCTTTAGGGGAGGCATAGGGGCAACGGTGTCCTTTGTCAGGGCACGTGAGAGTTGCCAGAATGCAAGATGGGAGGGTCTGATTTCGCTTAGGGTCTGATCCCAGCGATTGTCACGATGCTCTGCGATACGTGCCTTGACGGCACGCTCGAGAGCTCGTAGTTGGACACGATTTTGCTCTGAGGGAGCTCTATCGTAGGCGCGAATGGCGGCTTTCTTCTCCCTCAACAAGTCACGTATGTCTTCGGGCAAGCGCCAGCGTCGGTCATCCTCCGCTGGCACTGTCCGAGAGCAATCGCTAACTAACGATTGCACGTGGCTTGTGAGTGAGTCGATAGCGCCTACAGCGTCGTCGGCGGTGACTAGGCTGTCGGGAATACGGTCTAGGTGAACGGACGAGGTCGCCTTGAGGCTTTCGCCCAATTTGTCCCAGTCCGTCACGACCTTGGTACGAGAGGGTTGACCTGAATCTGGGGGACCTACGCGCGGTGTAAACTCTAAGATTACAGGTCGGTGGTCCGATTGAAGCTCGTGTGCCACTGTCAAGTCGTGCAAACGTAGGTTTACATTACTCAGCAGTGCCACGTCGAGTATGTCAGGTCTGTGGTTCACGTTGTCGGGGAAGTGAGTCGGTTCATAAGGAACGATCAGGTCCACGTTGAGTGGCCCGAGGAGGGATTCAAGAATACGCCCTCTGGTATTGTTTGCGACGCAATTCCAGAGGGTGTGTTTCGCGTTTAGGTCGCCCGCCAGAATGACTGAGCTACCTAAATTGAGGAGGGATTCTAAGTCACGTTTGAGTGACGTTCCTAAGTCGGGTGGGTTGTGGGAAGGGGAACAATAAGCGGAGACCAGTACAATGGATGGGTGTCCAGTCATGCCGAGCCTACAGATTGAAGCCTCAATGTGCTCTAGGGTTGGTGCGTCCAAAGGGGAGCAGTGTAGGGATCTTTTATAATAAATGAGAGTGCCGCCTTTTGCGGCGTCGGGTCTGTCATTGCGAATTATCTGATAATTCGCAATTTTCGGGTCCCTGTGAAAGGGCTTAAGAAATGTTTCCTGTACCAAAAGGATATCGAGTTGATGATCTCGCAGGAATTCTGCGATCTCTTCTCGCTTGCCTGTAATGCCGTTGGCATTAAAGGTTCCTACCTTGAGGGATCGGGGTTTGGTTCTACAATTCGCGGTTGTGGTAGCCATTAGGGATTAACTTTGAAGTGATCCAATTGATTTGCGATATTTTCAAACCGCAGCATGACTGAGGTGAGGGCACGACCTTTACCCTCACTCTGTCTAATGATATTGGCGAGTTCCCTAACTTCCTCGAAGTTGACGAAGTCGAGGAAGCGTTCCACCAGAGAAAAGTCCGACTCTCCTGCTGGTGGGGGTTTTTGATCCCGTCTTGGCGGGTTTGCGCGGCGGGTAGTATTAGTTGGCGGCGGCGGCGGCGGGGCGGTCGCAGAAGGCGAGGCGACTGGGGAACTTTGTGGTTGCCAGGCTGTGGCCTTGGGAGGAGGAGGTGGTGGTTGGGATACGGCTTGTTCGGAGGGAACAACCGCTTTTCTATGGATGGGAGGGTACTCCTTGGAGGAGTTTGTGTTTAGACACTCCCATTGGGAGTGTCTCTGCGGGCGCAGATTGGTCTGTGCCGGGTCGGAACAATTGTGACGAAGAATTATGCAAGTTATAGTCTAACAGATTACGCAGCGTCTGCATATTAGTTACTGTATAAAGATATTATTATGTACACTCAGTGTCAAAAGTAGATTGGCACTTTAGTACCCATTCATAATAATCTATTGACATTTTCTTGACAGTTTGTATGAAAATAATGAATTGTGTAATGTGAATTGGTACTATACATACCTACCAGGTATCTATCAGGATCGATGAGATAGAATGAGACTATTAAAAAAAATCTCTTCGGCCAATATTTTTATCAACCATAGATTTTTTCAATAAAAAAGTAGAAGCTCTTTTGAAATCAAATTTTAGTCATGACACTAAATTTACTGTCTCTGCTTACTAATTGGCAGCCGCAGCTGTCTCGCTGATCCAATTACGTTTTATTGACAATTTTGCTACAAGCCGAGCCGATCGCGCCGGCTAATGAAATCTACACCCGCTTGTAGTCCACTGGGAAAAAACTAGACATAAAATTAAATTTACAATGTAAAAGCTACTACCTAATTTGATGATATTTTAAAAAAAGGAAAGCTATTTTAGGGTTCCGTACTCAAAGGGTAAAACGGGACCCTATTACTAAGTGTCCGCTGTCCGTCCGTCTGTCCGTCTGTCACCAGGCTGTATCTCATGAACCGCGATAGACAGTTGAAATTTTCACAGATGATGTATATCTGTTGTTTAAATATATTTAAGGGTGCTCCCATACAACAAACGTATTTTTTTGCCGTTTTAATAGATAATGGTACGGAACCCATCGTGCGCGAGTCCGACTCGCACTTGGCCGGTTTTATTTCTACAGATGCGATGTTCGCTCAGTAATATGAGCTTGAGATTTCGGTGAGAAAATCATAGAACGGTTGTATGGTACTTTGTAGTAAGTACCCGCTTGGCTTTTAACTTGAAGGTGGCCTCAAGTTAAAAGTCTGTCACCAAGAGCACCTATTGGTGTGTTCCGGCAGTTGCACTTGAGAACCAGTTGCCTTCTAGGCTTCATATAATGTCCATAGCTGAGTTGGTAAATAATCCTATCTTCTTATCTTAATATATATATTTCTTGTGTGCGTGTGTATGTGACTGAACTCCTCCTAAACGACTGGACTGGAATTTTGATGAAATTTTTTGTGTGTGTTCGTGGAGATTCGAGAATGGTTTAGATTAAACGGCTGGACCGATTTGGATGAAATTTTGTGTATGAGTTGGACAGGACAACGTCTGTTGGGACAGCTAGTAATATTATAAATACGAATGTGAGTTTGTTTGTTTGTTACCTTTTCACGCCAAAATCGCTGAACCGATCGCAATGAAATTTGGTACGCAAATAGCCTATGGTATGAAGAAGGACATGACCTATTTTTTTGTCCCGGAAACTGGGTGAAACCGTGGGGCGGAAGCTAGTTCATTAATATAAAAGGAACTTTATTTTTACCAGTTTAACTCAATTTGTATACCACTAAAAACGTTTGTTACTGACTGTACCTTTCCCTATTATAATATTATAAGTCAAAATAAAAAGAAATGTTTCCCTAGAATTATAAATAAAATTGTTTTTAATAAAAAAAAACACTTTCGTTTAATGTTATTTAAGCTGCTAAATCTGACCAGGGGCTTAAACTGTGCCCAGTGGGTGGCAACCGCATTGCTCCGGACACAGTAGGTTGAAATTAATGATGTTTTGTCCGGACGGACACTCGGACACCCGTCACGGCAGCATCGGATAATGTTTTAAGAGTTAGGTTTTATACATCATTGTGATGGTTTTTTTTTGTGGATTTTGTTTACTTAATATGTTAGCATAGAAACAGTTTTTTTTTTGCTTTGATTTAACAAACTAAGAATATTTTTTGTACATACCTACTTATCTTCTACTATTATTTTGAATAATATTTTGTGTACCTACGCTGTTGGATTACCTAATAAATATAAATAAATAAAATAGTACTTATAAAATCAAATAACTACTAATTAATATTTTGTTAAGTTTGTGTGTATGTTTTGAAGGATATTTGTTAATGGCTGAACGGATTTGAATGAAATTTAGCACGTGCATACACCATAACCCTGAAATAAACATTGGATCCTTATCCTGTAGAATTGTGGGGAAAAAGTTAGTGTTAATAACTTCTAAAAATAAAATTATGGAGTCACTCCTTAGCTCCAAATACATAGATGGTTTGTAAATATTTCTTCGTATATCGTGAATCTGTATTGAAATCTACGCGAAATTGAAATACCTAAAGCTGGCATCACCACCCTCATAAATATGTTAAGGAGTTGGCTCGAAGCCATAATTGTAAACGACCCCTGTTTATGTTAAAAGGCAGGATTTTTTTATTCAAAACTCCACCACACGTGAAAATAAATTTCACGGACGTGACGTTCAAGAAAACGTCGACAGAACGAGATGGCTGTAAATTTTCTAGAGTGAAAAGATTACAGTTTCCTTTACTTATCTCGATAAGTTGTAAACTATGGTGTTATTCATGTTTTATTTAAAAATCGAACGAATTAATATAGTAGTTCGAAATTCAAATAAAATTATAAATCCAATTTTTGATTATGAATGCAGCCATAATATTATACCTACACACACACATGCGAAGCCACAGATGATTAAGATATAATAAGTTTTACTAAAGTAATAAAATATATCTTATAACATAATACCCTATAATCTCAATGAAAGCTCATCATCATATATTGTAGGTATATTATTATTAATCTATACTAATATTATAAAGCTGAAGAGTTTGTTTGTTTGAACGCGCTAATCTCAGGAACTACTGGTTCGATTTGAAAAAATATTTCATTGTTGGATAGCCTATTTATCGAGGAAGGTTATAGGCTCCTTTTTATTCCAGGAAAATATTAGATCCCTCGGGAACGCGGGTGAAAACGCGGGGCGGAAGCTAGTCTTATATATATGTAGTAAGAATGAGAGAATAAAACAACTTCGTATTCTTAAGACAAGATCATATTATATAAACCCAGTTCACACAGTGTAACGAACACGAGAATCTCAGGTCAAAATTCAGCAGGCCGTGCACAGTGACACAAATGATCAACCAACTGGACACATATGAAATTGATGAGCATTTGACATGCTCTCAGCTCTTTGTCACTATTTGTGTTACGCACCACAGATAACTGAATAGTTACAGAGCTCTATATTATTGAGGCTTGAATATTGGCTTGAAAACAGATTCTGTTATTTTTTCCTTATGTTTTCCCTTATTTAGGGAAGGCAAAGGGTTCTAGTCTATACAGCCTCGTCATTTATACAATTCTGTGTTTTGTCAACTGTCAAAGGTACTGTATGTCTGGGAAATAATTTATCAGTAGGTAGCAATTAGTTGAAAGCTGCTTATGTCCCACGTTTGTACCCGCACGCGCGTTCTTAAGGGATTTAATCTTTTACCTTAAAAAGTATCCTTTGTGTTATTATGTATTTATATTGTATATGCTCACGAGGAAAGGCCTGTCAGTGGAATATAAAATGGAGATTTTTTTTATGTCACAAAGCTCACAAGCAGGCAGGTACTTGGTGGTAAGTAGCTACCGTTGCGCGTTGTCTATGGACATTAGCAATATCAGGTGGATGCCAATGTATTATGAATCTTATAAAGCCTAGAAGATTTATTTTTATATTAATTCAAGTTTTATCAAATAATCAGAATTTATATAAAATGTCAACCAAACCGAAAATCAATCTGTATCAGAAATAGCTGGATATCACATCGCAAAGTTGAGGAGAACTGCAACATAATTCTTAATATTACACGTTGCTTACACCCGGCACAGTGGAGCGACGCCAGAAAATATTGGACAAAAAAATATAATATTTTTTTGTATTTTTTTAGGTGATGTTGGCAGTTGGCCACATTGTTATCTATGGTACATCATTTAGGTTTTTTCTCTTTTTGTAAATTTTCTAACATAGTTATATGTACTTATTTTACCTCATAATGAAATGAAAACATATTGTTTTATTTAGAGGTATCTAAATAATATCACTGAAGGACTGATTTCTCACTTTCACATTGAGAATTTATTTTTTGTTTTATATGTAACTAGCTTCCGCCCCGCGGTTTCTCCCGCGGTCCCGAGTGCTCCGATCGCCACCAAACCTTACAGCATTACCCGCGGGGCTAATATGAAGATTGTCTGAAAATTTCATCGCGATCGGTTCAGCGGTTTCGGAGTCTATAAGGAACATACATACATACATATATACATACATACTTTCTCTTTTATATATATGTAATATAACACTTTTGAGGTCAAGCTTCAATATTATCCTGATAACACATCACGAGTTTATCCTGTTGTAGACAGAAATAATGGAGCTAATATGTGCTTGACTAGTTTGATTTTTAATGACTACAAAACAAGACTAAATGAGTTATTATTTTCTACACTTGTTGATAAAGTTCTAGACAATAATATACAGGAACAAGTGTGACTTCTATTTTTTATGATATTGATAAATAAATATGTCTAGTAGATGTCCATGCGCTCGCTGTTTGATACACAATTCCATAGTAAAGTAATGATTTTAGTCGTCCTGTTGAGAGCCCTCAGCGCTCGCCGATCAGTCCGCGTAGGGGTGGAGCGGTTCAGAGACAAGAAGGTGTGGACCTTCTTGTCCCGTAAAAAAAATATAAGTAATTTCCTAAAGTGTTCCTGAATGTAATTAATAATAAGTGGATTTGTGTTAAAGAAATAACTACAACATCACCAGAAGTATTCTGTGACATTTCTGACTATAAGCTTAACTTTTTAACTACAACTATATAGACAAAAAATAGCAAAGAAACTCTAGACTACAAGATAATTGCAAAGAGAAAGCAAAATATTAAAAAGAGAAGCCGATGATTTGCAAGATCATTTTACTCCATGAAGATCGTAAGGTTAGGTACATACTATGAGAATGTTATAAGATCTCTAATATTGTTCAAAATGATAGTGAAACATAAAACGATCGGGGCAACACTTTAATAAAAGTTATCCCGGAACTTTAGGGACTTCTCGCCGCTCCATGTAATGTAGAAACTAATAAATACTGCTAAAGTAAAGCTTGCGTCTCACGTCTACGAGTTATAGCTGTAATTTTTGTCAGAAATGAAAAAGGAATAGTACTCTGTGGTGATAGAAGATGGGGTCAGACTTTGGATGATTCTTTCTACGCTTTTTCAAATTTGGAACTATCAGTTTAGTAATAATAAAGTTTAATCTCATTGACATCACAGCGTAAGTAAATACAATTAAAAGTAGGAAGCAGAAATTGTCCAGGGCTCAGTCTGTACTATGCAGTCCACAGTAGACTAGCAAAGCAACTAATATTGTACCCTAGCTATATGAAAAAGTAACCACGAAAAAAAGGGAAGTAGAAATCAAAAGTAAAACATAAATGTATAAAATATACGTGAAAAACAGGAAATAATCTACAATGTTTTTGGAACAACTTAAACAGTTTGATCAATTTATAATAATATAGTTTTTATAAAACATAATACTATGATCTGGCATTTCCTAGCAGACTTCCGTATTTGTATACGTGAGAAATTAGTTCTATTAGTACTCCACCAGTGGCGCTGCCAATGCTTTAGAGAAATATCGTAAACGAAAATGCGATAGTAATTTAGCTAACGATAATTTTACTGAGTTTAAAACACTCATATTCCCTGAAGCTGTTACCAATGCGTCCTAACGTAGTATATTATGGTGATTTCCGAACCTTGTCGCTGTACAAACAAACATTGTATTCACAATATGGTATTATTAGTAAAGTTTTCTAAAACTGGTACAAACAGTAATGTCGTACACATATGTGACGTAGAATGTAGTAATACTGAGACCGATACAGTTCTAACAAAGTTGTTAGTTACCAGAAATGGTTAACAACTTAGTAAACGTACATAGTTACAATTTTATAGATTTTTTGACGAAATTGTAGGATTTTGTGGGTATTTTCAATTCTTATTTTACAATGATCTAGTTGGGTTTTGGAACCATAATTGCTTTTCTATCAATCTTTGTCTTGATCTCATATATCATCACCCACACCCTTGGACCGACCATACAAAAAGAGCTCAAGTTATATTGGTAGTGTCAGGTACATACTCGTATCGTACTGTACCTATTTATTATCATTTCATTTCATCTTTGGATTATTTCTTTCTTAAAGTACCTTAACACTTATGACGGAAAGCTTAAGCTCAACAAAAGTATCTCTTTCGATTAACGTAGTTACGTTTTAGTACATCCACGTTAATTCCATCAATTTATATACCTACTTACTAACATCTTCACCCGCATTTCTAAGATGAAAGGTATCTACTCTATATCCTATTTCAGCACCTAATACTTTTCTTTCCCCTTTACTTTAATATAGAATTTGACTAAAGTTGTGCCTCTAATTTACACAGTTTTTCAATTCAATGCGCAGAAACCCTAAATATTACCGAAATAAAAAGTTTCCAACTTTACTTCCTGAAAAGTCCTCTACCTGTCTATAAAGGTGTTTTAAAAATCGGTTAAGCAGTTTTTGAGACCGACAAAGAGACAAGAGAGAGAGAGTTTTGTACGTGCAAATAACCATGCTTTATTTAGAAATCACATATAGACAGTTGAGAGCCTTCTAGACTTTATTGAAGTCGGTAATTAAGTGGACCACCAGCCTATTTATCAACCAAACTGACTTAAAAAAAAACACTTCAACCTTATTTAAAAGTATAGATGAAAGTATGTAAATATGTTGTCCATTTTATTATAAACACTTGCTCAATTAGCTGCCATATTTATATTCTTCAGATCAGTTAGGCTGCACGTGAAGCATAACATGCCTTACTTATGCATTTAAAACAAAAAACCATCGGCTACTGGTTCGGCACAATATTTTCTTCAAAGCTCTCTGGCATCGAGCCAAAAACGCTCTCAGTAATAAACCTTCGCAATATAGCACTTATAGAGATAATGATAACAGTTCATGTAATAAATGGGTGACAAATTATTAGATTAATATAATAAGATAGCACTGAACATGTTACATTATTTATCTTGCTCTTTCATACATCTTTATAAGCTTTATGTAGCGAATTACGTATCAACTAGATTTCCGCTTATTTAACCTCCTACGGGGCTACAAGTAAATAAATATTCTGGTACATTATTCCTCACACACGGCCATCTGACTCCAAACTAAGCAAACCTAATATGAAAGCCAGATAACAGATGTAATACATAATACTACTTTTCTTTTGTAAACACGTTCTTATATAGATAATTACACCCGGACTCAGGACAAACATACATGTTCATGCACACAAATATCTGTCCTGAGTGGGAATCGAAACCACGACCTGCGTTGGTATCTTACCAACCACGCCAACCGGTCCATAATTTGGATTATTTCTTTTACTAATACACCCTGCTGTAAGAAGACACTCCCCAAATTGTAAGCTTCTGCGTTGATCTCTAATTATGAATCAGTCGGGCATTGTGTATTTTATGTATATCTTTGAATATATATAACACGCTTGCGCCCTGCGTCCCCATGAGATCACGAGTTTTTTCGTCATATAAAGTATCCTATATATTATTTCAGGATATGATCTATCTCTGTGCCAAGTTTCATGCAAATCCGTTCAGCCCTCTATGAATGATTGAGCCACAAACATCAAATAGTAATAGGATTATCTTAAATATTTTAAAGTTAATTGAATGAAAAGATATAAATGCTCTTTGATATAAAAAAATATGTAGACGTAAAGACATTGTGTCTATTATACACACTAAAATTATAAATGCGAAAGTAACTTTATATTACTTTCGTTTGTCTGTTTGTTACGTCTTCACGGCTAAATATCTGTAACGATTCTATTTAAATTTCGCAGAAAGGACACAATTTTTTTTTCCACCAACCGTTAAGTTCAAGCCACTGTGCAATAATTACATATAACGCAAAAAAGTAATTGTTACTTCAACTCTTAACACAATGTTTTAAAGACGATTATCGATTGCACCGTCACAAATAGTATTAAACAAGTGTACATTTTCCGAACACCGGGCAATTTCCTGGTGTAAACGATCGACTGTAATATCACTTCCTGTTCTTAAGCTTCGTAATCATTCTTAGGGGGAAAGTGGCAATTGCCACTGCGCTGATTTATCGTACAGTGGTGTGGACACGGCTTTTTTTGTTATTTAACTTTTTTTATTCAACTTTGGATGGTAGACAAACGTCATATCTCATTAGTCGTATACTTTTATCCAGTGACGCTAAAATTATGTCTCTATCTAACCCGTGATGTTCCGTGAACGGTAGAACGAGACAGAAACCGCTATGTTATCATATTAAAATGCATGACAGTACTATTCATTAGAATACGAACGAAGATGCTTTGATTATGCGATCACAAGAAAAAAAAACTTTTCGCATTCTGTCACTCCTACATCTGCCACACTCAATTTTAGGTAAAAAAACAAAAAAAACTACAGAGACGCTGGTTCTACATATTTATTATACATTATGTATAGATTGTAACCACTTTAACATACTTATAAGACTAGTCTATTCATGATATTATAACCATATTATAATGATTGGTATGTACTATGTACCTATATATACCTACTTATATACCTACTACTCAACATCATTTATATTTTAACATTTTATCTCTTAAAAAATGTAGGCAAATGAAACTCCACAGTCTGTTTTTTATAGCCTTCCTGAGCGAATCCGGGATAATCGTCAGCTTTTATTTTGATATCTCTTGAAAAAACTTCTTAGTAAAGCGGAAACGTTCAAGATAAGAAAGTACGGTAACGCAGCTGAATGGTACAGTCCTCAGGATGATAGGAAAACTTAAAAAAAAATTCAATGAAGTTTTCTACATCATGACAGTTTGAAAATACTAAGCATAGATAAGTTCTCTACCTATCTTGTTTCTACCACGTCACTTTGGTTAACTTTAACTTAAACACAATTCAATAAAGTTAACAATAGAAATTCGGAAATAATCATCTGTCAGATTAATTTTAACATTAAAATGAAGGCTGGAAAAAACTAAAAGATTTCTGTGTACAAAAATTACAGTTTCAACTTCCTAACTATCCTAATCCTAACTATAACTATATCCTATCTAATATTATAAATGCGAAAATGAGTTTGTTTCATTGTTACTTTTTCCCGCTTAAGCCGCTGAACCGATCGCGATGAAATGTATGCAGATAGCCTATGGTACGGAGAAGGACATAGGCTACTTTTTATCCCGGGAAAACATTAGATCCCTGGGGAACGCGGGTGAAACCGCGGGGCGGAAGCTAGTACTTTATAAAAGTAGTTGGTTGAAGGTTTTTGTTCCAACGTGTAGCCGACTTTTACACAACATAGACTTTCAAGTCCTACTTACTACCTTGGACAATTTTAAATAATTGTAATCGGCCTAATTTATTTTTTAATTAAATACAAAGGATGTGTTGTGAATTCGGGAAATGAATTATATTTAGCAATATTGCTGAAATGGCCTTTTTAGGTCGTATGTGAAAGGCCTTCTCAATTAAAACCTGTTCGTCCCTTCTCGTAGGTATAAAATTAAATGTTCGTAAATGCACAACATCCTTTGTTTCTTTATAATTAGATCTATGTAACTGTCACTTTGGGGTAATGTTAAGATTCTGTTTTGTTCACGGTTAATTAAAAAGGTGTTTTTCACCCGAAATTACGTTTCAGATTACGTATGGTTTGACAAATTTCATGTTTATGAACCCTTATTTACCGTAGGGTGTGTAAATATTTATTTTTACATTGTTGGGTGTCGCAGTGCAGATCTCAAAACATACGAATATGATGGTTAGTACGTAGTAAATTCCACATATAAAGAGTAGGTACTTAAAAAAAACGTGAATTAGTCACGTGAATAAAATTCTTAGATAAAACCAAAATAAAGGGGTATGAATTTAACTGCTTATCTCCCTTTTACTTTAATCCATAATACGTACCTACTTTTGGAATAATAACCAAATTTTGAATTAAATAAATTTTGTAAAACTAAATTTTATAAAAAAACACTTTTTTTTTAAAAGAGGTTATTTTAAAACCTAATAACTTTTATTAAAAACTTTACGAGCTAAATCTTTTTCACTTTCAAATTCAGACATGATTTATAAACTATCTAAGCTTTCTAATAAAAGGCTTTGTTCTTCTAGTTCGTCTCGCATTCTAACGATCTTTTTGTACGAATGCATTTAGAATATCAGCTGTTTTATCAGGTCATTCAACTTTTGTCCTAACCTCGTTACATTATTGAGATTCAACGAAATTCAATAAAGGTTAAAGTCACGGCGATTATAATTATTCTTGACTCCAAAATGGCAGTTTGAGTTAAATAAGTGAAATATTCTGAATGAATATAAGAATAAAATTTTGTTAAGACTTGAAAATAATAACATTATAATAATATATATAATAAAATAAATTATAATAATATCTTATTGTAATAACAAGGTGTTTACAGTGAATACAAGCCCTGAATACCAAACTAGCGTTAGCTGTATATTGGTAATCAGTTCCTCCCCAATAAATAGTTAAGCAAAATTGTTACATCTTATTTGAAAATACATTATTATTAGCTAGGTACAATAGACAAATATGAATGTGTGTGTGTGTGTGTGTAATGTGTTGTGCGTAATGTTTTGTGTGTGTGTGTGTGTTTGTGTTTATGATGTTTGTGTGTGACTTGCAGCTTCAATTCTATTTCTACATTAGCAATACTTTTTCTATATCGTTGTAGTCTTGTTCTTTAAGCCATAGTTTAATTTGTTTAATATGTCTAATACTATTATGGCATTGAGTTATAGTCGTCTACTAATTTTGGGGATGACTGAGCGAAATTTGTATCAATATAATTTATTGTAATTATTTCAAAACTTGGATGAAAATAATTAATCTCTCAAAGTTAGTTACTTTGATGACTATAATGTTATTTTGACAATTGGACAAGTTGCTCAAGTTGAAAAACGCCTGGGACAACTAGATCGATGGGACTAGATCATCCAATATTTTTCTTTTTATTGAATATTTTATTTTTGCGGGGGTTTAAAAATATGTTTAGTATATTAATCATTTACTGGTAATGTATTCTCAACATTAGGAAACATTTGGATCTCTCTAAATTAACTTTTATTTTTGTACAAATCAATGTATGGTGCTCGCCACGATTCTTTGGGCCTAGTTCCCTAAACACCCATAAATCCAACCTGTAGAGATCTCGAGATTTAGTTTTTATGTCAAAATAAAAAAAAGATTTTGTTAATTGAAAATTAACCTTGTATCACTCACAAAGACTGGAATTCAGTTGTTTCAATTTCCAACTTAACTTATGCTTAAATTGTGATTATATAATACGGACCTAAGACATATTAAAGTAATAAAGTATAAATTAAGTACCGGATGTAGCGCGCAAACGGCCACAAATGTACCGGAAGCGGCCACAGCTCACAGAAAGAGAATGGTAAATTACTCGTAAATTACGATTCGGAATCAAACTTTACATGCAAATCGAGTTAAATAAAAAGCCTTTTTATCCTGGGACGGTCATCTGTTACAGCGTAATCAGCTCGGACTGAACTGAGTTAGATAATGGACAGGCGTGATTTGTTTTAATTCTGTTGGGTTCTGTCGAATAATATTTTTCATTTTTTTTAACACCATCATCATGATGACTGACACGAAGACTACGTGTCATATCTATATGTGATGATGTTATTTGAAGTTAAGGTGGATAGTGCCCATATTGTTTTTATAGGATTTTTACGCGTGAAAAAATCTATGAACGCATGAGGCGTATGGAAATGGATTATTGTGTCATATTATCTTTTTAAAACTAGTTAAAACCATTGGTTAGTTCCCTAAATAAATAACAGGCATTTGCGACTAAGTTGCAAATCACAACATTACTCCTCATAGGCGCTCAAATTCTTCGCAAGCGCAAGAAATATTCGTAAAAATACAAAATGGGGACCATTCACTTTAAGTATTTAATCTGAACTTGTTTCGTAAAGAGCCATTACTGAGTTTATTGTCGTCTTAATCTTATATTAGACTAAGGATACTTATTCTCAAGTGTCTGAACCTGAGAGCAAAACATTTTTACCTTTGAAACTGTTATCTATTTATCATTATATTTTCCTATGGTACCCTAAAAGTGTGCCCGGGACTTTGTCAATTCTCCAGGAACGGTCATTGATCCCAGAGCGTCTGCGAATAGAATACAAATGAAATTATTTCGTTCTGAGTATTTGAGGGTAGATAAAATTTAATATAGAAATTATTTTTGTTTTTTTTTTACCATTGTGATGTACTAGGCTAAGGACTGTGGCTCAAAATCTAATTCTTTACCAAGCTGAATTGATATGGGTATTCGCAATAGGTTGTGGAATAAGCTCCAGTTCCCGTAGCGCTACGACATGGCATCAAAAGACCTCAAGGTCGGCAACACATGGGCAAAGTAGCATTTCCTCCAATATTGATTTTTTTTATAGGAGACGGTGTCTACCTCTATTTGGATACTATAATTATTCATTATTATAAATCATCTGTTAGTCAACTTTGGGGCCATCCATTAATCACGTGATGTATTTTTAGCATTTTTGAACCCCCTCCTCCCCCTTGGTGATACGTGGTGAGGTTTATGACTAACCTCCCCCCCACCCGAAATCACGTGTATTTTTTTGTACCTACAAAGAATCTTAAATTTTTTAGAATATTAATCTTTAAATACAGGTATAACGTATAATCTAATTTTATTCTAGAAAATCGCGGCGCGCGGGGACTTCGTTCGTTGCCTGGCAACGGCAAGTCAAGGTCAACAAATAAATACACGTCATATCTTACTAAGTTGGCTTCTCTGAGGTCTTCAGCTAGGATTGAGTAGCCAGCATTCTTTTGAATGTGCGTAGTGAGCGACTTTTAACAGCTCCGGCACCATTCTGGAGAAATGGTAGTGGGGCAACTCACGAGGCCACTCGTCAGAGTACCATAATTTATATTGTGGCGGCAAGACCTACCGCAGATGGTCCCTTTAGTGACCTTGGGGTCACTAGGTATAGTGTGCCATGTTGTTATGTATGCGTGGCCACTGTGACTAATCTTGTAGTCAAAGAAGAGGGTCTACACCTCCCTCCCCCCTTGTGATATTTCGTGATTTTAGCCGAACGCTAAAATTAATCTTAAATATTAGGATATATTCCCAAGGGAGTACATTATGTGGTAATTCAAGAAGGATGTGGAGAGATTTTTGCTGGGTCGACAATGCGCGAGTGATTCGACTGGTGTTGCGAGCGTCAAAAACATCGCATTAATTAAAATTTAACGTACCATTTAATCGATAAGAAGGGTAAACGTCTTTTGAAGAGGATACGGGTTGAGAGGGCGTGGGGTGTCCTCCAACCCACGGGGCCAATGATCTTAGAGATGGAGCTGGAGGCGTCTGAACCACTTACAAATATGCAAAGGTGTATATTACTGTATATAATAACTTACTCACGTATTCCTATTCCATTAAATGAGCAATATTTACACATAATATAAGTATACAAATTTCTCGAAAACGGCTCTAACGATTTCGGTGAAAGTTGCAATGTGTTTACGGGGGCGAAAAATCGATCTAATTAAATCTCATATCTAGGAAAAATCATTTTCTCTATTTTAACCCGCGCAGACATCGGTAGGTACTAAGCTTTAAAATTGCGTTAGCTGGAGTAAGGTATTATTCCTGTAGAAACCTATAGTTAAGTTATACGCCATAGCTTGAAGAACTTTCATTAATAACCTACACATGTTCAAGTCTCACGTGGAATTTTATTTTTTCGGAGTCATTGTTTTTTGCATCAGGGATTTTAGGTAATGATAGCCGTTACGAAAGTCCTGGTTTCAATAAATCGAATCCTATAAAGAGCTTGAGTTTTTGGTGGCGGAAAAAATCGTGGGCACGGTGGCTGGGTACTTTGTAGTACAGTCACGAGCATAAATATATACTCATTATTTTTGAAATTTCATGATGTTACGAACATAGTATTATCACGCGAAATGCCGCTTTGTATAGGCATTCGTAATTGTCCCAAGCGAGTGTATGGCAGCTTGGGCTCGCTACCGCCCCTCTCTCACCCCGCAAGCCCCGCACGATTGCTCTGTCTAGACGTGTCCGTTGGCCGACTGTAAGAAAAAGTTACATAGACTGTGGTATTATCGAACCAATACTTTCATGATATAGTTGTTATCTCAAAGTTGATACGGTTATTTCACAAAAAATACGCTTTAGAATTTTACTAAGTGTATATTATATTTATGCTCGTGACTGTACCCGACTGGCTGGCTACCACAAGTTTAAAATCAGTCGCTAAACATCTACCACCAGTGTGTTACAGTAGTTGCACTTGTGATCCAGTTCCTTATATCTTACCATAGTGAGATTGTGACACAGGCCTATACATAATGAAAAAAAAGAAGTTTAAGTGAATGAGGAAGATAGAAGACTTACTTACAACTGTTTGATCATTAGATCATAACATAAATAAAATAGAACCTACTCGTTATTCACATTATTCTAAAGCTAAATAAGTTAAACGTAGGTGTATGGTACGTTAACATATACAGCTTTTAGAAAACAGAGCAAGTTTCTCAATAAAACATACGAAATTCTGGTTTATTACCGAAAGTACAGTAAAAGAAAAATAACGGTGGCCCCCAGACCGAAACCGACCTATAACACTAATGGATAATCATAATAAAGAAAGCACCTATGGGGAAACTCATTTTGGGAATTATATAACTCGTTAAGAGTGTTGATTTTATTATTTTATATATCTATATATATTATGCCCTCAGCATATTGTGAGTTAAATTTCTGCTGTACAGTTTCGAAGGTTAGATATTAAATAAAATAATTATTAATAAATTAGAAACTATTATTAATGAGAGATAAAGTAACAAATTAAGAATTAATAAAAAAAGTGGAATTAAAAAAAATTATAAAAGAGCAAAAAAAATATACTTTAGGCACATTTGTAGAAGCAATGTAAAATATAAATACCAGCAATATACCCTGGGATTGCAAATGTGTTGCCGACCTTTAAAAAACCTAGAAGGCAACTAACTGCCAACGGCAAGTAGTGTATTTAATAGAAAAAAATACTACAGAATCTATACAAATAAATAAAATTGAAAAAAGTGTCTGTTTTGTAATGTCAAAATAACACTTTTTTACTCAATGCATGAAAGTACCATGTACCATGAAAAAGATATGAAAGTATATAGGCACTTACATAAAAAAAAGACATTTATTTTTTATTTTGGGCCGATTTTGACGGGAACTTTCACTGACATATAGCTGCTGTTGTAAGGATTAACTTAGACAGCTTTTGTTATAATGTAAATATTAATATTATTTCAATTTATTAGAAGCGATTAAATATAAATTTATGATTCATATTTCTTTGTGAGCGAAAATAAACCGAAACATGAAACTGAAAGTAGATATTCAACTTCGATACTTAGATTTAAGTGTTCCAACAGTTAAATATATTAATAACAATTAAAATTAATTCGAAACGAAGTCAAGGCTGCTATTTATAACACCAAAAGACCTTTGAATTATCTGAAAGGCAATGGCGACAACAAGTCTACAGAACTTATTAAATATAATTGTGTACTTAGTTCGTAGTTTCCATTTTCCTTACATAAAGAAGGAATTGAAATGTAATTGACTAGATTGCCGTGCTGCGGTCTCACTTGCAACCCCCTATTTTGCCCCCTCAGGGGTTAAATATCGAGAAAACCTACCTTATTCCTTGTTTACAACATAAGGGCCCCTTTGTGTAAAATTTTAGTTTTCTAAGTCCAATGGGCTGGGTGGGCGTTGATGAGCCAGTACTTTTATTTTTTATATGTTTACATTGATTGAATGATAGGCTGGTTGGTGTGGTTGATAAGATACAATACATCGCCAACCCATTTATCACCTAACCCATGACCTCATAGGTTCGATTTCCGCCCAGGACAGGCTTTTGTGTGGATGAGTCTATCTGTCCTGAGTCTGTTTTGGTTGTTTGTTTTTTGAACGCGGTAATCTCTGGAACTACCAGTCGAATTTTGTTAGTTATCCCGGAAACCGCGGGGAACAAGTTATCAATGTATTGTATGTATTCAAAATAATAGTATATAAGTAAGTAAGTATATCAGATTTCTTGTTTCCATAGTACCTACTAGCTCTGCTTAGTTTGGGCTCAGTTAATGTGTGAAGAATGGTATTATTGTTTATAAACATGCCAAATAAAACATAGTTATTTTTACGTGCTATACAAACAACAAAAGAGAGTTTTATTTACGTCGTACGCAACATTTCGTATTGTACAGTTAGTAGAAACGGTTAGAACGGTTGGCTGGATTTGTCGAATGACGAATGACCTCCCTTAAATCCGGAGACTTGACATTTTATCTATTTCCGTTAACGGAAAAACTTTTTCCCGAAGATTTCTTGTTTGGAAAATTATTTTCGTGACGACGAAGGGCTGAGTTGAATCAAAAGGTGGAAAGTTATGATTGCTCCGTATTAAATCTTCTTCCATTACTTTCGTGAAAGGAAAATTGATAGATAATGTTTTATTTTCGGCAATAAATTTCTCAATACCTTTTGTGGGGTTGATGAAAGTTTGGATAAAACTTAACTTACATTAAAGACTGGGCAGTATTACGTTGTTTAAATAATAAACCAGTCGTACCTGAAACAAATTAAAAGTAATTATTAATTAAATTTTATACAATTGTGAGAAATTAAGTGTAAAATAATAGACAATAGATTCGTCGGTTAATAAGTGGGGAAAGAAGTTCGTTCTTATATTTCACGATGAAAAACATTAAAGAAGGAAAATTAGAAAAGGTGAAGAATTAGACGACCAAGGGCATAAGGGTGCCATACAACATTATTTAGATATTTTATTTTATTTAGGTTCTCAGTTGTTCCTCCACGATTTCACCCGCATTCCTGAGGAAAGATGTAGCCTATGTCCCAAAGTGCCCTGCGTACCAAATTTCATCGCAATTGGTTCAGCAGTTTAAGCGTGAAAAGGAGAGAGATATACACAGAGTTACTTTCGCATTTATCCTTACTAATATTATAAATGCGAAAGTTTGTGAGTATGGATGGATGGATGTTTGATACTCTTTCACGCAAAAACTACTGAACGGATTTGGATGAAATTCGGCAGAGATATAGTTTATAGTCTGGAATAGCGCACTTGCACGGTGGTAGGGTACTTTGTAGTACCCGTCTGGCTGGCTACCACACTCAAGTTGAAAATCTGTCGCCAAACACCTATTGGTGTGTTCCGGCAGCTGCACTTGAGAGCCAGTTCCTTCTAGGCTTTGTGTGCTTACCACCTTCGGCCACACCATCACTTACCATAGTGAGATTGTGGTCAAACACAAGCCTATACAAAAAAAAAAAAAAAAAATAGCATATAGTCTACATTTTATCCCGGGAAAACATAAGATCCCACGGGAACGCGGGTGAAACCGGGGGGCGAAATCTAGTAATATTATAAAGTATGGAAGTATGGATATGGATTATACCCAGACTCAAGACAAACAGACATGTTCATGCATCGGCACGTCGTTCATGTAATTTTCTAGTGTTGCCGGTAGGTATAGCATATTATAGGCTTTGTGTGCTTACCACCTTCTACCACAAAAAAAAAGTATACTTGAAACTTGATTTCATTATTCAAACCTCAAACTTAATATAAAACAGCCAATTTACAAACTGAAGTCAATACCTTCGTTAGAACGACATCTCGTTTGTTTGTTTACGAATGTCTGGTTACAACAATTTATAACTCGAATTTCCTTTCAATACGCGACTGGAGATACGATTGAGTTATTTATTACGTTTATACGTGTTTTTTTGTTTTGCACAAACGCTTTGTTTTGGGCGGGATGAATATTTTGTTTGTTTAGAAATAAATATTAGTTTTGTAATCAGGATTTTGGGTCACAGACTTGCGAAAGGGGCCAGCGGGCTCAAGGTTAGTGGATAAAATATATTATTCCACGCCGCAGATCCCGTGGGATCCTATGTTTTTTCGGGATAAAAAGTATCTCTGTGTTTTATTCCAAGGTACGGTCTATTTTTGGGACAAATTTCACTAAGATTTGTTGTGCCGTTGAGGAGTCAAGAGGTACAAGAAACTTTCTTTCGGAATTATAATATTACTTTGATCGTAATTTAGCACATCAATTATTTGGATTGCTACCGGGGCATAAGTTTATAAAGATAGATTGAGAGATTATAGCTAGGCAAGAGGAAAAATATAAAACAATTAAAAAATCAACTCATACAGTAAACTTCAAACATGTAACACATACAAGTATCCTAATTAAAAAGTATAATTATCGTCGGCGTAGGTGGAGAACTAAATAATTCAAATTTGTTAGTTTGTAGAAAATGACGATTTACTGGTTTTTTGTAATTTTTTGGTATACTTAATAATAAAAAGTGTCAATAATTTTATATGTCTTGTATCTCATAGCCTTTAATATGTCTTGTATCTCATAGCCTTTTATATGTCTTGTATCTCATAGCCTTTAATATGTCTTGTATCTCATAGCCCTTTATTTTAAACTTAACTAAACTAAGTAGTTTAAGTATAAAAAAAATAAAAACGAAGTTAGCAAATTTTCCCATATCTATATATTGTACGTATGATGCAGTTAGCTACTTATGCAGGCTAGTTGTTTAGTTCTCCTATAGATGCGTTAAACGCATATTATTATGGTTTATTAATTAAGATCAAATAAGTGTGGTTATGGAATTTATCAACCTCAAGATATCTTTAAATATGAAATATAGCTGCTTTTAACAAGAGTTTTTTTTTTTTATAAATTTGCCAATGATTACTGGTGTCAAAAAAAAAATCTGTGTTTTTAAGATAACATTTTAACATATTTAAAATAAATTAAATTATATTTATCCAAAGGACAAAAAAATTAGACATTGTTGGTACGAGCATTATTCGACGCAATCAGATAGAAAAGAAATAAACTTTTGAAACCAAATGAAAAAAAAAACATTCTTTGTTATTAAAATGTATCAGAACCAAACATCTTATTTTAATCCTATTACTACGTCCAACTTTAATGTAGAATGGTTATATTTTGTTACACTAGATGGCGCTGTTTGAAAGCTACATCGCGCTATGGTTTCGTTAACAGCATTTGGTTATTAACTCCGCTATTCTATCGTTTTGTACTCCGTATAAAATTGAGAGGTTGTATATGACAAATTTTTGGAAGACCTCTTTATTGAAGAGGTTAAAATTTATTCCCATAAACACATACGGATCCTGTGAATCTGCCAAAATGCAAACAGGAGTGGGAACGTGAGAAGCCCGTCGTATCTGACCGTACCGACGAAATTCATTATTTTACAAGATCATTTAAAAATTTGGTACACGTTCTTCTACGTTTCTATTCTATTAGAAAGAGTTTTATTGTAATTTTACCCACCATACATAATATCTCACTCTACTGCTGGACTTAGTTCGAGTATTCGGAATATTCATTTGAATAAGTGTCAGTGGATTTTGGCAGCTTATTAAAAACGCCGTAAATAGCCTATTTATTACAGAATTCTTTTGTCTAAAGAAGATTATAGCTCATTGGTTGTGACACCGAATGCCGCAGCGAAGGTGGGTTCGAATCCTATTATAAACTCAAGTTGAAGGAAACATTGTGAGGAATCCATAGTATGATCGTAGGGCTCCCACTCTCAATTTGCAAATCCGTCGATAGATAAAAACAACAATGAGTTATCCCTACAGTTGTTACGTCATCACTACCTCCAACACCGGAATATAGTTTATTGAACCCGATTGGCAATTAGGTGAAAGTTGTACTTTACTACCTATTGTATTGCGATCTGTTGTGCAATGCGTACGCGCAGCCCGCATGACACTCGGTTTCTTTTGTGATATTAAAAAGGAAAGGATCACTTAAGGTTTCGTGTCAAAGGTTTCGATTCAATTTCAATTGGCTATTGTTGGGAAAGTTTATGGTTTTATAATAGATGGATTTACTGAGTTTCTTGTCGGTTTTTCTCAACAAATGTTACCTTCTCAACTGTGGTCGGAAAGTCTTATAGCGTCCTGAGATACGTTCAGTAAAAAAAACGAATCTTTACCGTATGATTAGTATGTTACTAGATCAGCTTTACCGTTTAGTAACAGTCATGAGCATAGGTATATACAGGATGATTTTTTAGATCCATAGTAATAGTTGTTCATATTGATGACTACTTCCACCCCTCCAAGTATTGCCAACGACTAAAAAATCACTTGTATCGTATATACGTAAAAATGAAAGAAATTTATGACTGTACGTCTTAAATATAGTTTTCTAGATTCCGCCCCGCGGTTTCAGTAGCCTATGTTCTTCTCCATACCATAGGCTACCTACGTATCAAATTTCATCGCAATCGGTTCAGCGGTTTAGGCGTGAAAAGGTAACAAACAAACAAACTCACTTTCGTATTTATAATATTAAGTTAGGATTAGGATAGGATTAGCTTCCGCCCCGCGGTTTCACCCGCGTTCTCGAGGGATCTTGTGTTTTCCCGGGATAAAAGGTACCTATCACGTTATTTCAGAATATATTCTATCTATGTGCTAATTTTCATCCGAATCCGTTCCATCAATCCTCACAAACATTCATTTTTATAATATTAAGTAGGATTTACATAAATACATTTGCGTTTAGTTTCATATGTGGTTATTCAGTTCCATAACACAGTAAATATAACAAGTATAGTAATAAAACAACAAAAGATTAGAGAGGTTTCATAACAAATATATTGATTTCAAAGACAATGAGCAAATTGAAAGCTCTCGCGGTTTGGTCATGCAACTCATGCGATTCCATGTACAATCAACAATAAAAGCTGCTCTTTTAATGATACCTATGTACAGTCACGAGCATAAGTATATACACATTTAGTAAAATTCTAAAGCGTATTTTTTGTGAAATAACCATAGCAACTTTGAGATAACACCTATATCATTATAGTGTTGGTTCGATAATACTATGTTCGTAACATCATAAAATTTCAATGAGTACGTTCAGAGAAAATCAAGAATAAAAAAAATAGTGTATATATATATGCTCGTGACTGTACAGCAAGATATTATCTATTGTGTCTGACAGACTTATTATGTGTCTATAAATAATCTGTCAGTGCTGTAAATTGCTTTTATTTTGTGGATAAGGTCAATTCATATTTTGTATGATATTATTTTTAATATCATTTATTCAGATTGAAAACTTTTTTACAAATCTTGATGTTACTCTATGAGAATGACATTTGAAATAAAAAAAAAATCGTGTATCGATGTTTTTTGGCGGGAACTTGCGAAGTGACGTTGCGTTTTCGTTTTATTTTCATGAAATCGGTATATTTTGAGTTTTATTTAATGAAATCGGTGGCGCTTTGTCCAATGAAGATCAATACAAGTGCACAAGTGAAGTGAAATTAAATGAATGCGTGTATCGTGACTTTTCATGGTGTCTCAAATATTCAACGAAAAGTTTTAGTAAAACAGCCACCATTTTACTAAAACCTGACTGACTTGACTTGAATTGACTATATGTACACCAGATTTGGCTTTGGCCTTTATATTTAAGCATATAAGACATTGATATTTAAAAATCCAAGACTCAAGAATTGGCTGTATGGCTTAGACCTTTGCCTGTCCCTAAAAGGATGAATACATCTACTACTACTTAAAGCTATCGACCGACAATCAATGCTCAGGATACGATGTTCTGATTTTGCAAACCAAAGGATTTAAAATGTCAACATCGCCACACAATCACGCTCGTTAGTCTATTTTCTTTGCCAGAGCAGAAATTGTGGTGAAAAAATAAGAAATCGCTTTTATGTTCACCAGTTCCCCTCTCATCGGTATGCATTTGGTACGTAATTACGCTTGAAAAACTCGTACCTTTCGTAACCAGCGCCCTCTGTGCATCCCAGTTTAAATTTAAAACAGTTTTTACAATTTCAAATGTTGTGCGCGAATGTACTTTGTGCATTAAGGTGATTAAAAGTGTTGTAAGTTGATGATATTTTCTATTGTCGTAATTTTGTACGTTTATTTGCGAATTTCATGTTTTTGTTTTTGCTAAGGGTGATATAGGTAGGTACCTACTAAATGATAATATATTGATAGTTATGCAATAACTAAATTATTGAATATAAAACTTACACTCGTAATACTTTTTTTTAAATATTTGTGTAGACTTTATTTACGACTTTATTACAATCAATGATTGTAATAAAGTCAAAACTACAAACAAACAAAATACACAAATAAAATACAAACTATGACAGCGTTCCCTTTTTGAATGGCCAAGCTTATGCGTTGGAAAAAGCTCCCAGCCCGTCGGTCTCCCGAAGCCTCGATGAGCTTGGATGACAAAATCCGAGCAAATCGGCGAGCCTCGAACCCCCATGGACCCAAGGTTTTACCGCTTTGGGCAAAATACAAGCCAGCTCTCTTGTCACGAGAAGCCTATTCAAGTCTAAAAGAGACCTCTTTAAACATGCGAGAGGCCCCAGTTTCAATCCCTAACGGCAAAAATATTACATAATACGGAAATATACCATTAATATTGAATACATATTTATCCTTAAAGTAAACTCTGGATACATATTGTTTCATTGATAATTCTTAATCATAGCGTTGGTCTACAATACCGATAATAGTTAATTAATTTTGAAACGAACACGCGCTCTCCCAAACACTATAATAATAAACACATTATTACGCCACTTCGTCTGTTTAGTTATCCATTGATCACACAAACACGCGTCTACACATGAAATATTTGTTATTTGTATTAATACTTATTAACCTCTGAAAATTTTCAAGGGATTTGCACCCAGTGAGTCAGAAACTGTCTCAAACCAAGGAAAATAGTCTTCAAATTTATATTATAAGTACTAGCTTTTCCGCGCGGTTTCACCCGCGTTTTTGAGATAAAATGTAGCCCATGCTACTCAGGGATAATGTAGCATTCTAATCGTGAATGAATTTTTGAAATCGGTCCAGTAGTTTTTGAGTTTATTCGTTACAAACATACAAAAATACAAATGTAATTTTTTTAATTAAATCATGAACAAGTAACTAATATTATTTTATAGACTGCAAATTCCCTATATATTCGAGCATCGAAAGTTATAGAAACCGTCGCAATAACTATGTCAAATCAGTACGTGGATTGCGTACTTAGTTGCTATCAGTTTCAAATTGAAACAACCTCTAAAAGAAATGTAAATAGTTACATAAAAGCCGCACAGGACGTTAAGTGTTGTAACACGAGGATATAAAGATAAGTGACCTAATTTTGTTAATTATACAGTATAATTACAAAAGCTCTTGTAAAATAACAAAACAATGGCTAATTAACTTGACAGGCACATTAGGTACCTACACACACAAAAGTAAAGCAATTTGTGTGTCTGTGAGTATTTAAATTACACCCATGTCATGTCGACTGACTGACTATCGACGCAAAGGTAAACATCCTAAGACGCAGGACAGACAGGACGAGCACGACGTGAATGTCACAGGGGTTGACCCTGAAAACCAGTGCTGTGGCGGTCGATCTCCGTCCCAGCAAAATGCTGAGCGGTCAACCTCGTTTACCGGAAATGCGGCGTACAATTTCCATTATTTATTTTATACTTTTGTTTTTCTTTTTTTTCATGTTAATTTTTTTTTTTTTTCTTTACTTTTTCTAAATTTATTGTACTATATTCTAATTGCAAATTATGTTCTTTTTATAGGTTCTATTTTGTGTATGTGCGTCCATTTCTTGTAAATAAATGTTTTTCTTTCTTTATTTCTTTTGACGCATAAGGTTCACTTCGGGTACTAAATAATATTGATAAAAAAAGTAATTGTCATTGGCTGTAGGATCAGTTTTATCTGTTTACTCAGTATTAAAAGCTGTGGATTTTATTCGATTAATAGAAAAATTAAACCAAATTAAAAATATGGACCGCAGTACATCGAACATAATTTTTCTTTTTTTTTTTGTTCCCGATATAATCTGTGTACGACAATAATTAGCAGTTATAGGGAAATTATGCCTAAAACTATGTAGTGTGGTGTAACAGATGGCACGGTATCAGGGCACTTCTTCTGTCTGTCTTGCACCAAAGATCTAAACATAGGGATGTACTTCAATGTTCCCTACATTATAAGAACTACTTTATAAACTTAGATTCTTTGCTTTGTGCTATAAACGATACAAATCAATAGAGCAGCTCTATTTTCGCGATGTTATGCTACTCTCCATATATTTGCAATATTTTAGAATCATAATGTCTTGTCGGAGCTGTAAACCTATACTTCTCAATCACTGATTAAAAAATATGTAACGTACTTACCAGTTACATTTATTACATCCAAAGAAAAACCTTTACGACTGCTTTCTCCCAAACTTTTATATAACCGCTATTATGTGATACCAACTCAATATAAATCTTTGCATTTTAAGCAGATTACAACATTATTTCCTTATTTGGTACTTACCTACATAAAAAAAGTTATAACTTATATATACCTAACTGAATGCCAATGATTTATCGTAAAAATTATGTAGATTTTGTAGGTAGTTGCTCTTGCTCCACCTGCCACTATTTTATTTATTTCCTCTTACCCAAAGGTTGCCTGGAAGAGATCGCTTAAGCGATAAGGCCGCCTAGATTGTATTCTCTTTTATTTTATATGTCATTTCTTCTCATGTATGTATATGATGAATACAATAAAGAATATTTCATTAATTCATTTCATTATTTCATTCATTCACGGTAGTGGGGTATTTTGTAGTAACTGACACTTTTAACCGATTGTGTAATTATGGTAGATTAAACTCATTTCAATTGTATATTAATTTTAAGTTTCTCATATTAAGTGAACTATGTAATGTTCTTTTGGGAAATAAATTCTTTAAACCGAAACCGAACCTCCTGGCTGGCTACCACCCTCAAGTAGAAAATCAGTCGCCAAACACTTACCAGTGTGTTCCGGCAGCTACAATTGAGAGCCAGATTCTTCTAGGCTTCATGTGCTTACCACCTTTGTCCACATTATGACTTCAAACACAACCCAATACCATAAAAAAACTTTGAGCAATCGCTATGATCTGTCTCTGTTTACCAAGCAATCGCGTGAAAAGTCCGCTGTCTACGGTAACGCTTGAACACGTCAACGAGTTTTGTTGGGGCAGGGCTTTGTCTGGTTGCCCTGTAGCTGGGGCTTAGAATAGGAGCTACGGTGTTCCCCTGCCTGTCGTAAAAGGCGACTAAAAGGGGACCTTCGGGGTCGTGGGTAATCGTGGCGGGAGCCCCGAGCGCCCAGAAGAGACCCCGAGGACCACGACGACCTTCGTGGTCACGACTCATCGTGCGATAGCACCGCGAGGGTGCTGGGGGAGGTATCACACTTCCCTCGGGACGGGCTATCCCAGCGCCGCGTTTGGAGGGGCTTGTGTATGCGTTCTGTACGAGAACCCGAGCCCCTCTCCAGCGCAGATGGCGACCACCGTGGGGTTTTAGCCGGTACAAGTCCGGCATAACCCGACTACTCCCCCCGGAGTGGTCGGGTATCCTATGAGGATTTCCCCTCGATAACAAAAAAAAGAAAGGGCTTTGTCTGGTATACTAACTACAGAGTTAGTTTAGCTAAACTTAAATGAAAGCAAAAGACTTGAAAAGCACGAAAATTAGCTGTACCATACAAAAGTTCAATATTTACTCAATCAAAATGAATGGACCAGTTGGATTTTTTGGCGGTTTTAGAGTTGATAAACATCGTAAAAGTTGATTAGTCAAAGTCAAAGTCAAGTCATCGAATGCTGAAACTTTAGCTATATGTACTTACATTATAAATCATCTGTATAGTTATAATTTCATTATACCGGGGAACCCTAAAGATATTTCGTGGTTTTAGTTTAGTATTTGGACGTGATCAAGATACCTACTCTCTAGTAGGTAACTTAATTAAAATATTGAGAGTTTATTGGAAATTTGCTTCACGTAAATATTTAAGGGAAAATTTTACAATTTAGTAGGTACCTACGTATAAATTAATTCACTAGCTTTTGCTCGTGGTTTTACTCGCGTTCTCGAAGATATTATATTTTCCCGAGATAAAAAGGGTCATTCCAGAGCATAATCTATCTATGTGTTAAGTATCATTTAAATCCATTCGGCCATTAGGGAGCTGAGTGGTAATAAACACACACAAACAGACAAACTTTCGCATTTATGATTATTAGTAACATAATTATATAGGAATATTAATCCATCGTTAATTCAATAAACGTGATAGTACAATATACGATATCGTGCATATTCTTCAAAATTTACTTTGTTTTACTATTTATATTGTGTTTGACCACAATTTCACTATGGCAAATGATGATGTGGCCGTAGGTGCTAAACGAGGACCACCAAAATCACCAGGTTTTGCAGGTAGTAGAACTCTTAGTGCAGAGTTCGCCCGGGAAGTACTACCACCATATCTAATTCCGCCGTGAAATAGTAATGCACTTGTATTACTGTGTTTCGGTTAGGAGGGTATGGGAGCCGGTGAAATTACAGGCACAGGAGATTTGACAACTTCATGTCTCAAGGTTGGCAACGCGTGAGTATTTTCTTTGCCCCTGGTGTTATGAGCGTCTATAGGCTACGGTAACCGAGTGATATCAGGTGGGCCGTAAGCTTGTTTGCGAGGCTTGTTTGGCGACAGATTTTCAACATGAGGGTGGTAGCAAGCCAGGCAGTTACTTCAAAGTACCCTACCCCCGTGGAATGGTTTCCTCATGATAATTTCCCTACCGAAAGCTCAAGCTCATTGTGAAATACGATACCACAACCTTCCCCGCGGCATCCGACGTCACAATCACTGAGCTATCGTACCCTTAAAATTCATCGAAACATAAAACCTGTATGGAATCATATACACGTAATTCTCATATGATTCTCGCTTATAATCTAAGAGAACAAAATACACTGGCCGATTACTTGGAAACACCACCACACTGTAAAATATTCACACGAACCATTCCGACCTTTTCCAACCCCAAGGCTAGTTAAGTTACAGAATTGAATTTACCACCAAAAACAAAGCCAAGTTCGCCTTTTGAACTTCAGCTTTTACTTGGTCAGTTTTGGTCACTCTGTAATCGTCATTAACCCATCTCATAAAACAATACCCTATTAACAAAAACAATCCTCTTAGAAGCACAGTAATGATAAATTGATTCAATTATAAGGCCTGAAATAAGGCGGGCCTAAGTTATATCCTAATAAATCTAACCAATTTAGTTCCAAGTCTCTGTTTACTCAGGTTAAGGGAAAGGATGTCTTTATTCATTTGTTTTAGGGTTCAAATCTTTGAATTGACAATGTAAATTGAACGGAATTTATTGGCAGTTTAGGAAATTGCCAATAATTTTGATTGTAAAATAATATAGCTAAATTAAAGAAATAATGAAAACCACTGCATTCATCGAATTTTATTATTCCAGACACATTATTCTAAACTACATCAATATAGACATTAGAGTAAACTTTAACACTTATACGTTATTACTTCGGTAAAGTTTTAATTAAATACTATAAAACAACTTTTACTGGATAAAATTGCAGTCAATAAGTTGATGAGAATAGTAGTTTATAATAAAATTAATTACAATAGTTTGATGAGTTTAAATGGCGAAGGTTTCATTTCACTTATTTGTAATCTGGGCTTTATGTTATTAATTTATTAGGCTACAGTAGCTATATAGAAAAAGATAACATATTTGTGATTATCTATAAATAAAACAGTAGACTCCCGTGTGTGACATTGGAAAAAAAGCCTACATTGTCAGACTGTCCAAAAAATATATAAAAAAATGTAACCTTGCTGAGTTTCTTGCCGGTTCTTCTCAGTTGAAGGCGATTTCCGAATCGGTGGTAACTTCAGTACCTTCGACGTTCATAAGTGCCCTTCTAGGGCCTAAACTGAATAAATGGCTTTGACTTTGACTTTGATTGAATAAAAGTAATAAAAATAGAAATCGTAAATAAATATAACAAGGAAAGTAACAAATAAGTAGGTAAAAGTAACAAATGCTAAAAAAGAGTGGCGCAAGCTATTTATAATTTGAGTTCTCGATCTTCCCTCAGAGATAAGTTTAAACAAATTAGTATCCTCACAGTAGCATCGCAGTACATTTATGCAAACATATTACTTGTGCAACAAAATATAAGTCTTTATGTAAAAAATAGTGACATGCACACTATTAGTACTAGAAATAAGCATAAACTTGTGACCTCTGCTTATAGACTCCAAAAAGTGCAAGGTTCATTTTTGGGACTGAGTACACGCTTCTATAATAAGATCCCTCCTGCACTTTTAAATTTGCCTTTACATACATTTCAGGAACGTGTTAAGTCCATTTTAGTACAGAAGGCATACTATAACATTAATGAATATTTAAATGATGACAATGCTTGGGTGTAGCGCTCGCTCTTGCAGGATACATTCTATGTAATAAATCTATGTTTGTTTTGAAAAGAGTAATTGCTGAGCTTCTTGCCGGCTCTTCTCAGTAAAAGCAATCTTCCGAACCGTGCGTTAGAGTCTGACTATTCACAAGTGCCTGTGAAGGCCTATTTGAATGAATAAATTATTTAAAAAATAGATAGATGGATTACTTTTTATTATACGCCAGGAATAAAATAAAAATAGTTGACAAAATCAAGATAAACATAAATTACGAATTGCGATTTCTTTCAGAAATCTTTGGAAATACATTTCGAAAGAATATTCAGTGTTGCAACTATTAATAATAACATAGGTGCGTAAGATAGATAAAAATACCTACAATAATGTATTATAAATACAATAGAATATACCTATATATTATACAACTTAATACATACTGACTAAACACAATTCAATACAGATATTACCTATTTTAATATTAAGTAAGTTATGTTACTTAATTAATATTTTATTAAATAATGTCTTTGTTGTAATTATATTATTACACTTAATTTGACAAATTGAATGCAAGACCGGCTGAATGGATTTGGATAATACGTGGCTCATCAATAGATCATTCCCTGGCAATACATATAAGCTAAGATACATCCGAGGGATATTATGTTTTCCGGGATAACGTGAAAAGTGGGAAAAAATCGCGGACAGATAAAATTACAGTTCCAAACCTTCATAAAAACGAACCCAAAGCAGACTATATCATTGATAGTCACAAAAAGAAAAAGGCCGCGAGAGACTAAATGGAAACTGAATAAATAGAGCTATGGAAGAGCAGAGCACACACTCGAAGCGATAAAATATAAAACGTGGGCTGCTACGTAAAACATACAAAAACTACGATCCTTTGAACATTACAGTATTTCAGTTAACATGAAAATACGCTTTTAATATTTCCTCAACGTTGAACTTAAGTTTCTAGATGTACCTACCTAATATGAAAATGATAATATTCTTTATTCAAATAGACCTTCACAAGCACTTATGAATAGTCTGAATCTAACGCACGGTTCGGAAGGTTGCTTTTGCTGAGAAGAGCCGGCAAGAAACTCAGCAATTACTCTTTTCAAAACCAACTCAGATATATTACATACAATTATTTATTTAGTCTCACTGATATTTTTTTTGTATTGTGTGTTATAAACTACTATCTACTAATTCGGATCCTTTTTTCTATATAATAAAACTCAACGAACCCCTGTCTGTCCGTTAGTGAGCTTGTAGCGACATCTATCAATACTTCAGCTATCCGTGGATAGATGGCGCAACAAGATTCTACATCGCGCTAATAAAAGAACCAAGAACCACTTTTGATGCAGTTTTCGCAGTTACCTTGGGAGTAGTTTGAAGAAGATTTTATTTATATTACGGTGTGTCTATAGAAAACTATGCAGTGGCCGTTTCAGTAAAACAAAATATTTGAGACAAAAGCAGATGTTGAAGTCAGATAATGCAGATGGAGCCGTAGGTATATGCTAGTTACTCTTACATTATATCAGTTGGCGTTTATAATGATTATATTTTTATTTTAAATGTTGTTGCTTTCATGTTATAGAATTATATAATGTCGTATAATTCTACCTTTGTTTATGGTACTACGAATACCTAACAGGTTTCAATGTAAATAAAACAATAAGATTGAACAAATGTATTTAAATATATTCTCCAAATCTCACAGATTCGTTCAATCTCATCGTAAATTGTCGATACATAAACTAAAAACGACAGCGCATAACAATATTTATAAAAGTTAAAAATAAAATACGTTCCATGTAAGGAGGTAGAGACTTTTCTAGAGAGCTTTATATAACTACGAATATTTTCACCCTAGACCAGGGTTGCCACAAGTTTTTGCAAAAATAACATTTATTCAGCTAAAATATTCTCATTTATGTTATTTTTGGAGACCTATACCTAACTAACTAGCATTCTATCAATATTATTTTTACCACTCGTGTCTAGTGTTTGTATACCACATGTATACTTTAATGCAATTCTGTTTACGTATAAAACTGCACTGTATTTATTTACATGTAATTAATTCATTTGAATTAAGTTATATTCCCTTATATTTGCTTCGAATCTTGCGTTCGATTTTTAAACAAGTTCCCTGGAACATTATATTATATTATAATAAGAATTATAAAAGAAAACAATATGTATTCTTTTCTATTCCTATCTCTTTGTTCATTGTTTATTATAATTTATAATACAAATCAATTGTCAATATTTTTTTTTTATTCCTATATAGACCAAGCAACCTAACCTATCCTTTGTGTATTATAGAATTGTTTTTTTTTAAACAGCTGTAAAGTATGTCGTCAATGCATGTCAATAAACTGAAAAGTTAAAGGGCAAGCGAATGTTATTTAATAACGACCCTTTTTTACACTTTCACATGTTCATGTTGACCTTAAGTGTTGACCATACAAACGTACACCTTGCGCTTGATAAATGTCAGACAATTATTTAAAATTAAAAAGAAATGTAATGTTCAACATTTTTTACTCCCGCAACATGTTCTTTTTTATACATGGATAAATTAATTATCCATGTATGTCAAATTGGTCTATAATTCTCTTCAATTATTTCATAACTTTTATATACCAAACCATGCTCTAAGGTCACTTTTTTAAATGTAAAGGTGCTACTACACGGTTGTCCAACCAGCGACCAACCAAAGGCAAATAAGAGGATGATAGCGTAAGGAATTCTTGTTTTGTATTTCCTATAGATCCGCGTTCACTTGATTGGCAAGTCTGCAGACATCGTAATTTTGAACAAGAACTCTCGTTGACGTCATCCGCAGCGAACACTGAACAGAATCTTCATTTTTTTTTCTTTATTCGTGATAAAAATACAGTAATAGAACAAACAGGTCTAGTTTGTCCCGAGTCTATAATTATAAGTATGTATTTACAAAAGAAAAGTAGTAATATATAGTAAGTATATGAGTTATCTGGCTTCCATAGTACAAGCTCTGCTTAGTTTGGGGTCAGATGGCCGTGTGTGAGGAATAATGTCCCAGAATATTTATTTATTTAAAATATACATTAAAACTTTAAAGAAAAGAAACAAGTTTTACATTAATATATCATTTAACATTATCCAAAAGTTATAAATACACGGCACTACACTAATCTCGAAGTAAAAAAATAAATAAGTGCAGGAGTTTAAACGCGTCTGACTGACATAAATGATGCAAAATCAGTAACTATAGTGGACGCACCCCATCGGTTATTTGTAAATAATCGAAATAATCCGACAACGCTCCGTACGATCCGAAAACGCTCCGATGCCGATCAGGTGGTCGCACAGCTTAATTCCCTCTATGACCTATTGTAACAAGGGTTTACACCGTGTCACGTAATTCACGTTCGGGAAATTGGCTCTGAAAGGACTGGGTGGGGGATAATTAAATTAGGCGATTAAGCTATTACGTCTATGAGTCCTTGTTGCTAGGCAACCCTGTACCAAAAGACTCCATTACACAATGACAGGACAGACAGGATAAAAGTAGGTTTACATGGCGATAACTCAGTGGTATTGATGTTAAGCTCCACAGCGATAGTCGTGGATCAAATTTGACAAAGAGCTGCATCTTCTGTGAACGAAAACATCTTTAGAAAACCATGGAATGGAAGTATACTTATGTAGTACCTACCTGGGTATCTACCAACTAAGTTGAAATGTCGATGTATCAACTGTAGTTGAGTAAAAAATATAAAATGATGAAATGGTCCATTTAATGGTACCTGCATAAGTACTCCGTCTATGGAGATTTGCAATACCAGAGGAATTACGAATGTGTCGACCTTGTAGACCTTTTATTAACTTATTCTCTGTTAAAAACTACTCCTAAAACGTGGTACCTATATACGCACTACGTTTTTATCTTTTCAGTTTTAATCCTATAAGGTTTTATCTGAAATTGTTTTGCGGTACGCCACTATAATCTCCATTTAAATATTATCATGGTTTACAGGCAGTATTATATCTTGAATAGCTCAAAGGTCACTGGAACTGACCAAAGATCTTAATCCAGGCTTTAAAGATTTAGTCCTAGAAGACAAAATGAAGAAGGGAACTATAAGATATAAAAAGAAATAAGCAAATATGAACCTGTGGTAGTTTCACTACCGTATATTAAGAGTAATTTCGTAGCTAAATAAATTTAATGACTAACAAAAGTGATAGGCAATGTACAGGCCTGCGCCCATCGTGACTTTATGCAGTTCAGCTGCAACGATGCAGTCGGAAAAAACGCCGGCATGCTATCGCGCTGCAGTATCGCTAAAGACGTGCGTGTAAGTATTATGTTCTCGATATCACAAAATTCAGTTGCGCATTTGTTAGTTCATGCTGTTGCAGCGCTGCAAATAGTCGCGATGAGCACAATTAGCATTTAATGACAAATTATAATTGTATATCCATCTTTGTTAATTGAATAAGTAGCTATAGAAATGGACAGATTGACTTATCTGACGCCGTTGGACTAGTAATGTGAAACTAGTAGGTGTTCGTTCAATAATATAGGATGGTACTGAATAGATTCGCATGCGGGTTAATACATGAGACTATAATTACATAGAAAATCTTTATCTTATCTAATATATAAAATTCTCGTGTCACAATGTTAGTTACCATACTCCTTCGAAGCGGCTCGACCGATTTTTATGAAATTTTTGTGTACATATCGGGTAGGTCTGAGAATCGGCCAACATCTATTTTTGAAACCGCTACGCGAGTGAAACCGCGGGGGACAGCTAATAATTATATAACAATTCAGCATCCGTATGTTTGTCAGCAAAACTCAAAATGTAATTCTAAAATAGGTAATTCTAAGCAAAGCGGGGCCGGCCGGGTTTAGCTAGTGTTATATATATTATATCATTTATGAATCATTACAAAACACGCTGTAAAGAACTCACAGACAAATAACCTTGGTTACTTGGTCGTTCATGCATAATAATGTCCATTTAAAGTCGTTATGATACGCTTTGGTATGCGCATGCGACCACATACGCGTCACATTTTGCATTAATAGTAGGTAGTTATCTTAGAGTCACCTGTTCGTCGACAGGACGCAGACAAAACCGGATGTAGGTATGTATAATACGTTGAATTGAGAAGATATTTGTTGGAATCTTGCTGGTGACGTCAGAGTAGGTACAATGAACAATAATCTGGTGATGACAGAAAAAACGAATTGAGTTACTTTTAAGGGTTCCGTACCCAAAGGGTAAAAACGGGACCCTATTACTAAGACTTCGCTGTCTGTCTGTCACCAGGCTGTATCTCAAGAACCGCGATAGCTAGACAGTTGAAATTTTTACATATTATGTGTTTCTGTTGCCGCTATAACAACAAATACTAAAAACAAAATAAAATAAATATTTAAGGGGGCATACAACAAACGCGATATTTTTGCCGCTTTTATAGATAATGGTACGGAACCCTTCGTGCGCGAGTCCGACTCGCACTTGGCCAGTTTTTATAGAGACAGCTAGGTTAGAATAGGACAAAGATTATCTTCCAAACTAGATCAAAAAAAAAAAGTAGTCTAGCTGAGATTCTTGCCGGTTTTTCTCAGTTGAAGGCTGACTTCCGAACCGGTGATAACTTCTAAATTCAAGCTTCATAAGTCCTCCTAGGTAAGGGCCTAAACTGAATAATTGGCTTTGACTTTGAAACTAACAATGCGGACTAGAAAAAATAACTATTTTTACGAATTCATTGCCAAGCCATATGCAATTCAAAATCTTGTAAAAATAATTACTAATTTTATACAATACGAAGAATTGAAACTCTAAAAGCTTCAATTTCGAAACTCCATTGAAGATAAAAGATGTATATTTTATATTATAATAGTGGCTTTATTTTTTAAATAAGATTGCAAAACTAATGAATTATCCAACTATATTAATTATAATGCAATTGCCAAACGACAATAACCTTTATCATCTCTAACACAAGGTAAGGCGTGTCAGACATTCTAACGGTCTGAAATCTGTCTGGCTTACTTAAAGAATTTAGAACTCGTTTTTATCAATTTATTTAGACTGATGAAGGACGTAGCCTACGGCGGACGTAGTTTACGATACTTGTGGTATTGGTATAGCTGAATTTATGGTCTCTCATAATATCCACAACATCGATCTGTATGTATTTTGTAATGAGTGTTTATAATCTTCACTCATTCCTATTTTTTCTAAGAAAGAAGCACCGATTTATCATAGACAATAATGATTTAAATAAATTTGCCTGTGAAGGAGTTCTTGTTATGATATTCTTTATAATCAGATATTATCTTTTGTAATAATAGTAATTAATATATTTACAACAAAAATATAAAAGACAACTGAAGAACCAGAGTAGGTAACATTAAAAATATTTACCAAAAATGTGATGTAGGAACAAAAGCAAAGAAAATTGAAATTTATGTATAAACTACATAACGTACAAATATAATTAATTAATAGTAATAAGTACTATCCTAACTTCCTAACTAATATTAGCGAATGTGAGTTTGTCATCATCATCATCATCATCATCATCTAAATCCACTTCTGTGTGAGTGGGTATGGTTTCCGCACTTAGTCCTTGAATGGACCATTGTACGTGAGTTTGTTTGATTATTACCTTTTCACGCCTAATCCACTGAGCCGATCGCGATGAAATTTGGTACGCATATAGTCTATGGTATAGAGAAGGACATGGGCTACTTTTTTTCTCAGGAACGCGGGTAAAACCGCGGGGGACAGCTAGTAATAATATAAAGTTAAAAACATAGTTATATATTTATCAGACATTTTGAAGTTAGCGGCAGCAAACATAATACCAACTCAAGTTATACATAAGTAAAATTACTATTCAAACTTAACATCATGTTTAGAAAACACGTGTAAAACATTGAACAACTTAACTTAGCCAAAGTGGAGATACATTACGCGCGGGCGCCTCTCAAGTTACTAACTTGGTTTGTCTGATTGAAACTAACTATAAGATCCTGCCGTTTTCCATTCATGACTTGAATTTAATAAACTTTCACTTAAGTTTCATAAATTTTCACTTAAGTTAATAGTGTTGTACATTAGTGTTTCTTTACTGGAATATATGGGATATTTTTAAATATTTTTCTAACCTAACTTCGATTCAATTAAAGAAATTTTTATGATTAGATGGAAACATCAACTCTATTTATTTTGTTCTTGATTAAATGGTTTTAGTACTAACGCCATTAATTTCCAAAATATGTTATCAAACTTTTGACAACTAATCTTCGTATCACCTCACTTACATCTTCAATTTACAACCGCCTCGAATAACTAATGGAATTTAAACAGGTGACATCCCTAGCTGACAACCGCAACCCACAAACAATTCGACTCGGCTAAGGTCGATTCACATTATTTTGCTGCTCTCGGTTTGCTTAGATCTCTCTGGAACGTATCAGCACTCTCTCAAGTATTACACAACTCAATTACGCTAAAAATTATTTATTTATATAGTACAGACGGTAATTAATAGAAAATCAATAATAATTAAATAAATTAAATAAAAAAAAATATCTACTAATATAATATATTTTTTGCTCTTCTGTCAAAATTACTAAAAGATTATATTATGAGTGATAGTATTCAACAATTCAATTATAACTCACTAGCTTCTGCCCCGCGGTTTCACCCGCATTCCCGAGAAAAACATAGCACATGTCCTTCTCCATACCATAGGCTATCTGCGAACCAAATTACATTGCGATCGGTTCAGCGGCTTAGGTGTGAAAAGGTAACAAACAAAAAACCTCACATTCGCATTTACAATATTAGTTTTTAGGGTTCCGTACCTCAAAAGGTAAAAAAGGAACCCTTATAAGATCACTCTCTTGTCCGTCTGTCAGTGTGTCACCACCGATTTTCTCAGGAACGAGTGGAACCTAGCAAGTTGAAATTTATACCAGATACTGAGGTCTATAGTCCCTATTAGGTGTATAAATATCAAGGTCCTGAGTCAACACGATAAAAAGATATGGGCAAATTTAGATTTTCGCGAAAACTTGTAAGTACCAAATTTACCTTAATTTTCAACTTTTTTTGTTTCTCGGAATTTTCCCTTTACTTGTGCTGTAAGACCTTCTCTAAAGGTTGTGCTGTAAGGACTACTCAGTAAAATCTGTTTTAACGTTCCTCCCATAACAGAATCATATTTTATAATCTCACTCCATCACCAATCACTGAAGAATGTCCAATTCAAGCGAAACAAACACGTTTCGTACCAACAATACTAGCTCGAACTAAAATACAGTCAGCACTCACACTCAGTAGGCTAGGTTCAGCACGTTGTATAAATCAATCCACCCACATGGCTCTTGAGTGCACGTTACAGTTGGATTGCACCGCACGCCATGAAATAAACATTAAACATGCTGTCTCGGGCTCCTGTGTTCGTAGCAAGTGTCTATTACACCGTAACGTAACATGCGTTTATGTGTGAAATTCACCACCAACTCTTATTGCGTTTCAACTCAAGGCCTAGCCTGAAATTAATCGTTTTTGTGTCACGGACGGTTAGAATTTGTGGAAAAAGTGCTATTTGACAAAAAAACAACAATGCAGTTTAAGTACTTAAAACTCTGATCGTTGTTATCTATGACATCAATTTAAACTTGGATCGTCAACAGATTTATATGCCTCTATGAATTTTAAGTAAATTTTATTCTGTGCTTTGATATTATTGACTGGATCACATTTTGCACATTGATGTAATATTTTACTTTATTGATGATTAAACTAGATGCGGAATTTGAAATAGATATTTGAGAGGCGCTTCAAGTGAAAAAGATCTGGATCAATTAGGTATGTGTATATAAAAGGGATCTAAGATTTCATATTTTATTTTGAATTAATATTATTCTTACTTATTATAAAACACGATTACATAACGGTGTGACAATCGCTCTATTACATTTCACGCATCGCAGATTTTACAGTGCACTTTATCAACATTGCCGCCCTCTTTCCAGTAAATATATTGTTCTTTGAGACATTCCTTACGAGTTCTGCTTAGCGTAGATCAAGACCTACCCTAGTTTTATAGAAAAGCTTTGCTTTTATTAGATTTTATTCAAAGGGATGTTTTAAATTACCTCTTAAACGTCAACAAGGTTTAGAAGTTCTGAAGGAAGCACCAATTCTCTTTTGGATAGAAACATTTTTTAGAAGGATTTTTAAGAGCCCTTTAGTGAGACCAATAGATTTTAAAATATGGTTTGAATAGTTTCTCAGTATATCCACCACGAGTTTTATTCCAGCTAAGCGCATGTAAGGATCCAAAATGGGTCCACATTTGTTAATTTTGTGCATGTCTGATCTATAAACTATGCTTGTTACATTTGGTCATCGACGGAGAGATGGCAACAGTGCTCTAAACACAACTGTATTTGTTCTTTTTTTTGTTGCAGCAACTGTCCCGGCGTAACATACCGCTTAACCTTGTAGAGGATACCCATCTTATTAGCAGCGATTTTTACCTTTGGCAGAAAAATGCGTTCTTAATAATAAAAATTGAAATATCAAAATATAAATAAAAACGTATTCCTATAATGAAACGTAAAAGGTGACTCAGATGAAAAATTACCTAAACATTTTGACAAAGAGGTGATTGATTTGACGTCCGTAATAAATTAGGTGGAGGGTAGATTTGGGTTAAAAGGGCTAAGCTTTTTCGGTGTATATTATTCTGACTTTTGGTAGGTAAATGTGTTTTCAAAGTCAAAGTCAAAGTCAAAGCCATTTATTCAGTTTAGGCCCTAAGAGGGCACTTATGAACGTCGAAACTACTGAAGTTACCACCGATTCGGAAGTCGCCTTCAACTGAGAAGAACCGGCAAGAAACTCAGCAAGGTTACATTTTTTATATATTTTGTTTTTTTTTTTTTGGACAATCTGACAATGTTGGCTTTTTTTCCATTAAATTTTTAACAATTTTTAAAGAAATATAATACACATAAACACAAAAGATGAAAAAAAAACAACAAGAAAAATAAATAAAAAATAATAACCTGAACAAGTTCAAATTTATAAAAAAAAAAAAATATAGTATCTCTAAAATACTAAGTACTGGCTTCTTTATATTTTTTCTTTTTGTTATGGTATAACTTTAGAAGGGTTTTGTTATTGTAAAGACTGTCTAGGTAAAGGTCTGTATACAATATACATAAGATAAGTGATACTCCTGGCACTTCATACAAGCGAACTAAACCAGTATTTGTTTGTGCGAGTGACGCTCGTAGGGCAATACTGCTTGGAGTACCTACTGCTACGTTGCGGGTAACGATAAATTGGTGGGCGAGCGTAAGAGTCGCTTCTTTACCAAGGTAGGTAGTACTTAGTATTGCTTTTTTTTTTTTTACTTTGCATATATAGGCTTGTGTTTGACCACAATATCACTATGGTAGGTGATGATGTGGACGAAGGTGGTAAGCACACAAAGCCAAGAAGGATTCTTGCTTCAGCAGTGTCACAAAGCAGAACTTTGAAAAGGTCACAATTATTTAGTACCACAAGTAACCTACACCTAATTATTGTATACATTCACAAGTAGTACTATTATTATTAGCTCTGAAAATTTTTGGGTTAATATAACGTGATATACGATTTCAATTAATGAAAGTCTAGTTAATTTTCATAAAGTAATCTTAGTATTTCTTCTTTCTATAAAACTTATCTACTTCAACGAAAGTTTTATGGCATTCTATGGTCTAAATTTGAAAAATTCAAAAAGAATTGTCCGGGTGTAATTATCTATATATGTATGTATTTACAAAAGAAAAGTAGTAGGTACATGTAGTATATCAGTTATCTGGCTTCCATAGTACAAGCTCAGCTTGGCTTGGGGTCAGATGGCCGTGTGTGAGGAATAATGTCCCAGAATATTTAATGTCCCAGAGTATTTAAAATGACCATTTAACAAAGGAGCTCGTTTACATACCTATTACATACTCCTCTCATCGAACAAACAAATCGCCTATTCCAATAAGAAATTCCCAAGAGAATAACTCACATTATTTTCATAGAAGCGACAAACAACAGCAACCGCTATCTATTGTGCTAACATACAAACATATTATAAGCAAACGTTTGGTTCGCGATAAACGCGAGAATCTGTCAATATTTGCTGGGATGTAATTTCTAGACACTAGTCCCGTTGTAGCTAGGGTTGGCGATTTTAACAACATTTTGTCTACCATCGAAGGGCGCCACCATCATGCCAGTTTCTGAAAGCCAAGTTAATCTATGATCAACTGTTGCGGACTTTGTCATGATATACTTTTAACAATAGATTAACAGATCAGGTTTATAGAAACTGGGTGTTACAGAGTGTCAATAGTTCCAATTTTGTCCACCAGAACATAGGTATAATTAGTGTCACAGTAAAATTGTTAAAGTATTAGGTATGTATTAGTATTATGTCATAATGTTTTTGTACCTCGTCACGAGCATAAAATATATCCTACACCTAGTTTTCGTAATCGATTTGAAATAATGATTGCAACTTTGTGATAACACAAATATTCTAATAGTATTGGTTCGAAAATACTGTTCATAAAACCATATACCTAATTTCAATTAATATTTTAAGAAAAAAACCCAATTAAAGTTTGGTAAATATTATGCTCGTGACTGTAAGTACAATATGTAGGAGGAAAAAGGGGCCTTTGCTCTGTGGAAACCTAAATAAATAAGTTAACCATGATGTGTCCTGGTTAACTTATTTATTTAGGTTATTAGTCACATTATTATTATTCATATTTTTTAGGTACTTACACTTATGGTTTTTAATATAACAATAGTTAGTATGTAGGTATCTCAAAGTTAAGGACTTTAACCAGTGGATAAATATAATGTACCTAATTCCCATAAAAAATAAACAAAAAGTAATACTTGTCATTGTAATACTTATCCCATAAATACACCCAACAAATACCAAGTTCAGTAAACTGTCAAGTGGCAACCCTCGTCTTGGCACATACTTACCATGTGTCTTGCTATTTACGGAACTAATGGTGAGTCACGCGTGAGTTGAACAGAGATGGATATATATACTATTTACGGGTGAAACGAGACAAGCTATATTTAGGTCCTGTTCAATTGAGAAATCTATAGCCAAAACAATAGTACAACCAAAATTAGCAAACTGAACAATTACTTATGGCGATGATAGGTCAGTAGTAGCGATCGTTGTGTGGAAAGGACGAAGGAAAACATCATGAGAAAACCATAGCACGGTGATAGGGTACTTTGTAGTACCCGCCTGCCTGGCTACCACCCTCAAGTTGAAAATCTACCACCAAACACATACCGATGTGTTCCGACAGCTGCACATGAGAGCCAGTTCCTTCTAAGCTTTGTGTACTTACCACCTTCGGCCACATCGTCACTTACCATAGTGAATCAAACCCGTTGATCAAACGAATAAAAATAAAAAGTGGGTAGGTACATAGTAAAAAGAAATAACGAAAGAGACTGAGTTGTAGGTTAGTTACTGTGGTACTGTGGTACTGTGGTTCCATTTAGGATTTTCAAAGTCAAATCCATTTATTTTCAGTTTAGTTTAGTCCCTAGGAGGGTACTTATGAATGTAGAAGCTACTAAAGCTACCGGCTCGGAAATCAATCATCAACTAAGAAGAACTAGCAAGAAACTCAGCAAGGTATACTATGTAATTATAATTATTTTTATTTCATATGTTATACAATTCCAAAACAACAAAAGCATAATAAACACAAAAAATAAGAACAATAAATAAATAAATAAATAAATAAAAACTAATACCAACACAACTGTCAATGCTTTAAATTAATTACTTGCCAAAGAGTACTTACTCTAGACGTCTGCCAAAACAATATTAACACATAATCATTGTTTTTGATCTGATTTCAAAACATCTTGTGCCTATAATACTTACATTAATTAATAACAACAAGTTTAAACAAGGCTTCAAAAGAAATACATAAATAACATTCGAATGTTTATTAGATATGGCAATATTCAAATAACTTTATGAATAGACGTGACAGGAACTGATTGAGATGGACAAAGGACCGGACAATAGTGATACTGAAGAGATGTTTTATCAATCAGTTGATGGACAAGTGCTATCTGCACTAGATAGATTAATTTGTTTGTGAAATGACCATTTTAGTTCTGTTTCTCATGTCGATTTTTAATATCAACAATGATTTTAACAAAGGTCAAAAAGTGTAGAACCAATGACTTCAACTATTGTCTTTATTACAATTGTAAGTGAGTTTAAAATCATATAACGTGAAGTAAATGTAATCAAATCACTTATCATAAAACTAATAATTACAATTTATCAGTTTCATTTTGATAATAATTGATTACTGCTAAACATTGATAAGAGGTAGCTAAATGTTAATATTTCGTTCGATAATAACATTTTAAAATAAGAAATCATATTGCAGTTGGTGAAATATGATTCATTCCCAACGTCACGAGGATATATTGAAATAAACTTGTAATGTATTCATACAGTATAATGAATGTTCTAGAATCCTATTATTGAGATAATGACACAAAAGAATAAATAATAACAGACATGAGTAAAGAAAACGTAATGGAACTAAAATTACAGTTTTCAACTATAGCTGCGAACAATATTTTCAAAGCAATTATAAATGGTTACAAAGTAGAAACAATTAAAACGTTTTGAACTAGTAAATCATAAAGTAGCGTAATGGGCACACAATACAAGCAATGTAATGAATGATTGCAAACAAAATATCTTCCCACGCTTGACCGGACGAAAAACCAGTTTATATTGCGTACCAAAAGGAAATCGCTCTTATCCGTTCCTTTGGTTTAATAATTAAAAACAACACGAGAGAGAAAACTGGTTGTCATACCTGCGTTTACTTCCAATTGCCGCAAAAGGGCACAAAACGTCACAGAGCACTTAAAATAAAACTAAACACACATGTATTTAAACTTCACAATGTAAGATTAAAAATGTGAGCTACTCTCGATAGTCACTTTCGTTACACGATGGTTTTTTTCGCACACGCGGTCTCCGGCTTTCGACGAACATTCACATTCAAACGCAACCTCCCACTATGGAGTCCCGAGCGACACTGACTTTGCTTGCTTGTTTGTGAATGTGAGCGGTTCCATTCTCGAATACTACGAGCTACGGCCATTCAGGTATGTGAACAACCTCTGAGACGAGATAACTCCAATTGAATACCAACTGTATTATTGAAAGCATAACGGTTTAAGTTACTTGCTTGCATGCCAGTGATAAGGCTGCGTCGATATCAGAGCTGCGTCTAGGATTCGAAACAGAGCGAGACAGAAAAGCCGATTTGCTGAAGCAGAACAAGGACAGGTGTATATCGACATTAAGATGATTGGACCGTGAAATTTTTATATTCAGTTTGCAGCAAAAGCGCAGCATGGGACAATAGACTATAGTGAAGAATGCAAGGTTTTTTTATCTCAACTCTCTTATTGAGACGGAAAAAGATGTGAATACTATCATTGTATTAAAGCGGCTTTCTTGTGCTTTTTGTTTGCGGTCTTCATTACCAGAGAATGCTCATAGGATTGGCGGGAGAAGCGTGTGTGTTTTCTCGTTAATTACGTAGTGATGCAACAAGCAGTTCCATAGACAAAGCTTTTTTTAACACAACTTTGTAGAGGTGTAAAAGTAACGAAAAAATCACGTACCCGTATGTATTCGTTACTATACATTCAGTACTCGTTACTATCGTATCGTTACTCGTTACTTTCGTTTATTTCATACTATTACATAAAATTTATGAAATTTTAGTGGCAAAATTTTATGAAAACACTTTTTCACAAGTATATACTTTTTTTTTTACTGCATACTCTGTTAAAGAAAACTTTGTTTTGAATATTTGAAATTTTGACACCATAATGCGCGCACATCGGTTCAAATATTTTTGAAGTATATCCGCACAAATTACATATATTTTCATTTTTTTAACCAATCACGTTACGAATAGTTTGCAAACATATTTTTCATGTTCTTTCTATAATTTTATTATAAGATGCTTTCTTTGTACGTCCTTAAGTTTACATTACCTTTTTAATTCGCGGAAAATACGCACGCATGCGCAAAACGATCAGTAATAAACGTTTCAATACACGCATCAACGCAGCGTAACATTGGGTCATTGAAACAGCGTATGTAACCATGATACGAAACATGCGAGTAACGAAAGTAACGTTTCGTTACTCGGTACTAGATGGCGTACCCGTTACTTAGTAACGAATACATACGGTTTGCTACAGCTCTACAACTTTGTTTGTCACGATTCAAAACATGACTAATTAGAGCATCACGTCATCATAATGACATTTGAATGAATCTTCAACTTGAGGAAAATTTGAGGATTAATTAATTGGAGTTAGGGGAAAGTCGTCAACGTATTTTTGAGGCAGACAAATGAATTTGAACAAAAAATACTAAATAGATATCCCTTCTGCCACCTTCAATATTCAGTTGATTCCAGTTTTCTCAAGTCATCGAGCCACTTGACTTGAAGTCATCCCACGCGGTACATTCCAATGAATGGACTTGAAATCTTGCTGGAATGTATTATTATACTCTTTATTAAATAATGAATAGGTTTATTACACCACAATCTCATCGTTTTTGATAAGTGATGATATATGGCCAAAGAGACAAAACCTACAAAGGAACTAGCTCTTAAGTTAACCGGGACATACCGTTAGATGTTTATGTTACCAGGTTGATAGCGAGGAAGATGATCCACCTGATGGTAAGTGGCCACCGCCGCTTAGCAATACATTAGCAATGATTTCCAATTTGTTGTTAAGCATGAAGAGCCTTTTAAACGCCCTTTTTAAAACCACCATGTTATTGCGCTGAGGGAAAACCGTACTGGGATAATTTCACACACTAATGGTTAGTAATAGGAATCTACTAGCAAGCTACAGAAAGCTCGCTTATATTCAATGTCAAAATTTATTCAGATTAGACCCTAGGAGGACCCTACTTATGAACGAGGAAGTTACTAAAATTACAACCGGTTTGGAAGTCAGCCTTCAACTAAGAAGAACCGGCAAGAATCTCAGCATGGTTACATTTTTTTATTTTTTTTAAAATTAAATGTTGACTTTTTTTTATAGGATCAAGTCACCACTACCAGTAAACACGCCTTTCGAATCATTTTATAACGATAACTTTAACATACGACATTCTCTATTCTCCATAGAACTTATCTTCAAAACATCTCGTCTGATATTGATGCAAAATGTGTGCAAAATTACTCCAGCTTCAAGACATTCTTTGCAATATTTATATGTAAATGTATCTCCATAATAATATTATGAAGCATTAAAATCCGTAACACTTCCAGAGGTAATAAAAAAATATGTAAATACCACTTCAGCGAGTCTCATAAAATTCAACTCGGATCTCGAATACATATAAGAAAGTTACAGTTACTGTCTCTTACCAAAGATATGAGATTCACATACGTTAGTTTTTATAGCTTTTTAACAAAGACAAAAGATGCGACGCCCTCGCTTCGTTGCGCAAACAAACATTTGCCAAGATTTTATGGGAATCTAGACTGTAACATTGATCGACATAGGTTGGTTTCAGCAGTTGTTCTTGCCACTCGATGACTCAATTGCAAAAAGTCACGATTTGTAGACAAGACTGGTGAATCATTATACTTTTGTCGAAATTTATTTAAGGTTCCTCATAAACACTTCTTAACTTTTTTTATAGAAAAAAAAGAACTATTCAGTGTAGCCGCATGTTGAATTCATAATTATCGCTTATCAGCAAATATTTTAGCAAAATCTATTCTCATTTTATATTGCGTAATCATCATGGGACACGCTTTGTCTATCCTGTATTTACGATATAATTTGCGAAAAAAAATGCATATTTTTACCTAAAAATATTAAAGGTCAGCACAACGTGTAATTTTATAATTTTCTATACCTAAATCATTAACATCAATTCGTCTCATTCCAATTTTTCCGTATAAATGGTTTTTGTTAAATATATTTTGAATACCGATTCTATAACCCATGTTATTAGGTATAAATTCTAAAGGATTCCTTTCTATATCAAAGAACGTGTAGGCGCTTTGATGTCGGACAATCAAAAGGGAATAGGAATATATTGGCTTGTTCCCACAATTATCTCTGTTAATAAGGGTCCTAGCATTTTTTATTACGATCCCTTTGGCCATAGACACAATAAGCAGGTACCTGTCAAGGAATGGAAGAAATATAGCTCTTATAGATGTGAGACTCAAAAATGTCAAGCGTGAGTGGTTACTGTTGATTGAAGATTCTCCGATAGCATATTATTATTGAATTTTGTGATAATTAAATTTTGCACTTCCTTCGTATTATAAAACGTATATGCAATGTTTTTTTTTAATATAATATCGTCTTTGACTTCATATTATATTAACACTTTCATATACGCTGACAGAGACAGCCGCATTTTAAGTTACTGTTTTATAGATGAAACAACATTCGAGATATTTTTTGAGTAGCAGTGCGAGGGGTTCTAATAAAATGAATAGATCTACACTATAATTGTATACAAACTAGCTACTCACATAAAAACACAAATAGAGACTATCCGACCACCCTGTTGTACTCTGAAGCTCAAGTGTGACAAATTTATATCCTCCGCACCATAATGCGACGACACTCACAGCTACCGCTCAACCATCCTTGAAAAACGGCGAGGCTAACCTGTTTGTGAGTCTATGCTCTGCCGATCACTTGGCAATCACATTTCCCTGCCCTTAGTTCCTGTCTTTATAATAAAATCAATAAAATTTTGCCTATCTATAATCTACCCCTGTACCAAATTAAACATAAATTAAAAAAAATGGTTACAATAAATTAATTACTGTGCACTGAGACACTAATAGCTCCTTATTTATAACGTTTCTGACAATTATTAACACTTTATTTTTATCTTCAACAAATCATCAAACATATTAACTGACTTCCACCATTCACCATAATATCCACTATACACTTTCTGCTGTTGGTATAATGACTTAATGTAATCCTGCAATAATTTTAATAGCTACCTATATTGGAGGAATGCTGACCCCTAAGATACAAGTCTTTGTACTTAGTTTAGGGATCAGAAGTTCGACACTAATTACGACTCTTATGTACATGTCTTTTGTCATATATACCCCTTGTGTAAATTGTAAATTGAAAATTGTACAAATAAACATTTATTATTATTACATTCGCTATTATTCATTTATAATATTAAGTAAGGATAGGATAATAGTATATTATGATAAAAGTGAGCGAAGTTGCTCATTACGCACGAAGCTGTGAGTTGCAGCCCGAGCCGTAGGCGTAAATCAGCCGAGTGTGTAATGAGCAGAGCTCACGAGTTCCATACGACGTTTTTCAATACATTTGCGAGGAAAAAACAAACACAATTTTTACCACACAGCAACATACGATAAAAACAAAATATCTAAATTATGGGAAAAGTGCGCGCAAGTTGTTTTTCAAGCGCCAAATGGATGGTCAATAAACATACAGCCTACTTCAAAATTATAAATTTCTTTAGCTAAGCGCAGAAACCTTGTTGATTTCCTCTTCGCATACAAACTCTTACGAAACGAACTTGATTGCCCCAGCTTATTATCTAAAGTCAACTTCCGAGCTCCTGCCAGATATCCTCGTAACAAAATAACTCCCTTTAGTCCGCCTCTCCGTAGAACAGTGTTAGGTCAAAACTCTCCTGTTACCAGATTCTGTAGATCACTAAACAGCTGCAGCGATTTAGTGGACATTCACCTGGATTCTTTCGTCAACTTCAAATCCACGGTGCATAAATACCTGTCTCATCAATAGTAAATTTCTCTTTGTAACAATATATATTTATATAACATTCATATTGATCTTAATTATTTTCTCTTTCGCGTACTGTGTTGGGTTATATTAATTTACCTGTATCGTTAAAAAAAAGTTTTACTTAATTTTGTTACATGTTGTGTTTACCTATAATTGTTTGTTGCACTTAGTTTCTGTCTCATTATGTTGATTTTTTGTTATGTGTAGTGTAAGCAAATGTTGGTAAACCTTTAAATAAAAATAAAAATAAATAAATAAAAAATAAGTGATAAAATGTAAATATTTTAATATTTTATAACAAATTATTGTGAATTATGAATAATTTAATTAAATAAATGTTTTTTGACATAATTAAAGACGTACACATTTATTTATTCCAAAAATGTATATGGATTTTCAGCGGCATAAAATCTCTTTGTTGTTACTAAAAAAGAAACTGTAAGTATTACCCGTTTAAATTGAAAATACTCGCATTTAGTGCACATAACTTGTAGTAAGGTACTAATTTAACTTTGTAGGGATAATTCTATTACGCACTAGTGCGGTAATATTATTATGCACGCGTGTATTATAGCTTAGTTTACGACCCTAAAAGCGATGTAATAAGGGTCACTTTACGAGCAAGTGTATTGAAAATAAATTTAATTGATAATAGGTGTATAAAGATATTTCTTAAATAGTAAATTGGTTAATTTAAACCACTCAAATTATTTGCTACATATAACAATTCAACTCCAATAAAATGAAATACAGGGTCAATGATCATCTCAATTGAACTGTAAACATACGAGTATATTGCTGTAATATTTTATCTTGGAAAATAATCTTAGACATAAATAACTGGCCATTTCACAATTGTTTCAATTAATCCTAATTGTGAACTTGGGACTGACAAAAACAACTTCAACTATAAATAACAGCAGTTCGCAGTTGAACTGCGTACCTATATTATGAAGGTTATCCCTTATTTATGCCTTTATGGAGTCAGGATTTAAAAAAATAGGAGGATCAATGGAGCGTCACTTTTTTTAAACGTTGTATAGGCTTGTGTTTGACCACAATCTCACTATGGTAACTCTAAGATGGTAAGTGATGATGTGGCCAAATGTGGTAAGCACACAAAGTTTAGAAGGATCTGGCTCTAAAATGCAGCCACCGGAACACACCAATAGGTGTTTGGTGAGAGATTTTCAAAATGAGAGTGGTAGCCAGCCAGGCGGGTACTACAAAATACCGTGCCATGGTTTCCTTACGATGTTTTTCTTCACCGAAAGCTCAAGCTCATCGTATGGTTCAAACCCATGATCTTTGCCGCGGCATCCAACGTCGCTTAATTTTGCATCACAAAAAGCCATTGCATTTTCGTCTTTGTGGTGGTTACGGAACCATAAACTCAATATGCAGAAAGATTGAGAAGGGATATAATGCCAATGTCACATGGATGTCTCTGACGTATTAAACTACTTTCCACTTGTAACCCATTTAAAAGATCCCATTTTTTTATTTATTAAATTTAAAATCAGAATAAATACTGGATGAAGAACATCCTTATATGTAGGTATAAATACTTTTTACAAATAAAAGCAAATGTACTTAAGATAGGTACTTTATATTCTGGGAACGCGAATAAAACCTTCTTGTAAAAATTACTGTTTTACAAGAATCGGTTTACTTAATAATTCATCGATTACTCGACTTGGTATAAAAACTAAAATTACTTCTTTTTCTGTTTTTTTAGCTCGTGTCTACTGTTGATTTACAGTTCTCAAATAAAAAGTGTATCAAGTAGAGTAAATAACGGCCACACAGCAAATACTTACCTCCATTATAAACAAGGATAAAAACAACTATTCTTAGTTGTCTCAGAATCGATTAATTTCAGTACCACGGTATGTTCGTATTTTTTTTTATCAAGTTGAACTTGTCTGTGGAATAAAGTATGTAACTTACCTAATATAAAAATAACAATATTGTAGCCCCAGTATCAGACTACAATTAGTTCATAGTTTAAAATAAATATGTAATCAATTAAATTAATAAGGGTAATTTTTGACTATATTGAAGGCTATGAAGTTTTTACCATAGATATTAAGGTTGATTGGATTTTACTAATATTTTTAATTATCTACCAAATTCTGTTATTGTAGTTAATTTTGTTATTGCCTCATATTATTCATATTAGAAGCGTTTTAGCTAAGTTTTTTTTAAATAACTGAAAGCAGATAAATTTATATGATTTATAACTTTTATTAATTTAGGACCATGTCACTTTGGGAGTAAAATTACATTTGACATTGGAAAGAATCTCTAAAGAGTCAATTATCTTTAAAGTTTAATGAGCTAGTAAGTGAATGTACTTTTAATTTTCCATGTCAAGAACAAAAGAGAAAAAGTTTTACTTTTTAAATGAACGTCATTAAAATTTGTTTTTCATACTTAATATAAATACTGCAAAACCTGTAAAAGGTAGTAATACAAGTGGTGTAGCATTTCTTAATTTCCCCCACTTCATTATCAAATTCTGGTTATGTAGAGTATTTTGTACCGACTGGCTTATTAATTTTATTTTGTTTCTAATTGCATTTGTGAGCACCTTCCTCTAGACTTTATTTTTACTTAAGTATTATATTTAGTAAGTTAGTTTTTTTTTCTATTATAGGCCTGTATTGGACTACAAATTCACCATAGTAAGTGATGATGTGGCTGAAAGTGTATAGTAAGTATTTATTCGTTAAGTAAATTTTGCTGATTTCATCTGGTTTAAGGCGACGATATACGCAAATAGCCCAGTCCCGCACTAAACTAACGGGCGAGAGAGAGAAGCAAAGGCTATTTCCTAGTAAAAATATGTTTTAATATTACTTAAAAAAAACAGATTGATTTTTTGGAAAAGTAACAATATAGTTCCCTTTGTATTATATTTGAAAATGTCTGTTAATATTTTCAAGTTATTTGGATGCGTAAAAAAGGAGAAAAATCCATTTTCAATTTTAAAAAGACACATATTCTCGTTCTTTTTCTGATGTTATAATAAAACATTTAAAATTTTAAAAAACATAGTTCCCTGGCATAAATCTGGCATATTTTTAACAAATATCTTGCATTTAAAGAAAACAGAGAAAAAAAAAATTTAGAATTATCATTTTGCGCATATCGTCGCCTTAAATATGAGAAGTCTTAGAGGATTAGACAGATAGACGGACCGAGTGAGTTGGCACAACAAAAAGGATCCGTTCGGACCCTCTGGATACATTACCCTTACATGTCGTACAGACCACACGTTATTAAATAGGGTCTAATAGAAAAGCAGTAAATGTGAACAACCTTTCACGTCGGAACACGTCGAGACATGTCGAAACAAGTGTATGAGGTGAATGCGGGGTGCAGTGCAAGTGAACTGGCATCAAGTTATAGTGATGGGATATGTCCGAATTTTGAATAAGTTTACCCAACTGGAGCCATATTCTCAAGCCATTGTGAAATCTTTTAAAAAAAAAGGTACGTAAGTACTCACATAGAATTATTACCTACTACTTACAATAATTTTTAATTTAATAGCTGTTCCTAATTTTAAAAATTACCTACCTACATTACATTGCTACCAATGTAATGTAGGTAGGTAATTTTCATTTATGGTACCTACATGGTGATTTTTTTTAGTTAATATTGAACAACTGTGAACCACGTAAATTCTGTTGTTCCATTCATAATTTCATTCCTTTTCAAATTTAATGCAGCAGGCGGAAGTTTTTTTTATTTATTTATTTTAACTGTATTAAGTAATTAATATTCTGGTCACTAATAATGGCGCCTGACAGTAATGTCATAGCAAAAAAATCTAGTCACCTTTCTAGTCTTTGTGTGCTTACCACCTTCGTCGTCATGATCACGATTATTGTCAAACAAAAATCTATTCATACATATTTAAAATAGGCCAAAAAAATTTGATAATAAACAGGGAAAAATACTGGTTCCAGAAGATACCTCACTACGGTTACCTACGACATACAGCTTTTTTTGGAAACGTATTGCGAATCTGTTTTCTGTTCATGTAACCCAAGCTTTGTGTTTTTTTATTAATTAATGACAGTCTTCAGAATCTGATGTATATGATTTGTGATAGTTAAATTTTGAACAATGATTTTTGTTCGTATAAAACGTAAGTAGTACTTATATGCATTGTTTTGGCTTGTGTTTGACCACGATCTCACTATGGTAAGTGATGATGTGGCCGAAGGTGGTAAGCACACAAAGCCTAGAAGGAACTGGCTCTCAAGTGTAGCTGCCGGAACACAACTTTTCAACTTGAGGGTGGTAGCCAGCCAGACAAATAATAATCATCTTTGACTTAATTTTATTAATTAATGACAGTCTCCACAGTCTGTTATAATTTATTGCTGGCTGGTAACGTGCAATTATTAACATAAAAAAAACCGACTTAAAAGTAGGTTTGCACTAAAAAGTATAAAATAATGTAGAGAAACTCTAATCTGACTGTGTAATTGGGTACTGTTTTGAAGTCATGGAAAGAATTTGAGATTCTCGAACACGTAGGTACTACTCTCTTCCTCTTTTCCATTATATAACAAACCTTAACTTAGGTTAACGAACAGACAGCCAACTAGACGTACATATAAAGTAGACAGTATATATATAGATAGGGTAGCGATAACGTTAAATTCTTTAGAAATGAACACCCAGCACCCCAGAGTTCTGCAGCGAGTAATTGGTACCGCGTTCTTCGCGCGTTTTTGTTCTTGAGCGTTGAATAAAAATACCTTGAACACTTCCATTTTATTTAACTCCCCCTTTGCTATAAAAATATCTTCCATCTGCATTTAATAGAATTATTTAAAATCCTAATTATATAACTAAACGTTCTAAAGTAGCTCAGTAGTAGTGGTAGTAGCCAGGATGTTCCGGCAGCTGCATGCATGAGCACCAGTTCTCTTCAAGGCTTCGTGTGCTCACCACCTTCGGCCACATCATTGAGCCTAGAAAAATTGTAGGTAGTCAAGCAACAAGCACAAGCCTGTACAAAGTAAAAAAAATACACATACAATTCTTAGTAATATCACAGTCTCGAACTCTTACAGTCGGCTAACGGACACGTCTAGACAGAGCAATCGTGCGGGGCTTGCGGGGTGAGAGAGGGGCGGTAGTGAGCCCAAGCTGCCATACACTCGCTTGGGACACAATGGCAATTACGAATGCCTATACAAAGCGACATTTCACGTGACTTCAAACGCGATAGACCACTGTATGTAATTAACGTCTGAGAGATGTACCTACTTATATAGGTACTTATTCATTGCTTCGCCAAAAACCGTACCTGGAGCGGCTCTTGATGCCATATTAGATCTAACGCCCCTGCATCTACATGTAGAGAAGGTGGCGAGGACTACTATGCACAGGATACACGCCCAGGTGGGAGTGAAATGGCTTTCCCAGGCACTAAACTCCCTTCAGGATTCAGTACTGGAAACTCCTATTCTGAACATGGTCATAGACGCGATGGTCTCTCAGAATAATTTTCGTAAGTATTACGATATTGAAATTCCCACACGTGACGACTGGCTTAATGAGAAGGTCACGTTGTTGGAATCTGACGTAAGCTGTGGAGTTTATGGAGAGCGTCCGAAAATTGGCAAACAGCTGAATATGGGAAAATATGCCTCCATCTTCCAAGCAGAAGTGTACGCCATCCTAGAATGTGCTGATATTAATCTGTAGAAAAATTACGTCAACCACACAATTTACATTCACTCTGACAGCCACGCAGATCTTCTGGCGCTGGCCTCCGATTCAATTAACTCCAAGCTAGTTAAAAATTGCATGGACCTACTCAACCACCTGGGCGAAAAGAACAGGTTCGTGTTACGGTGGGTTCCTGAACATACAGGAATCGTCGGCAATGAAAAAGCTGACGAACTAGCCAAAGTTGGAGCTAAGGGGATCCCTTATGGCCCAGAGCCAATCTGTGTACCTAAAAGCCTGGCAAAACTAACTATGAGGAACTTATATGTAAACTTATCTATCGATTCCTGGAATAAGGCTCCAGGAATGAACCACTCGAAGGCACTTGTAAATGCCTTTAACAAGAAGTCTACCCGAGAGATACTATCTCTAAGTAGGAACAACTTACGCATACTAGTGAGGGCCCTAACAGGACACTGTGGACTGAACAAGCTCTTGTTCACTATCAGCGTTCACAACACAAAGGCGTGCAAATTTTGCTCTGAGGCAGATGAAACACCAATACACCTCTTGTGTGAGTGCTATCCACTTATGCCTAAACGTAATACTCATCTGGGGAAACACCAATTACACCCAGATGAAGTAAAATCAATTCCTGTCAAGAATATAGTACAGTTTATTATAGCTGCAGGTCTTGGCAGTGAAATCTAATTTGTGTGGCGACCACAATAGATCTAATCACAAAAAATCTAATTTGGTCGCAGTGATACAAGCTCTGGTAAGACTTGAAACAGCCACCTAATCCAAATAATAATAATAATAAAGGCTTGAAAAGTGACGACCTTAGCCCACCATTTCATATCGGCTTTGATGAGTCAAAGCTGATAATGAATTTGAACAAGGAACATGGGGAACATTAGTTAGTAGACGGTAGTATCAATTGTCAATTCTGAACTTTTGGCGGGAACTAGTAAAGTGCATTTTCGTTTTATTTTCATAAAGTCGCGTATTTTGAGTTTAATTGATTTATAAATATCGTTGGCGTTTTATCCAATGAATTCCAATTCAGTGCACTAGTGAAGTGAAAACTGTGAAATCTGTAAGTGAAATAAAATGAACGAGTGTAACTCGATCAAAAAGTCCGTGACAAGTTCTAGTAGAACTGCCACCATTATATTGTGTCTAACTAATGTGACTAGAATTTTACATTGGCAAACTAAAAGCCGTGTGGCTACTCAAAAATTAAAAATAATATGTTCAATTTTCAAAGGGAACGCTGCCAGCCTGCTGGGAACCTTGCCTATCGACAGCAGCGCGAGCAAGGCTTGTAGTTTGTATGTTATACAATCATTGTAAATACTTATTGTAAATAAAATATATGTATAATTTTCAGTAGAGTCTTAATCAAGTTTACAAAGTATTTATCGATGCAATCATAAATACCACTACATCAAGTTATCTCATACCACAGAAGCGACAATTCAATTTAGTAGAGTAACAACTCTCATTACAACATCAAATTGGAAAACAGATCGGTTCCAATTCCAAATTCAAACATGTCCAGAGTCGCTAGAACCTAAATTGAATATCAATTCTAAATCAAACGAAACAAGCTATTACAAAATGCGGTTGTGGCCGTCCTCACGTAAAGGGTCCATTTTGTATTCTATCTGTCATTGAGTGTTGGAACGAGTAGAGGTTCGATCCAATATTGTTCGTGCTTGCTTTATGTGCCAAAATCGATATTTCAAATATTCTTTTGGAGTATACACGAGCTAGAATTAATCGCGATGCCGAACGACTGTACATTTTACATATACAGGGTTACTTTTGTACCATCTACAATTTTTTTTCTAGGCATTAGGTACTGTTAAAAGATAACATTTTTGAAAAAAAATAGGTAGATAAAATTTTCACATTACATTAATTTTCCTGAACGAATTATCCATCCAGTGTGGTTACTAAGCCAAACATTGAATACTATGCTTGCCGCGCAATTCAGTGAATGAGAGAACGGGGGAAGCGCGGGAGCAGCGGGGAGGGTACCCTTGCGGGCGGCCATATGCATCGGCCGGCCGGCGGTTAGTGGGTCACGGTCAGTCAGTGGCAGTCAGTGGACCAGCGCCCACGCGCCGAGTTCCGTGTTCCCATGCGCCGCGCCCGCGCCGCGGCCTGTCTTTTTGCCGCGCTATCGTTTATAATGTAACTACAACGTTTTCACACCGCAAGTACCTACTTTAAAATGGTGCGTTATTACATTTTGAGTAGTGAAAGCCTAAACAGTACCCAGAGGCTATACGAATACTAAACCAAAAGTGTACCCCGCCTGCGCAAATATGAAATAGTTCATGTAAAACGTAGAGTGCATTTGGAGGAGGCCCAAAGTCACGAAAACCTAAAATTGAAAATTGTGTATGCGTGCATTTGACGAAGTGAGAAGTGAGACTGTCTGTTGTGCTAAACAAATTAAAAAACAATGTGCAAAAACGAGCTAGACTGTTTAGAGAGAAATGGAAAAATGCACGTAAGTTGATTAAATTTTTTACGCCTGAACGCAAAATACTTATGGCTAGTTTTATTTTTAAAGGTCTAGTGATTTGCACACGGCACCACGATCCGCGGTGGAGGGCGGTGGTGTGTGCTCATCGTCATAACTAACTACCGTGTTTATTATTTAGTTGTATTCGATTAATTACGTTCGTGCAACATTCTTATCACTTAACAGTATGTGAAACTTATGATTGCGTAGCGTTGTATTTCCAATTTCACTTTTCAAGCACCATCTTGTGTCATTTTATGCTATTATTGGAGGTAACAATTTTGTCCTTGATCGTTTTGTTCCGCTAGATATCTTTGTATTGTAAAATAAGAGAATTAATTGATTACATGGTGATTGAGATTTCAATTATTTAAAACCATTAAAAGAGATTCGTTTTGAACATAGAATTAGCTCTTTTTACCCGACTGCCACAGGAATAAGGTGTATTTTTTATACCACTAAGGTGGCAAACAAGGATAATGACAGTAAGCGCTTACCGTAGCCTCAGGGATACTGGGATCAAAGGCGCGATGCCGACCCTGCAAAAATTAATTCACACCCTTCTTGAAGAAGCCCATGCTGTACACTCTTGGGAAAACTACAACAAGAAGCTCGTTCCTCAACCTAAGCGTCCGCGGTAGGAAGCTCATTTGAAACCGCACCGTGCAAGACCAGTTTGGTTCCAATGTGTGAGGATGAATTCCCAGTCGATGTCCGGTGTTGCGTCAAACGATTACTCAGAAAATAGTCTGGACAGTTGGACAGTACAGTCCTTGTAGACAGCATTCTTACTGCTCAGGATACAGGAAAGGGTACCTTACTAAACCCTTTTAGACTTTTCACGCGCATTTGATTGCATAAACACTAGTTTACTGCTTTCTAAGTTGTCGTATTATGGCCTTGAAAGCAGTGCTCTGAAATGGTTTGACAGTTACCTAACTGGTAGATCGCAGGTTGTTGAAGTCAAAGCAGCAGATGGCGCGAGTGTTTATTCTTCATCTAAGTCAGTTCAGCGTGCAGTTCCTCAAGGATCCATATTGGGACCTCTTCTTTTTATTTTGTACAGTGCTGACATAGTTGCTTTAGGTATAGTCAGTTCCACATGTATGCCGATGACACCCAATTATATATTTCTTTTAAGCCTGAGGATACTTTATCTGCAGTTGGTAAGCTTTGTGAAGATTTGGATCGTGTATCATCTTGGTGCGAATCAAACAACTTAAATTTGAATGCTAGTAAAAGCAAATACATAATTCTTGGCTCTAATTCTCAAATATCTAAAATTGAAAGATTTGGTCCTTTGGTACAAATCGGAGGCGAACACATAGAGCGCGTTAGCGGTGCACGTAACTTGGGGATATTCATGGACAGTGACCTACGTTTTGAAGAACACATAATAGATACAGCTCGTAGGTGCTTCTACCGATTAAAAGTCCTTTATCGTGTGCGTGAATTTCTAAGCACGGAAATGCGCTTGAATCTGTGTGACTTGCTTGTATTGTCTAGGTTTAACTATGGGGACACTGTTTTTGGACCTCGTCTTTTAGCACGTAGCGAAAAGCTAATTCAACGTGTTCAGAACGCCTGTGCCCGTTACTGTTTTCATGTTCCACCTCGTACACATGTAACACCATACTTAAATCAATCCAAAGTTTTAAAAATGACATTTCGTAGACAGTATCATTTGGCTACTTTACTTTTTGGTGTTATAAAAAGTCAAGCTCCCCTTTATTTATATGAAAAACTTACTTGGTTATGTGATCAAAACATGTATAGCATTAGATTAAGTAAGAGTAATATGTTCTCAGTACCGCACCATCGTACAGCTGCTTTTAGGGGCAGTTTCCGATACGTCGCTACCAAGTGTTGGAACAACTTGCCTCCACCGCTAAGAGCTTGTCTATCAATTAATAGTTTCAAATTTAAATACAAAAAATATATATTTGATAGACAGCTCGAACAGTGACTTGGCGTTAAAATCAAGTATTGTTTATTTTAGTTATTGTCTGGCATATTTTTATTTTATTTTTTATTACTCACTATTGTTTATTTTATTTACATGATTGAAATTACGTGTTTTTTGCACCAATTGTTGCGTTTATTTATGTATGTGGTATAATTATCTAAAATTTGTTGATTGTATGTACCTAATACCTGTACTGTTTGTCTGTCTGTTTTGTCTACCTGTACTAACCACCTATACGTAATATTGCCCGTGGGTAGGTGTCGCTGAAAACCAGCGTTGCGGTGCTTGTCGCCGTAATTTTATGCTGAGCGATCACCTAATTTCGACACAAGTGTTGTTTTGTGAAATGTTATTTTATTTTATATCCATACTTTTTAACGTGTGTCTAAATAAATATTTTTCTTTCTTTCTTACTGACCACCAGATTTTATAATAAAAAGAAGTTAGATGCCATAATTTAACTCACATGAAATACTTCCGCACCGCTGGCTTACTCGCTTTCCCCAGAGACATTTTTTCCAAAAAGTATCCTATGTTTATCCATGGTTTAATGATCTAAGTTTCATCTAAATCCATTCAGCTGTTTCAGCGTAATTTAGCAACAAAACTATAGACAAAAATACGCTTTCAGGAAACAGTATTATTGGAATTAGACTGCTCATAAGTACCTCCGAAAACCTTGTATAGCTTATAAGTTGTGTCGCCTTGTGATATTTTCGTTCACAAAGCGAATAGCGAATCCATACAATCTTAAATCAAAGGCACAGCCCACCACGCGATTTCTGGATGTTTACCTACATCTTGAAAATGGTAACTACCTACCTACAGTACGGCTTAGCTGATTATAGTGGATGGTCCCCATTTTGAGTTATTGACGAATATTTCGTGAGTGAGGTGTTTCGCCAATGAGACGTAATTTAGAAAAACATATCTTAATATACATAGTCTGGCCATAAATACTGTTACAATTAAAAATAAGAAAGATATTACATTTGAATTTGGAATCTGTCATTTTTATACGATTGTTCATTGGGTTTTCTAATTTTGGCGCCAATACATTGGACAATATTTTGCGATATTAAAATGGAGTGGGGTGATAAAGAGAACCGAATCGCTGTGATTGCATTACACAAAGTTGGTATGGAGCCAAATGCAATTTTTAAAACTCTCCATACGCTTGGTATTAGTCAAATGTTTGTGTACCGGACTATTAATAGGTACAATGAGACCTCTTCTGCTTGTGACAGAAAAAGATCTGGCCATCCACGTAGTGTTCGTACGAAAAAGGTGGTTAAAGAAGTAAGGGAAAGAATTCGAAGAAATCCTGTCCGAAAGCAAAAGATTTTATCTCGGGAGATGAAGATAGCACCCAGAACCATGTCGCGTATTTTAAAAGATGACTTAGGACTTGCAGCCTATAAGAGACGCACTGGTCATTTTTTTACTGATAATTTAAAAAAGAATAGGGTGGTAAAATCGAAACAACTACTGAAGCGGTACGCAAAGGGAGGTCACAGATTTTTTTTGTTTACGGATGAGAAAATCTTTACAGTTGAGCAACATTTTAACAAACAAAATGATCGTATTTATGTTCAAAGCTCTAAGGAAGCTTCCCAATTAGTCGACAGAGTGCAACGTGGGCATTATCCGACTTCAGTGATGGTTTGGTGGGGTGTTAGCTATGAAGGAGTGATTGAGCCATATTTTTGTGAAAAAGGTATCAAAACATCGGCACAAGTGTATCAAGATACCATTCTTGAGAAGGTAGTTAAGCCCCTTAACAACACCATGTTCAATAACCAAGTATGGTCCTTCCAACAAGACTCGGCGCCGGGTCATAAAGCTCGGTCCACGCAGTCTTGGTTGGAAGTAAACGTTTCGGACTTCATCAGAGCTGAAGACTGGCCGTCGTCTAGTCCCGATCTTAATCCGCTGGATTATGATTTATGGTCAGTTTTAGAGAGTACGGCTTGCTCTAAACGCCATGATAATTTGGAGTCCCTAAAACAATCCATACGATTGGCAGTGAAGAATTTTTCCATGGAAAGAGTGCGTGCTTCTATTGATAACTGGCCTCAACGTTTAAAGGACTGTATTGCAGCCAATGGAGACCACTTCGAATAAGCTTTTTATATTTTAAATTGTTTTTTATTTATGTATTAAACTAACATACTGTAAAAGTAATAAATATTATTTACAATAAAAAAAAAAAAGTTTTTCTTTGTGACAATATTTATGGCAAGACTAGGTATATAAATCTCCTGTCACGATGTTTGTCCGCGATGGATTGCTAAACTACTTAACCGATTTTAAATTAAATTGGCACACCGTGAGCAGTCTGGTCCAACTTGAGAGATAGGATAAACGGCTGGACCGATTTGGATGAAATTTTGTGTATGAGTTGGACAGGACAACGTCTGTCGGGACAGCTAGTACTTATATAAAAAACATACAACCGAATTGAGAACCTCCTCCTTAGAGACTCTTAGTACTAGAAAGCTGTAATTTGGCATGGATATACATATTAATCACGCCAACAAAACGGTAAAATAAAAACTCAAAAAAAAATTACACGTAAAGTGGGGATGTTTTTTTCTCGTCAAAAATATTGTGGGCTTGTGAAATCAATTTTTCCAATTTGTGCTAATGTTTGTTAGAGTCAAGTGTCCCCCTGCTAGCAAAATGGTTGTTTTTATGGATGGATATGTGAAAAAATTCACGGCCGTGGTATATATTGGTGTGCACAGGAACTATACAACATCATTTCCTCCGTCCCCATTTCTCCATCAAACCACAAGACGTCGGGAGGACTTCCTCCATACGTTGTTGACATCCCGCTTGTGCGGACACAACGCTTTGCTTCATCGTTCCTCATACGAACAGCGAAGGAGTGGAACTCACTTCCGAGGTCTGTGTTTCCTGACACCTACAACCTAGATGTCTTCAAGGCCAGAGTGAATAGGCTTTTTCTGGGCAAGCGTGCTACATCCTCGGCCCCGTCTTGACTCCTCCTGGGGTCAGTCGATGGCCAAACGTAAGCCAACGTAAGCGTAAACGTAACATAAAAAAAATATATTTATATAACGAAGTAAAAAAACTATATAGCTAAGTAGGCTTTACAAGTTAACGAGTAAGTAATAGGTTTTCGACCAACTTATAAAACTGATTTTAGTAGTTAATAAGCCGCCGAAACTATTAATGTTAAATGTTAACAATAAAAACACATGAAACAACAAATAGCCCTCTTCATAGTCCACATTATTGTAATGGGCAACTACGGAACCCTACGTTGCGTGTGGCCCGACGAGCACTTCGCCGGTATTTAAATTCGTTTAAAAAAGCATTATAACCCACGCCGGGGGATGAAGAAATATTTCTAATATTTGAAAATACACTACCGTCCTAACTACTGAACCGCCTTTTAAAATTATTTCATTAATAGGAAGCTATATACGTATCTCTGAGTAATAAAGAATACTTTAATTCCCTAAACGCGAGTGAAACCGCGGTATTTTTTTGTATTTTAAAATAAATCTTCCGACATTTTTATTTCGGGGCCCGTTGCTTTACTCCTGTCCCTTAAAGTGAGGACATAAATATTCCTGAAGCTCAGCATGAACTGAAAGTAAGGCAGTGGAAAACGATTTTCGATTTAAACTTCACCAATTTCATGTTTAACTTCGCTGGACTTGTTGTACTGATATACTATTGAAGAACGAAGTTCATAAAAGAGTTGTTGATTGAAATTGAAAATATACATAATATATTCAAGCAAAAATAATAAAAAATCCGTCGAGTCGTTTCGGAGGAGTTTGCAGACAAACACTTTGACACGAGAATTTTATATATTACATTTCACATTTATAATATTAGTAAGATTTAGACACATTAACAAAACCTTTATTGTTTTAGTACAGGAGTATTGTAAATTTATACCTGTTCAGTTAATTATGTTGCTGACGGTACACGACGTTTGTTTGCAGTTTTCCAATCAACAAGAGCATTGTGTCAACAGTTGTACAGATTTTAAGCAATTAAATTAATTAAAATCAGTCACTGATCCTACATTTAGACCATATTTAAATATAATATTACTAATTTAGACTTTTGTTTGTTGTTTTGTTGAATATTTGTGATTTTACGTAAATAGCGTGTGGCTAGTTAAATTTTTAAACGACTTCATTAGTACAGGTATATCGGATAACCAACAAGATTTTACGTTAAAAACAGTGTATATTTTTTTTATTACAAAATATAAAGACGAAACGTTTCCATTTACAAACATAACAAAAATTATTAAAATGATTATCAACTTTTCAATAAATATTAATATTGCAACGTGTTTAATATCAAATTATTTACCGATTAATCATCAATATTACATTCATCTTTTTAAAAATAAAATGGAATACCAATCATAGTAGTGAAGTTATTAAAAGTTAAAAGAAAAAATCCTCTCAATAACGGCTCTCGAGTTCTGTGACATCAAAGAAGTCTTTTCTGCAAGTTTTCATGGAAGTTTACGCTTCAATCGTTGCATTCATTCCTTTCAACTAAAAATAGTTTTAATTCGTTACCGCTCGGCTGTATGGAGAAAATCCTTCGATATTTTTTAATTAAAAATGTGCTTTGATTTATCTTCAGATTTTACTGACGGTTGAGTATGGTGATATTATTTCGTTGTATGCTACTCGGGTAATTTATGAAGACTCGTGTGTTAAAGTCAGGTCAAATAGTATTCAGGAATTTAGCTACTATTGTCAGGTTTGCTAACTTACTTAGATAAAGTCTAAACTAAACAGCTCATGGATTTTTCAGTCGGATTGTAGTTGAATATTTCTATTAATTTTAGTATAATAGAGCGCTAATATCTTGTCCACCCGTGATCCTCTATTTTATCCTCTTAGTTTAGTTCCCCAAAAACCCTTCCGTTTGCTAAATTTCAAGTCTCTAAGCCCTGCGCTTGCAGCTGTGCGTTGATCAGTCAGTGTTGCCTTTTATATGTATATAATACCTATAGTATTCTGTATAGAAGACTAGTTTCCGCCCAGCGTTTTCACTCGCGTTCCTGAGGTAACTTATATTTTCCCGAGATAATAACGTGTCTTATTTGTTAATCCGGAATATATTCTATCTGTAGGCCAAATAAAATCAAAATCCGTTTAGCTGTTACCGAGTTGTGTGGTAACATCCAAACATACAAACTTTCATATTTATAATATTAGTAGGATAAATCTGTCCCCAAGAGTCCCCGGAGTGGTCACCAATTTTTGTTAATCATCTTACTCTTAACAACTTACCATGAGTTTATAGATGTTTGTAGATAGTAATATACAGCAAAAAATGCTATTATCAAAGTACCATCACTATACAAGATAATTAATATTATAAGTAGGTATCATATTACATTGTAAAATACTGTTACTGTGCTTTTACTGCTACATTATTAAAGTAAGCACTTTAATTATAATTTTAACTAGCTCTTCAACCGCGGCTTTGCTCGCGAATACTTTATAGAATATTTATATATTTTCTTCCTTTCACCCGATTTCAATATAATAAAGTCTATGCGAAGCGCCAAGTCCAACATTAATTTGTGGAAACTCCATGAAAATCCGTTATCTTCTTCAACTCTGCATATATAAAATAAAAAGGTGACTGACTGACTGATCTATCAACGCACAGCTCAAACCACTGGACCGATCGGGCTAAAATTTGGCATACAGATAGCTATTATGATGTAGGCATCCGCTAAGAAAGGATTTTTGAAAATTCCACCCCTAAGGGGATATGAATAGGGGCTCGCGGGAGAAACTGCGGGGCGATAAGCTATTTATTAGCTATGTTACATTCCTACATTATAAAAGTAAATTCCAAAAATCTTTAAATGACAATAACTTTGTTTTGCAATATCCGATTTTAATCAAACAAAGTATATATTCTGCTCCAAATTAAGCTCTGTGAACCTATGAAAACTTCATGAATATTCGTTCAGTCGTTCCGGAGATGTGCACGAACAAACAAACAGACAGACAGATAGATAGACAGAAAATTATTCTAAAAATCGCTGGTACTATGTTTTATGTCTGTATTTCTTCTTTAGTGACCCTTTTCTATTTTTATTAGGTTCCTACTGTTGTATATAGATTACTACATTCATTACTTTTGTTCAATTTACAGACACACCGGATCCTACTGTTTTATTGTATGTATAGATTTATAGATTATATCAGCACACGTCTATCTACCATCTTCATTGAACTCGCGGTCTTGAGGATTCTTGATATTTGACTGAGCCAAATCTGAATTCGTTGTTGTGGAGTCTCCTAAGTTGTCATCGAAATCACGCTGTTTGTGCCTCCGAGATATGATTGGGTCCACCTCTGGTAGCATTAGGACAATCGCTGGTCGATGTTGCGGTCTTGCATCTCTTGTCTTTTCTGTTACTATTGCTATTGGGTGAGCGCATTTTGATTGGTGTAAATTTGCTGAAATTGTAAAGATTACTTTGAAAATAGTAAGAAAATCAGTTAAAATTGTATTTTGATGATTTATTTAATATTTTAGCGTACTAGATCCATTTTAAATAAATAATGTGTCAATAGTTAAAAGAAATTAGTTAATAATTACTTACAATATTTTTATATAATACAGAGAGACGACAATGCAAATCAAATTAGGTTAGGTACATATTGAATATATACTCACATAATAATACGAACAATAAACTGGTAACAAATAAATACATCGTTTTTCAATGAAAGGATTCTGATTTATTTTATTCCATATGCTAACTTATCAGACATTGAAAGGCTTGAACAAATAAATGTAATTTTATTGATACTGTAAATATTCAATATCCATACGAAATAATGTTATATTAAATAACTAGACGCAAAAAACAATGGCCAGAATTATCTCGAATTTCTTAATTTATTTCTAAAAACAAAAACAAAATTGCGACGTGAAGTCCCTATAATATAAAACTGTCTAATATTTTCTGAACGAATTTATGTAGGACATAAATCACTGTACATAAAAAGCCACACGTTAAAACCATTACAGGTTACAGCCGAGGTCATTTCCGATATGAAATCAATTTCTAGTTTTAGTGTATTTTTTCGCTTACATCCACATCAATTTCATTTTGATCGTGTATTGAATAGGGAAGAAGAAATTTTCATTCGGTATTAAGTTCTACTTGTAGCTGAGAGTATAATACTTATATACAAAGTGTTTTGTCCCTTTTTATCACTAGCTCTACAAGAAATACACAGCAAGACAAACAACATCCAGCTATCCATAAATAAAACCCGCCAGCAAATTCTGAAAACGATATTTCACACCCCATTTGACAATAATAACTATTACTAATTATATTCTTATTTGCTATGGCTGCTTTACCTACTACAGATAAGCCTATAGCTTCAATATACATTTTTTCAGTTATACCAGATTCAACAAGCCTTTGAAGGACCATCCTAAAGCGACGTACTAATGGGCTATTTTTTCTTATTATCATTTCATGGTATACAAAAAAGATGTTCTCAAAAGTCTTCAATATTCTCGCTTCATCATTGACAGCTGTTAACGCTTGAAATTGTATCAAGTGTGCATCAAGAAGAATAGTCACACCTTTATTAGCTAGAGCTTTCTCTGCACAATTTAGAAGAGACATGCAATCTCCTGATGTACTTGCATATTTCACGTATCTATCATCTTCAATGAAGAATTTTGTAGGAGCGTTTAGGTAAAGTGGTCTTCCAGATGTCATTATATCGTCGTTTGTTTTATAAGTTTTTGGAGGCTTGCTGATGGTTAGAAAGGAATATAGCTGGATACTTGTATATGCCGAAAGATGAATACACATAACTAAATACATTAGATTTACAATCCTTTGTTTTAAAGATCTGGCTTTTTGCAAAGATGTAGTACCAACCAAAGCTCCCCAACTGTATAGTAATGTGTCAGTTATAGAGATAACATTTTTATCAAATGTGGTTATAAGGAACCAGATTAAGGAATGACAAATGTAGAATATGAGAAATATATAAAATCCATCTACTTTTGCATATAAATTCTGCCAAGATCTTTTTACTCTCTCAACGTAGTACATCCAAACTGCGTTTTGTTTTGAGTATACTCCTGAATAAGCAACACCTTCACCATAAATCCTATAAATACCTCCAGCACAGGCATCCAGGCTTCCATTGAAGACAAATTGCAGAAAATCAAGCTCTCCTAAAGGGCTTTCTTCTTTCTTGTAAATGTAATACAACTCCAAACTACCATTAAAATATTTGTTTATAATTTTAATAATCTCCAAATCTGATCCTGTCACATCTTCTAATCGATCATAGTTTTTGAGTTTATTTTTATTTTTTATAATACCATAAGGATAGAGCGGACCCATGCCAACTTTAAAAGGACATCTGTTTAAGTTTATTGGATCTTTTAATGGAAAAACTGAGGTCTTCTTGACTAAACCATTCTTACATATATTTATTGGTGTCGGTTGCAATACTGTTTCTTGGCAAGTAGTGCCATCTATGAATGGAACAACCGTTATCAATTTATTATTTTCAGATGAATCTTCAATCATAAACGAAACGTCATGTTTTCCTATTTTATGTCCAAGTTCATGAACCCTTTCAACGCAATGATTTGTTATAAATTTGTTTATAATTATCAAATATTTAAGTTCTTTAGCAATTATATTTATATTGAAATCTTGTATGTGTTCACAGTCATGAAAATCCTTCATAACGAGTAAATCTCTATGATAAACATTTTCATCACTTATTTCATTCATATCTTCAACTATAACTTGAGGTATTTTTGTTATTCCATTAATCACGTTATTAAGAAAGTCTGTTTCATAATTTTTTTCATCTTTCACAATAACGACTGTTGGTCTAAAATGTAACTCATTTTTAATAATTTCCAAAATACATTGGATTACTGAAGAAAACACACTTAAATCCGATGTATTCAAAGTACCTATATCGAAATTATTTATGTAACCAGCTGTGGTCAGAGCAAAATAAGTTACAAAATAAATAAAAAATAGCTGGGACATTTTCGACACTCTACTGCTAACAAATGAATTCGAATGAGCTATTTTGTTATATATTTCTTCTTTTGTACTATTTCCAAAGTATTACAAACATAATTTTGTCAACAAGGAAATGCTTTTACCGCCGTCCATGAAAATCTCGTATCCTTATCTCAAGTAATTGTTTCTTCGAAACACTTTACGAACACTGATTTCACATTTACATGTAATTATTCAGCCATTACCGTTTTTCAATGTAAAATAAAGATTTTCTTATAAAACGTTATTCAATGTACCTTGCCATATCCGAGAAATTTGTTTACTCAGTAGGTATCACAAGTAGAATCGATCGTTATGAGTTTTACCATTTTATTTTATGCAATAAATGATACTAAAACACTTTTCTTAATTAGTGAGTATGGATCGAGTGTGTATGGATGACTGTGCCGTTGTATGCATGCCGAGTAAGCCCTACGTCAACCACCGCCTGCCTCGAGCCCCCACTGTACACGCAACGTTCTACATGTGGATACCTCCATACCTCACAGACATACCTCCAGATAAATTGCTACCGAAGCGAATACTTCTGTTACTCGATGTACTGGCAACACTATCGTAGAAAAACACCCGAACGGTGGGTGATTTTAATTTACTCTGTATCCAGTGGACATGATCTCAAAAAAAACCGGCCAAGTGCGAGTCGGACTCGCGCACCGAGGGTTCCGTACAAACTTCGTCCATCGTTCGTCCATCACGGGAAATACATAATTTTATTTATTTACTGTATTTAAGGATGGTGCTAATTAAGCTAGACCTCTAAATTGTATTAGCGCCGATACAACTCAGAGGTCTTTATTAATTGGCGTAACTATGTATGTATGGGGACACCCTTTAATTTTCAACTTTTTTTATTTTTTAGAATTTTCCCTTTATTTGTGCTGTAAGACCTTGCTTTTTGCCAATTTTTTTTATATTTGAGTTGATTGAATGAAAGGTAAATTGCGGTTTACGATTTATGACGTATTAAAAAAAAACTACTTACTAGATCTCGTTCAAACCAATTTTCGGTGAAATTTTGCATGGTAATGTACATCATATATTTTTTTTAGTTTTATCCTTTTCTTATTTTAGAAGTTACAGGGGGGGGACCAACATTTTACCACTTTGGAAGTGTCTCTCGCGCAAACTATTCAGTTTAGAAAAAAATGATATTAGAAACCTCAATATCATTTTTGAAGACCTATCCATAGATACCCCACACTTATGGGTTTGACGAAAAAAAAAAATTGAGTTTCAGTTCTAAGTATGGGGAACCCCCTAAATTTATTGTATTTTTTCTATTTTTGTGTAAAAATCTTAATGCGGTTCACAGAATACATCTACTTACCAAGTTTCAACAGTATAGTTCCTATAGTTTCGGAAAAAAGTGGCTGTGACATACGGACGGACAGACAGACAGACAGACATGACGAATCTATAAGGGTTCCATTTTTTGCCATTTGGCTACGGAACCCTAAAAATGGTCCCTAGAAGTGCAAAATTGTTGCTAAATCATTTATGTCATACGGCAACCTTCACCAGTACAATAGTAGACCTTAGTAAAGTCATATAAAAATGCTCTTGATTTAATGTTTTTTGACGCCACTGACATATTAATATAGGTATATTTACCACCATTATATAGATATACTAGCTGTCCCCCGCGGTTTCACTCGCGCAGCGGTTTAAAAAATAGATATTGGCCGATGTGCAAAAATCGGTCGAGCCGTTTCGGAGTATAGATAGTCAGATAATAAAAATTAAAAAAAATGTAATCTCGCTGAGTTCCTTGCCGGTTCTTCTCAGTTGAAGGCTGACTTCCGAACCGGTGGTAACTTCAGTAAATTCGACCTTCATAAGTGCCCTCCTAGGGCCCAAACTAAATAAATGGCTTTGACTTTGACTATGAGAACTAACATTGTGACACGAGAATTTTATATAACCAGTATACAAAACAATTATATTCCGCAAAGAAAAGTTTATTATCACCTATTAAAAACTACCGCCCGTGTACAATTAATCATAAACTAAGATGTGTGGGTCTTGTGAAAGAAGTAAATAAATAAAATGAATGATTTTCGTAATTTTATGTTATTTATATCATATTCATATCATTAAAGTATAGGTACTTACCGATTTTAGTGCAATAAAAATATACTCCGAAACGCATGGATCAGCTGCTTACGAGAACTACTGCCCTCTTCTAGGCTTTATGTGCTTACCATATTAGGAGAAGATAAAACACGTCTCTAGCTTTCGAAATAAAATGCTTGGCAAAAATTTGTTTAGACTCAAATATAATCAAAACAATCAATTTTATTTTCCGAGATACTTTTGCTTAGAATAAAATGAAGAGCAAATTCGTTCTATTGGAAAATGAGGAAACGCTAATGAATGGAAAACATAATATATTGAATAGCTCGGCATAACGGTAAGCGCTATTATTTTAATTAAACGTAGGATCTTAGGGAACCCCAACAAAATGAAACGTTCGTTAGACTCAGCGATTAATCCCAATGGAATTCGTCGACTTACATTTTTATTCAATTCAGCTTTTGCTAAGAGCTGACTTAATTTCAAATATTACGAATATTACCTGATGCTGCTTTGAATTTATATATTTCGTTTATTCTTTCTGCGCTTTCAGTGTTGCCAGTGAGACTAAAATGTAAATGTTATGTAATGAATATAAGCTTGTTATTAAAAGAGATTATTGTCGGGTCGTCTCAGCAAATGCAAACTTCAGAACCGTACAGTAAAGTCAGACTATTCATTTGTGCATGCGAAGGTCTTGAATAAAATATTATACATTTTTAATTTGACATAAATGTTAAAATTATAATATATCCAGTGGCACGGTACTTACGTCACAGTCACATTAGGGGACGGCAGTGTCAGCAGGGCCCCTCGGGAGCATTCCTATGACATCCCACGGGTAATAATCCCACCCATAAATCCTTGCTGTGATTAGAGAGTTGGTGTCAGAATGCACATAATTTACTATGTTTTCACACAATTTCAGCTAATAGCAGATTATTCTCTAACAAAATTGAAAACTGGCTAATTGCGGTGCTTATTTTCTTATATTCTTTAGATCAGGTTTCGTTTAAATAAGTTATATTTGAAATTAGTGTGTGGTGTTATTATATAGTAAAAACTATATCGATAAATAAAACTTTTATTTTATTTACAACGGGAATACGTAGCACTTATTATATTTCATATAATACAATATTAGATATAAAAATACATTTAAAATTGGGCCTTTTTAAGACTTTGTACAGGTTAACACTTACGTCAATATTACTTAGAAATATATAAATATTTACTCTGAATTCTATTAAAACAGAATTAGAATGTAAAAGGGAATAACAGCAGATAGAATTGACTAGATTGGAGATATCACTTCATAAATCCTAATTTGTATGCAAAATAAAAACATGTAGTATAAAGAAAAGCAATATTTTTTTGTGATTGCTGTAAGCAACAACTAATAAGTAAATTGTAATGTAACATATGACGGACAGACATACAACAGAACAAAGACACTTTCTGAGATTTTTAAAACTTTCGTGTACTTATTTGTTTATCTAAGAAAGATAAAAAACGATGAAAAGATATCAAATAAAAACAATGTTTTGAGCATTGAGTAAGTTGGTACCATTAGTAAATTGTAAATGAAATATTAATTTCTGCAGTGCCTGCAAATACAGTAACATAAAAAAAATATTAGAGCTAATACTTACTCATGCTTAGCCAATAACCAATGACTGCATCAGTATAAGGCTATATCCAAATAAAATTAAAGATAAAATAACAATAAAATTGAAGATCTAATCTTCTTTTTCATCCCAAATACTATCGCCATTGACGACAGTTGTGCCTCTAACGTACTTCTGGATAACTGGTAGTTTGTATAAGTAAACTGAGAGGATGGAACCTGCGCACGCGCCGATCCAGTAAACGATTGCATGTTCGAGGAGAGTGTGACCTTCGCAGCCAGCTTTGAGAGATGTTGCTAGGACCGGGTTGAAGTAACCTCCGGAGAAATCAAATGCTAGAAAAAGACAATAAATTATTTAATTCAAGCAACATGGAGATAGCGCACTACCCTTACAAAAATGGCTACAGGAAGAAAGGAAAAAGTTGATACACCATAATTATCATTTATAAATAATACAAAATAAAATTGATTTATCGACAGAAAAAAAAAACACATTTTCGTTATTTTAAACATCAATTTATCAAGAGATAGTCTGATAATTTTGGCAATAATATGACACTTAAAAGTTTTCAAAATGCGTAAAAAGATCTAGATTATGGACTACAAGATAGTTACACGAAATAATTTGACAACATAGATACTGAAATATAAATATAAATACTGAGGAGAATGCTAGCGAGATGAAGCGCTGATTAATACCTAATTATGTTCCCTAGATTAAAATGAAACGTGAAACATGAAAGACAATGTATATTTTGTACAGTGAAATCAAAATGATTTGTATGAATCGTGCAAGGTGACAAAAGAAACTAATAATTTATAACAACACTTATTACGTTATTCTTTGTTATAACATGCAAGAAAACTATCGAAGCTCTGTCTTTTATAGAACCTTGGCGCTGTAAAGATACTCTTGAAAATTAATACCGTTGTTTGTTAAAATGTTTAAGGTTGAATTCATCTAAATTAACGCTCTTAAAACAATATTTTTTATAGAAACTGCATTAATTACGATATTAATAATGTCGATTAGAAATATCGATACATAACATTTCCTTCATGTAAATCCGCTGGAGGAAAATGTTAAATATACATAGTTAAAACTGCCATGGCATGTAAAAGCAAATTCAGCACTTCAGAGCAAAAAGTCTAGCTAAAAGACTAGCCTCAAAAATTTCCCGCAAATATTAACAATGAAATGATAATGTACCTTTTCCTAAATGTACTTTGCAAAAGATGGACACACTTAGGTCCGCATCGGCACTATTGTCCTGATAGCGGTAGACGAATACCGTGTGCCTAGCGAGGACCCCTGCAACAGTGAATCCACTGTGAGAATCGAATGAATTGTCAGAGAAGTGATAAATGTGTGAGTGCGAAGTAAAAGCTAGAGGTCATAAAACTTGTAGGACGTGACATTCAAAAGCCGAAACCAATAAATTAAAGGGAAGTTATTGAAAAACTAGCAAAGATTGCAATCAATTCAACAAAGTTGTGGAAAATGTGTGATGTGTTAAAGCTATGAGTAAATAAACATACAACTTTAATTCTAAAGCAAAACTCACCGGCAACGACCAAAGATGTTCCAATGAAGGAGTCTATAGCAGTCGAGAAGCGAGGAGACAGGTCACCAAGGGACTTGGATGCTAAGCGACAGAGGCATGTTGCTATACCTTCAACCACAGCTCCGTATATTACTGGAACCTGAAAAGAATTTGTTGAAGTCACAAGGTAATATTGTGTGAATTGAAAATAAATCTTATGTCATAAATTACGTTCAAAATCAATATTCGCAGCTAAGGGATTGAAAGAGATACGGCAATGATGAAATAGCATAGATCATTAATCTGCAGTGAACTGGATGCTCTTTTTGGAAGTGGCATAAGTATAATTTTGTTTTTTTTTTCTTTGACATTTGTATATGGATTTACTGTGGTGATTTAAAAATAGCCGACGTTTTCCAGAATGTTCTGGAAAATCGTTATCAATCTGCACATGAACATATTACAGTTCAACCCACAACTTGAGGGGTTGAAATTTAGGAAATGGTAAAGTTCTTGAAAGTGTAATTTTTAATAAACCACTCAAGTTCAGCTGAACAGAATTTCAATTCGGTGGTAAATTCATTAAATAAGGACACCAAGCCATTTTGTCAGTCTTTTAGATGATCAGATAACTTCATCTTCCCTGCCATAATTCTATTTTAAACTACATCAACTTTAGCAATATCAAACTTGTGCCCTGACGAACTCTAGTGCTTGCATCAATTTAAATGCAGACTTGTCTGGAAAGGACGACATTTCTATAGCACCGTCTTCCAAATCGGAAATCATTGTTTCACAGATTTGTTTTTGGGTGCACAAAAATTCACACCATGCATTTACGAGCAACGGAATTACTAAAGGTAAGCTTTTTAAAACTCTTTTATTTATGTCAAGAGGTGACCAGCAAGCAGAGGTTTTACCTGATGATAAATCGACCAAAGCCCTCTATGAAATTTTGCTATATTAGTGCCATCGATATTATACTTTTACTGATGAAACAACTACCCATAATCTAGTTGCTATTATTACAAAATATCAAAGTTACATATTATTAGTAGGGAGTAATAAGTAACACATGAAAATCAAACAAATTAGGAATCGTGAATGCAAAAATCCTTCAAGTCACATGTATTTTATTTTACCTATAAAATGTGTCAATAAATCAGATAGATTTAGAATATGCTTTAGTGTTGAAACTGATCATAATCTCAGTCATCATCTTGTCTAAAAAAAAACATTTACAAAATTATTTTTTGACGGGCCGGCTGGCGTGGTTGGTAAGATAACCTATCTCTCACTCAGGACAGACATTTGTGTGCATGAACATGTCTGTTTGTCCGGTGTCTGGGTGTAATTATCTATATAAGTATATATTTACAAAAGAAAAGTAGTATATGTAGTATATCAGTTATCTGGCTTCCATAGTACAAGCTCTGCTTAGTTTGGGGTCAGATGGCCGTGTGTGAGGAATAGTGTCCCAGAATATTTATTTATTTATATTTTATTATTTCAGTTCAGAATTGATTTATGCAACAGAATAAAGTTTTAGTTTCTATACAGCAGGAATAAATTTAATTAAATTGTACGTACATTTATATTGCTTCATGACGTCACTTCCAAAGAACCCACTTTATTAAGCTCAATAAATTACTTTTAGTATTAATTAAGAGGGTCAACACGACCATCGATAATTAGATGAATTTACTGTAATTGGTTTAAAAATTGCCGAACTTTAATAAAATTTCCTTCATTATTCATTAATACAATTAACGAAATATGCTATAAGTCATTCAAAATTAACTTTATAATTTCCCCCATCAGATTTGCATGTAATAACTTATCTTGGGTAACTATTGAGTAGTCTATAGTTAATAAAATTTTGCTTACAATGTTTATTCAATAATAAATATGTAAAATGACTCAAATCAACCTTATGGTAACGTAATAAGGTTATTTTTCATGTTGCTGACTACTCTCATAGGTATCAAACTACATTTTACTTACAAGTTAATTGTTATGCAATGATTTTCAACGATATGTGATAAAAACTGCATATTAAAGTTAGCTAACTCAAAAAGCTCTGGCAACACACCATACTCCTTCAAACAAACCTGTAAATCAGCTTTGCAGTCCTCAAAAGCCTTATCCTTGTGCGTTTCAGATATCTCGAGAGCCCAGTACAACTGTACATACTTGAACACCAATAAACCACCAGCTAGTTCTGCCCAAATCTTCAACAGAGCTTTACGAATATCGCCTTTACCTGAAATGAGATAAGTCTACTTTTAAATAAAGTTAGTTAATCATCATATTTTCTTCCTATATTCACCCGCGATTTTATATTTTGCCCGCTTAAAGGTTGAATATGTATAAAGTGTGCAAAATTTCAAGATTCTAACGCCAACAGTTTAGTTAGGCTGTGCGTGTGTATTCAAAGTCAGAGTCAAAGCCATTTATTCAGTTTAGGCCCTAGGAGGGCATTTATGAACGTCGAAGCTATTGAGGTTACCACCATTATAATTAAAGAAAAAACTAAAAGTAAATGAAAAAAAAAAACAATTTACCTTAATCCAACACGTACCTACTAGCAATTTAAATTTCAAAGTTACTTTTCAAATGGATTGATATTACTTAGTAATATTTAAATACCATGAGTTGATTGAAGATTTTAAGGTGTTGATTGCTCAGTGGTTGTTCAAATGGAGATAAATTCGAACCCTATACTAAACTTGAGCATACAGTGAAGGAAAACATCGTGACCATAGCACGTTAGGGTACATGGTTATACCCGCCTGGCCTGCTAACTCCCTCAAGTTGAAAACCTGTCGCCAAGTACCTGCGGTGGGCTTCAACAGCTACATTTGAGAGCCTATTCCCTTCCAGTTTATATTATGATCACCTTGGGCCAACTCATCACTTACCAAGGTCGGATGGTAGTACACTAACACAACCTTTTTTTATTTTTTTTAGCTTACCTATAGATACTAAACAAAAAGATACGTCATGTAAAAACTTATATTTCGTTACCTTCAATAACATCCTCAATGTGCGTATAGGGGCAGGCAGTAGCATCACCCCAGTTCAGAGACCACCAGATGGTCAGAGCGAAGAGGAATATAGCATAAGTGGTAACACCAAAGTTGTCAGCAACTGAAAAAACATAGACAATATTCATTCGCTTTCCTGGAAATCCTCATTAAAAATTCCTTTGAGAATTCTGGTAAACGGAGTGTATAAAAATATATTTTATGTTACTTGTTGCAGTATCACATACATTACATTACATTATTGCACGTGTAAACTGTATTCTTAGAAATAGTTATTTAGAAAAGGGGGAATATCATTCCTTTTGAAATGGAAACTAGTTACGTGAGCAATATAACTGATTTACTCTCTAATGATGTAGTTATTTCTACTTTGAGACGAGTAAATTAAGAACAAAAATGTCATTAGATAATACTATAGCCTAGTTATACTAATGTTCAATTGCAAAAATATATCCAAATCGTCGTAAATTTTTCAAAACAAAACAACTTCTTTGATTTCAATTCGTGTAGTGTGAATTAAACAGCAGATTGAAAACAATTATGCTATTAGAAGGTTATTACTATATATGTTACTGATAATTCCCAAACCACAGTAGCATTAATGCTAATGATCCAGATGCAATCTGGAATTCTTTGATAGCAACAAAAGTCTTACAAATTAAGAACGCTTGTCTCAGAAGTCGTTACATGAAACAATGATTCTTCAAACTTTAGCTTACACCTTCATTTTAGCTTACTGTCTTTTTGAGATCTATCAGAGGAATACTCACTGATAATCAGCTCGAAGCAGCATCCACATAGCTCTGCAGCAGCAATAGCCTCTTCAAGTAGTAGCTTGATGGTCGATTCTTTGACTACCTTCTGTACCAGGCGTCGCGCGCAATGTGCCAGCAATGAAGTCAGCAGTATAAATAGTGTTGATACCACGAGTGGTGCGAATGTGACTTTGTTTATCTGGAAATTATGTTATTATTAGGTTATATAAAATTTAAAACTGCTTTGTAAATTATTATTACAAATTTTTAATAAAAAAAATTATCTTGTGATATTGGAAATGCAATGATAATGGGAGAAGCCACTGGCTCCTGAAACACAGTTTTTTTTAGTTCAGAAGCCTATGGATTAAAAAATAAATTGTAAAATGCTTTATGACAATAAAAAAATAATTTGTATTTGATGTTTATTTATTCACAATGATGTGGCTTGTGTTTGACCACAATCTCACTATGGTGATGATGTTGTGGCCCAAGGTGATAAGCACACAAAGCCAAAGAAGAGCTGTTTCCCGTCGTATCACCCGCGTTCCCGGTATAAAAATTTGTCTAATCCAATAAAAAAAAAAACAGCCAAAGTCCCATTAAAATCGGTCCAGCCATTTCGGAAATTAGCCGGAACAAACAGACAGACAAAAAAAAATTAAATTGTTTTTTTGTTATAAGTACATTTAATTAAAAATGCAAATTAGTAAAAAACTGTTAATTTGATATGACAAACAGACACTTCATTTTTTTTTATTTGCATTGGTAGATAAGATATGGATTATACTCATGTTTAATGTGGGAGTGTGTTGTCATGAATAAATATATTTTTTTCTTTGTTTCAAGTAAGTATCTATCGATTAAAATTGAATTTTATTATCTAGCAACTTCAGGTTTTATTCCATCGAGCTACACTATAGACTCAGTTGTCTTATAGGCTTTGTGTGTTTACCTTCCCCAAATAAATTGGCTAGCTAAAGCAAAAAAAGAAAACAAATCGGGTCAGTAATCATCAGTAAATTTCTTATTCCCTCGAAACGCGGTTGAAACCGTTGGGTGAAAATAAAGATAAATAAAGGTCGACAAAACAGCTGTACTGTGAGTCTACAGTACAAAGCACCTATTTGCTATATTTCTTTGGATAATATTATGAGAACTAAGTTTTATATTTAAACCAGTTAAAAATGCAAACCTATTTTTTTACGAGGCATAAAGTTCTCCCATTTATAAAAATATCAATATTTTTTTACAACTCTTATAGGTATTTTAATTCTATCAAATACTGCATAAGTCGCACTATCGTGTATATTCATGTTTGTGGTGAACGCCATATAAATAGGATTTCCAATTTAATTAAATGAATGTAAATACTTGTTGTAAATAAAATAAAATCATATATTATTATGGATTGTATTAAATTAATCAACGTATTCGTGTGCATATTGTAATTATTATTATTATAATGATATTATAATTATGGTTTTAATAAATTCCAGGTTAAACAAATATTGAATGGAATCAATAGACTGTAGTAAAATGGATTTATTTTCAAATTAGATTTTGGAAATAATTATTTACACGGGCCACCGAGCTTTGCTAGGCTTTTTTTTTATAAAAGTTATTTTCAGGAATGACGCCAACGCAAAAACACATTAATTAATTTTATCTAAAAAACATTTCAGCACTAAGCACCGTCATTTCTTTTTAATATTCAAAAGAAATAGCTTCCCAACTGCCGATAATCGTGGCCTAGAACTAGTTTTTGCTACGTAAGGTTTGATAACGACACTTTCGACCTAATAACTCACTGAGGGGACCCTATCTCGACTTACACGAGTAACTGACATCCGATGAAGGGAGAATCTTAATCTAAAATAGATGGGCCGTATTGGAAGTGCGAAGATCTTGGAGCTTTGGAAAATGTCACTTATAAAGCTTTTACTATTTGTATCCCTACTATTCTAAATGTGAATGTTTGTTTATTGGATTGTCCTATCACGCAGTAACGGATCAACGGTTCGACATGATTTTAAGAGTTTATGAACCGGAACATGAAATAGGCTACTTTTATCCCGGGAACGTCGGCAAAAGCTAGTCTATGATAAATGAAATCCAACAAAATTAGCTGAGAATGTTCAAAGAACAACTTGGAAATATGCAACTATAATTTATGAAGTCATCAAAATTGAACCAAAAAACAGCCAGTGCTTTATCAATCAATTAGTAGGTCCTATATATAAAACTGACTCAAAAGATATGGTTGAAGAAGTGGAGCAAGGAAGCGTGCAATACACCAATACACCTCATGTGTGAGTTGGGCTCAACTGTAGAAACACCAGATGAAGCAAGAATATTAGTGCAGTTTATTATAGCCAAAGTCACAGTCAAAGCCAGTTATTCAGTTTAGGCCCTAGAAGGGCACCTATGAACGTCGAAACTACTGAAGTTACCACCGATTCGGATGTCGCCGTAAGTAGCGCAGGTCTTATTAGTAAAATTTAAATTATGTACAATATATTTAATCTGGTCAGAGTAATGTAACTTTTGGATAGACTTAAAATATTCACCTAACCCAAATAATAATGGCTATTCCAGTATGAAGGACAAAATCTGAAACAAATGTCAAGTCAAACAACAGTTAGATAACTCTATAGCATGTTGCTATTCGTCTAGATCTAGTTTCAGTCGCAACACATCCTGTTTACTCGCTACTTCAGACTGACGAAATGTTTTGTAAACTTACGTTACACAGTTACAGGCGTGACCGTAGCAGCGTTTATGACTTTTGGTTTTAGTGCAGTACATTATTTTAGTTCAGTACGCCACCCACTACATGCCACAATCACGCATTTTTATTTAAAGCGTATCCTTCAAAATGTAATTTTCAGTATTTTTTTCTTTACATTCGCCGAGTCACTCATAATTTATATTTACCAATACTTCACCATAGGATGATTAATTATATCAATTGCTTCAAGTTCTAATAAAAATAATAAACAATTACCTCTCGTATGTTTTACATTTAACCTTATTTCACTCTTGCTAGATTCATCAGTGTTTCCACCTAAGGGTGTTTGTGCTTACGGTCACCTAACTAACTAACTCGTAATTTGTTTAGAAATAGTTCTATCTCATTTGGATCTTTTAGCTTTAATATCAATCGGTCTACATCAGTCTGTTTCTATGTACATATCTATTAAATGTTAGCTGTGACTGTGAATGTGTTAATGGTATTGGTCACCATCATTATTAGGTTCATACCTTTCTCACCCAACAAATTCTCATTACCAATTTATGCCACCATTTCTACTTTTAGGACATTTCATACTGTGCTTTCCATTACGTGGTTACTCCAAGGATCCTAGTTCTATGAATAACACATTTTAAATTATTTTTTTTTACTTTTTATAGGTTTGTGTTTGACCACAATCTCACTATGGTATGTGATGATGTGGCCGAAGGTGATAAGCACACAAAACCTAGAAGGAAATGGCTCTCAAGTACAGCTGCCGGAACACACCAATAGGTGTTTAAACAATAAGGCATTTGATCTTCAGCCATTACATTTTAATCCACTAAGTCTCTATGCTTTTATGTCCTAGAGGCAGGCTATCCTACACTTGCAATGTTGGTACGGCCAACAGACGTTTCACGTGATTTCTTAGCAATTGACAAAGACAAAGCATAGTGACTATTGGAATCATCGTCAAGTCTATTATATTAACCTTACAGAATCACCCCTCTGCTCGATTCACGGAAAGTTTAGAAATGTAAGTCATCAATAGTACCCACTGGAGTACAAACAAATGTTAACTGTTGAGTCGAATAATTTCCAAATTGTTTGAGAATTCGTTTACGTATATTGTACTGGAAAATGCATTTTGGAAAGCTGTAAGCTTGAACACTTTTCATGTAGTGTAAATAAGATAAAAGATCACATTTATATTCTTTTTGTGGCCTTTTTGGTCGTATGCGTTAACTATTTTGCTAAAAGACCTCATGTAGCGTGAAGTTTTATTTACCGAGAAACAGAATTTTGCTATTCAGTCTATCTACCTCCGGAAATACCTAAAAGGTTTAATTAAAATATAAAGAGTCAAATTTTATCCTATCTGTACATAATGTTATGTCATCCAAGCTAATTCAGATTCTAATGCAACTGAATCTAACATCTTCCAAACATTCCTATCCTACGTTTTCCATATATTTTAGTTTAGAGCAACTGGTATAAATCAGCGAGCAAATAAACCACTGTCTAGTTGTAGAACTACTAGATATAGTTATATATCTTGGTAGTTTCGTGTTGCCGACAATTCATGTCAGTATGAGGAGATCTATATCACACAATGAGTCAATGAGTTGGCAAACAGGATGGACGGGACAGGTGAGCATTTAGCTAATAATTTCACCGAATTGGTGTTCAAATACGCGGGGGTTATATTTGTTAGCTAAACTTGGACTTTTGGCGAAGGGAATCCAGTGAGCTTACAAAATTATTAGAGTGACAGGCGTCTTACAAACAATTGTCAGAATAACGTAACCACATGCGAGTTCCAAAGACGTAGCTTTTAAAAAACTAACTACATTAAAATGAGACAGGAACATTTGACGTCAAGCTAGGCACTATAACACGTGAAATACAGGCGGTAGAGGAGGTGGAGCTACTGACTCAGGGAATTTGCCCAGTTTCAGAGTCAGGAGTACCGGTTGCACCTTTAGAGGTGGATGACTTGACAGGGCAAGAGTTGGGTAAAAGAGTAATGGATTCCGTGGCGATCATTCATAAGGTCGCTACGAAATCCACTCACCTTACGGGGACATTCGTCAAGGGCCTAAAAAACGCAGCTGCAGTCATTACCCAGACGTTAGAGGTCTTACAAAGACGCTCTGTAGACGAGGAGACCAAGCGACTGCAGGCAAAGAACGCCCGTCTCGAATCGGAAATATCCGAAATTCGAAAAGAGTTGGCCCAATTTAGGGCTGACATGCGGAAGGTTTCGGCCGAAGCTAAGGAGAAGCAGTCACCTGTGGCTTCTCGTCCTTTAGACACGGAGGAATTGGCGAGAAACATCATGAGCCAGGTTGGGCTCATGATGGATGCTAAGCTCGAGGCTCTAGCGATTGACGGGAGACTGCTGCCTGAGCGGCGCATCCGTCCTCCATTGACTTCGGACAAGAGTAGGGTGTTGACTCAGCCTGGAGCTGCAAAATCTATGGCTGGAGCTGTGACTATGGCTCGGCACCCGGAGGCCACTGGTAGTTCTTGTCTCGAATCAGTTCCGCGAGAGCGAAGGGCTTCTGCGGCTTCTGCTGTTTCTGGCACACCTGCGGACGTGGTTGTAGGTATGGGAACTCGAAGAGGCGGGAAGAGGAGGCAGCGCAAGAAAGAGACGGGTGTGACCCCAGCTTCTGCTCAACTGGTTTCGGGTGTTCCATGTCCTCCGTCATCGGGACTTGGAGTTCGAGAGGATATGCAATGGCAATATGAGAGCGGACGTCGACGGGGGCAAACTTCGTCTGCACCGAGGCAGCCGCAGCATTCGCAAGGGCAACAGCAGCCACGGATTCGCGTCCCTGGTTCAGCGGCCGTCGTTTTTAAACTGCAGCCATCCGCACTGGAGAGGGGCGTGACATATGCGGCAGCCATAAAAGAGGCCAAAGAAAAAGTGGACCCGTTTAGTCTAGGCATTCCTGGCCTCAGATTCAAAACGGCCGCTACGGGCGCCAAGATTTTTATTGTACCGGGTGCTTTAAGCGGTGAAAAGGCAGACTCCCTTGCAGCGAAACTAAGGGAGGCCTTCAATAATGAGGACGTCCGGATCTCCAGACCAGAGAAATGCGTAGATTTGCGCATAATGGATCTGGACGACTCAGTGTCCCCCGAGGAAGTCGTAGCTGCGGTAGCCAGAACTGGTGGATGCACGGAAGCATCCATCAGACCAGGGGTGATCCACTGGAACCATTCGGGCCGTGGCACGATAATGGTCAGCTGCCCTGCTGCGGCTGCCAAAAAGCTGTTGGCGAAGAGGGAGCGATTGCTCGTCGGCTGGGTGTCGGCACAGGTAAAACTCCTGCAGCCACGCCCGACGCGATGCTACCGGTGTCTAGAGTTGGGGCATGTCAGAGAGCAGTGCCAAGCTGAGGTGGACCGTGGCAGTCAATGCTACCGGTGTGGCCAGCTTGGCCACAAAGCTGGGGAGTGTTCTGCCACACCACACTGCACAGTGTGCGCGGCTGCGGGGAAACCTGACTCCCACAAACTGGGAAATAAGTCTTGCGTAGCGGCCCGGCCGCCGAGCAAGAAGAAAAAGAAGTCGAGAGCTAGAGTCGCTACGTCGACTGCGGCCAGTTCGGCGCCAAGCACCAGCGCGGCAGCGAGCGAAGGGGTGGTTCTGATGGCCACTGGATAGTGGACGGCCTTCGTTTTCTGCAGGCGAACATCAACCACTGTGCCAGAGCTCAAGATCTGCTGGTCCAGAGCATGGCGCAGTGGAGGATACAGGTTGCTGTGGTGCCGGAGCCGTACTACATCCCTCCCGGTGATGGCTGGGTTGGGGACCGGGATGGCCTCGTTGCCATTGTCCGACGGGGTGCCGCTGGCTCCCCTCCCTTCGAAAAAGTAGCGAAGGGCAGTGGATGCGTTGCGGCCCTGTTGGGAGAGATAATGACCATAGGGGTCTATTTTTCTCCCAACAGACCCCTCACCGAGTTCGAAAGGTTTATGGACGAAGTGGGGACCCTGATCGGACGAAGCCATCCTCACCCTGTGCTGGTCGTCGGGGATCTCAACGCCAAGTCTGTGGCGTGGGGATCTCCCGCCACCGATGCTAGGGGTGAGTTCCTGGAGGACTGGCTCCTGGCTAATGGCTTATCGGTCCTCAATCGGGGGTCGGTAGACACGTGCGTGCGATATCAGGGTGGATCAATCGTGGACGTCTCGTTTGCGACCTCCACCCTGGCGCGCCGTGTCCGAGGCTGGAAAGTATTGGAGGACGTGGAGACGTTATCGGATCACCGATACATTCGGTTTGACGTCTCCACTCTGCTCCAAGGAGTACCAGATAGCCCGACCCGGCCCCCAAATGGGATGAGTACGGCGTGGCGGTTTAAGGGTCTCGACTTGGACCTGGCGAAAGAGGCGGCGATAGTGCAGTCCTGGGTGTCCGCGCCTGGAAGACCTGCGGTGGTGGTAGAGGATGAAGCAGACTGGTTCCGGGAGGCGATGAAGCAAGTGTGTGATGCATCGATGCCCCGGGCCAGGCTTAGTCCTCCGAGAAACCAGGTGTACTGGTGGACCGCGGAACTCACGTCTATGCGTGAGTCATGCGTCGAGCTGAGACGCCGGTACACAAGATACCGCAGGAGAAGGCGCAGGGATGACGCCCAGATGGCTGCCCTATACGCCGCTTACAAGGAGGCGAAACAAACGCTGCAGATGGCGATAGCCGAAGCTAAAACCCACGCTTGGGAGGAGTCGTTGGAGGCTCTGAATCGTGATCCATGGGGAAGGCCCTACAAGGCGATAAGGGGCAAGCTGCGCCCCTGGGCCCCTCCGATCACCCAGAGCCTCCAGCCTCGGCTCCGGGAGGAGGTTGTTTCGGCCCTGTTTCCGCACAGGGAAGAACATCTGCCTCCGGCGATGGCTACGCGATCTGCAGCGCTCCTACCGGACGGGACAGAGGAGGTCCCGGAAGTATCGCAGGGGGAGCTGGGTGCGGCCGTTCTGAGGCTGAAAGCCAAGAACTCGGCCCCCGGCCCCGATGGCGTTCCGGGACGTGTCCTGGCCCTGGCCCTGACCCCTGATGCCCTGGAATTTCGCTTGAGGGGGCTTTTCGATGCCTGTCTGGCCCAAGCCATAATTCCACAGAGGTGGAAGACAGGCCGTCTAGTCCTCCTCCGAAAGGAGGGGCGTCCGGTGGAATCTCCCTCCGCCTACCGCCCCATAGTGCTGCTCGACGATATTGCCAAACTCTTTGAAAGAGTCGTGGCGGGCCGAATCGTCGAGCACCTAGAGAGGGTGGGGCCGGATTTGGCGGAGAACCAGTTCGGGTTCCGCAGGGGTCGTTCGACCATTGACGCGGTGTTGCGGGTCAAGTCCCAAGCGCAGGAGGTAGTTGCCCGGGGTGGGGTTGTATTGGCGGTGTCACTTGACATCGCCAACGCTTTCAACTCTCTCCCCTGGAGCTGCATACGGGAGGCGCTCCGGTATCATGGAGTGCCCCCGTACCTGCGCCGTGTAATCGGGGCTTACCTGTCCCAACGGTCGGTGGTCTACCCATGCTGGGAGGGCTGGGGCCAGCGTGAGATGTCGTGCGGTGTTCCGCAGGGGTCGGTTCTGGGTCCACTCCTGTGGAACATCGGGTACGACTGGGTGCTGCGGGTACCGTGTATCCGGGGAGTCGAGGTGACGTGTTACGCCGACGACACCCTGGTCACTGCCCGCGGCACGAGCTATAGTACAGCTGCCTATCGCGCCACTGCTGGAGTGGCGCAAGTAGTGGGCCGGATTCGAAGGTTGGGCTTGGAGGTGGCCCTTGGGAAGTCTGAGGCCCTGTGTTTTCACGGACCTCGACGGGCGCCGCCTCGGGATGCCCACATCGTCGTGAGTGGAGTCCGTATCGGCGTCGGGTCGACGATGCGCTATCTAGGCCTCGTCCTCGACGGCAGGTGGGGCTTCACAGCCCACTTCGGGCGCCTGGTACCAAGGGTGATGGGTGCGGCGGCTGCTCTTGCGCGGCTGCTGCCAAACACCGGCGAACCAGGCGCCCTTTGCAGGCGGCTGTACTTGGGGATCGTGCGATCGATGGTGATGTATGGAGCTCCCGTATGGGCGGACGCCCTGAACCGCGGTACCATCACCCTCCTACGAAGGCCACAGAGGGTGGTTGCGATCAGGGCGATACGGGGATATCGCACGATCTCCGCCGAAGCGGCGTGTGTGCTGGCGGGTTCATTGCCTTGGGATCTCGAGGCGAGAGCCCTTGCGTCAGTATACTTCTGGCGCGAGGAGGCGCTGGCCCAGGGTGAGAGGCCGGCACCACGCGAGGTGGAAGGGCGCAGAGCACAGTTGCGCGCGCTCGCTATCCAGGAGTGGAAGTCCAGGCTGGAGCACCCTAGTGCGGGTCTGCGGACCATTGAGGCCATCCGTCCAGTATTGGAGGAGTGGCTAGAGCGGCGGCACGGCACGTTGACCTTTCGGTTGACACAGATCCTCTCGGGACACGGTTGTTTCGGGAGGTATCTGTGGCATATAGCCGGGAGGGAGCCGACCGCCGTGTGTCACCACTGTGACGGGTGCCTCGAAGAGGAGGCCCAGCACACGCTGGAGGTGTGCCCAGCCTGGGCAAGCGAGCGCAGTGAGCTCTGCGCCGAAGTGGGTAATGACCTCTCGCTGCCGAGCGTGATAAGCGCTGTCGTCGGCAGTGAGAGGTCGTGGGGCGCACTCCACTCCTTTTGCGAGCGTGTTATGCTCGCAAAGGAGGAGGCGGAACGTATCAGGGAGGACAATACCCCCCTGGCGATCCGCCGCAGGAGAACAGGGCGTCGGAGGGTGGCGTTTGCTCGCCACCTTTCCCCACCCCACTTGAGCCCTAGGGCGGCGGACTCGGGGGAGTCTGCCGTCCGTCACAATCGGGCTCGGGTAGATGCGCGTGTGTTCCCGCACGCTACCCAAGGTGAGACGGTGGAGATAAGAGCTCCGGTCTCCACCGTCGACAACGACGACGTTGGTGATGACGTCGTCTAAGAGGAGGCTTCCCACCAGGCCGTCGCTGCTGGGTACGCGGACGAATGCTTCGGCGCCCCCGTATACCCAGCCGGTAGCGACATATAGGAACACCCCAGGTTTTTAGTCAGTAGGAGTCTGACATAACCCCGCCGCTTCCCCCGTAGCCGCGGGGTATCCATGAGGATTTTCCTGGGTAAAAAAAAAAAAAAAAAAAAAAAAAGGCACTATAACAGATATGCCTGCAGGCATATTCGAAGTGGCAACGCGTCATTGTCGTTCACTGCTAATCTAGTTACGATTGTAACTTATAGCATCATTGAGAGAATCATAGTGAGGAAACCATAGCATGGTGGTAGGGTACCTGGCTGGCTTCCACCCTTATGTTAAAAATCCTATGCCAGCACCTACTGGTATGTTCCGGCAGCTACACTTGTGAGCTAGTTTCCTTCTTTGTGTGGGTTATATTATCACATATAATGGCGAGTTGGTGGTCAAACACAAGTCTATTCGTAGTAAAAAAAAAAGTTATAGCGTAAATGGCGTAAAAGCAATCTGACTGATCAGATCTGAATCTGGATCTGCTAACAGCTTTTAATCCAAGTAAATAAAAAATTATGATGATGTACCAGTAATAGTGTACCAGTAATAAGACACTGAGTGGGGCAACCTGGGTCAGAGTCGCTGGGAGCGGATTGGTAAATAAAAAAATTGACAAAAGCCATCCCAAAAAATATCCACGTTTCCTTCGAAATTATTAGCACATAATTTACTTCAACCCATAACACTTTCCTCAAGGTTTTCACCCAAAACATTCCAACTTCCATAACTATAAACTGCAAAGAGCTATATTCATTTGGAATTCAACCCGAGCAGTTTAAACTTCAACCGACCGCTGTAGTTGATCCGATTTTAATGCCTTCGCGAACTTGCACCAAGTTCTAAGCGGTTTTAAGTGTGGGTACCAATAGCTATTACTTTTGAAGATATTTGAGAAGCTATTTGCATTTGTACACAAAGGAATCTTTATTTTTACTTGGGTTTTTATTAAGTATATCTGGTAGAGCGAAACTCAGCACGTAGTCTTGGCGCCGTATACCAATAAAATAATACCGACTCTAAAATAGGTTTAGTGTAGTGCAGGAACTTTTAACTGTGGTATGTGTCAGAAGGCTGACAAGCAGGCAGCGGTCTACCTGATGGTAAGTTGTCACCGATCAAAATCCGTTGTTATCAGAAATATGCCCGTATATCCAAAAACTATTCAAAAAAGGTATATCGAGGAAGAGATACCTACTCTTTTGTTTAAAAGTAATGATTTGATAAAAAGGTTCATGTGTCATTCAGTCATATTTGCCAAACAAAAGACTTATTTTTTTAAATTCTTTTCTACTTTCTTGCTTCTTTTATTCTATAATTCTTGTGCAGTGTCAAAAATGTTTTCTTTCTTTCTATGTCTACCTTCATACTCATTACCCTTTCTCTCATAAATTGAATGACTTTCATTACTCCTCACAACATGTCCGTCCATTATGGTGACGTTTGAAATATCTCAAGGATGTACTACCCATTCTTGTTAATCCACAAATCAATCTTGGCTGCACAAAATCGTGATTTGTTTTTTAAACCTTAAATATTACAAAAATTACATGTAAAATAAAAACTGTTTTAATACATGCTGATTATTTTTTATTAAATTACGCACGTGCGCACGTAGGTAGAACAATTTTGACAGTGAAACTAATTAAGGAATTTAAACTCGTAAACACCCACACGATTTTAGACGAGATCCAGTTACTAGAATAATTGTAATTAAAAACTATAATAAAATTATCAAGTCTATTTGAAATAAGTTGATGAAATTTTACTTGTATTTAAAAAAGTTCATGAACTCTGTAATTTGATAGAAGACTTTTTTAGTCTTAGTTATGTGTATCATTTGTTGGCGATCCCTAATAAAAAAACAAAAAAAAGACTTAATATTATTATCTTCCATTATTTCTCCACGTTATGTTGAATCACAAAATATTATTTAAAAAAAAAACGGAAATTTTGAACAGTAAAATCAAACAAATTCATAACATACAATTCACACAATTCCACCAAAGAAATTATGTAAAATTGTATGGCAGTCTGCCAGTTACATGAAATGAACAATTAAAATTCTGTAATACATGTAGTATGACTTCATACTCGGATATTTTCACTACGGTACCTACTATTAAAACGTTTTGTGATAAATTAATTATACATAATAATATAAGTACCTATATTTTATCTTTTAGTATTTCAGTGAAATTTTATTTTATTTTAATTTATTTATTTTAATTTTTTGGGAAGACCAACCAACAGCTGTACCAAATAGACTTAAAATATAATAATATACATCAGGAAGCCAGTAACAGATCTCCACGGATAAGAATTTACGACTTTAGAATGCTTCAAATCCACATTGCAGAAATATCTATCTCATACATCATACTTAATATTATAAATGTGATAGTTTGGATGGATGGATGTTTGTTACTCTTTCACGCATAAACTACTGAACGGATTTGGTTGAAATTTGGCAGAGAGATAGACTAAAGTCTGTTATAGCACATAGACTACTTTTTATTCCGGAAAAATATAAGATCCCCCGGGAACGCGGGTGAAACCACGGGGCGGAAGCTAGTAATATTATAAATGCGAAAGTAACTCTGTCTCTGTTACCTTTTTCCACCTAATCCGTACTGGTACGCAGTTAATCTATGGTATGGAGTATGGAGTAGGACATAGGCTACTTTTTTCTCGGCACCGTGGGTCGAGTCTTCGTAATATTCGAAAAAGCGTCTTGAACCGTCGTGTCCTCGTCTTTGTTCCTTTTTCGTCATGTCAAAAACCTATTGTCATATTCAAATCTATGTACAAGTCTTGTCGGCCAGTCAGTCAGTCTTCTGTGCAGAGGTTGGAGTCGCCGCAACAGTGCAACAGCCGCAACAGCGCCGAAACCGCGGGGAACAGCTAGCATATAATTGGACATGTCTGTTTGTCCTGTGTCTGGGTGTAATTATCTATATATGTATGTATTTACAAAATAAAAGTAGTATATGTATTATATCAGTTATCTGGCTTCCATAGTACAAGCTCTACTTAGTTTGGAGTCAGATGGTCGTGTGTGTGGAATAATGTCCCAAATATTTATTTATTTAATTAATTATTATATTTAAATTTTTTCGTTTCTTTTACCTGTTTATAATAGTTGTACGATTACTTTTGTTACATTTTGTGTTTATCTGTAATAATTGTTTGTTGTCTATAGATTTTTTTTTCTAATTTAAGTTGAATTCATTATGACAGTTGTGTAGTGTAAGCAAATATTTTTTATTCAACTGCGAAAATTTTAACCAAAGGAGACATATTAAAACATTAGCTTTAAAAGTTCTTTTAGGAAACAAAATAGTATTTTTTCTGTATTTTGGTTATGTTTAAGTTAAATAAAACACACGCATATATTGAAATTATAAAAAGTATCTACACTCATTAAATACAGATACTTTCAAATAATAAAAATAAATAACTCAGTATATTCTAATCTACGTTTTTATGGATTTCATTCCGTCTACAAAATGGGACAGAATTTGTCATCTATAAAATATTCCAAATTAACCTACCAATAAATAATGTGTACCTATCTAAGTACCTATCTGACAATAAAAAGATATCTACCATATAGGTTGGTCGTAATTTGTATGCCAGAAGTTCGAAGGAAGACCTTGAATAATAATGTATGTATTTAATAGAAACAATGTGACAAAACATTTTCTATGTATCTATGTATTATTGTGCTACTGCATAAATGGTTAAATAGTAATGGTTTATGCAATACTAGCGACTCGCCCCGGCTTCGCACGGGTGTAATTAACACACACAAACCTTCCTCGTTTATCACTCTTTCTAGTGAAAATCGTATTAAAATCTATTGTGTGGTTTAGGAGAAGTAAGCGGAGAAACACACAGAGGCAGATAGTGACATTATTTTATAATATCACAGTCTATGTAACTCTTACAGTCGGCTAACGGACACGTCTAGACAGAGCAATCGTGCGGGTCTTGCGGAGTGAGAGAGGGGCGGTAGCGAGCCCAAGCTGCCATATACTCGCTTGGGACACAACGGAGCAATTACGAATGCCTATACAAAGCGGCATTTTGCGTGACTTCATACGCGATAAACCACTGTATGTAATTACGCTGGGATAATACTATATAGAGAAGAAATACCTAGGTACACCTGCAGATGTTGGAAGCATTTATTTATTGCAGCTTACTTGCTTATTAAGTATTAATTTATTATTATTAGTATTTAAAAATTAGTTGCAATTTTTCAAATAAAATATAATGCTTTTTGGAAAGGCTCAATTTTTCATTCAGGCGTTATATCGAATATTAGTACCACACATAATATGTTGGAAAACAGAACAAGTTAACTTAGAGTAAAAGTTGGTAAAAAATGCAAAAGTTAAAAAAAATCTGACCATGTTATTCATATAAGTAAAATAAAAGTAATGTGAAATAAACCTTGGAATATCATTATTTCAATGTTTATTTTCATGAAACTGTTAGCTCACAGCTTCTCTCCAGGTAGGTATTTACTTTTTCTTTTATAACAACCTATCTGAATGGGATATCTCTATAGGTATTATAACATTACGTTATGTTTGAGTCTGCCCACACATAATATTTATGCCAAAGCGTTTCTATTTATAACAAGATTCACAGAAATTTGAACACTTTCTTAGTTTTCTTCACGTTCAATAAGCGCGATATTAGGTAAAAGTGACTTACCCTAACTACAACTTTTAGAAATATTCCCAACACGTCAATTGTAAACTTCATCTTGACACTCGATATCCGATACTATTTCTCGAAAACTTTATCACTTTACAAACTGAAAATTAGAAGCCAATTGTATTAAAACGAACGGTCGCGAACATTTTGTAAAATATAGGTACAATTTAATACACGAACTTACCATTTTTTGAAAAATTGACACCAATAATTTTTATTCTTTTCACAACAATCACATACTCAAGTGATATGAGGAAAAGTCGATATGGTAGGAAAAATATTATAAGTACTACGTTTGGTTTTTATTGAGCGAGCGTTCGTTCTGCGCGCACGCATGACGAGGTCGGCCGAAGGCGATCTTAATTTAGAAGCGAACAAAACTGTACTAGAGATCGAATCACCCGGGATACGGTTTTATACCGAACAATTGCGGCGAGAGAAAATAAATATAAAATGAAATGTCTCCTGCAGGCGGACACATGTGCTAATTCTAAATATGTCACCATAAAAAGATGGATAAAATGCTGTTACTGAGACATATATGGCTGCAAAGATTAACGATTGTTTAACACAGAAGCGATATCAGTTGAATTATGCCTATTGAAGATGTATTTCTTGGAGAATATTTTAAAAGGTTCAGGAATACTATGAGCTCAGTGGTTAACATAATAAATTCTGTAATCTATTCTATCTATTATCGGACGAAATTATATGGAGTTTAATATTTAAATACTTACTTGTGACGTCATAATTTTATATAATTAATTATCGATATTTTATACACAGGCAACATCCCAATTTGTTAATCTTTGCCACTCTCCGTGGGATCATGGATATAAATTGATCGTCGTTAGTTACATTTGCATTGGCGCACTATGTACTTTCTATGTCCTACACATATCATCACCTAGATGTAATGTTTACTATTCATTCATATTTATGATACTGCTTAACCACAGACCGAGACGAGTACCTATATGCGTTTGGGGGCAAGTGGTTGAGTTAATGAGTGTTACCATTTATTTTTTAATTGTGGCTTTAATTTTTTTATCGTTTAATATGATTTTGAAAATATTTTTAAATATTATGTATCACCACAGTTCACTACGGTGCGCTGTAATATATACAGGGTGATTTTGTTATCACTGGCAATACTTGCAAGGGTGGAAGTACTCATCAAAATGAACAACTTTTATTATGGGACTAACCGTGAAATCATGAAAAAATTATCAGCTGTTCCATACAAAAGTTCAATACCTACTCGACCAAAATGTATGAAGCAACCATATTATTTTACGCGATATCAGAGTTAGCCCTATAATAAAAGTTGTTCACATTGATGAGTACTTCCACCCCTACAAGTATTGCCAGTGATAACAAAATCACCCTGTATACGTATGACAATATGTAATGTCTAAATAAGTATTTACAATCATTGTATAAAATACAAACTATATTATATAGATAGAAAAAATCCTCAAAGACCTCGCTGCTGTCGATAGGCAAGGTTCCCAACAATGTCTAAATTATATACAGATTTATCAAGAAATACTACTTACCTATATGAAGTTTGTACTCGATTTACACATCTTTTTTTGTGTTGTACACTGCTATGCCACGCGGAAGAAAAATACCTACCTACTTTAAATATTGTAAATAGGTTTTACTGAAAGAAAACTTCATTTCATTTTTTAAAATTAACACATCTGCATTCATATTTTTTTTAAACCACCTCCTTGATCGTATAATCGAATCCGTAATTTTTTTTTATATTTTAATGATAGCGATTGGGAAAATCAACGGAAGACCGAAAAGAAAAATTGTATTCAACTTTAAATTTATTCAGGGAATGAATATTAGACCTTTTCTTATGAATTTCTCACAGAAACATCCTAAAGTAAAATTAATGTTGATTGTAAAAAAAAATCAGTTTTCCTTTATTAGGTAATTAACAGTTTTCATTCAAGATGACGGTTTTCGATCGGTTACATAAAACAAATACCGGGTATGTTTTTTTACATTTGTGGATTCGATTCCCAGAGCAGGCAAGCGTTTTTTCAAAATTCTTATTCTTCTAAATGAAATGAAAGGAAAGTAAAATTTTCTATCTACATTATTAAGAGTACTTTCCCTCCGTGTGGTACAGACGTGGGGCGCCCTATATTTAAAAAACATAAATTTAAAATTATATTTAAAAATGTGAAAACCTAGACAAAATTCTTTTAATATATTTTATTCAAATTAGCTTCTTTGTTATAGGTTTTTAATTTTACATGCAATATTCAATTAGTTGCTTTTGGCATTTTATTCTTTGACGCAAAGTACCTACACTTTCAATGCTTCACTTTATTTACCTGACTATGCTGCCAAAGAGGCTTATGAACTTTAAGCTCTGACCGTTACTTATAGGTATTATAGGTATTCTTAAAGCGCTTCAGTATATGCTTATTTCTATAGTATGATAATTAAACAAAAAATAATTAGAAGTTGCATTCTAAAATTGCATTCTTCTATGATAATATTTCAGAGCATTGTTTTTTTTCCACACCTTTAGAGTTTAACCCATAAAATTGTTTATTTCCTCCTGCTAGTGTGTATGTAGGTTTCCATACAGAATTAACATTTATACTGCTTAAAATATAATGTGCCAATTTACTTTACGTATCATTTTACAATATGATAAGTGATGACGAGTCCAAAGGATGTAAGTCAAAGCCACTTTCAGTTTCACGCCCTAAGAGGACACTTATGAAGGCAAAAGCTGATGTTACCACCGGTTCGGAAGTCAGCCTTCAACCAAAAAAATAACAATAAGCGGGCTTTCTAATGCAGATTTTTTCAAATCGGATTAATAGTTTCGCAGATTGCCTCCTACATCCAAACATAATAATATAAACTTTATCTCTTTAAAATGAAGTGTAGATTATAAAAAAAAGATACAATGAACACCAATACAAAATATTATTCAAATGTTATACAAAACTAAACATCCGACAGTTGAATTTCAGAAAACCCAGTTACTGAAAACGCAGCGCTTAAGCAGCTGACAAGTAACTAACAATTAATTTCAACTGCCTGGTCTAGACAGACCATCAGTTGATGTTGGGCCAAATGAAAATAAATCCTATGAGCTAAAGCTACGCTGCCTGGTGGCACGTCCATTACTAATCACATTAGCGTCTGACGTTGTTGCTGTCTGACACCTGCAAGTTTTCTGAGTTATGTGACCATGTTTTTTGGCATGAAATTAGGATATATTTAATAATTTCATATTTTTTTTGGCAATTTGACTAAAGAATTTCTGTCGTTCCCAAAATTTGGTCAACAAGTGTTCTAATCTATTGGTACTTTAACATCCTATAGATAACTCATCTACATATTTATGAGGATTACCAAATAAATAAATAAAAAATATTCTGGGACATTATTCCTCACACACGGCTATCTGACCCCAAACTAAGCAGAGCTTGTACTATGGAAGCCAGATAACTGATATACTACATATACTACTTTTCTTTTGTAAATACATACATATATTATAGATAATTACACCCAGACACAGGACAAACAGACATGTTCACGCACACAAATGTTTGTCCTGAGTGGGAATCGACCCACGACCTGCGGCGTGATAGATAGGGTATCTTACCAACCACGCCAACCGGCCCGTCAAATTAATCAACTCACCCACCTACCAGTTTTTATTTTCTACTTATAAGCAATTCGTTTCTTGATACGCTTTAAAAATATGCTTTGATTGTTATAACAGGCTTCTTGATCTTAATATTTAAATAAAAGAGGCATCCTGTTTACTGCTGAACTTTAAAACCCATTTTTATGCGACAAAAAAATCCCATTATATTCAAAACGTATGGTCAACCTACAGAGAAAATTCAATGAAAATGCGAAAAGCTGAAATGCAAATTAAATGCACGGGTAACACTGTCTTTATTCCGTGTTAACTTTTTAAATTGCTTACTACATTTAGGACGGGGTAAGTATGAAATCTTAAGGCTCCAGTCTCCTCCCTAAAATCAGTGTTCTTGCGGAATTTATCAGAAAAGTAATATTTTTTTTAGTCATCAGAAAAGCAATAAATGAAATATATTTTACGTTATTTTAAAGTGTAAAATTTGAAATTTCTAACACATATTTTATTTTTTAATTTGACGCCACTTTTATTAGCTTTGTGAGGCTTTAAACTTACCTCTATTTACGTTCCACGCGTAGAGGGTCTCATTCATGCACTCGCCACGAAAAAAATATAATAAAAACAAGAAATATATTCAGATTACATTTGTCGGCAAGTCCTCTACAATAATTTTATCTAGTTACTTTTTTCAAAATCGTCTCAATTTCTTATTTAAACTGCTTTAAAAAGTTATAAATTTCTGAATTCGACCCTTGCAACATATATTTTTTTCTATTACAAAGTAATGGTTTAGAGAAATCACACTTTAACCACTCCGAAAGCAACTACTTATCTGTCGAATAAAAAATATATGCATTCAAAATTTCATTTGAAATAAATTTACCGAAACTAAACATATAACACAACAAACGCTGTCAATTCCCAGAGGAAAACATGTATTTTTTATCGTTTTGCGCCAAAAAAAAACAGTTTACGATTTTTTTTCTTTGGATAGGCTTGTGTTTGGTGAGTGGTAAATGATGAAGTGACCGAAAGAAAAACACAGTTTAGATGATGTTTATTTTTAATGAATTCAATTAATTATTCACATCTTTATTCCTCTCGTCCATGATATTCTTGATCTTCATAAGTTTCTTCAAGTCAGTCTGCAGTTTATCAGCTGGGTACTTGACTATTTCAGTTTTGAATGCCCCCGGTCCTACTTCCACTGTAGGATGGGTGTTGAAGCGACGATCTGCTAAAAACATTCTAGCGAAACTGCCAAGGTGTGGGAATTTTACCTGAAAAAACACGTTTTTTGTTATATCTGCTATATATCTTAACACCGGTTGGTATAAAATACCACAAGCTTATTTTGTAGTTTAAGAAACTATTGTTGTATCCGACCATTATACCCTTGAGTTTACATCTCTTACTCCAGCTGTAGATTTTTAATATAAATTCTAAATATTTTATCTCATAAGGTAGAGTAAATTATAACGTTCATTTTAGTGCCATGGTCTAAGCTCCGATTCCGATTTTAAATATATGTACATAAATCAACCTTTATAAATATATCATCATCTAACCTTTAAACTAGCAATCCTTATATATTGTATATAATCTGAATCTCGGAAACGGCTCCAACGATTTTCATGAAATTTAGTATGCAGGGAGTTTCAGGGGTGATAAATTGATCTAGCTAGGATTCATTTTTGGAAAACGTCGTTTATAAAAACTGAGCGGTCCGGTCATCCATGTACTATCATATTACCCTAGGTTGCCTGGGAGAGAAATCGTTTCAGCGATAAAGCCTTGTTAGCGCTATATTGCTTTAATTATGTATTTTTTTATGTAAGAAGGCGGAGAAGCGTGAAAAAAAATACCTTCAAAACATAGTCGTCGGAATCAGAGCGCATTTTACCACCTTCCATGTTATGAGACACTTTGAGGCCTTTAATTTTCAAGATATTGGTAATGATATTCGGAACATCCAGTTCTACGTTCAATACATTATCATCGTGGTGTTTTGCCAATCCATGCGTTATCTGGATAGCGATAACGAATGTCACGGGTAAATCTGGAAAAAAAAAGAGTTTATGGAGGAGCAAGGTGGTAGAGAAACTCCTCCATTGGCTAGCTCATCGTGTCTTGGGACCTCATTTCAATTATTGATGTAGGAAACTCGTTGATAATCAGATAAGTAAATATCAAAATCTCATAATGTCGACAAAAGCAGTGAAAATATTGCTGTTGTCATATACACTATTATAATAATAATCATAATATAGTAATATTATAAATACGAAAGTGAGATTGTTTGATACCTCTTGACGCCTTTACGGACTATCCTGATGAAATTTGGCACGCAGGTAGCCTATTGCATGGAGAGAAACATAGGCTTATTTTATCCCGAAACGCGGGTAAAACCGCGGGGACAGTCAGTTGTAAATAAACAATTATAAAATATCAAAAACACTTACAACAAAAATGCATGGCTATTAATTCAATGGTCTCCAATGGAATGAAGCAAATAATCTGCGCAGACAAATATAATTAACCATCATGTGTTTTAATTAATAAAACAGATTAACTATCTTATAGATTGACAATGTCAATTTTACCTAATTAGTTTTCCAATTATAATTTTCTGATATTTTACGGTTGCATCCCAATCGATTAGCTTCACTGACAGACTGTAGAATGTATCTGGAGACCCTGGTTTATGGTTTATATAGTGGGTGATCATCTACTCTTGATATGTATGCGGCCAAATGTCCTCGGAACTGCATATCACAATACAATGTTTATGAAAGTCCAAAGACCAAAAATTACTATTAGGTATATTATTTGTTTATGCTGGTAACCCTGCCTATCGGCAGCGGTAGTAGGTTCGATGGAATTTTCTATTTATATTTTATTATAGATTGTATATTTGTTGTATTTTGAAAGAAAAAAAAGATAAATTTTATTTATGGTAACGGAAAAAGCTCCCAGCCCGTCGGTCTCCCGAAGCCTCGATGAGCTTGGATGATAAAATCCGAGCAAATCGGCGAGCTTCGAACACCCACGGACCAAAGCATACCACCAGAATTTCTACCTTGACATAGTGTCTATTTAATTTTCTTACCCAAGAAACTTTAAAGAGAAGTAGATTTATTTTTGAGATTTCAATATTGATAGGTACCCATATTAAAATACGTTCATATTGAAGTGTAGTTTATAAATCCCTTCCCTCCCTTATTCCCTACTATTTTATAGTATATTTGTTGGTTTGTCCGTCTTTCACACAGCAACGGAATAAGGGATCAATGTAAATTTTTGTATTATATATATTTTATATAGGTTACTTTTTACGCAAAAGCAAAAGCTAGTGTAAGCAAATAAAATTAAACTGCATCTTATTATTCATGATTTCTTTTATTAAATACCTACTAGGTGTTCCCCGCGGCTTCACCCGCATTCCCGGGATAAAAAGTAGCCTATAACCTTCCTCAAGTATTGGGCTATCAATCTAACTGGTAGTATCAGAGATAAGCGCCTTTAAACAAATAAACAAAAATACTCTTCTTCTTTATTATATTAGTACTAGATTACAGTACAGGTATATTATGTTTTCCCGGGATAAAAAGCCTTTGTAGCCTATGTTCTTCTCCGTACCATAGGCTATCTGCATACCAAATTTCATTGCGATCGGTTCAGCGGTTTTAGCGTAAAAAGGTAACAAACAAACAAACTCAATTTCGCATTTATAATATTAGTTAGGATAGATAAGTTAGGTACCTACTGAACATTTTATATTATCTTCTGACCCCAACATACTATCGTAGGGCTATTGCAGGTAGTATGCAAATTTCTATAGTTAGTGGATGATCTTTTGTACAACGAGCAGCTTCTGACTGATCTCATAATAATGTCGAAGCGCTAACGCACTCACATACACAATGCACATACGTTTCGTACATACCGAAGTACCTTCACGAATTACCCGACTACGCCACAACAAAGACAGGGCTATGTTTTTTAACATTATTGAGGTAAGTATCTAAATTTTCAACATAGGTGATGATGAAATTGTCATCGAAGAGCGGGATCTCCTAATGCAAACAATTATTTGCTTAAAAAGAGATCCCAAAAACTCTTTGTAACTTAGAAGTTTTTGAAATGATCAATTTATTAATGACTGAAAAGTGTTTTCAATATAGTGTAAAATATTCTGTGATAGGTTGAAAAACTAAAAAATAATAAATAAAAATCTTTTTTTTTTTAATCGTTACATCCGCTTGCTTTTTTTTTGCCCCGCTACCGTACATATAGGTACCTACATACTAAAACGATACCTACTCTACCACCAAGTTCTTCCGTTTGGCGCACTCGTACTGTCTTCGAGCCTCCTGCGCTGGCCGCCGCTTTCGCCGCCCGCCGCCCCCAAAGCATCTTTAGTCGTATTTTTCATCCTGAATGATACAGCCTACTTATAATAAACCTCTTTTAATATTTTACACTATTATCATAACGCCTTATATATTAGACTAGCTGTTCCCCGCGGTTTCATCCGCATTCCCGGGACACAAAGTAGCCTATAATCTTCCTCAATAATTGGACTATCAAATATTTCAAATCCGACTGTGAGTTTCAGATATTTGGGCTTTCAAAGAAACAAAAAATACTCTTCAGCTTTATTATATTAGTATTATAGATAAACTAGTTATTATTTTCACATTTCAATTTTTTAGAGTTTATATTTAATTTAATAAACAATTCAAGACCAACTTACTAAACTAAGAAACTTAAATAAAATTGTCTAAATTAAAAAAGTCGCTATCAGAAGGCAGCGTACCCAGAATGCTGGCGGCATTGCCACGTTGGATGGCAATGCTGATTCTCTGACCAAGATAAATTCTGATTTTAATATTCTGTAGAACCAGTGTTGAACTGACTTTCTATGAACATCCTGGCGAGGCTTCCAATATGTGGGAGCTTTATCTGGGGAACAAGCATTTTGTTATAATTATCTTAGTTAAACTTTATCCTTAAGGCCGTTCCCATTTTTTTTTATTTTGTTTTACTTTGTATAGGCTTGTGTTTGACCACAATCTCACTATGGTAAATGATGATGTGGCCGAAGGTGGTAAGCACACAAAGCCTAGAAGGAACTGGCTCTCAAGTGCAGCTGCCGGAACACACCAATAGGTTTTTGGCGACAGATGTTCAACTTGAGGGTGGTAGCCAGCCAGGCGGGTACTACAAAGTAACCTACCACCGTGCAAAAAACCTATCTTCTTCCCAATAACCTATCTTCAGTAAAAATGGATCGATAATGATCTATGTATCCTTGAATGTCATCTCACAATCATCGATCATGTGTGTATCTCGAGGATAGATAGATAGAGGTCACTATTTGGTCGTCTCATGCACTCCGTTATAATGCTTCTAATTTTTTTTTTTTTTTTACTTTGTATAGGCTTGTGTTTGACCACAATCTCACTATGGTAGGTGATGATGTGGCCGAAGGTGGTAAGCACACAAAGCCTAGAAGGATCTGGCTCTCAAGTGCAGCTGCCGGAACACACCAATAGGTGTTTGGCGATAGATTTTCAACTTGAACTTAATTAACTTCATATCACAACTTCTTCATATTTCAATTCATATGTGACTGAATTAAATTTTATTTGATATTTTATATACATATTTAAAACGTTTATATTGTGAACTAGTAATACAAAATTTTAATCGAATTTATGATATATTTGTAGTAAGCAATAGCTCCCCCACAGATAAATATCCTTAGATAGGTTATAAATCATCTAATTTCTTTTACTAAAATTGTTTTGTTAATCTAGTAAATTATATTTTTACTATGTAACCGATGGTGATAAGTACCTACACAAGGCCTGCAAGGAACTCTAGTGTTGGACGATATCTCTAAAAAGCATAAAACAAAGACGCTATCTGCATGTCTGTTTTTCCGCTTACTTCTTCTAAGCCACGCCACAGATTTTGGTACTATTTTCACTAATAGAAAGAGCGATAAACGAAGGTTTGTGTATATAAATTGCTCCCGTGCAAAGCCGGAGCGGGCTGCTAGTATTTTTTTTATTATGAACTTGGTAGCCAATCTCTAGAACCCCTGAATTCATCACGAGTTTTTTCATCACCGAAAATTCATTGTAGAATTGGTTCTACGACCTTTGTAATGGTTTCGGACGAGCTCACATCACCTTAAAAAGCTGGTCATACCTTCAAAACATAGTCGTCGGAATCAGTGCGCATATTACCGCCAAAATTGTTTTCGGATACTTTAAGGCCTTGAAGTTTTAAAATAGCGGTTAAGACCTTCGGAACGTCCACTTCTACATTGAATACATTATCATTCTGTTTTGCCAACACATGCGTTATTTGGCAGAATGCAATAGCGACTATCGCAGCTAAATCTGGAAAAAAAAAGAGAAATCAAAAACAAGAACCTAATTATTTCAATTTTACCTAACACAATATTGATCATGGGTAGATGGGGTTGATGCATTCAGAAACTGACTCTCAAGTGCAGCTAACAGTCACCATTTTATCCATCACCGAAAGCTAAAATTATTTTTCGAAAGGTCCGAACTCAGTGCCGCGTGCTACATAACCACTGAGCTAGTTTATGTTAAAATCCCATAATATATATATTTTACTATTGATGTTTTTTTCTGACAATATGCCCAAATTTAAAGATAATGTTCGGTCCTCAGATTGATCTGTGATAAAGCAATGCAACATAGTATGTGACAATCTATTTCCATTTTAATTTAGTTTATTTTATTTTGATTTAATTGTGTTTTAGCATGTTTAAATTTATATATTTTTATTTTTTTTTATTTAATTTTAAATTATTATCGTAATTAATTTTTATCATACTATATTATTATTATTTTTTTTTCTTGCTTTGTATAATGCATGCTGTGGTAGCCTATAATTGAGGCAACACTTAGAATGTAATGGACCTATCTGTATACAGTTAAGTATTTACTGTATGTCTTGTTGGTTGCCCTTAATAATAAATAAATAAATATTGACTAAAAGTACAATAAATAATCAATGAAAATCTTGTTGTTAATGCATCTGTTTTATGTCAATATAGATAAAATCAATAACATAGTAAGTATAATAAGTACTTACAAAAAAATTGCATGGTTATCAATTCAACGGACTCCAGTGGTATGTAAAGTAAATTAATCTGCGCTGACAAAATTAATTTACCATCCCGTGTTTTAATTTAAAAAATCTAATTATCTACCTAATACAGAATGGCGCGTCGGTTTTATTGAATTTTTTTTCAGGTTAACAAGTAGGCATATGTCCGCCTGATTGTGAGTGGCTTCTATCGCCTACGAACATTAGCAATACCAGGGGTATTAGACACAACAAAAACAGTACAATACACAACATTAAAAAAAACATTTATAAAACTAATAAATACAACGACAAGACAACATACATTTACTTTACATCTAAATAACTACCTATTATTAGCAATATTGTACTAAATTGGGTCCAGTTAGCGAACTTTATAAATCCTAGCTAGAAGGTAACTGACGTCTTGGTAGGTGCTTGGCGGCAGACCAACCACCGTGCTATGGTTTCCTCACGATGTTTTCCTTCACCAAAAGCTCAAGCTCATTGTAGGATTCGATCTCACGACCTTCGCCGTGGCATCCGACGACGACACTAGCACTTAGCAAATTATTTCAATATATTTTTTTTCAATGTTCAATTTTATCTTATATTTTTTGGCTATATCAGCAGCATAAAAATATTTATAGATTTGCATTTAAACATTGTAGGGAGCTTTTTGCGCCAACGCATTAGCTTGGCCATACAAAGAGGAAACGCTTTCAGCCTGTTGGGAACCTTGCGCATCGGCAGAGGGTGGTAGCTTCGAGGAAATCTATATATATAAAAGAGAAAGTATGTATGTATCTTATAGACTCCGAAACCGCTGAACCGATAACGAAGAAATTTTCAGACAAGCTTCATATTAGCCCCGCGGGTAATCCTGTAAGGTTTGGTGGCGATCGGAGCACTCGGGACCGCGGGGCGGAATCTAGTTTTTTATATAGGTATTATAGGTACGTTTAAGTCTGCTTGAGCTATCCATTTATTTACTAAGTTACTCATAATATTATTTTTTCCTTTTAACACACAAATATTGTTAGTAAGTAATTTTATGTAATAAATATGAGTTGGTTTTGAAAAGAGTAATTGCTGAGTTTATTGTCGGCTCTTCTCAGCAAAAGCAACCTTCCGAACAATGCGTTAGAGTCAGACTATTCATAAGTGCTTGAACAAAAAATAATTTTCACATAATTTCATTTCACTTTGTATTTTGTTGTACTTAAGTATAATGTAATAAATATTGAAAAAAGTGAACATTTATTTTAGAATTGCAATTTTATTTACACATTCAAACTTCTGTAGAAACAGCCTTGTAACGAGGTTTTGATAGGAGCATCCTGGCAAGACTGTTGAGATGTGGAACTTTTATCTGTGAAACACGAATTATTTTTTAAATATTCATCAACATTATTCACGTCCACGAAAACTTCCACTCTTAGCTTCCACTACTGTACAAAGTGTCAAAGCAAGTTTGCGTCTAAAACTGACGGGAAATACATAGTAGCATTTTTGCTTATTTGGTCAAAATATTTGTTTTGTTTTTTTTATCCTCTACAAACATGTTATTTGTTAAACCTAAGAAATTCGAAGATTCGAACATACGCGGTGACAGTACAGAGGCATTAGATATCTTAATATAAATTTTAATCGGGACCACTTGATCATAACGTCGAGGTTGGTCAAAATAATACAGGTTGATTTTTTAGTCACTGGTAATACTTGCAGGGGTGGAAGTACTCATCAATATGAACAACTTTCACTATGGGACCAACTCTGCTATCGCATAAAATAAAATGGTTTCTTCATACATTTTGGTTGAGTAGGTATTGAACTTTTATATGGAACAGCTGATAATTTGTTCGTGATATCACAGTTAGTACCATAATAAAAGTTGTTCATTTTGATGAGTACTTCCACCCCTTCAAGTATTGCCAGTGACAAAAAAATCACCCAGTATATTGATAGTAATCTGTGCATGAATAAACCCGATATATCTAAATAGGCAAAGACATGCTTTTCACGAGCTTTTTCAGCCTAAAGCTCACGGTTGAATTAAAACTTGACATTAATTTTAACTTCAGTAAATTCGACTTTCATAAGCCCTCCTAGGGCCTAAACTGAATAAATGGCTTTGACTTTGAGAAGCCAGGATATTTGCCATCAGACATCACTACCACTGAGCCCACATCGACTTAAAAGCAGTACGTATACCTTCAAAACATAGTCCCCGGCATTGGAGCGCATTTTATTGCCGTCCAAGTTATGAGATACTTTGAGGCCGTTCATTTTAACGATACTTTTTATAATCTTCGGTACGTCAACTTCTACGTTGACTACATTTGCATCGTGGTGGTCTGCCGACACATGTGTTATCTGGTAAAATGCGATTAAGGTTGCCACAGCTAAATCTGGAAAAATAATCTGTTACAAAATTCAAATATCCATATATTCTGTTTCTGCTTTCAATCAGAAGAATTCAGCGAGGCGTTCGACTAATTAACCACTGAACTACTAAGTTTTAAAACTTATAACAAACAAATGAAACTGAATCCATTATATAAGAAAATACTTGTAATACTTGCAAGTAATAATTAGGTACAGTTTTGATGTCGTCGCCGAATAAGAAATAGGTATTCCGTAGTTTTTTTTTCACTAATATAATAAACAGACGAATTGAGATCCTCATAACTTTTTATAATTTTTTAAGACGTTTAAAAATCTTATATTGTTGTTGTATCCAATAAGTAGAGATTAAATATCGATTAATAGAGTAGGTATCAAAAATAATTATTATAAAAATAGGCTAAATAGACGCACCATTTTTTCTTCTGTTTGTAAATCTTTTAAGCTATTGTATAGCTTTTATCGCGGGCTTCGGGGTTTGAGACCGACTCAAGAAATTTTGATAAAAAAAAAAACCGTATCGAAAAAGCCTAACACCTCCCACACACGTGTACGTGTCACACGTATGTGTGTGTATGCTGTTTGTGAGAAGGTATATAGGTATACCTATGTATCTATTAATATCAAAGAAAAAAAATATGCCTAAATAAAAAATAAATAAATTATTATAATTGCATAAGTTGATAAAAAAATGCTATTCAATAGCTTTACCGCTGCAGTCCCCGAGTGCCACACGTATTTTTTGTTTTTTTTTAGTGGAAAAGTCACAGTAAAGCTTGGCCGGGTTGAATCTAGTAATATGTATTGAACAAATAAAATAAGTATTACATAGTTAGAGCATTAAGCCAACGTTACATAGGGCTAGTTGCTTGAAAAGATCGTTAAATTTTGTAAATGAAGTTCAGTAATTAATGCCCGTTAATTCCAGACAAAATAGGCATTTGAGTTTCTCATCAGAAGGAAAGAGAGAAAAGAATTGACAATTCGTGAAACAACGCGGAGTTTGTGTTGACGCCATCTTTAATATAAGTTGAGTATATGTATCTTGGGAACAAAAAAAAAAGAAAAGTAGATAGCGAATACATTGTATTTTTTTTAATAAATACTTACAGGAAAAATGCATGGCTGTGAACTGAACGAATGCCAATTGTCTATAAAAACAAATAGGTATCAGTTCAGACAATGTTCATCTTCCGTATTTTAATTAAAAATTCTGATTGTCCGGCTAAAAGCGAATGTCGCTTGCACCAAATTAGTTTTCCAATTTTCATTTTCACGGATATTTTACGGTTGATCATAATCGTTTTATTTGTGATTGTTTTATGCCTTGATCTTTGTTTTCATTATAAAGATATATTACTTATAATTATTTCAAATCTCTTCATCATGGTACCGAGATCTATCCTTTAAAATGAATTTAAACAATCAACATCAATTTCTTATTTACATATTTACAATTAAAGTAAAAAATACAAACTATGATATATAGAAAACATCCTCAAAGCCCTCGCTGCTGTCGATAGGCAAGGTTCCCAACAGGCTGGCAGCGTTCCCTTTTTGGATGGCCAAGCTTATGCGTTGGCGGAAAAAGCTCCCAGCCCGTCGGTCTCCCGAAGCCTCGATGAGCTTGGATGATAAAATCCGAGCAAATCGGCGAGCCTCGAACCCCCATGGACCCATGGTTTCAACTGCGAATGGCATGAACGAAAAATTAGAACCAAGACAAGCGTATTTTTTAAATTTGGATTTTTCAGCACCGGTCGCAGCCGCCCCAGCGCTTTTACAAGTCGCCAGTAAGTGGGAAGGCGCAAGTGTATCTACACACGTGGCATCCCACACCAGCGGCTTGCCAACACTCCACGGGATCAAAGTCATACCATCCGGCCTCTTGACATCGTCACGCGCAATTCCGACTGGTTCTAAATTTATATTTATACATTTTTATTCTGTACCTATACTTCTGCAACTGTCTTTTTTTTTAATGATGTATAGGCATGTTTTTGACCTCTCTATGAACTAGCTCTCAAGTGCTGATATCAGAGCATACCGTTTGGTGCTTCGCGACAATTTTTTTCTGAAAGCTAGTTAGCCTATATAAAGTAAACCAGAGGCAACGCAAATAGGTACCAAATCTCACCAATTATAACGACTTTATATGAAATGCTTTTCCAAAAACAAGCATTTAAGCAGTTCTTTCAAATACCAATGTTGTGAAACCTACCATAGCTTTTAGGCAATTCCCTACTTTCCACTGTAGGTAGCGAATTTCCCTATCAAAGAGACATAAGAAAGAGGCTTTTGCTTTCTAATGGATCAAGACTCACCGCCAGTCACGCTGCGACATTATCTAGTTTGAAAAATGGGTAGAACTGATCTTACAAACAGGTAGGTCATGATTTTTTTGTCACTGGCAATACTTGCAGGGGTGGAAGTACTCATCAATATGAACAACTTTTATATAGCCACCTCTGATATACCGTAAAATAAAATGGTTGCTTCATACATTTTGGTTGAGTAGGTTGAGTAGGTTACTTTTGTATGGAACAGTAGACCTACTATCAACTTTTACTAAACGATTCATTTCCGACGCAAATCAATCTAGGTTCCTAAACAGAACCGCTAAAATTCGTACCATGAAACGTCTTCAAAAAAATCGCATATGGTTCGCCTACGGAGGAATGAATAATCGTCATTGTCTCTGATCCGCGTTTTGCTAGAAAGTGATGACGCTACACAGACATCACATAAGTCTGTCTCTTTTACTCGAACCGTATGCGATACGTTTTGTAACCTAATTATGAGATTTTGCGGTAAGTTACGGTTTTTTTTATGACATTTTTACCAAAAAACAAGTGATTTAATTACGTCTCACACTTTTAAATTATACTTTATTTTATTAACTTAGCCATCGATGATCAAGAGGACTTAATATTATTGATTTTAAAACAAATAAGAATGTTGACTTGTCGTAAAAAATAAAAAAATCTAACACGAGCTAAGAACGTAACCCTTGTCCAAATATACGATCGGATACATGCACAAGTGTACATACTTATGTTTTGTGATATTTTTTCAAAAGTGGTATTGTTGAATAATTATAATATAAAGATTAATATTCTAAACGTATTTTTAATAGTTATTCTTATTAAACTTGGAATAACATTAAATAAATATTTCAAAATTTACTGTTTAGATTTCTATATCGATAAAATTGCAGCAAAGTATCCGAATATGTAAACGCGGTAATGTTTGGAATATCAGCGAGTGAGTTTAATTTAATTTAGTATGAATTCAAAAAATATAAATTTGTCTCATCTAAAAGATAAACTATAAATCATATTCATTTAATTTTTTAAACATTATTTAATAATACGAAATACCTTCAACTTCGTAATTTATCACTTTTTTGCAACTTATCTAGAAAACAATTCAGTTTAGGTAAGATATTAGTAACTTTATTTGGTCTGCTTACTTTGACAGTTTAGCGGTCCAAATTAGGTTGATATTTGCCGTCATGGTACGAAAATTGAATGAACGAAATCACTAAACGAACCAAATGCAAACCATTGACGAAAATGATGACAGTTGGATCGCTATAACGATGTCATGGTACGAAATAGCGATACAACTCAGTTTGGGTCGTCATTTGAATTGCAATAAGAGTTGATAGTAAGCCCCCTGCTGATATTTTTTCGTGATTTCACAGTTAGTCCCATAATAATTATAATTAAAGAATTACGTTAAGATTGGATAAGTAGTTTCGGTGAACATCTCGTACCAACATCGTGACATGGGAATTGTATATAATTATTTAATTAGTCATACATAATTTGTTCCATTAATATCCTGCTTGTATATATTATGTTTATCTCATTACTTTAAGAACATCAATTAAGTATCTACTGTAGTAGTGACAACACAACTTGTAACTTCACAAAAGGCAATTTTAGTTCGCCCCGCTTTTGTTTCAAGTAATATCCCTTCGGAGTTGAAACTCTTGAACAATACAGATGTCGTTGTATTTGTTTTTGAAACTAATCTCAAAATGAACTGTTTAGCTCGTATTATAAATCGAAAGACAAATCTTTGAAATATATTTTGATTTTCGATAATTTAAACCTCATATCAATGGCACAGGATTCAAATTCAAATGTTTCAATCATCACTTCAAACTTAGTATTAATGATACCTACTTTATGGCTTCATTACGTTTAAGTTGGTTAACCAGATTTTGAGTAGCCCAGTCTCCGTCTCTTGTTTATTATATGACGTTAGATAGTGACGGATATATTTAAAACCTGGGTTTTACTAGCCTATGCCTTTGTCTCGTCTCAATCACTCTGTAGTAGATACATCTGCTTCAAGAGTTTTAATTAAAATAATACAGGGTGATTTTCAAATGATATGTTATCCCGAAAAGGGGTTGTTGGGGATATCATTTTTATCAACTTTCACTATGGGACCAACATGATCAACTTTAACAGCAACTTTATTTTTCTCATCTCGGTACATTTCGCGCCGAGTGCTCAGCTGATTTGTATGGTGGAGTGAAAAATAAAGTTGCTCTGATCAAGTCGGTCCCATAGGGAAAGTTTTTCAAGGTGATGTCCCCGACAATCCCTTTTCACGATAACACACCATTTGAGAATCAGCCTGTATAAAAACAAATTCGGGTTATTTACAATAATGACTGGACCGATTTTTATGATCTTTGAATTGTTGGATTTTCCTCCGCCCCGAATAGCAGAATAACTAAAAAAATATACCAGGAACGCAGGTGAAACCGCGGGGAACAGCAAGTTGTTTATAGGTTAAGCATTTACATACAACAACTTTTAGTACTTATACCAAAGAACCGATACACCTCAACTAGATTAAGAATAAAAATGATTAAAATGATAAATCCCAGTAAACAAATTAATATTAAGTACAAAGATATAGGTACGAGTATGCATTTCAAAATCATTATTTCGAGGCTCGCCGATTTGCTCGGATTTTATCATCCAAGCTCATCGAGGCTTCGGGCCCCAGCCCTCGATGAGCTCCCAAGCTTTTTCCGCCAACACATAAGCTTGGCCATCAAAAACAGGGAACCTTGCCTATCGACAGCAGCGAGGGCTTTGAGGATGTTTTCTATATATCATAGTTTGTATTTTATACATTGATTGTAACAAAATTATTGTCAAAAAAAAAATTATAAAAAAAAAACTGAAATAATATGTAAAGTAGGTACATTATATATATAATAGGGTATATTTACACACACAGAAATAAACAGACATGTTCATGAAAATTATTAATGTTTGTTTAGATTGGGAATCAAACCCACGACTTGTGGAGTATTGTATCGAACCCTTACACTTACCGACCCACGTAAATTAGAAAGAAAGAAAAATTTTTTTTTTTCCAAATACACACAAACTTAAAACTAGATATAAAAGAATACATTTTACAGATCGTATGGACAGAATGTTTAAAAAATAACTAAATAGATAATTATCTAATCTGTGTGTCTCGGAAAAGAAAAAGGCTTACGACTCAGCTTAAATGTTGAGGTGTATAGTACCTCAACGCTGATATTCTTTCGTCGCCTTTTAGGAGTGTGCGTCTCGTAACAGTGCAAAACAGTACCAATTAAAATTAGAAATTTAATTTTGAAACCACATAATTCCAATTAATACTTTGAAATATTTCCTTTGTATAAAATTACTAATTCCAGTAAGGTTTCCAGTTTCTTACAAAATTCATCAAATCGGTCAAACCACTAACTTGGAGGTTTATTGATCTAACTTTACTTCACTCCTATCTTTCAGAGACCGGATTAAATCGACAGTTACTGACCAAAAAATTTACAACATTTCCTATTTGCCTTGATGGGCTTTCCGCTACAGACGTCGTTCTACGATCAGGCTGTTTTCTTAATTCTAATAATATTATAAAGCTTAATAGTTTGTTTGTTTTTTTGGTTGAACACGCTAATCTCAGGAACTAGGTTCGAATTGAAAAAATATTTTAGTGTTGGATAGCCAATTTATCGAGGAATATAGCCTTCCTCCAAACCAAAAATCCCGGGAAAACATAAGATCCCTCGGGAACGCGGATGAAACCGCGGGGCAGAAGCTAGTCTATCTATATATATATATATATAAAACAAAGTCAGGTTAGTTAAACCATTTATAACTCAATAACGGCTAGACCGAATTTTATGATCTTTGATTCGTTGGATTTGTCTCCACCCCGAATAACATAACAACTATAAATCTTTAACGGGAACGCGTGAGTGATAACCCTAGTTAACTGTGGTAGTTACCTATGTAGTCTCGCTGTCAATATTTGCGTGTAAGGCGGAATGAAAAATAAATAATGATGAAGCAGACTACCTAATTAAATGTGCGATGTGCTGCATGTGGCAGCCATAGCCCTCCTCGCACGGACTGACTTGAGCGACCCGTCATACGACGCTCTGCAAACAAAGGTCCCAAACAGTAGCGGATCCAGGACTTTTGGTTTGGTTAGGCTGAGGATAGGGTAGGCCCTATCCTCAGCGTCAAGCCCCTCCCAAAACAAACCAGGGTCGTAGGATAATATCAAGCTTAATTTGAGATTTGTCAGGGGTGGACCAAATATGCTTTTGGGAGGGGGTCATGAGCTCCTTAGCCCCCCCACCCCCTGGATCCGCTACTGGCACCAAGGTGAGCATGATTAAACAAAATATGGAAACCAGATAGCTAATATAAATACGACATTACTAAGGTATAATTATAATTAGGTACTAATAAAATAAATATTTAGACCCAGACTTGGAACAAATATACGTGAAATGAAAAATATAGTAATCGATAGAGTTCCATAGGTAGATTCATTTATTTCGCCAGATAACAATATGGCGTAAAGTTGCGATTGCCAAAGAATCAATTACTCTAGTGTCACGCAGACGCGCCACACCGCATAAATCACTACGGGGAAGCAGTAAATTCTCTTAAAGTACCTTAATATGGGTATAGAATAGATACGCAAGCAGAAAATCTTTTATCTTTGTCCCAATTTGAATTCGAATATCGTATGTAAGTAAAGCAAAATTACGTTGGTAAATTTTGACTTATGTTCTAAAGATAGTTATTCTAAGCGTAAGGTTAATGTAGGTAATGTTCCCGCATAAAAGCCCCGTAAGTAGGTAATTTATTTCAACTATAATAAAATACCTAAGTAGTTATATTTTAATAACATTTAGTGCACTTTTTATTTTTGACCATAGAATACAATTTACTTGATGTAGGAACTTCCAGGAACTTTGTATTTTACCCTATACCTGGGGCTTAGAATAGAAGCTCCGGTATTCCCCTGCCTGTCGTAAAAGGTGACTAAACGGGGGACATCCGAAGGTCGCCCCGAGCGCCCAGAAGTGGTCCCGAGGTGGGGTTTTAGCCGGTACGAGTTTGGCATAGCCCGGCCGGACCCCCGGGGTGGTCGAGCGAGTGTGCTATGAGGATTTGCCCAACAAATAACAAAAACCAAAAACGACATCAAAATGGGTTGCACTAAAAAGTATAAAATAAATCGTTATATTACAGACAGGGGACAGATTAAACGAGTTCTACTAACATCGGTTAGAAATTTGTCATCGTCTCTTCCTTCGGACGAAAAAAAATCTGGCTGTCTCAGCCTGAGTTGCCAACTGTACGAGGTTTCTCGTACGAATACGAAATTTTGTGGTCTACTTTACGAGGTACGAGGACACGATCCAGACTCGCACAATAAAATTATGCACGAGATATTGATATAATTTTTTTATATTATGTTTTTTTTACGGCAAGCTACATTTTATCGTCTAAAGGGGGTTTTACAATTTGGGTAGGTTTTTTCGCAGACCTCTTCTAAATTAAAATTTTCTTCATTTTAATAGTGACACATAGAACATGCCTAGCAGTTAACTCAGTGAAAAAAAAATACGTGTGGCACTCGGGGACTGCCGCGGTAAAGCTATTGCATGGCATTTTTATCAACTTATGCAATTATAATTATTATTTTTTTATTTAAGCAGTTTTTTTTCTTTGATATTAATAGATACCTATACATGTATATACTTTCTCACAACAGCATACACACACATACATACGTTAGGTTTTAGGTTTAGGTGTTAGGTTTTTTCGTTACGAAATTTCTTGATTTGGTCGCCGCGCTCAAAGCTCGAAGCCAAGTCAAGGTCAAAGCCATTTATTCAGTTTGGGCCCTAGGAGGGCACTTATGAAGGTCGAATTTACTAATGTTACCACCGGTTCGGATGTCAGCCTTCAACTGAAAATGTACAATACAATATGTAATTAAAACAAAACGAAAAATACCAATATAAGGTAAATAATAAAATGTAATGCAAACAAGTTCTTATTAAATAATAGCGAATACGCTAATGGCTAAAACTAAAAAAAAAAAAAAAAACATTATGAAGGGCACCTGTGCAGAGTGTAACTATTTCCAAACATCCCTATCTTCAACATAATGAGCTATCTTGTAATAAGCCTTTTCCTTCAAAACTTTCTTTATGTAAAATTTAACTTTAAAATCGGTCATCTTGGTTACCGAGTGAGGTATTTTAATATAAAAACAAACGCAATTACCAAGGAATGACTTGCTAACTTTGGCTAGCCTAAAATACACAATAGCCTAAACAACTAATTCCTCTCTTTGCCTTGTATTTATATTATGGACATCTACTCTTGTTTTAAACATTCCTATATTTCTACGTATGAACGTGAAGGCAAAGTCACCATATTTGTTTCTTTAAATAAATGAGTCCCGAGGACCCATACTATAAATTGCATGAATTGCTCTTTTTTGTAGTATAAAAATAGTTTCAATATCGGCTGCTGCTCCCCATAGGAAGGAAGGAACATATTTAATCCTAGCGCCCGAAGCCCACGATAAATGCTATACAATAGCTTAATCAACTGGGGGCTCCAGCATTTATGGTAATGAGTGTACAAACGCAACAGATTGTTGATCAGCTAATTAAAAGCTGATAATGAGGTACTTTTTTTTTTTTTACGTATTGAAATTACCAAATGTCTGCTAAATTCACACTCGTTTTATACGACATTTTTAGGTTTTTAACATTTAAATGCTTGATGAATGTACGAGAATACGAGATTTTTAGTTGTTTATGTACGATGAAAATGTTCCACGGCTGGTAGCCCTCAGCTGTCAAAACAATGTTCGGAGTTGTCAAATGTCAATGTCAAAACAAATCGTTGTTCAGAGACCGGCTGCTGTTTGTTTCCGTTTTTCTCTAACGTTATAATTTATTTAATTTTGATATAGAAATGTCTGCTTTTCATGGTTTTCCCGATCTGCCGAGACAAGATGAGGCTGCCTTCTGTAAATTGAACGAAGTTTATTGTTGCGCCAACGCTCGCTATGGCAATATAACAACATTTACGAACTCGGTAAGGTTAGCTTTAAGTTACCGTTATTATTCATGACCATTCGATTTCTAATTCGATTTTTTATATTCCAGACAAAGAACCATCCTGTAATAAATGCCACAAGGGACCTACATCACCACAGAACCTCTGACGAGAACGTTTCTGTGTACATTGATGTTGAAGATAATTTACTTAAGAAAATAACAAGTGTTTGGTACGAGCAGGGATTTTTAGAAGCTCTTAGTATTGCTGCAGACCCTAACGTCAATCGAGAAAGCCAGCTCCTTGCCGTGACTGCGTCATATGCCTTAAAAGTCGCAAATGCTTTCACAGCATTCCGATACTTTTTACAACCTCATTTAAAAGATATAGGTCCTAAAATCGTTTCAAACTATTCAAGAACGAGGAATTGGGGTCATGCACCAATCAAATGCATAGCATGGCATCCGCATACAACGAAGATATGTGTAGCAACATTAGACGATAATGTGAGAGTGTATTGTTCAGAAGTATCATTTGTTTCCACATTGAAATGCAAAGCTCAAGGTCACGTGTCTTCAGTAAGCTGGAGACCATTCTCAGCATCCGAGCTGGCTGTAGGATGCGAGCAAGGGGTAATTGTGTGGACTGTGGATCCTAATTCTATGTTTACGAAGCCATCTTCGAGTAATGCTGTTGTTTTAAAAAGGTATTATTCCTGTTACTCTTGTTAACTAGTAATACAAATGTGAAAGTGAGTTTGTTTTTACTCTTGATGCTTCAACAACCAATTGTAATGAAATTTGGGACACTATGTAGCCTATGATATAAAGAGTGACATAGGCAATTTATTATCTCAGGAACTCAGTTGAGATCACAGGGTAGAAACAAGTACAATGTAAAATATACAAACAAAATGGATTGAACCAAAAAAGATAGGTTAAGAATTCTATACATGAAAATTTTTATGACACTGTGTAATGAAGATTCACTATCTGTGACTAATACTAACATAGAGTCACCATGCATAAAAATTTGAGCTCAGAGACAAAACAATAATTTATGTAATGTTAAAGGTTATTTCTTTTTTTAACCAACATCTTTTCATACTATGTATTTAACCATAATCTCACCATGATAAGGAGATCATGTCACTGGAGGTAGTAAGCACACAAAGCCTAGAAAGAACTGGCTCTCAAATGCAACTGCCGGAACACATCAGTCAAAGTACCCTACCACCATGCTTTGGTTACTTATGATGTTTTATTTCACTGAACGCTTGTTGTAGGAAACTTTGTCATGGCATTTATTGTGACGAGCTATCGGTTAAGCTATGGCTTGAGAGCCAATTGCCATCTAAGTTTTGCATGCTTTCCACCTTCGGCCACATCATCACTTACCATAGTGAGTTAGTTCAAATAACCATTGATTACTTTTCAATTTCAGATCTGGCCACAGTCCAGTAACAGATGTTAGCTGGTCTCCTAATGGAGACTTATTGATCAGCTGCTCTGGTGCTGACACCTCCATGCTTGTTTGGGATGTTGCCATGGAAACTGCAGTACCTTTACGCAGAGTAGCTGGAGGTGGCATTGTTTTCTCAAGGTGCTCATTTGATGCTAGCAAAGTGTTTGCTGCGACATCTTCTATTATATTCAGGTTTGTATTGTTTTAAAGTTGAAAAGTTTAAATACATCTTCTATATAATATATCTAATATATAAAATTCTCGTGTCATAGTGTTTGCCTTCAAACTCCTCCGAAACGGCTCCACCTATTCTTATGAATTTTTTTGTGTCTATTTGGTAAGTCTGAGAATCGGTCGTAGGCTATTTTTTTTATACCGCTACGCAGTTGAATCCGCGGGGGACAGCTAGTATTAATCTATCTATATCTATATAAATAAAAATTAATCACCGAAATTTTGTACGCGCATAACTTCCGAACGACTGCACCAAATTGGATAAATCTTTCTTTTATGTGTACAAACACATTGTCAGGACAAAATACATCATTAGAAAAAAAAAATGAACACAATTTACAATGACATGTTATGTGGTATTCTTAATAATACCTTTTAACAATACAACCACAGCTATGGAATAATTAGAAATACATTTTTCTTTTTACCACATTGTCGGCAAACAAGCGTACGGCCCGCCTGATGGTAAGCGGTTACCGTAGCCTATGAACGCTTGCAACACCAGACGTATCATTCGCGCGTTGCCGACCCTTCCCCCTCCCCGATGAGCTCTAGCGACCTTACTCACGCGCAGGAACACAACTATAAGTTATTTGGCTGCGGTATTCTGTAAGGTGGAGGTACTTCCCCAGTCGAGCTGCTCTTTGAGCGACAAATCGCTATGCTCTACCTCCCATATTATGTGAAGTTATTTATAAGTATATAAAGCATTGAAAAACATTCTATAATATGCTTTTGTCTCAATTACCTGATAATCTTTATACCTGAACATCTCCATCCATCAGGGTGTGGGACACTAAGTGTTGGAGGCCGGAGCGATGGTGCGCGAGAGGTTGCCGCGTGGTGGCCGCTTGTTGGGGACCTAAACACATTCTACTATTTGCTGCTAAAGGAGAACCCTTGATATATGCCTTGAGCAATGCCGGACTGATGAATGGTCAGTAAATTTTTTATCCTATGTCAAACAGTTAGATAGATGAACATTTTTAAAAACTTGCAAAACCAACCACCATAATTAATTTATTTTATTAATTAACCAGCTTCTGCCTCGCGACTTCACCCGAGTTCCCGAGGGATCTTATGTTTTAGGGATAAAAAGTACCTTATATGTTCGCAGGATGCTGCGGCAAAGGTCCCGGGTTCGAATCCCACAATGAGCTTGAGCTTTCGGTGAAGGAAAACATAGTGAGGAAACCATAGCATGGTGTTAGGGTACATTGTATTACTCGCCTGGCTGGCTACCACCCTCAAGTTGAAAATCTGTCGCCAAACACCTATTGGTGTGTTCCGGCAGCTGCACTTGAGGGCCAGTTCCTTCTAAGCTTTGTGTACTTACCACGGCCACATCATCACTTAACATAGTGAGATTGTGGTCAAACATAAGTCTATACTAAGTAAAAAAACTCATAGCTTTTATAATAGCTGTTTAATTCTGTAATAAGGCTGTAAAAAATAAGGCTGTATATATGCCTGTACTCCTAGTGCTCTTTCCTACAGGCACCCAAAACAGTAAAGCACTACCAGTCCTGGATGTGACAAAAGTGGAACTACCCTCAGGAGACGTTGTTGGAGGACCCATACTGGATATGTGTTGGGACAACACCGGCAGATACTTGGCAATTTTGTTTGAAGAGTCTAGACTTGTCGCCGTGTTCTGTACCACCCATTTGACGGTGCAGCTCAAAATTACACCCTGGTAAAGAATATACAATTGCCAATTCCCTTTTAGAATTTATAACCAGAGATTTAAATCATCAGATGTACCCATGCGCTTGCAAAAACTGGTCCACTGGTCTTTATGACTGCACGCTACGTGCACCGTTCACTGCTTCCTACAAGCGATTACGACGGGAAGAGTGAGCTCACTCTTCCCAACGATGACATATTTTCGTGCGCCTTATGTATGACAAGGGCGCATCTAAGATTTAAATCTATTTTTATAAACATGTTTTGGTTTAATAAGCATGAAGAAATTCACATCGTTTCATGACTCACAAACCCAAAAAAACTGAAAAAAACAAACATAAAATGACGTCACTAAAACGGTCAACAGAATGCGCACGGCGCGGCGCTGTGTCGCTTATTTCTTAAAATTTTGGTATAGTTAGTTATCCTTGAATCTAGTTTCATTTTACGATAACGCAATTTCCATGTTTTTTTGTTTTTTTTTTGCAAATGTAAGTGACATAGTGTATTTACCGTAAAATATCCACCTGTAATATTTTTTAAATTCATCACTTATACAGTTTAGGCCCTGATAAGGCACTTATGAATGTTACAATTGATTCTACCATACAAATTGCGAACAACTGTAGATTGTTATTTAATTAAAGGAATAAAAAAAAACAGTTAACTAAAATTGTATTAATTTTAAATATCATAACAAACTTATTTGTCCACAGTTGCTTCGTAAGTGGCATAGACAATGAACTACCATCGACAATGGCTTTCCAACAGAACTTCACAGAGGGCGCCTGTTTGACCATAGCCTGGTCAAGTGGTAGAGTGCAGCACTTCCCTATAATATACACTGATACATACTAACCAATTGACGTATTCAAATAAATAACTTGATACAGTGTTGAAAGACTTGTTATATGGGATGACAGTTTTTGCCAAGCAAATATCAACTTTCAGGCATATAATAAAGTGTTCTAAATATGAATAACTATAAGGCTTTCCTATTTTATAATAATGAATATAAAATGAATTAAAACTTATTGAAGGAAGAGTAGAATAATTGTGGTAGTACGTGCAGTTTACACAAAAATATAAAAAGAGATACAAGGTGTAAAAAGACTAAACCTGTAGATTCAAGCGAGATATAAAACACATGCGCGTGAGTAAGGTCGCCAGAGCTCATCGGGGAGGGGGAAGGGTCGGCATCGCGCGAGCGATATCCCTGGAGTTGCAAGCGTTCTTAGGCTACGGTAACCGCTTACCATCAGGCGGGCCGTATGCTTTTTTGCCGATAATGTTGTATATTCAAATTCAAATTCAAAAATCATTTATTCAGTTTAGGCCCTAATAAGGCACTTATGAACGTTACAAATGATTCTACCAAATAAAAAAAAACACCAAAACACCTTTACTTTTAAATAAACAATTTTTCGTTACCGCATTATTTAACGTCAGTAAATACGATAATTATTGTTTAAACATTAAAAAAAAATTGTAAGGAAAAGAAAGACCGAAGATCTATCACGAACCCGCGCAATTTGGTTCGCCCTGGCCGGACCGCAAGCGAGCCTAATTGTGCGCTGTGAAAACAGTAGGTATTTTGTGTAATAATTATGTCAAATTATATTGAAAATGAAAATATTTTTTATTCAAATAGGCCTTCACAATTATTTATCTAGTCTCACTGACAATATATGTGTGTTATAACAAAAAAAAAAACAAAATGATGAGTGACATAGTTAATAAATAGATAGCAAATTTAAGCAGACCAGCCCCCACAAGCAGCACCTGTTCACAAGTATGACGCATGTGACAGCCATCGCCCTCCGCGCGCTCCTCGTCAAGTTCCCAGATAATGCTTTATACACCCTGTATGTTTACATTTCAATAGTTTTAAGAACAATGTTTTTCAATAAGACTGCCCGTAATATTTTTGTACCTCGTGCCTAATGTAAAAATATTTTTAAAACAAATAATAAACGTAGAAATCATTATAATTGATTATTTATTGCAAATAATTTTTGCCACATTGAAATTGGTTTTGTAATTTTGAAGTAACTTTGGAGTGGATTATTCGGAGTAGTTCTGGTAACAATAAAATCTTGTATTTTACTAAAATCGTTTTTATCTTCCTTTTTAGTGTCACTTACTCTCAATGCTAATTCATCTTTCAATTCATCATCTAAAGTAAGTTGGACTTTAACGTGAATATTCTTACTATCGCTTATATCTAATGCTCTCTTCGTATTTTTCCCGTCAATTAAGTAATTGTTATTACATACTGTGAATACTTTACAAATTCTACCAATATGTTTTTTTTCTAAATTACCCAAATCCATATTCAAATTCACAGACAAATCTTCTTTGATTATCAATATTTTTTTAACACCTAAAGAATTCAAATCTCTCTTCAAATGTTTTTTAACGTATTTCATAACATGATTCCCAGTGTCTGTAACGAAGTGACTCAAGGCATTTATATTTGCTTCCTTATTTTTATTTGTGTCTAATTTCATCTGCGCCAATTCCTTTCTATATATTTTATCTACTTTGTACTCAATTGAATTACTTATGTTTTTAATTGTAGTGATCACTTGATTTTTTTCATAGCTTCCATCAGTATTTACATCCCTCAAGTACATTTCTGCATAATTCCTGAAGGTACTTACCGCCGTATCGTTCAATGATTTATAAAACTGAATTAAGAACTTTCTCAGCTCGTTTGTGCATATTTTGAAGTTATCGCAATTATATTCGAGTTGTCGCTTACCATGTTGTCGTCTAATGTCTTCCGGTTTTTCATCATCAACAAAACGACATTGTATGTTGAAATTCTTTGATATTTTTGAAAAGAAATCAAAGGACTGATGTAAAAATTTTAAAGATTCCCTGATATTTTGATTTTCAATTAAATTTGTGTAATGCTTTTTTACTTCTAGCCATTCTTTAGAACTAAGGTCTTTGGCTGACGTAAACTTAGATTGGCGATTTGGAAACAAATGTTCTTCGAGTTTAATTTGTTTCCACGTGCATTGATTCTCTATCAACTGAGCAATCATATCGTCCAATGTTTTTGTCACCATCATTTTGGTATCGTCTGGAACAGCTTCTTTGTCCAACAACTTTTCTATTTTATGTCGCATCTTCTTATAATTTTCAATGTTTTCTTTGAATTTAATAAGTTTATCATTTTCCGTATTGTTGACCTTACGGCTTTTTGGTACGTATTCTACTATAGTTGTGTCATCGTTTCCTTCTAGGGTTAATTTGTCTTCAAACTCATGTTTATCATCATCGTCTTGTAGATAAGGTTTCAATTCTTTGATTTTATCTTCAATTGCCTTTTCAATGTGATTTTCATTACGTGAACTTGAAACAACAGGTTTATGATAACTTTGGTATGTTCTTGCATGAGGTCGTAAGATTTGTTCTAGGAACTTTCTTATAATCGCTCCGTCTGGTAGAAAACCTTCTATTGTATTAGTTTCAGTTTGAATTGATGATATATAAAGAAAGATTTGCACTGCAATATGAAAAATATAATCATAAAATAATTGTCTTAGCTCCACTATTAAGAATATATACCTAGCCAGTCGAGTCGATTATTTATAAAGTAGGTAAGTACCTACTATATTTTCTCTGATCGTTTAAGTCCGAAAATTATGTAAATATTTCTCACCATATAATGTTAATATCACAAAATGTCTCATCATGCAGCGCTCTTATTTCACAACATTTTACGACTGTGTTTACGACGGTCTCTTATATTTTCACCGGCAAATATATTGCTTTGCGTGAATGCGATTTTACGATCATCCATTTTATATTGCCTGTACCGGGGAAGGTTTTAAATTTGTAATTTTATTGCAAGAAAACCTGTTGTCATGTTACTTTTTAAACTGTTATTTTCACAAATCAATGTTATGGCGAAAAAAATATAGTTTTTCTTATTCTTGTTGTGTTTTGAGTTAAAATCTTATACATATCAGGTTGTACTTAGTGGTTTTTGATGGTGACAAACTTATACATGAAATGGTTGCTACACGATTATCCATCAGCCGCCAGTCTATACGGTTGGTAGCCGACTCAACGCCCTCTATTTGCCCTTGATTAGTGGCTGGTTGATAAACGATTGGTTCTTAGATAATTATATGATATTAACCTACCTTTATGGTTAAGATACAACGTGTATTGGACACCATGGCTCACCATTAGCTACCCCTTAAACATTTGAGTTATATTAATCATTCAAACTTCTGGTTCTATGACACATTACGCATTTCGTCAATAGATTAATCTGAAGGGTACAGTAGTACAATGCTTTAGACGATGACTGTACGTATGCATTTGTCTTTCAAAATGTTTTTAAAGCTACCCGAACTTAATATAATTTAATTATTTTATTCTGTCACATCCTTCAAACTTATGCTGTCCTAGTAACTTCCACATATTGTATCCAGCGATAAAGACAATAATCGTATAGCCTGTATTTTTCATTGTCTCCTTCATTCTTATGCTATCCTAGTACTCGCCGCTTGCACTAAAGTGTACCTACATTTTATTCTGTCACATCCTTCAAACTTATGCTGTCCTAGTAACTTCCACATATTGTATCCAGCGATAAAGACTAATCGTATAGCCTGTATTTTTCATTGTCTCCTTCATTCTTATGCTATCCTAGTACTCGCCGCTTGCACTAAAGTGTACCTACATAACATCAAAAAATTATGTAACGTGTAAATGACCTCAGAAAACAGTAATCGACAATCCAAAAAATGGTTAGGCTTAAGTTTCTTTCTCTACGTGATCAGGAATGAGGAAATTCGTAGACGAACTAGGGTCACCGACATAGCTCAGCAGATTGGCAAGTTGAAGTGGTAATGGGTAGGCCATATAGGGCGCAGAACGGATGGCCGATGGGGCCGAAGAGGTCTGGAGTGGAGACCTCGGACCAGCAAGCGCAGCGTAGGACGTCCACCCACAAAAAACGTCGTCAGGAAACGCTAGATGCAGGCCGCTCAAGACCGGTCCTATTGGAGATCCTTGGAGGAGGCCTATGTCAAACAGTCGTCTTGCGGCTGAGATGATTATGATGATGAACTTTCGTTCACAGGTAGGGTTGACACAAAACACAAATTAAGCAACAGCACTTTTATTTAACAAATATTACAATAACTCATTATCATCATACTTTATAAACTCAATTCACACAAAACATAGTTAATGTTAATCATAGGTCGTACAATAATTGCAAAGCCCATAGACAAGCTTACTAAACTAATATTGCAACAATGGTATCACTTGCACGTTATTTTAAAATATTTTTTCATAAAATATATTTTTCTTTAAAATACATATCTGTTATAACCAAATAATTAAATACGAATTGATCGGTCATTCGAAATGTAAAACTTAAATATTAAAACTGTTCATTTTAAACCTATGTTATCTAATAGATTTACATTTTTACAGTTAAAATAAGTATAAAATATTTTTTTATTAAATAATAAGAAATATCGTATGTCTAAATTTAAGATATGTATCTAATTAAACCTGATACATATGAAAATTTAGTAAATAGATTTGACGTAGACAAAATTAAAAATCGATATTTTATTTTTAGAAAGTATCAAAATATCATTAGGGGATACAAAAATGTCAATACATTGCTAAAACAAAATGTCAATTTATATCTGGGTTACATTTAATATTTATTTCTAAGTTAATCGATAAAACATGTAGTTTCATATAACAACTTGTTCTGCTTAGTTATAACCATTTATATTGATTGTAATCTCTTCGACTCTCGTACATATTTCATAATGTTTTCACATTACGACGTCTCTACACGAATGCTCTGATGCACTCAATTATTAATTACAACTAAAAAATCAGTTATTATTTGCTACCTGGCTTAGTTGGTCACATAAAACATATTTCTGAAAAATAAAACACTTGTCAAATCGATTACTTGCAACTTCAAAATATTTTTATCTAACAATGTGACAACCCTAATTAATAAAGCTGTCAACAAACTGCGTGTTTTTTGCAACCGGCTAAACCGTGCAACAAACGCATATTACCAACCTAACAATAATTATGTTAACCTATTCGAGTAGATTGAGCTTGCTGTTAGTCTTACGCAGCTGCGCCCGCCACGGTATTATCTTTGCATTCTCTTCTTCGTCTAACTCGTGCTTGCCGTTTGTGTTCGAGTGACCTGGAAAATTTGAAAATCGAACGTCAGGAAAACTTAACATTTTATTTCCGGTAAATAAATTGCTACCTTTTTGCTATGTTGCAATGCCAAATGCTACAACGAATCGAGCATCTTGAACTTTATATTTTTTTAACGACGAGCGCTCAAAGCCTTTCAGTAAAATGGATCTCAAGAGTAGCTGCTGAAATTTTCAACTTAAGAGTGGCAACAAATCAGGTAGGTAGGTACTACAAAGTACCCTCTCACCACAGTCAGGAGTTAAAATCCTTCAATGATCTTTACCCAAGAAGTCAATTTTTTCCTCAAAGGGAGAGGATGTTGATTAATCGATAGTCTTATCACTACCTACAAAAGATTCAAAAATATTCTCACCATTACAATGTTCAGTGGAGAGCTTAGCTTCAGAAGGCGCGCGCATCGGTTGCGCAGGAGTGGGTGCGTCGTAGCAGAGGGAGATGTTGTCGATGGAGACCGCGCGCGTCGCCCCGCTCGGGTACGCTCGCCACTCTCCGTTCGAGTGGCCATTTGTCTCCTCAACCCTTGGCGTATATAATGATTGTCTGGAAGGGGTTTTTCATGTTAATTTTGGGATTAAAGCTACGAAGTCACGTTTTTTTCATCATAAAAATGCCCATTGATTTTTGATTGGTGCAAAAGACTGGTTAAAGAACAAGCTGGTGAAAATGACTGAAAATTGAAATGCGGCTTGAAGTAACTAGACATCATTTTGAGGAAGGCACTATTTGTTTTTTAATTCCCATCATTACCATCGTACTTGCTTTTGATTTGATGTTCAGAGATATTTCTCACCCACCCTAGGTAGAACTGCACCTCACCCAAAACCCACCACCACTATAAACGATTACCTCAACCTGTTTTCCGTCTCCTCCCGCCTCTGCAGCAGCTGTCTCTTCCACACAGGTATAGCCGCTGCTCTTCTTCTCTCTGCTTCTCCTGCCAGCTCTTTCTCGAGGTCCTTCCTCGCTTTCTCCGCAGCTCTTCGTGCCAGCATCTGACGTTTCCACGCTGGTATGATGTTCCCCGCCGCATCGCGCTCTGGCACCTGGGGACAACCCTACCGTCGACCAGCCGTAGTGTTGTAGGAGACATAAGCAGTGTCTTATTTTTACTAGTTAGTATGTCTCCTAACTTACACTGAGAGACTAAAATAAGGGTTGCTAGTATTTTAATGTGAGCATGCCAAATTTTTGCCGGTTAGTTAATAGAATTGCTTTTTATGGATTTAATGGAACTAAGCTTTTTTATTAATAATATTTTGAAGTGGTATTATTGTTAGCATTGTTTAATTCACAGGTTAATTGAATCCACGAAATTAACCTACTAACGGAAGTTTATGACTCAATTGCGCAGAAACGACTGAACGGATTAAGATTAAACTTAGCACATACTTAGGTCATATCATGGAATAAAACATAGAATTTTTATTCCGTAAAAACAAAAGATCCCACGGGAACACGGGTAAAACCACGAGGCGGAAGCTAGTTATTCATAAATCCTGATTAAACCCTATCACTCTGTTATGTTATTTTGTAAATGTCCCAGAATATTTATTTATTTTATTTTAATTGTTTCTATCGAATTAACACAGGTATTTACCCTTAAAATATGCCTAATAAATAAGGGGATCAAATATTCTTAATTAATTCCTGCTACGCCCTGCATCTATCCTATAATCCACCCATTCAAAATTTGTGAATCCCAAACTGTAACACGTTACACGACCAATTAAAATAGCTCAATAAAACTGCGATAAATAACAAGTACAGCTATCCACACAAGTCTATGCTAGTCCGTAGTTTACATCACACGCGATGTTCGTTGACCGTGACTTTAACGGGTGTGCAGTGCTGTACCGGCGGTTAATATACTTAGATTCTATCTGGATAATCAGCTTTGAGCCTACTGTTAACTTCAACCTGTCTCATAAAGTCTAGAACAGACAGTATTTAAGGGCCGGTACACATGCATTAGCTAAGTAGCGAAATAAAACTTTGTGTATCTAATGTATGTGTAAATCGGGTGTAAGAGATTCTATTTGAATACTATGTGATTACAATGCAGTCCTGTAATACCCTACAGCTACGTTTTTTGTAGGGAGAATTCTAAAGCAAGGTGGAATAATGGTTAAGTATTAAACTCACGTACTACTCACTTACGTAGATTTTGACTAAGGGAGACATTACGAGGTGAGAGAGAAATAAATCAATAGAGCTCATCGGAGTGGGGGGAAGGGTCGACAACGCGCGAGTGATACCCTTGGTGTTGCAAACGTTCATAGGCTGCGGTAACCGCTTACCATCAAGCGGGCCGTATGCTTGTTTGCCGACAATGTTGTATAAATAAAAACCGTTAATCCGTACTGGGCCTGTGATGTGGCTACGGCTTAATACTTTTCGTTGTTGAGGAGGCTTGATAAGTTGTTACATTACAGTTTTATAGTTATGCAATATGATTTTGTCGAGATGCTATAATGAGCATAACCTATTATTAGCTTATAATCAAAAATAAAATCAAAGTGGGTTTGCACTACAAAAAAGTATAAAATAATGATGTAGGAACTCTATTCGACTGTACCTAATTAAGTATCTACTGGTTTGAAGTTTTCAGAATGGAGTTCGTAAATTGTTTTTCGTGTATTGAACACCTCTCATGATTTGTTAGTGAGCGAGGATATATATATTATTGATAAATTATCGTCAATATAATAATAATAATCAAATATTTCGCGATATTCGTGCTCATTTCCGTTGAAGAAATCCACCATATCTTCAAATTACATGGTCAGATCATAAGCAAAATCTATATACGACCACCTCAATATTTACCTTAATAGAATACTACAGTTTAAATTATCCAAATCGGTTAAGCCGTTTCCTAGAAATACGGAAATATGAGCATACGTAAGCAAAAAAAACAGTACCATACGAACATAATACTTCCTCCTTTTATAAAGTTGGTTAAAAGGGGAGTTTAACCGGGGTATGTGTCTGTTAATCCTAGGGATTGTGGAACAACGTTTTTTGCTGGAAACATGTAGATACTTCTCACTGACTCAACAACTATGTGGCGTTATCATTATCAAAGAAACTACAGTTTATTAATTAGATCCTCATATTTATTATCATCGATTGTGCAACATTTATTTGTTATTTTTAAGCTGCAACACGTTGGCACATAAATTAGCAATAGAAAATTTCATATGCATAAATTAAGATGAAATGTTTGTCAAGAAGCAAACTACGAGGTTTTGTAAAGTTTAACAACTCTTAGTGCAGGTTACATAAATAAAACAATGACAAAGCAATTACTGAACAAAATCTATAGAATGTTGGATCGAATGAAAGTCACTTGTGCTAGATATTGGAGTAAAAGCATTTAGATAAACACTTCATTTCATGGCAATCAAGTGTTTGACACTCGAAAAGAAGAGGCTCAAAATATAAACGAAAGTTACGTAGTTAAATACTTTATAGTTCACGCACATCACTGCTTTATGTTACAGTAAATTTATTATTTATAAAATTAAATTCAAATTTTATGCTTACTGTCTTATCAAAATTGCTTCGATTTTCTTATCGATGCATATTTATTACTGTCATTCTATTAGCTTTAATATTTATTATCTGTGAAATGATTGGCTTGAATTTAGTAAGATTTATTGACAAATAAGATATAAAAAACATTCAAGATGTATGTAAGTGATAAATAAATTAAATATTACTATTAAATATATATTTTCTTTTTACCACATATTAAAATGGAGAAGAACATGTACATTCCTTCCTATGATATAAATGATACATAAATTATTAATTAGTAACCATCATATTATTATTAGGTATACTTTCTTCATATACATCACTAGCTTCCGCCCTGCGGTTTCACCCGTGTTCTCGTGGGATCTTATACTTTACCGGGATTAAAAGTAGCCTATAGCCTTCCTCAATAAATAGGCTATCCAGCACTAAAATAATCAATTCAATTCGAAGCCGTACTTCCTGAGATTAACTCCTACAACCTCACAAACTTTACCTCTTTATAATATTAAGCATAAGTATAGATTATAACATTAGTATAGATTACATCTTCGCCCAAATTATAAACTAGTAGGCCTCATTATCTCCTGCCTATTTATCGTAGAGTTATCTATACTTAATATTATAAAGCTGAAGAGTTTATTTCTTTGTTTGAACGCGCTAATCTCAGGAACTACTGGTTCGAATTAAAAAAATATTTTAGTGTTGGATAGCCCATTTATTGAGGAAGGTTATAGGCTACTTTTTATCGCGGAAAAACATAAGATCCCTCGAGAATGCGGGTGAAACCGCGGAGCGGAAGCTAGAATTTAAATAAAACTATATTTTCATTTACCACAGATTATGGTCTGTCCAAAATTTCTTTTTTTTTTCTAACGAATTGTCCGTAGATTCTCTTCTATATCTGTCTGTTATAAGAATTGCATAATTCTTCTAATTCTGATCATGTTTTGGACATTATACTCGTGATGGCATAGCGCACGACTGTGAACTACCGAGACAGTGAAAGCGTGAAAATAAATGTGCGGAGAGTTGCGTTGTACAAAATACAAGTTTTCATTCAAATCTTGCAGCTAATTGATATGAAATATAAAGGCAACTTTCGCTACAATATTGAACACAATAAAGTCACTGTTGGCTTCATTCGTCGTCTTAATTGTTGTATCTTTGATTGGATCATAAATGGACTCTTTGTTGACTTTCATTAAAGATATTGTAAGTTTGATTCGAAACTTAACTGTGGTTACCACAGAGCAGAAAAATAAATTAATAAATACTAGCTGGTTTTTGTGTTCAATATTTATTTTAAAATAAAAAACTTTGTATCTTTCTAATAGTAGGTATAAATACGAAAGTGTTTGTTGCTCAATAATGCCGTAATGTCTGTACGGATTTGAACGAAACTTGGCACACATATAGATCATACTTTGGATTAAACGTATAAAATACTAGCTTCCGCCTCGTGGTTTCACCCGCATTCCCGAGGGATCTTATGTTTCCCGGGCCTATATCGATAAATGGACTATCCAACACTGAAATAATTTTTCAATTCGAACCAGTAGTTCCTGAGATTAGCGCGTTCAAACAAACAAACTCTTCAGCTTTATAATATTAGTATAGATTTTTTATCCCAGAACTGGAGGAAAACAAGGTAAAAGCTAGTATCTTGAAGGCTAGATCTTTAACATATATCTATAAAAAAGACAACTAATATAATTATCGTACTGTAGAAAAATTCTATTAATTCAAATTTGTGCGTATAAAATCAACTAGGAATAATCTCACACACAAAATTAGCTTTTAATCAAATTATATCTGCATCGAATTTCGTTTAAACACAATTAGATTAAGAAATGAAGGTCAGTGGAAAAAAAATAAGGAAAATAAATTTATGTCTTGCTCTGATTAAAATAGGCCTTGATTCAATACACACTTCCAAGTTTGCCGATACTAAGTTGTCTATATTTTACAGACTGTACCTATCCAGTGAGAATCCTTGAATTTAAATTAAACGTAGGGGAGGTAGGGGACCATTGGGCAGTCGGGAGGTTAGGGCACCCCCTCCTAACTTAATTTCTATGATAAGTGTTATATTTTTTTAAATATTATTGTTTAGTTTACGCACTCGAAACAATACCCTACCAAAAATTACCTATCATTTCATTCAATTCTCAAAGTCACAAGTGGTTTGCTGTTTTTCACATGCAAATCCAATTATTTTAAGTCGATATGCTAAAGTCAACACAATTGAAATTATCGAGAAGGTAAGATTTTGTTGTTTTTATCTCATGGTGTGTTTATTAAAGATTATATTTATTAGCAAAAAGCAAGAATTTTTCAAGAACGATTATTTTTGGTGGGATATTTTCCCACCAAAAATAATCGTGATAGATTAATTAAAAAAGTATGTAGGGGGAGCAATGGGCACCAATTTAGAAGGGAGGTTTGGGCATGCTAAATTTGGAGCCAACGTAATGTATGGTGTTTCTATATGCCATAACATTTTGATTTGATGGTTACATCAAATCCAACTTACCACCTTATTCCAAATCTTAAGTATAAAAATATGTAATTACATCATTTTTTTTTGATAATCATGCTATTTTTGTGGATATGTTATATTTTGCAGTTTTATGTTAAATGTTGATTGTTTACATGAGTTGAAATAGTTCCTTATATTTAATATTAAAATAATATTGAAACATCAGGTGTTTTAAATAATTGCCCAAACCTCCCACAGGGGTGCCCATACCTCCCGAACACCGGGAGGATTGGGCACTTTTGACTTGGTTGAGTAAACCCTAGATATCTTGGAAACTGAATGAAGTTAAGAGACATTCTGTACACCAATTCTGAGCCAAACGAATATGCTTGCGACATCATTTATCAAAAATGGATTATTTCATACAAATACATTTTTATTGCCACTTATGTAAAAAAGTGCCCCATGCTCCCCTACCTCCCCTATTGTTTTTATGTTGTTCAGAGTAACATTGTGTGCTTAACACCTTCGGCCACATAATAATGAACTTATCATTAAAATGGGGTCAAACACATACCTATATACATAGTAAAATATTATATATTTCCCTACTAATAGAAAAATAGGTGGGCAAAGTAATTACCACGCCACAGGTAGTCGGTTCGATTCTCACCTGTGACGAGCAATTTGTTTATGAATCAATCATGTAGGTACCTACGTATGTTTCGGGATGTAAATATCTTCTATATATTTACAAGTTACTATTATAATATTAATAGATAGATAGATAGTCTTTATTTGTGGACTGTAGGTTACATAAAGATTTTAAATAGAATAACAAAACAAATAATCCTCTACGTACCGCCACACGGGCATACAAAATATATGAATGTCAAATACATAGTACCTAGTCATTGAAATTGATTCTGATACTAAACAATAAAAAAAAACTAACGTCAGAAATTATAGTATATCAGTTATCTGGTTTCTATTCCACAAGCTCTGTTTACTTTGGTATTAAATGACCGTGTGTGAGAAATGTCCCAAGATATTCTTTTATTTATGAACTTAGTACATGGGCGACCGAGCTCTTCCCGGGTGAAAATAGAGAAAACTAATTTTCCCAGATATGAGACCTAGCTAAATCAATTTTTCGCCCCCGTAAAACCCATTACTGGATGGGAATTATACCTAACTACGTACGACCTATGCGTGGATATATAAAAAACCAACCGGCCCGTCCAGCCCCGAAGTTAGTTTCTTCATAAACATTGCATATTACTCTAAAAACTTAAAGATAAGTGCATCTATTTCCCAATAAGACATTTCATTTTTCAGATATCAAAATGACATTAAGAAATTCGCAACGCTGCGCACTGATCAAGCATTACGTCACAATCTGGCTTTCAATCTGTGACATACACAATTTCACGGTTGAACAAATTGTTCCAGTACAGTTGGATCAATAAACTGTTGGAATTTTATTCACAACTGTAGAATGCGGTATTATTAGAAGAAAATAATTATTTGATTAATTATTAAAAATTTTCAATGCCTAATTAATTACTTATACAATTAGATTCCTGGTAAACACGCACATGGATGCTGCAACAATAGTATTTCGATAATTATTAGATCCATTGTCTTTAAATTGCACTCATCAGCAAACAAAAGTCACAATAAACGTGCATGTGATAATGGACTTTACATAAACAAGGCATCGCTCGCTTTTTACATATGATTGTGATTATAGATCCAACTACGTGAGCGCAGTTTTGTTAAAGCCAGCCAGTCATGATGCGTTTCACGGCCATTAGATATTAGACTAGTATGCAGAGATTGCAATTATGGCGAGGGGGCTGGATCGGAGTAGGGGGATAAGTGGATCACTAGGTTAGACGCACCGCACGGATGCAACTACAATTCTAAGAAAATGCGTACAGCATGCGCCATCGCCGTTGCCGTCGTGCGCAAGAGTCGTGGATCGTCATTATATTCTGTCATTAACGTTATGCGTGAGTCCTCATCGTGAGGTGTTTGTGCATTGTAACTATCGGTAAATGGTCGATATTGATATCGATTCATATGTTTCAGTGCAATGCTCGCAACTTTCCAATGATATTACAAAAATTAAGATCCAGTCCATTCTAAACCGTTCAAACATTTTGAACTATGTAAGAGATGCTTAGCTTTTTATGTTATGAACTGTTACCGGACATTACCACTTTAAAATATTATTATTATCTAAGATTAGAGGGGAATACACTTAAGTTCACATGAAAATAATTCCACTGACCTGATCAACAAAGTTCTCAGCTGTGAATCTTTTAGTGAACTCCGTGAACGTCTCTTTATCCTGAAGGCTCTCGCGCCTCGCTCGTTCCACTTTCATCTTCTTTATCCCCGTTATATCCTTCGACATCTTTAGTTCCTCTATCAGATCCGTCTTTGCACTTCGGTAGTTTTCGGCGGCACTCGGCAGACATTGTAAACTGACGGAGCGAGCTGGTGGTGCTGACATTGTTTTGGTAGCTGGCGTCCTAAGTCTCACTGACGTCAGCTCAGCACTGCTGATAGCTGCTAAGGGCTGATGATGGGTCATGGGAGGCTGCGGGGGTGGCGGAGGCACATTGTCACTGGGGACGGGGGGCGGCGGCGGAGGACGCGCCTCCGCCGCGCTGTCGTCCCGCTTGCACGGAGCCGTGATGGTTTTCAAGTATTCCGATGGCTTGATGAGGCGGTCGGGCGCGTTGTGCGGGAACGCGGGTGGCACGAAGGGGAGTACCGCCTGTTTGTTGACGAGGTTGGGGCCGCGTGGTCGCTCGTCGTCTGCGGATGCCGCGGAGCCGCGCCGCCCTGCTGCAACATAGCTGCCGTTAGGGGGGAGAGAAAGTCCGCGCATCGGCGCGCACGCACCCCGCATCCGAGTGATGCAGCGAGCATATCTGTATCGTCGCTGATACAAGTCTTTGAATCTATCTTACTACTTTTAAAAAAATCTATTTGGGACTTTTGTTTCCGATTGTATAGGTAATTTAAATTGCATGTTTACCCAATTTAGAAGAAACATTGAATTATCCTAGTGTGGGACAATATATAGACTAAAAATAATTAAATTACTTTTTACGAGTGTTCGAGCGATCAATAGGTACATTTTAATTCCAAGCTTGTTTACTTTTTTTGAGCAAAATTATTCGTACTTAGTTGATCGAGCTTTTTCTGTAAAATAATCTAAAAAAAAACCCCGAAAGTGACAAGTTGAAGACACGCTATTAAAGTAATAAAAAATAGCAACTAAATACCAACACTACTTCACAGTTTTTCTTCTAATAGCTATTTATAAATTCCCTCTTTTAATAGTTTAACTGATTCGCAACGGCAGAGCAGACATTCCATGCTTCTACCGCGATGCCTCATTAGATTTGACGACTTACAAGTTATGACTTAGATAAAACCGTTTTTCCGTTCTTATTGTAGAACATACATTATTGGACTGTTTAAAACTGTATGATACTGAGGAGTAATAATGTACTGAATCAAAGACTGACATCAAAATCATTTTTAAATTCTAAAATATTTTGTGATCTTCTCTAATATTGTAAATACGAAAGTAACTGTGTCTGTTACCACGCTTAAACCGCTGAACCGATTGCGATGAAATTTGGTACACAGATAGTAGGGAGAGGGACATAGCTAAGCTACTTTTTTTCTCGGGAACGCGGGTGGTACCGTGGGGAACAGCTAGTTTGTTTTAAGTATCGAACTTATGTAATTTCATAATATTTTGTACTTTAGTTGGCATTAAGCTGGACATACATAAGCCCAATAATATCGCTTCTGTGGAGAAAAAAAAAATATGATTGACTTTGTACTTAGAGCGTGGGTTGCGTGTCTAACCACTGCCCCATGTGCGTATCATAACTCATGAAAAATACTTCCTTAAGCTTCATAATTGACTGCGACTTGCGCCTAATTAACTGTATGGAACTTAGCACTTGAGCGGCTTTGAATATTGTTCTTATGTACAAATAAGTATTGTTAAGTTACGTTTGCGTAAATATAATGTTTCATGGAAAATCTTTAGATATTGATTACCACATCTAGAAACTTTAGATTTTTGAACAAGGCCGTTTGGACGTTTTTTTGTTGAAATTGTAGGTACCTACTATTGTATTTTTTTCATACAGATGTTTATTATTTAAGCGAAATTTAAGTAGGTTTAAAACTGTAACGAGTCGAAAACTGTACATTAAATATATTTAGAATACTTTAATTAACGAAACCAAACAGATTACCTATTATTGCTACAGAAACCAAAACAAACAGTAGGTAGGTATTTTTTTGTTGTTGTCTGTCTGCGTTCAAGTCATGAACGCATTTTACGCTGAGACAACTGGATGGATTTAAATTAAACTTGGTATCATAACTAATATTTTTTATTCCGAAAATCTATATAAACCGTATTACTATTTACTACGAACATCTCATGATCACAAATAAACTGAAAAAAAAAACTAGTACCAACCTAATAAAATAATCTAAATAATTCAACGCCAGCCATGCAAGTGATGAAGAACCTTCTTCATCACTAGTAGGTACCTCCATAACGAAATTGTAAGCTCATATTTCGGAAGATTGTTTTCTATTAGCAAATTTGATATAGCCTTGACTTTTGAGATGGCGCAGTTTTTATAGTTTTCTTTAAATCGCAGTTAACAATTTATAATTGAGTAAAATTATTCAGTAAAAATATATTAAACGCTTTTTATAGGATGGCTACTGAAAGTCTGCTTCTGAAAGACATTCAAAAACTCGGTTAATTAATAAAGCAGGTCGCATAGTTAATAATATAGTCGTTATAAAACTGAAATCGTTTCACTCTGTTTCCTGAAACTGTCTCGAAATTATTAATTAGTGTACTACTTTCATTGGTCACATAAACACAATATTTCGGGAGAATATTTTTCATCTAGATTTTTTCATAGATTTATAGAGAACTTTAATCAGAGTAACTTAGTTGCAAAATTTCCTCCTTTTCCAATTACTTACTTAGAACGATTATCCGAATCCTAATCCTAACTAATATTATAAATGCGAAAGTGAGTTTGTTTGTTTGTTACCTTTTCACGCCTAAACCGCTCGACCGATCGCGATGAAATTTGGTATGTAGATAGCCTATGGTATGGAGAAGGACATGGGATACTTTTTTCTCGGGAACGCGGGTGAAACCGTGGGGGACATAAGGCCCCATTATAATTATAAATATTATTTATTAAAATTACAATTGTGTTTATTGTAAGTTCGTGGGCGTCTTTCGTTTTTAAATCTACGTCCTGCCTTTCGATCTTTATGTTATTAGCGAGGTGTTCATTTCCCTGGGAAATGGGCGTGAGTGTCCGTGATACGCACCGTGGGAAACCATCTATGTACAAAAGTACTTTTAAAAAGTGTTCCTAACATAGAGATCTCTGGCTGAAAATAATTCGAGAACAAATATCACGGTGTCAACGTAAAAGCAGTGCCTTAAGCAATGGAAAATTTGGAAATACCTCTAAGAAAGTAAATATCATCCTAATAATTTAAAAAAAAAACTGTCACCTTCTCACCAACGAATACAACGACTACTACTACTACTCAAAAAAAATAAAAATAAAGATGTTATGTTCAAATATAGAAATTGCAATATGCCAGGTCACAGGTCAGATGCATATTTTGTATATTTTAACAAATATAGAGATTGTAGGCAACATAGACATGTTAAGAAAAGTTCAAGGGTAGTATTTCTAATGACTTATAATTAATAATATCTGTTATAGACCGATCTCTTGCATAAACGGGTCACGGAAGCAATTTGAGATGCATCAAAATATGTTTCTAAGAATTTTGTCGAAAACAGAAGTTGACTTTTGTTTTATTGTAAACAGTTATATATTTGAATCGAAATCAACCTTGGGGTATTTCATTTAATGACATCTATATAAATAAAAATCAATTGCCGAATGTATGTAAGCGCATCATTTCAGAACGGCTATTTGGCTTATTCTTTTTTTTGTGTTTGTATTTGTCAATTGGTATTTTTGTAAATCGTACGGAAAAGTGAAAATTTGATTTTTTTTATATCCTGTTTGTCCTGAGTCTGGGTGTAATTATTTATATAAGTATATATTTACAAAAGAAAACTTATATGTAGTATATCAGTTATCTGGCTTCCATAGTAGGTACAAGCTCTGCTTAGTTAGGGGTTAGATGGCCGTACGAGGAATAATTTATCGAGGAAGGCTATAGGCTACTTTTTATCCCGGGAAAACACAAGATCCCTCGGGAACGCGGATGAAACCGCGCGGAAAAGCTAGTAGTTCATATTATGGCACATTGTATTATGCTTACCGGCCACATGCTGATGAAGATGATGAAAGAAAGCAACTAATTAGAATACTTTCACCTACAACACTAAATTTTAAACGAATTAAGACACAAGTCCTAATTTAATTTCATGATTTATACGACTATCTCATACATAAGCGTGTAACTACAATTTTACTATTCATGAAATAAAAAATAATAATTGTGGACGTTTAAAACGACAGCTCTCTGTAACTTTCTAACAAGTAAATACTAAACAAGATGAGTGACTATTCCGGAACGAGGTGTCTATAGTAGGCGTGAAGCAGGTGAGATTTCATCTAGAAAGAAGTTTTTGTCTCGTCATGACACTTCATAATATATCTTGTCATAATATGTTGTGAGATAAACATGTTTTGACGTGATACGGTGCCGAGATGGTATAAAAAGTAGAGCGTGACGGAAAGGGAAGATCTTACAGCGATATGAAAATGCAGCGTGACTGGAACTTGCGAGTACGCATGGGGTATATTATATAAGTCTGGAATACAGATTTGTGACCACATTTTCAATATGGTAAGCGATCATGTGGCAAAAGTGCAACAAAGCCTGAAAGAGAACTGTGAGTCCGAAACTCACTGGTAGGTGCTTGACAAGAGATTTTCAACTTGAGGGTGGTGGCCAGCTTGGTAGGTAGGTACTACAAAGTAACTATCACCGAAAGTCCAAGTCCATTGTAAGATTTGGACTACCATTGAGATATCCTTGGCTTCCCAGGGATTGCAGCCTTCAATACATTGTAGATTGATTACTACCATGCCACAGAATAAATAGTAATAATATAATAGAGTAAATAAATAGTAATAGAAAAAATAAGGCTACCAGGAGCCCAGGCACCACCTTGCTCTGGCTTTATTGGCGCCCAAGCAGTGTTCATGCATCAGCAAAAAGATATCCTCATGTCATGAAGATTTTGATGTGTGTAGCTAGCACATACGGACAAAAAAATCAGCTAGCACATACAGACTACGAAATAGTGACTTATGTGTGATGTAGGATTCGGAAAAACCTTTAATACGAAAAAACAAAAGAAGGCTTCGTAAGATCTTATATACATATTTGTGTACATAATAGCCAGCTCGTTACGAAATATCGTTTTCTAAACTTAATTTTAATTATCACTTAACAAATCAAATAATTTTTAATTCAAATGTTTGTCATGCGACTCAATTAATAATATGTAAGATTTACATCTATGAAAAAAAATGTTATAGTCATTTAATTTAAAAAAACAGCTGTTGCATCCACAGCTGTAAAAATATATAAGATAGGTAAGTACCTACGCTGCTAGATGGTTTAATCCAATTTTAATTACTTACAGTATTAATTCATTAAAAAAATATTGACCTCAGTTAGCTTTTCAGATTTCGCAATATTTTGAATTACGTTTTTTTATTTTTTAAGTCAAAAAGTTATCAAGGTGACAGACGGTCTACCAGAAAAGTGGTTATCGACATCGTCCATAGGACATACAATACCAGAGACATTTTTGGAAGAGCTGTTTCCTAGTTATAAATGAACTCAACTTTTTAATAAACCACAAATTATGTCTTTATGGAAAATAACCGCAAATTATAATAATATACATGTGGATATTCATAAACAGGTGTTATTTACATCTCTGACCGCTAAATAGACTAGTTTAGTCTGATTACACGAGATTATATCTCATATACTTTCAGTTTTAGTTATATTACGTTGTTATTTGTTACTTTCACTTGAATTAATATAATTAGTCTGCGGCATTAAATACAATTTTCTTACAGACGTTAGTAACATTAACTTAAAATTATGAAGGCATTGACTACATATAGAAAATGCAATATTGGTGTCTTCGTTCTTCATAATTTCTTATCTGTTTCTTAACACTACTCCGCAAGAGTGTGACTTCCGGCGACTGGGACCGCAATAAACTGGAACTGCGGTCCCAGCTGCCGGATTCATTTAATTTTTTATTTTTTTTCATCCGTGGACTGGGACCACCCATAAATTAAGAGTTAAATCTGTTGTTAAATACAAAACAGGACAGTCCATCTCTTTTACGCCATTCATATCTCTTTATTGCCTTATTTAATTTGTTTTTATGATTTTATTGACACATATTTGTATGAAAAACCAGTGTAGGTATACCATGGTATCATTGGAAATGACCATGTTGACGATGACTTAAAAAAATCGTCAAAGTTTTACTTATGACATTAAGTTTTTTAAAGGATATTATAATGTATATGTCCGTCTGTGTCTACATTCAGTTAAAATGGAAAGTAAAATATTGCAAAAAATCATCATAAACCTGCATTTTACATACTCTTTTTATTGTTCCGAATGTACATTGGAATCAGAACGCAACTAACAGGCCATTAGCGTATGTAGAAAGTGAACTGGCTACCCGTTTCATTACAACGTACTTAATTTCTTCATACATATTAAATAGTAATGTCAAATTTTCTAATTAAGACATTATCCCTGGTGGATTGTAAAATTTGCAATTCTTTTTTTGCATACAGTCACGAAGTTCGCTACACACATTATGTGCCTCGTTTGGTTTAGGTACCTAAACCACACCTAATTATGACTTTTTAAGATAGGGGCCGTACATTAAACACGTGATGTTTTTTTAGCATTTTTTAACCCCTCCCTCCCACGTGGTGAGGTTTAAGACTAACCCCCCCCCCTCCCCACCCAAAATCACGAGTATTATTTAGTAGGTACCTAAATGAATCTTAATTTTTTTAGAATATTATCTTTCAATACAGGTATAAAGTATAATCTAATTCAAAAATCTCGGCGCGCGGGGACTTCGTTCGTTGCCTGGCAACGGCGAGTCAAGGTCACACTACACGCCACTTTTAGGTTTTGAAATCGCGCGTTTGATGAAAAAATAAATACACGTGATATCGTACTACACCCCCCTCCCCCTTGTGATATTTCGTGATATTTGCCGAACCCCCTCCCCCCCTTTCGAGCATCACGTGATTAATGGACGTCCCCATAGCCCCATCTCTTTTTGTTATTTAGCGTTAGAATGTGAAGAATACATTAAACCCTAGATTTTACTATTACTTGCTCGTAATAAGAGGGGTAGAGTTTATCGACTGCATAATAATAATATGTAACGAATTTCAATACTCCAAAAATATTGTGTTAATCAAGAAGAAAAATGTGTCATTAGTCCAAGATTTAATTTTCAAAATCGCAATCGCGACTCAAGAATTGAAATTACGGTTGTTGAGAATGAGAATAACCATAATGCAAATAGATTTGATATTTTTATTTTACAAAATGTCCTGCCAAATAAGCATAAGATTGTATTTCGAAAGAAAGAACAAAAATCCTATCCTAACTAATATTATAAATGCGAAAATGAGTTTGTTTGTTTATTTGTTACCTTTTCACGCTTAAACCGCTAAACCGATCGCTATGAAATTTGGTATGCAGATAGCCTATGGTATGGAGAAGAGCATAGGCTACTTTTTATCCCGGGAAAACATAAGATACCCGGGTAACGTGGGTGAAACCGCGGGGCGGAATCTAGTAAATTTATATTTTCCAAAGTTTGGACAGTTTCTTAGATCTGGTTTCTACGGTTTCCATAGTGCAAGCTCTGCTTAGTTTAGAATCAAATGGCCATATGTAAGGCATTCCTCACTAATATACTACATAAACTACTTTCTCAGGACTCTACATTTATGTATATAAGTTACATGCTATATAAAATAACCTGTATTCAAAACATCATGGAAACAATCAAATAAAATCAACCAACAATTTAACTAACGACCATTGTTAAACAAATTGTTATTATCACAATTACAAGCTGTTAACCCAATTTCACACAATCTGTAATCTACACTGATGTATATTATTACATTGTAATGAACATAAATATAAAACTAGCAATGTGCATGTCGGCGCATGCGCAGTGTAGGGTTCTGTAGTCTCTACGATGATGTGATACAGTCTAATACCTAGGATTGAAAAGGATGCTTTGTATGCTATGCGTGTACACTAGTTGAACGGTCGAGTCTTCGTTTTATTTAAGAAAAGGGACTTGAACGGTCATCGACTTTTGTCCTTTTATTCTATCCCTTAATTTCTCATGTCAAAAAACCTATTGTCATATAATCAAATCTATGTACAAGTCTTGTCGGCCAGTCAGTCAGTCTTCTGTGCAGAGGTTGGCGTCGCCGCAACACTTGTTAATCCTAGTATCCGGTTAAACTTTTCCTTTTATGCTACTATTGTGAATATTTTTAGCATTTTTAATAACAAAAATGAATGGTGTATTCATTGGTGTTTTCTTTACGTATCTTAATATAAAAAACCTCAACAACTCACAACCTGTGTGGCATAGATTTTTGTTTGGAGAAAATATAAAAGAATCAGTTTTTCAAAATTCAACCCCTAAGGGGGTAAAATAGAGGATCGCGGTTGAGAAAGCTAGTTTGTTTACTAGAAATATTTATTATTACACAATTTTTTATTTTTTGTTCTTGTCGCCAAAAATATATTTTTAGATTAATTCAATAGGTATCAATTAAATCTCGATCTAGAAAAGATTAGGAGATAAATGATGATAACAGGATTTAAATATATTCGTCATTTTCTAATGTTATGTAACAAAAAAGAGACGGGCTTATCAAAACCTCGGTTTTATTAGACTTGCGTTACACGTACGTATGATGGCGTAATGAGACCGATATTATTTAAAATAATATTAAACCCATAATAAAAGTGCATCTCTAGACACAAGTCAGTCACGCTAAAACGCCGAAATTATATAGTTATTTTCTTACAATGTCACTAATGATTCAAGCCGTATTCAGGAGCGAGGTGGTAGACTCCTCCATTAAAAAACCTCCACCAGGCTAGGTCATTATGCCCGTGGACCGCGATCCATCTGTTGATGTTGGAAACTCGTATATGCCGAGTACTCAGGCAAATACGATAGTGCGATGCAGAATCTTGTAGCGCCATCTATCCACGGGTAGCATAAGTTTATTGTGTAGTTAATAGATGTCGCTACACACATTTCGTTATGATGCGTTCTGACGTCATAGCCAGCTTGCATTATGTAGCTTCTGATACATCACAACACGCCGGATTCACACCATTCACGATGTAGCGTGGTATATGGGGACGTTCTAAACTAATACATTTATCTGAACTTTTCTATACTTACCATAGAGCGCTTTTGTTGATGCGGTCTTCAATGGCACATCTGAAGACAGAGACGTCTGGACTATCTACTTTTCTGATATGGAAACTTACCATCCTAACTACACTAAACATACTTGAATATTGTTTTTATTTTATAAACTCGAAATACCAATATTTTATTCTTATTGGGACGTACGTAAGTGATCTCCTCTATAAGTCATTCCCTAAATTCAAAAGGCCTTAATGTTGGACCCCGTTATGATGCCAGCTTGCTAACTTAAACTTATCTTGTCGTAACTCGTAAATCATCTCATCACCTGAGGAGAGTTTAAATTTAACTGAAGCCTTTTTTCTTCACCCGATATACAGAGTGTTATGTTCATATTATGGATAAACCTTAAACGGACATGTAAATTTTCATTGGAGGTAAAAATTGGAGGAAAAAGATAGCAAAGGCCCATTCCAGGTTTTCTCAATACTGTCCCAGTTAAATAAATCACTATGTATACATCTCAAGCTACACTTACCATGTCGTCCTCTCAACTCTGAAGGCCTCAGAGCTGGTTCTTCCAATACAACAAGTGGGGGCGGTGCGGGCGGGGCGGGCGGCGGCGGGGGCGGGGGAGGCGCTTCGTCTCCTGAGCTGCCCCCCGACGAGACGCCGGACGAGGCTGAAGCTTGGACCACAGTGGCTTCGTCTGATACTGATGCTCGGCGGCTGCCTGCTGCTGATGATAAGCGGCTTGCCTGGGAATTTAACATTGATTTTTATCATACCATCTGGCCTTTTTTTAGACAGGCTTGGGCTTAGATCACTACACCATGGTAAGTGATGGTAGGGCCGAAGGCGATCAGCATTCAAAGCCAAGAAGGAATCAGAAGTCTAACATTTAAGTTCAGCTGTCGAAACACACCGGTTGATGCTTGGCGTCAAATTTTAAACTCGAGGGAGCCAGCCAGGTGGGTACTACGAGTTACCTTATGATTTTACATCTGGCTTACAAACTAGATTAATTTTTACTTACGAAGTTCTGAGCTTTATGTGTGAGCGCTGCTAGTTTAGTGGCTATAGAAGATTTGGCTTGAGACTCTGATACTGGAGATACTTCCTCGTAGGCCTTGTTGAAACTGTATCGAGTAAACATTTTTGTTTAATACATTGATAATGTTTTTATTATGAACTTCCTTAGCGAGAGAAAAACGGAAATACGCCCCAATCACATTACTCCATGATAAGGCACTAAATAGCACTGTAAAAGCGACCAGAAGCAGCATTCTCCTATTTGTGTCTCTGCAAAATTCAGGGAAAATGGCACACGAGTGTCAGTGTTCTAATCAGTAGAGTGAGGATTTTATACTGTTTTTTTTTTATATTAAATGGGCTTGTGTTTGGCCCATAATTGACAAGGACGAAGCCAAAGATAGAGCACGATTGCTGAAAAGAAGCCTATTCACTCTGGCCTTTAAAGCAGACAGGATTTGTAGTGTTTGTACCCATTTCATGTAGATTAAATATTTTTTTATATTAGTATTTTTTCTAAAAGTCTGGTATTAAGGCTCGTTCCCCGTTTCGGCAAAATGACTTATACCAGAAACTCACTTGTCGTTAGTATCTTTGCCGGAGTAATCGACGACCAACGCTGCGCTGCCTGGTCTACTGTGACTGCCAGAGTCGCGGGAACTGCTCCTGGGAGATACCAAAAGTATAATTAATCATGTAATTATTTTACACCGTATCATATTTGGGTTAACGATCACAATACACTATTCTATCATCGCCAAACTGCTGCAGCTTGTAAGCGTAAAGCTTATGCAGTTTTATTTCATTATATTATGATCTATCTGTGAGCCAAGTTTCATCTAATTATACAGCGTGACAAACTTTCATATTTATAATATTAGTAGAATCTATTTTTATTACTTGAATTAAATCGTTCTCATGTCACTTACAATCAGAGCTTTAACTTTCATTAGTTTTGCTCACCAAGCAATACATCACAATACGGAATTACTTTAAAATTATTTTTGTTTACCCATTTCTATAAGTTTACGATACTACTCTTCAGAAAAATTTTATTAGAGAAATCAAAGACAGACAAAGACAACAAATCTAATCCACCTTCTATGATAACTCCATACCTTCGTCTCTGATGCTGCTCTTCCCTGGGCATATAAATGTCCTCATAATGATGATCTCGTCGCGTTGCCTCCGCGCCGCTGTCGCTGTCCGAGTGCTCCTGAACAGTCACCTCTGTCGACCCGTGGACGTCTGCTTTCACTGTCACACAATAATAGGCTATTTGATCACCCATTTAAGGTCCCATTTTGTTGTAGAGCAAGGAGAATCGAACTCAAACTCAAAACTCTTAGTATAAAATTATTAGTTAAAATTTATTTAGTGTTATGCCCTAATAATGCACTTATAAACGTTACAATTTATTTTTACACTGAAAAGACTCCGCAGACAAGAAACTCAGCAAGGCAATGGGTATAAGTGTTTAAGACATTATTAAAGCCATGTCTTATAAGCGTTCTCCACGCAATTATGAGCGTCCTCCCCTTTAGCGTTTACACATTTTCTAAGAGGTCATAGTTATATTAGCGTCTGATGCTTAGTTCAATAAATCCAACCCTCAAATTGACAGTCCATTTGCACTGTTACTTCTGGTTTATACACCTGATGATACTTCACTATGACCAAGCTCCCGACTATACGAGCCCCTAATATCTCAAAAGCACTTACAGTCTTGGAGACCAATCCTGATACTTCATATTTCAGGACTAACCCGTCTCTTGAACTGCTACTAATCTACCAGTCTTCAAATTAATCATATACTCACCTACTATTTTAAGTTCCTCTATTCTTCTCTTTCTTATCAGTGTGTGATCATGAATTCACCACCTCTAATTCTATAAAAATGTGTCGCTCACCAGTCATGGTAGGAGCCTCCTGTCCCTCAGCAGGTACCCTGGGTCCCGGCGAGCGCGTGTGGAACAGGTCGCGCACGCGCTGGTACAGAGCCGCCGGCGCGCCGCCCCCGCCGCCCCCGCCCCCGCCGCCGCCGGGGTGGGGGCTGTGACTGTGTGTGTGTGTGTGAGGGTGCGACCCGTGCAGGAACCACCCGCCTGTGTTGACTGTGTCAGCGTCTGATGCTGAACAGGCTGTGGGTCGGAAAGAGTCATGCTAAGATAAAAGGATTTTGTGGCCCAAAATATCACATCAGCATATGTCAATTCTTGGATGAAGACGTCTCCTTAAGCACGCTACAAAACTCGATGATGTGCCTTCTTCATGCAACTGCTTTGTAGCACCATTTTTATGTCACCGGTCTACCTAACCTTAGGACATCCTACACTTGTCCAATACCTACGAGGTATCCACTCTTAGATATTTGACTTTCCTTATCAATATAATAATTGGTACGGTATAAATTATGAGATATATTAATGAGTAGGTACCTAAAAGTAGTTCAAAAATAGAAAAAGTAGTGCTGGCTTAGTGGGAAACGCGTAAGGGTACTGAACTGATTTCCTAGTCTACCTCTTAGTTGAAAATACAATTTACGGTTTCACCTCCATCTTTTCAGGGAAGAAAAATATCGTGTTAATAAAAACTTAAATCACGCTCAACGGTTTCGTTTGCTTTGCTCCAACGCTTCATTAAACAACTGATTTAATAGATGCGATAGCAAAGAACTATTGTGCCACACACAAAAGAAACAATAGATTCACCCAGAAAATTAATCTAGTAAAGCGGAAGACAAATAAGCGAATAATTCTCTGAATTAGAATTTGCTTTGATAAAAACAAACTACTGTGTATCTACCGAGTAACGGACGTCAATTGGACTGACGACCTAGCAGGCTAACATGTACGCCGAGAAAATTATCTCGACTCGATTATGTCTCAGATTGTCAGGAACAAATGATAAGGATAACTGCTTGTTTCTCCGCGCGAGATTATCTCGTGGCATACATGTTAGCCCTGCAGGTCTGAGTCTCTGGGAACTGCTGGACGCATGCGGCCTAAGACCGTATAGCCAAAAAAAGGGAGGCATATGCTCAATAGTGGACACCTCTTGGCTGAAATATTCATCTAATCAGTAGTCAACATATTTTGATGTCATGAATAGTTTGATGGGATACTTGCTTTCGCATAGAGATCATCATCGAAGCAAGGTCTGAATAAAGATTTGTTACACTGGAAATATGACTTCAAAAAGTTACCCAGCACGTAGGTACCACATGTCACATCTACCTGTGTATTACAATAATAAAATATTATACAAGGTGTTACAAAACTACCCGTAAAGCCGAAAGGAGGTTAAATGGGGCCTTATAACGAGTCTATTCACAGTATTTAAGAACCGTAGTAACGCTGTACAACATACCCCAAAAAAATTAAAATAATAATTGTAAATTGACAACATATATTTATTTTCCAACTTGACATTTTTTGAAGCGAGTACTTGAGTATAATGACATCCTTGTATTGAGGTAGCAAACATTTATGAATGAAAAATAGAAAAACTATTAAAGTAGACAATTATTAGGTAAAATAGGTACGTACGTAGGCCTTTCTGTTAAATCATCTGATTCCTTGACATGACAGCTTACTAGCTGACAAAAATGTTGGCTTTGAAAATTAATTATATTTTTTACGGGGTATTTTGTAACACGTTGTATAAGCATTGACTTTCTTCTACATATTACCAATTATACATCTTCAAGCACAAGTAAAAAATGAATTTGTAATAATGCGTTTAAAATCTCATCACTTAGGTATTCATTCGATTTTTAAGTAAATCATAACTGGATTTTAGCTACCATTACATATTATACTATCGATTACTATATTAATATATGATATATCATTCGAAGAAATAATATATATCTGCAACCAAACCATAATCTTCCAAATCGGTAACAGCAGTCAAAATCCATTCCCGAAGCACAAGATCTCTTTTGCCGATCACATTCATAATTTAATCGAAGAAGAGTAAAAAGAATGGTGATTATTTGCACACACGTCCTATCATCGCGGCAGCAGGAAAGTAACTGCTCAATGGGGTGCAACATTACCTAAAGCTGCGCGCGCGCTTCCTGCTATTCGCTTCCGTCGTACCGACCTATTAGATGCGCTCCATACTTCACACGGATAATTATTGCTTTAATGTTAGACCATATGTGATTCGTTGCGTTTATAATGATTTCTTGTTGTAATAAGTAATCATAATTGCATAAGTATTCCCTCGGGTTAATGCAATAGTCTTTGAATTTTTCTTGTTAAGCATGCAGGCTTCCACACTATGTTCTTTTTTTAAAAACTAGTGATTACTCCGTATCGTTTTTTAACTTAATAATATAGACTTGTGTTTGACCACAATCACACCATTATAAGTGAAATAGTGGCCGAAGGTGGTAAGCACACAAAGCCTAGTACATACCCTGCTATAGAGTCCAGCTACTGGTCGGAGCGCCGATGTATGGGCAAGTGATTTTATTAAACATAAAATAGGAGAAGACCTAAAATATCTGCGTAAATTGACAATTAGTTGTGTACTCATACAACATCTATTACCGAATAATAAACGCTTACCAAATAGACAGACACATTGACAGACACAATTTTTACCTGAACTTTCCTCCCCAGAAGAGCTATGATGCGTGACACTGGTCGAAGTTGTTCTCTGCATCGGATTGACGTAAAGCCCATCAGCTGGTCCGGACCTGGTCGAGCTGACGGACCCTACAGTCGAAGGGAGAGAGCCACGACGCTCCTGTATGGAAGGACGTCGCTCTCTCTCTGGTGCGTGAAGGTAGAATGGAGAACGGGAGCCGTTTGCATTGATGCAGTTTGGAAGAGCACACTGGAATATAAGAATGAAGATTCTGAGTTGAAAAAAAGTATTGTTTCTCGTGACTTCATCAATTTATGGACATCCACTGAAATTAGGTTCTTCGTATTTGATATACTAGTCTTTCCGAATCCATCAGTTAGATCGCCATTGCAAAGGATTACCACATACTGTGCTTGTCTGTTGGTCTCCAGACAAAAACTAAATGTAGGTAAGTTTTATTAGAATTACATTGATTGCTTACCGAAGCACTATTAGTAAAAAAAAAAAATCTGATCAATATTTTGCGCATACAGATTCTTTCGCTTTCATATGTGTTAAACAAATAAATATAATACTTACTCGTGCTTCACCGACTGTGCATGCGCAAGAGTGGATCGCCTTATACGAAGATAACTGCTTGTTGTCTGCACCGGCAGCGCCTGCGGCTACCAGGACGTTTAAGCACTGAGAAAGAGATATTTTCCAAGTTAATGACATAAACTAATTGATGATAAAAAAAATCTACTCTATGAGTTTTATGACGCGACTCGGTATTGAAAACCGAACATATAAAAACGAACTCAGAAAGGTGAGAAAATACTGATTCATACATTTTGGTTGAGTAGGTATTAAACTTTGTATACAACAATAGATTTTACCCGCGCTTTCTTATACAATGAAGAGACACGGAGGAAAAGTGTCAAACATCTCATTCTAGTGTTCCAAAACCAAACTTAACCTTGGTAACGCTGAAAAACTATTACTGTAGGACCTAAATTACTTTGTAAACTGTAAGTAACGAATAAACTTAAAAAAAATGAAAACGCAAAACTATTTATTTTTCATCCATTCGATCGAGCAAGAAAAGTTAGATTTATTTTTCACGGTTATGTTAGGGAAGGGTCATGCCCCTGAAACAATGACGTCATAAGAGCTACTGTTGACGATTCAATATCATAACATTGACCTCAAACCGTATCTAAATCTGTGTCGAATACAATTTTCAACAGGATATGAGCAGAATATGAGCCCATTGTTCTGGATGTTCACAGCCTCCAGTCAATTTAAAGGTTATTGCGTGCAACTTCATAAATTCAGTAAAATATTGCTTACAGATAGAACAATTTGTTTAAGGACTTTTCCCGGTTTATGTTTTATCATCATCATTATCTCATAGTTCTCTCTCTCTCATGTCTCTGCTGGACATAGGCCACCCTTAATGATCTCCAATAGGACCGGTCTTGGGCGGTCTTATATTTTATGCTTTCAGGATTGTTGATATTATTACAAACATCTAAAGGAGAGCAAAAATTCTCATAGGCGCTTAAAATTGAAATAAAAAATTAAAACGTAAGAAATATCCGTTAAAAATTCAAAATGAACTTCCACCTAAGCGATATTTTATTTTACTTATTTTTATTACACGTAACTTAACACCAAAGTAAATACAGAAACATTCTCTAACGTAGCCTAACTCACGCTTGACAACATAAAAACACGAAACACCGAATTAACCGGCTTTAATATGCGCGTACGCAACGCAATGCACATCCAAATAACGCCGAAGCGCAACGGAGTGTGACTGGTGAAAATTGATACTTTCCAAACGTGAGCTTTGCTCTATTGTCTCTGGTCATAACTGGTGACCATAGACAAGGTAGAAAGTACATTGTCGTAAAGCATAGTGTAAGTGATTCTAGTGTAATTATATCGAGCAACAAGGCAAGGTAATGGCATTACGATTTGTTTTATGATAGTGGAAACTGTTATGAATTTAATTGTTAAAAACATGAGCGTGGAAAGAAAATTACTCTATTTAGAAGTAAGAATTTACGCAACGCTTTCTGTATACTGTTTCTCTGTAGCACAGTATCAAAGTACTTATTAGTTGATGCTACTCGTTTCAGACAATTCCTTCTGCTACTCATCGATAGATGGCGTTCATCCTACCTGCACCAAATAAATCATTCATTTACTCATTAATGATAATAATATAATTTTTTAAATTGTATTGACTATGTTAAACAAGATTCGAATGTTTAAAGGAGTTGTTTCGAATTATTTTTGTTATACCCACATATTTTGTACATTATATACTATTATTGCTTTATTATTATGGGCCTGGATCACAAATTAAAACAAGCAGTTATCTTTTGAAACACCTTACCTCCAAATGATGATTTTCGGCAGCGTCATTGATGGGGCTCTTGCCATGTCGATCCAGGTGCAGTCTGGCGCCATGACGTAGCAACCAGCGGACTGTGCTCAGGTGTCCCCTGGAGGCGGCGAAGTGAAGGGGAGTAGCCCCGTCTCCGTCTCTTGCGTTTGGATCCACGCCTCTTTCGATGATCTAGAGAAGGATGGAACATATATTGTACTTATTTGAAATCCCCATATCATGGGCATAAGTCTAAGAACAAACTGTTTTTCTTTTTATTTTTAATTGTACATTGTACATTTTGCAAATTTTGAAAAAATATGGCCAGATAATAAAAAATAATATATAAAAAATATAACCTTACTGAGTTTCTTGCCGGTTTTTCTCAGTAATTTCAACCTTGATAAGTGCCCTCCTAGGGCCTAAACTGAATAAATGGCTTTGACTTTGACTTTGAAGGAGCAAACATTTGCGAGGAAACCATAGCTGCCTTTCTAAGGTGTCTTCAGGCAACTATACCACCTTTACCCATTTCATCACTTACCATGGAGAGATTTCTCAATCACAGGTCTAACATGAGCAAAGGACAAACACCAGCACATCCCCAATGAAAAAAATCTAGTCTGTCACGACTCTACTGTATTCGTTTCTCGATCTTGGTTGGAACATAAAAGTAAATAGAGTAACTTAAGTAATTTTCTCATTTTCAATGCATTTTTAATAGAAAAGATGCAGTGAATTTCTTGGGATTAAACTACCACTAAATGATGTATACCTTTTTGATTATAGTTTAACTTTCCGAAACAATCATTCATCAAGATTCATCAATGCAACAGTGTTATAAGTAATTCAGTTTAAAATTCTCTCGATTGAAGACCATGAAATTGCTAAACTTTAATCAATTTGAAATCAACATGTACTTAGTGCATTTCGTAATTTATTGGCTATTGCAAACTTGTTGAGAATCCAAATAAAGATGTATCAAGAACGGAAGGCCAACGAGATATCTATCTGCATAACTAGATTTTGCAATAAAATAAACTAGTTTTTTAATCTATAGACGTCAGGTATTTGGATACATTACTATTCTGAGGGCCATCACAGTTCAATAAAAGTCAGAAATTATAATTAAAGAAGTAAAGGGCCTCAAGTGTTTTGGAGCAAATTACTTTGTATAGGCTTGTGTTTGACCACAATCTCACTGTGGTAGGTGAAGATGTGGCCGAAGGTGGTAAGCACACAAAGCCTAGAAGGATCTGGCTCTCAAGTGCAACTGCCGGAACACACCAATAGGTGTTTGGCGACAGATTTTCAACTTGAGGGTGGTAGCCAGCCAGGCGGGTACTACAAAGTACCCTACCACCGTGGTATGGTTTCCTCACGATGTTTTCCTTCACCGAAAGCTCAAGCTCATTGTAGGATTCGAACCCACGACCTTCGCCGCGGCGTCGGACGTCACTACCACTGAGCTATCATCGCCTTATTACTTCTCGGGAAAAAAAATATCTTTTCATACAATATCATATGGATTCACTCCTCATACATGATCAATATGATACACGAGTTTTGGTCATGTGTGCGCAGTAATGGGCCTGTGAATGTTTAGTGCTGGGGCAATTTGTAATGATTTTACATTATATAGATTCTATAACACTTTTGAGAGTACCCAAAATCTGTTTGGCTAACTTAGCTTGGGGGCGGGGGGGGGGGCAACAAGTTTTGATCCAGGGCCCGACTAAGGCAAGCTACGCCACTGAATCTATCTATATCCTTGACTCTTCTACATAAATTGTGTATTACACTCATTCTCAGAATCATTAAATCTCTTATCTCTGACTATATTTCCCCTTGATCTTTATTTTAATAATTCAAACAAAAACATATTTAAATGTACCTACATATCATTTATTTATAGTATCCTTAATTTACTGTATCCTACTATTATAAATGTGAAAGTTTGGATGTTGGGATGTTTGTCACTGAATCACGCATAAACGGATTTGGATAAATCTTAGCACATATATAGATCAATCCCTGGAATAACATAAAGGTTACTTTTTATCCCGGGAAAAGTTACGATCCTTCGGAAACGCGAGTGAAACCGTGAGACAGAAGCTAATTAAAAATAATGGAAAGATACCATAAAAAACATGAGTTCTAATTTCCTGTCAAAGCAATATCTATATGATTATAGATTGTTATAGTGTTATTAGAAATGAAAACTCTTATAATATAACTCGCATCTACTATCATACATATTATATCTCTCGATTTCACTACAATAGTGTTATGACAACATAAATGTAAACTAATAACTTGTTCAACATTTCTAAACCGACTAGAGTGATAACCGGTCCGCAGATTGAATGAAAGTTTACTTTAAATGCAGTTCTATCAATTTGGTGCCATATCTACTTCGTATTTATTAAAACATGTGTGGAAAATGAGCATAAAGTGTATAAAAATAAGTGATATGTTTTAGATTATTATTACAGCATAAAAAAATGGAAGTTGAATATTGATTTTAATGGCGAGAGGCCGCGCCTATGTTGTATTTTCTTCCTGTATTTCTGTGTGTTGTGACTGTTCAAGTGGACGGAGCCCCGAATTAAAGTTAAATACTAGTTATATATAAAAATATTTGCTGTAGGTATGTATCAATTTGTAGTTAGAAAATTACAAGCACTGCTTAGTTTGGAAGATGGCCGTGTGTCAATAAATTTCCCAGGATATTTATTATATGTTATGGTATAAGAATATTTATTTTTTTCTATCCCATTCTGTTGCGTGATGAAAATATGCAGTTCTTATAACGAATTAAAAATTAATATTCTATTATAAATAAAAAAAAGTAAATTTAATTTCAACACTAACAAACTTCAATGATCAATAATTTTCTCTTTACAAAATCCAAATAAAAATTCTTATCTATGAAATCATTGATGAGGAACTAGGAATTCCTATAACAAATCTGAGCTATTTTCACAATGTATGCATCAATCAAACAGTAATGTTCGCGCGTGCCGTCAATAAAGCATAGTCTACAACACGGGAATGCCGCTGCGGTGTTGATTTACTGCGGAATAAACTATCAGACGATGCGTTAAAATAAAAAGAATTTACCCATGTTTTGGTAAATTTTAGTAATAATAAGTTTTATATTGTCATATGCATCTAATTCTTATATTTGAAGATATACCACCGTCTGTTACTGTATCTTAGTTTCTCTCCAACCAAAGATTCTCTGGAAAGATCGCATCTTATCGATAGACTGTCCATTACAGTAATTAAATTTAAGTTTTTTTTTGTTTTGTGTTGATGTGCTATAAAGAATTATCTATCTATCTAATACTGTCTGAGCATATACTTAATTTAAGTTTAATTAGAAATAAATCAACACACAAATGCTTTTCTTATGATAACAGCAAAAGAGCGAAACTCGCATTCATCTAACATAGCCTGCCGACATACAAAGTCAGAATAAATAAGAATTTTCTATACATCCTCGGTATTGTCATTGCTTCGAGTAAGTCGCTACACAAAACGCCTGCCTATATAACCCGCAACAGCAAGTTCGCTGTTATGTCCCAAGCTTAATGTACCTACCATGCGCGTGATCACGTTTCCTAAAGATTATAACGATTGATCGCGGGAGGTTATTGCCCTCCACTTGATTTTCTCTCAGTTACAGTATATTATACAAGCGGAGCTCGGTTTTTTCGTGACGCCTATAAGTCTCTATACAACGACTCTTTCTAATGACTGTATATGTAATATATCTTTTATTTTTGCGTAGGAAATGTTCATCCGCTGTTAACGCCATAAATCATAATACAGTTTCTCTATTATTCACATTTTATTATTATTGTTGAGAGTGAATGTAGTAGTTTGATTACTGGTTGGGTTGGCGGTGAAGGAAGTAAAACTACATGCTTATGAAAATTTCATTGACATGTCCAACAGTAATATAAACATGGTTCGCCAATGTCCAATTTTTTTTTCGTTTTTCACTTTGAAAGCCACGAAATATTATAAATGAAAATAATGCATTTGTTTGCTACAGCTAAAATATAACCGTTTTTGATGATAAATTGCGGAACTACCGCAGCTGGGATCTTTTTTATGTCCACAGGTTGATAAGCAGACAGTCCACCAGATTGCTGATGTTTTGCCGACCTTGAAGAGCTCTTTTTATCTCAAGTCCCATATCGTAGCGCTGCATATGTAGACCTACAGGTAAATAAATAAATACTTACCATCCATTTAACGCAATCCAAGCAGCCGGTCTGCGCAGCCGCGTGTATGGGAAGCATGCCATCACGCGCGCGCGCATCGAGCCTCCCGCCCGCCTCCAGCACCAAGTACTTGAGGACTGCCAGGTGTCCCTCCTGAGCTGCCAGGTAGACTGGTGTGACGTCATTGTCCATCGCTGTGTTGGCACTGTTGGAAATATTGAAAATTTGAGATTTATTGATGATTGTCGTTTTATTTTGAAGGACTAGTGCGGTTGGTAAAATACCAATGATAGGACCTATATCATGCCATAGAAATCGATCCCCCACCCAGGACAGACATTTCATTGCAAGAACATATCCATTTGTCTTGAGTCTAGGTGTAATCTCTTCTTCTGTCTGTAGGTATATATGAAAGGAAAAGGTGTCTGTCTGACTGACTGATCGATCAACGCACAGCTCAAACCACTGGACGGATCGGGCTAAAATTTGGCATAGGTACAGATAGCTATTATGACGTAGGTATCCGCTAAGAAAGGATTTTTGAAAACTCCACCCCTAAATAGGGTAAAATAGGGGTTCGCGGGTGAAACCGCGGGGCGGTAAGCTAGTTATCTATATAAATATATGTTTAGAAAAAAAAACGTAGTCAATTATCTGATTTCCATAGTACAAACTCTGTTTGATTGGGATGTAGGAATATCCCAGGAATACAATAAAATACCTATATAGAAATAATAATTACAGTTATAATAAATAAAATAATATTTTTATACACTAATTTTTATATACATAATATCTCTATACCTTCTTTCTAAAAAGGTATACTAGGGGTCTCTCAGTATTTGAAACAGTATCAACACAAGATATTTTAGTTCTACAGTAACATAATTTACAGAGCATTGTTAATTGCCTGCCATGTTATATGGGTCAAAAATAAGAAAAGCCAACTGCTGGTATGTTCCAGCAGCTACCAGTTAGTAGGCAGTTCCTTTCTAGGCTACAACTTCGGCCACATCATGACTTATCATGGTGAGATTGATTCAAAATCAAAGTAATAGTATAAAAATCGTCAGGAAAGCCATATTTTTCATGACTCTATTAGACAAACTATACAGTTAGTTAATGGATAAATGTTTTTATAATATACGTGACTTTTTAAAATAGGATCGAATATAGATTTATTTATAATTATTCATAATAATTTTATTATACAACGTGCCCTGACGCTATCAATTTGTTTTAAATGATTCTTTGTTATGGAAAAATTATGTGGTTTTTCTTGATGATTATTTTAAACGACATGTTCACTATTTCATTGTAATAATATAGCATAATGAATTGTTTAGTTTGTAGGTAAATTTTAAATATAAGGTATTATTAATAAAAAATAATAATTTTTGCATGTCAGAATCTGACGAAACATGTGAAACATAATAACATTTTTGTATGATCCCATCAACCATGTCTCAGGCAAATAAATACATTTCATTTCATTTCATGTAAATGCTGAACATAACCTAAGAGATAGCAGGTTAACCAACGCGGAAGTCAAAGGGTGCTATGATAGCTTTATTAATCTTACGAAAGAAATTAGAACGCCATCTAGATGAGGATTACGTAAAATGACGCAACGTTGCGATGAGCAATCAACGACAGCTGCGCCTCTGATGATTTTCAAATGTATACTGATCACTATCTCATGGGATAATTGGAATACAATGGAGTTTCGACAGCTACTGTAACTTAAAATTAGCTGTTTTTATAAAAAAAAAATATACATATATATATAAAATATCTTTTTTTAGATCGTTAAACATAATCGACTATGAGTTGAAAACGAATGCACTCTTGGAGCTAGGTCACTACTTTTTATATCTCTCAAGAGTCTTATAAAACTTTTCGCTCTTGATTTGCTCTGTCGGGCTTGTTGGCGTGGCTGGTAAGATCCTATCGATCACGCCACAGGTCGTGGGTTCGATTCCCACTCAGGCCAGACATTTGTGAGCATGAACATGGCTGTTTGTCCGGAGTCTGGGTAATTATCTATATAAGTATATATTTACAAAAGAAAAGTAGTTACATATACTACTTTTCTTATATCGTATATCGGTTATCTCAATATTAACACAAACATTATGTATATTATCTACCCATTTGTTTTATATAGTTAAACTTTTTAGTAAAATTAAACTACTCTTAGCAATCAATATATGAAATAATATCCGAAGAGATGATCTAAATTGCAAGTCAACTATCAATTTACGCTATAAATGTCGTGCTAGTTGCAGAACCTGTCGTAACATCAAATCTAATTGCTATGAAGCAATTTTTAATATACCGTGCAAGACATAATTTAAGCTCCAACCGATAAATAATAGTTCTCAACCATGCACGCAGGTAGGTAGGTACTTGGCGTTCATTCATCGTCTTGGTACATAATACTGATACGCTCTCTTGTTCCGATCCTATTTTGTGGAATAGAGAATGAAATTGATTGAAATATTGCATTTTGTAACCAATACTATTATGTTATCAGTAGATGTTATTTTAAAGATGCAATCGTTATTTTACGATTTTATTTTTCGAATTTTACTAAATGTAAAATTTTATTTATTTATATTTATTCTCGTGACTCTGTACCTGAAGTATTTTTTAAATTCTGCTTAGGTTTGTGTTGACCACAATCTTGCCGTGGTAAGTGATGAGGCCGATGGTGGTGAGTACACAGAGCCTAGTTAGGGAACTCACTGGTGGCAGATTTTTTTCTCGAGTGATCGATTTCTGTTAGTATTAGAGTTTGAAAAGTGGTATCGTCGCTGAAAATCTGTTGTCAAACTGTTGTCAAGCAACCATCTTGAGCATCAGTTCTCTTGCGGACTTTAGGAGCCACTTTCAATCTTAACATCACACCATGATTAAATTGTGTGAAAATCCAATCCATAGTTTCAAACATATAATGCTTTATATAACGTTTATTCATGGATATGATAGCCCCATATGGAAACATTTCATATGTAATATAACAATGGAATATAATATTGTATTAACATACGGAATCGATACTGTATTATGTATCGACCCTTAAAAAGTTAATAACAATGTATCGATAACGATTACTGAGCGGTCGGATCTCACGTTTCACTTTTATTTTCTCTTTTCGCTTGCCGTCAACGTTGCCAGGCAACGGTGGTTACGAGTGACGTCACTCAGGTCACGGCGGTTCAAGTTACGTTTAAGTTATAGTAACTTTGACCATGTAACTGTATATGTAAGAATTTTTATAAAAGTCCTAGTTTTATCAACAAACTAGCTTATGCCCGGTGGTTTAACTCGCTTTCCCGAAGGATTGAATGTATTGGGGATAGAAAGTATCCGATATTACTATTCTTAGGTCTCTAAGCCAAGTTGCCCAATTCGTGCAGATGTTACTATGTATGTGATTGAGTAACAAATTCGAATATACACAAACTTTCGTTTTTTTTAATATTAATTGTGACATTATTGGTTTGACGTAGTTAATACTTTGATGGATCTCCATTGCAAGATTTTAATTATGGTTTGTTATTACAATCAAGTGACTGTCCATCGGCCATCTTTTTTTTTATTATTTTGCAGTAAAAAACTTTGATAAAAATATTCAATTCGTTCCATTTAATTGAATTCAATTTAAAAATCATTATATTTGGGTAATTTATCGGATCATTAAGCTACCAATATTTGAGGGATATTGTAAATATTGGCCCCCATTCGACAACACCATGAATATCAAAGATTTACTACAGACGATTTCACGCCACCGATCTGTCATCGCGACTTTATGCTTCAGTTACGTAATTTTAATAAAGCAATCAAATTCTATCATATTGGAAAGGACAAAACCGCATTCTCACATATTATAATTTATATAAATGACTTCAAAACCTTTAGAAATACCTCTTATCGTGGCTGCTACCACCTTCAAGTTGAAGATATGTCGCTAAGTACCGGTGTATTTTGGAAGCGGAATATGCCAGCTTGTAAAAATATGTAAAAATCAAAGTCAAAGCCATTTATTCAGTTCATGCCCTAGAAGGGCACTAATGAACATCAAAACTACTGAAGTTACCACCAGTTCGGAAGTAGCCTACAAAAAAATCAGCAAGGTTACATTTTTTATAATTATTTTATTTTTTGGACAGCCTGATAATGTTGGCTTCATGTTTAACAATTTTAAATGCATTATACTACGCATAAACATAATAAATTAAAAACAAAAGTAACATGTTTCTTGCTATAAAAAAAACACTAAAAATAAATATTAGTGTAAAATCACTCAAAACTCATCGAGGCTTCGGGAAACCGGAGGGTGGGAAGTTTTTTCTACCAACGCATTAACCTGACCATCCAAAGAGCCTGCTGGGAATTAACCTGGCCCATTGGCAGCGACGGCAGATTCGAGGAAATTTTATATATTATATTATAAATTGTATTTTGTATTCTTATTGTAAATATTATTTATGTAAGTTGACTTTTTTTTACCTTGTATAGGCTTGTGTTTGACCACAATCTCACTATGGTAGGTGATGATGTGACCGAAGGTGGCAAGCACACAAAACCTAGAAGGAACTGGCTCTCATGTGCAGCTGCCGGAACACACCAATAGGTGTTTGGCGGCAGATTTTCAACTCGAGAGTGGTAACCAGCCAGGCGGGTACTACAAAGTACACTACCACCGTGCTATGGTTTCCTCACAATGTTTTCCTTCACCGAAAGCTCAACCTCGTTGGATTGGAACCCACGACCTTCCCCGCGGCGTCCGACGGCACTACGTTTGAGCTACCATTGTCTTAAAACGTGTTACGTGTTAGTAACAGGTCTTCTTCTTCTTCTTGATAGAATGGCGACTGAAGCCAATAGCACAATTCCGCCAATGTCACGTTAGTTAAAGATAAACGAAGGGGATTCTTTTACAAGAAAGTTTTGTTAGTTTTGATAGGAGGAGGAATTAAAGCTGAATTATTATATATATATATATGTATATAAGGTGACTAAAATCTTAACTTATTAGTAGTAACAGGTCAGCCCGGTTGACAATACAAATGACAATCTAATAGGCGTTTTGACAGCCCATATGCATCCATGTGACAAAGAGAGATAAATATATCGAGACCAAAAGAGATAGCCTCTTGTCAAAACGTGTATATTAGATTTTGATTACTTTAGAGTATATATTATACCAATTTTTTTATATGTCAATATCATATAAAATTATAATAATTATTTATTTATGTTAATAAGCATTTCAAAATACTATGCAAAAGAATTTTGCCAAATTATCTCGTTAGGATTGTTTCAAAATTATTCGACTAAGGAATTTTGACAAATATCAATTTGATCAGATGAAAACTTATAATTAAACTAGCTGTCCCCCGCGGTTTGACCCGCGTTCACGTAAAAAAAAGTAATCTAGGTCCATCTCCATACCATAGGCTATCTGCGTACCAATTTTCATCGCGATCGGTACAGCGGTTTAGGCGTGGAAAGCTAACAGATAGATAGACAGAGCTACTTTCGCATTTATTATAATAAATATAAGTATGGATAAATGCAATGTCTCTATCCGTCTGTCTGACTGTTACTGTGAATGTTACTCGAGAACCACTCCATAGATTTTGATGTAGTTTTCACAGTTACGTAGAGGGCTCCTTGAGGAAGGTTTTAGACTATTTGACACGTTAAAGGACGTTGTGACTGTTTTAATCAAACAGGTCGCAGAAAAAGCCGCGGGCATAGGCTAGTTCTAAATAAAATAAATATTGATTTACCGTTCTCTTCCTGCATATGTTCCAGATTTGACTTTCTGGTGCCTTTTCGTTTTTTTAGTTTTCTTTCCGAAAAGTTTACTCGCTACCCGACTGTATGGCGGATTTGTATTGCTTAGCGTCATTTCTTTACTTATTGAATACACTTTTTTTTTATTAAGATTCTAAGATATTTAATTATTTATGTCACGTGTTATCATGCAAAATGTTAATCTAAAATTAAATTATAATACAACAAATGAATTATAAATACAATGACATAAATCAGAAAACCATATCATTTATTTAAAAAAATAAACACTGCACTGAAACACTGGTTACACAAAACAAAACTTTAGTCGATTTTTATCTATCTAAATTCAAAATAATAATCGAATCGATTTGAATAAAGAGTTTTTAATTTATGTTGCAACCTTTTGATTCTCAATAGAAACTCGTTCGATATTCAAAGTGAAACACGCGCGCTTCTCGTCAACGTCTCAATGTTACTGCGGAGCTTTGAAAATATACTAACTCAGCGAAAGTGTTGCTGCTTGACTTCGAAGTTCTGAGTATATACTTCCTTTTTTACGTTTTTACATTATATGGGCTTAGTTGAATCACTTTTCAATCGATAATTTGTAAGTTAGAGCTGTATGTTAGACTGTAGAGTAAATTTTATCACTTAAAATAGTAATATTAAATGAATATTGTATCCCCAATAAGTCCATAACAGTTAGAAAGGTTACTAGACAGATATATTATAATAATATGGTATTTAGTGTAAAAAGTAACTAATTTAACATTTTAAACAAGCTAATACCTAATCTTGAAATCAGTAAACAGAAAAAAAACGAATGAGTATAATATATGCGTTCACAATTGATTTTAGACATTTAAAACATTTTTTTTTTCAGAAAATCTAACATTTTCACATCATTATTATTGTGGTAGTTCCCAATTTTTGCCGAAATCGATCGTATGTAATTTCTTAATATGGAATCAATGTTATAATTATTTCAATTGACACTAATTTCGCAGTAAATCGTGAATCGATGCCATGTTTGATGCAAGGAACGAAATAAAATCGGAAAAGGTAATATTTCGTGTAGGTTGCGACTGTGAGATATTTTTTTTAATTGTAATGCTGATTTAGCGGGTATTTGCCAATACTCGCCACGCTTGGCAGGCGGTTTCGTAGGACGGCCACTTACAAGGTTTACGATCGTCGAAAAACGCTGGATGCGGTAGACCCCCCAAGAGCGGTCCTATTGGAAATCCCTAGGAGATGCCTATCTCCAGCAGAGGACGTCTTGCGGCTGAGATGATGATGAAAGACATAATAAAATATCTTATTTTTAAGAATTCACAGAAAAAACAGCTTTATTGCACATGCGAGGCTTAATAACGTACTCAATTTAGAGCTTAGGGGTTATCAGAAAGTCTTCACCCAAAAACGATACACGGGAGTCCGATAATCGTTTTAAAATATTAAAAGTAGTCATTAAAAAAATCCGTTAGTTCGTATAACTTAGACCACACTCAACAAGTGTTTCACTCCGCCATGACGCCACTTTTGCTACATGACACGGCCGTTTCCAACTGCCACAAACACTTTCGCTGTTTTACCGGTAAAATTCGTACACAAGTGACAAACTCGTAAGACTCTTATTTACAACTTATATAACCGGTTATATCTCGTTATCGTAATGTATCACAAGATGTGCGTTACAAAATAAACTAGCCTATACACGCGGCTTCAACTGCATGGTTTTTTTATAACTCTGACTTTGTTACACTAAAATAAAATCTGTCTCAAGGAATTAATGTATCTGTGAAAACTGCATCAAATTAAATAATAATGACATTTCTCACACACGGCCACTCTGATCCTAAACTAAGCACTAAGCAGAGCTTGTACTATGAAAACCAAATAACTGATGTGCTACACATACCGCCTACATTTTTTTTCAAAATATTTACTTATATAGATAATTACACCTGGACTCAGGACGAATGTCTGTTCTGTGTGGGAATCGGACCCCATCAAATACCTGCAGAACTCGAAAACTAAGTTATAAAAAAAATATGTATCATTGCACTATAAATAAAGGGATGCGCGCGCAGTAACAGTTTTAGGGCGAAGAAGCAGGTTGACCAATAGTTAAAAAAAAACTATGTGTCCTAGGTCAAATTATTGAAGCTGTGCACGTAGCAGAAGACCCCATCTATCCATAGTTTTCACATGTTCAACCGTCTGCCTAACACCCTGTATATCTCACAAGCAATAGTCAGTCAATCTTAACTACAGTTAGGCAAAAGGCTAACAAGTTGTTGGTAAAAATATATTTTTTTCTATAATAACCAAGTAAAATACAAAAATACAAACCCAGGTAGAGCCGCGGCCATAGGCTAACTAATAATAAAATTTTGTACACAAAAACCATACATTGACCCCAAATAATTGGGATCAGAGTAGGTATAGCATACTTTTTATATTATTATTGTAATAACAAATACTTTTCAAGAAAGAATAAATTACCATGCTAATTTGCATTATAAAAATGATAACCCATTCAAGTTTTTAACGTTCCTTTGTTTACATTAGAAAATAAACGTGTATCAAGATCGCCAACATTGTCGACAGCACATTTAATTGTCACAAACGTGTGATTGGAGAAACTCGACAATACGCGCCAAGTTTTTCCGCTACCATTTTCCCATCGTTTCTACCCGACGCTAGATGGCGTTGTAAGAAACTGTCTATTGTATGTGTTAAATAATGAACAAGAAAACTAACATTTATACAGATTTATGTCGTTTTTGTATGTTGATCTTTAAAATTAATTTAGCTAATGAATAATAAGAAGGTATTATGTAAAGTAGCTTTATAACGCCGGATATTTAAAAAAAATGTATAAGTAATAATAATCTTATAAAACCTATTTCAATTGAATGGAAGTTTATTTGTTTTTTTTTTTATTATCTTGATTATTAACTTTAGTCGTGCCTTGTAAATATATATAAGTACTAGCTGTCCCGGCAGACCTTGTTCTGCCCTATTTCTCTAAAACAAACTAACAATGATTTTTTTATGTTAATAGCTGCTCCGACAGATTTCGTTCTGTCTAACGCGCCCTTGTTTTGTTTTGATTGACGTCTAATGTTTGACAGCTGGGGACAGAGTGCTTTGTATTGGTAAAGAAAATTGTTGGTTTTACTATTTTCCTCTTATTATTTACTTTTTTCTCTCCATAAAAACCTTAGACTTCATCAAACACAAAAAAAAATACGTATATCAGTCACTGCTACGATCGATACACAAATAAAACAAAAAAAATGGCCGAAAACTGTATAGTGAGTAGGTAAGTTAGACAGTTGACCGGCTATAAAAAAAAAACGCGATTGAAAAATAGGGGTTGATCTTAGAGGTTTTAATAAAATATTTTTTATTTTAAGTCATGACAAAATAAAAATAAAAATCTTGCCAAAAAAATTAAAGTTTATATTTAACAAATAAAAAATAGGGGTTGATCGTAGAGGGTTGAAAATGTAGGGTTGTATGTATTTTTTGATGCTGTATCATAAAAAAATAGAAATTAAAAATTTTGTCTAAAAAATAAAATTTAGAGGTGGACTACCCCTAACATTTAGGGAGATGAAAAATAGATGTTGGCCGATTCTCATAGATACCGGATAAGCACAAAAAATTTCATCAAAATCGGTCAAGCCGTTTCGGAGGAGTATGGCAACGAAAACTGTGACACGAGAATTTTATATATTAGATTTCTTGCAGAGTAAATATATATATACTTAAATTGCAAAGAAAACACATAACTCACGCAGTATCAACAATTTCCTCCAACAATCGAATAAAAAAACTAAATACATATATGAGAGCAATTTCCTCGTCACGTATCACTTTCTCCCGCTGAGAAAATTGCAAATATTATGTTGTCTCTTTGTTTTTGACAGATCATGTGACAACTCGCTATATTATGTATGAAAACATAAAATTATATACAATTAAAAGTTGCGTCTATTCTCTCTCAATGTACTTCGATTATTTTACCCCTAATTTTTTTACTCTTATCATGGTAAGTGATAATGTGAAATAAGCACAGGAAGCCCAGAACATCATCATTTCAAACTCATGTTTTCCTTCACCGAAATCTCAAGCTCATTGTAGACTTTCGAATTTGGAATATTTTGCCCTTTGGAATATCTAATTTCATTATGTTGTGATGCCAATAATTTGTAAATTTACTTAAATTCTTATGTCCTTTGAAATGGTCGATTCGGTCCACAAAGACAAGAAACAAATTCTCTAAAAGGCGTTCTAAGATAAATGTTTTTCCATATTATGTCGATTATTTAGTTTTAACTTAGTTTAATTTAGTTTTTTATTTATTTTTCTTGTTGTTTTTTTTTCATCTTTTGTGTTTATGTGTATTATTTCTTTAAAAATTGTTAAAAATTTAATGGAAAAAAAGCCAACATTGTCAGATTCTCCGAAAAAAAAAAAAACAAAATATATAAAAAATGTAACCTTACTGAGTTTCTTGCCGGTTCTTCTCAGTTGAAGGCGACTTCCGAATCGGTGGTAACTTCAGTAGTTTCGACGTTCATAAGTGCCCTCTTAGGGCCTAAACTGAATAAATGGCTTTGACTTTGACTTTGACTAACAATAGAAACAAGAGTTTTATTACACCATAGTCATAGTTTAAACTAATATTAGGTATAACAAGGAGCGATAATTGCTTCTGTCACACTGTAAGTATTTTTTAACTAGAAAATATATTGCACCTCGTTCAGAAATTAATTGTTATTATAAATTCGTTTTTTTTTTTTCAAATTAACTCATAATTTATTTCTAAGTAATAACGCGCATCACCTACATAGATACACTTATTATTCTATTTTACGACCAATAGTGATAGTAAATCATTTTGAAAAAAGATCCATTAATTAAATCATGTGGCTAGATCTTTCAGAACGGAACGGCCCGTTACACGAGAACATAGCAGTTTATTGCGAATATTGGATTTTTAACTATATAATTATACGTTTGGGTAACTTGCTCCAATAAACGACACGGTGAAACTTAGCAAATTTGATTTGAGATTAATTAATCACGAAAATTACCTACGGAATATTGCTCACTCCTCTAAACTAGGTTGCACAAATTTATCTAAAAAACCTATATCTACCTACCTACTCTACATGACCAAAAATAAATACATATAATTACCAAAACTGGAGTGTAATTGATGTAGGAAGAGTATGAGAATGCAGAGATTTTATTGTCTGTTAAAACACGCTACTCTGAACGGATTTTCATAGAGTTTCACACATACTGGAACCCGGTGACTCGCGAAAATAACCGTCAAAAAGTCTCTTGACTCTTGAAAGGGCGGCCATTCGAACGGGCACGCGCGCCGACCTTCAGAGTTTCGTGTTTATCTCGAAAACTACACATCCATTGTAAAAAACAAAGCTACCATTAGAATTTTAGATACATTTCCAATAGGAATCTTATTATCACTTGTCATAAACTAATAAGAGCGGACCGCGATCTTATTGGAAAGTACGCCATTAGCAAAAACGGTGACTATCATATGTATTTTGAATATATATTGCTAAATATGTTGTTATTTCGAGCAAATGAATTTATTCAAGTAAATGAATAAATAATGATTGAAAACGTATACTTAGTTTTATTTTATTCCATACTAAAATACTGAGAAATGTGTCTCTCAAGATAATGGTTACAAACGGGGAAAAAAAATATCTTATCGTATATAATTTCTTGACATAATAATAGATTTAGTATAAAACCTTTATGTTATTAGATAGATAAAACATTATTCTTTTCATTTTATTACAAAAAACATGTGTTTATTTCATTATCAAGTAGAAAAAAACAAAATTGTACGACTCGGCGACGAAAAGGAGGTACTCAATTCGAGGTCTCAATACATCGAATTTTATAACAACATTGTAAAAGTATAGACGTATATAGCTTCTAAAAATGCTCAATAATGCGATTTACTTACCATAGTTATAATCTTTCATATAAATATAACAAGAAAAAGGTCTTTTGTTAGTCCTAGATTTCCGAATTCGCGCCATTTTTCATTACCGTCAAAAACTACCTACTCATCAATTTCGAAATTATGAAAAGATTATGTATTGTACCCTACATAGATTTTGTTTAGAATACCGACATTATAACATTTCTTATCCAAAAAGATACTTCTGACTTACCAATAATCACTTTATGATGGAAAACTGGATCAAAGCATTTTTGTAAACACTACCAAACGCCTATCACCGCGTTCTAAATTTAAAAAAAAACACTTTTATACTTTGTATTTCACTGAAATAATAACTGTATTGTATGTATTACTAAGTATTCTTTCGATATTACACACCTTTACACAACAACAAACACTCAAAACACTCACAATTATATATTTTAGAAGGTAATCGACGAAGGTAAGCGTTGCCATACGCCCAAACGGACAGAAAATTTTGACTGACTTTCATTTTTTTTTTTTTTGACAGACTGCCGGTGTTGACAGTACTTTGTCACATACCATTGCATAGACAATTTAAAGCGCATTCCATACATACCAAACAGTGTAGGTCACCATGGTCGGACCGATTTTTCGTTTATTTTTTTTGCGTCGCGGGTAGGGTGGGATCAAAAGGGCTTTCGAGAACCGAGTGCCACAAAGCGAAAAGTTCTCGAAAGCCACATATATGGGATCAAAAGGGCTCGCTAGAACCGGCTTGACTTGGCGCGTCGAATAGACTATAATTCATCGAAATCGGATACACGGAAGAACAGATATTAAAAAATATTTTGTAAAGCGTTCGCGAGCGAAACCGCGGGTAGTAAGTAGATCTAGGCTTCCACATTTTCAATCAGCATTATGGCAAAATTACTACTACTGAATAAGTCGATCTTTGCTCGATCAAAATACGTTATTTTTTTGCATTACCAATTACTGACACGCAATTTTATAATTGAGAGTCTCAAAAACATGACACACATAATCATTACTATATTTTTTCCTTTATTAAATATCTAGTGATGCATTTGATTAATCATATAATTATGAAACAAAATACTCGGTAGCATCAGTTGCTATTAAATTACACCACCCAGTTAAGGTGAAAGGCCTCGTTGGTATTTTAACTGCGTATGACTATAATTAACAATAATAACATGTTTGGTAGTAGCAACCTATAAAATATTGAAACAAGCGCTATCTTGCTAATCTGGAATGCGGTCACTTACCAACATACTCTTCAGTTCTTTCTTGCTCTGTTCCCAATCATTTGTGGTCGGCGTAATACGCGCTCTTCTTGCATTCGGCCCTTCTATCCGTCACAAATGCATTCACTCCTTTCTTACTAAATCATCTTTTAAACAATCCATTCATCTCTTTTTGGGCTAACCTCTTCCCATATATTCATCCACATTCATATTCAAAACAGATAACCTGACCTATTCATAGTGATCTTTTTTATGTTAGAAGTAGGTTGTTCTCCCCCGATTATCTATTACTTTTCCGCCCAATATATAGCCCATGTTAATCAGTGATAATGTAGCATTCAAAGGGTGAAAGAATTTTTAAAATCGGTCCAGTACTTTTTGAGCCAATTCGTTACAAACATACTTACATACAAATCTTTCCTCTTTATAATATTAGTATAGACAAAGCCTAGAAGGTAACTGGCTCTCGAGTGCAACTGATAGAATACACCGGTACCTATTTGGCGAATTTTTTTCTACTTGAAAGTGATAGCCAGCCAGGAGGGTAGATACGACAAAATACGATCGCGCTTTGGTTTCTCCTCGATGCTTATTTAAAGTTCAAGCTTTTTGTAGGATTCGACTTCGAAGTCTAGGTCCAGCGGTTAGGGCTGTGCGTTGATATATATCTACCAGTCAGTCAGTTTACCATTTTATATTAAACAGAAAGAAGAAGTAGAAGATTAGACAGTATATAATACAGATTGTAGAGTCTAAAGTTGTGTACAAAGTGTACAAACGAACATATGGATTTTGCCAGCATTGTTTTCTGTCCAATGTAGGTTTAACAGGTAACAGGTAAATCACAAGTGGAGGTGTACCTAATCGTGATTTTAACAGTTTTATCGACCGAAAGTATGCCTGTCGTTACATGTCTTTTATTGACAAATGTGAATGCATGCACGATTTACAAAAACATTAATGATCGTGAAAGTAAAGCAGAAGGATTATCTTTTATTTATAAGTTTAATTACAGTATCTGTTTCTAAAATCAATGCACCTGTTAGAAAGCATTTAACACTTCTTAAGAAAGATAAAATTTAATACTAGCTTTCGCCCCACGGTTTCACCCGCGTTCCTCAGGGATCTTATGTTTTCCGGGATAAAAAGTGGCCTATGTCCTTCACCATACCATAGGCTATCTGCATACCAAATTTCATCGCGATCGGATTAGCGGTTTAAGCGTGAAAAGCTAACAAACAAACTCACTTTCGCATTTATAATATTAGTTAGGATAATTAGGATTAGGATAATGTGTAAAGGGTTTATATCATAACATCTTATAAGTACTTAATACCGAAATTAAGAATTTGTAACAAGTACTTTTGAGGTATGTAACGTCTTCCTTTTGAGAGGTAGGTACCTAACTATTTGTGATTCTTATATTTAACACTACGATAACCGAATTTTTAAATATCCATAAATTTCGATATATACAGGAAGGATCGCGAAAAAAATCATTGCGATTTAAATACAATCAGAGGCACAATTAACCGCCCACCCGGCTAAAGCGACGTAACTTTGTATACAATAAATAAACACTTATGAAGTTGAATGCATTTTTTTTCATGTGATATTATCCAAAGTATAATATTGCCAAGAAAAAAAATCATTCCAAAATGATTTTTTGAAGTTACATCGGAGAATGTAAGTGGGCGGTTAATTGTGCCTCTGAGTGTATATGAGAAAAAGGCGAATTCTGAGTTGTTCCCATAGTAAAAAGTATTCAGCATAGGTTTCGACAATATACAATCTCGAAATATCCACACAAATAGTACCTACTACTAAATATGGAATGTAATAATGGCATTACAAGAAATAGTTCTTCATCTAAATAATGACCAATTCCAACGTTGACCGACCACTGAGCACTCACTATGCAGTTACTTTTTTTTTATACTACATAGTTGGCAAACAAGCTTACGGCCCACCTTATAGTAAGCGGTTACCGTAGCCTATAGACGCTCATAGCCTTAGTTGCACGTAATAATATGTAAATCCTACAAAATATCATTCCACGAAGGTTATGAAACAGAGATATGGAGAGAATAAATGTATTTCAATATTCTGATATTTAATTTAGTTTGAGGTAATTATAGTATTACAGTAGGTACCTTTTTGTTGAACGTAGCTTATACGTTAAATTAAAAAAAAAAGAATCTATGTACTACACAACTCAAGAACCCCTTTAGATGTCAGTAAATTACACGAAACGTTAATAATCTGGTGCTTATCTCTAAATAGTATAAAACAAAGTCGCTAGCTGCCTCTATCTGCTTCTCCGCTTATTTCTTCTAAACCACGCAACGGATTTTGATACGGTTTTCACTAATAGAAAAAACGATAAACGAAGAAGGTTTGTGTATATAAATTGCACTCGTGCAAAGCCGGGGCGAGTCGCTAGTTGTAAATAAAACAAACTCCTATACCTGATAGTGCTAGCTGGTACAGTCTTCGAATACTTCAATCTGGTAGACGCCGAACGCAAGGGTCGCTCACGACGAGGGCACGTCGCCATTTTGACACGCTTCTACGTCACACGTCACGCAAATGTCAAATCATCACACTATTGTCACACTTTGACACACTTCTCGGTCATTGTTCACTTCTACAGTTTCGTTTTCTTTCGATTGATTGTCAAACTTTTGTGAAAAAGTTCTGCGTATTCGTGAGTTGATTTTATTATACAAAATAGATCCATCTGCGGTATTTTACAGGCGTTATTGAAGGCGTAAAGAAAGAAAGTTAATTAAGCGCTTATTTATAGCTGTATCGGTGAATAATAGGAAATTATGTCAAGATAGCGTTTATTGTTATAATATAAATAAATTACCATTAACAGTGAAGTAATTACAAGTAAAGCAATGTGAAAGCTACCGCTTCTTGATTATAGTTTATTATAACGTAGGTACTGTATATTTAATTAAAATAGTGTAGAAATTAATACAAGAGGTTAACTTAAGCTAAATTATAGAAAAAATCCAAAGAGGCTAAATAATTTCTTAAATCACATGAAATCCTTTTGCCAAAGAAATGTTGCTTTCTTTTTTTTTCTTTCTTTCTTAACTCAGCATATTTATGCTAATGCTTTCAACCACTTGTAGATGTGTAACGAGCCATAAACTTAATCCAAGATAGTATACTCTCGAAAAATAGTTGATTTTTTGTCTTCGATTGACAATTGGCTATTTTTCATTGCGTACTTGTAGATCGTAAACGAATGCTTAGAAGGAAATCAACCATCGCATTGTATCACGCATATAGGTAGGTAAGAGCATATCATGGAGTAATTTGACATGCTCTAATCATAGACAACACGTCTACGGAAATTATCTATTAGTGGAAATTATAGCGAGGAAAAATAGAATTAACATAATAGTTGGAAGAGTAAGAGAGAATGAAGAGATTTCTGATATTATTCTGGCCTCTAAAAAGGCCACTCAAGCAATATTGCTAAAGCAATTCATTTATCGAATTCTCGGCAGATCCTACTTATTTCAATTTGTTTTATGTAAAATAGTCACTACAAATAGTCTCATATATACAGTTTAATTCATTAAAAGATTTGGTATAGATTAATCTGCCGTAAGTTCGGAAAAATGAATAGCATTAGCAAGTGGATAGATAGATAACTCTTTATTGAAATTGATACTAGATATTACAATTGGGGTTCTTGTCACTAATACTGATCTGGCATATTGGAAGAAAATTACAAACGTTTAGAGTGAATTTGCAATATAAGCTTTGAATTTAAGTTAGCAAGTTTACTGAAAGAAAATGTTTACTTTTTAGAGGTAATCAAAAGAAATTAATGAGATAAATATAAGAAGAAAAAGTAGTAGGTAAGTTAAATGCATTCGTGATCAATATATTGTGTCCTTTTTCTTTATTTTTATTAAGAACAAAAAACAATTACTCTTAGAAATCTTAATTATGAAGTTTCTATTAATATACCTAACTCATATAGTTATTTAAGTATAGTAGTTAGTTTATACTAATAGAAATATAAAAAATCTATAAATATAATAAATTTGAATACAGATAATCTTTCAATCAGACTTCTAATAAACATTCTAATAATAGGAATATCCGTAACAACAAATACAATTACGTTTTATAAATTGCTATAAATAGAAGTATCCAAAAATAAACAATTAATTTCGTAGGTAGCGTTTCACTTTCATAAATATTCGAGAGTAAAACGTCTTAACTGTGTTAATATGTTAATTTTGTACAAGTTGATCATTGCTTAGACGGTTAAAAGTAACTTTTTATATTGTTTTAATTTTACTCCGTTACCCACATTCATAGGTTATGTATTTTGAAACAATATGGTACCTGATTACTGCATGTGATGATGTGGATAAACAATGAAAAAAAAAAACAAAAAAAATACAAATATTTTACCAAACAATGAATTTTGAATGGCCTATTAATGTTAATTTATGAGCATAGAAAATATGTTTGAAACTATATTTTCACTTAACTTTAAAACTGAAAATTATTGATCAGATTTCTAAAAACTATAGGTAATTTAAGTAGAATTCAACATTTTCTTTGCATATGCAAAATCTGTCTGAAAAATGAAATGACATTCACTTTCAATTTACTATTATTTTTGTGACACAAACTCAAAACTTGATAAGGCATTTATATTAAATTATTTATTTATTTGAGATATTATAAATTTGAACAATTCATTTAAATATGTCTTTGTCTTTTGGACAATCCTACAGACTATATGGGACTGATCACCTATTGACGTCCACCATATTATGTGTAATCTAAGATGTGGTGAACATAAAAAAAATTAAAACTTTAAATTTATTTTCCCAAAAGTGTAGAGTTGGTTCTTATTCCATGGCTCTGAAATAACATAAGCTACCCAGTATGTTCTGAAATATTTCACCTTTCTATTACACGTTGTATAGGTTTCAGCTTATGATACCTCCTTACTCATAATACCTTTATATTTTTAAGAAACTACACACTAACCTTATACCCTATTTATTTGCACTCCATATTACATAAGCACATGATAGTAAGTACTGTGACTACGGTTATAAATTTAAAATTGTGAATTATTAATAATAAAAATGATATATCTATAAAAAATATAACAAAACTATAACAATATCTCCTTCCGATTATATAAACTCTTTAACACCGTAACAATCATAACGTAACCGGGTCAAGCGACAATGTTCTGTATAACAATGGACAATGGGTGTATATTGGATGCACATTTGACCCACATTTATCTGGAAAATCACTCAATTGAATTTAATAATAGATTTGTCGTATTATTGTCAATTAAAGGAGGTCGGGTCAATGTTGATTGGATTCCCAGAAAAAGGTCAGAAGGTTTAAAAAGAAAAAACTTATTAGTACAACTGTACATTTGATCGCTTTTGAAGGCGAAATTTCTTTGACTGAAGAATAATGAATATTTTTACTACATTTAATATATCTCCTTCAAAATATTAGTCGTTCAGAAAATGTAATTTTCTTTTTCAAAGTCAATCCAGTCGATGTCTGTAATATTTAGATATTAAACAATAATATATCTTTTTTATTTATATTTTTTAATTATAAACTTCATAAGCTTCCCAATATTTACAGATATACATAAACCGAAGTTTAATAGTTTAAATCGAAAATTATGTTTAAAGAAATGTAGAAGCTAGATTCGCACAGAAAATCACACAATAAAAATCCATATCACAAACCAATCACTTCTAAGAGAAACGAAATTCCATTTTCCAATGTTACTAATAGAAATGTTTTGTAAATCGACTCACGCGCACATTGCACTCGATACGAGCACACGCAGAGTTACATCTCACTCGACTAAAGTGCATTACTATGACTGAGTAATACGGAGCTCTACTTCTGATTGGTGTTAGTAGGTCTGTGATAGGAGGAGCGGGAGCGATTTTATAAACGATACTAGTAAGGCATGTAAAAGATTAGGTATCAATGGACAACTGTAATCGATTTTCTTGATAAGACAATGATAATTATGTAGTTTAAGATTTCCTATAATAACATTATGTAACAAAAACGTCGAAATGCCGGTTTTAACTTTTAAAATTGTTAAAGCAATAATAAAAATAATTTTATGCTATATTTGATTTTTTTATACCAACAATTTAAAAAACACGAAATACATTTATGTTATACTAGCTTTTCCGCGCGGTTTCACCCGCGTTCCCCAGGGATCTTGTGTTTTCCCGGGATAAAAAGTAGCCTATAGCCTTTCTCGATAAATGGGCTATCCAACGCAGAAAGAATTTTTCAAATCGAACCAGTAGTTTCTGAGATTAACGCGTTCAAACAAACAAACTCTTCAGCTTTATAATATTAGTATAGATTATGCAATAAATTCTCTAAATCGCTTTGCTACGTGTAACATGTGCCCAACCTTATTTTTGCAACGAACTCAGTTACCCAGTAACTAACAGTGGCTTTCTTTGTCATATATAATTAAGTTTTTATTTACACTCCGCATTTGTAGTTTTTGTACGTTATTTAAAAGAATACTATATAATACTTCTGTTTTTGTTATTATATTATTATGTAGTTACAAGATAAAATTCTAGTGCATAGCATTATGTAGTATAGGAGACCAGAGTTTCTAAGATGTAGATTTTATAGTAGGATAAGAAATTGTGTATTATTTGTCTATACTATGCAATCATAAATTACTCCACTGTAAAAACCATTCTATAGAAGTGACCTCAAAATTTATTAGAATCAAGTCCACCACAGTCTATATGTAAGGCGATGATAGCTCAGTGGTAGTGAAGTCGGACGCCGCGGCGAAGGTCGTGGGTTCGAATCCTACAATGAGCTTGAGCTTTCGGTGAAGGAAAACATCGTGAGGAAACCATAGCACGGTGGAAGGGTACTTTGTAGTACCCGCCTGGCTGGCTACCACCCTCAAGTTGAAAATCTGTCGCCAAACACCTATTGGTGTGTTCCGGCAGCTGCACTTGAGAGCCAGATCCTTCTAGCCTTTGTGTGCTTACCACCTTCGGCCACATCATCACCTACCATAGTGAGATTGTGGTCAAACACAAGCCTATACAAAGTAAAAAAAAAAAAAAAATTACGGTCAATAGCATACGTAGCTGATCCAAACTAACAATATACCTTCATGTACTCTATAACTATCCATAATATGGAAACATAAAGTAGACAAGTAAAATGTGTGTCTATAAAACTAGTACTTACTAGCTGTTCCCCGCGGTTTCACCTGCGTATTTGATTAGAGACCCAATGATTGATATGCATGAGTCAAAATCAACCGATGGACAACTACAAGATATATTTAAAAACATCTGCATTAGTCAATATATAGTCAACTTTAAGAATGACCACCATAAGAATACTTTTTGTGTGCAGCGGCCAATAGTTACTTGTGGCTACAATATTAGCAGACAATGCGCTTATCATAAAAGTAGTCGAAACAAATGAATTTCCAATAAATCTTTTATTTCGACGATGACCGAGCGAGCAATGATTACTGTTTAAATTTGCTTTGATTTAAGTGTCTCGTAAATTCACTCCAATAGTGATGGCATGGTAGCGCCCCCATTTAACACTTTGTTCCAGAAATGTAAAGCTATTTCCCAACGACCACGCTCCGGATATTTCGCGGTATTCATACCTTGATAATTGCTCACTTGGAACCGCCGTGTACATGTAATTGCTAGAATTTATAATAATTATTACATGTGGTGTCGTTAGCACATTGGAGTAACGCCATTTTAAAGGGATTTTCTACTGCTTTATGAGTATGATGAATTCTTAAAATCTATCTATCTATATAAAAATTAATTCCTATATATAAAAAGGAATCCCTATTTCCCTTGGTCCCGGCATATCTCTTTTTTAAAAGTTTTTTTTTGTAGAAGGTTCTTACGGAAAGAAAAATCAAGAAAATTGCGAAGAAAATTGGAAAATTTCAGATAACTTAACTTCGCAAATGTCGTTTAATATCGGTCGGCAACTATCGATCAAATTTGGATAAAATTTTACACACAAATAGAATACGTCCTGGATTAAAATAGTGTACTTTTTATTCCGGAAAAGAGATTCATAGGGAGTGCGGGTAAAACAGCGAGGAAAAAATTTCGACTAATAATAATATGATGGATTCGAAGAGGTCTCCAGGGCTAGTTAAATTTGTTATTGAACTGTCTGTTGGCATTATATTAATTTTATTGTAATTTCTAAAGAGTTCCACGACCGTGGCGAGCAGGACTAGCATTGATGATAAAGACAACATTTCATCTATAGAAACACTTTGGTATTTCTAGTATTATTTATTAACCATGCATATAAACAGGCATTGCTACCAATTGAATAAATGTATTCCTTCTACCATCGCACCTCTCGCCAGTCGGTGTCACACGGTGCGGTTTCAAAGGAGCTTTCTACCGCGGACGCTCAGGTTGTGAAACGAGTTCCCGCTGTAGTTTTCCTAGGGAGGGAGTATAAATCGTGGTTCTCAGTGCTGCCATTTTAGCGCTTTGGGCGCTAGATCTAGCGCTTTTTTGGTGTATTTAGCGGGCATTTTAATTTTTAGCGCCTGGTGGATAATCTAGAGCTTTTTCCTATATGATGGTTTATGGGCGAGGAAATGCCCTGTAATCTCCACTTTTTCTTGTATGTCATGGCAACACTGTTAGTCTATATAGACGAGGGAATCCCCTGTATTTTAATTTCCGTTCATGGTTTTCAGTGTTACCGCATTCAAACATCGAACGTGTGTTCGCTTCGCACTTAAAAACAATTAATGTCATTTTAATGATTTGTACAGGACTACATAACTGCTGTTCATAGCAAGTGCTATAATTATGAGCTTCCAGCCGATGTCCTGCGAAGGATTGGGACATCCGAAAAATATAGTCCGAAAATAAACGGTGATGAATATGGCCCTTACGTAGCAGTGCAGCAATTTTATTCAAGAAAAATTTAGTTAATTTAGCGCGAAAGGGTGTGAAAAGATTTTAGCAGGGCTGTCAACACGCGAGTTATGCTGATTTTGCAAGCATCAAGAGGCCGTATGTTTGTTTGCCATCTTAATAGTATAAAAAATACCAAACACAAGCACTATTAGAAATAAAGTTATTGTTTAAAAAAAAATCTCTATGGTTGAAAAAGAGGACCATAAATCGGTCGAAAACATGCTGGAGGATACCAGAAGAGAATCATAGATGTATATCTATAAGCGAAGTGTGAAGATTGCAGATTGGTGCGCAGGCGGCGATCTCGGATAAGCGCAATTAATTCGGTAACGCTTTCTCTACGTGCACAGAATCTCTCACTGGGAATTAGTTATTTTGCACTTCATAAACAATGTTTAGTATTTGACATTGTTTATGGCCGCTCGCAAAGTGTATTAAAGCTGTATTGATGAATGAATGAAGTTGATGAAAATTGGTAACAGCTTAGGGCTCGTTGTGTCCATCACTAAAGGGCCTATGTTCACTGATGGGTATTTGAGAAGTATCCCAACTAGTTGTTTTTTATATTTTTACTTCCCCTTCCCCTCTCCTATACCCCCGTAAATATATAACACACACAAACGTATACAATACACATAACTTAATTTATTTTGCATGTTTTTTTTTATATTGTGTTGTACGAGGCAACTTTATTTTATTTATTTTTTTAATAATTGTATTTACTTAGAACAGCTTTTGGTTTACTGAATACAGAAAAAAATTAAGTGTTCTTGTTAAAAAATACAAGACAGATAGGAAATAAGTATGATGTACAGTCAGCAACATCAATAACTAAACAGATCTAAATTCACAAGTAGCCTACTGAGAGATAATAAATAGATAAAGAAAACAGGTGTTTTGTAATTGAACAAAAACCTACATACTATAATAAAGGACAAGCTCAAAAAAAATCCAGTCTTGGCGCATTTTTTATTTTATTTTTATTTATTGTACTTTCTTTCTATCTATTCTTAAGAATTCATATTTCATTCACCCCAACTAGAATAAATGAATATAATGTAAAATAATTTGGATTTTTAAGTAAAAATAATATAGTAGTACTCTAGTTTTTTTTTCTTATATTGGTCTGTGTTAGACCGCAATCTCACTATGGTATGTGATGATGTGACCAAAGGTGGTAAGCACACAGCGTAGAAGGAACTGGCTCTCAAGTGCAACTGTTATTATCCGGAGCATCCGACGTCACTAGCACTGAGATCACCTTAGTCTTAGACGCCTTCGGCCGTATTTAAAAAAAAACTCAAATCTTTCAAATTATGACTAGTAAAATGTTAAATGCCATCAATCATTCCAGTAGCACAAATTACCCGCACAATTGCATCAAACGAGATCAGACGCATCACCACGAGTTACTGTACCCGTCCCGTTATCGTATCGTATCGTGACTGGACAGTTACGTCCAGAGACCGATGGACAAACAAAAACACACACTTTGCTATACATCGCCTAGAAGGCTGTGATTAGATCATGGTTATCGTTGAATATTACACGAAAGAGAGCAATGGTGTGTGACGTTTTAATAAAAAAAAACGTAATGGTATTGGTTTAACTGCTATTTATTTATGTTTTAATAATACTATATTTATTATTACTTATAAATAAATAAATAAATAAATATTCTGGGACATTATTCCTCACACACGGCCATCTGACCCCAAACTAAGCAGAGCTTGTACTATGGAAGCCAGATAACTGATATACTACATATACTACTTTTCTTTTGTAAATACATACTTATATAGATAATTACACCCATACACAGGACAAACAGACATGTTCATGCACACAAATATTTGTCCTGAGTGGGAATCGAACCCACGACCTGCGGCGTGATAGATAGGGTATCTTACCAACCACGCCAACCGGCGTGATAAACTAAAGGAAGTGTAAAAACAACAAAAAAAATATCTATCTGACTGTTCTATGCCAGCTTTGCTTAATTTGAGATCAGATGGACGTATGTGAAGAAACATCTCAGCTCCTAACAAACAGGCTCTCAAGTACAAGTTCTGCAACGTGCTGTAGGTGCTTAGTGGCAGACAATGTAATATGTATATCCGAGGCTTCCAGTGTCTGGGACCGCAATAAAAAGGAACCGCGGTCCCAGCTGCCGGATTCATTTAATTTGATTTTTTTCTTCGAGCAACTGGGACCACCCATGAATTAATAGTAAAATCTATTGTTCAAGCCAAAACAGTACAGTCAAACGAAAAAATGTAATAAGTAAGTAAATAATTAATAAAAGTATTTCATTTAAAGATATCTCCGTCAATTAAGAAGTCAGTAAATCTTGGGTATTGTACCGTGTTATGAACTCTGAAACTACTTATCCGATCTAAACGTACTTTTTTCAAAAAGTGTGATTTGTTCCAACATAAAACATAGGATAGTTTTTAGGCCGATTATTGATTAAACTACGGGGAACTAGTTAAATATAAAATACTATCCTTCTGCACCGCGGGTTCACCCGCGTATCCCTATTTTACCGCCTTAAAGTTTGTTTTTACAAAAATACTTCCTTAGTTGGATGCCTACACTGTATAAGGTATCTATGTGAAAAATTTCAAGTCTCTAGATCCAGCGGTTTGGGCTGTGCTTTGATATATCATCAGGCCAGATGAATAAAAGTTTACTCTCTTTTTTAGCTCTTTTGCAGTCGGGTTAAAATTTTTGAGCCTTCGTTTAGAGCATTTTGTTTCATGCGGACCAAATCGTCTCCTTCAAATTAAGACAACATTGGTTTTTCGGTCCATTATAGGTATTGTTAACTATAAATGTGCTAGTAATATTTAAACTAATTCTTAGTTTTATGTAACTGGTATTATTATAGAAGAAAGGAACCACATAATACAGGCATTATATTTTTATAAGGATTCTTAATGAGTAATAATGAGTATTAAATGAGTATATATACACTCCAAAACATGATATGTACAAAATATTACGATCATCGTTTTGAAATAATAATAGCATAAACCAATATTGTATGAAATTCACGTCTCGACAGTTTTGCTGCAATTCTATTGGTTAATATTTCAAAAAGATGATCGGAATGTCACGTGTATCGTTTTCAAATGAGTTACTAATATTTTTTCACCAGATTACTTGTTAGGGAAATAAAATATTTCAACTGACTCAGGATTTAAGGTATTTCATTTCGACTAATTAACTTGTTTATAATAATGATAACTTTATTGTAATGTTTATCTAGTAAAAGGTAATAATAAATACTCACGACACATCTGGCGTGGTGTTGGTCAACAGCCGCACGCAGTCCAAGCAGCCCCGCGCGGCGGCGTAGTGCAGCGCCAGCGCCCCGTTGTTGGCGCGCCCGCCCGCCGCCGGCATCGCGCGCCCGCACCACCACCCCTCGACCGCTAGACGACCGCTCCTATACAAGAGATGAAGAATTAAATATATAAAAAATATTGTCAACTAGCTGTCCCCCGTGGTTTCACCTGCATTCTCAAAATAAAAAGTAGCCAAATCCTTCCTCAATAAACTGGCCATCTAACGTAAAAATATCGGTGTCATAAGTTCATACGAAAATCCCATACTTTTAGTTTTTCCCGAATTTTCGTTTTTTCCAGGCAATTTTTCTCTTCAATATTTCCCCCTTTCAATACAAAAGACTTAAACGCGTGATAGATATTATAGCGCCATCTCGTATGGAATAGTGAAACTGCTTTAGCTAAATTCAATCTCAAGAAATATTATCTCAGTTATGCCAGTCAACGATAGATGGCAGCACTAGTATTTTAGATATTGATAAAATGTATAATAGCATCGGAAACATAAAATAAACATTATTTATGTATTTTAGATCACCTACGATGACAAGGGATTGATCTTGACATTTTTAAAACCAATCAACCTTAGATCTTTTCTGCAATCAATTTCCCACGATCGATTAAAATGCCAATAAAATGTAAATGGCCGCTGAACTAATTTAGTGTGATAATTATTAAAACAAAAATATAGATTAAAATTGAAATTGAGCCGGAACTACGATGAACCTATAAAAATGTGTTTAAAATTGGATTTTTAAATGTCACCCGAACCCAGTGCAATATATTAGATTTATAGAGCCACAATAAATTGCATAGATTATATATTTAATTAATTACTTAGTCCCCGTAGAATTGAAAATACAATAAAATCACATGTAAATTCACAGTATGAATAAAAAAAAGAGTGTGTGTACTTATGTACACGCGTTAGAAGTTATACTTCTTTGGCGTATGAAAAAAAATTAAAATAACTAAAACGCAGTAGTGATCAACGATAAGTATTAAAATTAATCAATAAAACTAAACGAAAAAAAATAATTAGATAAAAATGTAATAACTTATAATTTACGATGTAAATAAATTATACATACCTACTGACAATTTACCTCATATCTATAAATGCACTTAAAACAGTGTATTAAAACCTCATTTAGCAGCTAACTTCATAACGTCGCTTTAGCAGCTAACTTCATACCGTCGCCTTTTTCCGTCGGTGTGCGCGCGCATAGTAAAAATTCACTCTCATCAATTTTCCCAACCATGCCAAAAGAAGTATAACTTCAGTAATCGAAACAGACCATGTGAGATCTTAAATTAAAATTCAATCAAAAGTTAGAATTCTATTACATAACTAAGATTTGAAATTAAACTGATAAAATTCAAAATTGATTGCAAAGTTACGCGTTCAACTTCGCGAGTTCAGTCGCGGTCATATCGCGCTGCACTCGAGGGAACTTCGATGTTCGATGACTTCAAGCCCTATAACTCGGGCAAAAGAACTAACACCGAACGGAAGTCGCCTGAAGGGAGGCAAGGATACACGGAGTACCTCTACTCACTCAACTTCGGCTACTATGGGCAACCTCGCGTGTAGTGTAGTGGCAGCTTAACACGAAAGCCCATTAACCAGGTAACCTATTTCTGTCACCAACCGGTCAGAATTACGGGACTTCTACATTCAGCCTTCAATAACCTGCATACTAACGCGTGTTGTAATATTATCCTTATTATAACGTAATAAGATGTATATTTCGACGCTAATTATTTCCAAATATTGCAATAGATTGTGGATGAAAGTTTACAACATACGCGGTTTTTTTCGGAGAAGATACTTTTCCTTTTGTATTTTATTAGTATTAAAAAAAAATTGCACTCCGGGCACTCCCGGAGTGCACAGAAGTGAAAACATTTTTTCTTTTTTTTTATCTCAATCTCAATCTATAAATATGTTGCTGTACCGCGCTAAAAGAAGTTTTCACTTCAGTAAAAAAAAGAAACTAAACGTCAAACTGCGTCTCATTATAACGGTGTCGCGTCTCAACGGTGTCGCGAGTCCAGAGGTTTTACCTCATCTAAAAATATGCGTACCGCGCTAAAAGAAGTTTACACTTCAATAACAAAGAAAATCCCGGAACGTTATTAAATAAGCGTAAACTTTTATAAACGATTATAATCTTATAGGTATCTGTTAAAGAATAGTCAATCTATACATATAATAATAAATAGTTAATAATAAAATAAATATCAATTACCTCAGCCAACGCATAAGTTTGCATAAATTACAAAAAAAAAATACATTAGACACTCCATAAAATTAATTAATAAATAATCTATTTCAATCGATGACATAATATCACACTTTAATAACGTTTAAGTTGTAATAATAATCGATTCAATAAATTAGTAAACTATTCAGTGCACAGTATAATTGCTTTCAATTCGATAAAATTTCTCGATAATCGATTAACATTAATTATACTTGACGTAATAGTTGAATCAATGTCAAGATGTCGAACGAATAAACAAAATGTTTAGCGTTTTCTCTGCTACAAATGATGCATGAGTGTGCACCTGTCACACGTAATATATTATACAACTAGCACAATTAAATTCCTATTACAACTATTATTTCAATCATCATCAGTTTCGCTGTGATCATTATTTTTGATAGTTGATAACTTGTGATAATTATGATTATCCTGCCCTGTTCTTAGTCAATTGAGGTCGGCGCAATACTTACTCTTCTTCCATTCGAACCTTCTATCCTACTAATATTTTAAATGTGAAAGTTTGGATGTTTGTGGCTCAATCACGCATAAATGGCTCAATGGATTTGGATGAAATTTGGCCCATAGATAGATCATGCCCTAGAGTAACATATAGGGTACTTTATACCAGGTACTATCCCAAAATAAATTTATTGCATTGAGATTCAGGACAATGAAAATGTCAGGACATCTGACCATAAAGATTTCAATAATAATACCAGTTATTAATTCATTACAAGTTTGAACTTTTAAACTTGGAGGGGAAAAGTGGGAAAGATAATCCCGTTGCTAAAATAATGAAGTGGAGATCAATTTATTAGAGGTGGAGACAAAGTCAAAGCCATTTATTCTGCCCTAGGAGGGCACTTACGAAGGTTGAATTTGCTGAAGCTACCACCGGTTCAGAAGAGTGCCTTCAACTGAGAAGAACCGGCAAGAAACTCAACAAGGTTACATTTTATTTTCAAACGCTTTAGGCAGTAATTTTTTTTTATTTGAAAGCTGATTCATTCGCTTTTACAACGTTAAGTGAAATTGATTTGTTATCAATGCATAAGCCAAGCCTGCAGTAGCATCACTTAGTAAGTAGTTTATAACGGAAGACAGGTTTCTACTGCATCCCTGAAATCGAGGTTGATGTCAGTATTACGATTGTCTGGTGTAATAACTATTATTTAATTATTTATCATTAGTGGTAAGAATTTACACCGTTTAGTTTAATCGGTTTTCACTTTTGTTTTTTTTTAACCACGTCTTTTTACATGTCAGATGGCTGACAAGGCGGGTGGTCCACCTGATGCTTAGTGTACACCGTCAACTATGGATATTAGCAATACCAAGGGGATCGCCAATGTGTTACTGACCTTTAGAAAGCTTAGAAGGTAACTGGCTCTTAAGTGCAGCTGCCGTAGCATACTATTAGGTGCGTGGCTATAGGAGCTTGAGGGCAGTCGATAATTAACATAGTAAAGTAACTCTTGACTTGCCAAACAATTTAAGTAAAAAAAAAACATGTCTGTGGATTCAAATGAGCACGATGATAATGAGACGTCATCATCGTGCTATCATATAGCTTGCCTTAGAAAACAACGAAAGTATGTCCAATGACGTGCCACTACTTGTTCCACGCGGTTTTTCCCGCGTTCTCGGTTTAAAAAAAGGAAATAATCGGGATAAAAACTATCGTACCTTTTAAGTTGGAACAAATCACACATTTTGAAAAGTAGTTTCGGAGTTCATCGTGGACCAACATCGTGACGCGAGAATTTTATATATAAGAAGACTAGCTGTCCCCCGCGGTTTCACCCGCGTAGCGGTATGAAATATACTTTACGACCGATTCTCATACCTACTAAATATGCACAAAAAAATTCATAAGAATCGGTCAAGCCGTTTCGGAGGAGTTTGCAGACAAACACTGTGACACGAGAATTATTGTCGTATGACACAGTGGCGCCTCTAGCGGGTGAAATTGGCAGTAAGGTTCCCTAATTAACTGGTTTAAGTTTTGAATTTCGCATAGGTAATATTTCATATCAAAGCATTTTCATTCTCAAAGTTCAAAAGTGTTCAATTTGACCTTTAACCTGAATAATATTCATTCATTCGTATCAATAGATGTTATTGACCTCTCAGTGATATTCTGCAAAGGCGATATCTAATTTAATAGTTAGAAATTTCATTTTGCTAAGATTTCTAGTGATTTTATCTGGCAAGTCTTTCGTTAAATTACTATTACATGCACACATAAATTATAATGTTATAGAAGGTATTTTTGTAGTTTCGCTTTCGTTTCGCGATGAGGCATTGTTTTTTTACTCTTAGTTTTTATTTAATATTTTTTTTCTAGCTTCTAAATTAGTCAAGAGCACATTTTTGACGTGCCTTTAACTAATCTGACTATAGTAATTAATTATGTGGTTGAACGTGGTAAGTGGTCATTTCTAAATAATTATAAGCTCAATAGGCAGTCACATTCTTCTTATCAGTTACTAGCTTCCGCCCCACGGTTTCACCCGCATTCCCAAGTGATCTTATGTTTTCCCGGAATAAAAAGTAGCCTATAGCCTTGCTCGATAAATGGGCTATACAACACTAAAAGAATTTTTCAATTCGAACCTATCGTTTCTGAGATTAGCACGTTGAAACAAACAAACCCTTCAGCTTTATAATATTAGTATAGATAACTTTCAACTTTATTTTTTCTTTTTAATATTTAAATGTGATGTGAGTACATACATATGGTAACTGCATGTACCTTATACGGTAGGTAGGTTCAATCACGGGGAAATTCTACTGTTATTTATCACAAAATCCTAATCTTAATCCTAACTAATATTATAAAAGCGAAAGTGAGTTTGTTTGTTTGTTACCTTTTCACGCTTAAACCGCTGAACGGATCGCGATGGTATGCAGATAGCCTATGGTACGGAGAAAAACATAGGCTACTTTTTATCCCGAGAAAACATAAGAGCCCTGGGGAACGCGGGTGAAACCGTGGGGCGGAATCTAGTAAGCAATAATTCTAACGAATAGATCGAGTATTCGTCAGAATTACTGTACACGGCAGGTAATATATAATATAAAAACAGCTCTGTTCAAACGAACTGCGTACCGAACCATCCATTTCAAATCAGCTGACTCTTATTAGGAGACTGTTAGGGACAAAACCATAAATACACACTATATAGTTAGATGTACCTCCGCGGTCAATACTATCGGGGCATAGACAATCACCCAGTGTTAATATAGGGTAACAAACGACAAAGGCTTCACGGTCCGCTGCCTGCATATCCGGACTGTGTCATTTCTAAACTGATTTTGGTATTATGACCTTTGACAAAATTATTATATACTAGTTTTCGCCCCGCGGTTTCACCCGCGTTCCCCAGGGGTCTTGTGTTTTACCGTGATAAAAAGTAGCCTATGTTCTTCTCCATACCATAGGCTATCTGCATACGAAATTTCATCGCGACCGGTTCAGTGGTTTAAGCGCGAAAAGGTAACAAACAAACTCACTTTCATTTCTATTTTTCTATTTTCATTTATAATATTAGTTAGGATTAGGATAGGATCGACAAACATGACTTTATTTACTTTACCGCTCTCTATAATTGGGCCATGAGAGTGTTCTTTGGTGAAGATAAAGTAAATTTTAATTATAGGACGTTGAAGATACAGACTAAAGAATAACAGTGATAATTGTTTTTAGAAGAAAATCTTGATATAACGTTACATTTGATCCCTATTTATATAGAGGAAACGTCGCCAGCCTGTTGGGAACCTTGCACATTGGCAGCGGTAGCAGCCTCTAAAAGATTTCCAATATATTTTATTTCGACACTATATCAGTGTCAAACATCATTATTAAGATGTACAATGATGACTTCAAATGAGCTAACGTTTGCATCCATCACTGATGATGTTTCAAGAAAAAAATTAAATGCAAATTCTGCTTATCTGTGAAATGTTATTAGTCAAGTAAACCTCATAGCCCAGAACAGAGACGTTATTAACCATATCAAGTTATTGTGTAACATTTTCACCATAAATTGTAGGTAACCATGAGGTAGAAACTAACTTTGGTACTTCAAAATTTAGCATGCGAATTAAAAACAAATGCAAATTACCTGAAATTACCGGCGCGTAAAGCGATCTCCAGCGTGTCGAGGTCCACCTCATAATCATGACAAAGCTCCATAGTAGAGTTCCTAGCTTCATGGATATCGAAGAGCACAGCACCATCCCCTAACTTATCTGTCATCACACTCCTATAGGACCTGGTACCAAAACTAGACGTGACAGACGCACCTCTTGGAAACCTTCGTTGAGGAACATTCGTATTCTGCGACTGAACGTTAGGCTTCTTTAATCTTCTTTTCATATACCTCCTCATCCTTAATGACAGCATCACTCTAATACGGATATGCCTCTTAATATTCCTATCGTATCTCAGCTGCTCTTTCAATTTCTTGCCGCGTTTTTTCCTCGGGATCTCGTCTATCCGCTCCAAGTGTGTGTAGTCATGCTCGATCGGTTTCGAATCGAGGACAGGGGAGCGATTGAAGAAAGTATTGTTGTTTTTCCACGCCTTGCTCAAAGACCAATTTTCCCCGTATGACGAGTTCTTAATAGCTATAGGTTTCTCGTAAATGTCCTCTTCTAATGCGAACATCCTTCGCGACATGAGAAAGCTATCTATGTTTCTTCTTAAAGTACTATTTTGGGAGCTCATCGTAGTGTTTATTAAGTTAGAAGTTAAGGTTTCGGAGCTCTTTTTAAAATTGTTCCCGTGGCTATGTTTTGGCGGTTCAGGTGCATCTTTACTTTTTCGTCTCGTCATCGTGAATATGCGGCGTCTCATCGCTGACATGTTCGTCAACTCACTCTTTAGAAAAGGTCCCTTTTTATCAGAAGTCATGTCTGGAGACCAGGTCCCGTGCTCCGAACAACTGCAGAAGTCCTTTATCAACCGAGATATAGTGTTCCCGTTGTCATCCTTCAAACTGTCCTTAGGCATATTCGAGTTAAAGTCGTTATTTAACTGTCACTACTAAGTAAGAGTACAGAAAATAGTTGCCTACGAAAGCAAAGGTTTGTGTAAAATTTGGCGCGGCTCTATTCTGTAATCAACTTCCGTATTCTCATCGCATTGTTACGTTGTATTATATAATTTATCATTAACCGACCGTGTCTCTGAAAGCAGTTCTAATTCGTTAAGTACCTACGTAAATATCTGAGTTATTCCTCGGACATTGAATCGATTTGTGAATGAGATACTCACGATTCGATTAATCAATCGATAAATGTCAAACGAAATGTTTATCTATTTCACCGATTACTATTAATCTACTATTTTTTTTAAAGCTATAGCTGTTGAGAAAGGTTAGTATTTAGGCCAGTATTTTATAGAAATAGCGGAGAGTAACGCTCAAAATTGTTAGATACAAGTACAAAAATAATTTAAGATATAGTTATAATATATCCAACAGTACACTAAACTGTTATTGCCATTCATATCATAGTTAATTACTGCTTTAAATTATATTTTTAGTGCTTTAATCCTAACTATTTATTTAGTTTCAGTATTTTAATAACTTTACTCGCGATTCCTGTTTTTTTTTTATAGGTAGCGAGCAAAGGGATTAAATTTCCAAAATTAACTCGCAAATCTCCTGTGCATTAGATACTTATTATAAAAAAAAGTCAATTACTAACCATCTTTTTCGCGAAATATCCAAACGCCTGGTCGAAGCAACTTGTGACCAGAATGCTGGCTTATATCTTGGTCAGAGAATCAGCATTGCCATCCAACGTGGCAATGCCGCCAGCATTCTGGGTACGCTGCCTTCTGATAGCGACTTTTTTAATTTAGACTATTTTATTTAAGTTTCTTACTTTTAGTTTAGTAAGTTGGTCTTGAATTGTATATTATATAACTAATTTTAATACAATATCTTAAAATTAAAAATATACAAAGCATCATGTAAGTATGAATTATCTATTATTAATGATAAATTAAATATGTTAACTTATTACATATCAATTGGAAACCGAAAACAGTTCCTAATTGCGGGTAATTATTCAAAGACAGTTCAATGACTGTCATCGGCGCAGGCGCACATAATAGTGCAATATCACGACATTATAGGTAAAAACTAGTAAATAGCTTCCTCCAGTGTCGTTGTTCTTTTGTTAATCGAAGTAATCAACTTGAAGTCAGTAATTTTTAACTATGAAGTCATTAAACCCGTCTAAAAAAACGATTTCAAGTCATTTCAACTTTAAATTATGTTACTCTGCGTTCAAGTAAGTCTACACAGTGTAAGAATTAAGTTTTCTCTAACTATAGTTAATTTAACTTAGTTATAGGAACGTAAAAGCAATAGTCGTGATTTTTTTTATTGTATAAGGAAGAGGAATCCAGATTTTTTTATAGATTTTCCAGAAATTATTCATTTTAAACCTTAGGGACATTTGATCAATCTGTCAAGTCTTTGTATGCTTACCACATTTATACCTTATTTACCACTGTGAGGTGTGGTCAAATTGGTAAAAAAAAACTGTGTGTGATAATATTATTTCAGTAATTATAATCAGGTAAGTACCTATTGAATTTTTGTATGGAACAGTTGATAATTTTTTCGTGATTTCATAGTTAGTCTCATAAAAAAAGTTGTTCATATTGATGAGTACCTACTACCGCCCCTGCAAGTATTGCCAGTGGCTAAAAAGTCACCCAGTATATAGCCAGCACTGTGCTGTGGGTTAGCAACAAACTGTCTTATGTAACAGTTTGAAAATATTATTAAATTGCACATATCCTACTCATATTTTAAACTAGCTTCCGCCCCGCGGTTTCACCCGCATTCTCGTGGGATCTTATGTTTTCCTGAGATAAAAAGTAGCCTATATCTAAGCCTTCCTCGATAAATCTTCCAACACTAAAATAATTTTTCAATTAAAACCAGTAAGTAGTTCCTGAGATTAGCGCGTTCAAACAAACAAACAATCTCTTCAGCTTTATAATGTTGGTATAGATGTGAAAATTTGTATATTATACCCTGATATATTATATAAGATATGATATTATACGTCATAAAACATTTGATCCCAGAAACACGGGTAAACTTGCAGGCAATATGCTAGTGTAAATTATAATAGGTTATTTTTTGCTTTACTTACAACTTGTCTACAATTATTTAGGCACCACTTTCTATGTCATGTTACATGCAAATGTTATTAAGTATTTTTTTTACTCTGTATAAGCTTTGACTTTTACCACAATATCTCTCTTAAGTAACTATTAAATCGTATTCTATTGTCCTATCGGAGATCTTTAGGGGACGCCATTGTCCAACAGTGGATGTCTTGCGGCTGAGATGATGATGAATTAACTATTTAGGCCGAAGGTGATAGGCACACAAAGCCTTTTTTTTAAGGTGGGGAAATCCTCATGGATACCCAGACCGCTTCGGGGGAAGGGCCCGGGTTATGTCAGACTCGTACTGACTAAAACCCCACCGTATTCCTTCTCTGCCGTATGGCGAGGCTGCGGGATCAACCGATCTCCAACCGCGTGCCCCGCCAACGGCACGCTCCTTCTAGGGAGCCCTCCTCTTTGGGGCGGGGCTTGGCACACGAGATACAGCCAAGCCCCGCCTCACCTCCGCTGTGGCGCCCAGGAATACTTGGGCGCCTCCAGCACGGGACCCTTAACGTCAGCGGCAGATCCCCCGATCTACCGCCCACAGGTCCCCCGTTTAGGGCGGCATCCAGCCCGCGATGGCCAGGCGCCGCCTGCCACGTCGACGGCGGCGGATAAGGAGCGAGTCGACGCTGTCCTCCCGCTCCCGCTCCGCCGCTTCCTTCTGCGACAAGACTTCGTCGCAGAAGGAACCGACCGCCTTCCAGACTCGTCGCTGTCGACCATGGATCGTATCACGGCCGGCAGCGACAAGTCCCCACCTATGGTCGCGGACAGGGCGGCGCGAGAGGATAACCTGCGTTTGATACTAAAGTTATCATGATAAACATCAAGCACTAGTATCTATCTAGTTATCAACTAGCACAGCTGATTGAAACCAATAATATTAGTAATCTGAATATTGCGTAACATTTTGTTTTGTATACAAAGGAACTTACCTACGTTCCTTTGTATAAATCTCAAATTTATTTATGTTACTTTCAATATTTTCAAGTTACATTGTCATACTTTATGTTATTATTTTTTGTCACATATTAAAAAAAATACCTATCTATTAATTAATGCAATTTAGTCGAAACGTATAAATTATTATTTCAATTCAATCTATATAATTAAAATGTCAGTAAGACTGTTTGAACAAATTTTATAACCTTGTTTGTTAGAATATTAACAAGTTTTTTATACGATTCTATTAGATACTTATCTGTTATTATATTCTTTCCTCTATGGTTGATACAGTAATAAATAAAAATGTTTGGAGCAGGTATTGCGTTATTTTTTTTTGTTTACCTACATTTAATTTCTTCATTATTCTTTTGGACGTTTTAAGTTATTCTTGTTAGCTGTACAATGCTTCTCTTATTGTGATTCAACAAACCTAAATTGAGAATTAAATAACATATGACCGAAAAGCAATATAATCATTTCACTATATTCTATCCTACTTGTTGCTGGCCCCCAGTCTTTCAAACGACTCTATTATAATATAATTAATCGATTATAATTGCCTTATTTCTTCTGGAACTACCGAAACATATATTTCAAAATGTGTAATAAATGAATCCCTTAACTCCGTTAATAATCGAATAGTTTATTAATCAACGGTTATAATCATATATTCTGTTCTCATTATCAAATTAAGTTTATCCAAAAATAGCATATTAGAATAGAAATAATTAACTATGTAAATTAACTCGTCAAAATAAGTTATTATCGCATAAAATGAAAGGTTTGATTATTATGTGCATACATTCGCGATGCGGCGTCAGATTGCAGTTCCTAACTTTTTTCCTAAGTTTCTACACATAAACAAGTTGATGATCTCTCAAACAATCGTAACTATTGTAATCAACAAAAGTTCCTACTTAAAAAAAGATAGGTAAGTAGGTACCTACAACGCAGATGGATCTTGAGAAAGAGGCCATACATAACTCAGATAAAAAACATTTTTTGTACGTGTAGACAACTGTCTCAAATTCTAGAATCTATATTTGAATTTGACAGCTCATTTTGAGACACGTTCGGAAAATAATGTATGCTACAAAAATGTAAACACAATTAATCAAACAGGACTACAAAAATCCATAGACATCTCCGAAGAATTTAACGCTTACGCAATACAGTTTCACATTCACTCTCACACCACACGACACTAAAAATGTTAATTCACTTTCTTGCACAAAACCCGTTCCGATAATTCATTGTCTATAATTTATGGTGTCAAAACGCGCGCCAAAACTTTGACGTTCCATTTTTTTTTGTTCGTTCAGAAATTAGCAATTACGTTTTGATCACAAAGAGCGTTGTAATTATGTACAGTTGACCATGTCGAATTGCGCGTGTTGAACGACTGCCGCGCGTTCAACCGGCCTCGCTCTTTCTCCCATTCCTACATAAGTGATATGATGGTCCACTATGTTGATGGAAATTAGCGTTCGCACTAATGCATTGTGTTCATTTGACAGCTGTTCATAGCACCATACACACGTGACACCCCATGCCTCATGCCTATGCGCACTATACCTAACCGGTTTCCTGTATTATTCAAATACTATTTTTGTAGGCAGTGAAAACAGTTAGAAACCTGTTAGAAGTTGCATAATTATGCTAAATTTAGTTAGGCCTACGGCGAAATGAATGGGTGTTTGTTTTTAATTTGGAAAGCTTACGTAATATTTAATACAGTTTGTGTTTTTGATTAAACCTACGTAAGGAAGGACTGAGGTAATTTGTAAACATGAATAAATGATTATTCGAATAAATACTAATGAAAGAAAAATTTGAATATTCATTTCACGCTGAGTATACAAATCACCACTATAAGTCGTAAGAACAATTCAAGATGGATCAAAGAAATAGAGACCCAAGGATTAAATACCAACATTCCTTTTTGATAATGAGCTCTATTGCTTATTGAGATTTTTTTTTTACTTTTTGTATATTATGCTTGTGTTTGACCACAACCTCACTATGGTAAGTGATGATGGCCAAAAGCTGTAAATACACAGCTTAGAAGGAACTGACTCTTATCTCAATCATAATCAAGGAATACCCATTGTCATCCTTTGAAATGGTGGTTCATCACCATACATTTAATTGCAAGAAAAAGGGCTATTTATTTAGGTAAAAGGGCTATTTCGAAGCGTTACTAAAATAATTCTTATCGCAAATCTTAATATACTCTAATTGAGAGCATACGCATGGCGGCTACGTAACGTTTCGCGTTACTATGTCGCAATCATGTTGTAATGTGAGAGATTAACTCTGTAATTATTACATTATGCAAAAATAATGGAGTCGAAACTACAATGGACAAAATTGTCTAGAACTTCGTGATGATGTGGCCGAAGGTGATGAGCACATCTAGAAGGAATTGACTCTCAGGTGCAGCTGTCAGAAAGTATTAAGGATACTTTTAACCTATTACAGCTTGTAGAGCTACTTTCAAAGAATAATAATAATAGCGATGCAGAATTAGAGAATCTTCTATACTAATATTATGAAGCTGAAGAGTTTGTTTGTTTGAACGCGCTAATCTCAGGAACTACTGGTTCGATTTGAACAATAATTTCAGCGTTGGATAGCCCATTTATCGAGGAAGGCTTTTTATCCTGGGAAAACACAAGATCCCTCGGGAACGTGGGAGAAACCGCGCGGAAAAGTTAGTTTTATATAAAGCAATAAGTATAATTAGATATCATTAATAGTCATTTGATCACACCTTTGCGTGACTATTTGTAAAAACAAAATATACGAATGACGCAAAATTATTAAATGTCAGTAGAAAATATGAAAGATTTATTTTGTCCATAAATAACACAAACATATTTATATTCTCAGTAACTCTTTAAATTTTTTAAAGACGTTTTTAAATTCTTGCAGTTCGTGCACGAAGTTTCATGCTGGATTTTGCGTCGTGCAGAAAACCACTGCTGGTTTTCTTTTAAATATGCAAGATACTTTATTATTTACAGATCGCATGCTGGCAACATTTGAATATTTGAAAATAAATGAAGATTTGAATATAGTTGTGCTTGCGGACGAAAGGCAGAAGATTTTTTTATGTAAAGACAAAACATTTGAAAGTTGTGTCTTTTATTATTGTAAAAAGCTTGTAGCCGTTTCAATTAAAATAAAATAAAAATTGTCTTGTTATGCCAACATTATAAAAAACAAACGCACGCACACAAACAGATACTTATTGCTCATTCTATCACACATAAGTTGAAAACATTATGTTGTAACATGCGACATAATAAGTAAATAGTTCGTTTATATCTCTGCTCAATATGCAATCCGATCAGCCATGCAAATCGATAATTTGAATCGACTACCACACATCACTAGTAAAATTGCATCGCGGATTTCGATATTTAGCACCTACTCGCTATAAAAATCATTTGCTTAATCGCAATGCTTTAAATCATTAAGCATAGATGTTTAGTAACTGCTCTGTTTACGCTACACTAACATTTATTGCTATCGGCATGTCAAATTACCAACGGCTAGATTTCAGAATTGATAGATCAATCAAATTATTATACTAAACAATAATTTATAAAATCTAGAATCTACATTGCAAATACATATCTATATAAAGTAGGCAAAGATTTGGTACAAAGTAAGCACGCCCACATTTTGCTTGAAGATATCTCAACATGATAGTTATGAATCTTATATATAAAGAATAATCGTTTTGTTTTAATTGTATTTTGCTGTTATTGAAAAAAATATATAGCCAATAGTCAGAATATAAAAAGAAATATATATAAAATAAATCGAGAGTTTCTTGCCGGTTCTTCTCAGTTGAAGGCTGACTTCCGAACCGGTGGTAACTTCAGTAAATTCGACCTTCATAAGTGCCCTCCTAGGGCCTAAACTGAATAAATGGCTTTGACTTTGACTTTGAATCAAAATTCAAAAATATTTTACCTTGCCTTGTGAATAGTGTGACACAAACGCATGGATTGAATTTTTGCTGAAAAAAAAAACTACAATAAACTCAGCAATTACTATTTTCAAAACATGCTTAGGTTCATTACATAAAATTAACAATTAAGTCTCACTGACAACATTTGCGTGCTCCGGCGAAAAACAACACGTAGACTATAAAAATTGGACAAGTAAATAAGTAATTTAACATTCCATTGTGTTATATAGAGAAAAAAAACTACTTGAACTTCTAAATGGTCATGCAATACTTAACTATATCAACGTATTTCAATGTCATTCATAAAAAAGGAGAACCACTTTTAAATTTCCGTTTCATTTTCACTATTCAATTTCACTTGTTAAACTCAGCAAGTAAATTAACTTAGTCACCGTGAATATCATTTTTGTTTTCGTTACAGAAACGTCAATACACATTCTAATGATTAAATTGAATGACTTTATTTAAATATCTTATTCATATAATGACATGAACTAGGTAAGTAGGTAGTGTATTAATTAATTTCCTCAGATTTATAAATACGTCCCTAGTACACAAGTCGTCAGGTGCCAGTGCCATAGTCATGGGACCAGTGTAGTGCACAGTTCTAATAATAAGATCCCTCCTGCACTTTGAAATTTGCCTTTACATATATTTTAGTACAGAAGGCATATTATAACATTATTGAATATTCAAATGACGACAATGCTTGGGTGTAACGCTCGCTCTTTCAGGATACATTTTATGTAATAAATCTAATTTATTTTGAAAAGAGTAATTGTTGAGTTTCTTGTCGGTTCTTCTCAGCAAAAGCAACCCTCCGAACCGTGGGTTGGAATCTGACAATTCATAAGTAGCTGTGAAGGCCTATTTGAATGAATAAATGTTTCATTAAATGTAGACTTCACACACATGCGTTTGAATTTGACATCACTGTACTATGGATAAACCTATGTTTGGTTACAATCTTATTATTATGGGCGAAGGTGGTAAGCACATACAGCCTAGATGGCCTGTACCTGCTGCAAGTGCAAGTGCCAGAATACAGCGGTAAATATTGGCGACAGATTTCCAACATGAGGGTGGTATAATAGAAAGGTTGTAATAACAAGCTCATTATATAGAAGATAGATGTCTGGAAATAGATGAGTTCTGTACAAGGGCACCTTGTTCATACTTGTTACTAAAGCCGGTAGCGTCTTCGCTCTAATTGTTATTGAACTTGTTCGGGTAATGACTTTTACTATTTATAGTCCCTATAAACATTTGTTTTACCTATAACAGTTAAGGTCGTTCTTTCACGTTAATCTAAAAATAAAATGTTCAGAAATTGTGTAAAACAGTTTGTGCACTATATTACATGACCTAAATGATGCAACAATACTATTTGATAAATGTAAAGATAAATAAAAAAACCAGAAGTATAACCGATTACGTGAAGCTGAAGTACCTGGCTTGGTACCGAGATTCTCATCAGTTCCTCAACCGATGTCCATCAAAGCGCACAAAAATAATGACCGGCAGTCGTTGTTGTGTCTATTATTTACATTGATAAACGAATTGATTTCAAAAATAACAATTTGATGTTGATAACTAATGTTATTATCGAAATTTTACCAAAAAATAAAATCTAAAAATAAGGTAAGACTCTGGTGAAGCCTGCCTCATTAGTTTTTGTTTTTTTTTACTTAGTATAGGCCTGTTTTTGACCACAATCTCACTATGGTAAGTGATGATGTGGCCGAAGGTGGTAAGCTCACAAAACCTAGAAGGAACTGGATCTCTAGTGCAGCTGCTGGAATATACCGGTAGGGGCTTGGTAGCCAGTACCGACTTTGAGTACAAAGTACCCTACTACCGTGCTATGGTTTCCCCACGATGTTTTTCTTCACCGAAAGCTCAAGCTCTTTGTAGGAATCGAACCATCGACCTTCGTCACGGCATTTGGCACTGAGCTATCATTACTTATTTCTTAGTTTAGTTGTTCTGTGAGAATGGCCAAACACAAAACCAGAGAGTTCATATTTTTCAAAAACTAAATTAAACAATTCACCAGCTAACTATACTTATTTATACCCAGTGTCCCCTTGTTTAGAGACAGCAAGTCATGCTTTAATGAGTATGTCTCCCAAGATCGACGGAGCGTGCGACAATTAATTAACTACTCACATGCGCAGACGCACGGCAAAAAAAGTTGCGCTAATTCTCTACATGAAGATTGCACCATGCTTTCTTTAATAATTTTAGTTATTTGTGTATGTTTTTAATAGGGTATCAATTCAGTAAGGTATTCTAAAATATTTCCTTGTATATCCTATGGTATAGACGATTTAATTTTATACATTTTTTTGGCTAAATAAAAAGATATTAATAGTAGGTTATACTCTAGTAGCCAAAACACCATCGATCTTTCTCATAATGTATAAATTGTCAAAATGAAATAATATTTCGCAAATAATAAGGAGTTTGTTTTCATAAAGGACGCAAGTGGCGCTCTCTAGTGTATGAAAATTACGTGGAAACTTCTATTATTTCAGTTTTCCAACAGACTCCACAATCCACATTTCACATCTGATGCAACTACTTGACAACAGATGGCGCTAAAAGCATATTACAGTTGACGATATTCAATAATATGATAAATACACATAAACGTAACTGTTTAGTAAGGAATTTGAATGCACTTTTACTTTCTACACTAATTTTATCGATATTCACTTTCTATCGTAAATATGTGTAGGCGCAATGTCGTTAACACTGACGAGTAAAGCGGCCATATTTAGTCGTTCTAATTTTTTATTGGGATCAGATGGCCATGTGTGAAGATTGTCCAAGGATATTTATTTATTATAAACAGGAATATGTTAAATAATACCTAACCTAACCAAGAAATAGATAAATAATAATAAAGTACTGACGAATACAAAAATCACGTCAAAACTTTATGTGAATGTGAACGTAAATACAAACATTTCAACGCAAGCGTGTGACATCGCAGACGTCTGTTTCCGGCGGAAATTGTCGAACAGCCATAACAAAAACAATACCAACACCATGTACCACATCACGGAAATTAAAAAAATCACAGAGTAATGTACAATTTAGAAAAAGACATATTAAATCTCAAAAATCACTAAGCGTTACTAAGTTTTTACTATATCATGTCACAAAAATCACAGAGTAATAAACTTTTTTGAAAAAATCATGTATTCATATATCGAACAACAATAAATACGGCACATTGCACAAACTGCACACGGCAACTAAACATAACAATAATACAATCAATTTTAAACATGTATGCGTGTGAAAGCGAGATGCGCAAGCAATGTGCGCAAGATGGCTTTGTTGTACGTCACTTTAAAATTAGAATTATAATAGTGGCGTTGGCGTCGCATCTCGAGAAATCACAGTGTAGTGAGGGATATAAAAGATTTTCCCAACACATAAAATAAAATTTCTACACGATCACTATTACTAACTCATTTTCTATTGTCAATGGTTGTATCGATCAATAAGTTTTGTACGGTTTCTTTTAATATCTAGGATGTAAATAATTGTGATTATAAGAACTTACAAATTCTTATTGTAGAATATTTTTTATATCTTACAAAGATATAAAAAATATTCTAGATTCTAGATTTGAGCATGTAGCAGTATTTTTTTTAAATGCTCTAGTCCAATGTTTCCCAATGTGGGCTACATAAACGCCCAGGGACCTATTTTGACATGCATGCCGTAAAAAATAATGAGGGCAACTGATTATTAATGAGGCTTCGATAATATTACTGCATGAATAAATGAATGGTAGTAACCATTCATTTATTTACACGTATTACTTGTTTATTGTGTGTAAAAAATCTACAAAAATTTGGGAACTTCTGGTTTGAATTCTCTAAAATGTATTACTCTATGTTTTTTGTCGGTGCGTGCGCTTAAGCATAACGCAGTGTGCAGTCTCTGAGCTAATTATTTTACGCCAATCACAGTTTCATCTACATACGTAAGTGTATCATTGTTGTATCTAAAAGGAAAAGTACCTAAGTTTGTTTCTGTTCATCTTTAGAACTATCTTAGGGTGACATTACATAGCATAACTTAAAGTACTAAGCACAAATTATAAAAGAAAACAGTCTCCACATGTCAAATAAAGACGCAATTTCACTAGAAGGAAATCTTTTCCTACAATATTAATTATTATACATATTTTCTTAGCATTAATAAGGCTGCGTTTCCACCGGAGATGCGTAGCGAGGGATGTGTTTTTATCCACCAATAGGATTGCTACATTCGATTATGACATGCTAAGCTGTGAAGCTAGTCTATCTATAAAAAGATAAGCTATCTATAAAAACGGAAAAAAAATCACGTTTGTTGTATGGGAGCACCCTTAAAGGTTTATTATATTCTGTTTTTTAGTATTTGTTGTTATAGCGGCAACAGAAATACATCATCTGTGAAAATTTCAGCTGTCTAACTATCACGGTTCATGATATACAGCCTGGTGATAGACAGACAGATGGACGGACAGCGGAGTCTTAGTAATAGGGTCCCGTTTTATCCTTTGGGTACGGAACCCTAATGATAAAAAGTTAGGTTAATCATTCAACTGTCTTTTTTTGCGCTTGCTTTAAGCTTCACTTGACGTTTTTGCAGGAAAAAGGAGATTTTAAATTGATGGGTAAATTTATTAATTTATTTTATTAATATATTAATATCTACATAAAAAAACAGTCACCAATTAATTAACCATAAAAGTTTTAATTGAAATAACCTCATTTCACAAGTATTACCACAATATGGTGCAGTCTAACTACTGTCACGGCAACACATAGACTATGACGTAATACAACATGAGTTCCTAAATAAGGCTGGGTTATTTTTAACTGTAACTGTATTAAACTATGATAATATTATTAGATAATACACACAAGCCGGTTCTAAGTCATGTGCTGTTTTCACGTTTAACACTTACTTATGTAAGATCGAGATCATTTCTAAAATCAGCTTTGCTAAAATAACACTCAATTTTAACTGGTACTGTAATCGGTTTAAATAATAACAGCAAAGATGCAATTTCTAGACGATGTCAAGGGGCCAATTCTCTTGGCTTCGACTTTTTTTTTTAATGATGGCAAATGTGACATTTATGTTGAAAGCGCGGGAATCGGTGGCCTGATGATAAACTTCTCTTTTGCCTCTACTCCAGCATTAACACAAGACCCCACACCTATCTAAGTAATTATGACCATTGATAATCTAGAATCTACCTCACTTTAATACAGTTTCCATCCCATTTCCATATTTGGTATAAAAAAAACAACGTTTTTTCACTGAAATTAAATTTCAATTAAATAAATAAATAAAAATAAATAAATATTCTGGGACATTCCTCACACACGGCCATCTGACCCCAAACTAAGCAGAGCTTGTACTATGGAAGCCAGATAACTGATATACTACTTTTCTTTTGTAAAGATGTGTTATGGAAAAATTAAAGAATGACATTTCAACTCAGAGACCCCGTAGAACTGAGGATGGTAATAATAATCTAAGTGATGATTATGTATATTATTTACAAGTACCTACTTAATGTAGCAGATCTAGGCTTAGCGTGCTTACTACCTTCGACCACATTATCACTTCTCGGTGAGATTGTGGCCAAAACAAAGACTAATTTTAACTCATTTATTCCATTTAAGCCCTGATAAGGCACTTATGAACGTTACAATTGACTCTACCAACGGAACGGCATACACTTGGACCGAAAAGACTTCGACAAGAAACTCAGCAAGGTATTTTTTTATAGATTTTTCTTTTGAATTAATGTACATAATTACAAATAACAAAGGTGATTTAATTATATCAAAGCATTTTAATCAAATGAACAATTAATTACAAAAAAATGATTTTCAAAACAGTAATCATTCAAATTACGCTACACTAGCGCCACCGAACGGTAACCGGTGTAAACGTAGTAATTCCACTAACATCAACATACCGATTGGTAGCACACACAACATTGTACGTAACAATGGCTCGTTACCTGGTATTGTATGCGATCGACGATAGATGGCAATTGGCATTTTTCCTTGTAATTACACTGAGTTTACAAGCAAATTACTGAAACAAATGAAGATATGGTTTGCGAACCGGCTAATGGTTTATGATAAGCAATAAGAACGTAGTGTTTTATAATCCTATATACTATTATAAATGCGAATGTGGGTTTGGTTGTTTGTTACCTTTTCACGCCTAAACCGATGAACCGATCGCGATGATATTTGGTACGCAAATAGCCGGTATGAAGCGGGACATAGGTTCATTTTTTTATTTGTAACGCAGGTAAAACCGCAGTGGATAGTTAGCTAGTTTATCCTAAATAATATTAAAAATGTGAATGAAAGTTTGTTTGTTTGTAAAAATACCCTTCAGTTTTTTTTAAATTATAACAAGAAATCAGGTAGGTATTCACATGAGCAACTGTCTATAAAATGCAGTTGGAAAGTGAAGTAAGGCAACTTTTTATTGAATACTAATAAATACGCGTACCTTTTATAGAACAAGGACCGGTGAAAGGTCGTCCTCACCCAACAAAAACTTGTTAAGTCTTAAACAAGTTTCATTACTTAACTGATGAGGGAGAAAGGTTGTTAAAGTACCTACCTTTACTTGCATCTTACTGAAGAAAGTTATCATCAGGTCCTTTTAAAATAAATCGATCTTTAACAATCTGTTGTATAATATTTCGACATATGAATGGTAAAACTCAATTTCCAATTTGTTGTGTTCCATTATTAAATTATAACTCAAATTGCTTCCATTCCATTAACAATTCGTTTCCAATAAGGTTTAAATTAGATTACCTGCTAAGTTGTCATATAGAATAAAAAGAAGATGGATTAACCATCATTACAGAAATTAAAGTCAACCAAAATGATAAAAATATATGGTCGGAAAAAAAAATTATGTCACTTTTATGCGTAGAGAAAAAAGACTCGACAAAAACATTTTTGATTACTATATTAAGTCCAGAGATGTCCACTACTGAACCCATAGACAAAAAGTCTTGAGGTTGCATCGCTAAAACAAAACTGGTCGATGAGCAGGCGCAATTCAAACTCAAACTCATTTATTAAGTTTAGGCCCTAATGAGGCACTTATGAAAGTTACAAATTGATTCTAACACCGGTTTGGATACACTTGGACTGAGAAGACTCAGGCAAGAAACTCAGCAAGACATATTTTTATAGATCTTTCTTTTTAATTTGTGTAATGATACCGTGAACAGCGAATTAAAGAGACAGAGCTTTATGACTGCGGATTCATCATCAAGTTAGTGACATATACCTTACGGTATCACCCTCGAGGTTGACTCCTACACTAAATTAAAATAAGACTTCAGAGAAGACAGCACAGCAGCAGAAAATAGAAATAGTAATAGAGACATATGATTATACGAGAAAATGTGAAAGCTCCGCGATATGCCAATTAGAGTCATCACTTATTGTCACTGCACTGGCCTAGTAACTCAATTACAGTGTTTTTCAAATAGCACGATGCGCGTAACATAATATGGATTATAGGAAGCATATACCTACTTGAATTATTTACATTGCACCAAATACCCCTAAATGTTTAATTTAAGCCAAAATTTTGTTTATGCTGTATATGCTGACAACCAGACAAATGGTCCACCTGCTGGCAAGTGGCTACCGTCGCCTATGAACATTAGCAATACCAGGGGGACTGCCAAAATGTTGCCGACCTATATAAAGCCTAAGAGGCAACTGGCTCTCGAGTACTACTGCCGGAACACACCAACCTAGTAGGTGCATAGCGACAGATTGAACTTGAGGGTGGTAGCCAGGCGGGTACTATAAAGTACTGTACCCTACCACCGTGCTATTAGAAGCGTGTGTGATGTGTTTTTAGAAGATTGATCTCCTAGATCAATGTCAATATCTAATTTAAAATGATATATCTGTCGCTATCACCGAGATATAAAATAATAAAGATAGCAATAGTTTTGATGATACTTTGGTAAGAAAATGTAACATTACTTTAAATACACCAGAGATATATAATGTTCATGTAAATATACCATTCGTAGACAAAAGACATAACGTAAATAAACTAAATTTTCTAAAACATAAAGACAAGCAACAACACATTATTATTAATTAACACGCTAACCTTTTGATTCTTGATGTAATTCCAATGTATAATAAAATAAAGAAACACAAAGAGCATGCAATAAAGTTGCAACAGCAGCACTACTAATGCAATGAGGAATTTAGCTGCTTTTAACCCTGGTGATGCAATAGATAATTTTACAAAGCCTAGACGAAAAGTTCAATACATCTTCATAAATTATTTTGCATTTTGAGTACTCCGAAATAGAAATTATGACGAAACATGTTTTTTTTTATTTTTAGTAGGAATATTCAATATTCATGATAAATATCTATATTTACGTGATCGAACCAAAACTTTGATGATAATTTACAGATGAACAGCTTGATATACGGAGTTTAACATAAGCTGTATTTTGTCCCGGGAAAGTTGGTGAACTAGCGAGAGCTAGTTTTGATATACAAATAAACAACTAAGAAAATTATTTGTGTTTAAGTAGATTTACTTGAAAACCCTAGATAAATATTGTACAAAATAATTAAATGTTAGTGCTTAGGTATGTTACAAAAATAATGTGAAAAAAAGAGAACGCATTGTGAAAGGCCCAAAATTACAATTGGATAATGATGATGAACGAAACATAATTAAATATGATGTACATACTGATAGATCGCGTGCATGATTATAATGCGGAAACAGAAGATGCGCAAGAGCAGGTCAAACGCTTAATGACAGCAATTTCACTACAAGTCCAAATGGTAATTAATAGTAGTAAATGTGAAAATTATATAACTTGACAGGTCATTAATTTATGATAATATTGATGTAATATGTAGAAGCTGGTGACCTACGGTCAGTTCCGTAAATACCCTTTGGTCAGTAATCATAATCAATTACAGATGAAAAATAATTTGCATTAAGATTTATTTTCTACTTTCTAATAAACTCTGCCAAATTGACAGTGTAATATACGATGCATTTTTTTCTATAAATCACTAAAATATCTGAAGTTTTATAACACTTTAACACATTAAATAACGATATGGGACCTCATTTTTCCACATCCTTAGAAACACGTGTAGGAAATTCCTTACACAGCATTTCAAAATGATTGAAGAATACAGACTTCGCAAGAGTAGGTATAAAAGTAGATCTAACGATATACTGTGGTTAGGTAATGGGGCAATTTAATGCAGTGCTGGACATTCTTGAAGAAATAGACTCCATATCCGTTTCAAAATTACAAAATAAGACATTGAGTTACTTGCTTGAACTGAGAAAGAGTTATAGTAAAACAGTAACATTTTAGAAGTGCTGCACAACACAACATTGAACACAAATTTCTTGCGCTTCGATGATATAAGTTCAAAGGAAATACTTATCCCATTGTCATTAATTAAAGAGTGCTTTGGAATTCTTAACGAATGTAAAATTTACAGTTTTTCGGAGAATGAATTTGACATATGCTAGGAGAGGTATTGATAAGTGAAAATACATCATATATTATTTCAGTAGGTATATTTTAAGGTTATTATATTATTATTTATTGTCGGATTTGATTAATAATTTCATATTATGAACATCATACTTAAAGTTATTTCTTCAGTTGAGGCCCTAAAAAAGAGCACTTTGAAGGAAGCTACTGAAGTTACTATAGCCCGCAGACTTTCATGTCCATCCCAATAGAAATTGAACGGATTTTTCTCATAGACACAAAAAGGTACATTACACAAAGGGTAATTATGCTCTTCAACGTTAATGCTGCGAAATCTCATACAAATATTATTTTCTTTCATCCAAAGCGAATAGAGGCGAAATAAATAAAAAAATATAATTAATTTAAATTATCTAGAATCCTTAATATTCTGCCACTTTTCAAAACGAGATAAGTTCACTTATGTTTTTCCAATGAGATCAGCAAATAAATTGTTAACGGTAAACATATCTAGTTTCAATATAATCATGTCCAACAGCTTCATGACATGGTCCACTATGTTTGAGTTTGCAACTTACAGCAGGGTTACCAAACACGAGATTATTTCCTGACATGCCTCATTTTAAGCTGTTTTAAAACACTCGAAATTTCGATTTACTAGGTAGAACCATCGCGAAGTCAGACTATTTAGTTATTCATTCAAATACGTTTTTTTGACTACTCACTAGATCGGTCAGTACCTGCTCCTGCGCACATGCCCTATTGACTACACGGCACTACAATATACGTAGTCACTTGACTATAAACTATTTTATAACACGCGTAACATACAAAAAATATCAATATGTTTCAGGATTTTGCAATCTAGAAAAGGCAACCCTACCGACTAGTTAGATGAATATAGTAGCCCGTTATGGTGAAATTACCTCGTATGCGCACGCGCACGAGAACAGCGTGAGACTGGGGTGACGATTTTTTTCAAATTTCAATACAGATTGAATAAGAGACTGTATTTTATGAGTGTTTTGTGTATTGACAGTCTTAAATGATACTGTATCTACTTTTAAGTCAATAAAATTTATCATAATAGATTGGTGTAATATCAAAAATGTAGAGATGACAATTTATGACGTAGAGAAAGACTATTTATTTATGTTGTAGTATTGAACATAAGACCAATTTTCCTGTTGAATTTTGTACAAATCCGCCTGAAACTGATAACAAAGACGCTGCAATGGGCCGGATGATATTATCAAAGCAAACAAACAAAAATAAACCGATTTAATCCAATCAACATAATGATTTATGCCCGTAGAACGAGAATCAAAACGAATAGTTTTAATCTAAAATAAGTCACTTTTCATAGGTTCAAACTTGACTCAAAATTTTGGCTTGTGTTTTCATTCTGCCATTACGGAGGTGAGTGATAACAAACATACGAAATAAAGGAATGGACGAGATAAACGAGATAAAGAAAGGAAAATAGCCCCAAATGCACTTTGCTCGGACTAACTATTGGAAATCATCTTTTCCAGAAGATGAGACCCTGATAGATCAATATTTAAATCCCAATAGTCCAAGATTTTAATTAAAATCATGAAGAGCCGTTTTTGGGAATGCCGCATGTACAAGAATTTATTGCTCGTTTAACTCGGTGACCGGCGAGAAATCAGCGTCAGATAATGGCGGTTTCTTTAAAGATTTTTTTGCATACGGCCCACCTGATGGTAAGCGGTTACCGTAGCCTATCAACGTTTGGAACACCAGGGGTATCACTCGCGCGTTTCCGACTCTTCCTCCCTCCCCGATGAGCTCTGGCGACTTTTGTCACGCGCAGGAACACAACTATAACTTATTTGCCTGCGGTATTCTGTAAGGTGGAGGTACTTCCCCAGTCGAGCTACTCTCTGAGCGACATATCGCTATGTTCTACCTCTCTAAAAATTTACGTGCATAGCTCTCAGAATTAGTAAACTCAAGAGCGATTGTCGTGGAATTGTAGGGAGAAGCCTGTTCATCAGTGGGTGTCCAGGCTGATGATACTGAAGCACATTAATCTAACTACCAAACTAATAAAAACAGAGTTAAAAATCCCAAAGCATTTAATATCACAAAACTGCTAATTAATTTATAACAATATGACACTTGAATGTGCAAAGAGTGTATTGTAGTTAGTTAATGAATGACAAAAAGAGCTAATAGATGTTAATTAATAATTCCCTTGTTTGACACGCGATAGCGTCATATGAAGAGGCTTCAGGGGTGAAAGTTTGTTATGAAACTGTGACAGATCACGCTATGCTATGGGAATCCCTTTACGATGCCATTTTGCTATGGCAAAAACTTAATGGTTATAAATTGGCTGCTGATTGACAAATAAATATAGATGCAATAGAATAAGAGCTAGCTAGCTAGATTAGTAATGTATTGGTGTTGTGAAATGGGATTAAGATAATTAATGTAGGACTTAAGACAGTTAGACGGATTGAATCTCTGAAGAATCAGTGGGATACAAATATATAAGGCACATACATACTGGAAGAGACCCAAAGTATTAAAAAAAACAATTCCTAAGTGTTATGACTGTGGCTAACTCCAGTGGAGTTTTATATTGATCAATATCAGATGATTTATTTCATAATGATTCAAAAATATTTTATTCCGATTGAAAATAATTGCATAAATTACTGAGACGACAGTAGATTATCAAATAGAATGTATCTTCTCAACAGACGATAAAATAAATTACCAATTAATGGAATTGTTTTGTGCCTTAGAACTCAATGTGATGTGAGCAATCTGAAGATAAGTAATAGATATTTATTACGCATGGTCTTTTTTTTTTTTTATTTAAGCATAGCATATCAAATTTTGTATTTTTGTTGTAAGTAATTTATTTAATTATAACAATGCTTGTACCTACTATGGAAACCAGATGACTAATATACTACAATAATAACCTGTAAATATACGTAATGATTTACACTCGGAATGACGCCAACATGTTATTGCTCATAAATATTTGTCCTGTATGGGAATCGAACCCACGACCTGCATGCATGGCAGTCAAGGTATTTAACCTCTACACAAATTGGCCCAACAATTACACCGGAATTGCGAAATATAACCTCTAAAATAAAGCAATAACATTAAAAATTTTCAAGATCCACTTTAAGACTTTAATCGGCAGCAAGTATTCCACATTCGGACCTTGAATATTTTACAACTCCTTTCTATATGTGATGCAGATCGAGATATATATTAGTTGTATAACTGGAGTAGGTATATTCTATCTATCTATCTATATATAAATAAAAATCAATGGCTAAATGTGTTGCTAAGCGCAAAACTCGTGTACCATATGGGCATTAAAAAAAAAACGTTGAATTTCGAGGAAGGTTCTTATGAAGAGAAAAAGTTCCATGGAAAATTGAAAAATTTGGGAAAAACTAAAAGTATATTATTTCGACACACCGATATTATTTCGTTAGATAGCCAGTTTATGGAGGAAGGCTTACTCACCTACTTACGTTAATAGGCTACTTTTTATCTTGAGAACGCAGGTGAAACCGCGGGGGACAGCTAGTTAATAAATATATATTTATTTACAACAAGTATTTACAATAATAGTATAAAATACAAACTATAATATATAGAAAATTTCTTCAAAACTCCCGCTGCTGCCGATGGGCAAGGTTCCCAACAGGCTTGCGTTCCCTTTTTATATGCCTACCCAAGCTAATGCGTTAGCGGAAAAAGCTCCCCGCTCGTCTGTCTTCCGAAGCCTCGATGAGCTTGGATGATAAAATCTGAGCGAATCGGCAAGCTTAGGACCCATGGATTCTACCGCAAACGGCAACAAATAATTTGGTTCATTACAAGCGTATTGGACCAAATAATAATTAATTATATCGTTTTGTGAGACAGATCTAGGATTGACGGGCCGGTTGGCGTGTCTGTTAAGATCCTACCTATCACGCTCCAGGTTGTTGGTAGATTCACACAGTACCGACGTTTGTGTGCATGAACATGTCATGTGTAATTATGTATCAGTTATCTGGTTTACAGGGTACAAGCTCTGCTTAGTTTGGATCCAGTTGGCCGTGTGTGAGGAATGTCCCAAAATTTATTAATAGATCTTTCTTTCCATAGAATATACTTACTAGTAAATCTATGATAAATTATACACCACATAGTTATGAGTATTGCAGTAAAGATGATAAAATAGACACCATTACTTTAATTTTATCAATCTGTGAATGCATTACCAAGAAGTTTTACGTAGCCATGAAGCTGAGCATAGTATTCGATAACGACAAAATAATGAGGTAGGTGCCTCAACGTGACTTGTTATGGAATCTCTTAAAGCAATAATTACCTAGATTTCGTGGTATAATGTAAGAAAACCTTGATTAGGTATTATTAACCAAGAGATATTACTTAATTTTTACATATTAATCCTCAATTGACATTTAATAGTACTCAAATGTCAAATGAAAAACGATAGGTTCCTTGTATTTGACTACAAAATGGTGGAATGTGGTAAAAAAAAGTCGAGTAAGCAACTAACACATCGATCGATATATGGCGACAGCCCGGGAGGTAGGGAAGACCGGGAGGTACCTACTACAAAGTACCCTACCACCACAGTCTATGTTACTCTTACAGTCTGCCAACGGACACGTCTAGACAGAGCAATCGTGCGGGGTGAGAGAGGGGCGGTAGCGAACCCAAGCTGCCATACACTCGCTTGGGATACAATGCAGCAATTACGAATGCCTATACAAAGCGGCATTTCGCGCGACTTCAAACGCGATAGACCACTGTATGTAATTACCCTGTGCTACGGTGCTATGGTTTCCTCACGATGTTTTCTTTCACGTTCAAGCTTATATAGGGTTCGGTTAAGTTTTAACGAAGAGGTAGTAATAGTAATAAATGTTTATTTGTACAATTTACACAAGGAGTATATATATTATGACAAAAGACATGTACATAAGAGTCGTAATTAGTGTCGAACTTCTGATCCCTAAACTAAGTACAGGTTAAAGCGATGATAACTGTGAGTTATCATACATTGCATATTTGATTTTATAAACAGGCCCTTCAAAAACCAAAGTTTTCCTCTAAACCGATAAAGAGAATGCGAGAGAAAATCAAATGTGTCAATATAAAAATAATTAGTAAAAAAAAACTAGTCATAGAGCAATTACAAAACAGCAAGTACGGTACACATACGAACTAAAAACTCTGCTCCAACACGCTCCAATTCCTCTGTATGATTCCACGATACAAACCAGCTAAATTAACAATGTTTCCAACTAGATTCTTAATCATGGCTCTTTTGTATAGACATTTTGCTCAATGAATTCGCGATCAATCAATAATGCACTATCGTTGTGCTAGTGAAGAAACATTTGAATAAAGAATTCAAAATATCCAATTTAAAAACGGTTATAGATTACGAATCTTGTTACAGACACGCGAACATAATCTTATATATATTTGTTACTTATATTTTTATTTAGTTCAACTTGCTTCGGGCTACGACACGTATGCCTTTGACTGCATTTTATCATTTTGATTTGAAAGAAAAAACATTTCACTCAGAACATTCAGTGGACATATTCTTAGAAAATTTATAGTTTTTTTTATATGACGCTTTTTACGCGTTCGAGTATTTTTATTTTTATAACTAGCTTCTGCCCCGCAGTTTCACTCGCGTTCTTGAGAGATCTTATGTTTTTCCGGGATAAAAAGTAGCCTTCCTCAATAAATGGACTATCCAACACTGAAAGAATTTTTCATTTCGAACCAGTAGTTCCTGAGATTAGCGCACTCAACCAAACAAACTCTTCAGCTTCAAGAGAGAGCACTAATGCATTGTCGAAAAAGATTATATTTGCAAAAAGGCATGTTTGCATAATGCAACAGTTATCAAAATAAGATGTTATCAGAAAAACGCTATATCTGCCGGTTTCTAATTAAAACCGTTTTAAATTATTTAAAATTATTTTTAATTTAATGTGTTTAAATTATTTTTAATTTAATGTGTTTCTAATATATAGATTCATTAGAAAGGAGGACTTAAACCAATTATAATTCAAAGTACTTGTAACTTTAATAATACGTTACGTTGTTGTAAGACTTATTTTGCAAATTTCCTAAACGATGGTCTTTAGGCCATATTCGCACACTTCACATTCTGTTTCATAACGCAGCATTTTAGTTATGCGTACTTTCCTTTCTAATTGCATTGAATCCTCAACAAATTAGATGCTATGTAATAATAGTTGACGAATTAACCAGAAAAATTAATATTCAAAATTTATTAATAAACTATTCGAGGTTTTGTTTTATAATTCGAAGAATCGATGAACATATCTACTTGTTTTGTGTCTGAGATTGGGTTATTTAGGTATTTAGCAGTCGCGGACACCAGATAGTATCAATTATCTGTTTTTTTTTTTACTCTGTATAGGCTTATGTTTTGCCCACAATCTCACTATGGTAAGTGATGATGTGGCCGAAGGTGGTAAGCACACAAAGGATTTGGCTCTCAAGTGCAGCTGCCGGAACACACCAATAGGTGTTTGGCGACAGATTTTCAACTTGAGGATGGAAGCCAGCCAGGCGGGTACTACAAAGTACCCTACCACCGTCCTATGGTTTCCTCAGGATGTTTTCCTTCACCGAAAGCTCAAGCTCATTGTAGGATTCGAAGCCACAACTTCGCCGCGGTGTCCGACGTCACTACCACTGAGCTATCATCGCCTTAAATCATCGCGGTTTCCATAGGTGCAAATTCTGCTCCTTATTGTTTAACTGAGGATATTAAAGCCATCTGAGGTTAACACCTATCATTTGGCAAGACCATTTCAAGAACATTTGCTTCTTACCGTCTAATGGTAATAGATTTTGCGATAAATGTCCATTGCCATTCGCCACTGACCTTTCGTTAACATATCTTCTGATCTGTCTATGAATTTGCTTCTACTTCATATTTCCTAATGATGTATCACACTTTGTATTTTGTAGTTTTGATAAACTGGCTTTTATATAGTCTCACTAACTTATACGATGATTGGTAAAGTCAAATCAAAACTCCTAGTTGATAAGTAAGTCTTCAACAGGTGGATTATTGACCTTCGGAACGTGTCAGGGCAAGTGGTAGAGGCGATTAAGTGAGGAACGTAAGATATAGCAACTATTGGGAAAGACTTATGTCGAGCAGTTGACGTCTATAATCTATATACTTCTCCTATACTTATCCTAATCCTAACTAATATTATAAATGCGAAAGTGAGTTTGTTTGTTTGTTACCTTTTCACGCTTAAACCGCTGAACCGATCGCGATGAAATTTGGTATGCAGGTAGCCTATGCTATGGAGAAAAACATTGGCTACTTTTTATACATAAGATCCCTGGGGAACGCGGGTGTAACCGCGGGGCGGAATCTAGTAATAATATTATAAAGCTGAAGAGTTTGTTTGTTTGTTTGAACGCTCTAATCTCAGGAACAACTGGTTCGATTTGAAAAATTCTTTCAGTATTGGATAGTCCATTGCATTTATCGAGGAAGGCTATAGGCTACTACGGGCTATTTTTATCCCGGGAAAACACAAGATCCCTCAAGAACGCGGGTGAAACCGCGCGGAAAAGCTAGTACTATAATACTGATCTTGATGAGACGTCAGGATGAGTGTCAACTGAATTCCCCACTACAAATCTTAGCTCTGCAAGAAGCAAAATCAGTTTATTAGAAGTTTCAAGTTAACTAGCTGTTTTTGAATCCTTCCTAGCTTTATTGGTTGATATAAACTTGCGGTCGCTAACATTTTGACTTTCAGGAGATTTAATGATGGCGTGAGCTATAAATTATATTGTCAGTTCTTCTCTCCTACACGTGCACAGCCCTCCCATAGCAGCCCTAGTCCCTTTGACTGAGGGCGAACCTAGAGCGGATTAGTGAATGCGATATCCTTTAAAAATCTTTTCAGATATGAAGTATTCTTCAGGTTTAGTTCACTACAACTACCGTGGTGAATGAACATTCTCTAACTCACTGATGGTTGCTAAGCAACGGAGAGCGACCAACGCAATATGTAATGAATAGATAGTGCATCAAAGTCAAAGCCCTTTATTCAGTTTAATCCCTAGCAGGCCCAATTATGAACGTCGAATTTTAATTACCTAAAACTATACATAAGTTTCCAGTTTATGATTTTAGAAGCCATTGCGAGTGAGTCAGTGGGTTTAACCTTATTCTCGCAATGAAAAGCGGTAATTCTTTAGAGATGGACATTAACATACTCGGTGGTGCTATTAGTCTGTTTAGCTACTTATTCAACTGACCGAAACACAAGAACAACTTCCTAAAAATATTTGCATTCGCGAAAAGTAGTTTGAAATGCGCACGCGTTGAAATTTTGGAGCAAGTGTTTCAACAATAAAGTATCCGTAAGGGGTATCCAACCACCTTAGGAGTTCTTTCTTAGAACGTTCACATTCTCCAAATACGATGTGGTTTAGTCATCGCGTTGATCTTCCATTATCAATCAGTCAGGTTTTAAACATTTTTTTATAACCTATACTAATAATTATATAATATTATATTAAAAAGAGTTTGTTTGTTGCTAATATCAGGAACTACTGGTTCGATTTGAAAAAATATTTCATTGTTAGATAGCCCATTTATCGAGGAAAGCTACTTTTTATCCCGGGAAAACACAAGATCCCTCGGGAACGCGAGTGAAACCGCGGGGCGGAAGCTAGTTTATGAAATAATCCAAAGATATGCACATAGGTAGGTACGTAGGTAAGTAAAGTAGAGCAACCTACGCTATGCAATGGTTAATAATAATTATATATACTCTTTATTACGACTTACAGTTTTACCTCTATGCTTAAATTCTGAATTTATGACCATATAATAACCTAAAATTACAAATCTTCGTAAATAATTAAACTTAAAATTACGCATCACTGAAATTACAAGATAATCTTGAAATTATGATGTGAACTGTATTGCGTGATGTTACGTTACTTCTAGGTACTAATAAGTTTGAATTTTATTTCAATTTTCTTAAAAACTTTACTAAAATCTTTAGTTTTTTTTTATAATATAGATGTGGGATTAGCTGACACAAGTACCCCGGGTGTAAACAATTGACGTTAGAAAACGCTTACTATCACGTTAGCGTTTACGACATTTTTCTATAGGAATCGGCACAGCGCCTCTCGCGGAATACTCATGGAACAAATTTCTTCCATAAATTTTTTTAGTAAACTCAAACGTGATAGTAAGCGTTTATTTACTTATAGTTATGGAAATACTATATCAAAATTCTGCTTTGGCTATGTATTAAAAATCAATACTAACGTAGTAGTTATCTAGGAATATAATTTAGTTTAGCACTAAATCACATATGCTCAAACTAAATAACAGTTTAAAAAAGAAGTATATAAATAATCGTTTTCACCCCATGGATAAGATCAAATACCGCATTTTACGACGCGATGTTAAGACGTGCAGACCTTTGCTCATCTATAGCATGTTGTGTACTCAATTCGTCGATGGTAGTATTATGTACTTTATTTTTTTACTTTCTTTTTCCTTAACTTCTGTAACGAACTTCTAGAAGTGTCAACATGACTCATTTCTAGATGATCGTACTTATAAGGTTAAAAAATCCGTTTTTTTTATACCACAATGTCGGCAAACAAGCATACGGCCCGCCTGATGGTAAGCGGTTACCGTAGCCTATGAACGCTTGCAACACCAGGGGTATCACACGCGTTGCCGACCCTTCCCTCCTCCCCGATGAGCGATCTGGCGATCTTACTCACGCGCAGGAACACAACTATAAGTTATTTGGCTGCGGTATTCTGTAAGGTGGAGGTACTTCCTCAGTCGAGCTGCTCTCTGAACGACATATCGCTATGCTCTACCTCTCTCTTTCCGTCGATTGGAATCCGGAGACCGTATAAAGGGTGTTTTCGGGTATCTGGTTGCTGTTCCACAAACATACACCTCTCATACGTTTATTAATCAAACAAGTGTAATAAATAGTTGAAAACATCAATATTATGGAGTTTTTCAACGTGCAGACTTCCAACAGACATTGTATGTAAAATAATAATAGACAATCGTGTTTTTTTTTGCACTAAAACACGTTGATGGCTATTTGCAATCGCAATGATGTTCTGTCTGTATAATTAGATGGCAATAGTAGAGATGAAACAAACTGTATGCTCTCACCTTTATTTATTCTCTGCTCCCTTCTGTATCCTACAATGGGCTTACGTTGAACCATAGACTCATCCTGGAGGGAGTTATGAAGAGGATTTACCACGCTTGCCCAGAAACTACTTAAAGACTCTGGCCCTTGAAGATATTTAGGTTATAGGCGTCAACAAACAGATACACTGTTGTTTTATATGTAATTGGTAGACGCTCCACCCATTGTAGCCTAGGAGTTGCTCTGATGTTTTTAACTTTCTATCAGATGTAAGCATCCGTTATCACAGTTCCATGTTGGTGTACGTTATATCACGTATTTACAGCATCGTAAACAAATAAATGTTTCAAAGATTTTATACAATTAACTATAATAGATTTCAAATGGCATGACTACGTAACACATGGTGTTTTATAAAAATAGCTATTTTAATATTATAAAGAAATATGTATAGCATGGAAATAATAGAGCAAGCTTTTATATATTTTTTCAAGAGATACAAGTGGAATTTTACAAGGTATGGGTAGAAAACTTTGCAATACCACAACTACTGCAAACTCCTACGTGAAATCTATACTAATATAATAAGGAGTTTGTTTTTTGTTTAAACGCGCAAATCTCTGGACCTACCTGTCGAATTTGAAAAAAATATTTTTGCATTTGATAGCCCTTTTCTTGAGGAAGGTTATAGGTTACTTTTTATCCAGGGAACGCAAGTGAAACCATGTGAAACAGTTAGTAGACTGTAATACATAGGTTATATGCATGTCCTAAGTATTTAAAAGCTAGGTCCTATAAAAAAGTTTACTTTTCCAGACTCGCCGTGGTCGTAACATAACAACTTGGATTGTGATAAGAGGACGTGGTTTCGATTCTCGGGTCGAGCAAAGTTCAAACACCATAGGCCCAACTAATTGTTTTCGTATTTTTATTAATACTAAAACATTGGGTAAAAAGTTCGGTGGATTAAATTACTGTGATCCTTTTGCAGGATATGTTGTGACTCCATGTTGACCCTGCTCTAAAAGTAGGAAGTTTTATGTGGCCCTCAAACTATATAAAAATATCCTAGAAACATTCTGAATGTTTTCTCTGACTACCCTCAAATCGTCCCATCCTTTCATCTTCATGATGCCGGTAACTTCAAACAAAACAATAAACCACTCACCCAAAGCGAAAGCTCAAATCCACTATCAAAATAAATCACAGATCACAACACTGGCCAGTCAACACTAAAAATCACAATAACTTGAAAAGATTATGACATCTAAAGTTCGAAATTCGAATTAAGTAAACATGGCAGCGTGACCTAGATGGCGCGAATGAGACGCGCGGCTGTAGCGTCGGACGGTGAACGAATGCGTGTGCGCAGATCGTAATCTTTCGCTCACGTATCGCACGCGGCCGCGACACGTTACGTACTACGGTATGGTTTATGTTTGACGGGTACGAGTTACGGTAATATTTGACTTTGGTTACAGATATTATGTGTTCCACATGTCTACAATTTTGTATCTGTAACGATGTTTTTAAGATAAAAGCTTTAGCCACAAATAGATTGTTGAAAGTCTCCAATGATTTGTTACGAATAGTGCACCAAGCCGCTCTTATTCAGCAACCTTAATTCCACCAGCGGTTTGGTTTTTTGGCTCGGCAGTCACCGGTGTGGGGTCACGAGTATCCTAAACTAACTAGTATATACTGATGTATAATTGGATACACTGCTTTTTCACATGTCTTCTATCTGTCATCTTTTTTTCCTTCACTCCTTTTCTACTCATGTCATCCTTCACACTATCGTCTTCTTTTATTTTCCTGTTCCTTAACAATGATTGATCGTAGTCTAGAAATAAAATTGTATTAGATTCGTTTTCATCAGCTATTGTGCATTTAATATCTAATTAAATTATTTCTAGGCTTTGTTTGCTTACCACCTTCGCACTAAAATGCAAGTCGTCAATGCAATTTCAAAGACAAGAAACAATACAAAAATTCTTATGTCATTATAATTTGCGTTGCTAAAATATACAAAATACAATGATAATATATTTACAAACAAGTCTCGACTTTGGACAGGTATGTTACAAAACAAACAGGCAGACAGACAGACAGAGCGCAACAATGGCGATTGTATGTATGTAACACCCCGTTTTTATCTAGAACACTGGATATGATAACATTGCAGTTTTTAAACAATACAAAATGTTCCAGGAAGATGATTGAAATTGAGGTTGAAAGATATCCTGAGACTTACAAAAGTTGATGACGAAAGGAACGTCAAAAGCTATTAATCATAGACAATCTGAGTTATAAAGAGCTGCGCAAGTAAAGTCCCAGTGAAGATCCGAATCAAATAGCTCTTATTTTCCCATTTCAGACTTGCATTCATTCATCTTTCATATCGATAGGAACGGCGACCGAATAGATCTGGATGAGGGAAAATGGTAACTTAACGTTTGAGTTCGAAAAGGTTTGAAAGAAGAACCAACCGCGATTTGTGAGGATGGATGGATGGATAGGTGGATATTTGTTACCCTTTCACGCAAAAACTACTGAACGGATTTAGATGAAATTTGGCACACGTGTAGAATATATTCTAGATGATACTTTTTATCCCAGGAAAACATAAGACCCCTCGGGAACGCGGTTGAAACCGCGGAGTGGAAGCTAATCATTTATATTTAAATATAAATTAGAATAAATACTTCTCCAATGACCCTCTAAATCAATAATACTTACGATGAATTCAGTTAATAAATTAAACATGTAATTATAAATAAATCTTATATAACGACGAGTAAATTAAGGAAATAATCTTATTTTCCCAATCCATAAACATTATCTAAGTTCATATCGCACCCATGTAATAAGTTATCGAATCTTATTTAAGGCGACGCCTTGAAGATTTTGGTTGCAAGGCCAAGGATACCTATTTTTCTCAACAATGACTAAAGCGAACGAAATCAAATTTATTGTAAGAACTCATCATGTCTTTGACTTTATTTTGTCCATTGCATAACACGATTGGTTAACTTTTATAACACAAAATAATTAATCAAAAAGACCTCTTTAAAATAAGAGATTCCAATTTTACTGACATTTAGGATCGATTGAAACTGATACTATAATTTGTACATTGGTTTCATGAAATATATTTGTAGTTTTTAAATTAAACAATTAAAACCATTTTGTCGCATACACCCTTTCCGTTTACGCGGGTTTTCTATGAGAGGTCGCTAAGTAGGGAACGGGACGCAGCACGTTGAATTTCAGATGTCACCTTAAGATATTCAAATGGGATGTTATAACGTTACAAGAAAGTGAAATGATGGCTTATGGATGTTTTCTCTAATATTTCTTTCTAATATATTATTCAAACAATTCAGGGGTACAGGCGAATGCATAAATGTTTTGTTTTCAGAGAGTATTATCGACTTTTGTGTCTCTGTTTGCGAAATTCACTATGTTCATACTTATATATAATCCTTTTCTATGGAATACCTTTTATCTATCTAAAGGAATACCTTTTGTTGGTTGAACTTCAGCCCATCTGTCCCATGCTATTTTTGCATTAGTCCTTGAGTAAAAAAAAACATAATTACAAAAAAAATGCTAAAATTATTCACATCCTTATCATTACTTCCTTCAAGACCTTCCTTGCTCATAAGTGGATGTAAGTATAAAAAATGGTAAAACGGCGGTTTTCGACTTGGATCATGCAGATGGATATGACACACCCACTGCTTACTCTAATGCGATAATTGCAGATAATTCATATTAAAGTAAAATAGTCATCCAAAGTTGACATATCAAAGAAACCCTGCAGAATACCACTTACTCACGAAACTCATAATTAAGACGGTTTAAAATATCAGTTATAAACGCATATACACAGTTAAAGTAATGTAAACTGTAAGAGTCAGTTAGAAGGAAAGTTAACGGCGCCGCGTAAACGTTTTGCTCGCGAGTGTACAATTAAGTGTAGGAAAGTGACCTTGTCGCACGGACCGGTCGGATGTGCGCGCGCGCCGATTTCAGGGTTGCCACCAATGTTATGACGAAAAAGCTATTTTCTTTTTCAACATGAAAAAAATTGTGGACTCACAAAAATCGTCATATTGTAGTTAAAGGTGTTATTATAATGTTAATAGATACATAAATAAATCATTATTGCATGAATGTAACAAAAGACGCAAATAATAATTTAAAAAGAAATAAAAATATTTATATTTTAATTACATACCTACACACTGTACACACTTATATTAAGCATGGAATTATGAACACGATCAGTAAATCATATCAATAGGCCTAGTGCCAATCTTCAATCTGACTTAGGACTTTATTTTTTAACGGCTAAATTAGCGGTACCTCATTGTTCTTTGGAAATTTAAACAGTTTGGAAAGACTTATTCTGATAAGTCTTCCTTAAGCTACCTAATTCACAAGGTAAGTCACCTTTTTTTCTGAAGCCTTAAATTATTTATTAATATCGATCAATTTGTAACTTGAACTAAAAGTTCAGTTTATGCGTAAGAAGGTTTATTAAATTATCACGAACATCTTATAATACACGTGGCAACCCTAACAAATACAGACATGCGCAGTAGCGGACAACTGTCTTTTGCCATATATGACCGATATTTTAATCCACCTAACGTTATCCCTGCCTGACTCAACGTACTCTTCGAGTCAGCTTTCTTCACAGTCCCCAGGCTTTATAATTTTTTTTTTTTTTTTTAGAATTAATTTATATTAATAATTTTAATTACTTTTTTCTTATTTATTAGAATATTGGTCCTTTCCACCCGTTAGTTATTTTAGAGAAACGCGCGGATCTTGACAACATACTTAGTTAACCATAAAAATTCAATCAAAAAGTAAAGTTGAAAAAGATTGTTCTATTTCTGATAACGATAGATTCGTTTCTCAGCAAATTAATCCAAATAAATAAATTACAGTAACGACACCGTGTAGGTATAGGATAGATTGAGGAAAGTTGAAATCCTACTAAGTATATCCTATCCTATCCTACTAATATTAAAAATGTGAATGTTGGTATGTTTGGGTGTTTGTTAACACTCTACTCCGTAACAACTGAACGGATTTGGATGAAATTTGGCACACAGATAGAATATATTCTGGATTTACATATTTTTTCCTGGGAAAACATAAGATACTCCAGGAACGCGGGTGAAACTGCGGGGCGGAAGCTAGTTTAAAACAAAGTAACTAATAAATATCCTAGATTCTTTTATTACCTTATATACATTTTACAAAGTTCTGGCAATATGATAAATGGACAGACAATTTAATGTTAAGTAATCTGGCTAATTATAATTAATTAATTCAGTCGAAAATGTTGTTCTCGCTTTCATTAATTAATTATTCGTTACGGGGTTTTTCAATGTTTTAATTCTTTATGTAATTGAAAACCTTCACGAAATATTAAATATTATCATTATCGTTTAGTTGTTGTAATTTGGTTATATAATACGCTACACTATTCAAGTTATTATAATTTAAGTAGGTAAGTGTGTGATTCTGGAACACAGCGGTCTTCATATAACAGTAAGTGAACTCGTCAAGTGAACGGGATCGAAAGTGGACATGTAGGCTTATTAATATCACTTTATATAACTCATTTACATACAATTTAAGAAGATTGTATGTACCTACAAACATGATTTCCTTGTTCTATTACATAAATACAAACAGTTGACTAACGATAACTTGGTCACTTTTCTGATTGGTCCACATAATAAATAGCAGTATATCATCAATAAAACTCAAGGCCTTAAGAACTGTAATCGTAAATAAAATTTAAATGTCAACAATTAAGCTATATATCATTAATTCTCCTAACTTAACGATAGCATGAGCGTAAAACTGAGCTATCTACAAATTAACGCGCAACGTATAATGTCATGAATAAATTTAAGCTTTTATATTTATTGTCTTGGAATCTATCTAATTCTATTCGAATTATCCTTTCACTATATTTGTTTTGTGAGTGAACTTTGCTTTCACAATTAATACTTTTTCGGTACAGCACCATCTACTGTTAAAGTGCAGAAGCAGTTAAGTATGATAGCATATCCACTTTAGTGACACCTAGTGATGAGTAGCGCTATTATTTATTGTAGTATATTTAATGCATCATAGGTGGCGGTAAATACACCGTTCGTTATTTTATTTCAAATTCTTGGATAAAGATTCAATACATTTTTAATTATATTCTACATAGATACGAAGACTCACCTACTAATTAAGATTATAGAAAATTACAAATTATAGAAATAAGTTTCATAAATAGAAAACTCTTTACGATCAAAGTTTCTATCAAGAGCATCTAAGTCCCGTGATCTATTTACAATGTTTACTTTCCGAGCTGATATCGAATAATTGAAAATCGAGTGAAAAGTGTTTCGTCACGGTCTAACGGTGCGACAAACTAGCACTTTCGTCGTTCAATTGCCCTTAGCATTATGGGCCATTACCCTTAGCATTATTAACTTTAGAATTTAGCAAACGGTTTGTTTATTGTTTCATAAATTTTTATGAGCCGTTATAAGTAGCTAGTGATGTAATTAGCGTACTTTTACGTAGTTTATGATTATTATGTAATCAAAAATAGAGTTGTAATTTCATCTTTCTAGGGCGAGAGAAATGTCAATTGTTGAATGTAAGTAAGAACAATGAATATTTTATGGAAGGAGCTAATAGAATCGTATCAATGTAAATCATGTAATCATGTAAACCTACAGAAGCAGGATATATAATTAATTTAACAAATCCCCATCGACCGTATCCAATGAAATACCCATCGCCCCCAAAAACATCGTTCTTAGTCATTTTGTTGCTTTCAGTTTGAGCCGCGGGCCGAATCGCCACATAGAGTTTATGTATTAGGCGATTAGGTTATCTACTAACAATAAAGGAAAAGGTAGTAGGTAAATAACCATTTTTTATCATAATTGTAAAACCTCTCATAGTGCTCATTAAATTGTCAAACTAATTTACAATACTTAGACCATACTAACATACTTACTATTTAATATATTCTATGGTAAAATGCATGTCCTGCCCGGCTTTTGCCTTCTGCCTTCAATATTGATGAAATTTTGGAGAAACAGTGGCAACATCTAGACTAGACGGAAACTTTAATCCAACCTGAGCTTATTATCTGCTTTTTCACAGCAGCATCCGTTAAGCAGGTAAATGATAAAGATAAGAATTTAATTCGATATTTAGAGTATTTACGTAAAAACCGCAAAGATAATTTTAACTTTCTAACTGGTCGAACTGACTCGGGACTGACCATAATTTCATACCTACAGTATGAAATTATGGAAAACTCGGACTAAAAATGGTTTTACTTTAAACTTAGGTAATATTTGACATTTCGGTACGTAGGTACCTACCTACTGTATGTATGTACTTAGTTAGATCCTAAAAAAATAAAAATAAGGCTCTTATAAAGTTGAAATTCATATAATAGAATTTGAGTTTGAGAAACTCAAATTTTCTAAATTCTCGAAATAAAGAATAGGGTTATAGTTTTCTAGACATCAATATTTATCTATCTATCTATATACATAAAACATTAAAATCCGGTGTGTCTGTGTACATTGAAGAAAAGTATCTATCTAATCAATAAAAATAGAAAGGGGGTACTTAACTAAAGAAGACTAATAGAACATAAATTTGCGATTTTTAGAATTCTTTTCTGTCTGTCTGTTTTGTTCACGCGCATCTCCGGAACTATTGATCAGATTATCATGTAGTTTTCACAGGTAGACAGAGAATAATTTGGAGCAGAATATAGGCTTTGTTTCATTAAAATTTCATGCTGCAAAAAAGTTAGCGTCATTTAAAGGTTTTTGAAATTTACTTTTACACTGTTGGGAAGTTGTATGTATATGGGAAAAAAGTTACAGAAATTTTATAATGTTTGCGCGAGCGAAGCGGCGGGCGTAAAGCTAGTTTTTTAATAAAAAATCCAGCAGCCGCGAGCCGTTGCAGTCAGTCGGTCACTTCGCGGCAGACGCCAATAATCAATTAACTTTATTTGTCCCATTGTATAATCGTGGTTAAATCAATTAGTTTCCAGCTCTAGATCGGACTTTTCTTTTAAAATACCAAGCTGTTTTTTGCTGTTGTTGATGTGTCTTATTGGTGCAATCATCGTACTGATTCTATTAGGCAATTATAATACTTATAATGAATAATAATAAAGATGATATTATAATAGCAAGCAGAAGGGATGCGCGTTGATACAAAATGACTTCGTTACACAAAGAAACAAAATATTTTTTATATAATTTTAAAATATAACGTAATCTATATATATAAAAGAGAAAGTAGTTTGTATGTATGTATGTTCCTTATAGACTCCGAAACCGCTGAATCGATCGCGATGAAATTTTCAGACAATCTTCATATTAGCCCAGCGGGTAATCCTGTAAGGTTTGGTGGCGATCGGAGCACTCGGGACCGCGGGATATGCTATTTATTATCTCGTGAACGCGGGTAAAACCGTGGGAGATAGCTAGTGTCTAGTAAAGGAAAACCTAGGTATAATCTTCAGCCTGGTATCGGTAAGTATTGGATATTATTATTTGAATTTTTATTAATATTTTTATTTGAATAATTGGACCTTATATTCTAAAGTACTTTAGATATCATTTTTCAAAAGCTAAGCTGGATGCATCATCCTGAATAACTTTCACTATGGTAGTACCAACTCTGAAATTGCGAAATAAATACAAACGATCAACCGTGCTTAATCAAAATGTAAGAAAAAACAAATTTCATAACTTTTATAAATTGATGACAGTGTCTGCACCTATACACTTATACAACTTTGGATACTTTATATAAATTTTACTTAAAATATTGGTAGGAATGCCTGCATAACCTAACTACATAGTTATCCAGATCTCGTCTCAATATATTACCTTCAGGAAAAAGGTAGTTAGCTATTATTTTGATGACGGATTCAGCTAAGTAATTGACCTCACCCAGGTTAAGGCTGGCCACATACTACTAGAATTTCATACTCTGAAAAACTAATAGGCTCACACCTATCTGACAATGCTTGTCAGGAATCAGTATTGTCAACCTGAATGTGTGAGAAGTATCAATTCAGAAAGGCATTCTGGTCGTCTGCGGCCAACCATTGACTTGTTTTTGCCTTAGCCCCTCAGCCTCCAAGTTTTTTTTTTTATAAATTAATTTAAAATTCCATATTTAAAACTGCATAAAAACCAAAGAACTTAATAAAAGATTAGTAAATAGAAATCATCAACACGTTTAGATAAGTAACATTTATTCTTTATACTAAACACGCAATGCTACGGATGTCTACAGTGCGTACGAGTCGATCTTTCTGTAATTGCGTTGCCAGTCAGTTATTTATCCTCTCAATAACAACATAAGACATACACAATATTCTGTAGCTAATAATGCGTGCAACTTTTTTTATACACAATTGTTGCCAGAGCGATAATTATTTTGAGTTGCCAATACAAGAAAAAAATATGTAAAAGGGTTCTAGTCTTAGAGTATAAATATACGGTTCTAGTGGTTGTTCAGGGGCGTAGCTACCTCCGTATCTGCCGTATAAATGATTCGAGGCCCCTGGGCTACAGAGGCCCCAAACGTATGTAGATAAGTAAAAATTGGTAAAATGTTATCCACCTTCTCACTTAAACTCTTAGGCCGTATTTCCCGGGAAAAAAATGATATCTTTTCATACTATATCATATGGATTCACTCTCATACATGATAAATATGATACACGAGTTTTGGTCATGTGTGCGCAGTAATGGGCCTGTGAATGTTTAGTGCTGGGGCAATTTTTAATGATTTTACATTTTATAGATGTAAAATCATTAAAAATTGCCCCAGACTTTTGAGAGTAACCAAAATCTGTTTGGCTAACTTAGCTTGCGGGCCCGCCAACAAATTTTGATCCAAGGCCCGTCTAAGGCAAGCTACGCCCTGTGTTGTTCCACTAAAACAAACAAGAGCAGCTAATATAAGCATGTTAAAAACACTCTCAAGTTGTGACTAACTAAGGGAGCGCTCAAGTATTACGTAACGCAATAGATGATTCTCCAATCCCCCCTCCCCCCCATGTAACGTTTTTCTGTACCTCCACCTCCCCTCTAGTAAAACGTTACGTAACCACCAAGTGACCATTTTTATCTAAAAGTCACAATTATGTGTTTTAAAAAATGCGTAAGAGAATCTCTCTACGCGACCATTCTGAAGGTTTAAAAAAAAACAATGTTTCGTAACGCATAGTTCAAACCTGGGGGTCCCGCCCCTGTAACGCATCGTAACCACCCCCCCCCCCAAATTCGTTACGTAATACTTGAACGCTCCCTAAAGCTAATTTAACGTTTATCTTTTGGAGATGGGATATTTTTGAAACTTTATGTTAGGTTCGACATGCTGAACAACTTTTACCATGGGATTAACTCTGAAATCATGAAAAAAAAATCAAACCATGCCATCTCAAAATATCCGCCCGGAATAAGGTAGGTAGGTATTTCTTGTTTGTTTCACTGGAACAAACAAGGAATGCTAATTCTTTTACAACTCTTTCTTTCTTTTACATTTCTTTTTCTTGTACTTTCATGTGTTTCTTACTCTTTATGCGCTTGGTACTTACCTAGTAATTACTAACGAAAGAACTCATCATTATGGTCGTAGACAGGGCTATCTACCGTCTGATGTAAACCTTTACTAGTATCAAGCTAGTGTCAAACTAATTAACCAATTAACTATCGAACAATTGCAACATCTTATAGGATATTAACCTTTTGTAGCAAGAAGCGTACGCATTCAACGCGCATCCATGCGTGAATGTTGCATTGGTGCATTTACATATCAGGGTAACAATTCTTTGGTGCGATCAAAACTGTCAATAAATAAATAAATAAAATAAAAATAAAAATAGCCTTTATTTACTCTGACCTTTGCACAAATGTAGTATAATTAAACATAAAAACTATTCTAACTGTACTTAACTATACTTAGCTATACTATACTAACTACACTTATTTTTATTTTACCTACCAGGATCACAAAACTGTCAATAGGAAGATAATAATATTGTCTTTACGAAGACTATTTCATTTTTGATTATAAGACGGTGATGAATTATAGAGTTGGTCACATAAATATCGACACATTGTTTGTCAAAGACAGTAAGGTGATCGATAAATATGTGACAACAGTGTTTTAGTGGAATTCTGATTTATAAGTATCTAAGAGTTATTTATTTATTTTATATCAGAAAGCTGACAATTTAGGCATATGTTCCACCTGTAAGTGCCTACGGTCGGCTCAGTCAACGGAAATTCCAAAAGAAAGTTGGGATGTTGACTGACATTCAAATCAGCAACTTTTTATGAAATGTCAAAACGATAGGTTTATAGATAGTTTTGTATTAGATACAAGCATGTGACGTCATAATTATATAGCATCAAAAGCTTTACTCTTTATGGTTAGATTGGTCATTAAAAATCATAAAAAGGATAATTTTAGTAAAATAATCGTGAGTTCCCCTTTTTTTTGATGCTTTAACCAATGTATGGTTAGTGTTGGACAAATTATTTTGAATACAGGCAAATACCCTATAGTGTTAAGAACATAGTATTTGGAACCAATAACATGTACCAATAAATTCATATAACTATTAGTTATTTCAAGGTTACAGTCGTTATTTTCGGAGAAAATCGTTTTCGAAATTAACTAAGTCTATACACCTATTCGTCCCTGTATTTCAGCAATACCGGCGAATCGCCAATGAAGGCAACAAATTCTTATAAGACCAACATTTCTTTCCCAAATTCGATATGCTTTTAGAAAAAAATATCATTTAATCCAAGTTCAGTTAGGTACTTACATATAATTTAATTACTTTCACCACGCCGAAATTTTCGATCTTATGTTTTCCCGGGATAAAAAGTATCCTGTTTATCAGAATCTGTATAATAATGTAGGATTTTATAGAAGTATTTTCTTGTAAACATTTATGAACTTTCAATTCCATTGCATTCCACTGCTCACCGTACAACCTAGTATAGTTTTTCTAATCAACGTTGGAGTAATAACTGTTATGGTAATTATACCACATTATCCGCAATCTTATACATGTGTTTGTTTTCTATTTTCTCTCGAAGCCCCTTAGATAAAATAAATGTTGATTAGAATTTACATTAATATACATATCATTCTTATATGCAGGTACGTTTTTTTGTCGTTTGTTTTTAAGATGACGTGGCCAAAGGAGATAAGCAAATCTAGTTCCTAACTAACGAATAAATAAACACAAGCATTCATAATAATTTTATAAGATACTCATCATCATCATCATCTCAGCCGCAAGACGTCCACTGTTGGACATAGGCCTCCCCTAGGGATCTCCAATAGGACTGGTCTTAACCAGTCGGTTATAAGATAATAATGATTAAAAATATTAGGTTTGTAGCGACATCTGTAGGTTAATAATTTTGCTATAACTCAGAGTCAAAGTCAAAGCCATTTATTCAATTTAGGCCCTAGAAGGGCACTTATGAATGTCGAAACCACGAAACTACTGAAGTTACCACCGATTCGGAAGTCGCCTTCAACTGAGAAGAACCGGCAAGAAACTCAGCAAGGTTACATTTTTTAAATACTAAACTAAACATGTTAGTACCAGTTTGATCGTCTTTGGTACCTAGGTAGGTACTTAGGCAAGTATTTTGATACGGTTTCACTATTAAAAGAACCGCGAAGGCTAATTTCAGAATTTATTAATCTAATAAGCAATTTGTTCCGTTTTAACTATGGTTCTGGTAACATTATTTAGATGAATATTAAAACATTATATCTAAAACACTAATTAAGATCGTCGATTTGTGAATATCAAGCACGGTCTGATCTGTTCTTATAAATGTAAACACCAAGCACATACATATGTAGGTAGGTAGATAGGCTGGCTACCCGCCAGTTTCTGAAATCCCAATCAAAGTTAATCCATCATCAATACTATTGCAGTCATTGTCATTTTGTACGCCATTGACAGGTATACTTTTAACAAGAGATTAACATAAGTAGATCGGTCTTCTATACTGGGAGTAAGTCATCCACAATTTAGAAAAAATTTATGTCTTATAAAAATATCACGGATTTGTTTATTGATTTTGAATCAACGTTATGACCTATAAAAGCGACCCAATAACGAAATGTTGAGCACCAGTTCTATGTCAGTGCTTTTATAAAATTGTTTCCATAAAGAAAAAAAAACAATCACATGTATCTCCTTAGTAATCAAACAATTCTAGTATCTAACGAACAAAAGCACTCACCCGAAATTCCCTGGATAACAAATAGGATAGCGATGACAAGAGTGAATATTAGGTGTCCTTTTCCCGCTGAAATGTTGTCCACCGTTGAAGATCACCTCGGAACAACACGGTGACGAACATCTCCCACTATCCGAGCACTCAGAACTACAGCACGATCTCGAGCCATCCGTCCCATACCAGCGCTCGTCGCAGGACGTGGAATACCGCCATTGCGGAGAAGGCATCTTGTACGAAAACCTTTGATCCCAAGGCATCGTGCTCAAGTCCGTACATCTCTCCACATAAGCTCCAGCCAACTGATCCATATACTGCTTATAAAGCCGTTTCTGCCTCTGGCTCTGTGACACATGTAAACGCAACACGTTCAGGAAGCACATCTTAATGCCGCGCAGGATTCGGCCAAGTGCGCCGACGCTGTCCACCAGCCGGTACGTCGGCATATGCTCGACTATCCGAAACGCCGGACGTAACGCTCACGGAATCTCAGAGAAAACCAATTTTACTGTCGCTATTAGACCGCATTGCGAACGCTTCGTTAGTAAAGAATTCCGCCGTGATTTACAAGCTGATTTCCCGAGCGGCTTTTGTAATGTATCGAGAGTGTTATGATTTTTTACAAAGCTCCATTATCATTTACTCAACTTTACGAACAAAAGTTAAGAATGAAAAAATGCAGTGGATATGAAACATGTTGTTTTGCGAAGGGCAAAAATTTCGTTTCATTTTACATTTTGAAATATCGCGGTCGTTTTAGCAGTGTAATTTGAAAACGTAAGCTTGTGCGCGGGAGCGCGCGTCGTGTCTGGTGGCGCACTGCGCAGGCGCCGGGCGCGGACAGCGCAAACGGCATAATCGCTTTCCGTCAAATTAACTCGCATTTCCCCAAGAGGTGAAAAAACGGAACTGTTTACGGAGAAAATATCGCACGACTGAAAATAATTGGGGTTACAAGGCGTGGCAAACGTTCCATTTTGTCATTCACGCTCTATCTAAATACTGAACCTTATTATTACGTCTAGTACCTACCTACCTAGCAAAAACTATTTTGAACTAATCCTTATGTAATAAAATGGTAGAACAGAAAGTGAATACCAAAGGAACTGAAAGTTGACACAATAACAACTAAGATCAAATATTTATTATTAGATAATAGATCGTATATAATAAATACATGGAATTTATTTATTTAATTTATTCGTTACTTTAAGTTGATTTTTATGGTGTATCATAAACTCTTTCGAGTTTTAATAGATTGAAGAAATAGAATTGAATAGATCTATAATAGGACATAGTAAACATAAACTTAGTAGGTACTGGAAATTAACAACAAAAACGTCCGTAGTTCAAGTACCTACTTACACCGGGCTTTTCTGCAAGCAAGTGCTCAATTTGAGTCCGCCAAGTCGTCACGCAATAACATTATCTTTATGACAATTTGTTGTTTTTTTCTACCTAGGTAAGTGATTCACGGTTATCATGGTGTTCAATCACTTTGTGATCGTCTGAAATTCTAAATGCATCACAGAGAAAGTGACTCATTTTGGGAGACACGAGATTCGATCTATTTAACTATAACTTAATCACATTTCCATATGAAAATTATTAAATAGATTCTCCTTTCTAAGATTACAAAAAATAAAGAATGCGTCCAATCAATATATCAAACAATCCGAACGCAGCTGAACTGGTTGCCTTGGTAACCGCATGTCAACATAAGTCACCACTGTCAAACTGTCATGCCACGTCACATTCATTTGTGAAAATATCTGTTTTGTTTTGATCGCTGAATTCCGCCAAATTTTGAATAATTTTATACAAAAACTCAAAGAAAATATGTTGTTTTTGTCAAAATATAATGTTTAGTTCTAGTAAAACCACGAAAGTATTTATAAATGGACCAAGAAACACGCGGTGATCGAGAAAACGTGGAGAAATTTGATATAAAGCTGAAATCGAAGCCGAAAGATGGGGTCATACTTCAGCTTCACCACACGGTCCGCGGATCGAACGGAGAATGTCGAAGGATTCGATTTTCAACGGGTATTTTCGACGACACTCATGAAAAATTAGCATGCGCCGATAATGTTGGTAATATCTTTATTTTGGACTTCTCTGATCTAAAATTCTGGAAACTCACTGGCGTCGGACCCTCCACTGCATTACACTTTGTTACAAACAAAATAGACATGTTAGTGGTCGCCACTACAAAGAAACATGACATTAGTTTTGTAGATATTGAATCTGGGAAGATTACACTTACGTTGTCTGGACACACAGCACCCGTCAAAAACATTTCATTTTCGAACAACAAATCCAATAATTTACTAACGGCGAGTGCAGCCGAGGCTATTCTATGGGAGCTTCGGAATTATACTAAATATTTCACTTTAAACACTTACTTGGGTGCCCAAATCCAACAGATATTATTTACCCCGGCTGGTGATTACCTCGTTGCCTGTTTCCAAAATGATACTGTACAAATATGGAAACATGAAAGTATGAAATCTGTAAAGCAAATCATTCCAAGTGAACTGAAGCACATGAGGGATATAGCCTTCACCATGAATGGTCGGGCTATGGCAATGGCTGGACTAGCCCCCATGCTTATTCTATTTAGCATGGATACATGGAAAGCATTAAAGTCTATAGACTTGACAAAATATAACATTACTGGAGCCCTACAAATAGCTTTTATCCCACAAGTTTTTGATGGAGGTGCAAACAAAATTCTTGGTATACTGGGTAGTGACAACACCCTCAGTATATTAGACCTGGAATCTATGACAATAATCCACAGCATACAGCCGGAATCATCAGGCATTCGCCGATTTGTAGTAAGTCCGTCTGGCAAATACTTTCTCTGTATCTTACAACTTGGAGAAGTTAACATTTACAATTCTTCATACGTAATAGATACAGCCCAAAATAATTCAACCAATTCCGTTAAAACGGAGCTCCCTTGCACATCCACTCACAAATCTCTACCGCAGGAGAGTTCTAAGACTAAAGCTGAAGTAGAAAAGAAGATGCGCATATGTATGGACAGCGCAAGATTACGAAGAATCCTAATGCAGTATGGAGAATATCCTGACAAATTCAGATCAATAATATGGAGGTCGCTGCTTAATACGCCCAAAAATAGAACTGCTTATTCTACATTAGTTGATAAGGGGATCCATCCTGCATATAAAGATATAGAAAAGCAATTTACAATACATAGTTCTGTGACACTTAAAAATCTTAAAAGACTGCTATCCTGCTTGGCACATTGGTGTCCATTATTTGGTGTTATGAAATTTTTACCTGGTTTTGTGTTTCCATTTGTGAAAGTATTGCAGAAAGACCCATTACTGTTATTTGAATGTGTTGCAACTGTACTATTGAATTACTGCCAACTTTGGTTTGAGTACGCACCATTTCCTCCCATCAGTATATTGGCAATAATTGAAAATATTCTGGCAGAACATGATGACCAACTACTGACACATTTTTGTGAAGTTGGTGTCACAAGTCAAACATACGCTCTGAAAATATTAGAAACAGCTTTCAGTGAGGTATTAACATGTTCTGAATGGTTAATACTTTGGGACCACATACTGAGTAATGAGCCAGCGTTCATTCTAATGGCTGTTGTATCATATAACACAGTGCAGAAAACTGCAATAAGAAGATTGAATACACATGAGCAACTTGAAAATTTCTTCCACATGCAAAATCCTATAGACAAGAAATCGTTTTTGAAGAAAGCTTATGTTCTGTTGAATGAAACAGCTGAGGATATACATCCAAGGAGGTTTTTTAATACATTCGTATCATTAGAAAAGGGAGTGTGCTATCAGCAATTCACTGGTTACCCAAAGGCGACTATATGTCTCAAATTAGCTAAAAAGGACAGAAAAAAAGTGAAAGGCGATAAAAACACGTTAAGAGAACTAACAACAAAGAGCCAAGAGCAGCAAATCATTGAAAGATTAAAGAATGACGACTCTTCAGAATGTAAATCAATAAATAGCGATAATGGTAATATAGAAGACTGTATTAATGATAAAAGCAATAGAAAACCTAAGAAGGCTAGTCATGATAATGGAGATTTCTCCAAGAAAGATGTTAAAGATGAATTGATAAACAGTATTTTGTATCCTGCTACAATACAACTGCAAAAAAATAAAGGGTACACTGACGCGAAGTGTTGTAGAAAAGATAAGGACATATGCAAACTCGCTTCAAAGTCAAAAACAAAGAAAAAAACTGGGGATAAGAAAAACAATAATTTAGAAAAGGAAATTGAAAAATTAATAAGGACATATACTAATTCTAATTTATCTGATGCATAGTAAAGTGTTTTAGTTGTTATTTAGTGATAGGAAAAAGAAAGAGTTTAATTATGTCTCTGAAGTAAATATTTTATTTTAACACTCAAACAAGCTTTTGATAAATTCATTCTTTCTTGGCGGATGTTGGTCTTGGTATAGTGGACTTTACATGGCTATATAGCTTCTTTCTGGAAGCGCTGAGATTAGGACTCGCTTCTGGTCTTGCAACACGGACAGGTGCTACTATTTTTGGTCTGAATAAACCTGAAATTGCCAAACATTAACTTTAAACTTTAATGCCGATTTTAGACAATCTTCTTCTTAGGCAATGAGCAGGGTAGATTAGAGCATCTTCTTGAATTGTTACTCTATATGTAATTCATATGAGATTTCTCGACTTAAAATTTATTAGTTTACGTTATAAAATTACCATATGTATTTCCTGTATTTCCTGTCCTTCGTGGTTTCGGAGATTAGCGTGTTAAAATAGTAAATAAAGGTGCGTATCAAATTTCAGATCAATCCATCAACAGGAAGGGGGTCAAATTTCTATTACTAGATTTGACCCAAATAAACAGGGCAAGCTAAATAAACCCGTTTAAAAATGGTCTCTATACATTCAGATATTCTTCCTACATCACCAGATCAGGTTTTGTTAAATATATTAAACTAGCTTGCGCCCCTCGGTTTCAACTTTTCTCGGGATTAAAAGAATCCTAGATGTTTCATCGAAATCCGTTCAGCCATTAGCCGAGAGCTACAAACATACACACACACATAAACTTTCGCATTATTAATATATTATATATAATATTAGATGTATAGAGACACGCTAGTTCTGTAGTTTTATGGATGGATTATATTTCCACGGTGCGCGATTTTCACAAGCGAATCTACACCTTACTGCTGACTACATAAAAATAAATCAAAACCAAAGTTCAATATAAAGTTAAAAATACAGTCTAAATTCATTTCTGAAATGAGCTATGTCACTATAGAATAACAACAATAATAACTTACAATTGAACTTGCTCTTCACTTCTCCAGTTTTAGCTTTATCCACTTTGCTACTAGGACTGTCCTTTTTCAGTTTAAAGATATTATTTGGAGAAATCCGTCGCAGACGTGACGTCTTTCCATTCTTGCTTGTCGAAGGGTTGTTAGGAGATAAGTTGGACGTAGAAGCACTGTCGTTACGCTTCAGTCTATTGAGGAAATCTTCATGGACTGTTCCTAGGCCTGAGAGGTTTGGACTAGATGCGAATTGAACTTTAGAAGATTCCGCTCCCTAAAATAAAGCAGACTTAATATAACAGTCGATGATATACCTTATACCAAAGACTTAAAATCCATTTCAGCTAGTGAGCTGCATGCATAGTGATGCATGATCTCTGTGATGGTCATTGATCTAAGCGTGACACGAGCCAATGTGGACCTTAAGACGAAACGCGGCCTGTGATTCTACATACAAATTCAATCCCCTTATTTTCTTCCTGGATAATGCACCTAGAGCCTAGAGCAATAATTTTTTTTTCATAAAATAGGTCTGCTGTAGACGCACCACCCTGTCACTTCCTTTTTTCAGCAACTAATTACTAAAGAAAAGACGACACTCCGAAAATCGCAAAAAAAAACCGTTTTTACCACCGTGATCAGAGGACTACCAAATTTAAAAAGTTTTTAACATCAAATTAAATAGCTTAGAATACTTTTTCTAAAAAAATTATGGCTAAAAATTATTGAATCAGCTTAGTTTTGGAGGAGAAAACAGAGGAATACGAAACGCCGATCTCGTCAAGATTTTTGTAGGTATAATCGGTCTGAGCTGCAGCTGTCTCTATCGGAGTAGTTGTCGGGGGCAGCGCGACGGCATTAGTTTCTTCAAATGCCTATTTTTGAAATTACTCGCAGCCCGCCTTTTCTCTTAAAATCTTGGCATTAGGCATGTAATACACTAAACTCAATGCGACTGGTCTAATGACTGGTCTCAATGTGACTAGGCAAATTATGGCTCTTATTACTCGACTTTAGATCAGTATAAGTATACCAGAGACCCGATACACCCCCACAATATTAAGATAATAATAAATAAATAATTAAAAATAAGAAGTCATTTTAAAACAGCTTTTTTCTTACAAAAAGTGCACTTAATAACTGTTTTTGATCAGATATTTGATACTGGTGATACGGAGCTAACAAATTTCTGGAATATGGTTAACAACTAATTATCTTCAATTCTAAGATCAAAGTTTCTAATAGTACACTCGAGGAATTAAAATCTACTATCGACGATTAATCTAAGTAAACTCTAAAGGTGAATACCTTCATAACAGAAATCTTGGAAACGTCCAGAGTGAGGGAAGATATCGACGAATCATTTTTACCATCATCCACAAATTCTCTGATCACGTACGCCAGTTTATTGCGAAGGTCCTCTGCCGCTTTTTCAGCCGCCACCAAACTTTCTAATAATGTGTTTTGAGGAGCTCGGATCGGACTGGAACAAGCATCAAGAAAACTTTCAAGCCGCCCGTCACATTTCTATATTCTACTAGATGACCCAGTAAACTTCATACCACGTGACATAGATGATATTGGCCGAATCGATGTTTTTGTATTTGTGTGAGGGGCTGAGTGTGTGCATTTGTTTCCACTCAGCTATGGAACGGCTGAACGAATTTTAATGAAACTGGAATCGGACATAGGAGGACATAGGGACCATCTTATCCTGGGAAACAAGAAACCCCACGGGAACAGAACAGGTTTACAAAAGAAACTAAAAAGACGGAAGGGTAGACCAAGGCAGAGTGGTAACGAAGAGACAGACGCCATTTGGCCGGCTGTCCGGCCCATAGTCAGAGGCAAGCTTTGGTGCTAAATACATTAAAGTAAAAACAAAGTCTTCCATACCTCGAAGTCTTGTTGCGACGCCTGATGCTGCCAGGCGTGGAAGACAGCGTATAGGTACTTTGTCGACTACACATCATTTGCTGCGAACATGCCAATTAAAATAATATTTTGCTAAGATCTAAAAAACTTTGTGTTTTTTCAAAAGCCCTACAAGGAGACAGGCTACACCCTTCTCAGTTTAAGTATATTTCGAACCAGTAGTAGAGTCAATTGTAACGTTCATAAATGCCTGATTAGGACCTGAATTATTAAGTTTTGAGTTTGAGTTGCCTATGGACATTAGCAATAGCATGGGCATTTACAATGTCTTTTTTTTAACAAATCTAGAAGACAACTGGGTCTAAACATCTGCCGTGCAAACCAATTTGATGGTTGGTGTTAGATAAAATGTTCCTTACTCGGTTTCCATTGTTGACGTCATCAGTAGAGGTGTCCGCGACATGTCGAGGTTTGTGCAGAGCGCCCGGCGTCGGGAGCGGCTGCTCTGCGCCTACCTTGGCCGCTGTCAGTGTGTCTAGCGAGCGGTATCGAGTTGGAGTCTCCGATTTAATTAGGAATTGTCTGTGGATTTGATGAAATAAGAAAGCTTTTTAAAAAGAAATAAACAATCAATTTCTTCAGGCTGCAGAAAATCAACGGTAATGATGGTAGTTAGTTGTATGCTGAACTGGATTTGCTGTTTGGAGGGACAGTCAAGATGCCGAATTTATACCTGACTTTAATTTTTACAAGGTTTAATTTGATTTACTTTTACTATAATATTACTTTATTCATTAGTTTTCAGTTGGATGCAGGCCGACCAAGACCGGTCTAGCAGTGGACGTCTTGCGGCTGAACTGATGATGATAATGTTTACTTTATATAGTTGCTTGTATTGTGTCCGTTGAATAAATATTTCTTCTTTCTTTCTATTTTTTCCACTAAATTGAGTTCGATTGGTTCCTTCCATAAATGTTTTGATAAATCAATTAGTAAGTAAATGACAAACTCTCTAACCTTTTCTCAGGTGTTTTTAACTCGATCATGCTGGCAGACTTATTGCCCATGCCCTCCTTGTCCTTATGTCGCTCCAGGTCGAATTCATTGTGTTCCTTAATACACTTGATCATCTCGCACAGTTCTTTCGTGAGGCGGTCGCGATGACTCTTCGGTAGAGAGCCCAGGATGGAGCATCCGAATTCCTATGGATATAAGAATTTTATTTATAGATAGATCCAGTGGAAAAATCGAGATTAATCAATCTGGGAGATTTCTCACTCACGGCCATCTGATCCCATACTAAGCAGAGTTTGTACTATGGAAATCAGATTACTGAATATTTACACGCTGGAGTTAAAAATCTTGAACACTGTAAATCTGACGCCAAGCACCTGTCGGTGTATTCTGGCAGCTATATTTGAGAGATGATTCCTTTGTAGGGGTTTTATGCTAACCACCTTCGGCCAAATCCTCACTTATCACGTTGCGATTGTGTTAAAATACTAGTTATGTTGAAAAAAATATTTATCACCTTATCGAGTTGTTTTCCACCAGTAACACCGGAGACTTGCCAAACACCACTATTCTGTTGAGTGTCGCTCGCTGGACACGAGCAAGACATGCTTGGACTCTCCAGGACCACATGGAGACCTGAAGTCTAAAATGATTATGTTACCAGCTGTCCCACAGTTGCACCCTCGTTCCTGCGAATATAGAGGTATTCTAATATCCTATTACAGGACCTAAAGTATGTTACCCAATTTCATAAATCCTGTTAGCCGTGACGAAGCTGCTAGGTTATTCTGTACCAAAACTCGACGGTGAATTAACGCAGCGACTATTCTCTGTCTCACTCGTGTACTCCTGATTACCGAGTTTTACGAGTGAGACAGAATAGTCGCTGCGTTAATTCACCGTCGAGTTTTGGTACAGAATAACATAGCTGAGCGGAAATTAACAAACACATACCTACATACAAACTTTCGCATATATATAATAAGTAGGATTTGTTGGTTAATGCGCTGTATTAAAATACAATTTTTTCAAACAACTTTAACATGTGGGAAATAAACTATATCTAATATAATTATACCTAAAAGGGAATGTTGGTGTATATATTTTTGTCGATGTTTGTTACTCAATTACGCTGAAAGGGCTGAACGTTTTTGGGTGAAACTTGGCACATAATAAAGACACACCCACATCATGGAATAAAACAGGATACTTTTTATCCCTGAAAAATATAAGAACTCTCGGGAACGCGGTTACAACTGTGGGGCAGCAACTAGTATTGTACCTACTCTTCAATTCCCCCTTCCATCATAAATTCTTAGTTACAATTTTATTCGAATAGGAAGATCTTTCCCTGATCCAGGGACCGTGGAAGTGGGGGCAGAGTGGTCCAAATACCTATGTTACTCACCTGGCAATTAATAATAATAGTCCTAGCGCCGCCGCCATCCTGACTCGCGTTACCATCACTGCTGTCCAACGACTTGACGCTGAATCCGAGGCACTGCAGCAGTGCACACAACTCCACCACGTCGGTATACGCATCGTGTACATCCTGAATTACATAACATTAATATTTACGTCCACTAACCCTCAAAGAAGAAAGAGGATGTAGGAATATTAATACATAATCAGTTATTTTTTTTGGTAATTGGTAAGTGATGTGGCCGAAGGTGGTAAACAACAAAGCCTAGAAGGAACTGGCTCTCAACTGCACCGGTAGTTGTGGGCCACAGATATTCAACTTGAGGATGGTAGATGGTCAGACGTCACTACCACTGAGCTATCATCGCTGTTGATAAGATCCATAGATACCATATTTACTACAGTGATAATGAGTTATGACTTATTTATTATATCAGATCAATGCTATGCCCTCCTGCATCACAAACTTAATTAAATGAACTCCAAAGCTATTTGACTCTACTTTTCTATGCATATTTCGGTATACCTATAAGCGATGCGATACTGGTGAAAGCGTACAGAAAATGTAATATTTTTCATAACTTACCATTTGCGACATATTTTCAAACGTTCCTTTTGATTGTATCTACAAGTATTATTTTAATTACAAGCACAGTATATATATCATTAATCTTTGCACCAAATAAATTTTATTTCGTTATCATTGACTTCCCGTTTTGCACGACTGTTAGTCTGTTAGATAATACACATTATCTAGGACTGTTAGCGAAGCTTGATATGTTATTGCAAACTACCCTCATTTATATAGCATTCATTTAAATAGGTAAATTAAGGGTATGTAACTTTTGTTAGCGCGTGTAGGTACCTTCCAAAGATTTTATTAGAAGTACTAAGGTTTTCCAATTAGAGAATCTAAGTTAGAGAACATTTTTATGTTTTGTTTTTTCTTTTATTGAAATTAAGATCCTGATAGCTTATCTGTTCATTTCGAAAGAAATGAATTTACAGATAATCAAGAACATTAAATATCTGTCAGATAAACTATCCGGTACTAACGGCGACCTGTGATTGACTCTGAATATTTAATTATATAAACCAAAAGCACCAAATTGAACATCCATTGTAAATCTGTGTAAACAATGTACACATACTCGAATGCCGGCATGTTCGTTATTGTTTTTTTTAATTATTTATCCTACATCCTACTAATCCTTCTTTAATATTATAAACGCGAAAGTTTCGATGGATGGATGTTTGTTACTCAATCACGCCGGGTAAATGGATTTGGATAAAATTTGGCACAGAGATAGATTATAGCCTGGAATAGCACATAGGCTACTTTTTATCCTGGGAAAACAAAATATACAGTTCTGTATAAAAAAAATCGAAAATACTCAGATCATAATAAAATATTTATATAATGTAACCTTGCTGAATTTCTTGTCGGTTCTTCTTAGTTGAATGCCGACTTCCGAACCGATGGCAACTTCAGTAGAGTGTTGACTGTACTTAGGCACCTTAAATGAAAACCAAAAATGTTTATATAATTTTATTATCGAAGAAACATTATGTAATACATTCTATATTAGTTACAAATCAAATTCACAAAGTTCAAACAAAAAACAATTAATATTTCAACTGAATAAATTTGACCTGCGAATGACCTTTCGACAGATGTAAAAAGGTATTTAAATTAAAACGCATAGAGTTCTTAATTGTAAGTCATATAGCGCGGTGTGGCTGAGAACTTGGCGTATGACTTGATGACTTTGTTGACAGCTTCGAGGAAGTCTTTCTCGGTGGCGACCTTGCGGCGAGCGCGGATCGCGAACATGCCTGCCTCTGTGCATACAGATCTGTGGGGAAATAAATACTTATAGAAAGAGCTTAGTGACGTCAGAGGGCTTTATTAGGGGTATGTTCCGATATACACTGCTAGCACTGTAAGGTGTGACATCAATTTAGTATACTGAGAAGCCGTTCCTTTATCGTTAGCTGTACTGGGTACTGTTGAAAACGGAACGCACTCCAGTATACTATCTGTCATCCATGTATATATCCTACTGTCATTCTGGACGCTGTTGATCACGTGATCAAAGCACTGTGAGCACCTCAAAAACGCCAGTACTCACAGTACAAAAATGGCGGCGTTTATGACGTCATTATATTTCCCTAGGATACAGCGGCAGTATAATGTCAGTCCATAACGGAACGTATTTCTCCCAAGTAAGAGTACTGAACAGTGCTCTCAGTGTATATCGGACGGAACATACCCGAAATATAGCATTTAAAAAATCTTAGTTACACAGTGTGGATAATTTAAGATGCCATCTTTTCGAAACCTAAATTGGGTTTGTCATGCAGAATAACTTTTTTTATGGCAACAGTTTGCTAAAGAATATTCAAACTTTTCATATAATGAAAATATCAACATATAGGAATTAAAAAAAAAAACTTTTTATTGTTTATGCTTACATTATTGCAAAGCATTTGAAGTGTTTTATTTATTTAAACACAAACATTTAATTTGATTATAAAAAAAAAATAGTTTGACAGTAAGAATTAAAATTGTTACATACAAAATACCACAAAAACATACCTGATCTCAGCCCCAGTAGAATTAGGGCACAACCTCGCCAGCAGATCGAACCTGATGTCCCTCTCGACGCTCATGGACCGGGCGTGGATACGGAATATATGAGCGCGCCCTTCCAGGTCCGGCAGACCGAACTCCACCTTGCGGTCCAGACGACCGGGACGCATCAGCGCGGGGTCTAGTGTGTCTGGTCTGTTCGTCGCCATTAGGACCTGAAGGGTAAGTGGCGTGATTGGTAAGATATCCTTACGTTACAGGTCGCGGGTTCGATTCCTGCCTCCAAGAGACATTTGCGTGCATGATAATGCGTGTCTGTTTGTCAACTTTTTTTTTTTAGTGTATCTCGGCTCTAATGGTTTACTTACCCTCTTTGCCTATTTATTGCATATTCAAAGACAACTCTAGTCGTGCTTTTTGATGTACGAAAACATACCTTAATATTACCACGAGGATCAAAACCGTCCAGTTGGTTAATAAGTTCCAACATAGTTCTCTGCACTTCGTTGTCACCGCCTGCGCCGTCGTCGAACCTAAACAGAACAAATAAATATTATTCTACTATCAGATAAAATAATGAATATACATTAACTGAAGATTAAAAATAATAATATCTCACCTAGCGCCACCAATAGCATCGATTTCATCGAAGAATATGAGACAGGCCTTCTTACTGCGCGCCATTTCGAACAGCTCGCGCACCATACGAGCGCCTTCACCGACGTACTTCTGTACCAGCTCGGAACCTGCACAATGGAAAATAGACTCTATTTTATAACTATTTACTATCACTTTTATAATCAATTTCGAATTCTTTTCTATTCTAATCCGCGATCGTGTACTTATGGTTTCATTCTCAATGGAAGTCTGAAATTGAAAAATAGAAGCTATTCGATTCGGCAGACTACACAATCGGTTCGTCATCCGAATCATGGGGTCTACTCCGAAAAACGATACATGACAATCCGATAATAGTTTAGAATTATTAACCAATAGAATTGCAGCAAAACATTGGTTAATACTTCAAAACGATTTAAAAAAAAAAACTATGTCCAGCTGTGGACGTCTTGCGGCTGAGATGATGATGATGATGCTGATGAAAACGATGATCGGACTATGTATAATTTTTTGGAGTAGACCTTCCAAAAAACCCTGAATAACCCCCATTGTCCAAACGGGATAATGCAAATCCTAACTTTAATATTATGAATGCGAAAGTGAGTTTGTTTGTGTGTTTGTTACATTTTCACGCCAAAACCGCTGAACCGATTGCGATTAAATTTGGTACGCATGTAGCCTATGGTATGGAGAACAACATAGTCTACTTTTATCCCGGGAAAACACAAAATCCCTAGGGAACGGGGGGTGAAACCGCGGGACGAAAGCTAGTTATTTGATAATAATAAAAATGTACTGCAATGTGTAGCTTTGCCATTAAACTTGATTTGGCAAAGATGTTCAATGCTGACAACATTAATTTAGGGAAGTTGTATCAGAATGCTGCCTAAACTTACGAGCAACACTCTTTCTTTACTTCCCATACAACTAGAAACACTGTTTATGGACTCATTTCTTTATGAAAACATAAAATTAATAAAATAAGCCATTCATCATTTGCATTGGCATTATTATACAAGGAAAAAGCATGAATGGTAAACAATTATAAATAAATAACTCACCAATAACTCTAATGAAACAGGCATCAGTACGGTTCGCGACAGCCCTAGCGCATAGCGTCTTGCCAGTACCGGGCGGGCCGAAGAGCAACACGCCCTTGGGTGGCTCAATACCAAGCTTTACGAATTTCTCCGGCTGTTCAAATTAATTGAAATAAATGAATTAGGTTTCAAGCCGTTTCAAGTTAACTGTGGCACTTCCCAGAGCTTGTATTACTGCGGCTAGATTACTTTTGCTTTTGTACTTTTGTATAGGCTTGTGTTTGACCACAATCTCACTATGGTAAGTGATGATGTGGCCGAAGGTCGTAAGCATACAAAGCCTAGAAGGAACTGGCTCTCAAGTGCAGCTGCCGGAACACACCAATAGGTGTTTGGCGACAGATTTTCAACTTGAAGGTGGTTGCCAGCCAGGCGGGTACTACAAAGTACCCTACCACCGTGCTATGGTTTCCTCACGATGTTTTCCTTCACCGAAAGCTCAAGCTCATTGTAGGATTCGAACCCACGACCTTCGCCGCGTCGTCAGACGTCACTACCACTGAGCTATCATCGCCTTAAATTTAATTAAATTAGATCTATTGTGGTCACCACATAAATTAGATTTCACTGTCAAGACCTGCAGCTATAATAAACTACAGTAGGGAATACCCTAGTGTAGACAAAATAAAATCAATTGATTCTACTTCATCTGGGTGTAATAATAGTAGTAAAAAAGTAATCATCGCCATATCGAACTGGGGGTCAAAAAGGAAGCTCTACCAACATTGCTAATGCAATTCATTTTTCCGAATTTACGGCAGATTAATCAATACCAAATCTTTTAATGAATTGAACTGTATATATGTAGTGACTATTTTATATGAAATATATTGAAATAAGTGGGATCTAACGAGAATTCGAAAAATGAATTGCATTAGCAATATTGCTTGAGCGGCCTTTTTAGAGGGCCTGGTCAAAAAGATATTTCCACAACTGAACTGTTATCGCCTTAGAGTACACTTACATGCAACAGTGGCGTCTCAACGACCTCCCTGAGTTTCTCAATCTGCTCCTTACACCCGCCAACGTCACTATATGTCACATCAGGTTTCTCTTCCACCTGCATCATCGTCACTGTAGGATCGATCTTCGGCGGCAAGGGAATGTGGATCTGGTACTTGTTGCGATCGACACTGTGAATAATATATTTTTTTAATAAATTTATAGTGATAAGTTATTATCACATACAGCCTATTACATTATAGGTTTTAAATAATTAAATTAATTTGGGACCTAATATGTAAGATATAAACAGCAAGTTTGCCTAAAAGTCATATCACACGTTACCTACTTCAATTTAACAGTAGTAATTGAGTGCTTGGGATTTATGACTTACTAACTTTTGTTACAGAGAATGAATTTATATTATTGAGGTGGGATTTTGTTTTTTATACATTAAGTTGCAAAGTTCACTACCACCCGCGTTCCCGAGGGATCTTACGTTTTCCTGGGATAAAAAGTACCATATATGTTATTCCAGGGTATGATCTATCTATGTGCCAAGTTTCATCCAAATCCATTCAGCCGTTTATACGTGATTGAGTCTCATACATCCAAACTTTCATGTTTATAATATTAGTATAGTAGGATTTTAATTGTTGCAATTATCGTATTTTTTTTAATCATAGGTAAACTTTTTTTAATGTATTATTAACACATTCCATTTTGATTTTTTAAATTTCATTCACTATAACAGAAATCTGAGGTTTTTTTGTTTTTAACACTTCAGGCCCTCTACAGGTAGTGTAGTTTAAAGATACTACTTAATATAAACTCTCATTATATCAAGATCAAGTACAGTCCAATAAACAGATTATATTGGAGAGTTGTATCAGAATGTTGCCATATGCTTTAAAACAACATTCTTTCTTTACTCTCCTTAAAAGTAAATAAATTATGACAAGTTCTAAAGCTACTAAACAAAATTTAAAAAAAAACGATTCACAAACAGAAGAGAAAATGGTACAGTCAGCAACATAATTACTTATCTAACAGATACAAAACAAAGAACTTGTAAATATAACTTATAACTATCAATAATATGGAAAAATAAAATAAAAAGAGGTGTTTTATTAATATACTTCAAAAACCTACAAACTATAAATTTAAACATCATGGATAGTTTTAGTGGACAGGTGTTTCTAAATCTTTTACTATTCATAGATAGATTGTGTGGCACCAGAAGATTCAAAGGATGGCTTAATTGACTTGTTTGATATTTGCATATCTCATGAATATAATAGAATTCCAGGAAATGGCCATCAATGAACTTTATTACCATTTTCATATGCTGTAAATAGGGAATGCAATCCTGCAAGATAATTTCAATCCCGGTATTTACGGGACTGAGTTTTCTTAATCCCGCGGGATTCAGGTATTTGCAGGATCCCGCAAAACAAGGTTTTTGGTACATATTAAATTATTCAATAATATTTTGAGACGTTAAGACATAGTAACATAAACATCATAAGAAAATTAGATATTATTTTGATAACAACTGCGCAAAAAGTATTAATTGATTAATTGTTTTGTTGGCTTACCCAGACTAGACTGGCTAGTGGGGCATGATCTGATTATAACAATCATCAGCAGGAGTGGTGGTTTCTACATTGTTTCCCCTGTAATTCTAACATATTCTACAATAGTTTTGATTTCCTTGTGTATGGTAATACAAAGAAGGTATTATTTGAAGGTTGACTTGTTTCTCCATAATACTGCCAGTCCTACAGGATCCCACTGCACGCTGATGATGTGAGCTTCATATATGAAACCATTCATGCAAAGGCTACATTATTTTTTAAAGTCTGCAACACATAAGCAATCCCTCTTGTAATACTAATGCCCATGCATGGTAGCCACTTACTACCAGGGTATAAGGGTTTCTGACACAAATAAAAAAATATAAAACTTACCCAACTCTCATGCCCTCTTCAATATCAGTAGGAGCCACAGAATCAGCAAGGTCCACCACAAACTTGGCAAACTGCTTTACATTAATAATATATTTGGGGTCATTTGAGTCTGCATTGATGATTTTAGTGCATCTTGCAACCTTCGAAAACAAGTTTCACTATATATGAAATCCCAAATACAAACATAAATATATAGAACTAATGAAAACATACATATAAACTTTTCTACCATTGCTTTATAAAATGCAACATCTCTCTATTTATCTGTCCGTTAGTGTGCTTATTATTTGAGAACCTCTACACATCCCACAAATTTAAATTCTTTGTATTTTTTCATAAATTAACCAATATTTACCTGCAAAGGCTGTTCATTCTGCAATGTTTGTTTATCAGCAGCCAGATCCCATAAAGCAGGAGGTGCCAATCCTGTATCTGATTCCTTAATTCCTGTGAGTTCATTCACCCTCTTCATCACAGTTTGTATACCATCTTCGACCTCTTTGATAATTTTTGTGTATTGCCCTTGGCCCTGGAATATAAAAAAAAATTGGAAATGCATCAAAAATGCCAGTCATTGTTCCTTTCAGATGAATAACTAAGTGTTTTTTGTCTTACATAGGACTTTAGTAAGGCTATATCTCCTTCATCGAGAGCTGAAATGAGAAAAAAAACAGGTTAAAACTAATATAAATAACTATAATAGGTACTTATTTTGGAAAAAGGTTAACATTTGTTGGCTGCTTTTGTCAGAACATGAAAACTTACATTTAATTTCCTTTTCTGGCTCTTCTTTTTCATCTTTTACTTTTCTCATATCATTACCTAAATGGTCCGGCATTTTTACCAGGTATATTATCTAAAGTTGATATAATTTTAAATATTTTAGAAACACAATCGAGGTTCTTTCAACTTCTTTCTAAACCGATCAGTCATCAATCAATCAACCGAATGACGTTCCTTTTCACTTCTAAAGCTTCAATCTTCCTTCATGTTATTAAGTAAAACTTCGGTTTTTCGGTTGTACAGAAACTTAGATTCTTGTCAAAAGAGTATAACTATTATGCATAAAATGGAACGTTATAAAAACTTTCCTGTCCATGCAGATTCTTAAAATTTAGCATAATAATTGAAACGACCAACTCTGGACCGAGAGTAATAAGGTTTACTTGTGTGTAATAGGGTATTACACCCATTTTTGAAAAGTGTCTCAATTCGTTCCTAAGGTGCTAATAAGCCACCAAAAAAAACACAAAAATTTTATTCAATCGATAAGTGCCATAAAAATGCGTTAAAATTTTACATTTTCAAATTCCGCGAATAGTTTGATGAAAACGCTGGACGTCATGTAACTCTACGGTCATGACGTTATTTGGTCTCTCTCTTGTAAGTAAATAAATACGCTGATATTGGTCTCAATTAGACTTATAAAACTTTATAAATTAAAAATGAACTATTATCCTGAGTGTGAGGAATGTCCCAGAATACTTATTTCTTTATTTATCCTTTTTATTAGTGTGCTGTTCCGGAATGCATGAATACTAGTGTAAAAATAATAATAATAGTACTTCAGTTGACCATATGACGTCATTATAATGTCGGCTACTGTTTCGCTTGTTTACAAACAGATAAAAAAACTGAAAACTTTGAAATGAATTTTAAAATTAATTAAGTTATTTATGAACTAAAACTAACACTTTCCGACTGCTTATTGCCTAAGCTATGTAAATTGTACATGTTTAGATTTTTTCTCATATAGAGTAAAATACTCTATTAGAAACTAGATGGCAAAGTCTAAGGTAAATCTTAGCCAGGCTGGCAGCGTTTCCTCTATGGATGGCCAATCTCTAAAAGTGTAGTTTAAGGTAGTTTTTTAATCTGAGAGTTTAATAGTATTGTATAGTATAGTATTGCAATGCGATGTAAATCATTTGCTAAAATGAAACGTATAAAGCAATGACAAGCAAAAGTATTAACTGCGTTCAAAATTAATTTATTTTATTCTCTTTGTAAAAATTATATCTAAGCCCAAAAAAAATAAGGTAGCTTTTTGTATCATATTTATTTAAAAATCCATTAAAGTTTAAAGTTCACGTATTTATAATTTATTTTATTCATGTATGTATAACATTCACAAACTTAAAATAAGCACAATCGAACGCATTTTTAATGATGAGTTTGCTGCGCCACCTCACGTTCAAATATAGTACTAAAATTTTGTATTCGTAGTGTTGAATGGAGAATCACATTTTTTCATGTTATTCATGAACATATTCTTCTGAAATATCGAATATTATCTTTTAGGTAAGTCCTAAAAACTGTAACAAGTGACCGAATTGTGATTTAGCTGTAGTTTGGTGGAAATCAATGGCTGCTTTTCACCGACTCTCCGGTTACGACCCAGAAACTAATGTCAATGCCCGGTTTCGCTCGACATTTTTATCGTCTACGCGCAATTATAAATGTAATCATCATGTAATTAGTCGCGGTGTTGACCTGAAGAATAATTCAGTTCTTTTAATGCATTTATTAGAGAGCATTGCACGCGGTAAGTACGATTGTCTGAATACCTACGTTATAAACCCGGCCAAGGATTCTGCCAATATTTTCGATGGAGAAAAAATGCCTAGTTTATCTCCGCGTTATCTCAAATTTTATCAACGGATCTCGTCTCATCTTGTTTCTTAACACATAATGCATATTTTCACACCTTAGTATACAAAAAACATGTTCTGCCTTCTTAGAAAGGTATGTGAACTTTTCTGTGTTCTTTGTTCGTTTTTTTTTATTATATTATGCGATTTCCTGTTTTTTAAGTTCAATCTAGGCTATAAATGGTGTTATGTTGTAGTTAAACATGTGAGTAAAATATTTCATCAGTTTCATCAAAACAGATGGTTATAAATGTTATCAATATTATCAAGATAACCCTATTTACTTAACCTTTATATTATATTTGTACTATTACAATGTCAGATCTGTCCATTTTCACTAGCACAACATTTTACTGAAGAACTTCAGTAAGTTTTGATATTTTTTATTGATAAATTAATTCATAAATTATGTAAACATAACCTAATAAACATGCTTGGATGTATATAATATTATAATATAATGTATTTTTCCTTATTTCTGTTAAATAACATTTTATTGCTATAAATATCCCAAGTCCAATAAGAAAAAATACCCCACCATAAATATTCAAATTTATTTATGAGGCAAAATAAGGACCTATGTCAATATTAATTTAAAAAACCTTATAATTTTTTTAGGTTTGTGAATATGGTACCTAAGTACTCACTTGTCTTTATTTTATAAAAATAAAAAAAATAAAACTATTTGAACTAAGGAAGAGAAATTATAATATAGCACTTACATTACATATTCCGGGTTCACAATAGTATAAAATATAAAAGACAAGGCATATTTATGAAAACAAAGATGTAATGAAAATTGTATACACAAACTATTTGTATATGCATTTACACTTCACGTGGTATGCTTTCTATAAATAACCATTGACACCGTCCACACTAATGAAGCACTATGTACTGTCCAACATTTATTTTGCATATTGTAATCAATTATTTGCCAAAACATCACTGAAAATCATGTGTAACGAAATAATTACTAGTGATGTATAGTATGACTTGTGTATTGTGATTGTAAAGATGTGGATTATTTACATTCCAATGGACTTTTTGTTCTTGCCACTTCATTGTGATGTTCGGTTTTAGAAATTTCTTATTCAAGGTACAGTCATTGTATTTTAAATTTAGAACTAAAACTGTATTTCGAAATTAATTCATGTAAAAGTATTATTATTGATTTTTGTTGTGTAATTGAAAGTTAGTGTTCAGTTTTGAACCTTATTCCTTTGTGTTACAGTGACTTGAATATTTTGGAATGAACATTGTAAGATTTGTCTTTGTTTAAATTTCAGTGTATTGTTTTCAAAGTTAAAGATGTTTGGTGGTAAAATAAATTAGTTTGCTAGTCATTCATCTTTTGTTGGCGCTAAAAATGTCTCGCTCGCCTTGGTGACTACATCGGCGCCGCGATCTTGACGTCGTAAATAATTGTTAAGCTTAATTAAAAACAATATTAATCCAATTTATATTATTAAAATTGGAATTTCGATATGTAAATTATAATTATATAGAAAACATCCTCTAAGCCCTCGCTGCTGTTGATAGGCAAATTATAAATATGTAAATTATATTTTATTCATAAACTCATTAAACAGTATATTTTTTGTTGAGAATTATGTTAATTATATAATCAAATATCAACTTATTTTATTTGGGGAATTATTAACCGCACACTTAATAATCTACATGTACACCAAATAAATTATTACACTACTAATTGAACTGAGTATCAAAACTTGAATCTACAACAAGTGTTACAACAAAAATATTAAATACATATCAAAAATACTAACTGCACATCAAAAATAACAAATGCGCATCTAATAAATGAAACACGATAGTCCAAAATATAACATCTAAAATCTCTTCCTATTTAGAAACGACATGGATACTTTAGGTTAGAAAAAAGCTATTCAGTATAAAGCAATTGATTAATTCTATTGATAACTAAAAAATATTTTATTAAAACAAGATTAATTCATTGCTGTACAGGAATTTCACTGTTGTACAGGAATTTCACTGTTGTACAGGAATTTCACTATTAATTCTTATCTGATCTTCTCAGTGCTGCTGGCGAGTTGGCGAGATGCACACAGCCAGTACAGAAGGACAGTATCGTGGGACCAACGGGTCGACCCATGGACGGGACAAGGTTGCCATATTAGACGCAGGATCGCAGTATGGGAAGGTAAGAAAGTTCAAGGGAAAACATAGATTTATACTCTCAAAGTTACAAATGCTTCATCACAAAGATATAACGGTACTTAATGAAGTAATATGGGATCTTCAACACTAGAACATAACCACCGTCTTGTCTATTGGCATTCAAGCTTAGAGCTTAAAAAAATTGTGATTGTTGTTTCATAAACTTATGTAACAGTAGCGTTTCGCCCGCGGATTCGCTCGCGCAGACTTAATAAAATATCTATATATATAAAAAAAAATCGGCAAACAAGCATACGGCCCGCCTGATGGTAAGCGGTTACAGTAGCCTATAAACGTTTGCAACACCAGGAGTATCACTCGCGCTTTGCCGACCCTTCCCCCCTTCCCGATGAGATCCTTATGTTGCTCCTGATGAGCAACCTTACTCCCGCGCAGGAACACAACTATAAGTTATTTGGCTGCGGTATTCTGTAAGGTGGAGGTACTTCCCCAGATGAGCTGCTCATTGAGCGACATATCGCTATGCTCTACCTCTCTTAAATCTATATCTTCCTTTCACCCGATTTATTTGAAATAAAGCCTGTTGAAACTCCATGAAAATCCGTTCAGTGGTTTTGAAGATTAGTACCTATGTTCAAACTGACAAGAAAAAAAAACTTTGCTCTGTTACTCTTCCTACATAACCCACACTCAATTTTTGGTAAAAACAAATAATGTACAGACACGGTTGTACAGATTTATTATATGTATATATAATTATTGACCCTTAAAAGTAATGGTCATTTCATGATAAAGTAGTCACAATCTAATAAGCCCAATTTGACAGGAGGATTTTTCATTTGGTCTCGCTATAATTATCTCTTTTTGTCACATGAAGCATATGGACTGTCAAAACGGGCCTATAAGATTATAACGACTGTAATCAGAAAACAATAGGCAACCTTGATTTTTTTTTTCAGCAAAGATTATTTAGTGCCACTTAATTCTTCACAGTTAATCTTAGTCAATCAGTTCTTAATAATTCACCGTAATTTATTCAACTACGATAAGATTATTTATGGGGCAAATTAGCATTGCGTACCTCCAGACAAATAATTGAGATATAACTGTAATCAAAATATTTTTGAAAGATAAATTTATTACTTATTTCATTTAAGTACATTAAATAGTTATAACTTTATTTAAATTATGAAAGGGGCAATAAAGAAGGGGCATATCTTCAAAAGCAATAGGCGCGGTTTATACAGAAGAGACGTGGCGAGGACGTGTGGCGGTCAAAGTAACACAATATAAACCTTTAGTACGTAGCATAGCGTCGTTTTTGTCTTGAAGGAGAATTGCGCCCGCGCTTCCAGGCGACGTCCCGTCTCTAGGTGACGCGCCACCGCCATTTAAATGTGACCAACTCCGAGATCGCAAAATAAAAGCTTGACTAATATGAAAAGTGTAAAATTTTCGCGAATACAGAGTTGATATCATAGTCAATTTTGTTCATTCAGTATGACGAACCTAGTATAAGCTAATATCCACCTGGTGTACATGAGGGTGGCGTTCAACACATCCCTCGCTAAACTTGCCTGGTGGAAAGCTATCCTGACACAGATATGCGTAATGATGACGTAGAATGGCTGATTACAGTTTCCAGCTACATTAACAACTCCAGGTTACAGATGATTTATGTCTTAGCAAAGAAATATCATTAACATCATGCGTTACATGGGAATAAGTCCAGTGGTAACTTCAGTAGTTTTGACTTTCATAAGTGCCCTCTTAGGCTCTAAAGTGAAGAAATTACTTTGACTGTTATTGACACAAGAATCAGGAGACAAAGCCTTTCGATTGCTGGCTGCTTCCAAAGGGCCTTGTACTATCTAGTTATTGATCACTCATTTAGCGTCACGGAATCGGTTCGTTATCATATCAAGTTTTTTTTTATATACTACTAGGTGGCAAACAAGCTTACGGCCCACCTGATGGTAAGAGGTTACTGTAGCCTACAGACGCTCATAACACCACCGGCAAAGAAAATACAATATTATATTTTCCCTGGCAGGGGTATCACTCACGCGTTGCCAACCTTGAGACATGAAGTTGTTAAGTCTCCTGTGCCTGTAATTTCACCGGCTCCCATACCCTCCTAACCGAAACACAGTAATACAAGTGCACTACTATTTCACGGCGGAATTAGATGTGGTAGTAGTACTTCCCCGGGCGAACTCTGCACTAAGAGTTCTACTACCTTCAAAAGTAGTTAGTAATAGTATCCTAACTATATAACGAATGCTATAAATGTAGGTTTATATGTCTGTTTATTATGAACCAATCACATTTATTAAGATAAAGTTTTTCTGAAGACACTTTTGATACTTGAAATCCTATCTAGAACAAAGCTAGAATAATACCACACTTGCTAATAAATGTAATGACGGTTTTCTTTTAAAACAGGTAATAGATCGTCGCGTACGCGAGCTATGCGTTGAATCCGACATCTTGGCCCTGGACACTCCCGCTTACCATCTCAGGGAGGCCGGGTACCGCGCCATCATCATCTCCGGTGGACCCAACTCGGTATACGCTGAGGATGCGCCGAGATATGATGGTGAAATATTCAAAATTGGACTCCCTGTTTTGGGTGTGTATTTAATCCACTTTAATATGGCATCTCATATTCAATGTTTCACTTGCGGCCTGCGGTTATTCCCGCGTTCCTATTAGATATCAAGGTTTTTTTTATTCCAGGGTATGAACTAAGTATGTCACAAACATATAAATCCTTTCAACCATGTCGGAGTGGATGATTAACAAAAAATAACAACATAATATAACATTTCTGTAATTTTATTGCTGAAATATAGACAACAAGCAATTGACAAATATTATCCTCTTCTAGGTATATGCTACGGCATGCAGATGTTGAATAAGGAGTTTGGAGGCTCTGTACTTCGGAAGGATGCTCGCGAAGATGGACAGTACGAAGTGGAAGTTGAGACAACTTGCCCCCTATTCAAGTATGTGTTAATATTATATGAGATTATAATCGTAATCTATTACCTATATATGAAATGGGTACCATACCATATACAAGGAATCCTTTTAGTAATTAAATAAAATGTAAATTACAATCAACTATCAGAGGTAATGGTATGATATAATATAATAATACTGGATTTCTGCCCCGCGGTTTCACACGCGATTTTCTTAGTAAAAAATGAAAAAATGTCCAAATTGTTCAGGGTGACCAACCTAGCATAACTTTCGAAAATTTGCAATTTCGAAATATCGAAGATTCGAAAGATTACTGATATTATTTTTTTGGCTATTTGGGGGGCGCGACACTAAAAAAATGGACAAACAATGCTTTAATCCATAGAACTAATTCAATAATTTGACAACAGTCGTCTAGAGAAGCTTCAGCCGGTGCTACTCACTCACGGCGACAGTGTTCAAAAAGTCGGCGAAAGATTCCGAGTCGGTGCACAGTCTTCCAATCACCTGATCGCAGCTATTTATAACGAGCAGATGCGTCTATATGGCGTGCAGTTTCATCCTGAGGTACAGTTTTGAACTCTAACGTGTTGAGATAAGGTTTAATTCGAAATAAACTTGTAATGTCATGTAATTAAGTTGTCAATCTGTATTTAAAAAAAAAATAAAAAAATAAACTGTAAATTCATCTTGAATTGTGCTGACCCCAATAGTTTTTGGTCAGGAATAAATTATGTTGTTAAAATATGTACTCTAAATGAGTTTTAACAAAGTAATAAATGGTAGAACAAGAGATTTAACTATTTCATTTTTGCTTTTTAAGTATGAATGACAAACCAGACATCAAGTTATTTACCAAATAAATAATTTTATGTATAAATCTATGTTGGTATCAAAAATATTAAATGTTTTTATTTTATTTTTTTCCTGATTAAACTAACAAATAATCCAAATCAAAAACCCAGTGTCCTAATAATAGTACATAATATTTAGAGTTGATCCATCAGGTGGACCTAACTCCGAAAGGCAAGCAGATGTTGTCGAACTTCCTGTTCGACATCGCCGGCATGTCGCGTTCGTTCACGCTGCGCACGCGCCGGGAGGCCTGCATACAGTACATTAGAGACACCGTCGGTGATAATAAAGTGCTCGTGAGTATTATATATTTTGGCATCCAAGTAAAAGCCATTTATTCAAATTAGGCCCTAGATTCCAGCTTATGAAGGTCGAAACTACTGAAGCTACCATTAGTTAGAAAATAAATGTTCCCGTGGGATCTTACACATAGGACATAGTTTAACAGAGTTTTTTTTTTTCAAAAGTAATATAAAATAAAACTGAGCAAATCTAAGATGGTGTAATATTCGCAAAATTCAAATTCTCATAAAGCATTTTATTGTGTTTGTTCGGAACAGTATTAACCAATACTATTATCACAGCGTAATTACATACAGTGGTCTATCGCGTTTGAAGTCACGCGAAATGCCGCTTTGTATAGGCATTCGTAACGCTTGGGCTCGCTACCGCCGGTCTCTCACCCGCAAGCCCCGCACGATTGCTCTGTATAGACGTGTCCGTTGGCCGACTGTAAGAGTTACATAGACTGTGCTATTATTATATAGGTGTCAAAGTTGCAAACGTGATTTCATGAGGAAATCTCTCTGCGCTACTCTGCAGCTACTCTGCAGTAGTGTGCACTTTTTATGTTCTCACTTACAGGTGTTAGTAAGCGGTGGTGTGGATTCCACAGTATGCGCCGCTTTGCTTAGAACCGCACTACGTGAGGACCAAGTCATCGCATTACACATCGACAATGGTCAGTTCTCCACAATTTAATTATAATATCCTTTTGTTTTTTTAAATAGCTTAAAGTTTCATGATCAAAGTCAAAGTGAAAGTCAAAGTCAAAGCCATTTATTCAGTTTAGGCCCTAAGAGGGACTTATGAACGTCGAAACTACTGAAGTTACCACCGATTCGGAAGTCGCCTTCAACTGAGAAGAACCGGCAAGAAACTCAGCAAGGTTACATTTTTTATATATTTTGTTTTTTTTTTTTTGGACAATCTGACAATGTTGGCTTTTTTTTCCATTAAATTTTTAACAATTTTTGAAGAAATATAATAAATGTATATTACATAATTGATCAAAAATGTATATTACATAATTGAAAATGAATTACAAATATTTCTTATTCAAATCCCTTTATAATTTGTGCGACCTCACATACTGGCGTAAAGTCGCAGGGGCGGCTGCGACCGCTGCGGAAAAAACAATATTCAAAAATATGCTTGCATTAGACCAAAGTATACTATGCCTAGGTCTGTGGGGGTCCGATGTTCGCTGATTCACTCGAATTTCACTACGAGGCTTCTGGAAACCGGCGATCAGGTAGCTTTTTCTTCCAAAGAGGAAACGCTGCCGGCCTGCTGGGACATTGCCCATCGGCAGCTTCAAGGATTTTTTTTCTATATATGGATTGTTTTTCGTGTTTTGTTATAAATATATTAATACAACATTACAATATTTATTATGATTTTCAGGCTTCATGCGCAAGAATGAGAGCGCCAAAGTCGAGAGGTGTCTACGAGAACTAGGTGTTCGTCTACACGTAGTAAATGCTACTCATCAGGTAATCACTTGGTTTAATTGAGTTAGTTACGTAAGATAGACCCTTAAATTAGAGAATAGTTTTTTTTTTTTTTATATACTACTAGGTGGCAAACAAGCTTACGGCCCGTCTGATGGTAAGCGGTTACCGTAGCCTATAGATAACACCACCGGCAAAGAAAATACAATATTATATTTTCTCTGTCAGGGGTATCACTCACGCGTTGCCAACCTTGAGACATGAAGTTGTTAAGTCTCCTGTGCCTGTAATTTCACCGGCTCCCATACCCTCCTAACTGAAACACAGTAATACAAGTGCACTACTATTTCACGGCGAAATTAGATATGGTGGTAGTACTTCCCCGGACGAACTCTGCACTAAGATTCTTGATTTACTACAAATTTATATACTTCATTTGAGTATAAAAAAAGACTAGGATAAGAGAAGCGACCTACATTTCCTTTCTCATTCACTTGTATAGCACTTTCTCATTGACCATGATAAAATATAGTATCTGCATCGTATGTAACAGCCATAATGCTTCTTACAACATCTGTTGTTTATTTACTCATAGACTTCTGCCCCGCGGTTTCACCAGCGTTCCCGAGGGATCTTATGTTTTACCGGGATAAAGAGTACCCTTTGTTATTTCAGGATATGATTTATGTGCCAAGATTCATCCAAATCCATTTAGCAGTTTATGCGTGATTGAGTCACAAACATCTAGTAGGAGAGGTAAAGCATAGCGATATGTCGCTCAAAGAGCAGCTCGACTGGGGAAGTATCTCCACCTTACAGAATACCGCAGCCAAATAACTTATAGTTGTGTTCCTGCGCGGGAGTAAGGTTGCCAGAGCTCATCGGGGAGGGGGGAAGGGTCGGCAACGCGCGAGTGATACGTCTGGCGTTGCAAGCGTTCATAGGCTACGGTAACCGCTTACCATCAGACGGGCCGTATGCTTGTTTGCCGACAATGTGGTAACGATGACGTGAGTTCCATGATTTTTGTTCACCCAAAAAGTGTTCAAGACGCCTAAATAAGTTTTCACTGCAAAAAAAAGTATAATAACCAAGATCAAAGTAAAGATAAGATTGTCAATGGTTCAGTTCCGGCAAGGCAGCACCGTGGTGCGCGAGGCGGGCGGGCGCAGCCGGCACACGCCGCTGCTCTGCCACGCCACCTCGCCCGAGGACAAGCGCAAGGTCATCGGCGACGTCTTCATCAGGGTCGCGGAGCAGGCCGTGCACGACCTCAACTTGTCGTAAGTACTGTACGCTGCAACCAAACTGGCTCATGTTAACTAGGGTCCATCACATTAATAATTAAATAAGTTAGACGATTCAATGACGCGACGAGACGGGGGATTCAATTACGCGCTGTTGAAGGGATTTTATGGTTGTTTAGCATGACTGTCTAACATTAGTATATTCCGTTGCCATCACCACGCGACGACGACGTTAAGAAAGTAGATAATATGTTTTAATGAATTATTGTCTTGTACAGTTAAATATATGTGCCGTTTGTTCGGCATTTCAAAGTCAAAGCCATTTATTCAGTTTAGGCACTAGGAGGACACTTATGAACGTCGAAACTACCAAAGTTACCACCGGTTCGGAAGTCTGCCTTCAACTGAATAGAACCGGCAAGAAACTCGGCAAGGTTAAATTATTTATACTGGGTGATTTTGTTATCACTAGCAATACTTGCAAGGGTGGAAGTACTCATCAAAATGAACAACTTTTATTATGGTACTAACTGTGAAATCATGAAAAAATTATCAGCTGTTCCATACAAAAGTTCAATACCTACTCGACCAAAATGTATGAAGCAACCATATTATTTTACGCGATATCAGATAATACAGTCACGTCACGTCACATAAGCTATCCAGAACTTATCGGCAACCTATGAAACTACAACTACTATGTTTCATCATTTTATTCATTATCATTTCATTTTATGAATTTTCTCATAATAAAAAGAAAATATTTCTAGGTTTATCTTAAAATACAACCAAATTGAGAACCTTCTCCTTTTTTAAAGTCGGTTATAAAGAGGTCCATTCAATTCTCATGTCGTCACTTCTGCAGTGGTTGTTTTATTTTTTACTATACAATAATGCTGTCTGTAATTATTTACCCTTAGAGAAGACCAAGTGCTGCTAGGCCAGGGTACTCTCCGGCCAGATCTGATAGAGTCAGCGTCGTCGTTATGCTCAAACGCGGCGGCGACCATCAAGACACATCACAACGATACGGAGTTAGTTCGCTTGTTGCGTGCTAGAGGCCGCGTGGTGGAGCCACTCAAGGACTTCCATAAGGACGAGGTGAGTACACTTTGACAACTACTGTCTTGGTCAAAAGTATCAAAAAATACTTATGCATCATGGCCTTGAAGGTTAACATTACAAGTACTAATTGTGTTCTGAACGCTGTGAGTTCCACTCCTTTGATGTGCGCATTAGAACATGCATAGCATTCGTCCAAGGGTATCTCGACAAAGTGTAGGTGGAAAATCTCCCATGGAGGAATAAAAATGAGATAAAATGTTGCCTAGATTGTTTTCACAAAGTATTATTTATTTCGTGTCATATATTGTCTCAATATTTTTTTTATAATTTGTACCTTGTATTGTCAACAATAAAGTTTATTATTTTGCCAGCAATACCTTAATATATTTTACCCTTGTGGAAACATTTGCAAGATCTAAATGTATGGTTAAAACTCGCACTAAACATAACATAATTCCAGGTCCGTACTCTAGGCATGGAGCTCGGGCTGCCGGCGCCGCTGGTGGAGCGGCAACCGTTCCCCGGGCCCGGCCTCGCCGTGCGCGTGCTCTGCCAGGACGAGCCCTACTCGGAGAGGGACTTTGCCGAGACGCAGGTCTGTTACAAACAAACCTATAGGTTTTACAATCCATCCTACACAACAACAACTGTTATATACTAGTTTAATATCTAATCAATCAAAATTTATGGAACAACTGATTTTCTTTTTGCAATTTTACAGTTGATTCTGTAGTTCTATCTATATGATAATAATATTATATAGCATGTGCTAATTATAGAAACTACTAGTCCTATATCATCATTTTGTGTCAGATAGCCCGTTTATTGAAGGTACTTATTAATAGTATAGGTATATGTATTTTAACGCGAATGAACCCTTGGAGTACTACTAGTATCAAGATAATAATCATGGTGAAATCAATACTTTGATTTGTACAAACGAAAAAAAGTATTAACTTTTTTGAATGTTTTCCATGGTTCTATTTTCAAAATGGATTCCCCAACAGGTGATAGTAAAGATAATGGTGGAGTTCGCGTCGATGTGCGTCAAGTCGCACGCGCTGCTGGGCCGCGTGGCCAACGCGAGCACGGCCAGCGAGCAGGCGGAGCTGAAGCGGATCTCGTCCAAGTCGCCCGTCGCCGCCGCGCTGCTGCCGCTGCGCTCCGTCGGGGTGCAAGGTAACCAACACACATATTTTTTTTAATTAGCCGCTTGGTTTTATCACAATGAAAAATAACAAATTTAGTAATCTCCGTAAAGACTGTGAAATAATCATTATATTTGACAAATTAGTTTTCGAGTTATTAATTATAAATTGGGTGAGCGACGCGAGATTTAGTAAAAGAAAGAAAATATTTTTATTCATGACACTAACGCAACATTGAACAAAATACATGTTATTACAAATAACAAGAAATAAAATACATTAAGCTGAAAAAAAAACATATAGAGATACATATAATGTTGTGTGGTGAATTGAATATAGGCAACGGACTAACACAATCACAACGAAACAATAGAAAAAAAAACAATACTATGACCAAGACGACTAAGTCAACATGTAAACCAAAGTGGGCGCTCGCTTTATAATGAAGATATACATGGCAGGCAAGCTCCTGTATGGCTTACTAGAAGTTTATGAAAAAACTGTATCTATAAAACGGATTTGGAAGAGACAGTCGCAATAAATAATAACTGTGACTTAAATATTTTTTTATTAAAATCATATTGTAATGGTAGCCGACGTGTGAATAAAGGTTGTATACCAACTATTTTTATTTTATTGACCAGGTGATGCCAGAACGTACAGCTACGTAGTAGCGCTGTCGACAGAGCGTTACCCGCCTGACTGGAAGGACATGCACTACCTCGCCAAACTGATCCCAAAAGTCTGCCACAATGTTAATAGGTAAGAATTATATCGTGGGAAATTCTTTAGACACGGCCATCGGATCCCAAACAAAGGAAGCAGAGATTGTAAAGAAAAACTTTGTATCAGAAATATTTGATTCATTATCTTTTATTTTTTATAAGTGTATATACATGGGTACATGTGTTAAATTTCATCAAAATCCGTTCTCCCGTTACAGCGTGATTTAACAAACATCCACAAAAACAAACAAACACATAAACTTGCGTATTTATAATATTAGTTAGTTTAATATCATCCGGTTATTACTACAGCTTTTAATTTTCCCAGGGTTTGTTATGCCTTTGGCGGTATAATTAAGGAGCAAGTGTCTGACATCACGCCCACCTTCCTCACACAGCAAGTTGTCTCCACTATACGCCAGGCCGATGACCTTGCCACACAGGTACACTAAATATGTTTCTATATCTAATTTTATGTTTAAGTATACTAGCTTGACCTACTGCTGCTTTCTTGAAGTACTAATTGCGCATATAAATAATCTGTATAAATGAAATCGCTAAACTGACGTGACTGTTGATAATATATCAACGCACAGCCCAAACTGCTGGACCTAAAGCCTTAAAATTATACATATATATAGATACCTTATTTATACAGTATAGGCATCCACCATGGAAGGATTTTTGGAAATTCAACCCTATGGTGGTAAAATAGTGGTACGCGGGTGAAAGCGCGGGGTGTAAGGCTATTGGTAATATAAATGGTGTTACCTTCCTTAACCTCTTACTAGGCTAGCTGTCTATCGCTGTCTATGCACACACGCCGGTATGGACAGATGAACCGCCATGATTATTCCCATTTGATATCTGCATGGATAGTACTAGATGTTTGCTTCGGCTACCCAATGAATGTACGGATCCCATTGTATTGGATGTCACAAAAAAGACATTAATGTCATTTTAACTGGATGGTCAAAGAGAGATCCAGCTTTATAAAGGCATTACTATTTCACATCACAAAATTTCCCCAGATTCTCTTGTCAAGCGGCTTAGGCACCCGCATAGCTCAGATGCCGGTGGTCCTGATCCCGATTCACTTCGACCGCGACGCGGCAGTGCGGGCCGCCTCCTGCCAGCGCTCGCTCGTGCTGCGCCCCTTCATAACCTCAGACTTCATGACCGGCGTCGCAGCTCTACCGGGCTCCGATGCCATGCCGCAGGATGTGAGTACCCGACAGGAACATTCAGTAGAAATTTAAAAAAAAAGTTCAAACCCCTTGATATTGTATTTTTATATTCAAAATTCCAGTAACAATCTCTTTGACTATTATATTTATTTTGCTTAGCGTACCATTACTCAACATATGTTTATTGTCAATAGGTGGTCGACAGAATGCGCAAGGAACTGATTAACGTGCCGGGGATATCGCGCGTACTGTACGACCTTACTTCGAAGCCGCCTGCCACCACAGAATGGGAATGATCGCGTCTGTCTCCGCCCTTTTATATATTTTTTTACTGAACGAACGCACCCATAGGGCAGTGGTCCCGGTATATAAACCGGAGAATTTCCCGCGCAGCCAAAAAGTTAAAATCCATCTGGTTTTTAAAAACATGACACTTGGTGCAATGCGCAATGTACTGTACAAAACTTGGAAGTTATTAGTGTGTGCTGAGCCAATTACTTGTTAGATTTATTGTTAGTTAAGGTGCTACTAAGTGCCTATTCCAGTGCAATAGCCGATCTCGTTTATCGTCATTTCCGTATCCAATACTCTTTATAATCTCGTTGCGAAATGCCCATTGACGAGATTGCCCGATTGTTTTATGATTCGATTTTAATCGGCCTGAACATATTCCAAGATTTCTGAATTTGATATTCATTTTGTTTTATAATTTTATTGATAGTTTAGTGTTATTATTTTTCCTTTGTCGTTATTAAGCAACCCATTGGACCACTGCCTGATATAAATGAGTTTTGTAAATACATTGGTGTCCCACATGTTATTGTTAGCTCCACTGATCAGTTTTGTAACATGTAGTAATTTATTGTCAAAGGCTGTGTAAAAATTTATAAAAAGCCCATAACTATAACCGCATGACAAGATTGTTATAAATGGATCTTGTGTGAAATCGAGAACACATTGTGTTTTATGGAATGGTTCAGTGTTATTGACTGGAAATTTCATAATAAAATTATATTATGCTTTATTTTCACATTGAATTTTATTTTAGTTGTAAATCCCTTACAATAAGTGTCATTATAAATAATTGAAAATTGTTAAAACAGTAAAATTGTAGTCATGCAATGCTAACATTATTTAATTATCAGGCACAAAAAGGTTAATATTTTTTCCATTACTGACTTGTCCACCAATATATGTTTCTTCTTCGCCTCTTATTGACAACCCATCAGAAAGAGTTGTAACTTTCTTTTCTCTAAGCATTGGTGCTTTCTCCCATTTTGAACTACTACAGTTACTGCAAGAATGTAGAGGAATAATGTCTAAAGACACAGTCCTGTTATTACAATTACCACATTTAAAAAATCTCTTGAATGTGTCAAGAACTTTCAAAGGATGCCTTTCATCCTTACATAGTTGAGCTGCTGAGAAAGCTGTATACTTGCACTTCGCACATCTTACTGCTTTACAAGCCAATTTGAATGTACTCAACATTTTCTCCTCCATTGCCTCCTTTTTTTCAAGTTTATTGAAGTATTTTTCTTGTTCATCATCTTCATGCTGCTCAATCAAATTCTGATGAGCTGAAGTAGCTTCTAATATTTTTTTAAACCTCTCAGACATGATAGATTTAGGTTTTTTAGACTCCTCTTCACTTGGCTTCATCTTTTTATTATCATTTTCATCACTTCCAGATGTATTTAACTTATCCAGAGCTCTTTTCTTACCTAATTCTGTTCCTTTTATATTATTGGGGTCCTGTTTTGATATTCCACCTTTCTGTTGGATGAGTTGTATAGCTTTAGCTTTGGTTCGTTCTGCAGCTTTTTGACCATAGGACATGTTTAAATCTATTGTTCCACTGCCTTTCAAACCAAATCCTTTACCCAGCTTTGGTGAACATGCAACTTTTTCTGCTAAACTTAGACTAGATTTATTAATTTGAGGACTTAAATTACTTAATTTATTTAGTCTTTCATTATCTGTAGTTCTCTGAGTTGTAGGACTGTGTAAAATAGCAGAGTTATTCTTTAAGGGTCCAGCCCCACATGGTGCTTTATTAGACATCAAACTGTTGTTTTCAGTTTTATAATAATCACTCAAAGTCATGAGTCTATTCTGGTCTTTTTCTTTAATTTTTTTATTGTTTCCAGTAGGCAAAGCTGAATAAGCTTTCCCTCCATAAATAACTGTGTTCTTTCCTAAAACCTTGTTTTGTAAATTAACAAGGCCTTTTCCCATTGTAGATGATTGTAACTCTTGGCGTCTGGAGTACTTCTGATACTCTTGTTTCACATGATAAATGCAATGCTCACATTGGCTCAGGTTAACAAAGGCTGTGCATGGTTCTCCATTTTTCTTTTTGCTCTTACAGATACCTAAATCTTTAGATTGTCCCAAGACCATGACTCGATCAGGATTCTCCACACTGAGACAGGCTTGTTCAGCACTATTTTGTGACCTATCCAAGACATTAGGATTTAAAACCGCAACAACAGTTCCTTCAGTAGTTTTCCACAAGTCATTGTAAGCTTTACGAAATAGGAACATAGAAACTGTCTTCAAGTCATCTTTTAGGTCACACAGGGTCCATATTATGAACTGGCTGCCCTTCTGAGACTTCTTTGATGCACTCTTTCTAACTATAACACCAGCAATTACCCAATCTTTAGATAAATCCTCATTTTCAACATGTCTTTTAACTCTAAGCATATTGATGGCTTCTCTGCCTTGCATGCGGTCTAACAATGCCGAACTTGAGATCAGAGGCTTTACTATCCTAATACCAAATATAGGATCAGTATAAACATCAGTAGAAGTCTTACCTTTGGTTTCTGGTGCACAGAATAAGTATTTGCTCTGATTTTCCGAAGATATCTCATTTTTCTTGATTAGAGGTTTGTTTCGCTCGACTCTCACGTCGATATTTGTTTGTCGCAGTCTGGATTCGAAGTCAAGCCTCTTATCCTGCTGTTCTTTTTCTTCGTTATCCAAGATTTTCTTCACATGAGTGCCGTAGTCGTTGTACTTACGTTCCGTGTAATTTCGACGTTCCTCATCGTCTGAGGAGTCCGTATCGCCGCTGTGAATAGCAGAAATCTTGGTTGACGCATTTTCAGTGGGATTATCTTCTTTCAATTCTTCTTTCTCTATGTTTGTACAGCTGCTAGATTGAAAGATATCGACTTCGCGAAAAGCACTAAGAGCAGTGTCCTTTTTTGTTTCTATAATATCATTAGTAAGATCAGCGCACAGTAATTCTTCCAGCTGTGCTAAGTCGTCAATTTCATCCATTATTTGGTTATTTATGTTATTATGAAGACAGAAAACTGAACTTGTACTATCAAATGGCGCCAAAAACTTGTGTTGATGATTGATGGATCTCAGCACACACAGCTAACTTGAGCTGACATGACATCACTGACAGCCAGTGTTGCCAGGGCCCTTGAGTTGTAAGTTACGTTTCGTTTCCTGAAATGTTACATTATTGTTTCTTTTTTTAATTCACGTGTCTTTGGAGTCGGATGTCGGAGGCAAATTGATGTCAGCAACAGGACACTTTATTGTTTGCAAATTTTCGGCCCGAGGTTTCTGAAAAAGGTACCTACTTGGTTGACAAATTGGTAGTACATAACATAGTACAGTTCTTCGAGCCTCGACAATAATGACTTATATTATATCCTTTACGGAACTATGATTGACGGACGATTGACAGACGACTCCTACCGCCGATGGAATTAAACTACCCTAAATCGTACACAATTTAGGATGGGGACCCTCCAATTGCACTAAATCGGAAGCAACCGTTCTAACTAAAGTCGAATCATTAATTCAGCGGAGTAAACTGACAGGTGCTTATGTCACTTTGTAAAATAATGTTGCCATATTTATTGTAATAGTGATGCAGTTCAGAGCTCACTCGCACAGAGTTAATGTGAACTAACATTAATAATAATAATAATAATATAGTCGGAGAAAGATAGAGAAAGCAAGTATCTTGATCTGGCACACGAGGTTGTTGACATGTGGGATATTGACTCGGCAACCATTGTACCGATAATCGTTTCAGCCCATGGCCTTATGGCCAAGAGCCTCGATAAACACCTCAAGAGGCTCGCGTTAGGCAGCTGGATCAAGGGCCAAATTCAGAAGGCAGTGCTCCTGGAGACGGCACGCATAGTGAGGAAGTTCCTCTCTCTGGAGCCTTGACCACGGGTAACTAGGACCCTGTTCCCGATACCGGTGGGGTACTGTTTTTTATATTTTTAAATGTATTTTTTTTTATAACTTATATTTAAAAATGTAATTTATAGGAGTATATATTAATAAATGATCAATAATAATATAAAAGTATTACAATGTTGAAAATGGTTCCATTTGCAATAGAGCACTGTTTTAATTTATGCAGCTATGCTATTCCTTTCCATTTTTCACACTTCATCTTTTATCACCTTTTCAGTCCAGCTGATCCTTTCCATCGTCACCTCATCAAAGCGTGCGTTCAGTAACTACACACCGGGTGTGAAAGTTACCGTGCGACTTTTGTTCCATCAACGCCCGACGTTATTGAACGCTAAATTGTCAGTTGATCACACGGGGGTACACTGCGAGCAACGACTACAAGGCTGTGTAGTCCTTGACTCCGAGTTACTGAACGCTAAAGATAATCGTCGGGCGATCGCACTGCGTAGCTAATGAACGCAACCCGCATATATTTCCCTTAGTTTAAGCCCGTCACAGACGTAGCTATAATATATATTAATATGCCGAGCTATAATATATATTATAGCAAGCTAACACTCACGGGAGCTATACGATAATATATATTTTGCGCTCACTTGATCTGCGGTCGTCCTTGCAAGCGCACGGCTTCAAAGCTTATTATTTGTATAGAATGTTCAAATTTTGAAATAACACTATAATCAATCTAGGTACCTGTGATGTCCACTACTAAGTGATAAATAAAACAACATGTTTTATATTGAAAGCTGTGGTTCTACGTCTGCACCCCGGCACGTCTGCACGCCTCAACGACTCAGCGATAAGTGAGCTCGCACCGACGCTCCGCCATACCCACGCAAACACCACATCCCTCCTTTATTAATAATTTTATTTTAATTGTACTTCCACATACGGAATTATATTTCAATAGGCCTTTGCAGGCGCCACATACAGTTTGAATCTAGCACCGATTCGGAAAGTTGCTTTTGCTGAGAAGAACCGGCAAGAAACTCAACAATTACTCGTTTGAAACAATCTTAAGCATATTATTTAGTATACAATGTTTGTCTTATAAAACATAAGCTACTGTTGACTGTAAATATGGTAGCAAGATACAACTTACAACATTTTATATAAAATAAATAAATTGACGTTAGGTAACTTCACACACAACTGTTTAAATTGATAAATTTGACTAACTAATAAATCTATACATACAATTTATCTGCTAATTCTCATTTGATGTTGATGTTATTTAGTACCTATAGTTATAGTACTTGTTAGTATTCCAACACTTCATACAATACCCAGTTGTATTCCATTATCTAGTCACTTATCCTTCCTTCATCTCTTCTTTCCTCATTTTTGTTTTTAATTTATTTAAATAACGTTTGTTGTGCTTTGAGTGGCACTTACATTTAAATCCATTCATAGATTGTGATGTAAATATGAACCTGTTTGAAATGCTGAAACTAAGCATGAACATTAGTGTGTGTTTCCAGAAAAATCGCTTTAGCTCGTTTATGTGTCAATAAGTGCGTTGTTTTGTTTTAGAGCTCTGTGTCTCAAATAACCACTAGATTTATATTCCGGAAATTTCATGATAATAGAAAATTTAATTATATATGGACACGATAACAGAATCGATACATAGCTGCCACGGATACTTTTGTTTCGATGTCGGGTACTTTTATTTTTCCAATAAGATTCAGACACCTTTCGTTGCATTTGATATTTTACGTGGCATCTATATAAGTAAATGTTTTTATTTATAGTTCAATACAGTATATTATATGGTCACACATGTGTATTGGTGTTACATCTGCCCCACTACAGAATCTGCATTTCAATTAATCTTTAAAAATTTATATTTTGGCACAATCATTTTTAATTGTCGATAATATCTTAATTATCGCAAAATTGTATAAGTACGTACCAATGTGTGAAGTGTTCGATTTCGAAACGCCAATTTTTCATTTTGATTTTGAAATTACATTAAACAATTAGTTTATAAATGTTTAATGGCTAACGGGACTTCATAGCCAAACAAATATATATTTAGGCATATTTTATTATACATATATAGATTGATATTATACACAGATTAATAATCAGGTGCTTAAATAATTAGATTAGTATAGTCAAAGTTATTAAGTTATATTATTTGATTGTATTTAATTTCATTTAGCATATTATTTGTATAATATTATGTGAGAGCAGGTCGTCCTTTGAAACACTACCCCATGATAGGTTGTTCGTAAAATGTTTAGCTTTACTAAAACATAGGAACAATATTCTACTGTATCCGTAAGTGTACCACAATCATTTTTTGTTGTGTGGGCAATAATTAGTGACCTCGGTTTAGTCTAATGTAACTTGATATTGTGACAATACTTACTGAGCCTTGTTGAAATGCCTTATCAATGTTCTTAGACTCAAGTTTGAATGCTATTGTCTACTCTACGATATAAAGTTATAATTTAAATAGTTTTTCCAAATGGAAATTTACCATTTTATGATTATATATTTTTGTCCTTTTCTTGTTCTATAATACCTGGATGAATCGGTATTTTTTATTTTTCTTTAACGACGCTTTCTAAAAATAAAACCTAGCTAGATCGATTTATCGCCCCCAAAACCCTCTGCATACAAAATTTCATGAAAATCGTTGGAGTTGTTTCCGAGATTCAGAAATTGCTCGTTTAAAGGTATTAGATGTGCATCAAAATACTACCCACAATATGTTCGATATTTTAATACTCTTGCTCTATTCTATAAGTAAGTTATTTTCTTGTATTGCTGAGTATGCTCATTTCATTTCACTTAGTTTAAGGAATATTGTTAAGTTTCCTTTTGAGTAATAAAGATTTATAAACCATTATCTAATTATATAGGTTGTTTATCATTGTCAATTCCAACACAGCAATGACAGAATCGTTAAGTCTCGTAGCATCTATAAAATTAAGGTAAAAGTTACTGACGAATTACTGGTTTTCAAAATTACTTAATCAGAAATATCACAGTTATAACTGATTTATTTCAGATTTTTATTTATTGGTTTCGAATTATTTCAAACCAATGGGAAAATAATGATTTCTAGTGTTTTATTTTTCATATTAGATCAAACATCCAATTCCAATTTATTGTTCATGGCTCCATCGTGCCACCGACAACTCTGCCAGAGATCAAACATCATTTTAATGACTCGTGGTAACAAGTGTCACAACCCGACACTATTTTTGTTTTTATGTCCTTCAAGTGATCAAAAATCACTTCAATGATCTTATATTGTCGATTTGTCACGGCCACATTTTTTGCTACCCAAAGTGGTCAAACATTATTTTCAAGATTTTATGTGGTCATAGACAAAAACCAAATTGAATGCTTGGTATTTTTGTGTCACCCAAAATATTTTATTTTGTTGTATTGCATAAGTATTTATTTGTTTATTATGTACCTAATAGGCACATGTCTTGCACAAAACCCAGAAACGCGGCAGGGCAATCTCCAACCCTTGATATCTATATCTATATAATTGTGTATTATACATAATATGTATTATGCATATCTATGCATATTATGTGTGTATTGTATGTACACGCGCACTTTCACTGCACCGTGAGCGTTGTTTTACAGGAGCGATCCTCCAACGATCATAATTTGAAGTCCTGTCTCTGTGGCAGAATGGCCATAGAACAGTTATATGCACCTACCACACGTATGACAATTATACAATGTAGTTAATAATTTATCACGTTTTATGAGTGTAGGTAATATTTATGACCATCGAAAAGTGAATCATTAAATAAATTATAATTTCGACCATTGTAAGGTATTGACCACTAGTTCAATAGGAAAATAAACGTTCATTTCTGAACTCACCTTGGTCTAATGAATATTATTTGTTTGACTGAGTGCGTCGTTTAATAACTTGACTTTCCTGGAATTCTTTTCCCAATAGAAACATTAAAATGTTTTCTATAGTCAATTGTAGGTACTTTGATGTTTTATAAACATCTATCGATATTAAAGACCCATTACATGGCCTCAAAACTATTGTGTAATCTTTGCATGCTGGACCCAATATAGATAGATTATAATAATTTTTAGCTCTCGATTTAAAGCATTAATACCTACTTTGGAATGTAAAAGAATAAATGTGGGTAGGTTAAATATGTGCACCTACACTCTTTAACGGACCCGGATAGGGAAACCATACACTAAATATGGCTAATATCGTCTCAAACCAATCATCATTATGTATATCTCTAACCTCGGCGGTAGCTTCAGTAAATTCGACCTTCATAAGTGCCCTCCTAGGGCCTAAACTGAATAAATGGCTTTGACTTTGACTTTGACTCGCCCAAGCTATTATATATATTTGCCCTGCAGTCAGCAGACTTGACTGAGCAAGGTATCGTTTGAAATCTCACTATTTCATTTAAAATAACTGTTTACCAGTGCTCGGCCATATTCAAAAACCGATTCACACCATTCGCCAGAAGTTAGAGACCACATAATGACATCGGCATGAAGTAGGTAGGTATCTACTCTAATTCCCAATAGTAATAGTAATAGCATTTGAGTTTTTATAATTCAAGACTGAACGTTTGGACTGGAACATGAATCATTTCCTATTGTGGAATTGCATATACTAGTATACCCACTGTTTTATACCAGTGTATGTGGAACTTGATGGGTATTTACCCATTGGAATAAATATAATTTTGTGGAATTGCATATATATACTAGTGCACACAGTTTTACACCAGTATATGTGGAACTTGATGGGTATTTACCCATTGGAATAGTGTACAGTATGTATTTTGCCATTCTCTTTCTACTTGGCTTGGCTAATACTTACAGGCACGATTGGTTGTTGCTGTGTAGTCGGTAGATTATTGAAATTTCAAGTCTAATCGCAATAGATTGTTTTAAAGTAATCCGTGCACTAATCATATTTTTCTTCTTCCTTAACTATATTAATTTATTACCTATTACTTGCATACGAATAAAAATAGATTTAGAAATAATTCTGTTTAGATAAGTACTTAGTCGTGCGGTATTATTCAGAATGTAAATAGTTATAATTAAATGTAATGTGGGTAAGTCGAGAATGACACAGAGAATACCTCACTTTGTTTTTGGTAGTGATAGTTCTGCGGTATTTATACAATGTGGATTTATTGTTATAATGGAATGTGCACACCAGCTACACAACAACATTTTATTGGTAAGTATTAGCAGGCACTTAACGGCTATTTGACCGAAGATATCAATTTTATTGACACCTGCTCACACTTAAAATAAGTATTTCTTATTTTACTGAACAATATATTTATTTCCACATCCCTTCTACATTCCATAACCCCGGTCATTTGCCTTTTTCTTGTTAAGTATCTGCTGTTAATATTATTCTACTAAAATGTCCTCGATCGTATATTTTATACGCTCATTTTTTTCAAATAAATTGCACTGACTCTCTGACCTTGATTTCATCCTCGTCGCCAATGTGATGTCCACTACTAAGTGATAAATAAAACAACATGTTTTATATTGAAAGCTGTGGTTCTACGTCTGCACCCCGGCACGTCTGCACGCCTCAACGACTCAGCGATAAGTGAGCTCGCACCGACGCTCCGCCATACCCACGCAAACACCACAGTACCTAAATGAATTTGAAAAGAGCACTACTTTTAGATCTAATTGAAAGTTCCTCAGAGGATGATTCCGATGCTGTATTTGATATGCATGTTGCCTAGTCAGGAATTAAAAATAGAACCATCTGGGTAGAGTCGCATATAAAATAAAAGGGAAATTGAGGCGAATTTAATTTATATTATGTTTTATCATCGAATAAATTTGCATAGTATTAAAATATATATATATATTTTCCATTTTTAGTTTCTTATGAGGGTACTATACACATCTGATTACTCGCTAAAACCATACAGGCGTGATGTTATGTTATGGAATGGTGAAACAACATATTATAGGCATAAGATCACAGTGATCGCGGGTCATTTGCTATTTGTTATTGAAGAGTTTCATTGTATATTCCCGAACTGCCCCGAAGATCTCCATTAGATGCTAAAACTTTCCATGAAAATATACATTTAATAACAAAAACCCCATCCAAACCGGATCAGTAATTTTTGAGAAAATCGCGGACATAGATACATACATACATATACAGGGTGTGGTTTTGCATTTCCGCCATATTTATAGAACCAATAGTAGATGATTAATTTAGTATTTTAAAAATATGTAATTAATTATTATGGTAGATTAGTCAACGATTATTGATGATTTGTGATTAGCGTCAAATCAGAATAAGCCTTCACGAGTGCCCAGAATAGGTCTGCGATCCGGGGGCGAGGCGCGGCGCGGCGAGGGGACGAACCCGGCCGCCGCACAGGCGCCGCGGTCGGTGACCCGGTACGTAGGTATGGTTTGCTGTTGCGTATCGTAGGTATCTGTTCTACATTTGCGCGGTGCAACCTTCTTTATTTTATTGTTAGAGTTGAATACTAACTAGGTACGAAAAAATATTGGAATAAAATAATTCCAAATTGACCTTCTTACTTTACCGGACTGTGAAACGTCAAAAATACCTACCTAGGCATGATAACTACCAAATAAAAACTATTTGGTAGTTATCATTAAATTTATTTTTAAAAAAAGTTTATTTACGCACCCTGTTACTCGAAGATACTGCTTCAAAGTGTCCTCCCTCATTCTCGATGCACAGTTGAGCACGGCGTCGCAAGTTTCTTTTTAATTTGCGCAAAACATTTGTATTATTTTTAACGGATTCAAATGCCAACACAATTTTTTGTCTTAACTGCACCACACTACATATTTCTTCAACATAAACAAGTCTTTTAAGTTCTCCCCACAAGTAAAAGTCACAAGGTGTTAAGTCCGGAGAGCGCGGTGGCCAGGGCACTGGGCCACCACGACCGATCCACTGGCTTCCAAACACTTCACTTAAATACTGACGCACTTGGAGACCATAATGAGGAGGAGCTCCGTCTTGTTGGTAAAACAAATGTCTGTGCAGAGCCAACGGGATGTCTTCCAGCATCTCATTGACAACGTGACAAAGCAGCTGTAGGTAGGTGGTGCTGGTCAGGTGGCCTTCAATGAAATATGGTCCTAGGATGTGATCGCCAATAATCCCCGCTAAATTCGACCTTTGAATAACGTTCCGTCTTTGTCACTGTACTAGTGTTGAGTAGGACATACAAGAGGCGGTACATTTGTCCCGGACATGACAAAATAATGTAAGAGCGGTACGAGATTTTGACATGTACTACTTCAAATTTAATGTCGCGGTACTCTTTACTCTTTCATATGACGTGAACTGTGAGTGAAAGACAGAGAAGCATTACATGCTTCATTTCAATAGCACGTCTTTTTATTCAACGACGGACATTTACGCGACCGTCCGAGCGAGAGCAACAACATGACGCGTCCAGTTGGCGCCACCAAAGAAGTCCCGTGGAATTAAAGAAAACCGATCTTATTTCTTATGCAATAGAGGTGGACTTTCAGGACTTTTTTTAACTCTATTATATTTTTGTATGTATTGCATTAGTGACTCGCACAGGTGACTAGTGTGTGTGTTATTGCCGAGTTTATTTGTCAAACGGTTTGATTGAAGTAATAAACGAACTTATTAGGTAAGTCATTGTACCTAATAACTTTGCAATTAGGCTTCATTTCATTAATGTCTCTTATTATATATAAATAAACTACTTAAGTAAGTCATTGTAGATAGGAGGAACAGGCTCAGTGGCAAAAAAGTGTCACGGATTTTATTTTTAAATTTTAATTTGTAGTCACGTCATAAAATCGTACAGTTTCTACTATCATTCACTTCTTATTACTTTGAGATAAGTATTACGTCAATCGCAATAACACTTTGTAAGGTACGACATTGGGCAGTACAAATACAAAGACAGCAACACTAAATGTCATACATACTCTTTACTTCAAATGTACTACAAAGCTTCACGACACCTCGCCTCATTTGAAGTGGGACATTGTACTGGTTCAGTACAAAAAAGAGGCTACTCTTACAAACTCATTTTAAAACCGTGTCCTACTCAACACTACACTGTACTGTACGTTGGAGTTCGCGCGGTGTGAAGATTGCGCGTGTCACGCACAGTGCGTGCGCGCTCGCAGTCGGTGGACAACTGACTGACTGATCGTACATACATGACTACATACATCGGCGCGTGCGGAGTGCGCGATGAACGAAAGCGCAGTGGCGCCATGCCGCGGTGCTTAGTACACACGAGGTCATTTTATTAAACAACTTAATGTGGTTTTATTGGACGGCGGGATTTTTATTTTTACAAAAGTTTAAAAATAATATGTAATTTTATGTAATTTTATGATTGAATCGTGTTCCATACAAGGTAAATATCGACCTCCGTAAATATGGCGTAAATGCAAAACCACACCCTGTATACTGGTCCCATAACCTATTGAATTGCGGATAATAAACAAGTAGACAAACTAATTGAGTAGTCTACTGAATAGGACGGGACGGCTCTATTTTCTCATTTCAGACTTCCATTTGGAGTGAGACGGTCGATCGTGACATAATCGTGGCAAATGAATTCTACGACTAACACTGCATCATCCACCTGTAAATTGTATGGTGGACCCGGAGGTCCATAAAGTCGCGCACCACAAAATTCTCAAGTGGCCCTCGGGGGCCACCACACCCGAGCCGTCAAATTTTACAGATTAAAAATCCGTTACTTAACCGATTTTCGAGCTCCCGGCACGTGTGGAAACGGCATTAAATTGTCTATGCCGTGGTATGCGTCAATAAAATGACAACACAGGCAGTCTGTCACAAAAAAAAAGTTAAAGTCAGTCAAAATTTTCAGTCCGTTAGGGCGCTTGGCGTCCCCCGAATTATTTCTAAAATACATAATTGTGAGTGTTTTGAGTGTTTGTTGTTGTGTAAAGGTGTGTAATATCGAAAGAATACTTAGTAATAAACACAATACAGTTATTATTTCAGTGAAATACAAAGTATAAAAGTGTTTTTTTGTGAAATGAAAAAAAGTTGATAGGAGTTTGTGTAGTGTTTACAAAATGTTTTGATCCAGTTTTCCATCATAAAGTGATTATTGGTAAGTCAGAAGTATCTTTTTAGCTAAGAAATGTTATAATGTCGGTATTCTAATCAAAATATATGTGGGGTACAGTGCAAAATCATTTCATAATTACATAATTTGATGAGTAGGTAGTTCTTGACGGTAATGAAAAATGGCGGAAATTTCGAAATCTAGGACTAACAAAAGACCTTTTTCTTGTTGTATTTATATGAAAGATTATAACTATGGTAAGTAAATCGCATTATTGAGCATTTTTAGAAGCTATATACGTCTATACTTTTACAAAGTTGGTATTAGATTCGATGTATTGAGACCTCGAATTGAGTACCTTATTTTCGTCGCCGAGTCGTACAATATATTTTTTTCAAATTTGAAAATGGAACAATCACATGTTTTTTGTTTTAAAATGAAGAGAATAGTGTTCAATCTATCTAATAACATAAAGGTTTTATACTAAATCTATTATTATGTCAAGAAATTAAATACGATAAGTTTTTTTTTTTTTTTTTTTTCCTATTTTGTAACTCTTATCTTGAGAGACACATTTCTCAGTATTTTAGTATGGAATAAAATAAAACCAAGTATACATTTTCAATAATTATTTATTCATTTACTTGAATAATAATGCTTTTGCTCGAAATAACAACATATTTAGCAATACATATTCAAAATACATATGATGGTCACCTTTTATGCTAATGGCGTAGTTTCCAATAAGATCGTGGTCCGCTCTTATTAGTTTTTGATAAGTGATAATAAGATTCCAATTGGAAATTTATCTAAGATTCTGACGGTATTTTTATTTTTCGGAATGGATCTGTAGTTTTGGAGATAAACACGAAATCTCAAAGTCGGCACGCGCGATCTTTTGATCTGCCGCCATTCCGCGAGTAAGGAGGTATTTTGATAGTCCATGGCCGCGAGTTTACAGGTCGTCCTTTCCTAAATAAAAACCGAACCGAAGGGGTCTGAATAAGGGGGAATAAGTACCTCTGGACAATTGAAGGTTTTATAAGTGCCAACATTTTCACAATGTGGATGTTTTCAAGAAACCACAACGCATTGTGTCTCTAGTATATAATAGTAATCTATGGCATTGTGGACTGTTTTTAGGTCAATGAGCGTTTTCGTTTTTTAGGCACATACATACACACAAGAGTGGTCTGGCAGCACTGGACAGCAGCCTTATGTGACCTTACTCACACTCACGTCATGAGTGACAGTTTACTAATGATAATGACATTGACTGACTGACATGACATGCATGCGTTGTCAGCGAGAAAAAATATTTATATCGAGTGAGAATTTCATTCATTTCTCTCTCTTCTATTTGGTGCCCAACCAGAATTGTAAATAAAATACTTTTATTGTGTTATTTCTAAAAGTGTAATTTTACTCTTCTCGCTAAAGTGAAGTGAAAAAAGGAACGACAATGGCAGGTAATTAGCCGGCCTTGTATCGAAGCCTAATATTTCTGCTGCTGCGATTTTACGTTATCTTCTGTTATTCAGATAACAAAGACACGCCAATAGTCAATAAAGAAGCTGATGAAGCACCGAACGGGGACGTACCTTTCCTTCAAGAACAAGATAAGAAGCGGGCACACGATGGATCACCACCGCCGCCCGCGACCCCTCCGCCTGCAGAAGAAGATACCCAAGAGATCATAGTCGTAAACGAGAATACCAAGGAACTAGACTTAAACCACGGTAGGATTGGGAAGATCGAGAAACTTGAGCCTTTGAAGCATTTAGAAAGGTAATAGTCACACTTATGACTCATGTAGTTGAATTTCATAACATATATTAAATCATATAAAAGCAAAGGCAGCAACATCCCATTCACTAACATAATAAGTGGACTCTAACATAATAAAATTAACCTATTCAGGCAGCTTTAAGCAGATATAATTATGATATATCACACTTGTAGCCAGTCCTATTGTGCCAGCCAGGTATGACAAATTGTGCTATGGTTTCCTCATGATATTTTTGATCACCAAAATAAATAAATGTATAATTTCAAATTAGGAACCCAAAAATTACTGCAAAACACAGACAGGCCAGAGAATTGAGAAAATACCGGTAAAAAAAAATATTTCTATGGTTTTAGGTTGTACCTGAGATGGAATCTCATAAAGAAGATTGAAGGCCTTGACACATTGAGCACTCTAGTTGAACTTGAGCTGTATGACAATCAAATTGTCGTTATTGAGAATCTGGATAATCTTGTCAACCTAGAGTGAGTATTTATTGAGCTAGTAAAAGATTTAGAACTTTGAATACACTCGCACTTGTAAGTCAATTCTAATGAAGATGTAGATCTTCTCAGCAAAAGCAACCTTTTGTGTTCCATTATTAGGAATTAAAAAATCAAAACTCAAGCTCATTGTAGGATTCCATTCATCGACTTAAAAGCCAGCTGTCAAGCACCCTATGACAAACAATTGCATAGACATGACAACATTAAATAACTAACTCACAATATAGTGTTACATCTTGTTATATCTTAGTTCTTTACTTACAGAGTTTTAGATCTATCATTCAACAGAATCAAAGAGATCACAGGTTTGGAGAAACTGATGAATGTGAAGAAACTATTCCTGAGTTCCAATAAGATATCAGAAATAAAGAATGTTAATCATTTTCCAAAACTAGACCTCCTGGAATTGGGTGACAATCGCATCAGAGTAAGACATTTTTATTTATCTTTAGCGAGTTATTCACTTGTTAGTCTTGGTTGAACTGCGCATGTCTTTTTGGTATAGGAATCGTAATTAGGTTTACTCCGCAACACAATAAGTAAAAAGGTTTTTGTGTTGTGTTAAAGAGCCACAAAATTGATGATGATGATGATGATGAATTGGAGGCAAAAGGAGAATGAACAATGTAGCATTAATTGGGATTTTTACAATGCTCTAATTAGTTAAATTTTATTTCAAATCTCTTCACTCTCTTACTCACATAGACAGTGTGTGATGGCCCTTACTAAACATTTTAAATTCAAAACACATTTAGAATTGCTTACAAGTCTCGACTCAAAATCACCTATAATTGGGTTGTTATTTAAAAAACTGACATCTTTTTCAGGAAATCAAGAACTTAGAAGGTCTAAAAACACTCAAACAATTATATCTAGGTAAAAACAAAATAAGTAAAATACAAAACTTGGATGATCTCACGAATCTCGAAGTGTTAGTTCTACAGAGCAATCGGCTGACAAAAATAGTGAATCTGGAACATCTGACCAACTTGGACCAGTTATACATATCAGAGAATGGTATAACAACTATAGAGAACTTAGATAATCAGGTCAAACTGCAGACCTTGGACCTGGCACTAAATAGGATCACTGTCATCGAGAATGTTAGACATATGAGCGATTTAGAAGAATTTTGGGTGAGTTTGCTCTATTTTGGTTTCACAAGATTAAACTGTTTATTTATTCATAATTAGAGGTCTCAAAATGCCAGTTCGAAAGAGATGGAAACAATTTTTTTAGCAATTAATTGTTGACTTTATTTACGAATTTTGCACGAAAGAGTACTTATTTTTTTGTCATCTATAGTTTTTGCTCAGTCCCCAAAAAAGTAACTAATAAATCAACGTACTTCCAGTTAAACGACAACCAAATCACCGACTGGTCATCGGTGGAGTACCTAGAACAAAACAAGAAGCTGGCTACGATATACCTCGAGCGCAACCCGCTGGCGGCAGACCCGGCTTATAGACGGAAGCTCAAGCTAGCCCTCCCAACATTGCAGCAGATCGACGCTACTTTGTGTAGATAAGAATTTTTATTTTGTTCGTATGGTAGTGTTTTTGCAGCTAGTTTTTAGATGTTGGTAGTTTTATTGTTAAGTCGATTATTCGACTAGAAATTAATAATTGTTAATGAATGTCTAAAAGTATTTGTAAATGAAAAAGTTCACGTATAAATGTATGAATGGAGTTGGATAAAATTTTGCACAATGATATCATGCCCTGCATAAACTCGTACTTTCCGAGCGTACGGATAAAAAGAGCCGCTTTCGATTGATATATGAAACATTGTTGTTGGTCAACATACGAGTAGACAGACCAAAACCACTCATTGTCCTTTAATTTTTTTTTAGTGGAGTCAAACATTTTAATGTTTTAACTTTCGAATATTTTTGATTGAAGTGATTGAATGATAACAGGTATGTAGATAGATATGTATTTAAATAGAATATCAGTAATAAAAACATATTTATAATAAAATTTGTGTCACTATAGATATAAATAATTGATGTACTTAATTTAGTTATATATATATATAATTTATCGGTTTGTTATCACTCAGGTTTATAACGTCTGAACGAATTTAGATGAAAATTGGCACAGAAATAGATCAATTCTGGAATAAATCATTGCATATAACCCGAAAAAACATAAGATCCTACGCTGAGTAAAACTGCAGGGTAGAAATGTAGAATCTATCAACTTTTAAACCAATCTTAGAACAAGTATAACTTATTATGAAAAATAGAGTAATGGTTAACATTTTTTTTTAGAAATAGTTAAATGAAAAGTAAACAATAGAAGTGCCTACGCTAAAATATACATATAATAAAAGTCCCCATGATATGTCCAAATTTTAATGTAATATGTTTGTAGTATAATTTTAGAACTAAAATCTAGATAAGTAAATATTGGGTTTATATGTAATTTGTTGTAACTGTAAGTAATTACATATGTAATGGAATTGATTAAAAATAGATTTTGTACCGACACTACTACTGTCTGATTATGTTGTTTATTTTAGTGTAATTTTTTAACTTCACACAATGTTGGGCCACTAATCATAATCTATAATGTATTTTAAAAGTATTATTCATTTTCTTCGTATAACTCAAATTCCTGTGTTTAACACATAATATAAGTAAATAAAACCTTAAATTTAATTATAACATTTGTTTGTCTCCAAATCAAACCCATAATATTTAGAGAATTGGCCAGTATGGCAATGTGATAATATTCTCAGTATAGAAAAGGTGTAAGGCTCCCCACGCACTGGGCAGCCGAGATGCGGCAGCAGTGATTTTATTCTCTTTGGCGGCAGCCAGGCAACTGCAGCAAATCTGACATTATGACGGCCTATTGGAGCCCGCACATTAGTCTGCCAAGATTCCTGGCTGCGGCAGCCATTAGAACGCGCATGCTTATATGGCAGCGTTAGCGAGACAATGCCCAGTATGTTAGCTTCAGTTTCTGTGCACTTGTCGTAGCAGGCAGATGTATTTTGCGTTCCGCAACAAAATTCGTTGTCTTTCGATACTTCGGGATACGTCTTTCGGAGAAATTTATTCGGGAAATCGAAAGCCGAAAAGCAATCTGGGAAATATTTTGTGAACAATAAAAGTAGATGATTAATCCAATATCTTCTTTTTGCAAAATATCATTCTTACAAAAGAAAAGGTAAACAATTATAATATCTTCCCCGTTCATCTCCCTCGAATGAGTCGCGACTGAATGTCCACTGGCTGTTAAAACTGGCTGCTCAATATTTTGGCTGCTATAGCCTGTCTGTCTAGTGCGCAGGAGGCCTAAGTACATGTATTTAATTTAGAAAATTAATACGACATTTCTTTTACGTCGGAATGTTGACAATTAAGGGCGTCACACACGGCGAAGATACTATAATATTGAGACTCATGAGACAGCATTATACTATGAAAAGAGAAGCAACGACCTACCTAACCTACCTTCACTTTCCTTCTTTCACTGGTATAGCACTGTCTCGTATATCTTAAGATAAAATATTATAGTATCTTCACCGTGTGTGACGTCCTTTAGGCAGCTGGTCCACCTGATGGTAAGTAGCTACCGTCGCCGTCGCCTATGGACATTATCAATACCACTAAGTTTCCGACCTTTACAAAGCCTATAAGACAACTGGCTCTCAAGTGCTACTGCCAAAACACACCGGTAGGTGCTCGGCCAATACAACTGCCATACTTATTAGATGTTTTAATATTTGATAAATTGATTACCTACTTATATTAATTAATCTGATCGATTTCTTGTAACTACATTAACCATAGTTTAATACTTAATAGGATCATCTTCATTGTGACAAACTCTGTAACTAAATTACTTTTCTGCCTATTTTTAACCGACTTCAAGAAGAGGTTCTATGTTCGATGCGTGTTTTTTATTTCACCAACGTAGTGGCTGGTGTGAGCATAAGCCCATACTTTTAGTTCATGTACCTGTAGTCGTAACCTCTTTCCAGGTAGTCGCGGACTGTCCCGACAACCCAGAACAGGCCACCCGGATGAAGGCGGCTGCTCGCGGAGACTTGAGCCACTCGCCGATAATGAATAGGGTAGATTTTGATGTGTAAATATACCTAGATTGTATCTACTTTTATGTTGTAATAAAGTTAATATTGATGAATTTGTTTTTAATTAAAAAGGTAGGTATGTATAAAATGTAAATTACACTACCTACTTATAAACCTTATAATACGGACTTAAAAGCCTATAATAAAAACGAACTCGCTATTTGCAAATGGTACTTACCTACGTTTACATATCAAATAAAACGTCACGTGGCCTAAATTCTAATTAAACGCAAGTGGATTGCATACAGTTATATAACTTTCTCAATAAATAACGAGCGTTTATAAAAGGCGTGTAAAAGACCTATTGACCTTGACTTTATACAGAAACCAGTCGTAGTTCAAGCGAGAGTAAAGTATCCTATCCACTTTAGTATATCTATGGCATATATAAAGTTACTGGCGTTAAACCGGCTCGATCGGTAGAATTTCCATAACAACTATAGAAGTAAAGCATAAAATTATCACATTCCAAGTGGAATTCAACCCGTAAACACGTATCAAAATGAAATCTTTTATAGAATACGCTCCAAATACAGATTTTCCCATTGAAAATCTGCCGTATGGTGTCTTCACTACGTCTAAAACTGTAAGTAAACCCTTTTTACTTAAGTAAGTACCTACTTAGGTTTAATTAATTGATTTCTATAATATTGTATAGGTACCTGCATAAAGTAAATCATAATAAATGTTTGTTTGTTCTGTACATTACATTATCTTAAGTTCTTTTGTTTATCTTATTTATTTTCATTTAACACGTTGAATGTATTATATAATAAAAAGTTCAGTTTCTAATATAAAATGATGCAATATACCTTTATACATATGTACATTGTGTTATTTTTAATGGTAATTGGTTGGTTGTAATAGATAGGCGATATTTAGTTTCTATTTGGCTCTCTTTAACGAACAACTCGACAAAAATAATTACATGTATAGACACTATTGTAGTCTGCCAAATACCTATTTACAGTTAAACATGGTCTTCCTTTAATTTAGGATACTGTGTTACTAAGAAGAATTTGATTCTCATGATTGACCTTTTCGACAATAAGTAAAATTTCCTATCTTCAATATTTAGGATATATTCCCATACAGTGGGCATTCGTTTGGTTAACTTTGACCAGCTATCACCGCATTATATTGACCTGTTTTTTTGTTCTTACAAATTGCCGCATAATTTTACAACTTAATTACACGGACATAAAAGATTTGAATTTTAATACTTGCGAATACTATTGTTATAGAACACATCACGCAAAATAATAAAAGCGAACTGTACGATTGAATCGGCTTAGGTTTTGGATTTATTAAAATCAACAGCTTGTGTAAATTCTAGCTCCAATTATGCCTATCTAGTATATGTAAGTAGTTATTATACATACATAATTTTATTCTGTTTCTAGTATCAAAAACACATAGGAGTGGCTATCGGGGAATGGATACTAGACTTAAACACAATATCACATTTATTTAATGGACCTCTACTAAAAGACAAACAAGGTGTTTTCAAGGTACATTTTAATTTTAATCAACTAAATATAATAAGTTAATATGTTAATCAGATATCTCTGATTGAGTCTAGTTATGTAAATCTTGCTATTTACATTATTATTAAGATTGCACAATGTTTTGCAGTAAACACACGTTACTGTATAAGCCATTTATACCTATATTATTAGGCTGTGATAAGTATGTATTTATTTGAATTTTAGGAAGAAAAACTGAATTTTTTCATGAGTCTGACGAAGCCCCATTGGATTGAAGCCAGAACTACTCTTCAGAGTCTTTTAGACGTGTCTAATACCATTCTACAAAATGATAGTGATCTCAGACAGAGGTATTATTGTATTATAGAGGATTTTCTAATATAGTATATGTATCTATACTAATATTATAACGCTGAAGAGTTTGTTTGTTTGTTTGAACGCGCTAATCTCAGGAACTACTGGTTTGAGTTGATTTTTTTTTCTGTGCTGGATAGGCAATTTATTGAGGAAGGCTATAGGCTACTTTTTATCCCGGGAAAACATAGGATCCCTCGGAAACGCGAATGAAACCGCGCGGAAAAGCTAGTACTATAATATTATAAAGCTGAAGGGTTTGTTTGAACGCGCTAATCTCAGGAACTACTGATTCGATTTGAAAAAATATTTTAGTGTTGGATTGACCATTTATCGAGGAAGGCTATAGGCTACTTTTTATCCCGGGAAAACACAAGATCCCTCGGGAACGCGGGTGAAACCGCGGGGCTAGTTAATACATAAAACAATTCATAAATTAATATGGCAGTAATCATCATTACTATTATTCTAATTCAACAGGGCTTTTGTCAAACAAAGTGAAGCTAAAATGCACGTCCCAGCCGATATTGGTGACTACACAGATTTCTACTCTTCCTTACATCACGCTACTAACGTTGGAATTATGTTCAGAGACAAAGATAATGCACTCTTACCGAATTGGTGAACAATCGCGACGTAGTTTTTTTTTGTATTCTTAGAAGGATGCAAAGCACTGATTCTTTTTTATGTTTTCAGGAAACATTTGCCAGTTGGCTATCATGGACGCTCCAGCTCTATAGTTATATCTGGAACTCCAATTACAAGACCTTATGGACAGACTCTGCCTGTTGAGGGTAGGTAAATAATTGTCAAATCCAACGTACCATTTTAAATCAAACGCGTTCGAAAACGCATTCTAATAATGTTAAAAATACATCAGAATTTTCGTTTTATAAAATATTAGTCTCGGGTTACATATCATATGTTACATAGGTGCAGATCCACATTTCGGTCCCTGTAGACTCATGGACTTCGAGCTCGAAATGGCAGCATTCGTTGGAGGTCCACCCACCGCGCTTGGAGAGAGAGTCACGGCAAAGCAAGCGGAAGACCGCATTTTTGGGCTCGTGCTTATGAATGATTGGAGTGGTAATTTTTTTTTTCTCATTGCATCAATGAATAGCCACGACTATCTCGTAGCTTTGTAAAAAGTAAAGATTATATTAAGTTCAATTCGATTTACAGCAAGAGACATTCAGAAATGGGAGTACATTCCTCTCGGTCCGTTCACGGCGAAGAATCTCGGCACCACTATATCACCATGGATAGTTACCGTGGAAGCTCTGAGGCCTTATATTGTGGACAACTACCCTCAGGACCCTTCGCCTTTCCCATACTTACAACACGATGATAAGTTCAACTTCGATATTAAGTTGGAGGTTGATATCAAAAGTACGTATTGTAACTCATAGATTTAGGCTTAGTTTAGTGACATTTTAAATTCATAAGTAAAAAATAAAAGATTGAAAAAGTCTGTGTGTGAAAAAAAACAATACGTATTAAATATTTACCCTTATACTAATTTCAGCCGAAAAGTCCCCAGTAGCATCCACAGTATGCCGGTCCAACTTCCGGTACATGTATTGGACAGTTAAGCAGCAGGTAGCTCAGCAGACCGTAACTGGCTGCAACCTTCGACCTGGAGACCTGCTCGGCTCCGGAACCATCAGTGGAAAGGTAAGTGTATCTGCTCGTAATTTTTGTTATATCTGGCTATTTAAACTTTTTACTTGCTCCACCTACGACTTACAAAGGAAATGTAAATTCATGTACATGTTCTAATTTGAATAACTGCATTTCAGGTCCCAGACTCTTTTGGGAGTATGCTAGAACTAGCATGGAAAGGCACCAAGCCAATACGTCTGCTGACTGGTGAAGAGCGAAAATTCATCCAAGATGGTGACACAGTTATATTACGGGGTTACTGCATGGATGATGCTGGCAATAGAATTGGATTTGGCTCTTGTGAAGGCAAATTATTGCCAGCCCTTCCATTTGAAGGATAAGATCAATGGAGAATTAATATTTTGTATAATAATCCTATATATTGAAAGATTTTCAAATAAACTTTTCCAACGCTTTCTCATATTTTTTTCAATAGTCTGAGAATGATTTCAACATGGATCTAATAAAAATATTCTACTCAATCAAAGAACGATTGCGAAAAAATGCTACACAAAGAATAGTGATTATAATATGTTTCAGATTTTTATTTTTATTGACAAACCAGTAAAGTAGTTGCTTCCTATGCTGACGGTTCTAGTTGGACTGCTGTTATGCCTGGGCTGCACTCATCACGATAACGCGAATATTCGGTTTATCGCGATGTATGTAGCCAAATATTCGCGAATACTTCGGGAGAAGCTTGAGGCACATCGCTCCGCTGTCGGTAAACTCTCGCACATCAATTATTATTGATGTTTGTATGTAAACGTATCTAGTGAGTCTAGTGAGTGACTACCGAGTAAATACTCCTTAAAATGTGGATATTATGCCAGGGATTATCCTAGCTATTAAGATATCACAAAATCACATCTTAATGAGCTCTTGAATAAATAAATAATAAATTGAAATTGATATAATATATAGAATAGAACAATAAATGCACCATCCACCTTTGACTATCCCCATTCGTCCCTAAATCTATATTTTCAGTCAATTTGTGAAAGTAACAAATATCGACTAAAAGCATAGTATCGTTTTAAAAATCGATTCAATCATTGACGTTGACGTTTGTGTCTGACACACTCAATAGTCGATAAAATACAAACGATTCAAAAATATAAAGAAATGTAAACAAAATGTTAGCGCATTTTCAATAGAACTTTTTGTCCTTTTTTCTACAACATAATTATATTAATATTGTGACGATGGTGTCCTACTGCTGTGTAAAGGGATGTCACAATAATAGTAATCATAAAAAGAAAGATCCAAATTCAGTGATATCTTTTCACGCGTAAGTAAAATGTATTTGCCCGTAACTCATTGGAAAATATTAAAAAAACTTGGTTTTTAGTACTGAAATTACTCCTGTACACTAATAAATAACTTGAAGGTGCATAATATCCATCAGGTTTCCCTCAAATCCAGAGCATAAATTGAAATGGCTACGAGCTATAGGCCGCCCTGACTGGGAGCCTCCAAGTCACACTCGCATCTGCAGCGAACACTTCAGGTTCGACCAGATTAACCATGATAGCTGCCGAACTAGGATTAAGGATGACGCTTTCCCCGTATTTGCTTTACCTGTAAGTACTATTATAATAGAAAGGCCACCTTCCAATTTTATCCATGTACAATCGACAAAGTTCAAGCATGACCACCAAGGCAACTTTTTGTGTGCAGCGAGTCAAAACAATTATTTTACACAATAAGGGCTTTTGTCTTGACAATGGGCGGCGCGAGCTATGATGACTGCTTGCAAGCGAAAAATTGTTCATGCTTAAAGTTTATTGTTCGTACATACCTACTAAATATTTTTTTTTCCCTGTTTAAAAAGTATTTAGCTCCAAATTAGTCCAGTCAGTGTCAACATGATGCCAGGAGAATAATTTTGGAGACATCTTTATCTATTTTATATTTTTTTAAAACCATAGTGTATATTCAAATTTACTTTGAAGTTTTAATAAACTAGCTAGTGTGAATCTATCAATGTTCATCTCTGATATGACTGAATGATCACAGCATATTTTGCTGAAAATATGTTGAATGAGGTTGAAAGTTTAGACAAGTTTAATGCTCGGCTTTGCTTTAACTTGAATAATTATGCAGCCATTTTATAAACATATTTAACTACTTACCTTTCTGCAAATATAATTATACTATTCCAGCCAAACTCAAACTTTGAAGCATCTCACATAGAGGTATGCAGGATATGCCTGAGTACTGACCTCAAGATGTACAGCCTAAAAGATGGCTACTTGAGGATAGCCATGGAGTCTATTGCTGGATTTAACGTAAGCATTAATTCAATTTACACATTTTTTCTTTCGTGTATTTATCATCCTTAAAGATTTGATGAAATCCTTCTTTTATGGACACACTAGTCAACCAGATCCTTGTATAAACCGTAATTAAATGGGTACATGTGAGTTGAGTTAGCAAAAAGTAATAATGTAAGTATCACTTCTTTGTACACAAGTGTCCAAAACGAATTGTTCAACTGCAGTCCTGGGCATTGATGCCTTAGACAGTGGAAGAACTTCTTTTTTTGCTGAGCCACCAATTTCTCAACACCTCTATAGGAGTCTACATATTTTTTATTTGTCCTGTTTTGGTATTTTAGGTTTTACTTACTAAGTATATTATTATCTGAAAACTGTATCATTTTATATAATTAATAAATTCCTACATAATTATGTCAAAGAATACTAACTATTACTAAGTAAAGAAGCAACACTCGAATCTCCACCCATTGATCACCCATCAACCTATAGCCTTAATGCTTTTTGCACATGTAGAGACAGGCTTTTGCTCCAGTAGTAGGCAATTAATGAATTTAATATTATTTTATAGGAAAACTACAATATAGAAGGTTTACCACAGTTTATATGCTACGAGTGTGTAGCTAGTCTGATGAAATGTTACAGACTTATTGAAAAAAGTATGATTGCTCAGGCAACATTGCTTGATATATTTGCTGAGAATGGTCAGGCAAGTACCTATTATATTAACTTATTTTTGATATTTTTTTGCCGCCATTATAATGACGTCATACGGTGCTGGAAGTAAACTAAAAAGTGTCAACTGAAGTATTATTATTATTATTTTTAAACTATATATTCAGGAACAGCACACCTATGAAAAGGATAATAGCTCATTTTTAATTTATAAAAAATTTATAACTCCAATTGAGACCAATATCAGCACATTTGTTTACTCACTTAGATCAAATGACGTTATGGCCAGGGATTTCCTCAAATTCGGCGCGAAAATTGAAAATGTAAAGTTTAAATGCATTTTTATGGCACTTATCGATTGAATTAAATTTTGGTGTTTTTTTTTGTGGTTTATTAGCACCTTAGGAACGAATTGAGACACTTTTCAAAAATCAGTGTAATGCCCTATTGTTTAACGCTTAGAACTGCTAAGTATAATCAAATAATTATTTATACTTATTACAGATAACAAAAAACTTAATAAAGAATCAAAACAGAAAACAGTTAAATCTTAACTCATCATTAAGTTTTTACAAAGTGCAAAATCATTACGAATTTAAATATGATTATGAGGACAATCTCTCTTATATCATTAAAAATGATAATATAAATGATTACATACAGAGTAATGATTATAAAATAGATTCAAATATTCATGTGGAGCATTTAAAAAATGAAGAAACTAAACAATATTCTTCAGAAGAAATACTTTCAGAAGAGAATGGTAAAGAAGCCAATTCTTTGATACATAATAATTATGATCCTATAAGTTCAGAAGTTAATGATATGAATACTGATTTTCTCAATAATGATTGTGAAGATAGTGTAACAGAGTTTAAAAACTCACCAACTGATGATATTGTAATGTCTGATGATGATGTTGTTAAGCCGAAAAAGATATCTAAGAGGAAGGTAAGTAACTAATAATCAAACTTTTAGAGGAACCAAATTTTAATATATTGATGGTTCAGTGATTGCTATCTCTTTCCAACACGCCCGCTTTCAGAGAGATAGCAGTTGAAACATATCTGACTGGTCGGCAACGGATAGTCATCTATTTTCATCCCTTTCTGTCGCTGAGCGAGAGAAATCTGCCCGATGATGTCACGCGCACAATCATTCTCTCGCATTACCAAACGGTATGTTTAAGTTTTTTTTTTCTCAGATTATCTGCAATCAGCATCAGCTATAAGCAGATGTGTTGTAAGGTGTGGCAGTTCGAGTGTGTCCTTCAGTAAGGACATCTCAAATTAGACCTTTATTTATATGTCCAATATGTCTTTCCGCTTTAGCCGTTTTTTGTAGCCTTTCCAGTTTCCCTTTATAGGTCTCCGTAATTTTATGGCTCTCTTCCTTCACAGTGCTCATTCCGAGATGATGGTGTATTTCCTTGTTGGTACCTTGTACCATGAGACATTGCATAAGTTTCTAAGTATCATATTCTGCATTCGCTGTAGTATTATGATATTGGAGTCACAAGCGCTGCCCCAGAGCTGTATGCCATACATCCAGACAGTTTAAAAGATAATAGGAGATGGTGATATATGAATATTCGTTGCCGGGCGGTCGCATGAGAATCTGTGAAAACTATTTTTTTTTTCAAATTTAATTTCAGAAACACAAAGTTTATGATGACTTAGTGAAAAAAAAATCTAAAAGGAAGAGTGTAGATGGTTTGACACCTGATGAAGTGGATATGCAGAAGTATTTTACTATTGTGCGATTGTCGGTAAGTCTTGCTATTTTATTCTTATTTTTTCACAAAGAAAATAATGTTTTCACTGATTTGTAAAAATTTGTGAAATAAAAAACGATATTGTATTTTTTTTTTGTTTTGTTTGTTATAGATACACCTGGATATTTTCTGTCATCTTTACAAAACCTATCTATATTTCTTATATTCTCACAGAGATTATATTGACCTTCAATCAATTATTAATTTTGCAGTTAGAAGACCAAATAGTGGAATGGGACAGGGCACCCATGAAACGCCATCTCACAAGCGAGACTTTGTACGAGTGTGAAGTGTGCTCTAAGTTATTCGCTCACGTCAATTCTTATCGAAATCACATAACTAATCATGATCCTGTAAGTAAAGCTAAATTTGACTTGTTTGCTCGCTTCCGCCCGTGGTTTCACCCGCGTTCCTGAGACATTGCTTATTATTATTGCTTGTTAAGTTAGGATTAAGAATAGATGAGATTTGATTGGAATTTGGAATTATAATAATAATTTAAAAATTATCTATTCAAGTAACAAGAAACTCATTTATTCATTTATGATAGATTTTAAGGTTTTTCTCAAGCATAGAGACTCAGAGACAATTAAAAGATTCGAATTAATTGTACCAACCCTGTTACTAACTTGGTGTAACTATGGTACTATCATTATGGGATTTTCGGTAAAAGAAAAAAAAAGCATATATAGCAGGTTATTATGGGGAGGCTCATATAGCCAGAGCGTTAAAACACAGTGCGGACTGTGGATATTTCATGATATTATCTTTTCTAAACCTTGTTGGGTCATGTTGAACAATTATTAAGGAATTAACTCTGAAATCGCGAAATAAATTCATAGATTTCATACAAGAGATCCTCGTAGACTTTAGGATTTACTTCTAAAGTGACTAAATAACTTATTGTAATGTGTACTGTGTCAGAGTCGCGGTAAGGCTGAGTGTCCAGTGTGCAAGCTACGCTTCAAAACTGACGTGCTAGCGAAGTATCATCTAAATAGAGCTCACGCAAAGAAATTCTACTGCAAGACCTGCTTTAAGGTGTTTAATAATGTGTGAGTAGGTAACGTTACTTTATTATCACAGTGGTAATTGGCGCAGCGCCTCTCAAAGGAAGTCAAAGCCATTTATTCAGTTTAGGCCTTAGACCACCAGTTCGGAAGTCGCCTTCGACTGAGAAGGACCGGCAAGAAACTCACCGACCGGAATTAATACTGATGGAACCAATTTCTTTCATACGAAATTTCAAATAAACACAAATGGGATATGAAGCGTTCACTTACGCCAATTCTTTACACTCCAGGTAGGAAGTCACCACCTTCGGCCACATCATCACTTAACACGGTAAGATTGTGGTCAAATATAAGTACGACATCTGCGCAGGTAACATCACGTAACTTATAAAAGTGGTATACATATATGTGGTACACGTACAGGGGAGTGGCTAAGAAGCACCACCGCTGGCACTCGGGGCACACGTACCGCTGCCCGGCGGAGCGCTGCTCGTTCGCGAGCGCGCACGAGTCGGCGCTGGGCGCGCACGTGCGCACGCAGCACGCGCACCCGGCGCACTCGGCACACTCGGCACACGCGTGCGCCGCCTGCGCCGTCTGCGGGCGCGCCTTCCGGCCCGGCAAGGGGCTCGCGCTGCATCGGGCCACTGCGCACAGGGACTTGCCGGTCAATATTTTTTTTAATGACTATTTTGTTACGTATGTGCGACGTAGGTGTAAAATTGACTTGGGGTATGTTCCGATATAGGGTACTGCGGCAGTATACTGTCAGTCCATAACGGAACGAATTTCTCCCCAGTAACAGTGCTCCCAGTGTATATCTAAAATTGGCAAAAAAATAATAATTGGCAACTCAGATTGGCTATCAAATTGTGTAGCGTTAAACTTTTGAAAGCTGGAATACGAGGTGACTTATTTAGGTGGTTCACCTAGCTAGTATGTCAATGATCGGTGCCAAACAGTAGTTTTCAATAGTTATGAGTCGGCTTCAACCCTTATCACCTCTGGTGTACCGCAGGGTTCCATTTTGGGTCCACTTTTGTTCATTATCTTCGTAAATGACAATGGACAAGTGTTTTATAAATTCTAACTTTTTATTATTTGGGGATGACATAAAAATTTATAAAGAAATTAACTCTGCCGAAGACGCTTTGCTCTTGCAACAAGATCTTGATAACCTATTGTTTAAAAAATATACTAGAGTTAAACATTCTTAAATGCAACTTTATTACATTTAGTAGAGCTCGTAATCCGTACAACTTTAACTATTCTCTAAACAACCAGAAACTCGTTAGAACTGACAATGTAGTTGACCTTGGTACACTTGATTCGAAGCTTCTCTTCGATCAACACATAGACAAAATGACTACAAATCAAGATGCTGGGATTCTTATTTCGTATATATAGGCTTTAAGACAGTAAAATCTTTAAAAATCTTATACTGTTCATTTATAAGAAGCCTATTAGAATATTTATCCCCTGTTTGGAATCCCCGGTATGAGAGCTATACCAACAAACTAGAAAAATTACAGAAAAAGTTATAAAATTACAAATTTCTTGAAATTTCTTAATTTTAAACACAAACTAAGTTTCACGGACTACCTCGAAAGTTGTAGACATCATCATATTTTACCTCTGGCTAAACGACGAGAAGTTGCTGATCTATCCTTTCTTCACAATATACTTCTTAATATGGCGTTAACTCACATTTTATTCTTTGTATCCATTTGTGAAATCTGATTCTGGCTTTTTAAATCCTACTGTCTAGTTCTTCTTCTTTGTCCTCGCTTATCCCGTTACTCGGGGCCGGCTTTCCTGATCATTCGGCGCCATCTATTTCTCTGGTAGGCATCTTGATCTGCTAGGCCTAACCCTTTCATATCCCTCTGGACATTCGTCAGCCATGTGGTTTGGGGTCGTCCTCTCCCTCTCTTTCTTTCAGTCATGGAAAGGCATTTTAGCACGCATTACATGACCGTACCATCTGAGCCTGGCTTCTGATATTTTACTTACAACTGGGGCAACTCTAAAGCTACCTCTTACGACGTTACGTTAATCCTACTGTCTAGTTATTGTTCTGTTATAACATTGTCGATGTTTTATAAAGCTTATCTGATGGATAAGGAAAGGCTATTTGTTTGACTGTTTTTGTATATGTAATGTAAAATGTACGTTAATTTTGTTACACAGGATATAGAATCCAATAATACGTACCGATGCGACCAATGCAACCTAAGTTTTAGTTCGGAGGGAGCAAGGAGAGTCCATCTTCTGACATCCACCCAGCATAAGAAGAAATCTGATTTGTGGTTTGTTATTAATTTTATTACTATTGTTTCTGAATTGGCCATCTACACCCACTTAAACAATTCAATGTACATAATCTATTTTTCATAAATTATAATTACATAAGCTTTTCGGGAAAAAAATGTTTATTTAAACAGCGACACAACCCCACGCGAGCCCAGTCTTCAAACGACTTGCAACAAATGTGGGATGGAGTTCAAGTCATTACGCGAACTGATCGACCATACCAAGGCGGAACACCCTCGTTCTTCGCAGAAGAGAACCATGTACCGACTGCCTGATGACAAATACCCTACCAGCTGTGAACATGTGAGTATGATATTTGATAATCTTGCAAATTGCAAAGCTTTTTTGTTTTGTTGTGTCCGAGAATAAGAAAGGGTTATTTAACGTAAACCATTTTAAAACGACCATCTTCGTAATTAAAAGGTATTTTGTAATTTATTCATCGCTTTAAATCTCTTTGGTATTGTTTCACTGGTTTACTAATAATAAAGTTGTATAGGGCGTATTTATTAGAATGCTTTAGCTTTAGTTTTAGCCATTTGTCCGTTTTTTTTACACAACTACGATGAAGTAAAAAGGTGGAAGGTTATGAGATTTTGTAGTTGGTTTGGTTTTTAGAACATGTCACAGAGTCTCCCATTACAAGGTTATTCAGAACTTATTTATTATGTTCTAAAAGTACCTTTATCTCAATTAACTGTACTACTTTTAGAAATTGCAGTCCGAAAAGTCATATGAAATTTGCTTATTTCGTATTCAACACATTAATTTTGTCTGTCAGTGTGGCGATGTAGTGAACAACCGCAAGGAGCACTGGTGGCACGTGCGGCGACAACACCCGAAGGAGAAGCACTCGTACCGACCCGTCGTCACCGCCGTCTGCGACACTTGCGGGAAGGGGTTCCAGGTACGTACCTCACTCTACTTGTCTCTCTCACTCTCTACTCACGCGAGAGGGACAAGGACCAATGTGAGTTCTGTCTCTTTCTCCGTTTAGCTGCGAGGATGATGATAACTGTCGGGTGACCAGCTAAATATAATTTCTTTCATTCTTTTTACCGCTCTGGCCTTTTGATTTTTTACTATAGCAAGACGAAGAAAGTAGGATGGTACGGTCTTTGGAGTTTTACTGATCTTTTGTTATATCCAGTTACCGGATTAGTAGAATGAGTAATAAAATAATCATAATTATAGTTTCAATGTTTTATTATTAAGTTTCTACATCTCTACTTTTTCCTACGCTTTTTGAATACTCAAATAATGAACTTATCTCTGACTAAACGAAACAGAACTCGACGAAGCTCCAGCTCCACACGCTGCGGCACCGCAGCCCCAGCGTGGGCTGCCCCGAGTGCCCGCGGCTGTTCTACGACAAGTACGCACTCGCGCGGCACGCGGCCGTGCACTGCGCCGCGCCGCCGCCGCACCGCTGCCGCACCTGCGGTCGGGGGTTCAAGCTCAAGTGCTATCTCGAGAGGCATGCTAGGGTAACTACTAAACTTATGTTACTTATGTCCTCCTTTTTTTCCGAACAAAACGGGACTGCGCAACTGCATATAAAGATTTATTTTTATGGTTACAACTCCGAAGTTTATCGTGGCAAGATCGTGGCTGATTGCGTTGACGGCTGTCCACCACAGTTTAATAATAGTATTTTTTTTATCAATTACAGGTACACTCAGGATTAACACCATACGAATGCACTATATGTGATAAAAAGTTTAAATTCTCGACTAGTCTCAATCTACACGTGCGCACCGTACACTACAAACTGCCGCATCCGCCTAGAAAAAAGCGAACATGCAAAACTGCGAGAAATTCAATCTTAGTTGATGATAATGTTATGTAAAATAAGACATTTTACGAATAAATAATAAGTCTATTTATTCGTAGGACATAATACGTTCTTTAGTAAATAGGTGTACACATATATTGTTTTATTTCAAATAATATTAACCATTGGTATGTTCCGATATGCACTGTGAGCACTGTAAGGTGTGTAGTATACTGAGAAGCCGTTCCTTTATAGTTAGCTATACTGGGTACTGTTTAAAACGGAACGCAGTCCAGTATACTGCCTGCGTCCACAGTACAAAAATGGCGATGATGACCATATATTTCCCTAGGATACTGCAGTAGTATACTGTCAGTCCTAACAGAAGAAATTTCTCCCCAGTAAGAGCACTGGAAAAGACGACAATACTCGCAGTATATATCGGAATATACTCTTAGTTGCTGCACATGAAAAATATTGCCAAGTGAAAATGGGACTCACTGATATCGAATAATTGGCTAGAATTTTAGAAAATTAATTATATAAAATATGCCCAAATTTTTTTATTTCTATAAAAATACAATCCGTCTAAATCGATAATATGCTATGAAAGTAATCATTACTATAATTTTAGTCGATTATAAAGTCGTGGTTGTCCATGCAGAGGGAAGAACCTATTTAAACAAGTTAAACTTGCTTTATCTGTGGAATTGTGGAAGTCAGAAGAAAAGGAAATGTCATGTCAGTCGCCAATACAATTGTCATTTTGCTACGGTAATCGTTCGTTTCATTTCACCAGTTTTGTTTTCTTGTCTCAAAATAATCCCGTTTTATTTACTGCATTCCTATAATCTAGTTAAATAAATAGTAGGTGTTTACAGCTAGCTAGTTTCGGCAACGGCCTTAGTACATTTTCGTAGTGGTGCGCGATAATTAGACGCAACAATGGAAAACCTTGATCTTAATAACAAAAACGTGTCTTTAAGTCTGATCGCTGAATACGGGGGTTCGGATTCTGATTCAGACGATACAGAAACGCGTTCGAACGATAATACGGGTAATGATGATTCGGATGCGCCGCTAAGTGAGATGGTATTGAAGAATAATATAATTAATGCATGTGCTCACGGGCCATTGTCGAGGCCCAGCGCCCGAGACGAAGTGGACGTGACAAGACACATGATTATAGACAGTTCTGAGAGTGGCGTGGTTGAGTATGAGGTCACTGAGTACCGGGATGTGGACAGTGATGACTCCAGCTCCTCGAGTGACTCTAGTGACAGCGAAGTAGACTCAGTGAAGGATGTTGAAGAGATTTCTAGTGGGTGAGTTATTTTGAAATATCTGTTTGTAAGGTTCTACTGATGAGTTAAGCTTTTTTTTACTATTCAAGAACTCTCTCAGACATTCCTGAATAAATGATAAATGCATTGCACTATTTTAATTTTTCAAATAAACCCGCATCTTCATGTCAAGCAGTCCAATAATGTATCATCTGCATTTGTTATCAATTTATTGACTACATTCTCTTAATTGTTTTTGTGACTCACATATTTGACAAGGTCATGTATTTAATATTTGGCAATATACACTTATTCCATTTTTTTATAAATTAATTTGAAGTGAGTCATCACCAAGTAATAGAGCTCAAACCCACGTCAAATTAGCAAACTTTCTTATAAACAATTTCAGATTTTATAATGTGCTAGTTGTTTCCAAATTATTATTTGATTAAATACACTATTAAGGTTACTGTAAAAAGAATCCAAGAACAAAGCCCTAATTGATTGCATAACTTATAAATGATGTAACTGTTCTACTTTTACCTAAAAACATCCAAGTAAAATTACTATAAAAGTTGTCTGGAAGAGTTCACTTAGCAATACATCCAACCAATAATTAAGTTGAAGTATTTCTTGTTTGTGGTTTTTGGAGCTATTTATCATATAAAAGTGTTAAAATTTTTACTAGAAGATCAGATTTAAAAAGCATTACACACACATAACAACTACATTATAATTTTTTTTTTTTTTCCAACAACATTATCTTAAGCAATAATTTAAAGATTATATCAAGAATTTGTTTATAAATATTGTTTCATTGTCCAATTTATAATTAAACAGAAACATTCATATTAAAAGTAATATGATGACTTTGTTTATGCAGAAATTGCTTATCATATGTAAATATTCCCTCCCTATTAAAAAGATAATTAATAAAGTTGCATTAAACAATAAAATAACTTATACATTATTTTAAAGATACCAAAGAAACAATTTATTTATAACTTTTTAATGTAATGTTGAACAATGGCTTTAGAGAATTTCTTCTACTGGGGTTTTGCCCTTATATCAATGTTATTATTCTACCACATAAGTGCAGATATGGGGACTTCCTTTCTTTTCCTTTTACAGCATTTTAATGTCCCACTGCTGAGCACAGACCTACTTTCATGCATAAGGGTGACAGGAAATGAGCAAATACTCCATCAAGCATGCCCACTGCGGATAGGTGGACTTCAAATTCCTGCAACTCTCTTGAAACAATAGGTTATAGTCATTAGAGAACAAGATAAAATCAACCTGTGTTTATGTAGGCTGTCTAGGATTGCAGTGTATGCTATGCTTAGGGTAATGCTGTTACTGCACTGCTTTTCAGCTGTCCCCTATTACCATCTTCACACAATAAGAGTTGATTCTCTTGGACAAAGGTAAAAAAATACAATAGGAATTGAATTAATAATACACATAAATTAATCTTTTCAGAGATGAATACGAAGGTAGTAACAGAGTTCAAAAGCCGGAGCCACTCAAAGTAAACGGAGAACTGGGCCTCGAGGATCTGCCGCCGATTGAGGACCTTGCCATCAGCCTGCCAGCCCAGGAGACAACCAAAATTGGTACCATTGCCAGTATAGTTGATAGATTAGGTAACTATGTTATTATATTTATCATTATGTAATGAAAGAAAGAAAGAAAGAAAGCTAGAAAGAAAATATATTTATTTTGAGGTACACACAATACTACACACACATTTAACATAAATGAAAGAAAATGGGGAAAATTGCAATGTTGTGTCACATCAAAAATGGTCAGTGACTCAGCAAAACACTGTTAGCCCGTTGACGAGTAACAGTACTGATTTTCAGTCACTGCCATAAGTGCCATAAGTGAATGGGGCTTTGTTTTTTAAGACATTTTTGCAGGCGTCATCTTTGTGGAGTTAAGATGTTTTTCAGTATTTGATATAGATTGAGTATTAAAACTAGGGAATAAATCAAAATATAGCAAATACAGCACCACAAATTTTAATTAATCAGAAACAGGTTTTTGGAAAGATTATTTTATAGGCAACATTCTTGTTTTTAGTTTTCCTTTAAAAGATCATATGAAGGGCAGACAAAAAGACTTAAAACCTACTAAGTGTAAGACTAATTACTACTTTTAGAATATTAGACAGTGGATTATAGAATCTTATTATTAGGATACAAAATTCATTTTCTACTGGCAAAAAGGTGTGAATAATACCTGTGGAGAGAGTTTTTTGTATTAATCAATTTATGGTGAGATGGTCATTATATAACGAATGACGCGTCTTAATTTATTACGTCTCTTTTAATCGCCTTAGAGACTTTTTTTTTTGTAATTTGCGCCAAGGCGTAGAAGTATACGTATACATAGAAATATAAATTGGTTCTTTGAGTACAAAATAGATATAAAACATGATTATGACATAAGATAATTTGCCTTTGCCATCATGCGCGAATCTCAAAATTGCGTCCCATTGGCGCTTAAAATTGATTTTACAAATTAAAATGCAACCTTTTTAGATTTTTTAAATTTATTTAAGTCAACCTTGGCAAAAGTCGAGCTCTTACTCAACGACCTTCAGGGCTGTTATTATGTTTTACAATCGATATACCGGCGGGCGATACTTCCTCCATTAATCGATTAGAACAATTACCTTGTTTAAACAATACCATTGAAAATGCTTTGTAGCATTATCTTTTGCGTTGCAACAAATGTTTTATGTTTATGCTTTAGAGTACCCAAATAATCTGTTATCGTTACCTTAATTATAACTGCTCATATATATGCTAATCCGTCAGACGCCTTTAGAATTCGTGATAACATCATAGTAATGCATTAAGTACAACCGTCTTTGATGAAATTCTGATGGTGCAGTATACGTTTCTTGCTGGCAGTTGAAGGTTTAGAAAATAAATTGAAAATATCTGATAATTTCGCTTTCGAAGCTACGTAAGAGACCTAATGCCTCTTCCTCTGCTACTTTCGATATATGTACTAATTTATATTATTTTTTTCCACAGTAATAGTTCGTGCATTCCCCGAAACACCAGCAGTTGATCTGGACAGCGTGTTGTTCTTAGATAACGGGGCGAAGACACTCGGCAAGGTGTTCGATGTGTTTGGACCTGTAAGTATTAATACTTAAAGGATTTCATAATTAATAACTTCCGTGTATTCCCGAGAGACGACGGGCTGGATAGGGTGGTTGGTAAGGTACCCTATCTATCACGCCACTGGTCGTGGGTACGATTCCCACTCAGGATAGACATTTGTGTGTCTGTTTGTGAGGATGTATGGATGAATGTCTGGATGTTTGTTATTGTTTCACGCAAAAACTACTGGAAGGATTTGGATGAAATTTGGCACACAGATAGAATATAATCTGGAATAAAACATAGGATACTTTTTATCCTGGGAAAACATAAGATCACTCGGGAACGCGGGTGAAACCGCGGGGTGGAATCTAGTTATCTATATAAGTCTATATTATTATTAGTATGTGTAGTATAAATTAGTACGACAGGATTATGATTGTCTTGGTCTGAATCGAACCCATAACCTCCAATTTTAGAATGTATCCAAGCTTGAAAAATACAAAATTTTCTTCTCCATAGCTAGCTAAAATGCTCAAAATAGTTTAATATACTATTACTATTACTATTTGGTACATTAAGTTTCAAATTCTATTACATTTTCACACATAAGTGAAAATAAGCAATTCAAGTTTATAGCAAACATATCTATACTAATATTATAAAGCTGAAGAGTTTGTTTGTTTGAACGCGCTAATCTCAGGAACTACTGGTTCGATTTGAAAAAATCTTTAAGTGTTAGATAGCCCATTTATCGAGGAAGGCTATAGGCTACTTTTTATGCCGGGAAAACACAAGATCCCTCAGGAACGCGGGTGAAACCGCGGGGCGGAAGCTAGTACTGAATAAAGGCCATAACATTTCCATAATTAATTTTATTTTGGCTCTCAATGTACATTTCAACTTAACAAATAAATCCAAACACATTATTCTGCTATTGTATAATACTTTGGCAACATGTTTCGCCATAATGTATTCAATGCTGTCCTTGAAGAAGGTAGGGCTGTCACTTGATAATCAAATCATACATTTTATTTGTCTGTTGACATGCAATGTTTAGGAATCGCTATTTCGATATTCATTCACCAAAAGGGGCTTTTAGACTTGTGTTTGATCACAATATAACCACAGCGTAATTACATACAGTGGTCTATCGCGTTTGAAGTCACGCGAAATGCCGCATAGTATAGGCTACCGCCCCTCTCTCATCCCACAAGCCCCGCACGATTGCTCTGTCTAGACGTGTCCGTTGGCCGACTGTAAGAAAGAGTTACATAGACTGTGATATAACTATGAAAAGGGGTATGTAAGGCTAGAAGAAACTAGCTCTCAAGTGCCGGAACAAGTGCCTGTCACCAACAGCTGTATGGTGAAAGATTTTTAACTTCAGAGTGTTAGCCCGGCAAGTGGAATTATAAAGTACCTACCACCGTGCTATGGATTTCTCACGATGTTTTCCTTTGCCGAAAGCTCAAGCTCATTGTACGATTCGAACCCACGACCTTAGTCACGGCCTTCGACGTCACTGCCGCTAATCTATTATCATTTCAAATTATGTTAGCTTATTATAACTGGATTAAAAGAAAACTAACCTTTGTATTAAATCTAGTTTTTTTGATCGATATTATTTTTCGAAAACCCAATCGTAATGTACAAATAAAATGTGATTTTTAATTTGCTAAATCAGTGGTTGTTAACCGGTGGTCCGCGGACCATGGTGGTCCCTAGAAGCACCCGAAGTGGTCCGTGAAGCCATCCGAAAAATATGAAATCGTTAATAAAATTTAAAATACTGTTGGCTTTGAACAATCGTACCTGTGCGTGTTTTATTTATAGATAGAGCAAACATTTATTAATTTACATTTACAATTATTATATAATAAATTTTGTCAAGTGCTCCCTCATCACTAAAAGTTCAGAACCACTGTTCTAAATAAACTTGGCAAAGAAATAGAGATGCTATTATGTTATTGTTGTAATGTTGAAGTACTATTTGGCTCATTTCACATTAATGGTGTAATACATATAAAAATGCGTTTTGAATTATTATCTACTATACACCAAAATTGTTTGTCTGCAGTCTATATTATTATCTTACTAATAATAAATACAAAAGTGTGTTTCTCGGTTTGTCCTTCTTTCATGCATCAACTGATCGACGTGGTTTTAGGGTTCCGTACCCAAAGGGTAAAACGGGACCCTATTACTACGCTGTCCGTCCGTCTGTCACCAGGCTGTATCTCATGAACCGTGATAATTAGACAGTTGAAATTTTCACAGATGATGTATTTCTGTTGCCGATATAACAACAAAAAAATAAAATAAATATTTAAGGGGGCTCCCATACAACAAACGTGATTTTTTTGCCGTTTTTATAGATAATGGGACGGAACCCTTCGTGCGCGAGTCCGACTCGCACTTGGCCGGTTTTATTTTGCATAGATATAGTTTAGGAAAATAGGCTACTTTTCACCCCGGTAATGCGGGTATAACCGCGGCGCGAAAGCTAATAATTCTATTAAAAAGTAAATCTACCAATCCTATCCTACTAAAATTATTATAATATGCAAAAGTTAATACCATTTAATTCCACAACGGTCGAACGTATTTTTATGGAATTTGTTATAGTTTTACTTTACCTCTAATAGGACATAGGGTACTTATCATTCCGGGAACGCGGGTGAAATATAAGATAGTATAGTCTTCATTATATCTATATACTAATATAATAAAGCTGATTGTAAATATTTGTTGTATATATTAATAAAGCTGAAGAGTTTTTTGTTTGTTTGTTTGAAAGTGCTAATCTCTGGAACTATCAGTCGGATTTGAAAAATTCTTTTAGAATTTGATAGCCCAAATCTTGAGGGATATAAGCTTTTTATGCCGGAAATGCGGGGGAAACCGCTGGGAACAGCTAGTGTATGTATATATATATATATAATGTGTAGGTGACGGAGCCGCACTACTGCGTGCGCTTCAACTCGGCGGAGCACGCGACGTCGCGCGGCGCGGCTAGCGGCGCCGACGTGTACATCGCGCCGCGCACCGCGCACACCAACTACGTGTTCCTCAACGAACTTATGAAGTATGTGCTGTGTACTGTAGCGACATCTATCTACTACACGACAAACTATCCGCTACTCGTCGATAGATGGCGCCAACCTCGCGAAGGTTACGGTTTCGAATCCTATAATGAGCTTGAGTATCGGTGACGTAAAACGTGAGGAAACCATAGTATGGTGGTACCCTATATTGTAATAACTGTCTACCATTGCTACCACCCTCAAGTTGAAAATCTGTCGCCAAGCGACTTGAGAATCTGTTCCTTCTATGCTTTGTGTGTGTATGGTCTCTTGTAAGACCGAACACTCTTCTAAATGTTTGTTGTATAGAATTGGAATACTGTATTTTGTAAGAATTGAATCAATATATTCAATTCTTACAAAATACCTCCGAAAGAGATATCTAAATTAAATTAGTTTAATGGGATTAATGAATATAACCAATTGTTAGGTAGGTAACGGGCACACGCGTCGTACTTAACTACTGAACATGTACTTTATGTAGAGATGGAAAACTACCACTTGTTTGGTAGTGAGCACAAGCGGCGTGCTAGCAAACCGACCGAACATGAACTAAAATAATTATTTATGCAACCGCGTGTCGCGTAAAAATGCTGACTTAAATGATTGTACGGTTATTCCGTACAGTGTGGTTATCACCTTCGGCCACATCATCACTTACCGTGGTAAAAAAAAACATGTGGGGCAGTCTTTGGGGGACTGCCGATAGAAGTGAAAACTAAGTAACTGAACAGTATACATATAGCTCATGGAAAGCGTTCCGTGACGATGACGCGAGTTCCATGATTTTTGTTCACCCAAAAAGTGGTCAACGCGCCTAAACAAGTTTTCACTTCAAAAACAAAGTTTTCTCTTTTCATTGTAAAACCACAAAAAATAACAAAGTCAAACATTCACAGCGCTCTTTTAATTCCAGAACTAAAGGCTCGGACGCTTCGTGGCTGAACGACGTGGAACCTCCACCACACCAGGTGGAATACTCCGACGACGAAGAGGAGCGCAGAGCCAACAAAGCAAGGAAGGAACAGAAAAAACAAGAAGACGATGGAGAATCTTCTAGAATAACCCGAAAAGTACCCGAGAGACGCAACCAACGACCCTCGGAGTCGAGTAGCCGCTTCGGTATAGGACCAAGTCGTGGACGGAACCCATTCACCCCAGGATCCAGGAGAAACTATCCTAACTCCTTTCCACGGTTATCGAAACCCTTCTCGTACATGGATTCGAGAGCCCCGCCGCCCCATCCCAGTGGTGACCCCGGAGGCTACGGCCCCTTCACCGCCCCTGTTCATTTCACTCCTCCGATGTATCCGCCACCTCCCTTCCACCCGAACCCACCTCCCCATGTCACCTCATTTCCAATGACTGTAGGTATAAGAGTACGACACCCCATCACTGGGGTGCCTATACCTTTCAGACGCAATATCCCCGTATTTGGGTCGGCCGTCGGACCCAGGCCACAGTGGATCAACAACGGGCCCCCACCCCCACCAGGGACCTAAATGAACGCACATAGCAATCCTTTATTGGTTAAGATTTATCTCATAATAATTAGTTTATAGTTAGCAGTAATTGTCTAACAATACTAAAGTGTGGTTATCCAAAAATAAATCTATATTTATATGAAATAAATAATGTATACTATGCAATTATTGCTTTTATTTATGTTTATCTAGTTCAAAAGTAAAGTCACTCTATTTATGTGCCTACTAACTGTAATGAAATTCATCAATATCCTTGGACGTTCCTCACACGGCCACGGCCATTTGATCCCAACAGAAAATTCCTCGATTTGTGTGGTTAAGATTGGTAAACGTCAAAAACCGAAAAAAAAAACTGGTAGGTACGTAATTCCTCACACACGACCATCTGACTCCATACTAAGCAGAGCTTGTGCTATGGAAGCTAGATAACTGATATACTACTTTTCTTTCTTTTTCAATGTGCCACACCTGTATACAGTCATTATCTATGATTCTAAAATATGCCCGTCAGGTAAAAAATCCGCGCGCGACGATGCACTCATAGAATTACGAAGCTACAGTCCATTAGTCAATTAAAAGTCCGTACTGCGAATTTCCATGTACAGTAATTATCACTTCTCTTAAATTTTACTATTAGAACGTTATTTATAGCCATTTTACGTCGGAGCAAATTGACTAGTCACCGCGGTGGCTACCTAAAAATCAGAGAAATAACTTCGCGGAATTAGAAGACCTTCTATAGAGCGGTGTTTCACTATTTATGACTTTTAACGGGTCCATATGCCCATAACCTAATGTAAAGGAATCAGAAAGATATAAACTAATTCTTTATATCTTTCCGTTTCATTTACATTAGTATCCCGTCCATTTAAAAAAAAAACAATTAAATGATTATACAATGAAATTAAAGTCTAAATGAATTTTGTGATCTCTTTATTAAATATTTCATTGTTAGAAATTAACTAACGATCGAATTTTATAAATGTTAAAATAATAAAAAAAAAAGTTCATAATAATAAAGATTACATCTAAAAAATACTGCTCTCGGACTATGCAGAACAAAACGCACGTATCATTTCTGCTGCCCTTACAATTGACGTATTGTCAACGAAACTGGATATAATATAATTAAAAAAGAATTTTGCACTCACATGATCACAACGTAAAATGATGATACATTTCACAATACAGGAATATAAAAAAACGTTCGACATTACAACTAAAATATAGCTTTAACGCGTACAATGGATAAGCTCAACTCGACTATCCGGCCACATAATATAAGGTATCTTAGAAAAATAAATTCAGAGAATAACCGATACATAAAACAAAACATTAATTTAAAACAAACAATACATTTGTAGAAAATTAATATTATTCTACAGATTAATGAATTGTAGAACAGGATTTACTGTTACGCTAATTTATTTTGTTCTCATGATAAACTTATTTAATTTAAATAAAACAGTAAAATTTTATTTGTTCAAAACCGGCCCTAAATATGGTATACAATTTTAAATCAACCGGTTTAATGAGAGAATGATAATGTGGCAGATCAGTGCTAGGCAGTGTAACAAATTTATATCAGCGGCCTTGATTTCACTATTCTTACAATTTATCGATTTCAAAACTGGGAGTTTTTGGGGTTAGGTATATTATAAATACATCTCAATAAACTCAGTCCAATATCAATAAAAGTGAGTGATGTGCAAGATATAGATGTTTTTACAAATATTTTACAGTGAATTGGTTTTGCAAATACAAGCTACAAGACATATGTGCTGTGCTATTCACTCATTTTAGTATCGACATAATTTCAGGACACGCTTTATGTAGTTGTGCTTATTATTCGGAATAGTACTGCTCTATAAATACCTATACCTTGACATAAACCAAGGCCGCTTAAAATAAATTGATTTTAAAAACGGAATACCAGTTTTCTTTGATTTACATATTACTATAATTTTATAGAATATAATTATTACAGAGGCGGATACGTCTTGTTCTCAATTGTCACTTAAGGTCTATTTTAATTGCTATACTTCTCCAAGCCCTGGGGGTGGTCTGCACCCCAAATGAACTTTAATAATACTAGTTTATTCAATTTCTTTGTTATTATTAGAATTTGTAAGTCTGCCAATGCAATTATAGCAATTTAAATAGAACATTAAGGTCCTCTAACTCGTGTATACAGTTTAATGTCACTACAATAAAAAATTGCAACGATTCATTTATGATTCAAATTGAATGGAACTATACACCATAGTTGAAACAGCACAACTACATGTCCTTTGCTTTTTAATGTCAAAAGTTAAGGATGGACATGCCTCGGGTTGTATCGCCGAAAGCATACAGCCGGCGATATAATTTAACTATTTAAGTGAGATGGTCGAACTGTATACGCAAGTCTTTCATAAACTCGATAATTCACATAATATACCAAATAAAACATCAAATATAAATGCAATCGAACGCGCATCATCAAACATACCATAAATAAGAATCCACCATCATATTGCCAAATAATAAGTAAAATGGTACACGAGATTCAATATACACAATATATTTATTTTGTGAACATTGACACGTTTACCGTTTGAAGGTTTCTATACACTGCTCATGACCGTGCTAGGATCGAAAACGTACCGTCACGTAATCTTAATTTTTTTATAATTTATACTAACATCGAAGAGTCGTGTTGCAGAATTCATAAGTACTTGCGAAGGCTGATTTGATAAAAAAAAAAAGATTTTATTTGATTTTAAACTTAAAACATAACGTTACGTTCGCCTTGGGTATACACGGTCCAAAGAAGTGAATAGATACCATGAAGGGAAACACATAAACTTAACGACAACACTTTGCCAATAGGGCCTTCATAAAACATAACTTAAATATTAAGATGATTATTTTATAATTGTAACACTGACATGTAGACGTTACAATGTTGGATAAACTGATTATCATGTATAGAACTTAGCTTAGTTTCATTATAAAAATACAGATATCTATATTAAATAATTCTCAATAAGCTTAGCTTGCCGTATGAGACTCACGGTCATAAATTGCCTCTTCAGGGCTTCTTACAATGACGACCAAACTAATTATTAAGCGACAAATTAAATGTTCCAAAACAGACGTTTCCGAGCAGTCTTCCTTTAAATACGCAAATAACCAAATTTGATCCTTAAACGAAATCGATTCGACGTTACTACTAATAGTGAAAAATACTAAAAAAAAAAACTACCAATATTTGATCGAATATAAAATATAACTTAACACTAATCGATTAAAGGAAATTATGTCTCCACTACACTAGTACTCGCAAGGGTTATAATTTTGTATCGATTACAAGTTAGGAACTATACTACTGTACACATTACATAAAGAAAATAATGATTACGATTTTATAATAGTGAGTTATTTTTAATACTTTTTCAAGACGATTACATTATGTGATAATTGCAAACACGACCGATGTTAGTCGTCATAAAAGTAAGGAACTGAAACATAGGCTTTTGATTTAATAAAAAAAATATATAATAAAAAAGAAATTGCCAACGTCAGCTGTTTACCGGCCAGCCACGGCCAACTATTAGCTGTCATTACACGTGGGGTTATATATCATAAAGCGATAATATTATTATATTTAATTAGAATAAAACTACGATACGATATCATTGCTTTTACAGGCAAAACTATTAGAGAAATATATATTGTTATTACACAATTATGTTCCGTACAATATGTTCTGCTAAAAATAAGCTTAACGCGTATCACTTGTTCGTGTGGTGTTGCCGTGTTTATTATATGTAATATATTTTTAATATTTAGAATATTAAGTTTTTATCTAAGACACTACAATCTACATTCTAGTATTCACAGAGATTGTTACAGATAACATGGAAAAGGCGATACAGTGTGCTTTATACTACACGACAAATTAAAAAAAAAAACTATAAAAGAACTAAATAAGAAAGGTAAACAATAGACAGCCAATCAGACGTTACGTTGGCAACGAAGCTACGTAGCTTAATAAATGATAAACTAATTATTTAGAAATATGAATGTCAGTCTCTCGTTATACGTTTTATAATCAGATCATTCATCGAGAGATTACCACTAAATTACAGTGAACAGAATATCTTATTAGTAGGGCTGTATGATACGTCATAATCGATAAATCGATTTTAATATCGATTCTAAGCTTAACTTGCAAAGACACAAATTACTGTTTCAATCGAGCGATTCATTCGATTAAAACGAATTATTCTAACATCGATAATTTACAGGCGATGTTTATATTAATGATTTGATTTATTGTATCGGCCAACCCTACATTAATGAAGAGAAATACACCGAAGGCAATCTCAAAAGTGCACATTTTCAATAAACATTGTGTATCTAAATAGTTTATATTGTAACATATACTGTTATTACATAGTAAATATGCTGCCTCTATGTAGATATTCGCAAAATATCACACATCTATACATTTACCTTTATGTTTTTTTTTTATGTTTTATGTGAAAATTGTTTGTATACTGTTTTTGTAATGGCAAATATATAAACTCAAGGTTTCTAACTAACACCCATTGTCTTTTTAAAATCAAAACCCAGAGTTTTAGTATTGTAAATATTATTTAGTAAACATGTTGTATTGTAATATTATATTCAAAATTTTCACATAAAACATAAAAAATATTAATTGTGACAAATAATTTGTTCTGTTATATAAGTTTTCTACCTGAGTATCACGATTATATTATGTAAAGCTTATGGCATTATGTTACATTAATTCACCAATAAAATCAATTATTTCCTTTACTACCAATTTTAAATGCATAAACCGACAGTCACATAAAATTTTCTCATCATTTCCATCCCAAATGGCGATCATTGTAGTAGCATTTCGGTTATTCCCTTGTTAAATAGGAAGACACATTGGTTGCATACAAGTCACGATACATAAGATCTTTTTCTTATACAGAGTGTTAATTTATCTCGGTTATAGTATAGTTTAAATATACTATATTATTTACTAAAATAAAGTCTCACGCTTTTTATTGAAGTTTTTATGAGACATTATTTTTACATTCGCACTTTTAAATCAACACCATGTATAATTAAAGCAAGTAACAAGTTCAAATATCAAGTGAATGCTACCACAATAATTTTATTTATCATGTTACTACTCAACTACCCCTAGCCTAGTTGCTATTATAAAATGCGAATCTCAAATCTCCAAAATAATGAAGAACTTATTAGTCATAATTAAAGATATATATTGCATCTAGTACTGGATTTAATCTTTCTATCGGTCTGTATGTTTTAATGATATCTATAAAAATATTGTTTTAAATTGTGAAAATATGATTATCTTGTAAATTCGGTACGTAATTCCAAAGTTTCCAATCTTATTTTCAAACCCAGGCGATTTATGAATATCCACATAACTAGAATCAATACCATACATTACAAAAAAATATATACAGTCAAATTGAGAACCTCCTCCTTTTTTTGAAGTCGGTTTAAAAAGCGGAAAATACAACTTATTCATCCACGGGGTAGAAGGGCGCTAAAATGTAAGATTATGTGTTCTCAACTGGCCTTATGGTGCAATCCCCCACCGTCGTTATAGGGGTAATTGTGACCGAGCTGGGCGTCGACGACGTAACATTATTCACCTCTGCATTCTCATTCCTGTCATCCTTATCATCATTATTCGCGGGTAGTTTAACAATCTGGCAGTCTCCGACGGTCATGATCTGCGTTTCCATGGCAACCGGCGGCACGTTCTCTTCGGGTTCCACTCGGGAGCTATCGTCATCGTCCGAGGAAGAATCGGATACGTCAATGGTTCTATCGTGAGATGCTTCTGTGGTCATGCTCTGATCAGTGTCGACGTTTCGGTCGGGATCGACACTGGTCACACCGTAGCTGTATGCGAGCGGGTTGTATATCATTTCGGTAAGGTAGGAAAAGTCGCCGAATGGCAAGTTGGTCGCGTTGTAGTTTTCGTTGGGACGTCCGTCTGTGGAATATTAATTTTAGACTTAAAATTATCTTGTTGCTGTCTATGATTTGATATATGATTTTCATGCATTATGTATGTTTCTTTTGTTGTACATTTTATTCATTGAACAAAAATATTATTGGGTTATATATTTTTTAAATAATAATCATAAACCAAATTACAAACATCTTATATTTTAGTAAAGCGTTTCAGGTAAAGAATGTAAGCAAGCACCATTTTGTTAGTTTTATAATAATTATTCTAATAAAATATTTGACCACAAAAATATGACCAGCTTATCAAATGATACAAACAATAAAAAGAAAGTATTTATTAATTCAAAATATTGAATACACTATTTTATTGCATCGAAAGTGTAGAATTAAATTATTAAACAGTATTTTACATTATTATTTAAAAAAAACACACACACAATACCCGTTATAATTAATAAGCCGTGCTATTAATACAACACTATTAAAAACATTCAAAGCCATAAATATACAAGCAAATTGGCACTCTAATGCACTTAGTTAAGGTAGGTTTTTGGAAATCTCATCAATGTCGTATTATAGAAAGTTATCAAAAGATCACATCACCAATTAATATTGATTAAATTTCCAAGAAACTGACACTTTAGGGTGGGACCACATCTGATTTTCTCATGTCTATCTCTTTCTAACACTCAAACAAATCATTTGCTAGAGCGAAATAAATTGACCCATAGATTCGCTCCGGCAATGCCGAAGAGTGCGATGGCGCACAATCAATGTCTCTCGTTCTCACGAACGATATATTTAAGTGACAGAAAGGGATGGAGTTATATAGCTTGGATATTTCCTTCCTGATGTTATCTTTTCAAAAGCTAAGTTAGGTTAATTTATCTGAATAACTTTTAGTATGAAACCAACTTTAAAATAACGAAATGTTCAGTATAACAAATCCTAATTCGTTTTGGAAAAAATAACATGTGAAATATCCATCTTTATAGGACATACACATAAATTTACTGCATTGATAAAAAAAAAAAAAACTAACTCGAAGGGAGTTTTGTAACCAATCAACAAAAGTTCAAAAATCAACATCATAATGAGTTAAATTCAACTTTTACATGGAACTGCTATTTATCTTGAAGATATTCTATCTTATATCAATGCAGACAATATTACATATATGTTAGGATCGAACCTCATTTGACAACGGATATTCTTCTATTTCTATCCCTTTCTATCGCTCAAACATATCCTTCGCTAGAGCGAGAGAAAAGAATCCGCCGAGCGGTCAAATGTTGCCCAACCTTTAAATTCCATAATCTAATACCGATTAGTACTGACAATTATTTCCAATTATATTTTATAAAATAATTTTAGTTGAATCATGCCTTTGAGAGGTAAACTTGTATACTAACAAATCTTGTTCAATTCGGCGGCTAGCCCGTACTGGATCGGTATTGCCATATCCAAATCCAAACCTAAGGAAAGACTCGCACTATTAGCGTAGCAACACCATAGGTCGCATTAGACATATTCTCTTTTTTTTTTAAATAAAACTAAAGCTATGGTAACAGCACATCTGGCATTAAAACAAGTATTTAATGACTCAATAAATAGAAATAGTGAGTTACAATAATGACAGCGTTATCATTTTCGTTGCCTTACTATAGTACGAAAGTGTATTTGTTGGTTTGTCCTATATTGTTTTAATTTCAGAGAGAAAGTCTATGGGCCGGAATGACAGACTTTATCCCGTGAACGCGGGTTAATCCGCGGGGCGGAACTTATGGTAAGTGATGATGTACCCGAAAGTGAACTCAAAGCTACGAAGGGAATAAAGCTATTGTCTCAATTCATTTGTATTAGCACGAGATTATATGGCTTATGCCAAAGACATAAGCTCCATTTCGGCTCCTAAGAACAATACATTATCTGTATTATGACATTAGACACAGTCGACATAAGGTATATTATCCACTGTTCTATCAAAGCGAACTCTATATTCGAATGAAGTGGTTCAAGTTAAAGTAAACGCCATTTATTAAATTTAGGCCTTAATTAATTTATTAAATTTATAAAGCTACCGCCAGTTCTTAACAACTTAACCAGAAAAATAGTTGTATTATTGATCAATTAATTCTTCAAATAACAAGAGAATATGTCCAATGCAGCAAAACATAATAAGCATAATGCAATGTAAATTCACACATACACACCACACACACACTACGCAAACAAGAATAAAATTAACACGTGTAGGTGACTCAATTACAATACAAAATAACATTCTATTATTCATTAAATGGATATTACAGTTTGACTCACAGAATTACTGGCAATATTTATAATTGATTGTAATAATAATTGAATTTTTAAAGTTGTTCGAATATTTGTTGTGATTTTAGTTGGGAAAAAACCTGTTTGTTATTTAAACATTGTATATTATTTATCAAAAAGTACTTTAAAAATAGATAAAAATCGATTTCTAGGACATCAAAAATATAATATGCAATTATCACAGAGTAAGTTACTCTGAAGTGGGTTAAAATTTCGAAGTTACAATAAATTTTGTCCTCGTTGCCTAAACCCTGGTTTTATCCACAGGTTCAGTAGCTGGCATTGCGAAGAACAGCAAAGAAGCAGTTACTGTTGGACTTTTTAACCTACTTGACCTTATCTTCAGAGGGACATTACACTATGACAGTTGCACCAACACACATATAATAACATGACGGCAAGCGTGCCAACATCACCGCAAAATAGCATTTAAACATACCTTGTTTAGGCAGGAAGTAGTTCTTTGGTGGTCGTCCGCGCTTCCTCTTCAATAGAAGCTGTTGCCCTGAGGGTGTAAGATGTGATATCTGTTGGGGACTTGGCCCCATCACCGAGCCTCCTGTAAGCACGCAGCCTTCCATGTCTGTGGTCATGGGAAGCATTCAATTAGATTTAAAATAAATAAGTAATATTATTGTTAATAGTGTTAAGAAATTCACAGTTTGTCCCATAGTTGTTCATATTGATGAGTACTTCCACCCCTGCAAGTATTGCCAGTGACTAAAAATCATCCTGTATATATTCATTCTTTACATTTTCGCCCACATAGGTATAATAAAAAGATACAAGTACAACATGATAAATACTTCATACAATGAGTTAGACGCCGAAACATCCTTTAACGGGTCACTTTATATCAGAACTAGTTGTGTCCCGCGGCCATTATGGAAGTTTAGAAAAAAAAAATATAGTCACCAAGCGAAGTCTTCGGGGGACGTCCCCTCTTCTTCTTAATCTTAGGAGTGAGGGGCAGCGGAGTCTTCCGGGGCCTCCCACGGCCCCTCCGGGGCGGGTCCAGCAAGTTATCCGAGTTCAGATCGTTCCGGGGCGCGTCCAGTGAAGAGTTCAGCAGCAACGAGTTCTGGTTCCCCGAGGGCCGAGGTGGGAGCATGACGTCACCGCTCGGGGTGAACACCAGGTGACCGGACTCGCGATGGGTCGTCCGGACCATACCGGACATCACTTCGGAGCTGTTCTCGCGCTTGTTTGTTGCCGATTCGTTTGCCATGTCCACCGTTGGGTCCTCCTGGAGATCATATGATTGAGGTTTAGTCTGTGCTTGTCTATTTATCTATACTTATATTATACACTAGCTTTTCGGCCGCGGCTTTACTCACGCATCTTTATAAATTTCGATGAAATAAAGAAATAAAAATATACAAGTATATTTTTTTGACGTGACTCGAGTTGTGACAGTTACATACGTCACCTATATATTTGTTATAATTATATATTTGTTTGTAACAGTCATAACAACCACTTGATATTCATTAAATTTTGACCCCTATGAAGTACTTATATATTTTTTTATATTGTATCCATAAACAATTATAGGTTTCAAATAAACAAATAAAGACAAATAAAACAATAAAGACACAGTGAAAGTTGATTTTTAAAGATGTTAATTACTTAAACACAAACGTATATAATATTTTCTCGTGGCGTCATTAACATATGCACGTTGCCCTTTATTAAAAGGCTGTAAAACGATAATTAAAATCTGGTTCCAAGCGGGTCACACATCCAAGGACAAGACATTTAAATATTAATTATTACTTTAATTAATTATATAAATCACCAAATGTTTTAGTGTCTAAAGATACGATAAGAGGAAAATAAAAGATATAATTAATAAAAAAAAAAATGTTAATTATTTTGAAAAATTACATCCTGCTATTTGGTCCCCCCCCAGCTTCACACGATAACCATTTTGTACAAAATATTTACAAATTATTTACACAAACCGTTTATCGTTTGTTCTATTAGTGAAAACCGGAACAAAATCCGTTGCTTGGTTTAGAATAAGTAACCGGACAGACAGAGGTAGATAGCGACATTGTTTTATACTATTTAGAGATAACAAATTTTGGCAGTAAATTTTGTTTCTTGTCGAATTCTATGAGGTATATCTAATACCTTTAAACCAGCAATATCTATACTAATAAAGAAGCTTGTCCTGACTGACTGACTGATCTATCAACGCACAGCCTAAACCGCTGGGGTTAGGAACATGAAATTTTGTACACAAATTCCTTAAATAACGTAAGCATCCACTAAGAAAGGATTTTTCAAAATTCAACCCCTAAGGAGGTAAAATAGGGGATGTTCGATTGTATGAAACTTTGTAAGTTTTAAAGATAAATACATGAAATTTCGTATTTAGGTATATAGTTAAAAATAAAAAATAGATGTTTCAGGGTTTTTTGTAAATCACCCCATAAGGGTAGAAAAGGGGTGGCAAAGTTTGTATGGGAATCATTATTTTTCTGGTCAGATTTATTCGAAACTTGGTATTAATTAATATTCTTCAACATATTAATGAAATAACTATTTCAGCGTTTTTTGAAATTCATTCCCTAAGGTGGTTAAAAGGGGTGCAAAAGTTACATGGAACGTCAATTTTTGGAATGAGTAAGGAGGTACAGTTTGTAGGGATCGGGGCTTCTTTTTATAACGTAGGGTTAAAGAAAGAAAGTATTTTCCCAAATTCAACCCCTTAAAATAGGGGTTGTACGTTTGTAAGAAATACTTTATTTTTGAGATGTTTCCATAAAAATTGGTATTTGGGCTTGTGGCTAAAAACTAAGTCTTTTTTTTGTAGTATTTATGGAAATTCCACCCCCAAGGAGTGGAAATGAGGATTGTATAATGACACATCAAGTTGAGGCATCTATATCTTAGGAACTATAAAACCTACAAACATAAAATTTGGCAAGCAGGTTCTTTATAGGATGTGTATAAGTAAGAGATTTCCGAAATTAATCCCCTAAGGGGGGTAAAAGGAGAAATACAGTTTGACTGTAACTATTTAGTGGAAAGTAATTGGAATACCTATCTTGGTGTAAATATTGCTCAAAGCAGTTTATGAGTAGTGTATTTCAAGGTTTTGTAGAATTAACCCCTGAGGGGGTAAAATAGGGGATCGTGGGTGAAACCGCGGGGCGGAAAGCTAGTGTGTATATATACTAGCTGTCCCCGCGGTTTCACCTGTAGCGGTATAAAAAAAATAGCCTACGACCGATTCTCAGACCTACCGAATATACACAAAAAAAATCATAAGAATCGGTCGAGCCGTTTCGGAGGAGTTTGCAGACAAACACTATGACACGAGAATTTTATTAGATACGAGTATAATCTGAATCTCGGAAAAGACTCGATTTTCATGAAATTTTTAGTATGCAGGGGGTTTCGGGGGCGATAAATCAATATACCTAGGTTTCATTTTTAGAAAACGTCGTTTACAATAAAAAATACCGAGCAAAGCTGGATCATCCAGGTACTAGTAATTAATTATGATTATGTTGATAAATGGTCACTACACATATAAAGAGTCCCAGATTTTTTGTCTCGAGTACATCACTATAAAAATCTAACCTTTAAAAAAAAATAAGTTGTATATAAGTTATCAGAGTCGGAAGACTGTTCCGTACACCCGTAACCTGGGCGGGTCTCAGGTGTGACAACAAGATGGATATGTAAACAAGATGGCGGTACACCTCACCCGTTCACAGATCTTGGTGTGCACGCGCAGCTTGTCGGAGCGCGCGAAGGAGCGGCCGCAGCCGCCGCACGTGAACGGCCGCTCGCCTGTGTGCGTCAGTCTGTGCCGGCTCAGGTGGGATGAGCGCTGGAATCTAACAACAAAATAAAATATAGCCTGTTTTACTATAGTCAGCTATAGAAACGGTAAAAAAAAACATGAAAGAAAGAAAGAAAAACATTTATTTACTGGAAAAGGAAAATAATATATTCAACTAGCTTCCGCCTCGCGGTTTCACCCGCGTTCCCCAGGGATCTTATGTTTTCCCGGGATAAAAAGTAGCCTATGTCCTTCTCCATACCATAGGCTATCTGCATACCAAATTTAATCGCGACAACGGTTTAAGCGTGAAAAGGCAACAAACAAGCTCACTTTCGCATTTATAATATTAATAATTATAATTAGGATTAGGATGTACAGACGGTCTACAGCTTTATTACATGTATAGATATCGGAACCAGACATCTCCTGAATGAGAATTGAACCTACGACCTGTGGCGTGGCAACCGGCCCATAAATATCAATGGTACGAAAATCAGGCCATCTAAGAATGTAGCGAAGAAAATCTCACCTTAGATCGCACAAGTCGCAAACGTGCGGTCTTCCGTCCTGCTCTGTTGTTGCCGAATCAGAAACGGATCCACTAGAGTCCGTCTCTTCGTCATCATCCATACCAGATTTGCCTGCTTTCTCTGATAACAAAATACATTTTATTAATATAACGCTACAATGGTATATTAAATGAATTCAATCAAGAATATCAAATCATTTTTTTATATGTTCTTAATTTATAATGACGTTGGACAGGCAGTTGACGAGGTTTTACCCATCTTCGCTCAAGGTAACGCTTGTAGACCAAGATTAGTTCAATACTAATGTTGTTTTAATTGGAGACTTACCGTCCGAATCGTCCTGCTCTGCATTGTTGGAAGGTTTCTGCAGGACAGCTAGTTGGACCACCTTGATGGCACCCATTTTTGTTTCAATCTCGTGTTTATGGAACTCATTGCTGGCACAACCTGTTAACAAAGTCACATTATGAACAACACTGCCTGCTGGCCCATATTTACGCACGGGCATATTGGGGCATTAACTATTCCCTGCAACAGCAGACCAACCAATGAAAGAGACTGAATTTATAGGACAGTTAATTACATTACATCACACAAAAATGAAAAACAAATTTAAGTTTTTAAAAAATTGGCACCAATATTGGTTTGCACTAAAAAGCATAAAATAATCTTCGGAGAACTCTAATCTGACTGCAGTACGTGTACTATTTTTTAAACGACTAAAAAATGAGGTCCTCAATTAATTGATAAATATGTTGATTCGTGTTCTATTAAGGAAAGCTCTAAATATGGCGGGAATTCAAATGCATTCTCTGTATACCCAGGGTCAAAATCAAAGCCATTTATTCAGTTTAGTTAGGCCCACTTATGAAGGCCACTTATCGAATTTACTGAAGTTACCACCGGTTCGAAGGTCAGCCTTCAACTGAGAAGAACCAGCAAAAACTCAACAAGTTTTCATTTTTATGATTTGTTAATATTTTTCAAAAATTGCAAAATATAGAATTAAAAACAAATTCATCTTTCATCAAGACCGGTCATTGTGGGGAAGTTTGAAACTATAAGAGATTAAATCGACGTCATGGTTACTTAGTTTGTTCTAAGGAACCATGTCGTCGATCAGAGATAAGAAAAACTGCATTCATAGATTTTTAGCTCTACTCGACTGGAAAATTGACGGTCATTTATAAAAAAGGATATAGTGAAATGTGAGTGTGTCAGTCGTAAGCAATAAATTTTGCTATGGAAATCTAAAAGCTTCTGTAGTAGAGTAGAGTAGTGACATTTACCACAAATTAAATACTTTTTTTGGAATATAATTTTATTTCGATAGCGGATATGGACGCACGCATTTTTATTGTACGGAACCATCCGAGTCCAATTTTGTTTCACGTTTTGTTTATACAATTATTACATACGTTTAACTTTTTCCTGGTACCCAAAGGTTGACTGGAAAATATTTAATTAAATTGAATAGTTACTTAAACAGAGTGTACATTCTTTGTACATACATATTACATTGCATTGAAAGTAGGTATGAACTCACGGAATAATTATTCAATGCAAATACTCAAGTATTGTCATATAATTTAGTTCCTCTGAATACGAAAATATTAATAGAAAAATACGGAATTTTTATATTAAACAAATTATAATTGTTTTACCTTCAAATCTGTGATTTTTATCACGGATGCGTTGCGTGTCTTTCAATTATTATTAATATATTAATAATAAAAAATCTCGCATCGACCGCGAAACGAATCAAATCATTTATCATCATTTGTGGACGATAAAAAAACTGTTATATATAACACATTCATGTTTATACAGTTCCACCGCTTTTGTATTTTAATAATAAAATGGAGAATGTAAATGTACAGAGCAAAGTTTAAAACAAATAAACATAAAATATAACAATGGTATGTAACTGTACAACCTGTGATTGCGCAAAATTGATGTGAAAGGAAATTACACTTAAATTATCTTCTAGCCGCCATGATCTATTGTTGAATTTCTTACTATAGTATTGTTAGATGGTTTTCTTTGATACAACATTTTATTAACATACGGATTAATATTCATTGTAAAGATATACGTGTTGTGTTTAAATATATAGCTTTTATCTAAGATCTACACGCCAGATGGTATCTACAACCGGACTCGCTAAGTGTTATGCATAAAAAAAATTAGGAAATAAATGTTAATGAAATGATTTTCTTGTTATTTCTTTAATGTGACAATAATTTATTTGTTTTACAGATAACATTAGTTTTCTACACTAATATATACATTAGTAAAATTTGTTTGTTTGTGAGAGTAATATCTGGAACTACTGAATCTATTCTAAAAATTATTTCACTAATAAAAAGCTACACTGAGTAATATAGGTACTTTTCGTCTCGGGAACGTGGGAGAATCCGCAGGGGACAGCTGGTTTAGAATAAATTGTGCGTGCTATATTAGAATCGAACTGCAATATCTATACTTAATATTATAAAGCTGAAGAGTTTGTTTGTTTGTTTGGTTGAACGCGCTAATCTCAGGAACTACTGGTTCGAATTGAAAAATTATTTTAGTGTTGGATAGCCCATTTATCAAGGAAGGCATAGAATTATTACCTATAGAAAGTAGGCTTTCAAACAACGCTCGCTCGGAAGCTAAGCCAAAAATTCGGTATGTGTGCGTAACTGTGCTGTGTTTACATGCCGTGTCACACACACAGACGCAATTATAATGTTGCCAGAAGAATGTCTTTCCCCTAAATGTTGGGTAACGGATGATTCGTGATTTTTTGCATGGATATAGTTTGTGAGACAGAGAAGTGAACTTTTCATCATTATCGTCTTCTTTTTTAATCGCGGGTAAACCCACGAGACAAACATAATTTTGTCTGCTTTTTACGTTTTTACTAATAATCGGCTCAACCAATCTCGATGAAATTTAGTATGTAGATAGTGTAGTAAACCCTGGGAAAGGATATAGGATTTGTATATAAATATCATGTTTTTTTGGAGCTAATTTAATAAATCGTGATAAAGAATATTTTTCTAAGTAGGTACCTAACCTACTATAATATTTTTCATCACGCCAACGTCAATTAGGGATATCGTATATAAGCATATGGCAAAAAAATGCCATAAAAACCATCGAACCAATATAGGGTACGATAACACCTATATACCTACACTAAATAAACGTTAAAATAACGTAATAAATTAATAAATAACATTTTTAAAGCCGTATCAGTCAGTCAGATAAGAACAGTTTTATTTTATGTACACATAATATTTCATTATTTTCAAACGACCTTTTTGATCCGTAGGCAAATGAGATCAATCAATGAAAAACAGCTAACTTTAGCGTGTAAAAAAAACTGCATGATTATAAAAATAACTAGGTAATTAATTCAATTGCGACGTATAAGAATAAAGGCATCCCGTACGCTGCGTTTGAAGCATTGCTTATTATAAATCTTTTAACATGTACCCATATGACCAAGTTATATAATCAGCACCTTTTTAACCGACTTAAAATTGAAAACCTCCTCCGGTTCTCAATTCGACTGTATTTTTTTTAATCGTTTTATTAAACAGACTGGCTTAATAAAGCTTTATTGTACCTGAAAAATAGTTTTTACAACACCCATATTAATAATATTGCGATCAGTTTGTTAAATACATAAAGAAATACTGAATGAATATTATAAGAAAGTAGAGCCAAATATCTCACGTTATTAAACCCCACAGATTAAAAACTACGATTATTCAATTCAAGCTGATGCTGCAAAAATAATTGTAAAATAAAAAGTTGCATAGAATAAATAGCACAAGCATTGTGCCAAAGCGGTAATTTCTTTTTTATTTTGTTGCGATCTGTGTTCCACGCGAAACATTGTAATGTAAATAATTTTATTTTATAAATCACGTTGCGCTCGCTGCAGAAATAATTATGTGCCAGCACAGCCAACAGAAATAAACTCGGTTTGATTTAGTAACAAGTTATATTCGAAAATCAATGTTTTTTTTTCATTGTGAATAAGTGGATGTTTTATTATTTTCTTTATAATTCTTTGTCTGCATAGAAATATCCTTTAATGTAGTAAAATTAAAACGAGTGTTTAATATTTTATTTTAAAAATATTTCAGACGTTCATTAATATTTAATTAATGAGAATAGGATGCATTTTAGAATAATTAAGTACGCATCAACGACGTCGAGCATAAATTCATAATACAATTCGCTAATTATATTTTCGCATATTTTCGGCAACAATTAAAAAAGACAATCAAGAGATCAAAAAAAAATCGCGGTCTATTCAAAAACTACGATGACGCAGTGAAAAAATAATAAGTAATCTTTTTAGTGGTGCATTATTTTTATACTTGCATATAAAATGGGAAAAAAGAAATAACATTTTGACATCTATTTCTAAACCCAGACATAAAACGATTGACATTCAAAAATATTTAATTAAAAATGGGAAATACCAAATCAAAAAAAAATAATTTTATTCGAGTTATTCGAGAAGTAGAGAAAAAAGGCACCATAAATAACACCAATCCACGTTGGAAAATTATTTATACTTACAATTTAAATTTAAAAAGAAATAATTTCAAAGACGAACAAAAAAGAACTCCGTCTGTAAAATATATCAAATCAGCATAAATAATAAAATTATTATTTAATAACAGCTTATGCACCTTTCAAAAGACTGCTATTATTAGCAAAGATTTTAATCTGTTGCAAACTTATGATGAAAAAAAAACAATAGACAACTTTTTTAATATTATTTTAAAATGTAGGTAGTCTCCCCTCAATTGTGATAAAGGTTGATCTACAAATTTAGTCAATGTCACACATTGTATTAGTAAAATATAAGTTATATAGTTAATATTTAGTATATATACATATAAAAAAAAATACCCTACTCCTATCAAACAATTAACATAATTGTGCATCAGAATTTAAAATGCGGGCAAATAATGCGTCACATGTGGCGCTGGCGTGAGGTTTTATATTATACGCACATCTTAAATTGGCACAATTTAATTTCCAATGTACTCATTGATGGAACCTAGAGATTGTAGAAATATCATACAACAATCCACTTACCCGGTGAAGTAATTTTGTTGGGGCGCTCATCAGTCTTATTATCGTCTTGGAAGCGTACAGTCATGGGTTTCTTCTTAACCCTCAGTTTCTCATCTTCAGGTGACAGGATCGACGTGCGTTTCTTGCAGCGTTCGTCTTCAGACTCACGTTTTATCTCTGGTGTGGTTGATGTAGCTGCTGGTACTGAAAGTAAAGGTTCGTTGAATTTTTTTGAATCCTCAACTTTTGGCAGCCGCAGCCAGGATGTTGTTGATGTTATAACACCTACGTAGCCACAACAACACCAACATAGCCATAACAATACCAACATAGCAACAACAACACCAAAATAGCCATTACTCACCCTGGTCATGCTCCGTCTGTATGCTGGCGACGACGCGATCACCGCTGCGCGACGCATGCCTCGCTTCTTCCATCTCCCTGGCAGCCGCAGCCAGGATATTGTTGACTGCCGTGTGAGTGCCGGGGTTGTCGTCACGACGCCGCCGACGGATCTCCTCGGCCCGCATCATTGATTGCTGGTACATGTGTATCTGTTATTGGAGTGTAGGTGGTGAGACGGGTAGGGTTGATTTGTAAAAGGGAGACGGATTGTGTTGGGATTTGTCAGATGAATAATATGATGGTTGAAAAAAAATATATAAAAGGTAAATATAAAAATTATGTTTGGATAGGATAGATGACGAAGAGTCAAGTACTCAAGATGCTCTTATACAGGATATAATAATACAATAGGGCCGGAATAATTTTGGGGTGGAAAGTTTTACTATGAGACTAACTGAAAAAACGCAAAACAAAAGTATTTCCGCCCCAGTGCGGTTCTAAGAACCTATTTTGTTACATCTGGGGGGTTAATTTCGCCATATTTGTAGCTTCTTATCTGAATTGAATTAAAGGATCCTGAAACTGCCACTAAACTGTAGTATTAACACTTACGATACAGTAAATTGCACAAAAATATATGACAAATTCAATTCAAATAATTATGAAGATTAGATGAAGATGCAAATGTGGCGAAATTAACCTCCCAAATTTACATGAGAGACGTTTCAGAACTCGGTGGTTATCAAAGAACTGATAGTTCATATAATGTAAAAATAAGCTCTCTAAATAGCGATTTTAAAGAATTCGTTTGATAATTAACTTTAACGCTGGCACTTCGTCAGCGAGACACTCCCTATCGTCGTCCTTATCTTTTAACATCAAATAGCAAAGGATAGCATAAAGCACGCGAGCGAGAGTATTCAAAATTATTATGAAACAAAAATTTCGTCATAACATTTTTTCTTCGAAGTGCAAAACGTATTCATTTGAACAATATCATGAGTAATCTTAGATATACATAGTTAGATATAATACACGAGGCTATGACTTATTTATGTATGCGTCACACCTACACTAACCTGACCCCAAATAATATCAAGTAACTTGTGCTAATGAGTGCGAAAACAACAGAAATAATACCACATTTATAGTGGATAAAATATATATAACATAGGTATATTTCAATGCATAAAATATTTTTTAAGGCCCAAAAGGCTAAAACGAGTTTGTATTTAATTATATTTTATATTTAAAACGGCCGAATGCATTTCATGTTCAATATGAATTAGGATGGAGGAATGTGGTGGCTTAACTTATTAAAGAATTTTATAAATGTTGCATTTTGTTGGTTAATCATTTACTTTAATATCAGTTCGTATATAAATAGTGAAATAAGTTAAAACTGTGTATGAATGAGCGACGCAAGGTCTAGTGATTTAACTAATGAACCGATGTGATATTTAATTAATTTTAATTATTAGATAAGGAAAATAACTTTATGAAATACCTTCCCCAGAATTTCTAAGGCATGGACTACATTAAACTGCATCTATTATAAGGATTTCAGATAAGTTTCCGGCGGTAGCTTCAAGGAAATTTTCTAAATATTATAGATTGTATTTTTGTTCTTTGAGTATACCTATGTAATTACAAATTTTAAATAATTATACTTATTTAAAAATGTTACCATACAAGATATCGTGATAAACAAATGAAAATAAATTTATCACATAATTATTATACATATTTTTTTTATTTTATAGCCAAGTTATCTCAATTCAATATTTATCTAGCATTTTAGTATTGTTTATTATATTCAATGTGATAATAATATTGAAGTCTGATTAAATAGTACTTTATGTATCTACTGTACTATATTATTTTCTTGGGGTACTATTTTAATATTATGTAACATATCTTCTGTTTGAAATCCTATATTGTAGTTGTTACTCACGAATAAAATGAGGAAGTCCGAATGAAGTGGGTTGACCAATAATGGAAGATGGCATTAATTGGCTCGTTGTGGAAGACGGAAGGTAACGGATAGCTAGGAATTAAGAGTATGACAAGAAATTGCTAGATCTATGTACCTAGTAATAAAAAAACAAATCTAAAAAATAATAATAACCGAAGTTTTTTTTTTGTAAATCCTAAAACAAAGCAAAACATCATCATCACGAAAACAATTAGGAAATACATCAGCCACAAGATTATCTTGATTTTCTATTACATTGCATGTAATTGCACAGTTCCTTCTAAACGATATATGCAAATACGATTTCTGTAGTCTGGGCTTTACAATGAGTCTACATAAAAACTAATTGTATGACTAACTGACGTCTGAAATAGTTGCGACATGTTAATTTAATTACAAAAATAGTAATGTTCAAATGAAGATGATTTAACTCAAGCACTTAAATGATTTAGAGGAAGTTTTTAAAGAAAGAAACTGAAGGGCAGTTTGAGAAATTAATAACATAATAAAAGCAACTAAATCTGCGAAGCGAAAACGTAGCGAATGGGCGCGCAACTTCACATTATAAAACAAAAAAAAAGTTGTAAAATATCCGATGCCTATAAGCACGTATCATGTCGGGTACAATGACTGCAACTTTTTTATATTCTCCGCGGCATTTAAACATTCAGCCTATAATAAAAAAATAAAAAAAAAACATTTTAATATTATAAATGCCGGTTTGAGGTTAAAGATGTAAATGTCTTTTTGCCAATGTCATAGAATAAATTGTTGCGGCATTTAAATATATTATACCAGAGCCCCCATAGTGAAAAAAAGAGAAGTATTTTAATGACTTTTTTTATCTTAACTTCGGAATGACAACAATGGAAAGTAGTTCATACCAAGGTTAACATCTTTTTATCAGTACCAACAAAATATCCCAATGAATAATTTCAAAATATTCATGAGGAAAATCCCTTCAATGATTGAGAGTACCTACACAAAAGGTAATATACCTAAAATACACAATAAAAGACGTATGGCGTGACTCAAGTTATGTCTTAATTACCAGTCATGATGTTTATATAACGATAAATTATCAGATTAACAATAAGTCATTATAATAGCTTAAGTATTAAAAAAATACACGTCAATTATGTACCTAAAAGTTAACTATTAACTACTAAATAAAAGTTCTTACATATGACGAGATGAAGCTAACAATTCGTACAAGACGCAAGTAACAACAATAAACGGCTCACGGCGCAGAGGCATTTTCTCAAATTAATTGATTAATTTATTTAACTTCTTATAATATTAAACATAGATTGTAAAATTAGTTTAGGATTAGATAGCAGTGTATGAAGATGTTTTAAATTTGAAAGAAATATAAATTATATAAGAACTAATAGGTACTTTTTAAGTGAATAATGTTTTTATATATTTTTTTTGTTATTTTAAATGTGTCTGAAATAAATAAAGAATTCGTTTGTTGTTTCACTTAAGCCTTGCAGTAAAATTCTACCCCTAGGTACATACCTAGAACATAGAATGTGCTACTAGTACCATAGTAATATAATTAAAGCGAGTTGTTGGAATCTACACGAGGCTAAAAAACTTATTAACAAAAATTATTATTTACCGCCTTAACTTCAGTGGAGAAACACTAGTTAAAAAAAAACAATTGCAAAAAGCCTCACAAAAAAATATGATAAGTAGGTAGAGTAAAAAATCTTTAATTAATGAATAAGCCCATAATTTAACATGTGTGCTAGCTAGGGCTTACTATTTTATAAAAAAATAAAAACTGACTCTTTAAACCTGATTTTCAACAAAATCATTTGCATAATTTAACATGAATAGTTTATAATGAATGAGTATTTTAAACTTAACATGTTTTTTTCATTCTTATAATGTGAAACATAACAGATGTAGTTAAGAAACAAGCACTAACATTACTTATTATTAGATTTGTTACACTGATTATGTCATTATGGCTTGCATTATGTTAAATTATAAAAATATTGAATTTATTACTATAAGCCCACTAATTTATCAGAAAGGTGCCAACCTCTGGGTCCGAAACTAGTTTCTTGATGTGGATAAATATTTTTTGACTTGATTTGGTTATGATTAGACTATGGATTTTGAAGATTTGACGGAATTCCTCAATAGAAAAGAGCACGAATATCGCGATGGATTCTTTTTAAATTAAATATTTGTCGACATCTATATCTATATATATATAAAAGAAAAAGAAAAAAAAAAAAAAAAAAAAAGAAATTTTTTGGAAAAAGAAAGTTAGTTACACCACTTATAACTCAAGAACGGCAGAACAGATTTGGGTGAAAATTGGTAGGGAGGTAGCTTAGAGCCAGGAGACGGACATAAGATACTTTTTATCCCGTTCGACAGCGTTCCCGTGTGACTTGACATGAAACGTCAGTCACTATAAAACGTGGTATAACAAAAAAGAATCAGACTTGGAATAACAAAACGCAAATGATAGCTATGTAATTGACGTATAATGACAGCTATGTAATGACGTATAGATGACAATTTAATATTTGTAAGAAATCAATATTCAAAATATTTCTATTAAATAAATAATAAACAATTAGTGATAGTGCCACGCTTGCCTCAAATCGTCAGATCTATGGCGCTATGTGAAGAAACTGCAGCTGACAACAAACATGAGAGTTACATTGCTTAATGATACATCTGCAGAAGATTTCTCGGAGCAATTGCTGACTATCGGTAATGGTCAAGTACCTGTCGATGAATCGAGCGGATTAATATCATTTCCAAATAATTTCTGTAATTTTGTCTCATCAAAAGATTATCAACAATGTATTTCCAAACATTATTTCTAACTACAAAAATAATGAATGGTTGAGTGAGCGAGCAATTTTAGCGGCTAAGAATAAAGATGTAGATGACCTGAACTACATAATTCAAAATAAGATCATTGGAACAATGCATTCATTCAAATCTATTGACTGCGTCACAAATGAAGATGAAGCCACCAACTATCCGATTGAATTTTTAAACTCTTTGGACGTGCCTGGCTTACCACCGCACAATTTACGCCTAAAGGTTGGCTCCGTAGTAATCATGCTTCGAAACATAAACCAACCAAAACTGTGCAACGGTACGCGTTTGGTGGTTAGAAAATTGATGAACAATGTAATTTACGCTACGATAATGATAGGAAAATTCAAAGGAAGTTCTTATTCCGAGGATCCCGATGATCCCAACCGATATGCCGTTTGAATTTAAAAGACTTCAATTTCCGATACGTCTTGCATTTGCCATGACCATCAACAAATCACAAGGCCAATCCTTAAAAGTTTGTGGTTTAAATCTAGAACATTCATGTTTTTCCCATGGTCAATTATACGTGGCATGTTCACGGGTCGGAAGACCATCTGCGTTGTTTGTTTTTGCGCCTGATAATAAAACAAAAAATGTCGTGTATCACAAGGTACTTAAGTGAAGAGCAACCTATGTATTTAAATACAGAAATAATAATGAATGATTAATGTAGGTATTTAATTTTTTTGTATTTTTTCCAAAAAAAAAAAAAAAACAGCTTATTTATTGCCATTAAGGCGGAACAAAGTTCGCCGGGTCAGCTAGTATCTATATATATAAAAGAAAGTCGTGTTAGTTACACCACTTATAACTCAAGAACGGCAGAACAGATTTGGGTGAAAATTGGTAGGGAGGTAGCTTAGAGCCAGGAGACGGACATAAGATACTTTTTATCCCGTTCGGCAGCGTTCCCGTGTGACTTGACATGAAACGTCAGTCACTATAAAACGTGGTATAACAAAAAAGATTCAGACTTGGAATAACAAAACGCAAATGATAGCTATGTAATTGACGCATAATGACAGCTATGTAATGACGTATAGATGACAATTTGATATTTGTAAGAAATCAATATTCAAAATATTTCTATTAAATAAATAATAATTGAGATGAATGAGGAGATACATAATCGTGCTTTACTCTTGATCGAAGATATGTGTTACCTCATGTGTAGTAATTTATTAATCAGGTTAGGAATGCCAGCGCCATATCGTGAAATGAATGACGCATTTAATCGAGAATTGGAACGGGAACGTGAATATGATCACCAGGAATTAGATTTAGTAGTTCAAACGAATGTACCCCTGTTGAATTACCAACAAAAGGAAGTTTATGATACTTTAATGAAGGCAATCGATGATAAAAATGGTTGTTTATATTTCCTAGATGCCCCTGGTGGAACTGGCAAGACATTCCTCATGTCATTAGTTTTAGCAACTGTTCGGGCGAGATCCAACATAGCGGTTGCAGTTGCTTCTTCTGGAATAGCAGCCACATTGTTAGAAGGATGCCGTACGGCTCATTCAGCATTAAAATTACCGTTAAATGAATGCATTGTTCCAATGATCTTATTTTGAATTATGTAGTTCAGGTCATCTACATCTTTATTCTTAGCCGCTAAAATTGCTCGCTCACTCAACCATTCATTATTTTTGTAGTTAGAAATAATGTTTGGAAATACATTGTTGATAAGTTCGTCTTTTGATGAGACAAAATTACAGAAATTATTTGGAAATGATATTAATCCGCTCGATTCATCGACAGGTACTTGACCATTACCGATAGTCAGCAATTGCTCCGAGAAATCTTCAGCAGATGTATCATTAAGCAATGTAACTCTCATGTTTGTTGTGAGCTGTAGTTTCTTCACATAGCGCCATAGATTTGACGATTTGAGGCAAGCGTTTATTTCGTCGGCAGCCGTAGATCTTGGAATTACTGGCAGTATTTGGCGGAAATCGCCAGACAGTAAAATCATTGCTCCTCCAAAACATCTCGAGTCATTGCGTAAATCTTTTAGTGTTCGGTTAAGTGCTTCTAATGCACGTTTATGCGCCATTGTGCATTCGTCCCAGATGATGATTTTCGATGCCGCTAAAACTTTGGCCATTGCTGAGTGTTTTGCAAAATTACACGTTGGTTCTTCAAATCTTCAAACTTTTCAAATCTATTGACTGCGTCACAAATGAAGATGAAGCCACCAACTATCCAATTGAATTTTAAACTCTTTGGACGTGCCTGGCTTACCACCGCACAATTTACGCCTAAAGGTTGGCTCCGTAGTAATCATGCTTCGAAACATAAACCAACCAAAACTGTGCAACGGTACGCGTTTGGTGGTTAGAAAGTTGATGAACAATGTAATTTACGCTACGACTCATCAAAAGACGAACTTATCAATTTTGCGCCTGATAATAAAACAAAAAATGTCGTGTATCACAAGGTACTTAAGTGAAGAGCAACCTATGTACTAAAATACAGAAATTATAATGAATTAATGTAGGTATTTAATTTTTTTGTATTTTTTACAATAAAAAAAAAACAGCTTATTTATTGCCATTAAGGCGGAACAAAGTTCGCCGGGTCAGCTAGTAGTATATAAAAATCAACTGCCGTGCGTTAGTCTTGCAAAAACTCGAAAATGGTTCGACCGATTTGAATATTTTTTGTTTTGGTTGTCTTGATAATGGGGTGCTTTAGGAATATGAATTTGGCTTAGGCTTCAGGAATAATCCAAAGGATCAACCGAAAAATCCTAAATTTTGTCAGTCAAACCGTATACGGATGCGGCCAATATTATCGATTTCACGTGGTACGAAGTTCACCGGGTCCTTGGGTCCCGGGTAGTTGGTTTGGTACGCTCTTACACTGTATAACATCTTTTAATGACCTGTATTTAACAAATAAATATATTCTATTCTATTGTCCTAGTATTAAAAAAATATAATGCTTATAGTTTTGGCCGAAACTTCAAAACAGCTGCATTCTCTAAAACAAATCTCGTTGACGAGTTCGTGTAACGTTACCGTAGGCAGCGGACTTTTCACATAATTGATTGATAACGAGAGACATCATAGCAGTAACAGCACGGATTCGTCGTCGAGTTTATATTATTTTTCTTAGAATCAGAGGGCTGATCCTATTTACTATGGTAAGATTTAGGAGTAGTTCTTGCATTCATATTTTATGTTTTTAAGCTATTGTATAGCTTAAATCGCGGGCTTCGGGCTTTGAGCACGGCGGCCGAATCAAGAAATTTTGTAACGAAAAAATTCCGTAACGAAAAAACCTAACACCTCCCACACACACATACATACACGTTAAGCGTTCGCTATGTATGTGTGTGTATGCTGTATTTGAGAAAGTATATAGGTGTATAGGTATCTATTAATATCAAAGAAAAAACTTGAATTAATATAAAGAAAAAAAAAACTGCCTAAATAAAAAATAAATAAATAATTATAATTGCATAAGTTCATAAAAAATGGTATGCAATAGCTTTACCGCGGCAGTCCCCGAGTGCCTCACGTATTTTTTTAGTTCATATCCATTTTTGTCGGTTTTATTTTTTGTTAAAAGCTAGTTCTTTTTTTTAAATAATTATATTATAATTTATGGAAATATATATATATTTCCATAAATAATTATAACTGACCTGTACATAATAAAATATTATAACAGTAAAATATCAATAGGTTATTGCTACTCAGGTAGGTACCCAAAACCCTCCTTCATCTATCAAAAAATGCATCATCCTAAAAAGCCAAAAGAAAGTACCAAAAAAACAGGTGAAGTTATTCCAAAACAACAATACACTTGGGACATCTCCACACATATTGCAAAAAACGAAATTTGTCATCCTTTTTCTCAACCATACCATAACCACCACTTACAACCATTATTGGAACCATACTTATCTGCAAACAGTAAATTGAATAGGCCCTTCCCAAAGACATCATCACAAAACATCAAAAGTAAATCTTTATAACAGGGTGAGAGGCTGATTATGAATGTCATAAGTTGTAGCAAAATGGAAAGCATGTTTGCACTGCCAAATCATTGATAACAATAACATGTAAGGATAACTTCAGGTAAGTGTTATTTTAAAAATAATATCATTGTTAATCAAAACTTTGTTATCATGATATATCTTGATAATCAACCAATTTCTAGTTTTTTGCTAATTACAGACCTATACTACATATATTAACTAATAACATTACTATGCCGAATTGCACAATGATCATATGACATATTTAGGCCACTAAATGCATTTATCTTAACATATTTGTATGTAGTTGAAATGAGCTAAATGTATTCAGTGGCTTACATGCATTTAGTGATTATTATGTAAAAAGCCCTTACAACAGTCACCTGAAATATCATGGAAATCATATTTCTAAAGTCCAAACATGGAAAAATAATTGCTATTGTATCAATGTGAGCAATTTCAATTTAATGGGTAACAATATCACCTCAAATAATTTACTATTAATTATTCAGTACCTACTGATGCATCTGCCCAATTTTTCATGATGAACCTATACTAGACTTATGTTATTTAATCAACTTAAAATCTTACCTGTTTTAGTCTCTCCACATCGGTACGAGCTTGAGGAAATGACGATGGTTGCGCTGTCACAGATGTCTGAGTGTATGATGGGTACTCCAAGTTCACATTCAGTAACTGGGCAGCATTGTCCCGTGCTTCATATGCAAGTCCACGAATCTCAAGCTCTGAGGCAGTATGCATCAGGGACTGCAAGTCCAACTCTTGCACATCCACCGAGCCTTTATACATAAACTCCACAAGGAGGTTTATCTCAGAGAATGGAATCCCTTTCAATATCACGATGGGATGCTGGCATGGGTTGTCCCTATTATGAAAAAAATAACATAATTTAACTAATTGGCATGAAAAACAGCCTTTTATCAGTAATATATTGTAATTTGAATGGTAAATTATCTTATTTTTTTATTAAAGCAGACATTATTTTTCCTGTTATCACAAGATAAAATTAAATATATATAGTTACACGACTCATGACATTTATGTAACATTATTATTTAAAATGTAACATTATTTTTAGTCACATTATTAACAATTTGCAAAAAATATATAATTTGACACCAGGCAAAATAAACCTATTGTAAAAAATAAATTGCTCTTGGCTGTACACAGTACATGATATTAAAAATAACTTCACTAGAAAAAATAATGATGTCATAATGACCAAATGGAACAGATTTCATACATCATGTTATAAAAATTCATTTTGTATATTGAAACAGATTTGAAATTGATTTCAGATTATAGATCACTGGTAGGTACTTACTTGAATATTTGTTCGAAGTAAGGACTACAGGCTGAGAGCACGAGTTTATGCGCCTTGAGGGTCCCATCGCGGCAGGAGAGCGTCACATCCGCGAGCGCCGACGACGAGTAGATCGTCGTGAACAGCTGGCTCAAGTTCTGCAGGTGGTTGTTCCATTTCAAGTGGAACGTCTTATCGCTCACCAGCCCCTGCATCTGCACCACCACATGCACTTTTAAAATCACCAAATCACACTACTTCACGTCTGATAGAAAATCGACAGAAAACCGAGTCTGCTGCGACCGCTACATAAAATTATAATTATTACAACTTATTTTTAGACCGATGCCCGTAAAAAACACTATACGTACGCGGTATGACAGTGTAATATACCGTAGGTACGCGCCGCCGACGGAATTTAGAGCTATAAAATTTTATTTATATTATAGGTATATTCAGCAAAACTAATTTTTTGACAAAAACCAACCCGGCAAAATTTCTTACCTTGAATTCACTTAACCGACTTCCCGATTTTTCACAAATAACACCGAAACATTTCACAAAATTAAATACAATAATTATGTTACACAGAAAGCCGTGTCGTAAAAAACAGAGTGGGGCACGCCGTGGCCCCCTCCTTGCCCCGGCCCCCTCGCACACAATCAATATACGGAATATGAGAGCGCGGCGCGCCCCCTCGCCCCCCGCATGCTTTATTATACCGTAATTAATATACAACTTTATAAATTGTATTATAGACGAGCGCACATACATACAAGTGAGAATGTGTTCAATTTATACATATAACTAAATATTTGTGCAGAAAACACACAGGAAATAACATTTAATTAAATGAAACGACGATGACGCAAAAATACCTACATAGGAAACTACGTTAACCCATGCAGCGTTAAGCTTTATTTTGAAATTTCTTTAAATTTTTAAACATCTTGTTCTTGAAAAATGAAAATATTTTAAATATTGATTTGTTGTTTTTGTCATTTATTACATTTTCAACCCGCTTGGGCCCCTTCCTTTAAATAAATTAGGTAGGTAGCTAGTAGGTACATTGTTATTTCTTAACGACGTATGAATGTGTGCGTGAGAGTTAAAAAGTACTTCGTCTGTTTTCACAGCAACACACACACGTACATGAGCGCGGTTGGGAGAATAGGCTGGCTGGCTGACGGATTCGAATAGTTTTGTTTTTATTAGATTCCTTCCTTTGGGCTGTCTCACCGAGTAGGTACTTTTTATATATTGAAAGGCTGTCTGAACATTTGGATGAGTAATGAATTTATCATTGTGTTTAACAATGCTATAGATAGATAGAGAACTAAAAGCCGAGTAGAATGAGAAAGAGGGGCGCATGAGCTATTGTATAAATATTAAATAGGCATTTTCTTACATAAATATCTATGTACTTGAGTAGGTAGTTACTGTGCTCCTTGCGTTAAGTAGGAAGGTGTGGCAAAACACCTTAATACTATGTATATAAAATACATCGATGTATGGATTTAAAAACGTATTTCTTTCGGTATAAGTGACATTAATTATTTGGCGTGTTTTAGTTCTAACAACGGTGAATTGTTGAAAAAGCTAAGCTAAGCGCCAAAATACTAACACGGCTGACAAAGCGTCCCGTACAAAGAGTATAGTAACGACCCATAAAGGAAGTCCCGTGCACAATACGTAATTTACGTAATGGATCATAATACATAATAATCAAAGATAATAATAAACGTGGTCATAAATGGAATTTAATAGTAACACAAAATTTTACAAGAAATTTTAGTTTGCATAACCTTTCCTTATTTATTTTGTGTTCCATAGACAAATAGTGCAAACATACATAAAGTGGTTTGACTTAAAATGTCGTCGCCTCGTCGTCGACGCGAAATCAGTACCTAATAAGTGGACGCTCCCCGGCGTATGCTCCGATGCCAATCAAGTGTACGTGCAGTTAAGGCTGTATTTAAAACACATTCCTAAAGTGGTTTACACTTATCCTAGTTAGGACGCCGATTTAGGATAAGGATAGGAGTAATCGTAGTTAGAGCAGTTGCTTCCTATTTAGGAAGGTCCCGATCCTAAATTGTGTACGATTTAGAGCGACTAATTGGCAGTGTTGCCAACAGTTAAATGAGCTCTCCACCAGATTCAACTTCTTAAACCACAAGAAAACCACTAACAAAAAAAGGCCCTACTCTCATAATCGCTAAATATTTTATTTTATGAAAGAATACAATAAGTATTATTAGTAATTAATTTCCTTTATTACTACTTAATATTGACAATCAGTAAAACAACAAACAATTACAATTAGTTTTAAGACAATTTTACCTCAGTGATAAAGTCAAAGTCAAAGCCATTAACAAAGATAGTAACGACAGTCCCCTCAAAGAATCAAGTAGTTGAGCAACTGCTCTAACTACGATTAACCTATCCTTATCCTAAATCGGCGTCCTAACTATTATAAGGTGTAATACCCACTTTAGGAACACGACGTGAAGCGATGATTTCTATTAACCCATAGATTTAGTTTACACTACCATATAGAGCCCTTTTTAAACTAGGTAAACATGTATGTAGTAGAACGATAATATTGTTTTTTTTAAGGAATGGTACCGTCACCAAAATTGACACATGTTGAACAATTAAAAACATTTTTGTCCTTAGTTTTTTATTAGTATAGATTTTGATGTTGTAGAATAGAGATATTGAAAACTGTTATAAAAAATTCGCGGGCTATTTGTAAGGAATATGTGAAATCCATGGATCTAGAAAAAAAGGCGGACGCCACCTCATAAAACAATTACTGACGCACCCACAGTAAGCCAGCTCGCTTAAATGCATACAAGTCCGGCACGCACACATTCAAACCACACAAGCTGGCGCCGCCCGCCATTACGCTCCGAACCACACACACACGCAGTTACGTCGCCACCATTTTGGTGCTTCAATAGTTTCTTAGCGGCCATCTGTACGCCTTTTTTTCTAAGTCCAAGGTGAAATCTAACTTAATCTTCCTAATATCTTGATTATAATACGTAAAACGACGACATGAGTTTGTTGAGTCTTGAGGTAGTGAGACTCGCTAGAGTAAATGTATTCTATGTAGTGAGAACATCAGATAGTTATTAGTCGAGTTCTAAAAGGACGTCACTCCCTACTCCCCTGGTAAGACGTAATCTGCCATTTTTAATCTGTATCATGATTGTCAAACAAATGTCATTTGTCAATTTTATCGTCACTTCATTCGACATATTTGAACACAAAAGAGATAGAGAGAGAGATTTGAGCGTAGGATTTATTTGTTTGACGGATAAACAGCTGTCAGTCAGGTTATTATTACCTAGGTACTTGTCCGGCTGGCTTGTAGTGTGGTTGCGTGCGTGTCGAATAAAATATTGCAAACGAAAACGTACACTTGTATCGTAAACCTAAACCTATGCAATTTCTACATCATTGTCCACAAAAGCTGTTTTAACGCAACTCGTAAAACTTTATAAATATAACTGTATCTTTACAGTGGTCAATATAAATATGGAAAAATCCTCAAATTTGGTTGTTTCTAGCCCAAATATTAAATATACCGATGAATTTATATACGCTGATTACGAATATCAAGAGACATTAGTGACTAAAAACGGAGATGACCTAGTAGTAAGTACCTAATATTTTCTTCTATTTTGCCGGTCATGCATGCACCGAGCCGGTCGTGATATCGATCTTAGTACTTTCCAGAAAATATATGGAATGGGGATATTTCCGCAACTACCTACGTTCTATTTTCCTTGAGTTACGGTTATAACCACTATATAATTATTCACCATCATTGTGAAGCTCTAACACTAATAAAAAATATTATGAGGCTATGATTTAGTTCATTCAATACATGATTCAATAATAATTGAATGTCATCTAAGTATTTTGGTCTTGTTTTTTTTTGACTTATGTATCAACTAAATTATAATATAGGTACTTACCTACATTAATGAAGTAAACCACCTCTTTGTTTGACTTAGGGTACTAGGTTAAGAAGAGCTCATGATTCAGGGCATAATATGCACAACAATAAACAATCTTATAATATCCTGGTATACTATCCACATAAGACAATCTAATCCTAAACCAAGCACAGCTGATAGGATAACATTAACTTAAATCTAATTGGGACTTTGGTGTAAGAATGACTGGCTTAATATATTGATTTTACACAGCTCTTCTAGTTCCCGTTTAAAATAATGTATTACTTATTAACCTTAATGTATTCAACAGATATTTTGACAGGAACCCTATAATAGCATTAATTCATTGAAATTGATACCTGATACCACACTTAGTAAATCTATTTATGTACCAATACATAGCTTCCACCCCGTGGTTTCATCCATGTTCCCGAGGGATCTTGTGTTTTCCCGGGATAAAAAGTATACCTATAGCCTTCCTCGATAAATGGGGTATCCAACACTGCAAGAATTTTTCAAATCGAACCAGCAGTTCCTGAAATTAGTGTGTTCAAACAAACAAACAAACTCTTCAGCTTTATAATATTAGTATAGATTTACTAAGCTATAACATAAGTGGTAGGCATACAATGTGCTTCTATTATATGCTACATTCCTTTTTTATAACCTATTGTTATCATCCAATGATTATTATGCACTAACTACCTACTTACTGATTTATTATTATACTGAGAATTTTATAAACCATTTTTAGCTTGGAATCATTCTTTTTGTTGATATCCAAATAAAAACAGGGTGTAACATGCACTTCCCTTTGTACATGAGGGCTCCATACAGTAATAATATTATGAAGTCAGATAAAAAATCAACTTTGTTTTGTATCCAATAAAATTTATTTCAAAGGAACTTTAAAAGATTTTCTTTAATTCCACAAAAACTGTTGAATTAGAAAACTTAATTTTATTTATCATGTAAAATATTATATAGGTATTATGGACTATTTAAAATCATTAACTATAAAATATAATATAATAATATTTTTTATCTAGGCAAGCCACTGAACCAAATTTCAAATCAATAGCATTTGTAGTTTAGAAAAACAGACAATATACAAACAGACGGACAACTCTCCATTAAGGTTCCATTTTATCACTTTGGAATGGAATGTTGTTAAAAGCAGCTCATATTTTTTTATATATTCACCATTTATCTAACACATAAATGGTATCACACTCATGGTGATCTCTTAATTTATTGACAAGACTGAAAAAAATATTGTCCTAGAAAAAAAGCATTTTTTTTTGATAATCCATTACTGTGTATGAAATGACATCTTGAGTTAATTGAATTGTCGAGATGTAAACATTTTTCACATACAAATAATATTAGAATCATAGAAAAAAAAATACTCCTGTTTGATACCATGATATTCCTTATGGGTGACATAATACAGTTTGTGTTGAACATCCGGTTAAAACTTAAATATTAAATAGTTAGGTTTATTTCTTTACTATAAGGTTAAATATCCCAGTAAAAACACAATCTCTAATAAATAATTTATTTACAGTTAAAGCCATACAACAAATCACTATGCATCAGGACACAGAGGAAGGTGGGCAAAGTGGGTGTGATGCTGGTAGGATGGGGTGGCAACAACGGATCCACATTCACTGCAGCCGTTCTTGCTAATAGGCATCAGCTCTCATGGAACCATAAGAATGGACAGCGGAATTCAAATTGGTATGTTTAGCATTAAATTGGATATTCTTTGTCATCATGATAAATTAATCCTTAACTTTTTTCAGCCGTTTTTGTTTGAACACTCATAAACTATGTGCAGTTCAAGGGGGGAGGGGGTTTGGTTGAAAGCTTCATCAATTTCATCAACAGTTATTTATAAATTGTATTTAATTAACGTATGAATTGGAAAAAAACTATTTTCCATCCGAGGGATGTACATATGCCATAGATGCAGAGAAAATTATTTATTTATTAATTTGCATTCCATAAGGTAACCTTAGGTGGTAAATTAGGTCTAAGTAAATTTATGGACTCTGTCGGGCACAACAAACATTAGAAGTAGAAGAGAGGAGATAATGTTGTAGTTTTTGACGATATAGATATATGATAATTAATTGAATTTATATAATTTTTTTGTGTCATTTATGTAGACATTAACTGTATAATATGCTTTTTTTTTTATTAATATTTGTTTAAGTTTATTGATAATATATCTGGTAATCTATTATATATTTTTATGCACATTACGTAGGGACTATTAGAGTGTAATGTTAAGTTGGAAGTGGGTAGCATTAACATTAGTAGTGATATTTAACTTTTCATCAGGTTGGGTTCAATAACACAATCTTCAACCGTCAGACTGGGCATCGACGAGAAAGGCAACGACGTACATGTGCCAATGTGCAATCTACTACCAATGGTACATCCAGATGACTTGGGTGAGTGTTATTGAGCCTTGAGGACTTGTTTCACAGTACATCATCATACACTACTGAACATTGGCTTTGTGTCACAAATAAATATTACTAGCTTTCGCCCCGTGGTTTTACCCGCGGTCCCGAGGGATTTTATGTTTTTTTATGAAAACAGAAGCCATCCTATTCAGTAGACTACTCAATGTGTTCGTCTACCCGATCGGGACTGCAACCGAGCAGGTCTGAATAAAGGGTATTGTTTGCTACCTTCGTTTTATAAAAAAAAATATTTTTGCGTAAATTGGTAATGATTCCCGCAAACTCTAAAGTTGCTCAAAGACTTGCTATCACTTCAAAACAACAAGTCTAAACAAGAGTTTAATTATCTTTCGAACAGTTATCGACGGCTGGGACATCAGCCCACTGAACCTCGCCGAGTCCATGGCCCGCGCCAAGGTGATAGACTACGAGCTGCAGCAGAAGCTCCGCAAGGAGATGGCCGTTATGAAGCCTCGACCGGCTATATACGATCCTGATTTTATTGCTGCTAATCAGGTGAGTGACATTTCAAACCTAATGAAGGAGATTCATGGAGACACGCAGAGCGGTCAATAACATATAATAAAGAGTTTTTAAAATGTTGGCTTTTCAATTTTCCGCCATTTTGTTTTAATGGTGGAAATTCCATGAACAATTTTATTCTCATAAAAATAGATAGCTGACTAACTAACAAACAAGAAATATTTTTTGATAATACCTCGTGAAGTGTCACGTTCAGAAGATATAATAAACCTTCAGTTTTTTTTGGACAAATATCGACCGCGATATCGAAGGCAGTCTGGGTCCTGTACTAATATGATTTAATAACATTAGATAACTTATTGTGTCGAGTTGTGTGTATGTAAACACCCTAAAAGGTTATTGGCTCTCAAGTGCAGCTGCCGGAATACACCGGAAGGTGCTTGGCGATGGATTATCAACTTGAGAGTGGTAGGCGAGTACTATAAGGTAACCTCATACTTGTCGGTGATTATGGTTTATCCAATATCATTACAAAGAAACATTTTGATTTTTGGCGCTTTCCCCATATATCTTGTCAGTCGTATCAGTTGTTGCCCATATGTTTTTGGATACGTATAGTTCATGACGTCATCAGTAGTCGTCTCCGAGCATTTGACGTTTACATGAGCGATATTTAGCTCGTATTTTTCTTGCTAAGGATGAATGTCTATTAGAAGTGAAATGAGCGAATTGATTCCTTCCTTGAATTCAACATCTTGTCGTTTTTTTCGCCTAGTATTGGTCATATCAACTGTTATTTCGTTTTTGCGTGAAATTAAAGTTTACCAGACTTGATCAAATTAAATACACTAAGTACCTGACCCATATAAGGCCCAGACCCCAGTAAAGCCCACCATTAAAAAATCACGCATAGTCTCATTTGATTCAAAGAGTTTAAATGTCAAAATGTGCGCCTCAACCAATCACAGTAAAGTGCCGAAGAAATCAACGAGCTGCGGCGAACCATTCAAGACTAATAGTGAAAAAACTAATTGTTGGAGTGGGCGCGGACTGTTTTTTATTAATTTTCGGCGTTTCAAAATGTAAGTTTGTGTTAAAATTATCATAAATCGTCTTCGTTTTTGTATATAATAATTATGTTATTATGGCTATTTACACATGATATCAGTAAAAAATATCCATGTAGCATTATGTTTTGTGTTATTATTATTTATTATATTATTTATAAAGCTTACAGCAGTGCTTTATTAAGATCGTGTGGTGAAAATAAGGCCCGAAGGAAGGTTTTTTAATTTTCTCAGATTTTTCAATAAACGTGATTTTTTATGTAGTCATCGTTGATTTTCTAAAGATTAATAAGGAAAGGAACGCCTAGTGATTAAATGCTTTATTTATTCTCAGTACTTACTATGCTATAAAGGAAAAATCGTTAGGTAGGCCTTATATGGGCCGGGTTGGCGTCTGTTTCCTTTTTTTGTGATTATCACGTCCTGCATGCATGAAGCACAGAACGAATGGGGTTTCTTGATATATTTTTTTGATATAGAGAAGCTTGTGTTGACCACTCAATGGTATATGATATGGGGGCGAAGGTAATTTGAAATGTTTGTATCCACATTTTTAAAATAACATATGTAAACGCGTCCATGGTTTTTTCTTCTGAGTATTTATTTCTTCCAATTGATATTCTGTCTACGTCCATCTTCAAAACAGTTTTACGTCAGAATCTGCAACTAAGCTGTTATACCGCAGACTTGATGTATGCGCATGTGACGTAGTGACATCACGCGACAGATCGAGCACGCGTCACACTCGTGCGTCACTACAGTAAAGCAAATTTATACAGGTTTAGTTTTAGTTAGTTAGCTAAACTGTCAGGGTTGAGGGTATTAATTAATACAAACAATTTTTACTCTGAGACCAACTCTGAAAGCGTGAAAAAAAAACAGCAAACTAACCCTGAATTGAAGATTTTTGTAACACATATATTAGTATATTGCCTAGAAACCATGTACCTAATAATAGTTAGTATTATTTGCTTTAATATCTATAAAATAATAATAGATTCATTTCTTTTCTTGTGCATTGAATATATAGCGTACTAGCAGTGGCGGATTAGCCATATAGCGGGAGTAGCATATGCAACGGGCCCCGCGACTCTGGGGGCTCCGCGTCCGCGAAAATAAATACACATTACTCGTAAGGAATGGGAGTTATTACCGTGAAATTGCGGTAAATTTTGGTGTGCGGCCAAAATAATGCGCTGGAATAATTTAAGAATAAGTTTAAGGTACATTACAAGATTTTGGTGGAATTATTTTTAATTAATTTCAATTTAAAATAATTGAGAAGGAATATAATTGAAATACTAAAATTAAGACAAATCACGCTACAATCATAATAAAAGTCTTTTATATCTTAAAGACTAAAATTTCGTGTAAATATATCTGCGCGACCAAATCTTATTATCTAAAAGTTGGTTCTGCACCTGAACCATAAGTTTAGAGAGCCTGAATCAAGGGCCCTAGATTATATTTGCTACAGTCCCCGCGCTGGCTTAATCCGCCACTGCGTACTAGCCTTAGCTCAAAGGTTTTCCAGTGGTAAAAAGTACCCAATGTCTCCAGCCCATATGCTATGCAAAAATGCATTTTTTTTGCTAAAAATGGAGTTCGGGTCACGTAAGAAGAGTAACAGAATTCAAAGAGATTTGTTTTTTTTTCTTGTCTGTGTTTGAACACGTTAATCTTCGAAACCACTGAACGGATTTTCATGGAGCTTCCACAAGTTAATGGGACTAGGCTTGGGGCTTCAAACATACAGACAGATGGAAGGAAGATAAGATATAGATACATATTTTATAATGTCGTGTTTAACAAATAAAGAAGCAAATGAGACATGCCTTATAAGTTTCGGATACAATGCTTGCGGATATCCGTAAGGTACGGTTGTATTCACCCCAGCACAAAGTAAACATGCGAGTATTGATTTTAAAGCTATTGAAACTAGCTAGACTATAGATAGGTATGATATGTATCTTCATATAGCCCGTGACTATTCATGCATGAATTTGATCGTAGACTATGAAATTGAAATATTTTGTAAAAAATTCAGCTTTCATACATTCATCTATTCTTAATATTATAAAGCTGAAGAGTTTGTTTGTTTGAACGCGCTAATCTCAGGAACTACTGGTTCGATTTGAAAAATTATTTCAGTGTTGGATAGCCTATTTATCGAGGAAGGCGATTTCGGGAAAACACAAGATCCCTCGGGAACGCAGGTGAAACCGCGGGGCGGAAGCTAGTTAATTATATATTTTGATGATATTTAATCTACTCTACTTAAGTACATCAGTATATCTGTCTCCATGGATTTCCAAGATCAGACCTGTATTAAGAAAATAACGGATTATATGTACAAACTGCACGCAAGTCTATCTCTATACGTACTAACTCTATTTATAGCTAATTCTCGGAAACTAATGTATACGTATAACATGCAATTGTACCTACCTATCTCATGTGATTAGTAGTTAACTATAGTTGACTGCAGTTTATTCCATTGAGGTTATAACAAGTACTCGCATAAACTACCTGTTCCCCGCGGTTTCACCTGCGTTCCCTGGACAAATAATAGCTTACAACCTTCATTAATAAACGGAGTTTCTAATGCAAAAAGATTATTTCAAATCGGATCAGTATCGGAGATTACCTCTTACGTCCAAACATACAAACGTTACCTCTTTATAAAATTAGTCTAGATGTATCAAATACAAATTATATTGTGTTGTTTATGTAACGTTTTAATGAACCTATATACTTACGTAGTTAATTTACTTTTGCACGGTCGTAGGGTACTTTATACCACCCCCATGCTGAAAATTTGAAAATGTGTCGAGCAGCTGTACTTACGGCGACACCTTGAAGATTTTGGTTGCAAGGATACCGATTTTTCTGAACAAGCGAACGAAATGAAATTTATTGTAAGAATTCATCATATATTTGACTTTATTTTGTCCATGGCATAACACAATTGGTTAACTTTTATAACACAAAATAATTAATCAAAAATACTTCTTTAAAATAAGAGATTCCAATTTTACCGACATTGAGGATCGATTTGAGGTTCCAAAATTTCTACATATATTAATTGAAACTGATACTATAATTTGTACATAGGTTTTATGAAATATATTTGTAGTTTTTATATTAAACAATAAAAACTATTTTGTCGCATACGCCCTTTCCGTTTACGCAGGTTTTCTATGAGAGGTCGCTATAGTAGGGAGCAGGACGCAGCACGTTGAATTTCAGATTTTTAAGCTTAACGCGGCGTCACCTTAAGAGCCAGTTTCTTTCTAGGCTTAACTTTGTAACCATGATGAGATTGTGGTCACACCAATCAATCCAATCCGTAGTAAGATAAAAATACTTGGAGGTAGCATTATGAACACAGTACGGAATTATAAAATGAATTTTCATGCGCAAATTATCATACCAGCCACAAGACGTCCGACGACTGGTGGACATATTTTTAACGAAATGTTTGGAAGTAGTGTTCCAAATAATCAATTGGCGTATTCAGATTTCAGTGTATTTCATCGTTATTTTAATAGGGTATTTGCCTATATTCAAAATAAATTATCCAACACTAACCAATGTATAAAACCTTTAAAAAAAAGGGGAAACCACGATTATTTTTATTAAATTTATCCTTATTATGATTTTTAATGACCAATCTAACCATAAAGAGTATGCTATACAATTATGACGTCACATGCTTGTATTTCATACAAAACTGCATATAAACCTATCGTTTTGACATTTCATAAAAAGTTGCTGATTTGAATGTCAGTCAAATACCCTATTAATTACAATAATCTAACATACATAAGTGTAAATCTGCCAAACACTCCATTTTTTTTTAATATTTTATAATATATATTCTTTCTCCAAGTGGAATGTTCAAAGAAATCAAACAATAGCATAATTAAATTATATTATTAGAAATTCTTTTCCCAAAACACATGTGTTTAAAATAGAACGTAGTTACAATAGGCGTACGTTTACAAAATAAAAAGTCTGTGAGTGTCACTTGACGCGCATGGAATTTTCCATCGTTGAACTTGTGTTTATAAAACAAGTATCTACCGAGTGTTGTGTCTACGGTTATTTTCAATACTTTTTTACAATAGCTTTAGAAGTACTAGCTGAGCTAACTTTTTAAGCTACGTAACTATTTTTTACTACCGATTAGCGTATTGTAGGATGTCCTAATTCTCGGTCGATTGACAAACCAAAATGGGTGGCGAAATTGGTTAGATCATGAAGAGACAAGGTGCTTATCGGCTAGTTACATCTCCTATCAAAATCCCTTTGCATTGAGAGTCGATTTTATACCGTATATATCAAATATATTAGCTCCATTTCAAATAATCCACTCCACAGACAAAATATTAATTCCCATACAAACTATTTTTTTAAAACTCTGAAACACCTCACTATAATTTTTTTACCATATAACTAAATACAAACTTTCATAGATTTATAATCAAAACTGACAAAGTTTCATACAAACTTATTTCCCCTATTTTACTCCCTTAGGGGTAGAATTTTTAGAAGCCTTTCCATAGATGATGGATGCCTTCGTTATTTAAGGAACCTGTGTAAAAAAAAAACATTTTTCTTACGCTAGCGGTGTAGGCTGTGATCAGTCAGTCAGACAAGTCTCTTTATTAGTATATAAGATTATGTATTTTACCATAAAGCAATAATGTTGTAAATGCATATCTGTAGTAACTATTCTTTGCCATGACGTCAATGATTGCTTATTAAATTAATTAACGCGAAGATATTTCCTATTTCATGCGCTTCATTGCACATGTATGTACTACGTTGGTACTATTAGATAGAAATGACCTTGTAGTATGCTTTTATACTAACCGACAATGTTGTATGGCAAGTAGCCAATTCACATGCTGGTAAGGTGCTGAATTGATAGGTGAATATCTGTCCAAGTCTGTCTTCACCATTGTGGTCGTTTTCATATTAGGTGAAATTAAACAGTACTCAGTAGTCCTGAGATCTCTGCCTAACTCGTTTTACGAACTTTTATTTAACTTGCTACGTTTGTATTTCGCCTGTCTTTCTCGTTCAAAATTAGTAATCCAATTTTCAAGCTCTTGCTGGCGTCTGATTGAGCTGAAATTTGGCATACTTATGTAACTTCGATGACAATGCAATAATATGGTATCATGGGGCTGGTCTGATGATGGAGTCGGAAGGTGGCCATAGGAACTGCTCAAGTAAACAAGATTACCCCGTCGTGTTTGGGCTTGTTGGATTTGTCTAAATAAGTATAATATTCCTACATGGTGTCCAGGGTCTGATGATGAAGCCGGAAGGTAGCCATAGGAACTCTTAAACTTAACAAGATAGTCTTGTCGTGTTTGGGCTCGCTGGATTTGTCTAATTAAATAAATTCTAATGCTAAAAATAAAAATAAATAAAGTATTCATATGTTTTACATTGTACAACAAAATATCTATAATAAGTCAATAAGTCTTTTTGTAAAAACCAGTGACATGCACACTATTAATACTAGAAATAAGTATAAACTTGTAACCTCTGCTTATAGACTCCTAAAAGTGCAAGGTTCATTTTTGGGACTGTGTACACGCTTCTATAATAAGATCCCTCCTGCACTTTTAAATTTGCCATTACATAAATTTAAGGAACGTGTTAAGTCTATTTTAGTACAAAAGGCATACTGTAACGTTAATGAATATTTAAATGACGCCAATGCTTGGGTGTAGCGCTCGCTCTTGCAGGATAAATTTTATGTAATAGTCTAAGTTTGTTTTGAAAAGAGTAATTGCTGAGTTTCTTGCCGGCTCTTCTCAGTAAAAGCAACCTTCCGAACCGTGCGTTAGAGTCTGACTATTCTTAAGTGCCTGTGAAGGCCTATTTGAATTAATAAATTATTTCATTTCATTTCATTACCGCCATTTTGTTTTGTTTTTCCTGTTACCTAAAGATAGTCTGGAAGAAATCGCATTAGCGATAAGACCGACATTTTTGTTATCACTTCTTCTATGTATTGTTAGCTAATTCTATAACATGTTCCTGTTTTGTTATGTGCTATATAAATCTACACTAATATTATAAAGAGGTAGAGTTTGGATGTAGGAGGTTTATCTACGAAATTGATTTGAAAAAATCTTTGTTTTATTAAGCCCGTTTATTGAGAAAGGATATTTGTATTCCGAGAACGCTGATAAAACCGGGGTCTTATCTTTCTTATCTTAGTGTAAAAAATATACATTTTTTAAAACCAGCTTTTTTATAAACTACTACCTTCCACCCCGCGGTTTCACCCGCGTTCCCCAGGGATCTTATGTTTTCCCAGGATAAAATGTAGCCTGTGTCCTTCTCCATACCATAGGCTATCTGTATACAAAAATTTCATCGCGATCGGTTCAGCGGTTTAAGCGTGAAAAGGTAACAAACAAACAAACTCACTTTCGCATTTATAATATTAAAATATATAGATAGAGTTAAAAATTATATTTAGTGTAAAGGCGCGGGTAGAACTTACATACTTACTGAACCCCGCAGGATTGCTCTGTCTAGACGTGTCCGTTGGCCGACTGTAAGAGTTACATAGACTGTGGTTTTACTATGTATTTGCATATTGCGTATTTCCGAACCGGTGGTAACTTCAGTAAATTTTACCTTCATAACCTTTGTTTAACTTCTTACACTACATATTATAAAAAAAAAAAGTTCTATAGTTTATGAATAAACGTGGTATTTTTATAAATACGTTAAACAAGCAACGTTTCATTCCAGGCTGATCGTGCGACGAATTTAATCCGTGGCACTAAATACGAGCAGTACCTTCAATTACGCGCGGATATTAAAATCTTCCGCGACAAGAACAAACTGGACAAGATAGTCGTGCTGTGGACTGCTAACACTGAAAGGTACTATCGACGAAGCTGGAGGTCTACAGTCTTTATGGTCTCTTATTTTTGGTAGTGACGTCGCGAAATCTTGGGTTTGAATTCTAAAATGAACTTGAGCGTTCGGAGAAGCATCATAGCTTGCGTACTTTACAGTAGACTACCACCCTTAAATTGAAAATCTATCGTCGAGCCCCTTCCGATGTGTTCTGGCAGCTGCACTTGAGAGCGAGTTTCTAGATTTGTGTATAATGTCTTCGGTCACATCATCACTTACTATGGTAAGACTAGATTATGTCAAACTTAAGACTTTAAAAAAAGCGTGTTATATTTAAAATTACATAAAGCTTTCAGATATTTGTATAGATTTTCCAAATACATAGTTTGTTCAAAAAAAACGTTGAATTAAATTCGGTCCACTGCTGATGCAGTACTTATATAATACCAAAAAAATCTTCGGCGATACTTTAAAGGTTTTAATTATTTTTTGTACAATTCCAAGGGCGTTGACTTCATAATATGAGACGGGCCTCAATAACAATGTCAGGCCAAAAAAATGCTTCAATTGTTCTATGAGGTCGTTGACCTGACTAGTGATCAAAGCGAAAAATAAAGAACCGTTTTGTTGGCTAGACGACGGCGATATTTGTATTGTAATGATGTCGCCAAAAGTGGTCAGTCCACAAAGCCTGGAAGGGAACTAGATCTCACGTGCAGCTGCTGGAACACTGCGGTAGTTCAAGCGGGTACCTACTACAAATAACCCACAACCTTCGCCACGTTAAATTAAATGCTTACTGAATTCAATTTAAGGCCGGGTTTTGCGTCATTTGATACTAAAGTCGTCACAATATAATAGGCGCCTTATGACATGTGACACGTCGTTCGTACCACTGCATTTTAAACTGAAGTATATTATATGTTACAGTCAAAAGTCTTAATCGGCCAAAACCACTTTTGACTGAAACTATCTCAGTCAAAACTCTTTCCTGGTACATAAAAATAAAAAAAAACCAAATAACCTATAAGAGTTTTGACTGAGATAGTTTCAGTCAAAAGTGGTTTTGATCGGTTAAGACTTTTGAATGTAACATACATAATATACAGGCAATGCTTTAGGAGGTGGAAGTACTCATCAATGTGAACAACTTTTACTATGGGACCAACTATGAAATCTCGAAAAAAAAAAAACATCTTTTCATACAAAAGGCCAACCTTGCTCAATCAAAGTGTATGAAAAAGTTTGATTTTTTTTTCGAGATTTCATAGTTGGTCCCATAGTAAAAGTACCCTGTAGGTATATATTCGAATTCTCCACTAAATATGGATATCAAAATCAAATTTTCATGTGAATTCAGCTAATTCATACTGGACCCTGTTGAACTATAGCCCTTGCTGCTTCGGGAGCTATATGAGTAAAGTGATGATGTATCATGTGATGATGATCCCAGGTTCTGTGAAATACGTCCGGGTGTTCACGATACGTCTGAGAACATTGAGCGAGCGTTACGCGATAACGATTCGGAAATATCGCCATCTACAATCTTTGCACTTGCTGCCATCGATGAGGGAGTGAGTATGCATTTATTATTTACTAGCTATCCGCCCCGCGCCGCGGTTTCACGTTCGCCTGCTGTTTATTTTAACCCCTTCCTTAGTACATGCCGTCGTTATATAAGGATCCAGTGTACAAATATGAAAGTTTCTATACCCAGTGGATAGATCTGGGCGTTAAATATGCCAGTCAGTCAGTTTCGCATTTTATATAATTCAGTTAGCCGACTTAAAAAATGAAGAACATTCTCAATTAGTTTTGTTAATTATTTTGATGTTAGCGAAACATTAGCACGTTTTTCCATAGATTATCTAAAATTCTACATAATAAGATATTTTACTATTATTATACCTTCTAGGAGAGATTCGGCACCCCACTGTATACCCCCGCTTAACAATTTTTTTTCCTTAAGAAGTCGGTTGAAAGTCGGATAACTTCACAGTGGCAAACTTACATGGCGGATTGAAAAAGTGAAATGGTAATAAAAATGTATCCATTCCAGTGTTGCTACATAAACGGCTCGCCACAAAACACAATAGTGTCCGGCGTGGTCGACCGCGCGGAGAAATGCGGAGTGTTCGTGGCGGGGGACGACTTCAAGTCGGGACAGACTAAACTCAAGAGCGTGCTCGTTGACTTCCTCGTCTCAGCTGGTGAGTTAACAACTTTGACAGCTCCTGTCACTTTACTGCTAAATTGAACCGTCATAGACGCCATGATACCTTTAAGCCTTTGTAAGTGGGGGTCTTTAAATTTGTTTTTTATATCAGAGGATTGACAGACATGCTTGCGGTTCACCTGATGGTAAGTGGTTACAGTCGTACATTTATAAGGCCTAGAAGGTATAAAGGTATTTTTAATGTACAGAGAAGTAGGTTCCACTTTTTAACTGATAATAATCTATTATCCAGCCCCCTCCTCCCTAACTAAGACATCTAGTGCTGTGGGGAGCTAGGTCATCTCTAGGTTAGGTAAATTACAAAACATTTAGTTTTCTATGCCAGTATTAAAAATTGAGGAAAATGTAAAAAACGGTTATTTTAACATATACATTTTGATTGTATGGTCGCAAATCAACCGGAAACAATTCTAATCTTAAAAATCGAGCTATAACCTCATTGACCTTTCTTTATATCACATAGTTTAGGATTAAAATTTTAAAAACTCAAACTAACCTGTAAATTGTATGTATTATTTAATTATTTGTTTGTCAGGTCTGAAGCCGGTGTCTATAGTGAGTTACAACCACCTCGGCAACAACGACGGCAAGAACCTGTCCGCGCCCAAACAGTTCCGCTCCAAAGAGGTAAATCGCACAAAACATTCGCTCTAGTAAAGTAAAATAAATCTTAGGACTATTACATAGGGCTCATTTTTGACTAACACTGTTTGGATCAGAGGGTGGTCCCTCTTGTTGAAAATCTGTTGCCAAGCACTTACCGGTGGCAGCTGCACTTGAGAGCCAGTTTCTTCTAGGCTTTGTGTGCTTACCACTTACGGCCACATTATCAGTTATCATGGTGAGATTGTGGTAAAAAAATGCCTCAAAACTAACAATATAATTGTTTTCAGATAACAAAGAGCAACGTAGTTGATGACATGGTGGAGTCCAACTCTGTTCTGTACAAGCCGGGGGAGAAGCCCGACCACGTCGTCGTCATCAAATATGTGCCGTATGTCGGTGAGTTAGAGTCACTTTTTAATAAAATGTTAAACAAATTTTACCTAAACTATAATAAGGGCACGATTTCTTCAGTGATCGTGTAGAAATAAAGTAGGTTTGAACCAATTTTGACCGATAATATTAACTTTGACTCCTAAAACTAACCTTTATTGTTGATATATTTATTTACGCCTCTATATTAAGTGAAGTCTTTTTCGTATAATTTGCAACTCTATTTCAATAGTACAAAGACGATAAACACATTAACAGGTTCAAGATATCAATAGGAGTCATAAAAACGTTTAAATAGATATTCGGTCGTACATCCAGGAGATTCGAAGCGCGCCATGGACGAGTACACGTCGGAGATCCTGCTGCACGGCACCAACACGCTGGTGGTGCACAACACGTGCGAGGACTCGCTGCTGGCCGTGCCGCTCGTGCTGGACCTGGTGCTGCTGGCCGACCTGTTCGCCAGGGTCGACTTCCGGGAGAAGGGTGCCGATGGTGGTAAATATGGGTCAACTCTGTCAAATGTCGTCGATTCGAATCTACAAGCCTAAATATTATAAATGCGAATGTGACATTGTTTATTTGTTACGTCTGAACCGCTGTACCGATCGCGATGAAATTTGGTAAGCAGATAGCCTGTGGTATGGAGAGAGACTTAGGCTATTTTTTTTCGGGAACGCGGGTGAGATCGTTGTGAATAGCTAGACTACAGTAAACTTGAGTTTTGGTGAAGGAAAGACCTTAAGGAAATCGGTACGGTGGTACGTACTTAGTATTTATGTCAGGCTAGCTACCACCTTCTTGATGAAAATTTGTCACCAAAAATATAACGGCGTGGGGCTCACCGCGTGTGGCAAAAGGTTATCACTTACCATCGTAAATTTGTAATAAATAAATAAATATATTCTGGGACATTATTCCTCACACACGGCCATCTGACCCCAAACTAAGCAGAGCTTGTACTATGGAAGCCAAATAACTGATATACTACATATACTACTTTTCTTTTGTAAATACATACATATATAGATAATAACACCCAGACATAGGACAAACAGACATGTTCATGCACACAAATAGTAGTAGTGGAACAATCTCATTCATTACTAGCCGTTCCCCGCGGTTTCACACGCGTTCCCGGTATAAACATTTGCCTAGAACCAATAAAAGCAGCCTAATTTATTCTTAGGTGAAGGTATAAACAATTTAGAAGATGAACCACAGATTTATAATTTTATTTATCTATGATAACAGAGTGGTCTAAAATGGACGTGGTGATGTCGTCCCTGGCGTACCTGGTGAAGGCGCCGCTGGTGCCGCGGCAGGCGCCGGTGGTGAACGCGCTGTTCAAGCAGCGCGCCGCCCTCGACAACCTGCTGCGCGCCTGCCTCAGCCTGCCGCCCACGCACCACATGCAGCTCGAGCATAAGGTTACATACCCGATACACTTTCATCATTACCGGCTCTCCCCGAGGTTTTACCCGCGTTCGCGCTATAAAAAAAAAACGATATTGGGTTCGAATCCTTTGAGTTTGAGCTTTCGGTGAAGGAAAATATCTTGGAGGGTAAAGTACCCGCCTGGCCGGCTACCACCCTCTAGTTGAAAATCTGATGCCGAATACCTATTAATGTATTCCGGCAGTTGCACTTGAGAGCCAGCTCCTTCTAGGCTATGTGTGCTTACCACCGTCTGTCGTCATCACTTACCATAGTGAGATTGTGGACAAACGAAAGCCTACACGAAGTATTTACTATAAAAATAAGATATTTATCATAAAAAACTTAAATTTTCAGGTACCATTCATAATGTCTGAATTATACTCGGGGCAAATGTTCGCCGGTAGTTCCCCGCCGAAGAAACTGAAGGCAGCTCACGCCAACGGCGACCAGTAAGCTACTATCCACTCATTATACCCTTATGGTACTCATTCTGTCGTTTACAAACTAAACTAATTTAATATGATATCCCTTTCTAACATAAAACATAAGAAAAGGATATAAGAATTTAGTCCTGTCAAATTGTGAGTTTTGTCGCCATCAAAATTGGTCACGATTATTTTACAGACTAATTTGACAGCTGTCAATATTTTATATCCCTTTTCAGTAATGTTGGTAAGAAAGAGACAGTGATATTAAATTAGTTTGTAAACAACAGAGTGAGCACCAATGTATACCATATGCGGCACAAACTTTATATACCTACAGTAGGCATAACAGCTAACGGAGCCGACATAAAATGCCCTTTATTTATGGATATGCCTATATAACTACTGTAATTTGATTAATATTCCTACGGTAGATTTGTCCGTTATTTTTAATACTAAATTATGATAGCATAAGTTTATAGGTTATTTTAGTTAAAATTTCTTAGTGTATTTTAGTGTTGCAATATTTATTATACTGAATTGTACTTTATTATTCTAAACTCTGATGTACTTTACGTTAAACGTAGAACAATTTCATTTTATAACAACTATTGTGATTGATCGGAGATTAATTTATTAATATCCTATTTATGATAGATATAACTATCGACTAGTTTGCGTTTCTGTTGAAATGGTATATAAGGCTGCGCGTCCACTTTGTCGGTATCGGAGCGTACTGAACGGATTCCATTGTAGAAAATGCCGATCGCATCGGCCATCGACATTTTTAAGAACAGAATACTATCAAGTGGACGCGCACCTTGAAGAAGCTATTATTATTTATTCATTACGATCTTACCTAGTTTATATCAAAATAAATTATATTTTATTACTAAATGAGTTGATTTGGAATATTTAAAATGTCTGAGATTTTATGACAAAGATCTTGGGTCCCAAATGAGTGGCTTATAATAATAAAAAAAAAAAACAGAACGAAAAAGGGATTTTTGGAAAATTTACAAATTATTTATTACTAATCCTATATACTTACCTAATATGTAGTAAATTAAACGTATCAGTCGTGTGTCAATCATTCGAAATTTTGAAATAGCTGATTTTTTAATATCGCGGCGATATAGGTACCTATTATTTTTTTATTCTTAACAATATCGTCGCCATATAAAAAAAATGTAGCACCTATTTTAATGCCAAATATGTTTGGATTGTATTTACAATATATTATCATATACCCATTTAATGTACTCATTCCAACATAGATTAGTTTTCATAGTAAAAAATAAATCTGTCAATGTATTATCAGACATTCCTTTCTAACATCTCATTAGGATCTCTTCATATCAGTATTGAAACTAATAAATAAGTTCAAATGAAGATTAAATAAATAGACTAGATTTGATTTAATCTTGAAATTAACTAGATTTCCTACATTATAAGTTCCATTACGGGTTCCATGGCAATGTAGATTATTTAGAGACGCTGTAGTTTTCATAAAAAGTATTCAATAAGTATTTTAGTAAACTAAAGGCATTTATTTAAGTATTCAAATAACAATTTATTGTGAATCATTTCAGTGGCTGTTACTATCTCACTAATATTAATTTCACATTAAAATGTGTAAATCATTACATTAGGTTGTAATAAGTATATATTGTTTATAATCACATACTTAAGTTATCTATCATGCTTCAAGATTTTAAAATTGTGCTTTCTTTATAGAATTTGATTCAAATGAGAGAAAGTTTTAAACTGCATGTAAACGTTTTGCTTTTCCGTTGGAATAAATAAAATTTGTTATTGGATTTATTTGTGTGTTAAATGTAAAAAAAAAACCCCTGTTTTTAGCCTATCTCAATCTAGGTTGATAATATTCTATAGTTCGACTTAAATATCTCAAGCGCCAGTACTTTATTAAAAGTTCACAGGAGATGTTTTTAACACGTTTTTTTCTTCTGTGCTTATGCACGTAATTCTATAGGCGCCTCAATCAATTATTGTTCCTATATCACAGTGTGAAAATAAAATTTGACGTGTAGAATAACAGTTACATTTAAAGTTTCTTTGTGATATGATTTATTTTATCAAAGTATGAACCAACCTTCTCGTTTCAGTATCATCATTAATTTATTTTCTAGTTTTTTGAGATGTACCCAAATTGAGAATCTATGTTTATCTTGTTTAGAGGTAGGAACGGTATTATTCCCTAATAATAAGTGTAAAATGACCCTTAATTTCAGCATATTGTAAAAAAAGAAACAAACAAGCAAATCGGATTAATCTTCTTTATTTTCAGTTAAGCATAGAATAGTACAGTATCCCAAGATCTCCAGTCTAATTTGACAGTATGTCTCAATCACGCACCAAGCTTTTCACAATAAAATACTTTATTATTTATGGGTGTTTTAAAATAATCAAGTATACAGCCGAAAATTAAATACAATAAAGAAATATACATTTTGTAAAAATGTATAATTCACAATGATTGGTACCTTACAATAAACCGGGTGTATTACATGCGAACTAAAATATACTTAAAAACTATTTACGATACATAATTTTGTTCTATGTGACGAATGTAATAGTTTAACAATTCCTCCTTAAAAACTAATTAAATCGTTAAAAGTCACTTGTCATGCTGTTAGTATGATATTACATATTTTTTGGTAATAAAAACATCTAATATAATCGAGTCGGAACTCGTCTGTCGACGTACATAGTGCCGTGAACATTACATATATGTATATATTAAAATATACGAAATATATATGAGAATAAACGTAACAATAGTGTGATGACGATAATACACAACTATCAGATACATTGGAATGTTAACTAAATTACACCTAAAGCGTTAATAGTACCAAAATACTGTCGCTTATCAATTAATTAAATACTTAATAATATAAATTATACAAAATGATTCCTATACACGCAGGCTCAGAGCCACCTCGACACCGCTACAACATAACAGCACAAACTATATAATATATAATGTTTTATATAAGTAGGTATCTCGAACTGCAACGTACAGATAAAATATATCAAGACGCAGACGACAACACGGTTATAATATTATAATATATCGGCTTTATATGTTATCATTGTAACGTGGTTTGTAATTAATTGTTTTTCGACATACAATTTTTATTATTTACATACATCAAATGTTTAATTAATTGAAGTTTTTATCAAATTGTTTTAAACTACTAAATATATAATAATATGTATTGCATCATATACCTACTATTTATAAGAAACTAGCCATACTTTATAAAAAAATGTGAATGTTAAAAAAAAAAGTTAGGTACATGTTGCAATGTTTTTTTTAACTCCGTTCGAAACAATGACGAGTTTACACGCGGAAGGATATCCAGCGGAGAGATCGACGCGCGTGTACAAACACTATAATATCGGTGCAAAATATCTAATAGATAGGTACTACTCACTATTTAGAATAGTTTGTGGACACTTGAGCTCGACCGGCGCCCGCGCACCGCCACCCGTTTTCATTACAATATTATATTTATTCTTTTCAAATATAATAAGTCTTTTCTTCTACATTTAACAATAATTTGTTATAATAACCGAGTTATTTTTTTTTCAAATTTGTTTTTATAATGTACACGACGTTAAATTTGTTTCAGTGCTCAATATTATTATTATATTATACTTTTTTAATATATAAAATTCGTTGGCTACCTAAACGAGTTGTGTTTAGCTAGGAAGGACAACAGAAACTACAATAGGGAATGGAATATATTATATACTTCGCGGCAAGGTAAGTAAGTCATAGTCACAGAGAACACGTAATTATTTTTTATGAAAGACTTGCCATGCCGCTGTATATTAATTACAATAGCTTATGAAGGAAGCGTGTCGTACACAGTTTATTTCTTCAGTTATAATCCACACGCTTACTGGAATGTTTGAGTAACTCGCAATGTAAGAAATCCCTTATACTTTTGGTTCAGTCTCAAAAATACTAATTGCAATAATAAGGTAACAACACATAAAAAAAGTCAAGTAAAGATACTTTGTATACGACACGCTCCAGTCAATATAGAGAATCGTAGCTACAAGTCTAGCTTACATCTAGGTCTCTAGGGGAATATACTAAATTTTGGATAAGGGCTATAATTACGATCCATCGACATTTTTGTCGGTCGCTTTTTTCCACTACATTTAATTCCTTACGTGCCTTTTCTTGAGCAGTTTACCTGCTTTTAGATATATCACTATTATATAGAATTTTATTGCTCGAAAAACTGATAATTTTGACATACACACATGAACGATAGCATATTTTCAGCGTTGAGACCAAAGCCCATTGTAAATACAAGATGTTGAAATTTGGAAGATCGCGATTTTGGGCTGGTCTCACATTAAACTTCACATCAACTCTTAAGAAATTACTATAGACACTACAATAGTTTCAAAAATATTTTAAGTCTTATAATATTTTTCGTATAGTACATATTTAATTTTATGTACATAGAAGCGCTTTTTCGTTCGGTGCGCAAGCAACTCGAGTTCTGAGATGTAATATTGAAATATGAGTTAACAACTTACAATGGTTTCTTTCCTTTCTGGTTATTTACAAAGTCCCGATGTTGTCGAACGAGTAACGTGAGATTAAGAAAGTGTTATATATTATAATTATTTTTTTAATTATAATAGGAAAAAGGTGTGATGCCATCAATATCGCAGCTCCCTACACTATAATTTGAAGCTTATATTAATATAATGCGAAATAATTTTCGAGCACCAAACATTGGCTTTTCTTTAATTAAAATAAATATGTTGTGGTAATATTATACAACTAAGTTTATATGCTTTTTGATCCTGTTAACATGAAATCAATTCCTTTTGTAGATTATCCCGTACAATTATTTTTCCTTAAAGTGCAAATTATAGTTTTTGGAAAACATTTTTGTGATTTACAATTGACATTAATAAAACAATTTATTATTTCAGATATTTTTGTGTGTGAATGATAATTTTGAATGTAGTGCAAGCTCTGTTAAGATAATGAAATAAAATATTAAATTTTCGCGTGTCATAACGCGTTTCGTATAATATTTTTACATTACATACATTATTTGTTACATTCATACGGTAGAAGCATATCTACATTTTATCAGCATTATTTTACTTTTTGCGTGCACTTTACATGGTGATGCGGTTTAAGGCAATTATAGTAAATGCTGTGACATTTTTTATTTTGAAAGGAAACTTTCCAAGGAAACGCTTGCGATTTTGTCCGCCTAGAAATGGTGATAGGATAAAAAATATCTAAGGATAAAATTTTCATGCCTTATCCAGATCATTTGTAAATTATAATGAAAATTTTGATATAGAAAAATCGTCAATAATTTGTCATTATAAAGGACCTCGAACATTACTGGCAGGTAGTATTTATCATTTAAATAATAATGCGACGAGGTAAGGCCCAGCCTCCAAATATGAGCGCAATACTTCAGAAAACTTAAGTTATGTTATTGTTGTTTTGACAAATATCCATGATATATTTTATAAACAGAAAACATTAGTTAAGCTATCAAAAGTACAATATTTATATGATTCTACTATGGCTTCCTCAATTCCAACATTTTACTATATTCTTACCACCATTTCAAAGATAAAACAGACTTAAATACAATAAGGGTATGGTATAGTATGGTATGTATGTAAGGAAGGGTAGATGAATGCAATGTAGTGCATTGTTATTACTTGTGTCAGTTGAGCGGCAGACAGAACATGTGCTGGAGCAGCGTGGGCTTGCGCACCGGCAGCTCCGAGCACACGGAGTCGTAGTCCGAGGACGATGACTCCGCTGGGTACCCGTACGCCTGGAAAATGAGGTTCGAACGTGAGTTGCAGGCACAGAACAATAAAAACAAAGAAATAGCAAGTGGGCGTGGCCCGCGTAGCCCCTCGTTTGCGTAGCTCCGCAAATGTCAAGCGCCGCCCATAATAGCGCACATCAGTATCCTTTAGTCTCTCACTGTGTAAAAGTGTACAAAAAAAATATAAAAATGCCCTATTGTGCAATTTTAGAGTGCAAAAATGATAGCCGTACCATAAATGTATCCAACGGTGGTATATCGTATCATCGGTAAGTCCAATTTTATTTTATTTTGATTAAAATTTGAAAATACTAATTTAATGCAATAAGTCAAACGAAATTTGACTTTATTCTGTAAGAATTAAGGTCTAGTTGCTTTCAAGCTAAAACAAATATTCTCGAAGATTCCAAGCATGCAAATGCACGGTTAGCTACTCAATTAGAGATTGAAGTTATCGATAACGAGCTATCGATATTTTTTAAACTTACAATTGTGATTACTAGGTACATAATAATATGTATGATGTAATGATTGATATTATTTAACATTAGACAAATACGGCCTTAATAAAACGCCAAATAAATTATTTAAACAGTTATTTAAAAAAATCTTCACTCTTAAACGCTATTCGACCTTATTCACTGCTTAAAAAATTGGTTGTCTGTAAGTTTCTGAGATTATCTCCTAGAAACTTTATATTACCTCTTCATAATACCTCATACAAAATACAACTCTAATTTCATATTAGATAATTTTTAATTTTATATAGAAAACATGTAAATTATATTCTTATCCCGATAAAGATGATTTTATTAAAATAAAAATTTTGTTCAACACTTAACTACAGACATTTTTTTTTTATATTTATCGACTTGTCTACGGTATTGAGAATATAAGCGAATTAAATAATAAATTATCGATAAGTAAAATAGAACAGTGTTACATCCCTAGAGAAGAAAAAATCGAATGATTTCATTAAGGAAATATCAACATTATGTTTATAGAAATACGTCATATAATTGAGTGCATTTATTATCATGACATCTAGCGTCGAGTAGCGGAACTAGCTCGTCAAACTATGTCATGTGAGCATTAAATGAAAAAGGTAGTATATACTTAAAATAAATAGACAATAATCAACTCTATCGTAACAGAATTATGTTCTTTTTTAAATACGCGATGACTGATCTTTTGGCTATTATGATAAAATTAAAATTCACCAATCATGGAGAGCTTTGCTTGTGTTATGAAATAAGGATTATCCTGTAGATGTGTTAGTTGGGTACGCTGGTTCCGATACTAACGAAGGGGCATACTAATTCTATTGTTTTTATTGTTCTGTGGTTGCAGGCAATAAGATAAAACTGGGAACAAAATATTGGTCCGGATTTTGGGCCCAAATGTAGGTATATAATTAGGGTTCAAGAATGTTTAGGTCTAAGCAAGGTTTGCGGCAAGCGCAGCGTATGACGTCCACTTACAAGGTGGACGAAAGACCTTGTAAAGGTCGTCGGAAAACGCTGGATGCAGGCCGCCCAAGACCGGTCCTGTTGGAGATCCTAAGGGGAGGCCTATGTCCAACAGTGGACAACGTTTGGGTCCAGAATTTGGGCCTAATACGTGATTATGTTGTTTCATAAGAGCAGAAAACCACGTAATGAGAAATTTTTCATGCCAATAAAATCTTTAACGTGCTTGTTTTGTTTCTTTAAAAAAATCAACAAATGACAAAATGTCGATGTGCATTATAATCACGTTTCATGGTTTCTATCCAAGTTATCATTTCATAAAGGGGTATGTTTAATTGAGGTGACTTGAGTTCAGTTGAGGTGAGTTGAGTTCAGTTGATGTGAGTTGAGTAGAGGTGAATTCAGTTGAAGTGTGGTGAGTTCAGTTAGAAGTGAGATGAGATGAGTAATAGTACGTACCTGCATGGGATCGTGGTATGGGTGCAACAGGCAGGCGTGAGCGTGAGCGTGGTGTCACACGCAGTCCTCGAGGGACATCAGCAGCGGGTTCACGTACTCGAACCCTTCGAACTCAGACTGGTCGATGTCAGCTATCACCGTGCTGGAAATACATAGATAAATCATTGATTTATTATCTATACTATACGAATAATAATATTATAAAGCTGATGAGTTTGCTTGTTTGAACGCGCTAATCTCAGGAACTATTGGTTCGATTTGAAAAATTCTTTCAGTGTTGGATAGCCCATTTATCGATGAAGGCTATAGGCTACTTTTTATCCCGGGAAAACACAAGATACCTCAGGAACGCGAGTGAAACCGCGCGGATAAGCTAGTTGGAACTAATTTGAAAACTAAAAAATGGGGGGGGGGGATATATAGCTAGAGGATATAATATTTTTTAATGTTAAAAGGTTGACATGCAGGCAGTCAAATTCATGTTAAGAGTTCACTGTTGCCTATGGACATTTGCGATATAGTAACAAGTTAATAATCCAGTTGAAAATCTGTTGCCATCATCGCATTGATAAAAAAAAGGTATATGACTCACTCGTTATCAGGCGTGAGGTGTACCGGCTCGTCGGTGAACTCTGGTGGGAAGTTGGCGAGGTCGCGCTCGCCTTCCAGTCGCGGCTTGAACGGAGGCACCACCTGCTTCTGTTCCAGCTGGAAATTATACGCGTTTGATTAAAGCATCCTAATCAAATTGCACGTTGTTGCAGTCAATAAATTATGTCTATTCGTCACTCGCGATCACTTTGCTATAGGTCCTAATAAATAATGTACGGGGCTTTTGTGGCACGAAAATAAAAATAATAAATGTTGATAAAAAATATAAGAAATAAAAATAGTCGTATTGCGATACTACTTCGACCTACGATGCGGACAACGAGTTTCGCGGGCACACCTGACTACTTTTATGAAAAAAAAAATAGTTTAAAAAAAAGTTTAGTTTTACAAAATTCTCGTCGAATAAGCAATTGTTGAGAAATTCAATTTAAACTAACCATCTCCCACTCGATGCTCTTGAAGAAGGGATGGTTGACGATGTCCAGGAAGCCGTTCTCGCCGCAGCCGAGCCGCTCCACGGGGTTCTTGTTCAGGAAGCCCTTCAGCACCGACGCCGCCTTCACCGACAGGGAGCGCGGGATACGGATCGTTTTTTCTAGGATCACCTGAAATATATTAATGTTATTACTCTTTAAATAAAAATAGGTTATTTACATAAAAAAAATACTTGAAAAGGATTTGAATGACGAATGAATGAATTTTAATGTAACGGTTGCATATTGCATACCAATGGGATATATGGGGAGGGGATATATTTTTCATGTTTCTAAATTTAAAAAATAATACTCTACAATTGTTGTTGTAAGGTTGTTTAAAAAAAAACGGTTTATATGTGTATAATTGCATTTCAAGAAATCACGTTCCTATGACGAATCTGGAAATTCAGAACAGTACACAATCATTTGAGAAATTCTATTTACTAATGTGCGGTCGTGGAAAAGGTAGAATTTAGTGCAATGACCCTTCATTACTTGTCCGTCGCACGCGCATAAATATATTACCATCGCGCTCGCACAGGTGCGGTGACCGCCGACATTACAGATTCTAAATCTTTTCTCATTGGCAGTAGGCACAAAGGTCATCGCACTGAATACTTCCTGCTCCTTTACTTATTTTTTTTTTTACATTACCTGGAACAAATAATCCTCAGTATTCTGATCGGGGTTATCGGCGGCTTGCGCGATGTCAAACGGCGACCGTCCCGCGAGCATCTCGTAGGTGAGCACGCCGAGCGCCCACCAGTCGACCGAGAAGCCGTACTCCTCGCCGCGGAGGATCTCCGGAGCGATGTAGTTGGGCGTCCCGCAGAACGTCGACGTCGTGTCGCCGGGACGGACCCCTTCCTGGAAGGAGAGGAATCAAATCATTTTGGAGTTCAAAAAATAACAGATGAAGACGTTAGAACCAGAGTGATCTAGGGCACAACAGTTTCTGAGAATATTAAGGAAACGCGTAAGGCGTTGCTGTTAGAAATCTATGAGGGTTATTATTTTTAAGTTGATTCTACTTCTGATGAGTTTTAAATTAAAAAGATCAGTGTGGCATGCAAGAATTATGATTTTTCTATGCAATTGTGTAATAATTGTTGTGTAATATTGGTAAAAATTACACATAGATCACTCTGGTTCCTACGTCGTCGTATATGCATTAAAAATATATAATATACATTAAAGGAGACACAGTCAATTGTAATGTCCATAAAACGTTACCTATTTCAGTACTTAAAATTGAAGGACTTTTACTTCTGCGACCATAAAAGTAGGTATAGTAAGTGCATTAAGTGTGAGCTAGATATCTAAGAGAGGTAGAGCATGCGATATGTCGCTCAAAGAGCAGCTCGACTGGGGAAGTACCTCCACCTTACAGAATACCGCAGCCAAATAACTTATAGTTGTATTCCTGCGCGTGAGTAAGGTCGCCAGAGCTCATCGGGGTGGGGGGAAGAGTCAGCAACCGTTCATAGGCTACGGTAACCGCTTACCATCAGGCGGGCCGTATGCTTGTTTACCGACAATGTAGTATAAAAAAAAACTTCAGAGCTAGATATAGCAAACTTTACATATATAGTGTAGCTCACCTTACACATGCCGTAGTCGGTGAGTTTGATGTGTCCCTCGTGGTCAAGCAGCACGTTGTCTAGCTTCAAGTCGCGGTAGATGACTCCTCGCTCGTGTAAGAAGTGCAAAGCTAAGGATATTTCGGCTGCGTAGAATCTCGCGTGTTCTTCGGGAAGTCGCCGTTGTCTTTGCATGTGGAACCTGGAGTTATAAATTGATTAATTTAGTGCGTGAAATAGAGATCTAGTGTCATATTTGCGTGGTACAACAGTTTTATGAAAAACATGAAAATATTCTTATGTCTTTGGACAAATATGCAGGCCCGGACTTAGAGACCCAGGGCCCCTGGGACTTGACATTTGAGGCACCCTATCCCGGCCATCCCGAAGCCATTTTGGAAATTTAGCAACTAAAATGCACTAGTACAAAAAATATAATTTTAATTTTAAGTGAATAGGGCCCCTAGACTGGCTTGAGGGCCTTATAGGCTTAGACTGAAATCCGGGGCTGCAAATATGTTAAAAAGTACCCTAACATAAAATAGAAAATGCATGTTTCGTAGACTATGATTAATTATGTTCCTATTGTATTTAGCCCATAATCCATCACCAAATGATATTTAATTCAATAACAAGTGTTCAAACTCAAATATATAAACTTTCTTACATGAGACAATGTGAGTCCAGAAATAACTCTTGTTCGTTTGAGCATTGAGAGTTATCCAATGTCAAAAAAATATATGAAACAGACATAAAATGCAATAAAGTCCAAGCGGAATGTCCACTAATCCTTTACATCAGTGTGTTTGAAACACAAGAGGCACTCACATAAGGTCCCCTCCCCGCACAAACTCGATGACAAAGAACAGTCGACTGGGTGTTTGGAAGCAGGAGTGCAGCCCCACGAGGAAGGGATGGTTGGAGGCGGTCTCGAACACGTGCTTCTCTGTCTGCACCCAGTCGATGTCCTCATCGTCCGTCACTAGCGCCTTCTTTATCACCTTCATCGCGTACACGCGTTTCGTCCGTTTCAGTTCTACCATCAGCACCTGAATATATGAGGAACTATATTAGTAATGAAATGTAATGATTGAGAACTATCTTTTGTCCCGCGTTAAAAAGTAGCCTATTGTATAGCAACAAATTACATACATCCGTTGCTGCGTTAATGAAGGACAAACCAACAAACACACTTTCGGATTTTTATACATTGTTATAAGAATTAATGTTAGTACTTTCTTTTATTTCAAGTTAAGCAGAATACTGGTCACAGTTAAAGAAATTAATGAAGTAGAAAGAATCTCATTTGAAGGTATATTTTGATTTTAATCACTGCTGATATTTTTTTTAATAAGTACCGTTTGCGTTAGCCACTGGGGGCACTATCTACTGTCAATTCCTAAATCTGACAGTAGAACGATTTTTACTCGCTTACATCCAACGATATTGCAGGACAGGAAGAAATTTGACGATGATAACCTTAGCATAGGAGCCCCGTCCGATGACCCTGATGAGCTCGAAGTCGTCGAGCGAGTACTGCCGCTGCGAGCCGGGCTCCAGGTCGTCGGCGCGGGGCGCGGGCGGCGGGGCGCAGGCGGCGGGGCTCTCGGCGCGGGCCGGCTCCGCCTCCGCGCGGGACCTGGAACTGTCGCTGGTATTAGCCTATAGCTGCTGCACTGCTGAACGTTGCTCAATAATTTATGAACCGACATTACATAATGTAACTATTGGAAGAGAAGATCACAGATAAATTATAGTATCGAATTTTCGTGTAAGGAGGCTAAATAGTTGATAGTAGATCGATGTGTCAAGATTATTTCTCGTATACTAGACGTTGGCATCGACTAAACTATTCCAGATTTATATTTATAAGATTGTAGGTCATCAATGAAAGCTCACGTACGGAATCAACAATTTCATTTGGTATTGAAAAATACCTCGAGAGACCGGCATACCTACCTAAGAAGTCAAATACTCCATCATTAGAGGATGAGCTGATTGATTAGAACCAATAACTCACCTAACAGAAGACGCTCGGCCCAACGTGCTCTCGCCATTGGCGTCGTCCTTGACCTCGACGGGGTCCACGTGCTCGTTGGAGCAAGGCTTCTGCACCAGCTTGTGGCACTTCTTGTGTACCAACAATTTGCACTGGATGCACTTGAAGCCCTGCCTGCCCAGGCCCCAGATGCGGTCCTGGCAGAAGGCACAGAAGGCGCGCTGGAAAACATAATAAATAGTTAGAGAAGTTAGGAGATAATATGCAGTTTACAAAGGGGTTTATATGAAAAAGGGATTAAATGGCCGCGATTATTCAACGAGGATCGAGCTTAAAGGGGTTAGTTACAAGTTTAATTAAGTAATAATATATTTCGGTGGCAAATGTCAATAGAACTGTGTAATTTCTCGCAAAGTTACAATTTCGTAACGCATGTTAAATATACATACAAATTTTACTTATTTTGACAACAAATTGCTTACTAAGTATTTCTATCTTAGATAAGCCATTTTGATAATTTATGATTTAAATAAGCCGGAAATATGAAATCTTAATTACTATTAATTAGTGATACTTAAACTAATTTAGAATTATTTGGTAATTAACTGAACAACTAAGATTACCAATGCGAGGTTATAGAACCAATATGAAAACAATTCAAGCCAAAAATAACCGTGGAAATCATTACTAAAAGAAGATTAAAGGTAGAACCTATATAGGTACTTACTCTATTAAACCTTTTAGCTTGGAAAATATGTCCATTAACGCGATATAGCTTCCGCCACCGCCGTGCGCCTCTCCTGTATATGCTTCCTGGAAAGAAATGGAAAAATACATCAGTCTAGTCTTCTATCTATATGTATACATAAATCAATATTTATCTGTCTGTTTGTGGCGCATGCGTTCCTATACAATTCATCCGATTGCAATGAAACTTTGGTGAGTTGTTGTGCGCACGCACGCCTGTGATGGTTTCTAACAAAAAATATAAAAGATAGATTAGGCATTGCTACGCAAACCTTAGCTAGTTACCTATAGAATAGTACCGTGACTGACTTACTGACTGACAGACATCGCATAGCCTAAATCGCCAGACTTAAAGATTTAAAATTTGGAGAAAATATTCCATAAGTACCCTAAGTAAGCATTAAGAACCTACAGTGATAAAATATTCATTCGCGGGTAAATCCGCGGGGCGGAATGTTAGCACTATAGTTTTACCGCATTAACGACACGGTATCGTTTTGTTATTACCAACATGTTCCAAATATAAAGCCGACATGCTCCTCTTACTGAGCGGCTCAGACCCATTCATCATCGATTAATGTGGTAGGACCCTAAGGACACCACGTGGATGGCTATTAAGTACTTATAACAGAAATATTTTCCCATAGTATCACAGTTATAGCTTCTTCGATAAAACCGTTCACTGTAGTAATTATTATTTATTAGTATTATTTTTTTTGTTTTGTTTATAAGTATTTTGTTTATTTTTGGTATATAATAAAGAATTATCTATGAATCTATACTAATATTATAAAGCTGAAGAGTTTGTTTGTTTGGTTCAACGCGCTACTACTACTGGTTCAAATTGAAAAAATATTTTAGTGTTGGATCCCATTTATCGAGGAAGGCCCGGGAAAACATAAGATCCCTCGGGAACGCGGGTGAAACCGCGGGGCGGAAGCTAGCCTAATATAAGATGGAGATAGGTTGTTAATGTTCCTATGAATCTTTTCGTAAAAACGATTCTTACTCAATCGAAATGTATGAATAGGTTGCTTAATTTTTTTCTAAATAGAGATATAGGTTTTTTATGGATGATCCCTAACAATAAAAAAAAAAAAATTGTTTAAGTAATATCCCAAAGTAACGGCGTCCTTACTAAGCCTCATTTAAAATTCCTTAAAGACTTCCCAAATAAGAATTTCTTATTTCAATTAATGACAAAGGAATTGTATTCATTAAGCGAATTAAGCCCAAGTTGTCTACTTAGTCTGAATGCTTTGTAACATGAGATGAAATAAAAGTGAGAAGGCAAATTTTATTGTTTAAAATTAAGAAAATTTAAACAGAGAATTTAAAGGAGAAGAGATTTTAAAAGACGCTAAAGAATTGAGCGTTTACTTTCTCTTCACTTTGCCAAATATAGGTATGTGATCGATAAAGATACATATCAAGCACTTATCTGTTAAGTTTCGGAGGTTGAACATGAGAATCAATTCCCTTCTAGGCTTTGTGTCCTTACCACATCATTTACCACTGCCATAATGTGGTCAAACACAAATTAATGGGCAGGTTGACGTGAACGTTAGATACCCTGATTGCCACGTCACAATCCTGTACAAAGTTTTGTATGCATGTATGTTTGTTCTGAATCTGGGTGCAAATATCTATGAATATTTATTTATATGTATATTTTATGTAATATATCAGTTATCTGCTTTCCATGGCCGTGTGTGAAAAATAACCAAGTAAAAAAAGGTAGGTTAGATACTTTTGTTTTTGTTGATAAGAGATTATTTATCCACGACTAAGATTATATTGAATAACTAGCTTCCACCCCGCGGTTTCACCCGCGTTCCCGAGGGACATGTGTTAATCCAGGGTGTCAGCTACCTCCATACCAAATTTCATCCAAATCCGTTCAGTAGTTTTTGCGTGAAAGAGTAACAAACATACATCTAGACATCCATACTCACAAACTTTCACATTTATAATTTTAGTAGGATAGTAGGATAAATGCACATATAAAACGAGTTTCCAAACGAACCCAAATATAGAGTGAATATCCGCGCAGATTCGTTAGCTTCGCAGAATAACAATAGTGTTTCTAGGGCCATCATCATCAATACACTGACACTCTTATAACGTTTGCAATCATCACATTATATTTATAAACAACACTAATTTATTATTTGCAACACTATTCTAGCTATTAGCACTTTTATAGCATTTATAAGATCGACTATACGACAGTTACCTACGATGCCTAATAAAGGTGTAACGGCTAACACTATTATGCAACTTTAACATCACGATTTAGCATTATACCTGACAGATATTTGGTGACTCCTACAGTACAAGACATTTGGCCAGAACATGGCGTATACTATCGACATGTAGAATGATACTGACTTATCGATGTCGATTGATATCTTATCAATTTTAAAGCGAATTTTTGTTACAAATAATATTTTATATGAATTTGATTCCAGTGGTGGATTAGTAAGAGTTGTTTATTGTTTGAATTATAATAATATATAATTATACTTAATTAATCTTTTTTATAGCACTTGCATAATATCGTTTTCTATGTATATATGTATCATATACCTAATTCCGTTATTTGCGTTTTCAATCGGCCTAGTTTTGGAGAAATCAATGACGATACAATCAGGGTACCTAGTCTATGATAAGAAATTGATTATTTACACAAATTACAAATTATTTTATTGGAACAACTCATGTTACAGCTTATTTTTTAATCCATAGGCTTCTGAACTAGTGAAAAACTGTGTGTGTGCATTGGTATGTCATTACCAATCTTACAACACAGTTTTAATTTTTTTACAACCTAATAAAAATGAAAAGCTAAGAAATTATGTAGAAAAGTAAACAAAAATAATTAAAATTAATCAATGATGAACCATACTCATTTATATTGCATTCATGTACTGTGTAATCAAAGTTGTAATTATATACTAATGCTATGGAAAAAATGAGTTATGACTAATACGCACTACTATTAGCTCAGTATTAGACTGTACGTGTGGTGGGATTGAATTGAACCCTACCATCTTTTCTTATCTATACTTATAGTATTTTATAATTCACAATTCTGTGTGTTTGCTTATAGCTCGAGTATTTGCTTATTGCAAAGATTTTGATGCGGTTTTAACTCCTTGGGAAGTTCTTTGAAAAAGATTTAGATTATGTATTATTGAACTGCAATTAAAAGCAACAAAATATCGGTCGTTTTGTTGAAACAAGTAAAACAAAAACTTTTCCATGCAGATGCCAACAAACGGAAATACTAAAGTCTGGAAATAGCTGCACTCTGCACAAGTGCACCTTGTTCATACTTATAAAGAAGCCAGTACTTAGTATTTTAGAGATACTATATTTTTTTTTTTTACAAATTTGAACTTGTTCAGGTTATTATTTTTTATTTATTTTTCTTGTTGTTTTTTTTTCATCTTTTGTGTTTATGTGTATTATATTTCTTTAAAAATTGTTAAAAATTTAATGGAAAAAAGGCCAACATTGTCAGATTGTCCAAAAAAAAAAAACAAAATATATAAAAAATGTAACCTTGCTGAGTTTCTTGCCGGTTCTTCTCAGTTGAAGGCGACTTCCGAATCGGTGGTAACTTCAGTAGTTTCGACGTTCATAAGTGCCCTCTTAGGGCCTAAACTGAATAAATGGCTTTGACTTTGACTTGAACGAATAATTAATAAGAGTATCACAATAATTTTGTAAATATAAATCGACTAACAGGCAGGGGTGGAAGTACTCAGCAAAATAAACATTACTTTAGGATCAACTTTGAACAAGACAGAAGTAGAATAAAAAGTATGAACCAACAGATATTTTTTCACTTATCCGACTTAATTACTTTCGTTTCTGGCGATATCGACCATGAGGACTCTTTTAGTTACCTTTAGTTTATAGACTCAATACAAAATCAACCTGTATATGTTAATATTATGGTAATGAGGAAAGAAATAGAACTAAGAAGCACTTACAGTACAAACGAGCCGAGACCCAACGATATTATAACAATTGTCGTCGGCAGTCGTTTACCGTCGGCCCCTAGCTCCGTACAATGGGATATGAAAACCAGCAAACGCGAGCAAACTCAAATTGAGCGGTGGGACCTAGGGCGTAAGCTTAGGGTTGGCGAAAACAAAAATAAAATGGATTTAAGAATATTAATAGATTGTTGCACCAAATATGATAGGATTGGAGTAGTACCACAGCTCTTACAGTCTGCCAACGGCCACGGTAGCGGCGGTAGCGAGGCCAAGCTGCCATACACTCGCTTGGGACACAATGCAGCAATGACGAATGCCTATACAAAGCGGCATTTCGCGTGACTTCAAACGCGAGACCACTGTATGTTTTTACGCTGTCAGCAATATAAGTAGCCGAGCAGTCCCAAATCTTCTATGACTATAATTTAGAATAATAATCTATGGGACTATAATTCTAAAATCTATCAATAAATTCAAACTTTTCACACAAAAACCTTGCACGAACAAAATTTATATGATTTTTTTTCGTTGCAATTTCAGATTTGGAATCATAGTAAAAGTTTTTCAGCATGACTAACCCTACATAGATTCCCAAAATAAGCCATCTTAAAATATCCTCCCTGTATATTAACAGTACGTATATCATTATTAGTACCTGGTGAGCGAGCTTTGCTCGGTATTTTTTTTTTTAAAGACGTTTTCTAAAAATGAAACCTAGCTAGATCGATTTATCGCCCCCGAAAACCCCTGCATACTAAATTTCATGAAAATCGTTGGAGCCGTTTCCGAGATTCAGATTATATATTTATACATATACAAGAATTGCTCGTTTAAAGGTATTAGAGATAGATGGATTAGATATTAATTATTTTCGTACACATACTGAACAGTGTATACAACTATAATTCCTACCACAAAACAACATCTAAAAAAACGTCTACAGATTAGGCATCAATGTTCGAAGCGACAACACTACCGGGCGACATTCACATGCTAATGCGAGCAGAGTACTGGCTGCGGAGTACTGGCTGCGGATTCAAATATAACCTCCGCCTACCACTCCATACTGAATGTGTTGCTATTGCCAGTTGGTAGTAGGTAGTTTGGCATCCGCGTCGGTTGAAAGTGTCGCACCGGGGGAGTTTCACAACTAACTACTATTATGGACGAGTGTGGTTAATGTGAGTTTTTTAGGTTCTTTTTGTTATGGTCTAGTTAATACCTACTTGTAGCATATACTCTCTTTTGTTTGCTAAGACTGATTAGGCATAATTATGCACGTATCATTTGCTATCATTAATTAAATTTTTATTTCGGCTTTGTATGAAAAAACTATGTAGCCAGTCAGGTGAGTGTCAGAAAGAACTATCCAATAACCGTTCTAAAGTTTATTGCGATTGAATGCTGTGACTATGGTCGTGGGTTCGTATCCTACAATGAGTGCTTTCAGCGAAGGAAAACATCGTGAGGAAACCATAACACGGTGGTAGTGTATTTTGTAGTGCCCACCTGGCCAGCACACTCCTACCGATGTTTTTCGGCAGCTGCACTAAAGACAGTCAGTTCTTTCTAGAGTTTGTCTACTTACAATTTTCGGCCAAATCATCACCACTGTGGTAATATTATAGTTCAACAAAGGCCTATACTCTATTAATCAAGGAGCAATTTGTTCTTCAAATATTTAATGAAATAGAAACCTGTGCTAACACAATTTCACTGTAATTAGTAGAGTAATACTATATGGCAGTAAAATAAAATTAAAGGAGTGTGGACTTACTGTCTTCACCGGCGCACGGCATGCCAGGCGCGGTGGGCACATTCGGGAACACTGCAACAAAACGATAATAGCATTAGTACACTACACATCAGCGGAGCAAACACATTGTGGTGTTCAAAGTTTCCGAGGGCATATCTCATATACATTAAATTAAATACATAAGCAAAATTGGGTAAAGTTTGTTTTTTTAATGTACTTTTGATCATTTGTTTCTTATGGGAGTTGCCCCAGTAAAATCTATAAGTATCTATATTACTAATATTATAAAGCTGAAGAGTTTGTTTGTTTGTTTGAACGCGATAATCTCAGGAAAACATAAGATCCCTTGGGAACGCTGGTGAAACCGCAGGACGGAGCTATTAAATAAATAAAAATGATTGGGCATCTAGGCTCAGTTAGGTGTGGGACGAGTGGCTAAGCCCCCGAAAAATCAACATTTGTAAACCGATATCAAAGTTGGTGAAAGATGTTTTTCAGTACAGTAAAAATTGTTTTTCTATCTAATCTACACATTGTTCTAAAAATAAACCCAGATTAATGTAAGGCCAGATTGAGCCACCAATATTTTTGAAATATGTAACTACGTTAGCTAATAAATAAGTTTCGTGTACTCAATAAATAAAACATCTTGAGAGTCCCTGCGTACCAAGTACCGACCAATAATAAATACTGGTACTATAGTTTGAGAATCCACAATACAAACAGCGCGCACGTCCAGCCACATTTTCTACGTTTTCGTTTATTTTAGTCCGAACGAAATTGCATCTAGCCTTTCCGAAGAGAAAATAAGCCATCCGGGATGGTAAGCCACGATTCAAACGTCGACTCGGGTCTCTGGTTACACCCTCATTATACTCGAATGCGTCTGGACATAACGATTTACGACATCATTCCAAATAAACCATGGACTTGAGTTGCGAAAAGTAAGTTAAAATTTTCAATTATACTGAAAAAAGGACTTTTGGAAAATTAAATATAAAATTGTACCCAACTTATATTATAAATGTGAATGTTTGTATGTTTGGATGCACAGTTGGATGAAATTTGGCACACATAATAGAATACATTCTGGATTAACTTATATGATACCTACTTTTATTCCGAGAAAATATAAGATCCCTCGGGAACGCGGGAGAAACCGCGGGGCGGAAGCTAATATTATATAAATGTTTATCCGCTAATTTCAATGAAAACTAAAAATAGGTGTCGCTATCAATCCTCTACTACACTTATCCTATACATTTCTATTGAAACAAACAACTAGACAAGAATTCCATTCGTTAGATCAAACATCGTTTCTATAGGTGCTCTAGGGATATACTGTTCTCGTATTCCCTACATACTATTTTAAAGGTGCTACCTCACTGGATGCTGACTAACGCTGGTCAACATTATTATAGAATTACAATTTTATCAATGTTTTATATTTTTTATTGTTTTTTGAAATAATTATGTTTGTTTGTTTGCTGTTTGATATTATGCACAAAAATAATGTTCTGTGTAGGTTTACTTATAAATAAATAAAAATAAATATTCTGGGACATTATTCCTCACACACGGCCATCTGACCCCAAACTAAGCAGAGCTTGTACTATGGAAGCCAGATAACTGATATACTACATATACTACTTTTCTTTTGTAAATACATACATAGATAATTACACCCAGACTCAGGACAAACAGACATGTCCATGCACACAAATGTTTGTCCTGAGTGGGAATCGAACCCACGACCTGCGGCGTGATAGATAGGGTATCTTACCAACCACGCCAACCGACCTGTCAACTTATACCTCTTATGTAATTTTTTGTGAGATCTCCAGGTTTTTTATTTTATATATAGTAAGTATTACACACCTAGTCAAGGTGTTTAAATCAACATCTTGTAATTTAAACAAGAATCTTGGCTATCGTCTTGAAGTAGTCGAACAGCTCTAGTGTAGGTACTTCTTTGTAAAATAAGGCAACTGCCCCTACAAGGGCATATAAAATACAGAGAGATGCTTCAAGAGTAGCTACCCTTTCATTTTTAGGTAGACACTGCTGTTTTTACCATACTTCAGGTTAATTTCAAATAAGTGTAAATATCGATTGCAATAGTTCAGTTATCCTAATAACGGTAAAAAATTTAAGGCTTTTTCTGGAACACTATGTTGTGGGAGCACCTTTAGAATAGCATATTTGCTTTGGAAATGTTCGAAGTCAAAATGAATGGCGAGTGCTATGGGCATGCTTGTTTTTGTGCTTCGAGGGCCATCGGGGCCGTAGCGAGGAGTTTTCAGGTACCATAGAATACGCTATGGTACGTATATTGTATGAGCGAATTTTCTATTTATACTTTTTACTCGTTTTTTTCAATTTACTTTACTGTCTGCCTTAAAAAAATCCCTTATATATTGATCAAGTTAATAACAAATTGTATAAGTATATAGTGTGAAGATAATATTCTGCACAATTTTACAAAGAATTAAATTAAATATTTCAGATAGTCTTTTACTATCTGAAAAATACTTTAAGGACAAAAACCAGATACTTTTATCTCGGGACGAAGTGGTGGGTACCTACCAGATAAGTGCTGGTTAGTGTTGGCTGGGGACGGTCGCATTAACTAAACAGGAGGTGACGACATATTTCCGTCCTGCTAAACCACTTTAGTGCAGGAAGTTTGTTTATATTTTATAGAATTGACTGACTAAAGCTATTACATACTAGAACCCTATTTTAATCTATATTATTACATCGAAGAAATAAAGGTTATAACATTAAGTCTCGGTAAATTTATTTAAAATGATTTTTTGAATGCATATATTTTTTATTCGACAGATAAATAGTTGTTTTCGAAGTGTTCAAAGTGTGATTTCTCTAAACCATTAAGTTGTAATAGAAAAAAATATATGTTGCAAGGGTCGCATTCAGAAATTTATAACTTTTTAAAGCAGTTTAAATAAGAAATTGAGACGATTTTGAAAAAAAGTAACTAGACAAGATTATTGTAGAGGATTTGCCGACAAATGTAATCTGAATACATTTCTTGTTTTTGTTATATTTTTTTCGTGGCCTGTGCATCAATGAGACCTTCTACGCGTGGAACGTAAATGGAGGTATGTTTAAAGACTCCCAAAGCTAATATAAGTGGCGTCAAATTAAAAAATAAAATATGTATTGGAAACTTCAAATCTCACACTTTAAAATAACGTAAAATATACCTATATATATATATTGCTTTTCTGATGACTAAAAAAAATATTTCTTTTCTGATAAATTCCGCAAGAACACTGATTTTAGGGACTGGAGCCTTAAGGTTGAAATAAAATAAACAATATTTATTAACATTTTTATACTCAACCATGACCTATAAATAAATAAAAAATACTTAACTCTTCACTTTTGAGCTACAGAAATTCTTACTCATCGTAATATTTTTTTAAATTTTATCTCATATATAATTACGCCCAGCGTTAGTCAAAGAGCTTTAAAAACAAAGTAAACAACATCCGGAATGCAACTAGTTGGATTTCCGCAGTAATTGAGTCTTAACTGTCGCGTTTGTTGTCCGCCCGTCCGTCCGCATCCTTTGTCTAACAAATGTTTATGTTTTTCTTTTGCATACGAAATAGATGCAATTTTCGAATACGCAAGCTATGCTCTTTATTCAGTTCACTGTTCTACGTACTCTCTGATTATTAAGTAGGACATTTCGTTTGTTTTGTTGGTCGTGTCTTTTATTGTAGATATTGTATTATTTAACAATGGTTTTACTAGTAAAGGAACCCTTTATTCATCGAATCAAATTAGATATTTTTAACTTCACCGGATTTTATAAGAATTAGATATATATTTTAGGCACCCCATTTTTCTAGGGTAAAAATATTCTTGTATATAATTGAACTGAAAAATAATAATGGATTTGAATTTGCTACCACCACTGTGGCTGTGGTATTGAGAATTAGTTTAATTATATAATTCATTACCACCCGCGGTTTTACTCACGTTCCCGAAGGTTTTTGGATAAATGGTGGTAGCTTCAGTAAATTCGACCTTCATAAGTGCCCTCCTAGGGCCTAAACTGAATAAATGGCTTTGACTTTGACTTTGACTTTGAAATAGTATTCTAATTTTTTCTATCTATTTATTTATTTTTCTTGTTTTTTTTTTTCATCTTTTGTGTTTATGTGTATTATATATTTTTTTAAATTGTTAAAAATTTAATGGAAAAAAAGCCAACATTGTCAGATTGTCCAAAAAAAAAAAATATATAAAAAATGTAACCTTGCTGAGTTTCTTGCCGGTTCTTCTCAGTTGAAGGCGACTTCCGAATCGGTGGTAACTTCAGTAGTTTCGACGTTCATAAGTGCCCTCTTAGGGCCTAAACTGAATAAATGGCTTTGACTAAGACTACAGCTTAGCTGCAAAATAAAGTAAGATCTCAATGCAGTTCTAACTTAATATGCAATAATAATTTAATGTATCCGCTATCGCCTCGTCTCACTAACCGACTTGAGCGGTAAAAGGGTGTGTAATAAACATACAAGACGCATTTAGTTCCGATCGGTGTACTCACTAAATTGGATCCTTTAGACTCGCTCGTTCCGGATCTATACTCCGTAAAACTCGATGCTTTGCAAGAATAAGCTATATTTAAAAATATAAAAACGATGCACCATGTGAAATAAAAATGTGGGAATAATATTTTATTTGAAAAGTACGAGACATTCTTCACGACTTCTTCAGAAACTTATTTGAATAACTAGTTTTGATGTATGAGCCCTCTAGACTATCCTATATTTTTTTCTATTTATCTCAACGCTGAGGTTCCAGAATTGTTCTCTCTTTCGATGAATCTGCATAATGATGACTAATCATTCGTACACCTCCATTACAACATGATGATAAGTTTGAACGTACACCTACACACATACGTTTCACCCGCGTTCCCGAGGATCTTGTGTTTTCCCGGGATAAAAAGCCTATAGCCTTCCTCGATAAATGGGCTATCTAACACTGAAAGAATTTTTCAAATCAAACCAGTAGTTCCTAAGATTAGCGCGTTTAAACAAACAAACTCTTCAGCTTTATAATATTAGTATAGATAAAACCGACTATAATTTGTAACATGACAACTTAATTCTCAAAACAGATTTCATCAAAAATAAAACAGAGGTATCGAGTTTTTCAGTCCCGATTTAAATTAATTTAAATACAAAAAAAAAAGTTGTAATTTATGTGTTTCAACCAAATTGCGTTGAGTGTTACAAAAACGTTGGAACGAATTACAACCGCCGCCGTCAGATGGTAATCGGTTTATCCTTTGTTTTCAAATGACAATGCCTCAATTAGATTTGTGGGGGCAGCCTCTGGAACGGAGACCATGCTATATACCAGCATTAAGCTAAAATCCCAAAATAAATGGAATACTTCTATTTGGGAAAACTTTAGTGTTAAAATTGAACCCCCCGCGACTTTAATTACGACCTAATAAATTATATTGTGACATTTAAATGGCGGCAATCGACTTTTAGGTATTTATTTTTTTATTATTAATAAAAAAACTACATCATCCCTTATTTCCACTAGTCAAAAATATCTTAATCCTAAAGGTCATATACCGACAAAAGGCCAATCCGCCAACAAACATAAGTAATATATAATAACAGGAAGTTTATAAGGACTCGTGCAAAGGGCAGACAAGAATCAAAAACAATCACAGCGATACGGGCAAAGCTTTCAATAATATTTCCGTACAAACACACGCCCAGTCTTTTTACCATAAAAACAATCAGTTCCCGATGAAACCGTCACGGGAAACGATAAGGGTTCCGTATTGAGGAAAACCATATTTTTCGTACGTATGTGTGTAGGTCTGTGGGTGAATATGTTTATTTTTATAGTTTCGTTTTAGAATGTGTTCCTTCATAATTTCTACAGTAAACGATTGAACTATTATTATATTACTTAAAGTAAATTAACGCAAATGGGATTGAAGTACTTTCTCTTTAGATATTGATATCATTGACTATTGATTATCATGCTATAGATTTACGATCCAAAAACAAGTTTATTTCTTCAATGGAATTTCTGACGATAACGAACCCATTAGAATTGGAGATTCCCTACAGACGCTGTTAGAATTGGATAATTTGACGTGACGTGACGTATTCGTAAGCGCTTCTTATCGTCAAGTGACTTAAAACTTTCGCGTATGTAAAATTACTGAACTACTATCTTGTATCGACAAGTGATATTCTTGAACACAAACGTTATAAAATAAATTCTTTGAGAGAAAAGTCCGTGTCCAATAAACTGTTATAAATGATTTATTGAATTTATTTTGCGTGACGTCTATTCTTTTAAGGTTTCTTTAATATAATAGTCGTTGTTTTAGTTTACAGTCAGAAAATATCAGCGGCACTAAGGGCTAATTAGTCACAAAAATGTCGATTAATACTAACGTATATATTTTTTAAATATCATAATCTTACTTAACTGACGAAATAGAAACACATCATCATATTCATCATCTCAGCCGCAAGACGTCCACTGTTGGACATAGGCCTCCCCTAAGGATATCCAAAGAAGACCATAATATTAACAAAACACAAACAAAACTAAACAACTTCCATTTTACAAATCAAGTGCCAATCGCTTCGCTCGCGTGTTTGTCACCACATTTGTAATAAAGAAAACAACCAACATGCAATATGTTTTACAAAAAATACATCCACACTATTTTCAACACTCATCAAAATAAATAAAATAGAGATAGATTTTTAAATAGTATTTTCTTTTCTGACTTATGAATGGCACGATAAAATATTGGCCTGCTCTAAACACCCACAAACAATTTTTAGAGTTCAATTGTCTTTCCTAAAAATATTGAAAATAGTACCAGCAGAAACCGGTTATAATTGGATTAAAGTGGAGTCAGAACTAGTGAGAACCGATCGAGTGATGATGGTACACGCGCATGCGAGTCAAGTGGTCCAGTGTTTCCCGTCCAGCCACAAGCAACGAGATTGGATTTGACGCCCGTCCGCGCCCCTCCGTGCCCTTTGTCTCTTCTTTATTTACTTCCTTTCATTCAGTCAGCGTTTTTATTCCGCGTGACGAACATTATTTACTAAATTAAATTTTCGTTGCGATTCCTTCTAAAAAGAAACTATAAATAAACTGGGGAAAATACACAGCGTCCGTTCTGTTCACAATTTGTTTTGTATCCAGTGGATTGGTTTGTTCAGTCAATGTAGACTCTCATCTGTGTAATTGTTTTATTATATTTGTTGGAGATTCGGCTCGCATTTATATCGTAAAAAAAATAAGTTAGTAGAATTAAAAATGTTAATGCAATACTGTTATAGTGTCGTATACCTTTCCCTTACTTAGTAAAACAATACAAATAATTTGTATCTTTGACACAATATCGAATGATGCAATTTTTTTTACTTTTTTGTTATATGTATTGTTTGCACATTATTATATTCGTATTATAGTATTATTACATAGTGTATGTTCTATTTAATATTTGTTGAGGCTGTCGTGCTCAAAATAAAATCTTTTTCTTTCCTTTTCTTTTCTTTCAAATAATATTTCGCTTATATTTTGTACATCACAAGATTTTCGCATTAAAATTCTCAATTCACACAGGCGATTCCAACCCCAACAGTCGTATATAGTGTGGCCCAGATACCCAATTACAACCGAAGCTATTTATACACAGACCTCACGTATATTTAGATATGTACCCTATAAACACAGTTTGCGGTAAGCTAGTGTTGGCCGTTTCCTGTACACATCCCGCGATATACCTCGTTTAACTCGTGTGGGTAACTTTGTTAACACACCTATTGTGTTAAGTTGTACTTGTACTATCATACTTATAACCTGGGTACGTTTAAATCTACAACGAGGAGTATTATTGTAAGGTGTAAAGTTAAAATTCAAATTAGACTCTAATACCGGTTCAGAAGGTTGTTTTTGATGAGACGAGATGAAAATAGCTCAATAGGGTATTACATTTTTGAAAAGTGTCTCAATTCGTTCCTAAGGTGCTAATTAGCCACCAAAAAAAACACAAAAAAATTATTCAATCGATAAGTGCCATAAAAATGCATTTAAATTTTCAAATTCCGCGAGTAGTTTGATGAAAACGCTGGACGTCATGTAACTCTACGATCATGACGTTATTTGGTCTCTTGTAAGTAAATAAATACGCTGATATTGGTCTCCATTGGACTAATAAAATTTTATAAATTAAAAATGAACTATCCATTTTATCAGTGTGCTGTTCCTGAATGCATGAATACTAGTGTAAAAATAATAATAATAGTACTTCAGTTGACACTTTTTAGTTTACACACTGCTGTGTGTAAACTAAAAATTGTCACCGTATGACGTCATTATAATGGCGGCTACTGTTTCGCTTGTTTAGAAACAGATAAAAAAAACTGAAAACTTTGAAATGAATTTTAAAATTAATTAAGTTATTTTATGAACTAAAACTAACATTTTCCGACTGCTTATTGCCTAAGCTATGTAAATTGTACATTTTTAGATTTTTTCTCATTTAGAGTAAAATACCCTATTACATATTTTCGAAAAACGCCATGGATTGATTAAACTCTTCTTAAAAAACCATCCATACTACTGAAAATATAAATGTGAACCTTTCATGCAATAAGTGAGTATGTCTGTTTACTGTATTTCAGGAATAAAATACCAGACCAATTTTATGAAAATGAGGCAGAAGGTAGCTCAGAACTCAGAACCCGGAGACAGACTTTGTCTAAATTATATTATATAATTATTATATGATTAGATACGATATTATTTTGGAAACACGGCTGACGCGTCGTATTAATTATTTAACTTAATCTATGTTCATTATTGAAATACCGAGACAAAATTACCAGATATCTGATTTCTATATACTCTCTTGGTTAATTCGCAATTTGTCGGACATATGCCTAATTGCCTAAGCCCGGTACACACTTACAGACAACGTATTGCGGTCGCGATACCATCTCGACTAATGGAATCGGCGCTCGCAAATAAATTCGCCTTGTTAGGGTGGTCTAACACGAGGAACTTCGTGACTTCTTTTTTTTGTTAAGAATTGATTTTTATTTGGTAATTTTAGTAAGATTTAAATTGCAATGGCAGTTGTTCAAGTATTATAAGATTTATTTTTCTACTACTGATCTTATGTTTTCCCGGGATAAAAAGCAGCCCATATGTTTTTTCCAGGGTATGATCTATCTATATGCCAAGTTACATTAAAATCCACTTAGACGTTCAACGCGTAATTGATTCACAAACATCCAAATAAAAACTTTCACATTTATAATATTAGTAGGATTATGACAATGAAAAGTAACCTCAAGTGCCTGCTTTAATGTTAAGTATACCTTTTTTAAAGCAAACATATCTTACAGTTTACAAACAAATATTAAACTTGCCAACTAGAGAGGAAAGTTCGTCGCATCACACATCGAAAGTCGTCCGTGTGTAGACGCACTAAGCCACGAGCTACATAAATAGCTTCGCCAACTAATAGATTTACTTTTAACAAGTTTTCTTTTAGAGCTTCCCAGTTAAAGGTTTCTAGTTACTTTATCGTTCTGCGGGCCAATTACTTTGTTTACCGAATATACCTTGAACGTGAAGTGAGAGAATTGCTTCGTCGAAACTTTTATCTTTTACCAACCTTTTGTTATTGTCCAAACAATGCTGGTGAAAGTTTCCAATGTAGTTTTCTAATGAAACACGAGCTTATTTTAGTATTCAGCTGTAGAGTTTCCACTGGCTTTTGGCTTGCGGGAAGTTGACTTTGAATTCAATGCAAACCACGTTTAATCTTGTTGAATAAGATAAGATTGTAATGTTATATTACTTAATTTTGTTTTATATAATAGCTCGACCCTGTTTCATTTGCTTTTATTGGGGAGAAAATGTATAATTTTCATCTCCAGGTGGCAAACTATCGCTTTGGATATTTTCATTAAAATTGGTTCGATAGTTTAGCTGAGAAAATGTAATACTTAGAGCTTATATTAACGCTCATTATCACCAAACATATAGGCATAAGTCTCAGCACTGAGGCACATTATTTTATATCATAGTGTGGATAATAATCTATCTACTTGTATAATGTACTTAGCAATATGTCATTCCGACTTGAATCGATCGTATGCAAGAAAATGTTTGTAGCGGTATCGTAGCCACGTAGCAACCAACACGTAGCATGTAGCACACTCGTAGACGTCTACAAGCGTAAATGCTTTCAACAACACAAATGCTTGCTTGATGGCATATTTTTATCATTCACATAAAATAGAAAGAAGTAACCTATTGCAATTTATTTGTATTAATAAATAAAACGATCTACAGTTTATTTACTTGTTTTACAGCCGATTTAATTGAGTTTGGTTTATTGCGACATGAGAGCTTGTGTGGCAGTCACAATGATCTTCACAACTAACTAAATATTTATTTAATAACAAGCAAAATTACTACATAGAAGCTGAAATGTATGCAAGTGTCATCATTTAAACTCGGATAATCAAAACACACGTTCAATTCCTTACAGTATTCACAGTTTCCATCTTTTTTCCCCGAAAACTATTCAAAAGCATTTTGTAACCGGGTCGCCAGCTATACATTACAGCAGGGTAGCTGGGGGGCGGCCGGTTGCCAAATTACCCGGCAGTCGACCGCTGCACTGGGCGGTCTAAACTTTACTAATAACCAGCTTTTTGAGACGATACAAAAAGGTTAAAGCGTAAACTTTCTTTCAATACAGGTTTGGCGATACAATGTTGTAAAGCACAAAAAAATACGTGAACCCTCGAAATTAAAAACCACGGAGGTGGCAAAATAATTTAAGATATAGTAGGAGAATATAAATATTGAGGTAAAGGACGATGCCAGGATTTATATAAACTCTGGTCACACCCTCCAATAGCTACATGTAATACATCGTTGTGTAGGTATTTTTGAGCTTAACAAATGTTACTATGGCGGCAAGTTTTAAATCTTAGTCCGTTCAGCTAGTCCGTTAGGCTATTGCTTAAGCTGCCATGATAACTCTGAACGGACTGAAATATAAATCTTGGCGCCATAGTAACTTTGGTTCAGGTCAATTGATCCACAACAAAGCGGAGTTTGAAATACGTATCGAAATCAGATAAATGATAAATACCTACTACTTATTTAATATACAGAATGATTTTGTATGAACATCTTTTACTTAGGGATCAACTCTGAAAACGCCATATAGCATTTGCTGCTCGAAATTTAAGTACAATGCTAGACTACAATGTATGAATGAATTGCTTTTTTATCAAAGTTGATCCTATCATCCAAATTATTCTTATTGGTGAGTACATCCACCTATGCCAGTTTATCTTGTCTATATATCCCGGTGGTAACTTCAGTAGTTTCGAAGTGCCCTCCTAGGGCCTAAACTGAATGGCTTTGACTTTGACTATAAAATTACCTACATATAAATATAAAAAAAAAATATCAAAATTTAGAAGTGTGAGGGAAATGTTGTTCACAGTTTGTAAAATTTACAAGCAACATAGTTTAAAATGTTTTGTTAGAACACGAATATTCAAAATTGTTAGTAGGTACTCGAGATATGTTTAAACACGCAATAATGTAATTATAGATTTATATGATAAGAATTTGGTACATAAGGGCAACGAAACTAGATTTATTTGTTGACATAAATTGGTATTATAATTTTAGTAATAAGTTTTCATGAGAAAACTACACGGATTTTTCATTCAGTCGACACGTTTAATTTTTTTTGTTTGTAAAATGTTGGAAGGCATTTTTGTTCCACCAATAAAGTTCATATTTGGATGTTTGTCACTCAATCGCATACCACTAACTGACTGAAATATTTGGATGAAACTTGGCACACTTTTTGTCCTGAAGAACATAAGAACCCACGAGAATGCGGGTAAAACCGCGAGGTGGAATCTAGTAATTTATAAATTATTAATAAATGATATAACGATATGTTAAGAATGCAATTGGCTTCTGAATTGATTAAACGAAATTAATCGATAACAAATTAATTCATAATCATTATAATTAGGTACATATTCATCTTAGATAACAGAGCTTCCTAGACAGATAAACAGTTTAATTATCATTTTATAAATATTAATTAACGATCTGCCTATTTGGCTAATTCTTTTTTTGTTGTATTAGTAATTGTCAGCACAAGGTTTGTACGAAAGAAAATGTTTGACGGAAAAAAAAATACCGGGAACGCGGGTGAAACCGCGAGGAACAGCTACTTTTAATAAAAAAAAAAAACACCGTAGATATCTATAATACTCGTTTCTTTTTCAACATAATCATATAAAAATAATAATGCCAATCGAAGCATAACTAAAAATATTGCAACTATAGAAAATTATCGTTCAACTAGTATAAAATCGGATAACGTTCCGACTGCGGCGCCGGGGTGGCCCCCAGTCGCAATCGCTTGTTAAAACTAACGAGGACAGTAAATACCAGACGAGTCACAGCATCCATTCATTGGATAATATAGCACGGTACGAAATTGTACGAGTATATTTGCTTCATTTAATGCCTTATTTATCAGGTTTAATGGTCAATCTCAGGGCAGAAGACAGTGACTATTCTGCGTTACAATTGCCTGATTCATAGTTTCAATTTTAAGGTTGAGCGTTTGCTGACAGGCAGCCGACGCAACAGAAACTATGGCGCAGGCACGTGTCATGTAGAAATATCACTATCCATACTGCAACAACGTATGCTAAATTGAAATTTGCTCTGCCCGCTGTATCATCACCAGTTAGCAATCTCTGTCTTAGTGTGCTTACAATGCGAGAAACTTTGCAAGGATTTAGGTTGTCAGTTGCCTTGGGGGCTAGAGGAAGGTGTATATGATCATAGAGCGCTGAGCAGTGACTGTATTAGTGAAATAAGCAAAATAAAAAATGGCAAAATTTCTTCAACAAAAAAAAAATACATAAAAGATTAATGATTCAGATTCAGATTCTTTATTTGCAAGAACATGGTATTTTACGGGTGTTATTAAATATTAGTCCAACATATCCTGCCACAAGATTCACTGCGTTATATACCCCATATACTATTTTAAATGGTAAAGTTTAACATAAATTTGAAAACAGTGAACCGTAAGCGATTAATTATGTAGTACCAACAGATGGTACCTCCGTTTCATATTGTATTTTCAATGGTGGAATTTCAATATTTTCTCTCAAATCTAAAAATGCACCCAAAGTACGAAAGCAAACATCCAATTATAACTTTGATAAAAAAAACAACTTTTTAATAACGAATACTTTCGCGGTTTGTATTATAAAATTTTGAATGTGGGGCGGCGCCCAAATAATAAAAAAAAGTTTCATAGCAAATGCTTAACCTTTGCTAATTGTTTACACCTGGTAACTTGCACTCTTAAGTATTTTGAATTGGAGTAAGAGCACATGTATTCAAATCTAGCTTCCGCCCTGCGGTTTCGCCTGCGTTCCCGAGGGATCTTATGTTTTCCCGGGACAAAAAGTAACCTATAGCCTTCCTCGATAAATGGGCTGTTTCAATTCGAACCAGTAGTTCCTGAGATTAGCGCGATCAACCAAACAAACAAACTCTTCAGCTTTATAATATTAGTATAGATTTGATGAAACTCTTCCCTTATAAAAATATTTCATCAACGAAACAAAACAAAAATAGGTACTTCGCTCGATTCAATCAAAATAAGCTCTACTTATTTAATATTGAACCTAACATTCTAAAATTACACTGCTATATCGATACCATGTCATTTCATCGATTTCGATAAATGATTCCGCAGTTAACTCACCGCGCGCAACGACAAGTTGAATAGTGTATAAGCAATTGTCGATAACTGCCGTCAATTTTGTCAAACACTACTCTGCGAGTGGCACAACTGACGGTTTCATTAATATTCACAATTTTGCGGTGTGCTGTCATTTGTTACAGCACAAAATAAATGGACAAAAGCTACGCTCATAGATAAGCATTCACAAAATGTGTCGTGTAATGTTAAATTCGAATTTTAAATGCTTTCTGTGTGTTTGTCTCTGTCAAAATTTATTCAATTTCTCAGTTCTCCGCCATGTCTTTCGGTGTTAAATTCGAATTTTAAATGCTTTCTGTGTGTTTGTCTCCGTCTGAATTTATTCAATTTCTCAGTTATCCGCCATGTCTTTCGGTAAATGTCGAATGCGACATGGATGTCTGAGACGCGAGAATCACCTCCTATGTATACGACGCATCTTTATATTTTTACTCTTTTACTTTGTATAGGCTTGTGTTTGACCACAATCTCACTATGGTAGGTGATGATGTGGCCGAAGGTGGTAAGCACACAAAGTCTAGAAGGATCTGGCTCTCAAGTGCAGCTGCCGGAACACACCAATAGGTGTTTGGCGACAGATTTTCAACTTGAGGGTGGTAGCCAGCCAGGCGGGTATACTACAAAGTACCTTACCACCGTGCTATGGTTTCCTCACGATGTTTTCCTTCACCGAAAGCTCAAGCTCATTGTAGGATTCGAACCCACGACCTTCGCCGCGGCGTCCGACGTCACTGAGCTATCATCGCCTTTAATATACATGTTTTTCTGTGTAAATCAACACTAACCAAATTTAAATTATTGGTGGATTAATTGATGTATATTATATATATCATACTTTCATTATGTAGGACTAGGTACGTATGAATTAACTCTAAAAGTTAATAAAAGCATATTGGGGGATAATCCCTCAAAATAATCACTAAAACTATAAAAAATAACGAGTATACTAACAATGTGTAGCATACGTCGGTGCAGCAATGACAACATCGAAGTTCGGACAGGGCTGTGCCATCAAGTTATGTGCCGCAGCAATTCTCTGACAGGTATCGAGACCGCAGTATAATGCTTGCCACGTGCACTCACGCATACACTCCACCGTCTGAGACCATGACATTGAAGGCACCCTCATATCGATAAATAGCTTCACTGAGCACAACACTATTTCAAAACAAGGTCGCGTCGCAAATAACATTTAATAATAACACACCAATTCATTTTCACACAATGATTCACACATATAATACCTCAATTAAATATAACACACGTTCTCCCTCCGCAAGTATTGCTTTGACTATTTGAGATAAGATATTGTGGAGTCTCGATCCAATGGAATCGATGTTGACGCGCGTGATTTCACCCATGAGATATCGATATTTTCTTATATCGATAAGATAAAGCAGATGGACAACGAGGCAAGTGCGTTTATTAATGTGGAGAACCGTACTGATATATTACGAGGTTACACTTTGTGATCAGGTACGTTGCGTAGGCGTCAGGTAGGTATTATCGCGCATTTGGCGATAACGGCCACCAAAGTGATAAAGCAGTGATAACTCACAGTAAGCGCAATGCTATTTATTGAATGATATGAAAAATAAAGGAATAGGTCACCTTTCAAGGTCGTTCGAAATCAATAAAAAATACAATAGTAATGTTCGTGCATGTCGATAGTATTCAGTCCTACTGTCTTTGTTATCGAAAACTTATTATTTCAAATTGGAAACGTGATCAAAGAAATACCTTTATTTTGTTAAAGTAAGTGAGAGGAGACTAATATAACAAGCGAAGGAAAATTTATACGTTAATTAAGGGTCGATTTTTCAATTGCTGGATAAACCTCGGATAAGCTATTCCTCCGATAAGTCCATACAAAATCTGTTCTTATTTCAAATGAACAGCCAGATACTATTTATCTGGCTATTGAAAAATCAGGCCTAAATAAAATATTAACAAATATTTGACGATAAAACAAATTTCTGTATGAAGACAAATAAATAGGGTAATAAATACACAAAGAAACTCGTATAAATTCGATAAATATTTCGATAAAAATCTCTAAATAGTATAAAAGAGAGTCACTATCCGTATCTGTTTGTCCGCTTAGTTCTTCTAATTTACGCAACGGATTTCGATGCGGTTTTCACAAGCATTTAGATTTTTTCCTGGAGGATATATTCACTCATCATATTGTATTTTTTTCCGCTAGAACACTAAAACTATGTATTTTACAGCTGTGTAGTTTAATACCACAATAATTGATATATCGATAAATAAAAAAAGACGAAGAACAAAAGCACATATTTTATTATTATTTATTTCTTTGAACTTTGTTTCTTTTGTGTACATCCATTTTTGATAAATAGATGTTTTTTTTCATTATATTTATTTATAAAATAAAGCATTCAATGTCGTCCAGCTTTTAATTAAGGTTTTACAGTTATGTTCAGTTCGCAGTGGAGTGTTTGTTTAGGATAGTTGTGTCCCTGTTGTTAGAAGACTTAACGTGCGCCCAAAGATACATAGCGGAGAGTCTTGAGAAACTTTCCGTTCCCTTTGCTATCCCTTTATAAATCAATTGCAAACTGAACTACTTCGAATGGAATTTTAGGGGGAAATTCACAAAGCCGAGTCCTGATGAGTTCTAGATTACTGTTGATGGAGGATAATTTAACGTTTTACAATAAAGGCACGATAGATTTAAAAAAAAACTTGTCAATTATTGCTTTTAGGCTTTGTAAAAATCGGCGATCCTCTTGATATTGCTTATGTTCATAGGCTACGTAGGTCACTTGCCATCAGCTGGACGGTGTGCCTATTTGTCAGAATTCTGGTTTAAAAAAATGTTAAACGCAGTCCATACTAACAGTCTATTTGTACGCTTATTATCAAAAAATGTGCAAGAGCTCAAATATGATAAGAACTTCATCTTTCTGTGACAATCAAAACACCGTTTTAATTAGATTAATTAAACATGCCAGTACTCACACATTTTCATATGTGTGTACACACAAACATATTTGGATATTGTTTACGCAAACGCAACATGCATGTAATAGGATTTCGAACCAACTACATCAGTCAATAAACGGAATTGATTCAGTTTGGTTTTAGCTTAATTGGAGTTTGTCGATTTACAAATTGATGCATAGGTATTAGTTTAATCACTGGAATATTTAATTAATTGCTATGACAAAATAATAGATAAATAAATATAAAATAAAAGTAGTACTAACTAAAATCATTCCTTCGTTCAAACGGTGACAGCAAATCGACGGGCATCGATGGAAACGGATGACTCGCCGCCGCGTTTAAAAACTCAACCCAGAACGTATTCATCTTTCACACGCGCTCATGGGTCCATCGATAAATATATCGATATCGCCACATCACTGAAGTGATGTGTTCTAGATTTAAAATTTCTTTTTTATTTGTTGTTGGCGTAAATATTATTCTATAGTTTTTTTTACCGGCGCGTGTAAATATACTTGCGAACGTTTCACCAGAGACTGTTCAACTGTTATCAGGGCATACAAGCGATGCCTCGATTGCGTATCGTTGTGATAAGCCTCACCCACAACAATTAGGTGAAACAGCTGATAGTGCGCCTGATTGTTGTGAATACAAATGTATTGTGGTTTGAAGCTGCAACATTATACGGCGGATTTAATATTGATATTGTTAGTCAATAAATCGGATCACAGAAATAACAAACAACTTCCAATGATTAGTTGTGGTGTGGAAGGGGGATTTCCCCGTACGTTTATATTTAGATATGGTATAAAGTTACACGGCTTACTTAAACAAGTGCTTTGCCATTCTTGGAACTCTATTGATTGGTGTCTCGGTTAGTTACCCTGAGTGCCATGCCACAGGTAGTGGCTTTTACTATGGCCTGTTTTTTAGATATGTATATATTTTAAAGTAGTTTATAAGTTATTCTATTTCTTTAGTACAAGCTCTGCTTTGTTAGGAACTAGCTGTGTGAGTAGAAAATATCCCAGGATATTTGTTTATGGTTTTGTTTGATGATTAATTGATCCTTATACAAAAATAGTTTTGCATATATATACAGGTTGATTTTGTTATCACTGGCAATACTTGCAGGGGTGGAAGTACTCATCAATGTGAACAACTTTTATTATGGGGCTAACTCTGATATCGCGTAAAATAATACGGTTGCTTCATACATTTTGGTCGCGTAGGTATTGAACTTTTGTATGGAACAGCTGATAATTTTTTCATGATTTCACAGCTAGTCCCATTATAAAAGTTGTTCATTTTGATGAGTACTTCCACCCTTGCAAGTATTGCCAGTGATAACAAAATCACCCTGTATATATATATATATATGTATATATACGTCACGTTATATCGATAGTTTCAAATCATGCATAAATTCGTGAAAATAATCTATTTTGATGCGCGATATTTGGGTCATATGATAACTACCTGGTAATTGGTTGTTGATATTAGTTATTAGGTAGGTAGCGTTATCATTTTCTAATATTTAAAAAAAAAAAAATCATTGTCTAGCACGTGTGGTAACTTTAAATTGCTTGACTTCATAAATTATGAGCGTCCAAAGAATACGATCTTAAAATGAGAAATAATTAGTCACTTAAGTCATAGTTAGTCACAGTTAGTGATAGGTGAGTGAACTTATATTCAATTTATATCTCCCAAATAAATATTTTACCTGACGAACGAATAAGTACAAATAATATCATCCACATTAACAATCATTAACCGTGGTCACCAAAAACATTGAAATAATTCAGTATTTTTACAGTTGTCGCATTAATTAATGTTTTCGATAAATACTGACACTCCAGGCTATTTTAACCGTTCGGATTAACATAGTGCATCGTGTGCGGACGTCCGAAGCTCATAATTAAATGAATTATAACCTGCACACATCAGCTTAATTACAAATAAGAGTGTATTTTGGCGTTTTATTATAATAATCGAGTAAAACCTTTTTGGCGAATTGGAAATTTCAGTATTGAACGTGATTCACCTTTCGTAATTCGAGAAAATTTTATATTCATGTTGTGGGGCTTTTTGTTGATGATTTTCCGTTGAAATTTATTCTCGTAACCAAAGCCATGAAAAATAAAATAAAGGGACCACTATTCCATAACTAAGTCAAATGCAAACAATCATTAATTTTTATATTTTTATGGTTTTTCTGTTGCAGTTAGAGATTAAGGACTCACCTTTTTGGTTCCGCCTCCGTCTCGCTGGTTTCTGATCACACAGTAGATCAAACAGTTCAAGAAGACAGTCTCCATCTTTTGAGTGCACCATTGTTTAAAATTCGTCCATAATTTTAGTTTCACGAGCGTATCAAGCCGAGAATTGTTTGATTATGGCAACAATAGAACTATGCTCTATTTAAACGTAAGATAGTGTTAAAATAACATAGAATTATCTCAGAAGTTAAGCAAACTCTAGTCGCGTTTCTTGCGTTTTCATTATTGACATTTGCCGAAAAAACATGGCGGTTATCTCTCAAAATATATTTCACAGGTATCCGTCATGTATGTCTAATATCGGATGTCAAATAAGGCGGGCTTCAAGTCATCTGCAGTTTGACTGCTATTGATTTGACAACCGTTTTGACACAAATAATAACTCTAAGGCTGCCTGTCCACCAAAGCTGAGTGAGAGAGCGTATCGGCGGGCGCGGCAACGCGCGACTAGTGGCGGTTAGTTGGGGATTCGTTATCCTTCGCTTCCTTACTCCGCAACCGCGCTCCGCCACCTGGCTCCGTTGCCTCGATCTGCTGCTCTTCTATGTGCATATATGCTATCCGTAGTTGAAATGTAAGAAACACCGCTAGAGTCCACTGAAGCAGAGCTCCAAGTCTTAGCTCCGCTTTTTTAGCTTCGGTGGGCAAGCAGCTTAAAACTGGAACCGGTACACTTTGTACAGGTAAACGCAGCATAGTAGAGACCTACAGGCTACCTACATGACAGTGGATGTCTCTTCTAAAATGTTATTATAATAGTAACCATAAACATATATTCTGAACAAAATCACCCAGCGCATATTGCCGTGAAATGGCCAAGTCCCTATTATTTGACTATCAAAACTAATAGTATTTAATGTATTCTGGTTACCTTCTAAAGCTTCCTAAAGCCTGGTCATATCGCGCTCCTAATGACAACAGTTTTCATATGCAATTATAACCTAGCAATTCAGTATACACGTGTGTTCCGTACAAATATTAATTAAACGAAACGTGCGGATGGGACGCGATCTGGGTAGTCTATAGATAGTTACGAGCGAGCCCTGTGTACACCTTGTGCCTTCATAAAGATGTGTTATCGCGGACAAGTGGACCCACAATGGACTGTGTTTGTGATTTCGACTATGTTTAGGAAGTTACAAGGTTTGAAATCTAATTATGAATATAATTAATAAATATATTTACGATATCTATTTGTATTTAATGGAAAAAAATAAATAAATTGTATCCATAATTTTGTATGCCGGTTGGCGTGGTTGGTAAGATACCCTATCTATCACGCCGCAAGTCGTGGGTTCGATTCCCACTCAGGACAAACATTTGTGTGCATGAACATTTCTGTTTGTCCTGTGTCTGGTTGTGATTATCTATATATGTATGTATTTACAAAAGAAAAAGTAGTATATGTAGTATATCAGTTACCTGGCTTCCATAGTACAAGCTCTGCGTAGTTTGGCGTCAGATGGCCGTGTGTGAGGAATAATGTCCCAGAATATTTATTAATTTATTAATATTTATATCATAATGCAAACGTTGTGACTTGGTTACACTGCCATGTACCGCACAGGTTGGCTACCTTTGAGCCACTAACTGATTTGTTTAGCGGTTTCACTTGCATTGCTTTTTTCTCTTTGGGTTACTAGTGATATTACAATCATAATTGTAGTTCTATTATTGAATAGAAATAAAGCTATTTTTGTATGGGATTGATATAAGAGAAGTTGCAACAATTCTTTCTCATCTGGGGGACTGCTCAACTGGAAAGGATAATGTAGAGCTCAAGATAAAATAAAACAACCAGCCAAGTAAGAGTCTGACTCGTACACGGAGGGTATCGTACAATAATAATAAAACCAACTTAATATTGTGGCTCTGTAATTTGTTTTTGCTACAGATATACTTCGTATTCTGTGAAAATTTTAATAAGCCACCTGTCACGTTTAAAAAGATAGAGCCCTGTCACAGACACACTGCGTAGGCTTAGTATTAAGGTCCCTTTGGGTATGGGACCCTAAAAACGAGAGTAGATTAATATAATCCTAATTTGAAAATTAATAACTATAACAATTTCATAAAAGAAAACACTAAACACAATACAAAATTTCAATTCACTTGTACAAACTCGCGTGACAATAAAAAAACACAACGGCCAGCAAAAAAAGAGGTCCATATACCGTCAACATACAAACAAGTTCGCGGAGCAAATATAAAAACTGGAATGAACATATCGGCAAAAATATTAGCACAATATGTTGTGTGATATCGGTGGCCTAGTTTCCCATCGATATCTTTCCAAGGCCACGGAAAGGGCCGAGAGACGTGAGGGGCCTACGTCTATTCTGTATGTTTGTATGGTTCTTATCGGAAACCTACATTTATATCGGTTAGGTAATGTTGGATTGTTTGATAATACCATACGAGTATTTATTGTGATAAAAAAAAATGTGTCACACTGAAAAATGCATTGATTATTATGTGGAAATAATAAGAGCTACGATTTCAGTGATGAAAAATTTGCTTTTTATTTTTATAAGTACATTTGTCGTATCAAAATGATTTTGATTTCGCCCGATAATAAATAATTTAAATAGTTCAGGATCCAAGTATATACTGTATGGCACAATGCGGTTTTTTTTTTATCTTGAGACTACATAAAACAGCATATCTAAAATAAATTTTAATCAAAAAGTTTTTTTTTTACATGTGATACAGGCCTACCCGCAACTGGCTCTCAAATGCAACTGCCGAAACAGACCAGTAGGTGCTTGGCGACAGATATTTTACTAAAAAAATATCTGTCGCCAAGCCATAAGTGACAGACCTGAAATTTCTTTTATCTTCGAATCTTTTTCTTCCGAAGAGTTTGTGTTTTATATCCAGTATATTTTCTGCAACGTGTTTTATCCTTAGCAAGTCCTAAGTCTTACGTAAATTGTTAGTACTAAATCTCAATTTCAGGTATATTTATCAACTCGTTGCTATGGTTTGAGATCGACAAAACTTAGTAGCATGCAATGGTGACCTGGTCACATTTGTCGCAGAACCGATGTGGGACATTGCATAAATTGGTATTTGCAATTGTTAATCAATACTAGTCGACACTAGGCCAACTGAGTTAAGGCCTCTTTGGTAAATTGGACACCAGGCTCTCCGTCTGGTGCCCAATTTCAGAGGTATGTAGAGCCTAATAAAGCACAGTAGGCCTATTTGAGTTATGGGCCTGCTCCCGTGGCTGTGTTGTAAGTGTAAAGGCGACATACCATGGTTGAAGCTGTATCTTCAGATTATGATGCTTACCTGTAACAAGAAATAATATAATTGTAAATAAAATCTTCATATATCACACAGGTCCCTATTAGTTTTCTTTCACTCATTTATTCACTTCACTCATTTATTTTCATTTAATTTGAGTTAACTTTTTAGTATTAAAAATACGTACGTACCTAACGATCATAGTTATTTTTAAATTACACAGTGTTCGTATTAAAGTTAATTTTTTTGACCTAATTATAAATTACGTGAGATGTACCTCATACACTTAATTTAATCTTATTACTTAGTAACGTAGCTTGAAAAGAAAAACATCTCTAATACTCTAAAATTACATTAAATTTGTAAACACAAAATATGTTGTTTAAGCCATATTTTGATGTACCATTTTTTTTAAAATCATCTCGGTGTACCTTCTTTTAATTAAAAGAAATCTAACCTTTAAACGGATCTTTATAGGTACTCGTATAACTATTTCCACTTTACAATGCTAGCCTAACTAGGGTTATTTTAACCACGTATAACGCTACCTGTTCACCGATATTCAATTCAACTAAGGTGAATCGTTTAATCGTCCATGTAATCCGATCATTGCGAACACTATCCACAATTGAATTGTTCTCAGTTTCACGCCGTATTTACCATTCCATTGGCCGATATTATGGAACCGATTTTGATCTGACATATTTGTATAATCGTTTATTGTGTTTTAATTGATCAGAGGTGCCGTTAAACCTTTCTCATATCATAAGGGTGTCACCACATACCCTGATAACGTTTGTTTTATTTTATTGTAATCTTTTGAGTGAGATCTATCAAGTTAGATTAAATCTAGAGGATTCCTTAAAGTTTTATGTTTATCTTTGTTGAATGTTCTAGAAGGAAGGAAATATAAAACAGTTTACTAGGTCTTATATGTCTTGAACAGGGTTAAATTAAAACTGAACAATTGTGTTTATAAATAAACAATAGAACTTAAAAATTGGTAGGTAACCAACTCCAACAATAACACTTAAATAAAACACGAATCGTAGCCACGGAACATAAAATAAAAATACCATCCCTAACTTGATGGATGGGCCTTTCTCTGTAAGCTTGCACAGGACCCATATAAATGCTGTCCTGGCAATTATTATTATTATTTGACATAAACCAGAGTTCTATTTAGAAGAAAATCAACAATTATTTCACTTAGGCAAGGAAGCCCACTGAATCTATACATATTTTCCGAGTTATTAGCGATTTTCCAAAAAATCATGACAGGGGACTGTTTGAGACATCAGGGGACTGTTTTGAACGTGTCAGGGGATTGTGTAGTGAGGTAGAGGACTGTTTTACTTAAAAAAAAGTCAATTTATATTAATCAATCATTTATTCTTTTTATGGCATATTTGCGTATTAACAATCAACTAAAGTTTCTTTAGAAAATATCAACTAAAAACATAACATTCTTCAAACATCCATATCAAACTGGAGGTACCTGAACTGGAACTGGAGTGGTAGGTCTTAATGGCGGATTGTCTACTTCTAGATCTGACAACGGCGTTTTTTCTCGTAAAAACGTGTTAGTAACGCTTTTCAGTCTTAGTCTCTTAGCTTGGTATACGGTACAATGTTCTTTCCACTTTTTTAAGGCCGATCTATGCTCACGAGGTGTCATATCCTTTACTAATTTCCGTAACCCTTTTTCTTTTTTCTTGTATTTTAACTTTTCTTTTTCTCTCATTTCTTCTCTTTTTGAGGGTCATTTTTTCTTTTTAGGTATCTTTGTTTCTCTGCTTCTCTCTTTTTCTCTAGCAACTCCTCACGGGATAACTTTTTCTTTTTGGGAGCCATTATGTTCGATCAGCCTGTGCAAAATAATTTTAGTTTATGAACAAAATAATGCAAAACAATGATACTGTGGTGATTCTACATTAATAACTAATTAAATTGAAAATTTAAAAAACCCCCGGTCAAACTTATAACACCTCGTCGTTTTTGAGTCGGGGGTTAATAAAACCGATTAACGGTATAAATTTACACAAACAATGTATAAAAATAAGAACCATTACACAAATTACACAGTCCCCTGTTATGGAGAACAGTCCCCTGCTACATTTTAAGGCAGAGGACTGTTGCCAGGGGACTGTGTATTTCGGATAAATTCCGCAATGTTTACAAAACGGATGTAAATTAGTTTTTTAAGAACCTACCTATCTTTTTAGGCATACATAACAAACCAATAAACTATATAACAGAGATAATTAAAGCAATTTATATGAGTATTATTACTTACCAGAGGACTGTTTCGGGTAGCAGTCCAAACGCGTGTTCACGTCACAAGTGACGCTCTGACACTAAACAAAATGGCGTCTCGCCGGCGATTTCTTCATGGTCGCCAACTTCACGACAGTTGCGTTTCGTTTCACTCAAAGAAACGTTTGTAAACCTTATAGTTTTCTTTTATTATGGCTTTGATTTTTTGACAGGGGACTGTATAGAAATTCCGGGGACAAAGTTTACAAGTTTACTTAATATATTATATAGGTAATCAGAATCCTTGTTTTACGACAATTATATAATTTTATTATTTTAGTGTATTATATTACTTGCCAAATGTATTTAGCTTCACTAGTTTCTTCGTAAATCTCATTTCTATGTGGGAATACAGTGATGGGGACAGCCAGGGGACTGTAATTTCAGGGCTTCAATCACGTCTAAAAAAAAACTTAAAATAGTCACGACTTTAAAAACAATTTGCCTGTAGAGTTTAGGGGTTTAAGTTTTATAAGAAGTGATGTCTATTTGAATATTTAAATTACTTTTTGTAAAAATTGACCGGGACAGCCGATTACAAGCTTACAGAGAAAGGCCCGGATAACAAACCCAAGACTTGCGCTGAAAGAACGAAATACAAGAATTTCCTAACAAGAAATTCCTTGCGATTTCCAAAGTCATTTAGTTTCAGTATTTAAATTTCTCGCTCCACTACCATTCGACCGTTTCTTTATCACACCTGCACGAAGGGGTGTGGCGAGACGGGGGTATGAGGGAGAGGCGGGTCAAGTAAGGGGTCGTCTTCATAAGTTAGTTTTCGGTGCGATACGTTCGCATTCTTGCAAAAAAAAGTAAATTATTTGCTTTGAGAAAACACACATCTCCATAATTTTTGGTATCCTTCACATTATACATAAGTAAACAAACAAAAAAGTTAAAGTATAGCTGTACTGTATGTAGTTATTTTAAATCCGGTTGAATACCGTAGTACGTCAAAATAAAACCATAGGAATACACACAAAAAGTCCAATAAAGCAAGAGCATTGAATTTCAACCGTTGTCCAATGTCGCCGCGTGTCGATTTATACACTCTTCATTTTTGTGGCACAGCGTAAAAATCGCAACGTTAAATTCACTAGTGGACTAGAACCCTAATAGGAAGGGGTCCCAGATGATTGTCGTCGTAGAGAGCATTTGCTGAAATTCTTTATTCGGTGATTTGTTAGAGTTCGGTATCACTGTGACTCAGGTGACATTTAGTGACAATCGACACTGATAGCGAGTTGATGAATGAATATGGCGATATAATTCCGTTTGTTTGCATTGTCATTAGGTTCAGAAAGCAGAACCATGCATTTTACAAAGAACTATTGAAACTGTTTTTGTGATCATTATACTTTTTTGACAATAGTTCATATACACACGCCTCCATATTTATTATTATGTCCTTTATTTATTTATTTTCTTAAGACTACTTTTTTTTATAACATTGATATCAAAATCAAAAACATTATAAAAAATCTAGCCTAAAAAGAATACATTTTTTTACAATATTTCTAAACAAAAAATATTATTATTATTATAACACCACTATAGATATATTTAACCGCATAAGCCCACAAAGACGACCACCAAAATAATTAAAAGGAAAAAAAACGGAACGTGGTTCTAATTTTGGTCTACTCTTAAAGTACCCACCAATTGTATCTTAGAACGGCGACGATACGAATCCTTCAATGTTATAATTATTTATATTACTACAGTGCCATAGCATCTAGGATATCCGTTGTAATTCATAGCGATTGGAGTACCTACAAGCTTGATTAAGTTTAATATCTGATTAAAAGTACAACTGCCTCTTTCAAAGGTGTATAAAATGAGAAATATGCAACAGTTTTGACCATACATTAATTTTGATTAACTTTAAAAAGAGATAATGAGTCGAATCGCAAACAATAGAAGTTATTGAATATAATGTACCATATATTGATGATATTTATTTTATAATCTCATTTGCATATAACTCCATACTTGATGACACATTGATTGATTAAAAACAACCGATACGGTAAATCACTACCGAAAATCGCTCCCACCAAAGCACCACGCATACAACACTTTAATAACATCTTAAGTACCGAATCTCCGCGGAACCCGTGAAATAACATCAGCTAATGAAAACCGCATGTCGACGTCTCCCAGCATTTACATAATACGCCCGCTTGGGGGCGCGGTGTAAATTAAAATCATAAAGCCCGTTGTTAAATCACCAAGACAGCATCGTGATAGCAATAACGCTTTATTGGTGTTCCCTGTTTACAGCGTCTGTTTGTTTATTGTTTGTTATATTGAAAATCTTTTATTGTGCGATGCGATGCTTGGATTCCTTGGTTCAAATCCTGTTTATGTAGCTGATATAAAATTTAAAAGAAATGGAGTAAAAACTGTCAAACGACATGGACAGTGGACACCTCTTATAACGTGAGATGTAAACCATCTTGCATGCATGCAGCATGTTTAGTAATACACCATTCTTTTAAATATAATCGTCATTTTCTAACGCCATATAACACAAAGAGAGAAATTGCACAAAATTCACAGATTTTTCCCCGTTTACCCCTATTAGTTTTGAAAATGCCCGAGCAACGAAAAAGTCTTATTAGATCACTTTCTTTAACCCGTTTTCCAAATCCCTGATCTCATTACTCACCTATCACTTTAATTACAAATAATTAATTGGACTGAAACAATGCAATGATGAAAGTGTCCCGCGGGAATTATATTCGTTCAATTCGAAAATCCCTCGGGACTGATATGTAATTATTATTGTAGACTCTAGTTATTCTCAACTATGTGAGCCTGGTGTGAATAATTGAACGGTTGTGACTATGAACTCTTTGCCCATTGGTTTAATTATCGATACGGTAATGAATCGAGTTATATTTACAATCGATTAGAGAGGAGTTACTTATTACTGAGGAGGTGTGATCGTTACTCAATATATTGGTATATTTAATAACACGATTAACTGCTTCAAAAGATATTATCGTAGCTTATATAAAATTAAAGACAACGGTATCATTCAAGCCTATAATTTAAAAACTTTTCATTTTAGTAATATCTAACTACTACCGCCCCGCGGTTTCACCCGCGTTCTTATGTTTTCCCGGGATAAAAGGTAGCCTATATTCTTCTCCATACCATAGGGTATATGCATACCAGCGTATCACTTTCGCATTTATAAAATTAGTTAGGATAGTTAGGATTTCATTATGTCCATATGTTAGTCGTCCCCAAAAATTATATTTCTATCTACTTCTACTAATATCTATATATAATATTATAAATCCAAAAGTTTGTGTGGATGTTTGTTACGCAATTACATCATAATAGCTGAATGGATTTAGGCCAAATTTGGCACACCTACATAGATAGCTTGGAATAAAAGATTAAGAAAAACACGTTTGGTTCGGTATAATAAAATAGACAATCCCATATATTTTATATAAAACTTATGCTATGAACTTATGGATGGGTCTTCAACTATGGATTGAGGGAGGCCAACTTATTAATCTCGACTCCAATATACCTAAAGTTGACTTGAGGCGTTCCAACACCCCTGACACACTGTCATTGAGTTGAACGAACGACAGACGCGATTTTTTTTACGACATAAATTGCATTAAATCGTGTGTTCACTGAAATAGTATACGCGGCAAAAATTGAATTTTACCATTCATTTTAAAATCTCACGGAAAACATGGAAATGAGTCATGAAATCCATTGATTTTAATATAAATATGACATATGTTATTACCTAACAAGTTCGCCAACAAGCTCGGTATTTAAACAGCCCACTGTGTGCCCGGGTATGGAGAAACTTTGGCTAGCAAGTTAATGGATCACTCGGAGCGCGTTTAGTTCGAGAAATCTATTCGAGCGTGAACACTTGCAGGGTGTTAGACAAGACAAAGTTTGTATACGCCTGTATCTGTTATCATTTCTCATTTTAACCAAGGCACTTGGTACCGTCTCTTTTCACAAACAAAAAAATGCATGTAAGACCATCTATATTACACGACAAAGCTACAGCTCCGGCTTCGTTTGATTCGAAGACATTCGCACTTGGAGAGCGAAGTTTGTTGACCGAACGGTAATTGATCGAGGGTATCGTAAACAGGTAAATGATATGGTATTGTATTTTTTAAAATATTTTGAGGATTCAAAGATTGGGATAATCCAAGGAGTATTTGAAAAAAAAAGAATATATAACATATTTTCTTTTCTTTTTTATCAAGATATTATCTTCTTCCTATTTCTATAAGCTAGTAAAAAAACTTGTATTACTAGACTTGTATGTTTTAGAAGGGTCCTTATTTGTGTGACTTCTGTGACTGTTGCAGATTGATGTCGTGCCTGAGACGATCGGTACCCGAGATAAAGGGTTCACTTTACACATTGGAGTGTGAGCAACAAACAAGAAAACGTTGCAATGGGATCATTTGTTACTCTTTCAGTTTCGTTACATTCCTTTTTGTTTGTTCATACTGCGTAATGGGGTTGTTTGAACGCGAGCACAGATGCAAGGATTTATGTCGAGACATTTGCAAATTGAATGACGTCACACAGATGCGTTAAATTACACAAGTAATTTACCTTTTTGAGAAGATCAGGTACGATCAAAGACGACATTTTGATAGAATCTTAAAGATACGACCTTACCTACTCAAAATACTTTTTTAATGGTAAGAGATTAAAATAAAAATGATAAAGCTTTCTGTCATATAGGGCAAGTTGCCTAAGCCCTTATGAAATAAATCGTTAGGTATCTACTAATACTATTATATGCTAAGTTCTCATTTCAAGAGTTTTCAAAAAGTTTATTAAACTCAACTAATTTCTGAGGATAATAAAGACAATTCTAGCAGAATTCAACCCTAATGTGATATTATCATATTACGGAACTTATTTATCACTTTTATTCAACAAAATAACGAGTAGGAGAGGGGAATCCGTTCATTTTGGTTCTATTGTTGTCACAATAAAGGGTTTGTTCATGTTAATGTAGTGTTTATAGCTTTTGAAAGCATTCATGAAAATATTTCGGAGTCGCGTAATGATAACTGATGCTTCATTCATACGACAATTTAGTGCTGACATTTAATTTAAAAAAGAAATGATTCGATGCATTCCTATATTAGTAAGTAAAAGCTGATTATTTGATTCGACGTTTCGTTTTACCCAAAAAAATATTAGTATTTAATAGTGACAGTAATCGTCCATTTTGGAAAATCTAATATTTTGAATAATGACAGGTGCTTGATATCAAATTCAAATATCAAAATTTGATATTAAATGAAAATAAAAATTAATAATGTCCTACATTAAATGGACGAGTAGGGAACAACAAACAAACACACATGTACTTTTGTAGAGACTAAACATGAACCATAAACAACAAAACTGCGAACATCAAGCGCTGTCTCAACAAATTGCCAAGATCAAAGACGCCGCAAGCGAAAATAGCCGAACTTTGCCGAGTAGTACCGAAAGCGAGCACGGTAACTAATGAGCAAATAAAGCACGTAAAGGGGGGTAAGGGAGGTGTGATTAGTAACAACAAACGTCCTCGACTGATGGATGGGCTGGCAACGAGCGCAACGAGCGCGTACTTCACTATTGTAATGCCTTTTTGGATTATTTTCGGACCCACGCTTCGAGGCTTCAAATGAAGACGAATGAGAGGAAGGCATGCCAGGCAAATCTATCTGTACTTCTGTACAGTCTACTGCAAAAAGAAGGGCTAAAACAAAATTACAGCATCGTCATAAACAAGAGCACCTCTACATAAATTAAGGCACATGAAGTTCACTAACCAATCTGAATAAGATCGGTGTAACGGACTTGTGCCCTAATTTCCCTACATAATACAACTTTTCTAAGAAGATATCTCAAGAATTAACATAAATAGTATTCCTAAAGCTTGTTCTATCGATTTTCAGAACAAATAATCTCTAAGCAATAATTAGATTATTTAGTTTAGACCAACTAAATGATATTTTAATTTTAAACATTATGCGGCGTGATTATTTACTCTGTGGTGAATCTATTCTTAGCTCGGCTGTGATACAATGAGTGATCACCGAAACTTGTGGCTGGCGATGATCGATGGCCCCTGAGACGTCACCGTTATTACAAAGTGATTATTTGTACAATTTGAACGTTCGACAAACCGTTCCGTATTGTTGGTTATCATTTTCATTGGCTCGTTGGGATGTTTAGCCAATATCTTTGATTGATAGAATAATACAAAAATGAATAGTGGAATGGTGATAAAACCTGCTTCCCCTCTTCGGTCAGATATGGCCATGGGAGAACCATGACCACAAGTTAAGTAAATAATTCTAAATCTGTCGTCAAATAGTTACTGGTGTGTTCGGGCCATGAGAGTCAGTTCCCTGTAGGTTTTGTTTGCTTACCACCATCGGCCACATTATCACCACAGTGAGATTGTGGTCAAACACAAACCTATACAAATAAAAAAATATACGTGTGGCACTTGGGGACTGCCGCGGTAAAGCTATTGCATAGCATTTTTTATCAACTTATGCAATTATAATTATTTATTTATTTTTTATTTAAGCAGTATCGGAGCAGCTCGTCTTAGGTTTTATTTTCGTTACGGAATTTCTTGATTCGGTCGCCGCGCTCAAAGCCCGCGATAAAAGCTATACAATAGCTTAAAAAAAATTGATTTTCTTTTCGATAAAAACAAATGACACTTGGTAATTTTTTAATCATTGCGTAAACTTTCGGGGGATCACGCGAAATCGCGATAAAAAGCAAATTTGTTCAAGGAAGATTGATATTTTGTATGCAACATTTGAAAATTTGTGCAGAAATTACAAAAGTACTCCTAGTTCATAGGAAAATAAATCACTAAAAATATTTTCCCACTAAATAGCAAAAACCTTACATACAGTTAGTTATACTCGTATCTAGCAAAACATCTTTTCAGCAATCTAGGTCAAAGCCAGGCTGTGTGGGGCGTGTAAAGGCACACACATCACAAAATGATGCCTGTACATTTATCATTAACGATGAAACCTCGTGTTGCCAACGCACTTTATTCGTTGAATAAATGAGCTCATCTATATCGCAGCCAGATAGTGGATGCCTGGATTATTATAGGTCATAAATAATACGCATATAGTATTATAACTAAAAGAAAAATAAATAGTGGCCAAATACGAGACTCGGATTTCGCATTCACATATAGATTTAATTTAGCTTGTAATCTAGATTTTTTAACTATACATTTTTTGCTTTATATGCGTATAATCATTTTACAAATGGAACGTGGATAAAAAATTATGTTTTTTTTTTTTTTATGTTAATTGTTTTAATATTCACAATGATACAGGACATAGTAACACGAATTCTGTGAACTTCAACTAACCTAATTAAAATTAAAAAAAATAGCCTTTATTTGCTACAAATTAAACATAGATTAACTTGGCCAACATTTTTTTATATAATATATTGTAAGTATATATGTATGTATAAAAAAAAAATTGTTTATGTGAGTAGTAGTCGCCTTTACGGCGTAGGCCTCTCCTAAACCATTTCATAAATCTCTTTCTAACTTACCTAATTATTAGAGTAGTCATTGTACGAAAAGTACACTTATTTTATTTTATTTATTTGGCACACAAAACAAAATACAATCAAAAGTAATAAAATGAAACAATGAGAAAGAGAGACTTCGTGAAGGATTGCATTCTCAATGTTTACACAACGCGACGTGACAAATTAAATGTACAACAAGACAGTGGGTGGGTTAGTAGAATAGAAAATTACTAACACTATAAGCGACAGATTCTTCACAAATATCTGTAATCAACTTAAATATGATGTAGAGTGTGTTGATGATTATAATTGCCACATTATTACATCCTACTAATATTATAAATGCTAAAGTTTGGATGGATGGGTGGATGGATGGATAGATGTTTGTTACTCTTTAACGCAAAAACTACTGAACGGATTTAGATTTTGGCACAGATATAGATTATAGTCTGGAATAGCACATGGGCTACTTTTATCCCAGAAAAACATAAGATGGGAACCACGGGAACGCGGGTGAAACCACGGGGCGGATGCTTTATACATATTCGCGGTACAGTTCTGAAGTACCATGATATAATTGCATTGGTGACAAAGTTTTAGAAAGAGGTGTTGTTAAATTGAACCAACAGTAAGAATGGGTTTAGGTGAGGATGTACCTAACATTACCTAACAATATATAAATAAATAAATAAACATTCAGAATTATCAAAAGTGGTAGGTATGTGTCATCAATTTTGAAATGAATGATTTTAAGAAGGCAAACAAAATCCACATAACCTAAGTATTTATCGAAGATAATTTCTGAAGGATAATCGGAAATAACCTCAGTCATATAAAAATAATTACATACAAACTTAACGTGTAATTTGGGCTCAGAGTACCTTGTTCTAAAAACTATAACATTTAAAACATTGGTCGCTTCATATAAATCATAGCCTGAAACAAAAGGCCCATCGGCCTAAAAGTTATCCCGATCGTATGTCCATAAATAACAAAGTCAATTTGCCGATATAAAGCCGGCGCGAAATTGTTTTCGTGTCGCCGCGTCATCGCGTCAATTAAAAAAAAAGCTGCCTAAATTACGGTGCCATGTTTATTTAGGCCTTGAACGATCAAGCGGGATAGCTGTGCATTTATCTGGGACGGGAAATGCTAATGCGATTCGATTGGGGGACTGTAAAGTTTCATTGTAAATTTTTGGGGCTAGTATCGAACTCATATGCCAAAATATTTGTGGATTCAACTTTGAGTATGTACGTATGTTAAAAGGTAACTTTTTTCACCTACGCCGCTACGAAACACGCAACCCGCTATGTACCTACGTAGAAAACAAAAGCGAGCGCGTAGGCTGTAGCACTACTTCTATTTTCGTAGATGCATCTACGATTGTGTTACGTAGTCGAAGGTCTACGGCGTAGCAGAGTAGAGAGTTTCGCTCTATTATGAACGACTCATTACAATGAATTACTTTTGAATAGTTCATGCATTAAAATAGATAGACTTAAAGTATTGTATTTCTTACAAATAAACTAATTATTATTGCCTCTGTGTGTCCAAATGATTCTTACCAAACATTACTATAATACGAGAATATACAACAACCCTAGAAGCATTTCAATAAGAACAAAACTAGTGTAGTAAGTTGAATGATATTTAAAAGTTGAAACTGGAAGTTTGCTGCGGCAAGAGTGGGGTTCAGAGGCAGCTATGCCCGCGAGTTCACAACTAACTTACAAAAGGCTACAGACGAGCGTTAAAAACGCTAGTTTAAATATATTGGGTATTTTGCCTGGCTATCACCCTCACGATATATATTTGTCGCCGGTATCTACATTCAAGAGCTAGTTCATTCTAGGCAGGTCCTTTTTTTTGCTTACCACCTTCGGCCACATCATCATTTACCATGGTGAGTTTGTAGTCTAACACAAGAACAAAAATAAAATAAAAAGTTACAGCTAAGCCTATTGACGTGACTACGTTGTTCTCGTCATCTGATGTATAAAAATGTCAAAGCAAAAACTGACAAGGTAAATAGATAGTCAAATTTCTGGAATAAGACATATACTTTTATTCCAGAGAAAAACATGATATCCACAGAAACGCGAGACAGAAGTTAGTCTCAAATAAAATTGAGCACCCGCTCGTCTACTCAGTTTTGGAGGCGGACCGACCGTCCGGCGACTTATTAATTTATGTTTCATTTTGTGACATCAAAGCCATCAGCCGCACAGCCAGGATCGACGGCGCCGCCCCCCGCCGCCACTCAACTGCTATTTATACCGTCTTATTATATTGTAATTGAATTACTTCTACAAATAGGTCTCATTTACTTATTAGTCAACTAACTGCTCTGTCGACCTACTTGAATCAAAAGCCAAGCTTTTGTTGTCTATGGATGGGCCTTTATTGGCCTCGATCTTCTGAAAAATTAAATAGATTCAAACTCCATGTCTCTAAGGATGGGGTTGAATGGGTGTAACATAATAATAGTATGTTAGTATTTGTAGCAGCTATAGGTTTAATTTTTACCCCACCCCACCCCAAAAATACGGGGATGTTTCCCGGCATTCAGTGTTAGCCGGTTGAAAGACGCTTACGGCCAATTTCACAGATTGCCGATAAGTTCTAGATAGCTTATCTAACCGATATCTTATAATACAGTTTCGCTTCTGAAAATGAACGGAATGAGACAGCTGGTAAAGATATTTACCATAGCGATAATTGAAACTGGGACCGCGGATCAAAATCCTAAAGATTTATTTGAAGGGGACGATTCGATCCTCATGAAACAAATGCTCTAAAGGGCGTTCAAAGATAAACATGATAAGAAGTCAACTGCTACAAAATCTATCATGGGACAATATAATAATTTCCTGGGGCAAACCTTACAAACGGCCATCTGATCCCAAACTTAGCACAGCTTGTACTCTGGAAACCAGATAACTGATATACCTTCAATTTCTTTTTGTTAAGTATTACTACTCCGATTACATGTGTTGTAGCAATAATGGGTTATCTGTTTTGAATAAAAAATAGTGTACAAAAAAAATGAGAATTTTTATCCAACGCCACCCGAGATGACGTCAATTTTAAAGGAAATGGCAACGGAATTCAGTGAGGGCGACGGAATCGAGAATTTCTCCACGGTTTGCCCTTTACATAGATAACCTTTAGAATCTATTCTATATTTCATCTGTCTGTCAAACTGATTATGATTGTATTTTTGGGTCTATTGGCAACTCAATCGAATTATAGTATCGTCTTTCAAACATTTCAGATGTTGAAATTATTGAGACGCTGTCAACTTTATTATTTGCCACAAATCTCTGGTGACAAGTGAGTAGGGGTGCTTTCAAATGTTAGTAATCAGCGCAGGAGAAACTAAATAAAATGAAACAGTGGAGATTCCAAAACTTGTACGCCGTCCTTCTCATCCAAATGAAGGATGAAAAGGACGGCGTACAAGTATTGGATTACACGGAAAATAAGCTTTTGTTTGGAATAATATGTATTTATTACATTATGACTTCTGTACTGTGTGTATTTTAGTTTTTCTTTTAAGTTTTATAGATTCTGTTTACGGCAGACTATCTGTTCGCCCTGCGGGAAACCGCGGGTTTGGATTTTTTTTTTGAGTATGCTTACGTTATATGAGGAACCTTTGTGCAAAATTTCAAGTATCACTGTGGTTACAACTATATATCAGTCAGTCAGTCTAACAATCAGTTTTTCTATTTTTAAGTTGAAAAAAGTTATAATTTTGAATCCTACTATGTAACACATATAAAATACGAAAGTTTGTGTGTCTGTGTGTGGATGTTTCATACTCAATCACGCCGTAATTGTTAAATGGGTTTGGATTAAATTTGCACACAAATAGATCATACTTTTTTATGTCGGGTAAAAATAAATTTCTGGAGAACGCGGGTAAACCTGAGGGACAGAAGCTAGTATTATATATTACTGTAGCATTTGGTTCGATACAACAATAATTTTATTTTATAACCGCGAAAAAGGGTTTGTTCCCCGAATATATTTAAAAATACCGCAAGCATCGACGTGAAATAAAAATATAATTTTAAACATACACGTTCGCTCGCAATTTAATTTTAATTTTCAAATTGGATGTAATTTCAACATAATAGTATAAAATATGACGCAAAAACAAACATTGGGAAAGCAGAGGAAATCCAGTGATGCGAGCTGCGGGCGCGGATTTTCATAAACCGGAGGTCTGGGAATATAAATAAAGACTTCACTGCGAGCGAATAGAGCCGGAACAAGCTGTGCGTATTGCGATCTTTAATAAATTATTATTAAAGTCAATCATTTTCAAGTCAATAATTTTTCCTGAAAATACGATAATGAAACCTACGTAGAACCAAATATTTGATTTAAATAATTGAGATGCTGCTTAACTTCTGGACTTAACGGTTGTTAGTAGTAGCTGCACATTGGGATTCAGTTCTATAATACTATTATTTATCATTGGAATTTCAATTCAGTGGTCATTTATTTAAGGGTATGTAGCTCGATTTAGGACTTTCCCACTCTTGCTAGACCGCTGCTTTCCTGGGACCGTTTAATTAAAACCATTTGCGAAGATAAAAAACTTTCCAAAAATCCATCATCGCCCACAGTGGCGCCCAACCATAAATCTGAGACCGGCGCCGCGACGCCGCCGGCTCGCAGCGTCGTCGCATTTGCATAATAATGCACACTGCAACTCCGCCGGCTATTTAATGAAAATCGCTACAGTCACGTACTACGTACTGTTGGGAAGTGAATCTGAACACGTCTTACACACCAGTTTTATAATCACTGATGAAAAAGAACATAAGCTTACAGCTTCGCGAGACCATAGTACTCTGTAGTACCCGTCTGGTTGGGTACCACTCTCAAGTGTGCCGCAGCTGCAATTGAGAGCCGGTTCCTTGGTAGTTTTGTGGCCAGATCATTGTGGTTAAGTTGATTGCATCTTGGACACCAAATAGCCAAATCCATTGTTTTGGTTGTCACATGGAGTTTTTAAAAGCAATGTAGCGTCATTATCTCTGTTGATAAACATTCTAGTGCATTTGTGCATATATTCAAATATTGTAATAAAATCAGCCTTATTGCGAGAAAAGATAACGGCTTGAGAAACTAGTCCTCGTTGGAAATATGAACGGCAAGAGATCTCGTGGCCGACACGATGAATAGAATCACTAAAGGTCTTCTGCACACAAAATGGCAAGTGAGAGAGTAGGAAAAGTTTATTTTAGAAAAACAAACATTTTTTTAAAATATATTCAGCGACTTTTTTGCCGACTGTACCTAGTACAAAACGACAATTGTATCAAACACAACGCATTAAAGTAATTCACTCACGTCGCCAGTCGCACACACATCGGATGACGTAGTTTTCTTGTGTTACTATTAAACACGGAGGATATTTTTATTTCACATTTATCAAATGAGATTGTTTATGTCTGTTCGTTGAATTAGAAAGTTGATGAGAGGTAGATCTTGTTAAGAATAAAAATAAATAGATAGTGTAATTGAAATAATATTTTTGCATACTTATTTTAGAAGCTACATGTGCTAAATCATGTTTTAACTGTAAGACCTTATTGTAAAACCACATTTAAAGCAAATAAATAATTCTAATTCTGGAACATAGCGTATTAATCGCTCAAAGGGCAGCTCGGCTGGGGAAGAACCTCCACCTTACAGAATATCGCAGCCAAATAACTTTAGGGTACGCCGCGTTAAACTGAAAATCTGAAATTACACTAAGGTGTGTCCTTATCCTTGCGGGCCGATCTCTCATAGAAAACCCGCGTAAACGGAAAGGGCGTATGCGACAAAATGGTCTTTATCGTTTAATTTAAAAACTACAAATATATTTCATATAACGTATGTACCAATTATAGTATCAGTTTCAATTAATATATGTAGAAATTTTGGAACCTCATATCGATCCTCAGTGTCGGTAAAATTGGAATCTCTTGTTTTATACCTAGAGGTCTTTTTGATTAATTATTTTGTGTTATAAAAGTTAACCAATCGTATTATGCAATGGACAAAATAAAGTCATAGACATGATGGGTTCTTACAATAAATTTAATTTCATTGTTGAGAAAAATCGGTTTCCTTGCAACCAAAATCTTCAATGCGTCGTCTTAATTTTGTGTTCAGAGCTCATCGGTGAGGAGGGAATGGTCGGCAATGGGTGAGTGATGCCCCGGGTATTGCAAGCGTCCATATGGCTACGGTAACCACTTACCACCAGGCGGGCCGTATGCTAGTTTGCCGACTACGTGGTATAATTTTTTTTTTTGTCGTTCTATAACTAAACTTTACTGTGTAATCTTGCTTTAAAGTAGTACTGTCATTCATAATTTTATTATTTTTTATCAAACTATTATTATTAGTGTCTTATCGAAGCCGTGGTATTTATTACTAGTATCGTTATTCATCATCATTATGCAAAATCTTTTGTCAATCGTATCTATTTCATACAATATTACGGGCCAATTTCAGTCGACATAATCAATACGAATATTTAACTTTTAGCTTTAACTATGTATCTCTACACTACATTAACTGCATTAGAAAACCTATGTACGTTCAAAATGGAATAAACAATAAAGTATGTCACAAATTATCATTAACTAGCTTTTCCGCGCGGTTTCACCCGCGTCCCGAGGGATGTTGTGTTTTCCCGGGATAAAAAGTAGCCTATTATAGCCTTCCTCGATAAATGGGCTATCCAACACTGAAAGAATTTTTCAAATCGAACCAGTAGTTCTTAAGATTAGCGCGTTCTAACAAACAAACAAACTCTTCAGCTTTATAATATTAGTATAGATAACACACGAAATTTAACCTTCAAATGTCGTGGCGGGGTATCCTAAGCCCGCCCTCAATTTATGAGCTCATTAGTCGGCATTACCCCGCACCTGCGGATCGGGGTAACACCGGACCGTAAATATACATACAAGGTCCACTTTTTGAAATATGGGTATATTTACAAAAAAAATGCCAATATACAGAAAATATTGTCACTAACACTAATCTTATCTTAATATATATAAATCACCTGTCACGATGTTTGTCCGCGATGGATTCCTAAACTACTTAACCGATTTTAAATTAAATTGGCACACCGTGAGCAGTCTGGTCCAACTTGAGAGATAGGATAAACGGCTGGACCGATTTGGATGAAATTTTGTGTATGAGTTGGACAGGACAACGTCTGTCGGGACAGCTAGTTTAATTTATAAATCAAAGGTTATTCTAAAAGCCACCTTCCGAACCAGTTTTAATCAGTAGGCCTAATTTTATTTTTTTCTTCATACGCTTGCTTCATACGTTCATGTTCTTTATCGTAGGAGGGTACGGTAGCCTACACTGAATATTATGTGCACGTGCACTTATTTAGTCGCTTGTAGAGACTGGTCCTTCTGTACTAATCTATTGCACATGCACTGGTAATTACCCCCAGACATTCTTTGTTCCACATTATTAATTATTACAGGGTATTTCGTGTAAACATTTTTTTTGTTATAAAGTTTAATTAGGATATTAATGCGAGAACCTTTAACGAAAAAACGGCTTTTTATTTCTTTTACTTGGGGATTATTTTAAGATTAGCGTATCGTGACTATTGAGATTGATGAGATGTTTTTTTATAATTTCCTTACATAAATTTTATTTAAATCTAATATTTTAAACTAAGTTAGAGTTTGCACTATAACCAGATAACTGATTTACTGCATATACTTATATAATAAATGCTAATTACATAGAAATTTACAATCAGACACAGAACAAACCGACATGTTCAAGTTCATAGACACACATTATGTGTTTAGTGGGAATCAAACCAACGACCTGTGTCGTAACAATCGGGGTATCGAACCTCCACCCAAATGGCCCATTATATTTCATACATTGAGAAGAAAGCTATTAACCGCGAAAACTTCTTAAGATAAAAAGTTTTCCTTGATGGTAAGTGGTCACCGTAGCCGTCTATGCACATTTGTAATACTAGGGAGATTACCGATGTGTATTACAGGATTAATTTAAAATAAATTATTTCAACTTGTGACTAATTTAAAAGTAATTTAATACACTAAAGTTCGAAGTGTTCCACTACTTGGATAATAATTAAATTACGAGTGATAAAGATTGTTGAAAACAGATAGTAGACACGCGATATTTTATTAAGGGGTTATATCGTATCAAACCATTTTATTGTGTGTTAACGACATGATGTATCATTGTCAGTAATTATACGAAAAGCGACCTAAACTCGATATTCTATTTACAATACCAACACGACCTACACGGCGTGATAGATAGGGTATCTTACCAACCACGCCAACCGGCTCGTCAAAATCAAACTCGTTAAAAATATTAAAAAAATAGTAAAAGTTTCGTATATATTTTCTCCTTATCAATATAGATGTTCTCTACGGAACAAAGCTCTCTGCTACAAAGAATCAGGCAGGATTCATACGAACACAAACGACCAACGAATGACGTCATAATTTTACAGCATCAAAAGATTCTACTCTTTGTGGTTAGATTTATTAATCATTAAAATTAAAAAAGCGTGTTAAAAATCATAAAAAAGGATTTACAATATAGTCTATATTTCCGTGTATATGTTACCGGCCAAACTAGATTTCAGGTCAAACTAGTTTGTCCTAGGCCAAACTGATTTTTAATTTACCAAAATAAGCATCTTTTATACATTCTTGAATACAGGCAACATCCCTATTGTGTAACAATAACGATCTATCATTTAAAACCTTTCAACATAAAAATAGAAGTACCGACGCGACGTACAAATTAAAAGCATTGAAATACCTATCAAAGAGTGAGCGTTCAAAGAATTTATATTGGAAAAATTCCATTTCTAATGTTTCAATATGTGGGCTATTCGTGGAAAAGCTATCGCATTCACTCAACTTCCATTACTTGCAGAGTAATATATAGATGTAGGGTTGGATGAACATTCGCGTATTTCTGCTTAATGTATTTATGGACTTCTGAAAAAAAAATACTCGTATATTTTCGTAGCAATTCGATGGTATTGACAAAGGTATGTGAAACATTTTCAGTTAGTTGTAACTGCATATAGGCTTTCGATTTAATACTGTCGATATTATATTTCTCTCGAATCGGATTATTACTAATTTTATAAAATATAATACGTTTTTCATCAGTATCATTATGTACAACAAACTTTTTATTTAATATAATTACAAAAGATTTTTCCATGCGCAATAACTATTGTGATATACAAATAATTCAATGAAAGAGAGAGATGGCACGATGTGTGAAAATCACGTTCTCAAATAGGAGACAAATTTTCAAATTTCGATTTCTCGTCAGAATACCTTTGCTCGTTTAGCCACGGCCACGGCGGCGTCTCTTTGGTATGATTGTCGATACAGGGATATTTTTTACACTCGGAATACCCAGACTGGCGGACAGACTCTTTATTTTAGTCCGGAACTAGTATCGCACCTGTCTGCGGTGCATAATACCGACGTGTCAGACGGATGATATATGTGCATTTTCTTGTAGTAACTGTGATATGTGACAGTGTAAAAGTGTCTCTTTGTTGAAGAAACATTTATTATTGTTTGTGACGTGGACTAAAATTAAGTTAAACATGAAGAGAAAGATTGATTTTTGTTCCTTATTTCTTGGATGCTGTTATTTTTAGTAATTATTATAATTTATTTATTTACTGCAAAGGCAATGCCCAAAAATTACTATGGGAGTAAAAAATATTATGGGAGTATAATTTATACAAAAGTATTTTGAATAAATAACTGTTGTTTTATGAGAAAAATATTATCGATCCAGGAGACAAAATTTTACAGTGTTTGTATTTGGTTTATACCTATTAGCCCTAAAAAAATACGATGTTATGCAATACTATCTAACTAACTCTCTATTCGTCGAGGCAAGAAGTGACATCCAAACAAATACGGAAAGTTACAATGTATCATCTGCAAGACCGGGGAGACACGCACGGGTTGCCAAATGTCCGGAGTCCGGCGCCGGACGCGTTTGATTCATGATGTTTGCCCAATGCTGCGTTACCGTACACTTCCGGATGGCTCCTCGATATTTCTATTCGATACAAATTAATAAATCGATAAAACGCTCGATACATTGATAAATTAGATTATAGGAAATTAATTAAATTATAACAGTCTAAGACAGGAGGGTTAGGTTACATATATTTTGTAGTTGAGGTAGGACCAATGCGTGTTACCCGCTCTGTTTGACTGACATGCATCTTACTTATACATTGGGAATTAAATATCTCCAGAGAACACAATAGGGAATATGCATGACTTTTTTTTATTTCTTAAATTTATCATTTACATTTTTATAACATGGAAAAAAATATAAATAGGCTTGAAAAGAGCCAAATTATTTTTCAAAGTGAAATTTAAAACATTGAATAAATTTGAGCCGTTCAAACGCCACCATTTAGCGCGCGGTTTTGATGACGTCATTTGTTATGTCCCGCGTTTGTTTACTATAGTGTTTCAGTTACTTCATACGTATTTTCAGTTTTAATTGCTATAAAAATCATGGAAGTAGTTAAAAAACCATCTTACAAGTATTGTATGGTACCGAAGTTCAAAAACACTATTATTAGTACACCCGATAAAGTGTTTTTTCGTATTCCATGCGATGCGAAATTACGAAAAAAATGGTGTAAGATGATGAGAAGGGATATTGTATCTCCATTATCGGTTCTATTTTGTTGTGAAGATCATTTTAACGTAAGTATAGCATATATTTATGTACAGCTTAGTGTGAAAATAGGAGGTTTGGTCTAAAACTAACCTAACCTTGTTTACAAAAGTTCATAAAGAGCTTGCTTATTTATTCGTATATCGGTTTTACGAAATTTTAATCATTGATAATTTATTTCAGGTTAAGGAAGATACAGTTAATTATATTGAATATAACATAATGAAACAGAAAGGAGAAAAATTTAATAATAATAATGTTCACTTGGACATAGCCAACTGCTGAATCACCGTAAGATTCTCGTTCAGATCTGAAACAAACAAGCACTTAAATACTGAAAGAAAATTGTTCATGTAAATCGGAATATCGTATTTATCTAATATTTACAAAGAGTATATAAACATATCATACTTTCGTGAGCTTCAATAATATAATATTATACGAGTAACTTATAATGATATAGACGTAAATTAGGAGTTTAAGAACAATTTTTAAATGACAAATGGTTATGTATAGATTATGTTTTGATGTAAGTATTATTTAAACATTTATGAATAAAGCCTATGTTATGGACTAAAATATACCATGTAACATAATAATTACCTTGCAGCTTTCAAAATCGAGATTTGATGCAAAATATGCTGACATCATAAATGCATCTATTTTCGGCAGATTATCTGATTGTGCTTGAACAAAACCAGTTTCTGTCATCGTCCTCGATTGACTACAAATATATATCCACAAGTAATCACACAGGAATACAGTTTTAAATACTTTTTCTCACAAACACTACTTTAACACAGTATGAATATCGACGCCGATAAATTCAATGACGTGACAATTAACGTCACATTTCGTTTCGACCAATGGTGACGCGTTTTGTAAGTTTGAATTTCCCTCCCTTATTTTTCACTTTTTATGTAATATTTTCTGGGTTTAAATAATAACTGAATAAAAAAAATACCTTTTAAGTATAATGTAATGACAATAAAGAATCTAGAAAAAATATTTGAGACAAATTTAAATTTTATGCATATTCCCTATTGTGGAATTAGCTAACATTTTCGGTATATCATAAAAATATTTTATATTGGTTTGGATGATGTTTTTTTTCGACCACGCACTCTAAAATATGAAATTTTCGATGACACAAATTCTATTTTACTTCTGGTAATCTATCAAAACTTCGTATCAAACCAAAATACTAAGAGTAACAGAATAGTTTGGACACAAATGTTCACTTTGATTGATGCCCGTAGGTACACCTGGGCGGCGCCTACGGTGGTGAAGTTTACCCCAAATTCAAATCAATCTTTCGTCGAGAAGGATTGTGTCCAAACTTACAGAGTACTTATATAATGACGTCTCTTGCGGCTTATATATTTCTTATTCAATTGAAGAGAGACAAGATTAACAACTTGTCTATTATATTTAAATATTTGCTACTTTATTTTTAATTTTCCTGTATATTTGTTTACTTAACTAGACCAAACGTCGAACTAGACCCAATGGTGTAGATGCCTAATTATTTTTATTTATTAATTTTACTGGGTCAACTAGGCCCATAAGAAACAAATGATCTAATGTTTAGGAAATGAAAAGTGATATACGGAAAGAGGAGGAACGGAAAAGAGAGGATGGATTATCTGAATGAAAATATGACTAAGAAAGGAGTGAATTCCATTATGACGAATAATGGCCGAATGGAAAAAGCACGTGCGTATTGCGCGACTCCAAATAATTGCAACCAGGGATATACGATGATACTAATGACATTAAGTCAAGATATTTATAGCCTTTTATACTTTTATCAAGAGAAGTACTTATTTACCATATTAATAAAAATGTATATTGCCTTGCTAACCCTGATTACATTACTATCACGTCTCCTAAGACCCGAGAGGATTTCTCAGGGGTTAGTTAAAGGTTTGATTGATGCGCATTTCCCCGGATTGAAGGGGGGAATGTCCACAGCCAATATCTGGGGTAAAAGGTTCACATTTACATATTAACATGGTTTAGACCGCTCCTTAGCGCATGTGCCGATTGTCAAGTATATGAATGATTTATTTCGGACGTACGTCTTCGGCCTTTAGAATTATTTGTGTCGATAGTGTTTGGTTCGTTTTGAGAAACATTTTAAAAGAGCAGATGATATTAAATTAATAAGTAGTCATTATTTGTTATGACTAGTTTTTAAATAATATCATCCGACGTATCATTATTTTCATTTTAACTTGACAATAAAGTTACGAACTCGATGACAGAGAACGTCAATTAAAATATAATTGACTGACTAATTGTGGGCAGGCCACATCTGTCGACGAATAGACAGTCGCTGGAGCTGAAAGGTGCTTGAGTGGAGGGTGACCCCGGAGACGCGATCTTTAGTAGTGAAGATATACAGAAGTAAGTATTGGGCAACCTTACCAGTTAGTTATTTAATAAAAAAAAAAGAGTAGTAAACTCTGAGTGCGGCCGATAAATTCCAAAATCAAATAAGTTTGATAATAATGCAAAACCATTCATAAACCTATGTAGGTAGATATGTATCTACATAAAATTCACGTACGCAGATGTAATACATTCGAGTCGTATGACTATTAAATACCTAAAATCGGTAATAAGGGAATTGAAGCAGAGTTATCGATAAAACCCGCCACTCGTGATTTACGATTATGATCGACACACAAAGACCCGAGAGCCACATATTCTTATTTATCGTATGACAACCCGTTACATCGCATCCCCCAGAGTGTCGATATTATTGAGTCGCAAACTTGTACGCACCGAATGTCGACTTTCGAGATGTCGATATTGATGGGGTTACATCCCTAGAGTTCGGGTTGAGTAAAAGCTTATTTGAAGTCGTGAAACAATGTAACAGTGAAATATTTTACTTTGGAATGTCGAGAGCGAATGCTTGGCTTGATATTGATCTCGATACTAAATAGCTTGTATCGTATACAATATTACAATATGTTTTGTTTGTTTGTATGGAGTGTTGTATGTAGGATGTGTGTGCTACTTGTAAAGTGAACTTTGGTTATTTTTATGACTGATCACAATCTCACGATGGTGAGTGATGATGTAACCGAAGGTGTTAAGCACACGTGCAGCTGCCGGAACACACGGTAGGTCCATTTGATTCGAACCCACGGCCTTCGTCACGGTACTCGGGCTCACAACCACTGAGCTATCATCGACTTAAAACGACTTGTAATGGGTTGTAGTTACTATCCAATTTTTTACCACAAATGTCGGGTATTCGAAAGTTCAATTAATATATGGCTCCAATAAAAGATCTGTATGTATATCAAAGTCAAAGCCAAAGCCAGTTCAAATTCAGTTTGGCCCTAGGAGGGCATTTATGAACGTCGAAACTACTGAAGTTACCACCGATTTGGAAGTCGCCTTCAACTGAGAAGAACCGGCAAGAAACTCAGCAAGGCTAATTTTTATATACATATATATATATATTTTATTTTTATTTTTTTGGACAATCTGACATTAACATTTTTGTGTTATTTAAAAATGCACATACGTTATTGGCTGGAACAAATTTTAAGCGCTCATTTTCTATAGGTACCTACATTTTAGATGGAAGAATTTAAGCCTTTAATTATCGCGTCGGCCATATGTATTATTACAAGGGAATCCCTTCCACAACTGTTGATGCCGACCAAGTGGACGCGCAGTTAGATACTGTTAATTTAAACTAGTATCTAGTTAAAAATAAATGAGAGAAGATAACAAATACCAATAAAAAAGCGTGTTAAAAATACTTTGGCCATTATTCACATGCATTCAATGTTACGGTTGTAATAGTAGAGGCCCTGTCGCTTTTAGGGACTTCCTGGCTAAAAGGAATTAAAGCGTAATTGAACAGGCTCATATACATGTAAATATTCACATTCCATTTGGAGAAAGAAGGGACATAGCGTGGTTACGTAAAAATTCCTCACTCCTCCCCTGAATACCTGAAAACGGCGCTTGATTTAGTTTTAATGGAACGCTGCCGCTGCCAGCTCTGTGCTACGCCCTACCCGCCACGGACGCCACGCATTATGCAAAATAAGGTTCTAATATGTCCCCAAGTTCCAGGGAAATGTATTAAAGGAGATTAAAGGTTCTTTTAATATAGGTACAGAGTACCTAAACCGGTTAATACGATTGTGATTGTAAACGTTCCGTTTTATTTTTCTATCTAAATCTCTTTCGCGCTTTTTAGTAGTTAACTATTTGTCTGTCCCATTAAATACTTTAATTTAATTTTAGTACCATTAAGGGTAAGACTGCAAGCCGATCCAAAGCAACGGTTTCTATCTACTAATATTATGTTCCCTGACAGTGAGAACTGGATCCATAATTAAATACTCTTCTTGAGAATCTGACTAGCCTTATTAATTTAATGTTATCCGGAAGGGTTCCGATTGACATCGCAACAATTTTGTATGGTGCAAATCTATGTGCTCTAAAAAAAAAGGATGGTGGGATTAGACCAATTGCTGTTGGCACCGTATACCGACGCCTTGCTGCCAAGGTTTGTTGCAGGGCAAATAGAGACAACATTAGAGATTTACTCCAGCCAACGCAACTAGGTTTTGGCTCACGAGGCGGCTGCGAGGCTGCGGTGCATGCACTAAGAACCTTTTTGGATAATAAAGGTGGGGAAGTGGTACTGAAGGTGGATATAAAAAATGCCTTCAACTCTGTTGACAGGGGCGCCCTTTTGACACAAATTTCAGAGAAAATTCCAAATACTTTCAATTTTTTAAATCAATGTTATAGTAAACCATCTAAATTAATTTATGGCGAGAATTTGATTCATTCAGCTGTAGGTTGTCAACAGGGTGACCCTCTCGGGCCGGCCATCTTTAGTTTAGCCATTCATCCAATCATTAAACGTCTCAAATCTAAATTTAACGTTTGGTATCTTGATGATGGGACCCTGGGAGGAGATGTGGCTACTGTTTTAAGTGATTTGAAGCAGTTAATAAAAGATTTTTGCGACATAGGTTTAGAATTAAATTTTTCTAAATGTGAACTTTTTTTTACAGATATTTGCTTAGCAAAAGATTTGGCATTCCAAAATTTTAATACTTTGGCCCCTAATATTAAACTTTTAGATAGTAGCTCGCTACGTCTCCTAGGTTCCCCTATCCTTGACGAATCTTTTTACCCCTTTGTTGATGAAAAAAAAATCAATTTTCAGAATGTTTCAGATCGTCTTTCAAGAATTAATAAACACATGGCCTTTACAATCATCAAATACTGCCTTTTTGTGCCAAAATTTGTGTATACCCTTAGGTGTTGTCCACTTTGGAAGTTTCCCAATTTATTACAAAGCTTGGACAATACTATTAGAGATACACTCATCTCCATTTTTAACATAAATCTGGATAGCCGAGGATGGTCACAAGCCTCTCTGCCTATTAGGTATGGAGGCCTAGGCATTCGTGAAATTTCTAGTATATCCTTGCCAGCTTTTCTGTCTTCGGTTCATAGCACAGAGAACCTCATTAGGCGCATTATTTCATTATCTATCCCAAACGTTGAGGTATCTTGTTTGACCGAGGCCAGAATTGCTTGGCAATTGGCCTGCCCGAATGTGGATCTGCCCAAGGTCCCTTCCTCGCAGCGGCTCTGGGATGGTCCCCTCTGTGAGCTGGTACGGAATACTTTATTAGAAACGTCAACCAGTTCCGCAGATAAGGCCCGTCTCATTGCTGTAAGTGCTTGGGAATCAGGACTATGGTTGCAGGCTCACCCATCCTCTCATACAGGCACACTCTTGGACTCCAACACTTTTAGAACTTCAGTATGTTTACGTCTGGGAATACCAGTTTACGCACCACATCGCTGTCAGTGTGGCACTGCTGTCGACCAACTCGGTCACCACGGACTATCATGTGTCAAAAGCGTTGGCAGATTTGCCAGACACGCCAGTCTCAACGATATCATCCGCCGGGCCCTTACCAGCGCCAACGTAACAGCAATTTTAGAACCGAATGGCCTGTTTCGTGACGATGGTAAGAGACCCGACGGAATGACACTTATCCCTTGGAAGTTGGGACGGCCTTTGGTATGGGATGCCACGTGTGTCGATACTTTGGCACCGTCTCATCTTCCAGAAACAATAAATAAGGCTGGCGGCGCTGCGTTATCAGCAGAGAACCTCAAGCGGCGTAAATATAGTAACATAGATACAAGCTATATATTTGAGCCGTTTGGGGTTGAAACTCTGGGTCCGTGGGGGTCGAGAGCTCACCATCTTTTTCGCGAAATATCCAAACGCCTGGTCGAAGCAACTTGTGACCAGAATGCTGGCTTATATCTTGGTCAGAGAATCAGCATTGCCATCCAACGTGGCAATGCCGCCAGCATTCTGGGTACGCTGCCTTCTGATAGCGACTTTTTTAATTTAGACTATTTTATTTAAGTTTCTTAGTTTAGTAAGTTGGTCTTGAATTGTTTATCAAATAAATAAATATGTTTTACTAAACCATATTTACAGACTTAGATTAAAATGAAAAGGGAAAGATACGATACCATGTCCACATCGTATCGCGTATAGACGTCAAAACTATGTCAAGCCAATGTACAATACTCAATTGTAAGCCTACATTAGATTAAAACAAAAACTAGAATGAAAACTAGGTCAGCAGGGGATGTTCAGTTAATGCTCTCGAAATCGAAATTTAAGTCAAATTTTACACGGCGCCACGACAGTTTCGTTGTCACATGCACTGTCATTGGATACCGTATCTTTCCCTTTATGTTTTGATCTTTATAGTAAATTTTTACACAGTAAACTCGCAGACATATTCAATAATGCCACAGTAATTACGTAGTTTACCGGTAACATTATAGAAAGACATACTTTGTTGCACAATGTAACCACGCATCTACATGCTACATATTTATCGAATTATATATTGAACGGGGTCTGTAATACGAAAGCGAGACTTTATGGTGCATGCATGGTGTAACAACCTAACGATTATGGTTATTTACTTTGTAGTTGCTTTTATACCTTAAATATAGGTATATTTAAGTTGGCTGCCAAGCAGGACTGTCCACCTGATGGTAAGAGGCCACCGTACGTCTATAGATTAGAATGAAAGCATTCCCAATTTATTGCCGACCTTTACTAAGCCTTAGAAGGCAACTGGCTTTCAAATGGGACTACCAGAATCTCACGATAGGTGCTTAGCGTCGACTTTCAACCTGAGAGTGGTAGCCAGGCGGGTGCTAAGAAGTACCCAACCATCGTACTATTGCTTATCATATTTTACATCACCGAAAGCTCAAGTTTACTGTATTTGAGCCCACGACCTACGATACGGCAATCGTGGATTATACCAACTTTTATTTTCATTGTATAGACTTGTTTTTTTTTTCACACGGCCGTCTGACCCCAAACCAAGCAGAGCATGTACTATGGAAGCCAGATAACTGATATACTACATATACTACTTTTCTTTTGTAAATACATATTTATATAGATAATTACATCCAGACTCAGGACAAACAGACATGTTCATGCACACAAATGTTTGTCTTGAGTGTGAATCGAACCCACGACCTGTGGCGTGATTGATAGGGTATCTTACCAACCACGCCAATCGGCTTGAGGGTTGTAGCCAGTCAGGCGGGTATGTGACGGATTTCACATACCTACCTCTAAATCTTTAATAGTGGTAACGTAGTTTAAACCTTATGAAGAGCCATGGGGTCAATTTAGAAGTTGTCCACTGTCGCGAAAAGTTCTGTCTAGCTGATAACAATCTAATTTCAGTCAATATAAGACATGATCTTCTTTGACAAGCCGCTTCCTAAGTTATTAAACATAATCTACGTGAATGAGCTAAGTTATACAAGATCATGAAAGCTCACGACGCCTCGTGCATAGTAAAGTTGAACTTTAATAACAACTCTTATAAAACTAAGTTCCGAATCGACTCGGAGCGTGTTCCGATAGCGGATGCAATCGGTAATTACCGGAATGACTTGCCTTCAAAGCGAAGTTTCTCATTAATTCTTAAGTTTATTTACTACTCAAGGTTTTCCCTTACAAACGGTTTAATATCATATTTATATGGTATACTTATTTATTTATATTATATTACCTACTTAACATTATGTTTATTTATTGAATTTTACGTATATTCGACTTTTAAGTGTAAAATGGAGATGTACATTGTGTGTATTACTGAATTATGTATTAATTATTTTTCTCTGATAAAGTATATAGGTACCTACATATGTACAGTTAACCCCCTCTTCTGTAATTTTAGCTGCCACTTCTTAATTGATAAGTTATCTTTAAGAAATTCTTGAAACATAATTTTGAGGTGACCTATATTAGCGGTATTTTTCTGTTTTAAGGTTTAAATACCTTGTGCTTAAATTAAAGCTGTTGGTCTAAAAAAAAAGCATAATATTAAGAAGCATAGGACTTATACTACTACTACAAATATTAATTTACCTACATTCTAAGCGTTCCGAAGATCGTTTCACTGATCTTTGTAAATCATGGACTTACCTGAAAAAATAAAAAAGGACAATGAGATAGTATACAAAATTACAGTCATTTATAAACAATATAAAGAAAGGTACAAAACGAATTTTGAGTATTTTGCTGCACTAGTGAAGTAAGGAAAACTTTTATAAGTTTGAAGGAGCAATATAACCAAAATTCAATAGGGAATATGCATAAAATTTAAATTTGTCTCAAATATTTTTTTCTAGATTCTTTATTGTCATTACATTATACTTCAAAGGTATTTTTTTTATTTAGTTATTATTTAAACCCAGAAAATATTACATAAAAAGTGAAAATTAAGGGAGGGAAATTCAAACTTACAAAACGCGTCACCATTGGTCGAAACGAAATGTGACGTTAATTGTCACGTCATTGAATTTATCGGCGTCGATATTCATACTGTGTTAAAGTAGTGTTTGTGAGAAAAAGTGTTTAAAACTGTATTCCTGTGTGATTACTTGTGGATATATATTTGTAGTCAATCGAGGACGATGACATAAACTGGTTTTGTTAAAGCACAATAGATAATCTGCCGAAAATAGATGCATTTATGATGTCAGCATATTTTGCATCAAATCTCGAGTCTTTGCCTTTTAACTACAGCCATTCTTTCAACTGGTGGTGGCATATTCCGTTTTTGAAACAAAAATATATGAGGAACAACTCCTTTCTTTAACCGTAGATTACATTTTTCTCCTTTCTGTTTCATAAATTATCAATCATTAAAATTTCGTAAAACCGCAATACGAATAAATAAGCAAGCTCTTTAGATACATTTTAAATGAACTTTTGTAAACAAGGTTAGGTTAGTTTTAGACCAAACCTCCTATTTTCACACTAAGCTGTACATAAATATATGCTATACTTACGTTAAAATGATCTTCACAACAAAATAGAACCGATAATGGAGATACAATATCCCTTCTCATCATCTTACACCATTTTTTTCGTAATTTCGCATCGCATGGAATACGAAAAAACACTTTATCGGGTGTACTAATAATAGTGTTTTTGCACTTCGGTACCATACAATACTTGTAAGATGGTTTTTTAACTACTTCCATGATTTGTATAGCAATTAAAACTGAAAATACGTATGAAGTAACTGAAACACTATAGTAAACAAACGCGGGACATAACAAATGACGTCATCAAAAGCGCGCGCTAAATGGTGGCGTTTGAACGGCTCAAATTTATTCAATGTTTTAAATTTCACTTTGAAAAATAATTTGGCTCTTTTCAAGCCTATTTATATTTTTTTCCATGTTATAAAAATGTAAATGATAAATTTAAGAAATAAAAAAAAATCATGCATATACCCTATTCCATAATAATTTATTTATTTATTTATCAACAGTAGTTAGTTTAGTAGTGACGTAGCTAGAACACACCGCTAGAAGCTTTGCTCACTCTAGAGCAACTCGAGAGTGACCAGCCAGTTAGTAGGAGATAAGCCTATCCTTATTAAAAAAAAGTCAAAAGCAAAACCTATTTACCTCCCAATCGGTAAAAGACTCCATTTTTCTCTGAAAATAAAACAACAACATCTAAACCGGTTACCGGTCACTTCATAACATCTTAATAGAGTCTGTTATACTCGGTAGTCGGTTCCAAGGAAACTCTAATAGCCGAGTAATATCGTGTAATTCCATCGAGGCGGCCGCGGCGGTAAAATTCAATTTTTTCCCTCACAGAGAGCGGTAAGTTTAATGAAAAACACGCATAGGGATGGCGTGTACTTGTTTTTAGGATGAAAATTGAGTTTACTGGGCACTAATTGTGATTTACGATGTTTGGATGAGATATTCTGCTCATCCTTTAAATTATCATTTCATATCAACACAATTTTAATTCATTTTTTTTTTATATCATTAAATTCTACTGTTTATCAAATTTCAACACCGTCGGTTCAACGGTATGGCAGCGCATAAAATACGAACAAACAAACAATGATTTTTATATATTAGAGGATATTAGTTTACACACTTCATATTCGTACTTAATAAAGGCGGGCGTAAACATATTGTACAATGTACATGCTATATAATTACGTGAGGTGTCATCAATCAGGACGCTACGTGATTCGACAGTATACTGTGTTATTATTATTAACCGTTACACTACACGCGACAAACAAACAGGCATGTAATTATGAGTTTAGTATACCTACCCCTTTTTCTATCTATTATGTATAATTATGATAAATGAAAAACAATTTAGGTATAATTAATAGGAATAGAAAACTTAATATACAATAATGTGAGATGCAGTGATAGCTCAGTGGTAGTGTTAAATATCGTAGGTAAGTTAGTGGGTTCGAATTCTACTATTAGCCTGAGCTTTGAAGGAAACTACACAGGAGGGTACCATGTAGTACCTGCTTGGCTAAAATATTAGTTTAAAACTAAGTATGTTTTAGGGAGGTAGAGCATAGCGATATGTCGCTCAAAGAGCAGCTCGACTGGGGAAGTACTTACACCTTACAGAATACTACAGCCAAATAACTTATAGTTATGTACCTGCGCGTGAGTAAGGTCGCCAGAGCTCATCGGGGAGGGGTGAAGGATCGGCAACGCGCGAATAATACCTCTGGTGTTCCAAGCGTTCATAGGCTACGGTAACCGCTTACCATCAGGCGGGCCGTATGCTTGTTTGCCGACAATGTAGTAAAAAAAAAAGAAGGTCATATTCATAGTTCACAATCGCTATTTTAGAAAATCTTTGACTCTGATTTAGAACGATAACTAACATAAATAAATAAAAACACCAAATGGTAGGTTATACTGAAAATTGATTTCTCGATTTCCAACAGTTATTTCGCTTGCAAACAACAGCTTGCGGGAGATTCAAAAACCAATCTCATACAGTAAACACAATTTAAAAAATCAACTGCAGATATTCTCCCGCCTCTACACCAGCTCAACTAGCTACTCCTACCCCTAACTGAACATAAAACCCTGTGCGATTGGTTTTTTTCTTTTACGATTTCAGCGTTTACGATTGGAACAAGTTTCGCGTGTTCGGATACAAATGTGAAATGTTTGTTTGTATGCCTACAGTCTACAATAAATAAGAGCTTCGCCACTGGTTGTGTTACGTACGACGGTTGCCCAAAGTTCTCGGTTTTGTTTGCGTTTAGGGTTTTGCATTATGCGGGTACCTTTTTAGGTAAGTATAATTTGCTGTGGTACTCTTTAAGTTTGGTACACCTTTTGTAATTATAATTTAAATTAATTTCTATATAGAGTACCAGAAGTGTCTATTTTTGTGAATTAGACAGGCTTATACGACAGTGGGTGGATACAGATTGACTTCTGATAATGTTGATATGGAATTTATTCTATATATATAAAGTGGTAAAATGACTGACTGTTGATATATCAACGCACAACCCAAGCCGCTGAACCCAGAGACATAAATTTTTTCACATAGATATCTTATACCGTGATAACGTGTGATTGAATTGACCTGTAACTTGTTGTTGCCAATAAAGAACTATGAACTATACAGTGTAGGCAAAGGAAAGATTTTTGGATATGAAACTCGTAAGGGGGTAAAATAGGGGTACGCGCGAGAAGCCGGCGGAAGGCTAGTGGTGTAATGAGACTGAATAAAGATTCATTAAAAAATGCATGATTGGTATGAAGAAAATAAGAAAGATTGATGAACATAAATATGGTAAGAGAAATTAGACAGACATAGAAATTGATGGATTATGTGTAAAAGATTTAATCATATAGACTTATATTATAAAGGCTCTGATGAAACATTTATACCAACATACTTTTATGTATAAATCGAAGTGCGGTCCGCAGCGAGCAAAGGGTTACCCCTTTAGAATTACTTCTACGAATAAGATACACGTCTTTAGAGCCCAAAAATCTTGCATTCGGGCCATACGCGGTTTGAAGCGGACTGACTCATGCCGAGAGCATTTTAAGGAACTTCGCCTTTTAACATTACCCTCACTGTATATACCTAAGTGAAGTATGTATATTTGTTAAGTCAAATCAACAACTATTTGTCAAATATCCCGCTGGAGGACGTCGCGTAAATCAATTGCAACGCTTTCCCTCAACAAAACTATTACACGACAGTATATTCTGTATGGCACCTGTTATTTACAATAAACTTCGAAGTCAGATACGTGACATTAGCAACGGTAATTATATTCAAAACATCGTTGAATAAACTGTTAGTTGATAAATGCTTTTATTTTATATTTTACTCCTTATTTTCTTTAATGTATACATAAATGTGATAATTAGTTAATGAATGGCTTAAAATGATTTAAATTTTGATTTATTATTATATTGTGATAAGTTTAGTATGCCAAAAAGGCGGGACATAGTGGAACCAACTGATAATGTAATATAACTAAGAACTCTTCGAACCTACAGTCCATACAAATAAAACATTTTCATTTCATTTCATTTCAAACATCTAATTTACAGTCGCATCGCCACTCTAGCATATAAGTGGTGTAAGCTACGGCCGAGTGCGCCATCGATGTAATGCGCACTGCGGATGTCGATTCAAAACATTGCATAACCGTACCGTGGTGCTTATTGCAAATCATTGATTTATATTGAAACTAAAATATTTTGTCTTATCACAAGTAAATGAATACTTCATTGCTAACATCATAAAGGTCGTAATAGCAGATTCTAAAAACAAAACACGCCTACGGAATTTCGATTTTGAATTTGATAAAGTTAGCAATAAAGTGTAAATTCGCTTGTGAAATGGCAGTCTGAGTCCATGAAAACGGGAACCGTGGCGGCAACCCATTCTTATAATATAGATATTTCCTCAGAAGCAATAGTAAGTACCTACACGTTGAATTCACGAGTTGATAAAAAGTATTAAATAAAAAAAAAACAGAATTTTTTATGACGTTACTTTACTGGTTCTACAATTTAATAGCTTACAAGCTTATAACAACGCGTTTAAAACTTCATATCCAATGTAAAGATATTATACATAATATTCTGTAAGTACGATACTTTAAAGCTGTTTAAGAGACACTCGCGGGATAAGGATGTCTTGCCCAAGTGGTCTAAGTGCCACTTAAATTAACAACTCGTTGTTAAGTTAGCTCAAGTTAAAAAAAATCTTATACTATGTTACAAACATGCTTCCGCCCTGCGGTTTCACACGCTTTGCCTCTACAAAGCGTATAACAAATTTTACTGGAATAAAAATCTACTCGGTTAGACTAATATTATAATCATATAGACAAGAAGTTTTATTAGCTAATTTAGTTCCAGTCTTGAAGTGGTTAAGTTTAAAGGCAAAGTTGTTAGGGTTAAATTTTGATAAAAATATGTGAGATTGAGAAAACGTCATCGATCTTATCTAGTTTATTAAATTAAAAATAGACAAGAAAACCAAGTAGACCCAAAAACCTCTAGTAACTGTAATTTAACATAAACGAAAGCACACCGACGCAAAAATACGGAGGCCGTTAAAAATAACGTGAAGTGACACAACGCACACATAAATACCAATCAAGGGATATTTTCTTCACGAGCGACCGTATTATTACGTTATATAGTAAAGATTCTGCCGCGCCAAATGGGAAACTTACGAGTCAATTTATAAGATTGGCACTAACAGTGACTACCTTTAATCTGGGGAGAACTGGTTCTGCTTCAGGTAATGTACATTTTGTTACGCTATAACTTGAAAGTAGAATGTTTGCCTATTTTACATACTTCGGTAATTTTCTAAGGAAAACATCGTGAGGTACTTTGTAGTACCCGCCTGGTTGGCTACCACCTATTTCTGTGTTCCAGCAGCCGCACTTGAAAAACAGTTTCCTTCTAGGCTTTGTGTGCTTACCTTCGGCCACTTCATCACTTACCATGGTCCGTTTTTTTTAAGTATAAGTTTATATTAAAGACAATTTTGAGAAATATATTTCACTCTTGCCATTACGGTACTTCTAGCACTCATAATACTGTTCAACATCCACACAAAAAGGCATCTATTAATCTTTAAACTTATTCTATAAACCAAAACAATCCAACATTAAGGTACACACTTACACAGCCGAGCACAAGTTACGCAATAACTCACACGACTTTTTCTCACCCCACTATGGAGGGTTTAAAGAAAAACTTGAAAAACTCAGCGCGGGGCATCGCAGTTTTTGTGCTGCCGGCCAGACAACGAAGAGGCGTGACCGGCGCTAATGTGTATCTGGTGGATAAACCGATCGATGGAGCAGTGCCTTTTAATAGAATACAGCGTGCTAGATGATATGTGTAGGAACAAAGATAAAAATAAATAAATATCTTGGGATGACGGATAGGAGGGTCGAATGTAAGAAGCGTAGGTTCATATCGCGCTGACCCATCGGTGATGACTGACCGTATACGGATGGATGATGAAACAAAGGTTCAATCTACATCGATTTTGTGAGTGCTGTGCTGTCTTTGGTAGGTGCGGGGCAAGACGGCTTGGTAGAGCAGTCAGCATCGCTCTGCTTTTGCTGATATCAACACGATTGTCGCATTTAATGAAGTCCAACTTTCTATCCCATCGTGGAATATTATGTCCATGACTTTATTAATGGGGGATTATAGCACTGATGGGTGAATAATAATCCAGGAAATATGAGTTGACTTTATCTATGAACAAAACACCGAGCTCACTCAACATGGTTAGGTTACAAATACAACAATAGGTCCCAAATGCTTTTAGCAGATGTCGCTCCGGTTCAATATCGTCTTACAGGCTAGAACTTGTCTAATATGTGAGCGTTTATAAGCCACCATCGCCAAATGTCGCCAGAAACTTGGCTTAGCTTTCATAGGGATGTGCCTCTTTACGCCTCGTTTCTGTTATTTTTATGGAATGTAATAAAAAAATAATGCGATTTTTTTGCGTGGAAAATGAGGAAATATGGTCTCACGGTATACATTTCACACAAAGATCAACCTTGCTCGATCAAAATTAAAACAAAACCAATAGTAAAAGTTGTTCAGACGAACCAAACATAGGTTTAGAAATGATGATATCTCTAAATATTCACCTGTGCAATAAGTCTATAGCCCAAGTCTGAGTTGAGATTGACACAATTGAAACTAAATTAAAACAAGTTATAAAAACTACCTAATTGAATTTAAATTCTGGAATCAGATCTATTAAAAAAAAAACTTTTCTTGAGTCTTGACTAGCCTTAGGTCTCGTACCTACGTACGTAGAAGCTTCTTTTTCAAGGTCACGTTCAGGTTGTAATTTAACATTATAAATACTTATATTGTTTGTTAAAAAAAAGTTTGCATAATGTTTGCAGTGCAAAATAAATACTTATTTTACAAAACATTAATATACTCACTAAAAAAGGCGGTCCCTAGCATATTATGAAATAATCAATTTTTTATTGGGACCAACAGATTTATTGAACTACTATAAGCTTACCGCCCCGCAGTTTCACCCGCGAACTTTTTCAAAAATCCTTTCTTAGCGGATGCCTACGTCATAATAGCTATGTGTATGCCAAATTTTAGCCCGATCCGTCCAGTGGTTTGAGCTGTGCATTGATAGATCAGTCAGTCAGTCACCTTTTCTTTTTATATAATATCCTAATACATGAAGTACGGTCCTTTTGAGGGATGATAGTATAGGTCATAAGTATTCCGGAAAAGATAAAATAAAAATATTTTTAAAAAATACCTGAAATTGTACTTCATAAATAAATAAAATAAAAGTAATGTATTTTTAAATGCTTTTTTTATTTTTTAACATTAAATTTTACACCTAATTATGCTGTTAATGGTTTTAATTAATGCTTAGTAGTGATGAAGAACAATTTCAGGTTTTTTTTCATTAAAATTACGAGCGAATATTTTTATTTTATCATTTTCGGAATACTTATGACCTATAGGTATCATTCCTCAAAAGGTCCGTACTTCATTTATTAGGACCTTATCATTATCATCATCATCATCTCAGCCGCAAGATGTCCACGATCTTAATGTAATAATTAAAAACTAACGCCAATAACATTTGTTTTCTACAGTACAAACTTAAAACCCAACACCATATTTTCAGAAGCTGTAAAATAAACGAATTTCTATTCCATAATACATCTATATTTAGGATTAGTGAGGATTACGAGCGGCACGGAGGCGCTGGAGCCGCAAATATCAGTAAGTTGGATAACGAACGTGCGACTGTGTGAACTACCTCTTATGGATGGTTATTATTTTAATTAATTGCTACATGTAATATTAGACACATCGTTAGTATGTGTATGGATTTTAGCAATTTTTAATAACCAAACAGTGTATTTTAGCTCAAATATGCAAAAAAATAAAGCTTTTTAATTTAAAAAAGATATTTTTCAAAACGACTATTCTGTGAGTGGCGAAGTTTCAAAAGAAAAAGATACGATACCAGCAAAACAATTTATTTAAAAGTTTTAATATTATGTTTCACTAGTTGTGAGGCGATATTAAAAAAGTTGTTTATTAAACGTACGGGAACAAACAAACGTATGTAGAAAACAAAGAGATAAAGATAAATTGTTTTAGATGGAACATTTTCGATAAGGGAATTGTAGGTGAAAACATTTGGCTGGTTCACAAATAACACACTAATATCAGGCAGAGAAATCAGTTCCATAAAGGGCCCCCTATACTATCAACTTTTATAGCGCATCAAACTTTGCCTAAACAGAATTGTTTTTTTGTTAAACGTCTCATTTTTCTATAAATTCTGACGATCTCTAACACAAAAACGATTCAGTTGACTGAGTTGAATTGCAATATGAGTTGGTGGGAGGTTCTTAAGATGTATTTGTATTTCGTAAAATTTCGTTCAACTAAATTTAACAATTTTTTACTTTTACTAGTTTTTGTCGTGGAAGAAATCAACAAAATATATCCATTTCAGACTGTTTCTTTAGGGGGTAGGCTAGGATACAGGATTGCTTTCTAATCACTAAAACCTCCAAGGGACCTGCGTTCAACGGGAGACCCTGGGATCTACCTACAGGTAGTATTGTCTTTAGGTGTGGTCAGAGGGTTGAATAACCTTTTGTTACTACATGAATCAGATAATTTGAATATAGAAAAACTATGTCCTTTTTTCTCCCCATTTCCAACTTATCTCATGAAATTGTTTGTGTTTGTAAAGGTGAGTTCCCACCTCATCCCAAAATCGAAGGACATCTTTTGTCTTGAGACCCACAACGACATATTGCTATTTTGATCTTTATTACATTATCAATACGGTGTAAATTCGCTAGTGAAATCAGCGTCTATGAAACCACACACCGTCGTCGGACCCATTTTATAGCAATATTTTTCAATTTAAAAATACGCTTATTTATTGTATTGCACAGTTTCACGTAAAATGAAAAACATAGCAATTAGAGGACGTGTCATTGAAGCATTTTAGCTGCTCTATAGGTGGCGGTCGAGTGCCATCGAGCGCGCCAGTTTTTACAAGTAGGGTGGGGTGAGTCGATCACTCTCACTCACGCACTAACACCATTTGTACTTGAAATGAGGGCTGCAATGTCAATGTTGAATTTCCAAGACCAAAGACAAAAATATTTTTATAAAAATAATTTAAGTTGATTATTCCTCAACTCAATTGAATCGAAAGTATTAATTTTTGTTGGAGGATCCAATACCTACAGTATTTTTTTAAATATGTCTTTATAAAATTGCTTTATTTTGATGTCCAAGGCTCAGGAAACCATTTCATATCCGTAACCACCACATAATTGATCGCAAGCAATAATTACGCTGATTATCGGACAGTAATTAGGCTTTCCAATACGTCTCCGGGTCAGCGAGCTCCACTCGCCCCATTTACGGGTTCGACTGAAAACCCGCTCTCATTAATTCGGCAACGGAGTAATTCCTCCACAATTCCAGATAGCATTTTACGATACGCCGTCGGCCGACTTTATTATTGTCCCTTTTTAGTGCGAACGTTTTATAATTTCGCGTAAATTTCAAATTGTTTCAATGTGGCATTCTGTAAACTTTATGGATATTAATAAATTCCCGGTGTATTTGAATACTTTGAAAATTATAAAATGTTACCATTTACTGAAATTACGGGTAATATAAATGTTTATATTATCTTTGTGAAAATGTGATGTCTGCTTATGAAGCGAGCTTTTGTACACAAACTTCGTACCTACATGAAAGGCAGAAAGAAAATTTTAAATACATAAAGATAAAAGACCTTTTACTTGAACCACATACGATAGGCATCATTCATTAGCCTTACTTCACCACAAACGTATTGTAAATAGTAAATGATTTATCTACAAGCGAAGTTTAAAAGTTAACTGGCACAACGGTCTATAAACACTGCAATGTTAGTTTAATCACTATTCAACAAAAGGATTTCAGGCAATTTTCACAGCAAAGGCTTTGAGGTGACGGGGCGTGGAGAATTCAGCACTGACCGTATCGTCGCTTTGACGATAGCTCCAATAGTGTGAATCAATTGTTCACCTCTCGAGTCTGAACTGAATGAGATGAGGCTCTCAAACTTTGGTATACAGAAATGAGTTTATTTTTTTCTGTGATGAAAGAGATTTCTTTGCTATGTATAGGCTTATTTGAAAAAAATCTCACCATGGCAAGTGATGATGTGGTGGTAAGCACACAAAGCCGAGAAGAATCTGCCTCTCAAGTACAACTGCCGGAACAGTTCGAGTTCATCTTAAAAAGTGCGGTTCGGATTTAATTCAATATTTCACTAAAAGACAAAGATGTCAAAGAAAGTTGATGTGTAATACTAGTACATATATGTATTCTACATATAAGATGAGCTGACACGTTTTATGTCAAGGAAGTCGTAAAAACTCTGGCGGTATTCCTATAAAGGTTCGGAGATCTTTAATTTTATGCGAACCCGGGGTGGGATACCTAGTTAACTTATAAGAAAACATACACAGGATGTCAAACGTTGAAAGCCACTGTTCAACTCCATTATTTTGTTTGTCCTTTGTGTTATCGGTTCCCGTGTCGAACGAAGTATGTTTGGGATTATTTCAACATTGGTTCTATGTCATGGTGTGTATCTGTGGCAAAACAATACTGATCCTTTTATTAAATATCTAAAAATATGCAAGAAACGTAGCTTCGATATGAAATGAAGCAGATTATAATATTTTTTTATCAGCTTTACTAAATGTTATTTTTTGCGTCTGCAAAATATATTATAAATGGCAAAAAAGGCTTTTAAAATTGTTGACTTGCACAATTACCTCGATTGTGACGTGACTGAAGTGTTGTTTTGATAAATTATCGCAAACTCATTTTGGCATCGCTGAAAATTTAATGAAAAAACACACACGTAAGCAAGAGGTGGAAAACATTATGTAAATGCGCAGGAAATTGTGCCTACCCGGGGATGCCCCGTGTGTAGCAGTTTAAAATTTTAATCACATTTTTGCCGAGAGATTTATTTTCAGTGTATGTATGATGCACGGCTCACAAGTTGGACGGCGGAGCGCGTGTTGTTCGCCGCAGACAAACTTTGCTCTATCGACTTACACTTTTTATGTAGCGTGTTTTAAAATTTATTTATTTGAATCATGTGCAATAAAATAAATGCTTTACCACTAATTGCATGCAAAGAAATTTGACTTTTGAGGTTTCAAGCCAACATAAGCCATTACTACTTCAGTGGAACAAGGCTTGATGCACTTTGTGTATCTACTATGAAAAATGCAATTCAAATTTTTCTTTTTCCTAACCAGTTCGCTAGAATAGAGCTGCATCGCCAATTAAAATGGTACACCCCGTTCTCGCTATCTTCACAGCGCTTATCGTATTTATAATATAAATTTATTGTCCATAATAGAGCGATAAATCGCCGCCGGTGTTGCCCGCTCCGTATTATTAATTTCGACGTCGGGCGAGCACCGCGAATTTATTTTCTTTCACCAAATAATGAAGAGCTATCTTGGTGAAAAAAAAAATAAACGGGGAATTAACGAGAGCGGTGAGAGACAAAGGCAGGGTCGGAGGCCCGAGGACAATTAGACAACGTAGCTGGATACGGGCAATTTGCAAACTCATTTGCGCTATTAATAAGTGCCGTCCAAGTGCTCTTTGACGGACACCTGAAAAATGAGTTTTCTGTAGACAGTGACGTACGCAGGCATTCCGAGGTCGAGAAATTAAGATATTTGACATTTACTAATTTTCAGAATTATATTTGACTCGAGAGGTAATATTTTCAACTGTCAATGAAACACGACAATGAAAGAATTGCAAGAAACTGGCATATTTTATGGAACATAAACCACAACAATAGCAGGTCAACTCAATTTAACTTGTACATTAACAACTCATCACCTCCACTCAAATCTCATTCCGTATAATAAAAAAGCCGCTTTCTCTCTCTCTGGTTAGTGTTATCAACAGCTTTTAAAGGACCGTTCACACGGTTCGGTGCGGGCCGAACACCGTCGCGATAAGACGCGTTTTGTTTATAAAACAGCCAACAGGTGTCGTCGGCGTTGATAAAGCCTGAATAGTTTTTGCGGCCGTATCGGCCCATTGTAAGGGTACCCTCAAAGAGATAAAGCCCGTTCTGTCCACCGCCTTTCATTCTTGCGATTCTTAACGCAAACAGCGGTGGCTCTTTAGAAGCTTTTCCGTGTAATGTCCTTTAATATTTTGTAAATGCTCCTCTTTGTTCGACAGTTGGGGAATGATGTCATAATGTTTCGGGCAAGAAATGTTGCGTTACATTTTGTCCATGGGAATGTTTGTAATGTACCTACTGTGGCATATTTCTGTCATTATTTTCTATTCAACACAGACACAAAACGCAATATTTACCGATTAAATTGCTGTATAATATTAAAGTTAATACAATGTGCTTAAAATTCCAGCGTAAAATATTCATCGGTAAATTGCAGTGTAAGCCCATAATAGTCAGAGAGCTAGATAACTAAAATTTAATCCGCAAACTAAGCTAAGCATATGGCTACGAACCTCGTAGCCGCAGTGCTACGGCCGTAGCTTATTTTACTTCCTAAGCATTATATTCGCTACGTAGGTAGTTAAATATTTGTATTATGGAAATTGTATTCGTCTATTATTATTCAAAATCATGCATATTTATAAAAGAAAGACAGTTTCAGGACATTTTTTGAAGACAGAATAGATCGTTTTTAATGGGTTCCACTTTATAACAGTCTTGAGGAAAAAGGAACAAGGATTACATAATTGCCGGCAAATTCTTGAGTGCATCTCGAAAACGATCCGAGATAGTTTTTCTCAGAAAAGTGTATTTACTGAACGATTTATTTTACAGTTTGCACTAGACTTGATGAATCACTAGTTTTAAAATACGCTATGAAAATGCAATTTATTCTATAAGTTTATTTCAATTAGGTGGATCGTCCTGACAGAGGACTTATATTTAGAATACTGTTGCTACTCTCTCGGACTCTAATGATTACATTACATTACATTTACTTAATTTAGGCCTTTCATTCCATTGAGACCTTTCTCTTTCTAAGTCAACACTACTAAAAAATAGGGTATACTCAAAACAAGAATTATTTTCAACATGTTCATGTTTCATTTTCTGCATCTGAGGACTCCCAGAACTCGGGTGTTAGTTACCAAACCCAATTTCCGTTCTATTAAAACTGTGGCCGCTTCGCGAACACTTTTTAATTTGCTCTCCGATCGCAGCCGAACGAATGCCGAACTGCGCCGATTGAAATGTGAATTGTATTGAAGAAGTTCAGTCACAAGTATAATTCTTACTAATATTATAAACGCGAAAGTTTGTAAGTTTGTTACTCTTTCACGCCAGAACGGCTGAACGGATCTGGATGAAATTTGGCACAAAGATAGATTATAGTCTGAAATAGTGGGTACATAGGCTACATTTTATCCCGGGAAAACATAAGATCCCTTGGAAACGCGGGTGAATCCGCGGGGCAGAAGCTAGTTAAATAATACAAATGTGGTTCATTGTTGCAAAATGTATTTTAGATAAAGCTACGATTTTTTTTTCTTTTTTGAATAGACTTACGGATGTATACCTATAATATATGTATGGTATGCACACATATCCATTAAATTAAAATATACCTTCGCAGGCTTGAATAGAAGATGTCTATATGAATGAATGAAAGTTATCTTGTACAGTCAGCGTCAAAAGTAGATTGGCACTTTAGTACCCTTTCATAATAATCTATTGACATTTTTATGACAGCTTGTATGAAAATTGTGTAATGTTAATTGACACGGTACTAAAGTGCCAATCTACTTTTGACGCTGACTGTACTTTGAGATAGGGGATTTCTCACTGCTTACGATCTATACCACTCTAATCCATTACGCAAATCCATTGATGGATCACACTTCACATAAAAGCTGGGCTTCTGAAGCGTATCTATTTTATGATCCAAATGTTTTTTTTTCTTTTGACAGGTTTGTGTTGGACCACAATCTCATCATGATTGGTGATAATGTGGCCAATTGCAGCTGACGGAACACACAGGTAGGTGACTTGACGATAGATTTGAGCGAGGTAGTTCAGGCAGTTATTACAAAGTACCAACGTATCAATGCCAAATGTGCAACATTGCCATTACTCACGACGTTTTGTTCACCGAAAGCTTACTCATTTTAGAATTTGAAGACGGAATCGCCCTGTAACAACTGACGTCACTAGTCACTACTACAGATCTATCATCTAAGAAAATGCACCTTCGGTTACATTATCCTAATCGTATCACGCAAAACCACGGTTTACTACAAATTCGTGGAATTAAAAATAAATATCCATTTTTAGTTGTTCTATAGTTAGGTATGATAAGCAAGTAGCAAACTAACCGCGGTGACTTTTCAATTTATTTGTTCTTGTGTGAAAGACTCCCCCCTGTTTGGTCTTGTTGTATAACTCTATTTTCGTAACGGAGGGTGTTGCGTCGCATCGTGGAAATAGCTACAAAACTTCTTGTTCGAAGGCCGAAAACAGACCTTGTTGTTTGAAATGCAAAACGAATACTAGATATGTATTTTTTAAAATTTTATTTACTAAATAATGGCGACATTCCTAATTTGAAAACAGCAATAATTGCTTAGTTTATTGCTTTCTCAGCAAAAGCGAACCTTCTGAACCGATGAAAACAGTCTTGTCTTGTTATATTACATTTCATAATATATTTTTTAAAACAAGAGCACTATTTATTTTCAATACTGTAATATTAAAAGGCTTGTTCTGCGCACACACGAGGTCACGGGTACCTTATAAAATAATTATTACACCTTTTCCATATCCAACATTTGAATTATTCATACCAAAGAGTAGCATTTACGTACAGAGACATCTGTCTGCTCATAGTTAATTCAGTTTTATGCCTACAGTGCTCTTTGTAAATGAAAACTCTTATTTCATCTTTATTTCCGCTTCCCAGCCCGATGTTACCAGTTGAAATTGCTCAAGAAAAAATAAGTAGTACGTAACACTGTCTTTTTTAATTTCAAAGGAAAAGGAAAACTTCACTGTTGTGTTCTAGTGCACAGTTATGTTTTTCCTTCAACTCTTCGGGAGCATATGGCATAACCAATTTTTGAAGTTTTTACAACCATATACCTTTGCCTATACCTAAATTATTTTGAGTAATAATGATGTAATTTACATCGCTGGTACTTCACTGGCTGGAGCAAGTTCTTATTTTACTTACAAGGTGGATAAAGGCTTTAGTCTATTATGCTAGACTGGTGGGGATTGCCTTTAGTGGTCTTTATGGTTTAGTTTAGTTACCTATACTTTATTACCTAGCTGACGTTACCGGAAAAACTAGTTCAAATATTAGTCAGCGACAATAGTAAATTATGACTTAAGTAGGTACCGTGTCACATTATGCATTTCATAATTTCCATGCACACTCAAGAGAATATCAACAGATTATTATGATACGGTACAATCTACTTTTGATGCTGACAGTACATAATGTAAAGTAGCTAAGGCAATCTGTCAATGAGTGCGCAGGCTGTAGTTACATAGGGCTGCGCTAAATCGACAGAACTTATCGGCAAAGTTATCGGTATAGCATTGGCGCAAGTTACCGACCGGCCCCAGTTTCCACCACACACTTTAATACTTCGCCGGTACTTAGGTGAAAGCGCACTATAACTTGCCCGTCGTGTTTGAACACCGTCCTTATGAGGATGCAAGTTTTGATATGGTATAAATACTTATACCGGGAATATTCTTAAGTTTATTTTAATTCAAATTGCATTTAGGTTATATTCATTATTCTAACAATTTCACTTCAACAGTAATTTCTTTGTCAATGATAAGAAATCTACGCTGATAATATAAAGAGGTAAATTTCGGATGTAGGAGGTAGGTAAACACCGAAACAACTCATCCGATTTAAAAAAAATCTTACACCATTATTTAGAATGAACTTTCAGGGTGGCCATAGGTTACTTTTTACACCGGGAACGCGGGTGAAACCGCGGGGCGAAAGCTATTAATACAAATACAGAATATTGATAGAACAAAATTATAAACGCTCCATGAAAACAAAAAAAAAACACGCATAAAATTAATTTCTTACCTAGAGTTAGTCCACGGACGCTTAATTTCTTTGGAGTTAAGTCTTTCGCGAATAGGTAACCTTACTTCCAATTTCCCCCGGTAGAGGCGCCAATGATTTATAACGTAAATAAATGATGCGATAGGTTATAATGTCAAGACGAAACTAATATCATATAAATCGTGGCACGCGGTAGCGCCATGTAAGATTACCTTTACGTAAGCATCCCTATAGCCCTACGATATTATTTAAACTCAACTTTGATATTTTCTTGCCTTTCATCAAGTCATTGGTATTTAATAGACATCTATATATATATAAAAGAGAAAGTATATATGTATGTTCCTTATAGACTTCGAAACCGCTGAACCGATCGCGATGAAATTTTCAGACAATCTTCATATTAGCCCCGCGGGTAAGCCTGTAAGGTTGGGTGGCGAGTACTCGGGACCGCGGGTGAAACCGCGGGGCGGAAGCTAGTATACTATATTACACTTAAACCAAAAAGACATCTAAACATTAAACATCGGAGCGACACTTTATGGGCCATTTATCCACATTGACATATAGGCGTGGTTCAGAAGTAAATTAGTTATTTATCATTCGGCCTGATGGATTAAAGTGGTCCCATATCGTAAACGTCTTTATGACTGACTGGTACACTTTAGGACAATATATTATCTTATCTTACTGTACTATATATTATACTACTAGCTTTTCGCCCGCGGCATCGCTCGCGCAGACTTTATCTTTTCTTCCTTTCACCCGATTTCTATGAAACAAAGCCTATTCGAAGATCAGCAGTTCAGTGGGTTCAGTGGGTATTCAAACATATATTATTATTTTCGTAAACCAGTAATTTAGTTCATCCTATAATAATACCCGGAATTACGCAAACTCTAATTTGTTGCTTAATTGGTGTTCCAACGTGAAGTTATTGCAAATGCATACAATTTTAAACACATCGACATCTTAATACCTAAGCAATAAAAGGTAATTACAGTATTACTAAACAGAAACGTCAATGGACCTTGATCTATACAAATCGTCGTCCGGGAACGTGGCTTTTCAATTCAGCTGGCTGTTAATTACTTAACAAGTTTTAGTAGTAGTGTTCGAAATTCGAATATTTGATGATTGCATAATAAACAGGTTGTACGGTATTTTAGATAAATTAGCGTGAAATTACCCTTGTATACTTTAATGTCGGATATTAGAACTGTGCCTTAGGGAGCAATTCGGAAGAAATTGAGTAGGGAACTCTTAATTTTACCAGCATGATTATAAAGTGATGGAAGTTTTGAGAATTTTTTGGCCTAATTTAGCGGAACTAAGGGTAGTCCATTTTTTAGGGTTCCGTAGCCAAATGGCATAAAAACGAAACCCTTTTAGATCCGTCATATCTGTCTGTCTGTCTGTCCGTCCGTATGTCACAGCCACTTTTTTCCGAAACTATAAGAACTATACTGTTGAAACTTGGTAAGTAGATGTATTCTGTGAACCGCATCAAGATTTTCACACAAAAACAGAAAAATAACAATAAATTTTGGGGGTTCCCCATACTTAGAACTGAAACTCAAAATTATTTTTTTCATCAAACCCATAAGTGTGGGGTATCTATGGATAGGTCTTCAAAAATCATATTGAGGTATCTAATATAATTTTTTTCTAAACTGAATAGTTTGCGCGAGAGACACTTCCAAAGTGCTAAAATGTGTCTCCCCCCCCCCCTGTAACTTCTAAAATAAGGGAATGATAAAACTAAAAAAAATATATGATGTAGGTACATTACCATGCAAAGTTCCACCGAAAATTGGTTTGAACGAGATCTAGTAAGTAGTTTTTTTAATACGTCATAAATCGTAAACCGCAATTTACCTTTCATTCAATCAACTCAGATATAAAAAAAAATATTGGCAAAAAGCAAGGTCTTACAGCACAAATAAAGGAAAAATTCAAAAAAATAAAAAATGTTGAAAATTAAAGGGAAAATTATACATACACTAGCGGGCCCGACAGACGTTGTCCTGTCCAAACTCGATTACGACGCCATCTACCGAGTCCAATTGTATTTTCAAACCATCCAGGGACCCGCTCAAATATACACACAAAATTTCATCCAAATTGGTCCAGTCGTTTAGGAGGAGTTCAGTCACATACACACGCACACAAGAAATATATATATTAAGATAGCTACGCCAATTAATAAAGACTTCTGAGTTGTATAGGCGCTCATACAATTTAGAGGTCTAGCTTAATTGGCACTAACCTCAAATAAGGTAAATAAATAAAATTGTGGATTTCCCTTGATGGACGAACGATAGACGAAGTTTGTACGGAACCCTCGGTGCGCTAGTCCGACTAGCACTTGGCCGGTTTTTTATTGTTACATGATGTCGAAGTCAAAGCCATTTATTCAGATAAACATGGCATTATTTATGCTCCTGAAGTTACTACCGGTTTGTAAGTCAACCTCTAACTGAGAAGAGCCGAAAACTCAACAAGGTTACATTTTTTAGAAAATCTGACTATAAAACAATATAAGGATAACTTCACCAAAAGTATGCAATTTTTTTTGATGATTAAGTGATTTTATTTATCATATGTTACTTTCTAAGTCATAAAATATATAATAATACTAATACTGAGTTTACACTTTAACGCTTAAAGTTGAATCGAAATTAAAGTTAAACCCAAGCTCAGTGAAGTTGAACCGAATATGTAAAACATATATAAACTAAAAACACTATCATACCTCGACATTTCAATAAACCTGTGCCGAAATACTCCATATTTATTTCCCGTAATTAAAAACAATACCTAAGCTACGGTTAAGTTACATACAACTTACAAGTACATATATGTACACAAGTGTTAGCTAGTTCAATCTTCAAGCACGTATCGAGTATCGAACCAGATACTCTCGAAGGTTCAAGTATATCAAATGCATCAGTAGTGTGCTTTCGACATGTTATTTCCTTTACAGTCACTTTGTTGCAAGTTTCTTAGAATCCAACTCGATCTGATGTGCTTTTGAAGATTCCTTTGTACAATTTCGTAGAGTGATCATATTTATCCATTTCTTATTTGTTGTTTTATTTACATGCAAATCTAGGAATGTTTCCATTTTCATATTTAAAATACAAACACATGTTTTGAAAATGGAATAGTGGAATGGTATTTTTTTATTCATGCTGACACTGAGAACGCAATAAGAATATGAGTTATTTTTAATTTTTAATAGTAAGTACAGTGATGCAAAGAATACTAATCAGTTATCGCATATTCGTATTCGGCAGATGTCGTCACGAATATTATATTAAAATTAACCGATAGACAAGATTGCCATCGACAAGTAGAGCAGCAAGAATGCCAAGGAGTGCTTCAAAGTGGATATTAACACTACGTGGAGTGGAGTACTTGAAGAGGTGGAAATGGAAGATTTCAATATTTCCCATTATGTTTTGTATAATCAAACGAGATGAATGTTACTGTTTCCTATACTATTTATGTTTTTATCTATAGATCATGGGTTTACTAGATTTCCATAGACTAAAAAATACCGCCTCATAAAGGTTATTTTGAAACTGAAATGAGAAATATACTGTTGATGTCGAATTTGCAGTTGTTGTTCCTTGAATATTTGACAATTGCTATTTAAAATAAAAAAAAATATATGAGTATTTTCGTATTCGTACGCCGAATAACATGTTTGTGAAACGAAATAGTATTCTTTGCAACACTACATACAGTTTATTATACGGGAACGTTGTTATTATCTATACTAATAAAGAAGCTTGTTTATAGTATAAAAGTTTAAGGCTGGTAATACACGTCAGATTTTTTAAGCCGGCGAACATTTAATACAATTCCATCCGACTATTGAATCGGACGTGTATTGTATGTTCAAACAAAGTAAGGGCTCTAACGCCTTCCGATAGTCTAATCAGACTATCGGATCCGACTATCGGATGAAAATATCTGACGTGTATTCCCAGCCTTAATGATACCTTGTGCATGGTATTACTGCTCATTAGTTAGGCTCTGTCTGTACCTTAGTGCCTGTAATTTAAGCCTAGGCTTTCATCATTATCCAGCGATCGTTAGTGTTAGAAAATGACGTACGTACCACACATACAGGGTTCATTTTAATTGTTTAGCTTAACTTTCAGGGTTGAAAGTACCCACTAATACTAACATTGAAAGAGTCGGTGCCATAAAAATATATTTGTCCATATCTTTTTATCGTGTTGACTCGGGACCTTGATTTTTATACACCTAATAGGGACTATAGACCTCAGTATCTGATATAAATTTCAACTTGCTAGGTCCACCCTTTCCTGAGAAAATCGGTGGTAACACACGGACAGACAGACAGACAGCCAAGAAAGTGATCTTATAAGGGTTCCTTTTTTACCTTTTGAGGTAAGGAACCCTAAAAAAACAGCTATTACAACTAAACAATTAAAAGTAGCTGTATATACTAGGTCGAGATTAAAGTGCAGTCTTTGGGAAATCGCTGCCAAACCTATGTATGTCAAGAGAATATTGATCCTTCTCCTAATATTGATCCTATAGAAAATATAGTTTTGAATATGTCAATTGACAAGATAGTCTTGCCTTAAACCAGTAAGGAAGCCTCTCAAGTCCCATTTCTCCTTGCTATATCAAATTAAGAAAGTTAAGCTACAGTATAGGCACTGAACAGCATTGCAAGTGCAATTTGGCAAGACTCAGTCCACACTTCGAGTGCTGTTTAAGTGCATACGCCCGAGCTCGTCTCAGTTTCATTTTGTAAATGTTTTTGGCATCTGTTCTACTGTTAAACATTTTTATTTAAATCCTTTGAATTAGATTAAGCGTAGTTTTATTACATTGAACTCAATTTTGACCTTTATATATGTGATTGAAGTCGACGAAAGATGAATAAAATATTAACTACATAATAAACATAAATTAAATACTCATAAGAGTCAATTAACAAGAATAGTTATTAGTGATTCTTGAATTTATGAAAACTTGTTGTTGATTAAGACGTCATACAACAATTTTCTACTGAAGTCAATAGGGTATTACACCCATTTTTGAAAAGTGTCTCAATTCGTTCCTAAGGTGCTAATAAGCCACCAAAAAAACACAAAAAATTTATTCAATCTATAAGTGCCATAAAAAGGCATTTAAATTTTACATTTTCAATTTTCGCGCGTAGTTTGATGAAAACGCTGGACGCCATGTTACTCTACGGTCATAACGTTATTTGGTCTCTTAAAAGTAAATAAAAACGCTGATATTGGACTTATAAAATTTTATAAATTAAAAATGAGCTATTATCCTTTTTATTAGTGTGCTGTTCCTGAATGCATGAATACTAGTGTAAAAATAATAATAATACTTCAGTTTACACTTTTTAGTTTACATACAGCACCGTATGACGTCATTATAATGGCAGCTACTGTTTCGCTTGTTTAGAAACAGATTAAAAAAACTGAAAACATTGAAACGAATTTTAAAATTAGTTAAGTTATTTTATGAACTGAAACTAACATTTTCCGACTGCTTATTGCCTAAGCTATCTTAATTGTACATTTTTAGATTTTTTCTCATATAGAGTAAAATACCCTATTCTCATCATCTGCTACTTTTTCTAGCAATCTAAAATAGAAAACGCATACGAATAAATAACCGTAACAATGCTATCTCTCGACAATAATATCGTCCGCATCAACATACTTGCATAGCAGCGAAACGGTTCCCCGAGAAATGAAATCGAACCCCCCTTTGAATGTAATCAGAGAGGCTTTTTGGGCAGGATGCCAGCCGCGGCGGATGTTGGCAAGAACCGAGTTACTGGCACCCACGTCAAAACTACACATAAAAATATAATAAAACGCGAAAACACCCTGTGAAAATATTTGCGAAGATAGAGATGGGATGGGAGTAGTAATTTGATTTGTCGATATTACTTATCTTTCAATCATTTTCGTTGCCGCTATTTCGATGCACCAACGGCAAAGGCGATATCTAAATAGAGCTTAAAATGTCACGGTAAATTGTTGGATCAAAGATTAACTTCAGCTTACTTTCATAAGTCTCCAACATTTTGCTTATTAGGTTTTTTTATAAGCTCCGATGAAATAGGCATGGTGAAAACTTCAGTACCTAAAAACGGTGTCGCTTTATTAAATTAGAATTACATAAAGGACAAAGAAAGAAGTATAGATATGCTTTTTTTTACAAAGTGAAGTAATTCAACAACTCTAAAATTAAAATAAAATTATTCAGATTATGTCGATTATGCAAAACGTTTATAATCACTCCTCCACTATGATGGATGGACCACATTTACCGCTTCGTATTGAAAAAAAAGGGCAACATTTTCATTATTTCGAGAGCATTTCGGATGATAAATGATCTTACCTTTTTTACTGTCTGTATTTTAGAGATGCACAGATTCTCGGTAACAGATTTTTTTCTGGCACTTACCTGAAAACAAAGAAGTGAAATATTAGACTTATTATTCTGGATTTAACTTGAAAGAATGTCAATTGTAAAACTTTAGTCAAGTCAAATGAATTGACTAAACAGTAACAATTTGTGTGTAAACTGTAGGATCGCAATATATCGTATGCTATCGCATGCAAAACCAGCCTAATTGTCTTATGAAACTTGTTCTACGTATTTTAGCTTGCAATTACCGTAGTTGGGAAATCGCACGTACCAACAGTGGTCGCGTGGTTCACTTGTACGTTACACTATATTGCACGCGACACGACAAAACACAACAAATGTCGTACTCATTCAACATTTCCCAACGTTTTTGTTGCAACTATTATCCAAATTAAAGGGATTTTTAACGTCGTGTTTTCTCACTGGCACGCTTTTGACGGGTGTTTCAAATACTTTTTTACTTACATTAATAAAGTCCTCTCGAAAATGTGCAGAAGGTTTTAGGCAAAATATTTGCCAAAGCATATTTTAGCGGCAGTGTGAATGAGTACACGTTTATACATGACGAATTTCTTATGCAGTGCTTTTAGGGTATCTCAATTATCTACCGTAGATATTTAAAAACTATTTTATTTTTTAACTATTGATAATTAATAAAGCGATGTTAAATTTGTCGAGTTTCAAAATATTTTTAAAGATTAATCTATTCTATCAAAAAAATTACATGACGTTCTTATAATAGCTGAAACATTCTAAATAGAAGTAAGTTAACAGATATTAGTTACATAATCATTAAAAACTTGTTTTAGCAATATTTATTTTTAGTAAAATCGTCATTACTCATAACCTCTCACGTAAGAGTTTTATCTTTGAATCTGACAGTAGGTAAGTCACAAATACATTTTGCTGAACACAAATCGCTCGAACGGGCCAGGACATTACTTTGGCAAATCGTTGAAGCGTCAATACAAGAAAAGTGAACGAGAGTCGCTATTGCATTTTCCTTTTTACATGTTACAAAGCGGGGCTGAGTGTAAAAGTAAAATTTAACTCTTATACTAGACAGCTAGTCGGAATTTTAAAGCGTTCGGATTTAAATGCAGTTTCTGCAGAGATAAATGAGTTGTTGTCACGACTAGTTGTTTCAAATTTTATTTAAAAAAAGGGCCTCTGTTTTATAAACTAGTAAATCTTTTTGGGGTTATAAAATTAAGTTAATGAAGTGCAATATAATAAGTAGTTATATAGTAGAATCAAGTCTCTATGAAACTGGAATAGATACATATGATATTGTAACAATTAGAAATTATCTTATCTATACTTCTATACTATATTTACTATAATATTATAAAGAGGAAAGATTTGTATGTAAGTATGTTTGTAACGAATTGGCTCAAAAAGTACCGGACCGATTTTAAAAATTCTTTCACCCTTTGAATGCTACATTATCACTGATTAACATGGGCTATATTTTATCCCGGGTACGCGGGTGAACCCGCGCGGAAAAGCTAGTAATTTATATTTTGTTACTTATCCATCAGAGGAATTGCGAAATTTTACCAACAAACATAGAAAATCTGTAAGCTTCCCTTCCACTAAATAATTGGACAAAGAGCACCTAACCTATGCGTTGTTCCTATCATAGCTATGCAATAAGATTTTAACTGGGACATAATATAAGAGAAAATCCTACTGAATTTTAGACCCCAGTTTTGTAAAAGAAGAATCATTTCGGTGCACTTTTAAATTTACTCTCGAATACATTTGCATATTTAACAAAATTACAATTCTTTTGTTTGCATTAAAACAGGCCCCTCTAGCGGGAGAAATTGGCGGTAAGGTTGGTATTATATGGTTATAGTATTTGTTTGTTTGTCACTTGGTGTTCGTGATGTCATGGACGTCGACCACCGCCCCGACTGAAAACCAGCGGTTAGTAATTTCAGTAAAATTATATGAAATATTTACATCCTTCACTTATGTTAAGCATTATCCTAGTTAAATTATACAGGATAACTATTAAAAAAAGCAGGGGCGAAAAACACTAGGTAGTTTATACTCAAACGAAATTTTATTTTCTACTCAAAAAATTTTATGTTCCTAATTTCTTTATTTCTACGTTCTTTCCACATCCGTTTTCCTTTTTATATTTTTTTGTCACGTTCCTTTTTATCTTTTTTGTCCTATCAGTAAATATTTTCTATTCTATATATATAAATGGAAAGGTGGTGACGGTTGTTACTGGAGGCAAGCGTGGCGTGTTGAGAAGGCCTACTTATACATATGCTCTTCATTTATCTCACCATCTACAAGTAACATTCGGAAGGTTGCTTTTACTGAGAAGAGCCGGCAAGAAACTCAGCAATTTTGATGGGAATAATCACAAGAAATGGCTTTTTTAATGTGATATGATAAGCTTTAAATAATTTAATTTTGTATCTTATTTGCGAAATACCAGTTGGCTAAAAATATCTTACCTTAACATAACGACAGTCAAATCGCAAGGACTAAAATTGGTTTTAGTTTGCAGAACCGGTTTCAGGCGGTGATAGCTCTATGTTAGTGACGAAGGTCGTGGGTTCGGATCCTACAGCGAGCTTTCGGCGAAGGAAAACATCGTGAGGAAACCATAGTACGGTAGGATACTTTGTAGGCTGGCCTGTCTAGCTACCACCCTCACGTTGAAAATTGGTCACCAAACACCAACCGGTATGTCCCAGCAGCTGCACTTGAGAGGCAGATCCTACTAAGCTTTCACTTAGTAGTCACACGTAGTGAGATTGTAATATTATTTATTCTATACCACCATTTTGAAGAACTCTATTACATTTAATTAATTTCACACTGGATTGAACATACACAAGTATTAAGTATAAGCTTTACACTTAACAAACCTGTGACATAATAGTAAGATAAGACTTGTTTATACAGGGTGCTTCATTGTATTCCTTAATTATATGCCGAGCATGTGAAATTATTGTTTGGGCAACAGAATGAGATGTAAAATTAGTGCTGTGTTGCCAGATAGGGGACTGCGGAATATAAATTACAATAGGAATTGTGATAACAGTGTTGGTAATAAAAATGTTTGTTCATGAATTAAAAAGTCCTCCAGGCTTAGCGAATAATGTCGAATCATTTATTATATTAAATTTACAGCTATGTTTACTTTTTCCGAGTTCGCATAATTTGAATTAAACTCACGAAATTGTACCTACATCTTGAAAACTTCGCCCCTTCATAAACTTCTGAAAAGGTTTTACACAATCAAATCTTGCATAGGGTTCTTTAAAAGGTAAGTAAATGTTATCTATAGTGACGTAGTTTGTTCATTTTAATGTAAATGATGATATTTTGGAGTTGTTATTTAGAAGATAGACACCAGAAAATGTAATGAGGTAAGAGGAACTGGATCCAATAGTTGTAACAACACCCTGTAATGAGTAAATAATTTTGTTCCAAAATACACAGAAAAGAGTATTTCTTTACCCTTTGCCTCCGGCATAAAACTGTTGCTAAACAAAAACATACTCGTACAAACTTATGAAACAATAAGACAAACATACTTTTTTTTTGAGCGCGACGTCTATTTGCAAACCCTCAACCGGCAAGTCATGGAGAGTTTTATTAGCTCTCGCTAACTTCCCTTCAAACATTATTCTTACAAGTCACCGACCCGTACAAGTGTACATTCGAGGAAATAAAACGGGCACCTCTCTGGAACACTTCAAGGCTCTTTGTGTTTAAATCAAAAGCTTTCGACGCGACACTGCTATTCTTACAAGAGAAATTCAATTATTGCGCCATTTTGTACAATTTGCTTGCAATTTAGATTATTGATTGCTTAAACTCCGGATTGAGCCCTTTTGTTTGTGATGCTGAGTATATAGAAATTAAATTCATAAACGATCTAAGTACTCATCCAATATTTAATATTCATGTAAACATACTCGAGCAATTAAATAATATATTACAAACCGAAATTGTACATGAAAACTCGACCACAATTAAAATATCACGCTTAATTTCCCTTTAACTTTGGAAATAAATACATATTTCACAAACAGGACTGTACGAAAATATCCTGAAGCCTAGGGGTGTCAAATATCAGAATAGCATTTTGCGGGTGGCCGTCGCCCATTATCCGAATATACCCAATGTTCAATAATTTACCGCAAACCAAAACCATGCATACAAAACCGATACGTTGTTAATACGTACGTTTCCATGCTACATTTTCTTGTTATTGCTACTAATTGCTAGATTTCATACTATCAGTAATATGTCTATAAGATAAGCGTCATTATCATCTTGCTCTATTCCCAATCATTTGTGGTCGGCAATACGTAATCTTCTTCCATTCGGCTTTTCTATTCGTTACATCTACATTTAGTTCTTTCTAAAACAAAAACGAAATTTATCAGTATACTTGACAGTCCTTTGACAAATTAAAATAGGAATTACGAAACGGAATACCTCAACCAACACCCAATTAATCCGAAATCCTTTAATTCTATTTGATTATTTTTTCTGCACACCAACGGTTACTAATACACGACCCTTGGCAGAGCTTAATAGTTTCGTAACAAACATGTGATGAGGCTTTCGAAAATTAATGCGGAGATAAACTGTCCCTACCAACTTTATTCTCCCCGTATTAGTAATTTAAATCCTAAAAGGGGTTGTCTCCGACCGTGTAACACAGGATTTGAATATTATAACAACGATCTATATACGCGAAGACAATGCCATAAACACTGGACTGGCAGTCACTGCGCACTATTACCATGATATAGGCCATGTTTCACAGGTCAAAGGAATAATTTACCGCTTTGATTACCGAGCTCAGAATGGCCCGGGCTTTATTAGACGTACGATTGTGTACATGTCAATGAGCATTGTTAAACGCATTGTTTGGGACATTCCATTTATATTAACAAATGTCTGGACAATGTCCAAAGCAGATATATGTTGAGGAAATTTACCATGGATATAATATATGTTTAAGTAAAACGCAGTGGCTGTAACTAGAACATTTCGTTAAAGAAAACTATCGTGAAAAGTTCTAGAAAACTTTTTTTTCCCCTTAAATGTCCGATGAGCTTCTTCGGGACATACAACATTTTGGTGAAGTGATTTTGGCCATTTATTTGATCTTAGCAGCTGATCTTAATATGGCATTCATCGTAAAGCAAACATATGATAATAGGTAGATATTTCAAATGTATTAAAACAATTTTAAAGTATCCATGTATAATTAATGCAGAGATTAAAGGGGTCTCGCCATTTTCATATTTTAAATATCCCGGCGATGTCCCGAATATCGTGTGGTTTTGAAAACAAATGGGCCCCGATCCCGAAGTATTTTGCGGTGGTGCGAAACACATTGATTTAAATAGGTATAATTTCATAAATATATGTATAATAGAACAAATATGGACTACAGATATTTTATTATTATGATCTTTATTTATTTATTTATTTTTATCTTAAGACTAAGTACATTTTTATAACATTAATATCAAAATCAAAAACTTTATAAAAGATCTAGCCTAAAAAAAATACCTATTTCTATATAAAAATAATAATATTACAAAAAAAACTAATCCTAGTACACCGCCAGCAGCGGGGCAGGGCCCAAGCTACCGGTGGTTAGGGCTGCAGAGTGAGGAACCTCCTAACAATCCTAGCCGTGTCTTTTATTATTATTATGTTATATGTATGTATTATGTTCCAAAAAAATCCAATCAATTTTATTATGGTTTCTTTCTGAAAAATATTCAGTTGCAAAGAACAATATTCAATCTCAATCCTTTTATCAATCGAAAGAGAATATCAAATAACTTTTTACGTATAGAAGTATCATATTTACATATATTATAGAACCTTTCACATCATCGAAAGAATTAGGTCGAAAAGATGTGTTTGTTCTATTAATCAGCCGTCTCAGCGTTGTCCGGACAATAATTTTGGTATTTGTTTTGTGGTATGGAACAAAAACCGAGGGATCTCGACGACTCCATTGTCTGACGATTCGATAGACGACTTATAAGCGAGTTGAAACTCATCGATATTATGAAACTGAAGTCGGAATCTGTCTATAGATCAAGTCAAGTTTTTTACAAACAAAGATGTAAGTAGACTGTGACGAAATGAGGTCGATTCACAAGTTTTTAGCTTTATAATCGAAGTAAGTACTTGTTTTTATTCGTTTTATTTTTATGGTAAGTGATGATGTAAGAGTCAGTTCTAAAAGAGAACTGACTCTCAAGTTAAAAAATTTACAAATTAAATCAAACAAATCATAATGTTTATAATTATTACATTAAATAAAACATAAAACATTTGTTCGAGGTCGGTATTCTGTAATTAATAAATCTCTGCTTGATACAAGTTGCAGGAATCCTTATAAAATAAAATACTTTTCAAAATAAGAACATCATGTCCAATTTAAAAAAAAGTTCGAAGCAAAAAGTCCAGATGTGTCACGTCATCTTTACAAAAATTAAGATCGACATAACCTTTCCATTGTTTCTTTCTACGCACACCCCGAATAGCAAAACTTTTCCCAGGTTTTTGTTTCATTTCTACCTCCAACTCGTTTATTTTTAACGTGCTCCCACGGAGATTAGGTTCAGTACCTACAGACACTGGTGAAACAGTGGAAAGGGCTCGTGTTTTCCGACACCCTCTCCAATATTTAAGCTAACGTTTGGCGCGAGCCGCGTCCGCGTCGCCGGTCTACGTACTATGTTTTAAGTATGACTCTTTGCCAAGGTTTCTGGCGTAACTGTGCTACTGCATTATGTTGAAGGTTATTTTGAACATTTGTTTGTATATTGAGGGCAGTGTATTTGGCATACAAAATATTGTAACACTTAATATTGATCACACAAGGTTCTAGTGTTGGTAATGTTTTAACATTAACTTCTCAAGAGAAATCCATTAATGAAGCCTGGAAGGATCGATTTTAGTCGATAAAAATATCCTTAGATATATTAATATAGATACGTACAACAGAAAGCTTTAAATAACATCAACATTGAATAACAAAAATTTAAAATTTTCCTCGAATTTTCTCAAAAAAGTTAAAAACACAGTTTTCATACAGTGCACTGGAAGTTCGTTAGTAAATCCGTCAGTGTGTGACACGTGGCTCTGAACACGACTTAGTTGAGTCAAAGGATCATAAATACTCACACTTTTTGACGTGAAAAACCACTACAACGGTTTACATCTAATAGGGCTTCACATGACGTCACATGCTTGTATTTCATACAAAACTCCATATAAACCTATCGTTTTGACATTTCATAAAAAGTTGCTGATTTGAATGTCAGTCAAATACCCTATTGAAAGTCTACATAAATTGAGGATGTCTATGTTGAGACAGCAATATATATTAAATATTTTATAAACCAGAGGTTTATACATGTTATAAATAATATGTTACGAAATAAAGTAAATTTATTTTGTAATATTTTATTTTTGATTGATATGTAATACAAAAATATTAGGTACAGGTAAAAATGTATACTGTTGACTATAACATTAAAAATAGCAGCCGGTTTTGGTCTCGTTTCGACTGTGTATTCTATCAATTTCACGAAAATGGAATCTTGGAACAGAAGATTCTATCACAACTTGACACTATCCACTTCAAAATCAACAATGCTTAAGGAACACCAAATAAGAAATTAAAGCTGAGGCCTATCACACTCAGTGGAGCTGACAACTATTTTAACATCTTTAATAGTAACGAAATCATGAAGACAAATTCAATAATGAAGATCTCCAAAATTAATCAGTTATCAGAGCATCAGAGTCATAACCCTTGGCCCGTTGTGTTTGGGTCCACGAGCCTGATAACACCGTAGATTACCGTACCCTTGTTTTTGGCGCATCATATCCGTCAATCCTTAATAACGCCCGGGTAGCCTAAATACGTATAGATAATTTGTGGGGCTTCAGTGTGTGAGGGGAATAAGTTTTTGGAGATAGCGTTTTGGGATTTTGACGTTTTTGAATAAAAATACTTGTAACGAGTTCATTTAAAAATAAAATAACTATTCTGGGACATTCATCACACACGGCCGTCTGACCCCAAACTAAGCAAAGCTTGTACAATGGAAGCCAGATAACTGATATACTACATATACTACTTTTCTTTTGTAAATACATATTTATATAGATAACTAGCTGTCCCGGCAGACCTTGTTCTGCCCTATTTCTCTAAAACAAACTAACATCGATTTTTTTATGTTAATAGCTGCCCCGACAGATTTCGTTCTGTCTAACGCGCCTTTGTTTTGTTTTGATTGACGTCTAATGTTTGACAGCTGGGGACAGAGTGCTTTGTATTGGTAAAGAAAATTGTTGTTTTTACTATTTTCCTCGTATTATTTACTTTTTTTCTCTCCATAAAAACCTTACTCAGACTTCATCAAACACAAAAAAAAATACGTATATCAGTCACTGCTACGATCGATACACAAATAAAACAAAAAAAAATGGCCGAAAACTGTATAGTGAGTAGGTAAGTTAGACAGGAGACCGGCTATAAAAAAAAAACGCGATTGAAAAATAGGGGTTGATCTTAGAGGTTTTAATATAATATTTTTTATTCTAAGTCATGACAAAATAAAAATAAAAATCTTGCCAAAAAATTAAAGTTTATATTTAACAAATAAAAAATAGGGGTTGATCGTAGAGGGTTGAAAATTTAGGGTTGTATGTATTTTTTGATGCTGTATCATAAAAAAATAAAAACAAAACATTTTATCTAAAAAATAAATTTAAAAATATTGGGGTGGACTACCCTTAACATTTTGGGGGATGAAAAATAGATGTTGTCCGATTCTCAAACCTATCTGATATGCACACAAAATTTCATGATAATCGGTCGAGCCGTTTCGGAGGAGTTGGATTACGTACCCCGTGACACAAGAATTTTATATATTAGAAAGATTACACCCAGACTCAAGACAAACAGATGTTTATTTATCTGTCCTGAGTGGGAATTGAACCCACGACCTGTGGCGTCATTTATAGGATATCTTACCAACCACGCTAACCAGTTCGTTAAAATTGAATAAAGAAACTTTTGAATTTAGGACATCATGTATTGATGTAAGTAGTAAAACAAATTTGGTATCTCTGTTTCTTATTTTCTTATCCCAATAAGATGTTCAAAAGTTTATATTTTCCACCAAACACCATGGGATGCTTTCGGTTTACATATTGCGGACGTAACCCGTACCTAATAGGCGGGTAATTTGTTGTGTCCCGACGCCCGGTGTCAGTCTCACCGATATCTTGTTATCGGTGCACATCGGCGACTCGAGCGCCTGCGTGTGTGTGGATGGGGACCTTAATTAAGTTACACTGGGGTAATTGGGGTATACCATGGGAAAAAAATATCATTATCTAACCTAGTAAAGTTGCATTTTCAGAGATACTAACAACGTTCATATCCAAATTTAGCCATTGGTATGTTGTTATTCAGTTTTATTTCTGTAAATCAGCAGGTTTGCTTAAAAGACGTCATGACGTCATCAACGTAACATCAAATGACATTCCATTTCCCCCGTCCCTCGGCAAACCACGGAGCAAAAAAGTCATGTAGGTAAATCTTATTCCCGTGACATCACTTCAACATAGCCGACATAAAAATTTCCAACGCTCCGTGGAAAGCCTTCACCGCATCGAGTAGGTTGGTATATGCAAATTGTAAGGTGGCACTCTCACGGCTAGACCCCTCCGAACACCCATCTCAAGAGAAAATATTATCATTGGAAATTCTTTAACAACGCTATTTGGTCGGTGAAGATTATCGGCAAAGATCGAATGTTATTATTGAGTAGTTGGGGAAAATGTTTTTTTAATCTGTCTCGCGTGTATTGAATACCATGTGCAATCTTTTTAGGGTTATGTAAAGGGCAACGGATTTCAGTCAATGCGAAGAGGTAATTTGATTAAGTAATGTGTGTTGAAAGCGAGTTTATGTACCATATAACATAAATACATAGTCGCAGAAGATAACTATAAAGATAATTTAGATTAGCTACAGCTCTGTAGGGGTCATTTCTGTTATTTTTTTACTATTTCTGACTTACGATTTTACGATTATCCCAAAAATAGACATGATATCATATCATGCCATTAACTTCACAAGAACATAATTTAATAACAAAATAATTAATAATAGAGCTGTAAAATATGCTATTAAACATTCTCCATATAACTCAAACTCACATGTATGCTATTACGAACTGCGAGAGTAAAATATTACGAAAACGATCCTCAGTCAGGAGTACCATCAAGCATTTCGCGGTGCTTTTTTATTATAAAAAAGAGGGGCCGGATAATCCAACCTTTATTTGGGGAAGGAAAAATGTAAAACGCAGGTACACTCCAGCGTGGTATTGTTGTAAATTCAGTTCACGTTGACTCGTGGGAGTGAGGCGGTGGGATTGGCTCGTAAAGACGCGACGTGGCCGCCTCTCTAATTATAATCCGTTAATTGTGAAAAATCACAGCGGTAGCCCACCGGGGGGTTTAAATGAGTGGATTTGGGGTAAGGCTCTTTGCAGATTACGGGTGAATACGAATTGGAATCGTGAAAACTTTTAGATAACTTTCGTGTGTTGTTTTGTTGTAGTGTTGATTTTTCAATTTACAGTTAAGGGATGGCATGGAATCGTAAGCAGCATAGTCGCTTAGGGAATATAAAGTTTTGAAGGTAACTCGATTGCCATTTTTGTTTCAATGTTGATCGCTATCAATATTCCTGCTTTCGTCTATACGAAATAAATACGTACACAATATTTGTAAATTCAAAAATATATACACACTGAAATCCTCTTATATTTCAAGTCGGTTAAGAAGTAGCATTATCACGGTAGCTGTCATAGGTCGGGTCGGGCATACTTATTGGAAAAGAAATAAAATTTTATTACAAATGTTTCAGTACCACCCGGGATGTTATTATAGAAATAAACCTCTTCCTGGAGAGCACACAAGAAGAATACTAGCAGAATTAGAACGGCCAAGGGTTGATACAATATCTTCCGGAATTTAAAATAGGTAAGTTTCATATTTTTGTAACTAAAAAAACATTATACTGCGGTAAATTTAAATTTCAAACTGATAAAGCGAAATTCACTTAATTTCAATTTCATTGTCCGCAAATTCTATTTTTTTTTTTCACAAAACTAAAATCGGTATTTATAATAGGTACTTTTTTCGATTCATTACCGTTTAACATATATTTTAAAAACGCACATTGTATCATGAAAATATAAGAATTAACTTTAAATATTCCATAACTTCTTCTCAGGGTTCTCATAAAATTATATACCTCCGAAATAATTATAAAATTAACGCGCGGCAGCCCTATAGAAAGGTCAGAGCGGAGCACCCAAGGTCGGGTCGGTTCTAACGAATGGCACACTACCTTCAGAATACGGAATAAAGTTTCCAAGATTATCCCCCAGTTACCTGGGAGTTGTGTAACTCGTTTAGATGAATCGTTCCTTACTTTCCTACTTGATGGATTAAATTAGGAGGTGAAGTATCTGGGTTCTCAGATGGATGAAATGGGGATGAATTTAAAATGTTGTTATAACAAGTTTTTGATGGCGGTCGGTTTTGGGAATGTTAAACGATGTTTTGAGTTATTAGAAAGCATTTGATATTTATTTTTTTATATTATAATTTTGCTTAATAGCACTATTTTAAATCTGATAAGATCAGTTTACAGAGCTGATGAAGGAACCCTCATGAGCAAAATATAGCGCGGCGAGTTTCTCAGTTTAAGGCTGACTTCAGTTGTTTCAACGTTCATAAGTTTGCAATCCATTTATTTACTAATTTAGTCATAATTTTGTTTTTTTTTTTCCATATTGTCATCTTCACACAAATATTGTCAGTGAGACTAGATAAATAATTTTATGTAATAATTGTAAGTTGGTTTTAAAAAGAGTAATTGCCGAGTTTCTTGTCGGCTCTTCTCAGCAAAAGCAACCTTCCGAACAATGCATTAGAGTCAGACTATTCATAAGTGGTTGTGAAGGCCTGTTTGAATAAAAAAAAAAAACATTTTCACAAGTGCCCGCTTAGGACCTAAATGAATAAATGGCTTTGGTTTTGACTTCGACATTGAGGGTACTTTTGTAATACTTTTTTGTAATCAAGTAAAAAATTATTGTCGATAGTTAGTTTTCCATTGTAACATAAGCCACAACCCTGACGCGGGATGATAACAAGATGCAATCTAACACATATTTGTATTCTCTGACGGAAAAATAGCCTTAACCAGGTTGTATTTTATATCCTTGATAAATACGCCTGTCATATTAGTTTATACGGTAGATGCGAGATACATTAATGATAGTCTACATTCAGTCTAGAACGTGCCTTAACCGGCACGTGTAAATCAACATAATGAAGTCTCTGACACATGAAAGACAATAGATTTTACTTTCCAAATTTCTCCTGCAAACTCACAATTCAATGAGAATTTAAATTATTTAAGGCAACTTGTTCGAGTATGAAAAGAATAGATACGTCCATAGCACAGAAATAAAATTATCTAAAGAACCCTCATAGTAAGATATGATCGAAAAAGGTTGCCAATATTTTTAAGTGACATCAGATATTGTAGGCAGAGAGGCATACAGATAGTCTCTATCGGCCCAAATAAAGATACCAGATTATATACTACAATTTCAAAAACTTATAATAACATTTTCAGGGAAACTGCACTTTACAAACCGACCCATAAGTTCCAAATTACATTTTCCCGACTTACTCTTTTATATGAAGCTACAATCAAATTTCGACTTTGATGGAATGCAAAAAGGTTCGCAATTGAATGAGAAAAGTTACCCTAGGGTCAATCAGTTGGACATTTATTGCCGGAAATAGTAATTACTCTTCAACTCGTTATTTTTATTTCAAGTGGACCGTTCATTTCCATAATATTTTCCTTCGGGAATCATTTGCAAATTAGCAAACAGTGAACTAGATTTTGCTCTGAATTTTGCCCATCAAACGAAAATAATGTTGCGAGTTTATATTGATGGTGTATAAACTGAAATTCACAATTGCTTTCGAAAAGCCCAAAATTACCGAAACTTGTTTCATTCGTTACTGTTCTAATGCTATTTTGAATCAGTAGTAGCATCGAATTCTACGATTGAGCTTCATCTTTCGGCGTTTTTTGTACCCAAATGACTTTTTTTTTATGTCAGAAGGCTGACAAGCAGTCAGGCGGTCCTCCTGATGGTAAGTGGCTACCGTCGCTTATGGACATTAGCAATACCAGGGGGATTGCCAATGTGTAGCCGAACTGAAGGCAAGCTCGAAAAGAAAAGCTCTCAAGCGCAACTGCGGGAACACAGATGGTACTTAGCGACAGATTTACTGGCTACCAAGTTGAAAATCTGTCTCCAAACACCTATCGGCGTGACCCAATTCCTTCTAGGTTTTGTGTGCTCACCACCTTCGATCAAAAACTGGTCTATACACAGTAAAACACACACTTTTTTGTATAAATCAAATCATTCCCAGAAAAAGTCAATTAATCCTAAAAGTATAATTTTTGTCTGAATTTCATAAACCATTAACGCGTTGTGACGTGAATATCTTGCGAAGTCAACATTATATTGTTCATAATAATAATACAGGCGGTCAACAACAGCTTATGTTAATTAAACACATTAAGATTGCCCCTACAGAATGGCTGCAAACACGCCATAGACAAGTCTATCGTGTATTTTTATATTTTTAATATGACGTCGTTGAATTACTTATGGCAATTTTAATATGAATGTGAGGTGAGCACACCAAGCGGTTCTATCTAGGAACGTGGATTTTTAAACTTATCTAGGGGTTATTATACCCATTTTCATGAGTCGTTAGTTTATCTCATTAAATATCAATTCATTGTTATTGAAAGTAGGTATTTTTATAACAATAATTAAAATTATATGACCAATAAACTATGAAAAAAACTTAAAGCTATTCTGTTACCATCTACATAACAATTTTCTTATATCTTAATAAGAGTAAGACTCGTATTATAACAAAGTAACTGTCTGTTTGTTACCTTTTCACGACTTAACCTGTGAACAGAGCGTATTGAAATTTAGCAGAGAACCTAGTCTAGGACTTAGGCTAGATTTTATCCCGGGAACGCAAATAAAATCGCGGGGCACAGCTAACTCATAATTTGTGCGTAGAACGCATGAACGAATGAATAGATGAACCCGTTCTGAATGTAGGTCGTTCATTCGTCGCCAGGTGAATGGGACGCATAATTACATTCGCTGCAAACTGTAAAGCACTCCCGACGTTTCATTCATTCATATCTCTGCTTAGCAAATGCATCATAGTTTTGCGCTTGCAGTTTATATAATACTATGCAGAATGTATTTTTATTTTCTCATTTTACATACCCGTTGCTTCATATCAATGTAAATTTATGCAGATGTTATATACTTTTCATTAATGTACAATTTCAACTGAAAATTTGCCTAGCCACAACCAATATCTTTAGTTTCTCATTCAATTAGCCTCTCGCTAAATACAAACATAACTTTTAAAAACATCTCTTACATGACATGAGCAAGCAGTGCACTATTATACCGCATCAGGCTGATTAAGATCAGCAAAGAGCGTAGTCAAAGTTGTCGTGTTGGGATCCGGTCGTTAGGGGCGCGGGTAGCAGCCATGCTACATTAGGCACTAAATGAAAACGCGCCGTGAATGTCCCGACGAGACTGTGTTGCCAGCTTTGACTTGCAAATCATGTTTTGGTAGATATATTTTATATGAGTGAAATTAATATTGAATATTCAAATAAGGTGCGGAGGATTGGTCAATCTACACGTAACAACGAGAAAGATTAATTGTCGCAATTGACGTGATTTACGATTGAAATAAAATTTATTTATTTAGGAAATCAAAACGATAGACAAATAAGCAAATTCAATAAATTCATTTTTGAAATATTAGTTTACCATACACATATTGCTTTTGTCAGCCGTATTATATGTAACATGAAGTTGGCAACACTACACTCAGCGATGAATGCCCCCACTAAAAGTAGGTCGCCATGAGAGCTACAAATACATTAACGAAATAAGACGGAAAACTTTTATAATTAATGTAACACAATAACTCGGTACTGGTGAATTAATGACTATCTTTAGATTGAGATCAAACTTTGCACCGTCTGAATGCTGATGAGGCTGTAATAAATATTTCTTGGCTTTTAGAGTTTGAATAATTGGATATATTTTCGATAACCCTTATCGAGGGATTATGGAAGTTCTGACTTACAAGTAGGTACTTATTATTCAATTCATCAATAACAAATATTTTTATGTTTGTTACTATATCACGCTGTAATTACTGAACAGATTTGGATGAAATGTGGCATATAGATCACACCCTGGAATAAAATACAGGATACTTTTCGGTAAAATATAAGATTATATGGTAATGCGGGTAAAACAGTGGGGCAGATGTTAGAATATAATAAGCTGTATTTGTAATACAAATATTAATAATACTGTAGCGCTGAAATCTTTTGAGGTCATTTTATTCTGATTGCAATCTATACATAGATACATACCAGTAGCATAGGCAGGTTCAAGGTCGTCCTCATCGTCCGTGTGGTGTCGACTGGAGGCGTGCGAGTGCGAGTGGTGCGCCACGCCCACGTGCACCGGCTGTATCGGCTGCTCGTAGTGTTTGTGGTGGTCAACGTACACGCGGTGGTGGTGCGGACACGACGACGAAGGCGGCAGGTAGTCCGCCAGAGTACCCCCGCGAGTCAATGTCGAACCCGCACTCAGTGTCCCACCACCCGAACACGACGCCAACGCACTACGCACTGATCCTAGATCCAGGGATGGCCTTCGTGATAACTCGCCATAACTTTCGCCGAAGAGTGCGCTCGCCGGCACCGCGTGACGCACCTCGTGTTGGTGATGCGAGTGGCCCCCGTTGGATGACGAGTGCGGCGACGCCGAGCGGTCCCGACTGTCACGTGACGTCGACGCCGTAAGTATGATGCTATCGTCGTGCGCCTCCATCACTTCCCTCGCGGTCGGCGGGTTGGGGTGCGCGTGCACTGCCGACGTGCCCGCACGTCGCGGACTCCTACCGCGGTCCGGCATCACCGACGACGCCGACCAATATCCCCAAGCCATCTTTGTACGCTTTTCAAAATACTATTTAGAATATTGGCCGCTAGCCATAAACACTGTCAGAAGACCAAAGCGATCCTGCGGAAATGTCCGTTCAGATTGCGAGTTGACACGTCTCGGGGTGGACGGGGTTTAGTGTGTCGGGGTCGCGTAATCCGAGCGTGTGGTCGGCGAGGTCACCACGGGGCGAAGGAGGGAGGGGAGGGTGACAATTGTGTAAACGAACCTAATCTCCTTTGACGTCGGCGGCGCCCCGGGCGGGCCGAGACAAAGCTTCGTGACCGCACGGAGCGCGGCACACCACACGTGATACGTTTAAAAATATTTTGACAAGTGGTACTCAGATCTGGCGCTGAGGCCGCCGGCCGGTGTTTCAAGTCGGCCGAATCGGTGATCGAGTAATCCTGTTTATATCGCGGCCAGTGAGTTTCATTTCATATCTCATTGCACCGATAGGATCGGGCGCGGTGACGAGGCTCGGCTACTAATTCGGGTTTATTCAACTCGAGCAGTGTCGGCGGCACTAAATGAGATGGAAACGCCGCTGATATATAACTATAAACAACGGCCTAAAGCTGTGAACATGCACTGTTGGCTGCCGAATTGAAAGGCAAATATGATTGGGCATTTTGATATATGATTTGTGTGTTTGGTATTCAGTAAAATGAAACGCACGCTCAGACAGGGTTTTGCTAATGAACGTACATAAAAATTTAAATTGTATATTGATTTATTAAAAAAGACCGAACTACAATTTGAATAGAATAAAACAATTTGACCACTGAAGCTATATATCTATTTGCCTTTCAAAAGTTAAGAACCTCTTACAAAAGGATCTTGTAAACAGATTAAAGAAACATTCTATTATCCCCCTTGCATTATCAAAGCGGGAGAAAGCAATAATTGTCACAAGTATTCAAACGCGTCGCGAAATCTGAACGCAATGAAAACCTACAAAGACTTTATAGGCGGTGTTAAAACGTAGCAGTAACGAATTATTATGTTTGTCTTTGAACGTTGGCAATAACTCCCGGTTGGGCGCTGATTGCGCGCTGGATCGGAAACGTCAGCGATACAAAATGACATCGTAAGCGTGCCCTTAAGCCCCTTCCAGGCAAACGTGCGGTATTGTTGCGTTCGTTTTTAATTACTTTATTACTTTTTCGCCCTCAATAGGGCTTGTTATATCGAGAGGTTGCATAAATTCATTCTGTTAGCTAAATGGTCGTTTTTCAACAAAATAGTTTAAATAATATTGTAAAATGAGTCTAGGTAGGTCCACTCCACTTTATCCGTATTATAGAATGCCAATCAAAGCAAAAGTTAAGTTTTAAGTCGAGATTGGAACTTGAATTTGAAACCTGGATCTATAATATAAAGTTTATTTTAATTTACTTACATACTGAATTAATGAATTAAATTTTCTTTAATGTATGCACCATATAGTACATCAAAGAATTTATATTTTAAATAATTTACTGACTTCTTATTTACATTGTAGAGTTCAAGCAGCGTAAACAACCATGTACAACGAACTTTGCATATTAATACACTCTCACATAAAATACAAAAGCGAGCCATACCTTACTTTAATAAGATTAAAACCATCTACCGAATATTAAGTACAAGCAACTAATGAAATAAGTCTTCTCATTACGGGAGTGGAGTCAAAGACTAAAAAACAGGAGATGTTCCATCGAGCACCGCTCCTTTTGTGCCTACATCCACAATGCGGGGTTCTTTGTAAGTTTGTGTGAAACGCGAACCGCGAAACGAGTGAGAAATTACGCGTTTTTGGCCGAAGGCGCGGTGTAGTGAACTTATTTCATTACCGCTCTTTGAAGGCATAGTAGTATTTTACAGAGAAGTTAATAAAGGATGTTCCTGCGTTAGGTACAAGCTTGATAATTAAAATGTAGCTGAGATTTTAATAAGCTATAAGTATTTTCTTTTACAAGTCGGAGTTCTTTGAAAGTTCCGTTTATATCTATACAATATTATAAAGCTGAAAGTTTGTTTGAACGCACTAATCTCGGGAACTACTGGTTCGATTTGGAAAAAAAATTCAGTGTTGGATAGCCCATTTATCAAGGAAGGCTATAGGCAACTTTTTATCCCGGGAAAATACAAGATCCCTCGGAGACGTGGGTGAAACCGCGGGGCGGTAACTAGTAGCTGATAAAATTCCTTTATCAGTTTATGATTATGTTAAAGCAAATCATTCAAATTGAAACGTTAAAAAAATTATATATTGAGTAATATAGGAAATTTATTGATATTAGAAACCTTAATATCATTTTTGTAGACCTATCCATAGATACCACACACTTATGGGTTTGATGAAAAAGTGATGAGTTTCAGTTCTAAGTATGGGGAACCCCCAAAATTTATTGTTTTTTTTTTCTATTTTTGTGTGAAAATCTTAATGCGGTTCACAGAATACATCTACTTACCAAATTTCAACAGTATAGTTCTTATAGTTTCGGAAAAAAGTGGCTGTGACTTACGGACGGGTTCCGTTTTTTGCCATTTGGCTACGGAACCCTAAAAAGCCTTAAATCTCCCTTTAAAATAAACATACCTACTAACACCGGATCCGACTATCGCTTATCTAATACATAATGGAATGGAAGTAAAAACGTCCATTTCTCCATTAGAAAAACAAGATTACCCCGCACACGTTAAGTACAAGTAAAAGTAAATAGGTTAATACAGACCTAAAACAATATAGCTTATATAGCCAGTATATAACTAGGGTAACTAATACAACGGCTTTACGGCACAATACTCATCGTAAACTAGTGTAAATGCTTCCGTCACTTTATTCCTATTGCGTTGCGTAAGTGCCCGTCCCGACTACTATATAACTATAAGCATTGTGGAAATTGCCTCGGCAGGGATTCGAAAGCTTACGATGTTCTGTCATAATTGTATTTTTTAATAGCAGTCATCAAAGAACCTAGATATTTAGGTTGTATATCAACGAAAATGCTTATTCTTTTGGAATTGATAATATTTTTTTACATAATATTACCTATCTAAAAAAAAAGAACTAACCTATATGTATATTTAGAAAAAAGCATCGTTGACTATTGGCATCATATCTGAAATTTTGTTCATAATTTATTTCATAAAATAATAAACCAAAACAATTAATTTAATTTACATATGTAGATCGCAAGATAATAAGATCTATGACGTCAACATAACATATAACTTTGAAATAATACATACCTACATATACAATGTATAAAATAGGTACTTTGAAAGTACATAACGAGGCAATTTTCTAAGTAGCCTAATAACAAAAAGCACGCACGGCACACCCAATTTATCAAATTATCGAGTAACACTACAGAAAAGAGTGAACTTTTAGTAAATTAGTAGGCACGTACGTTACTTGAAAATGCTTTTACTGTTCTGAAACGAAAATAAGAATAACATCAAGTAAACTCGAGAAGCCAAGCGTAAAATTAAGGGTGACGTTGATACAAATTATACTCTAGTTTGTGATCGCAGATGATATTATTCATGATAATTTTATGAATAATACTTCACATTCGTTTTAAGAAAATATATTAAAGTAATAACAAATAAAGTAAAGTATTAACATCTATTTATGATTACATTTTCATTTAAAGTTAAGTTTAATGTTACCAAGGTATTTTAACCTGATAGATAATTAAAAACTGTGACGGAGGTGTACAATATCAATGAATAAATAAAAAATAAACAAATAATACTATTTTTGTAAATAGTAGAACTCTTAGTGCAGAGTTCGCCCGGGGAAGTACTATCACCAATTCTAATTCCGCCGTGAAATAGTAGTGCACTTGTATTACTGTGTTTCGGTTAGGAGGGTATGGGAGCCGGTGAAATTACAGGGACAGGAGACTAAACAGCTTCATGTCTCAATGTTGGAAACGCGTGAGTGATACCCCTGGCAGGGAAAATAGAACATTGTATTTTCTTTGCCAGTGGTGTTATGAGCGTCTATAGGCTACGGTAACCGCTTACTATCAGCTTGTTTGCCAACTATGTAAAATAAAATATATACGGTTGTAATTGAATGTATATTTCAATTTAATTTATCAGAATTATTAATTCTTATGGGTTTAGCTGCGTTAGAGAGTTATAATGATGGGAAATGGAAACTCCTCATAAGCTACTATTGGCATAGATAAAAAGAAGATAAATGAGGTAAATACAGTTTCATCCATTACAGTTATAAGGTATTATAATAAGCTCTCTTGCACACAAATAAAGTTTTATTTGAAATAGTAAAACAAAATTGTGTAGTTCTACGATTCTAGGTCAATAGGGGTTGCATTTGCATCGTAAACTTAACATTCTAATATCATGCTGTATAATGTTAACAAACCACGACATTGTCTACCCTTCAACGCTGATTGCATATTTACATTCGATATTAAACTTTATATGCAGCATGTTAGTGTAGAAAGTAGTAAAATAGTTGTGATCACAGAATGTAGCAAGCTAAAGTAAGCCCAATCTATCCAAGCGAAAAGAAAGATACTAAAATAAAAAAAAATTACGTTACGAAAACAAAACTAGAATGTCAAGACGTTAAAGAATTTCTTATTGGTTTGATTTCTAACACAACAAATAGCACAATAGTATAACATCAATTTCATTTGAGGATGACAGCAGGAGAGGATACGACTATGAGTATGTCTCATTTAAACCAAACAATAATACTAAAGCTTTACCATTTATGCCAGAGCTATAAGTAGTCGGAACAGCTGTCACAGCATAGAAAGAGAGACTGAACGTTCCGGCCGCACCGCACGGAATGTCATTCCGCATTAACTGACAATGCTACACTGTGGCATTGTGAAGCAGTTGTTAAAACGATTAGAGGCGATCTAGTTTTGAAGTTTATGTTGGCAGGATAATAGTAATATACTGTATTGTGAACTGATTGTGAACTATTTGAAAAATAATAGCAATCAAAATTTAAAATCTTTTAAGTTTTATGTAATTTTTTTGATAATTTAGTAACTATACGAACGTATTTTTAATATTTATACTAATATTATAAATGCAAATGTTTAGAATATTTTTTACCCAATCACGCGCTTATCTTTGAACATATTTTTTTTAAATACATTATTTTTACTTCACAGAGTATGAATTCTCTTTATATTATGGATATATCTCGAGATGAAAGCAGAAATGATAGCAATAGAAATAGACAATTAATAAAAAAGTACGCTGTGAAGTAAAGCAAGTATTACAAATTATCGTAACCAATCAGCTGCACTTGTGAGCCAGGTCAATAATGATGATATTGTGATCAAAGACATGCCTATATTTACTATAAAAAAACACAATGAACGAATACTATTTTATTAATGACTAGACTAGATGTGAACGATTTATCGACGCAAATGTCAACCACAAATCATTCCCATGGAAAATAATCAATTTAGCTCTATAAAATATTTCACATAAATAAGCTCCAATAATACTTCAAAGCAAAGATATCAAGTTTATTCAAGATTCTCAATAATAAAGATAAAGCTCACGAACATCGACTGTAAAATATTTTTCACAAAAAGAAAAATACAATGGATTTAGCTAACATAAATTTTGCATAGTCTAATAGGCTGAAGACAAACTGTTTAATGGGATTTATGGGTACTTTTTTTTATAAAACTGATTACGTTTCTAGTAAGGTCGCAAAAATAAAAGTAACTTTTTTAATCATAGTGAATCCATAGACCACAAACACACGGATAAACCATAAACTGCTTAATGAAATAAGAACATCTGCCATTCAATTTGTTTCTTTGGGGGCCTCAAAGCAATCCATGGCGGGATTAATTTGGATCGAGGTTAGCCACCCGCTTCAATGAGCCACAAATTGGCATGTTGATGATTGAACACTTCCCATGCCTCCTAAACAACCCTGAATTTAACCTTTATGTTTTACTTTGGGAAGTCCTATAATTAAATCGTCTAATTCAAAAGGAAGTTATATTATATAAATACATTGGAATATAAAATACATACATTCACTTATATCTGATATTTTATTTTATGCCAGTTCGTTAAACTGGTGACCACAGCAAGGTAAATGGCGAGGAACCAAAAGGAGATGCCCATGGATGGTGTTTATGTTCACGGCATGAGGCTGATGATGTGGCTCTTGGTGACACTTTCACCTGATGGTAAGTGGCCATCTTCACCTATGTACATTGCTAATGCGTTTCCGACCTTTGCAAAGCTAGAAGGCAATTGGGTCCTAAGTGCAACTGACGGAACACACCGGTATATAGGTGCGAAAGATTTTCATCTTTCCGCCAGCCAGGCGGGTACTAGGCAGTATCCTACCACCGTGTTATGGCTCACTCACTAACGTTTCATTACTGAAAGCTCAAATTCATTGAAGGATTCGAACGCACGTCATTCAACGCTACTATGCTGTGACAAAGTCAAGACTATGTCAGACTAAGAATGCTGATCATGATCACCCTGCGAAGAGTACAAATGTGAAAGCTGAAGGATGAAGTAACAGTCTTAAACAGGTTTTATATATCGATGCCATAATAAACCAGTCAATTGACATACTCATCTTTTCCCCAAACTAAGTTGAGCAAGAATTCTATTCTTTGTACTAATCAGAGTAAAAAATCGAATAAGCTATAGCTATATTTTTGCTTATGCTAAACTCAAACTCAAAATCATTTATTCAGTTTAGGCCCTAATAAGGCACTTATGAACGTTACAATTGATTCTACCACCGGTTCGGAATACACTTGGACTGAGAAGACTCCGGCAAGAAACTCAGCAAGGCATATTTTTATAAATCTTTGCTATTTAGTTGATATTCTCATACGAATACCGATTATTTGTACCACTTTCAATACTTGAGAGTAATGAAATCTGAGAAAGTGGTATTTACTCCGCTACATATTAATATGACATTAATAAATTTTCACGTTGAGACCGAACACACCTTTGAATTTGCTAACCATATTTACCAAATCGATTAGTCAAAAGCAAAGGTTAAATTTTACATTACATACTGTCAAAGGGTTCGGCGGGGTGGGCCCATTAGGTACTTAAATATACCTTTTACAATATAAAATTATTTTTACTGTAATATTTATTTTACTACTTTATAGGTCAAAAGTAACGTGGTAAGAAACCAAGTTTTTTAGTTTTTACTATTTTCAAGTTAAACTTATGTTTTTTACTCTACATATTCACAATATCTATTAAATATATTACCAAGTTTACTTGGAAGTAATTTATTGGATAAAAAAACTATAATGGTTTATTCCTGGCGTATTTAATAACTGTCGTGACTACAGCGCATAATGTAAACCGCTTGACTTCCTGATTTTCACTCTATAAGTCGACCTACTCAAGTCATATTATGTAAAAATTACTTTAATTGACTGGAAAACGAATGGGCATTTTTTAAAATTATTTTTGTATTTTCAATTCTCAAACTTACACCGTATTCATTATGTTTAGGCTCTAATAATGCACTTACGACGGTTCGGAATACACTTAAATCAGGAAGACTGACTCAAAATTCAGATAACTATTAGTTACTAACAGACCTATGCTACTTCTTTCCTGAAAACCAATCTATCCAACAGTCAAAACTCACTACCATTCTATTCATTAGAATTGGAACTCTCATATTTTACTGATGGTGCCTTTCTCAATCCATAAACAAAAAACAACCAATCCCCAGGATTTACAGAAAATAGATCAACGATATGTCATGTCTTCATAATCATCTCCTTTTAACATAATCATGAATATGTAATATATCATCTTTGGACCATCATTACTCCTAATACTATCAAAGAGAACGCAAGTATCTGTATGTTTGTAACGTCTTTACAGCTGAACTGCCGAATAGATTTTGATAAACAATGCAAGAGAAGATAACTTGCAGCCCGGAGAAGGACTAGGATACATTTATTTTTAGATACTACATTAGAGCTCTGAAAAGTGTGGAGAACCATAGTGCAAAGGTTAGGTGTATTATAGAAGCGGTTAAAAGTCGTAAAAAATAATAGCAATTTATCTAGTGTGACGTCAATATAATGCTTAATTTATTGGAAAATTGAATTACACATTTTCCTTAAGATAAGTAAAGGATAAAGTCGAATTTTCATTTCGTTATAAAAGCTAATGCGATTTTTTCCAGAAATTTCTCATTGCTCAACTGTCAAGTACCTACCATTAATTAGAGGGAGAAGTCATTAGAGAAGGATAAAAAAGAAAAGTGACTACTTCGAATACAAATTTGCCAAAATTAGGCAAAGTGCGAATGGTGCAAAAGAAATTTGAGAATTGAAGTCAAGAAGTTTATTAATGATCTATTACAGAGTAAACGTTACACCAATTAATGATTCATGGATGTTTGAATATACAATTGCTAACGAAATAAATTATACGTTAGCGCTATACATAATTATAGCTCCATTAGAATATTTACGGGAATAACGTAAGGACGCTCAATTAAGTTTACGCTTCCATGGTTAATTTTGACAGTTGTGACTTATTTATAAAAAAATAAATACATACGACAGTGTTTTATAGACTCATAAACAAACAAGCTGTCGTACTGAAACTTTTTCCGCGACCCGCGGTTTTAAGGTCAACCAGCACTTGCGTACTACAGGGTTAAAAGACCGCGGGCGCGGTCCGGATTACCCCATTAAAAAAAGAAAGTCACTTCTAACCTCGCCGACACTTTCAATACGATACACTATTTACTTCGGCCGCGATATAAACACACATGGAGTGCGCTCGGAATCGGCACGCCATGGCAATGATAAACATGGTATGATCGATATCGAAGTAGGTTTGTTTTTCTTGCGTGTCAATAGGAGAAGAGGTTCGTTTTCGGCGAGTTCTCGCTTTCCCGACTTACGCAACGGGATGGGCACGTGGACGTACTCGGCGGGTCGACAGTTAACGCGCGGCGGGTTCCACTCGGGACCGGTGGTAGGTTTAAGTCTATATGTTATGATCACTCGTATTTGTGGAGATCGTATAAAAAGCAGCGGGCGAGTCACCGCCGGGTGGAGCGGCCGCGAGGGCTATGTGCGGCAGGCAGCGCGGCCGGAGCGGGACTGGGCCGCCGGCAGCCGCGCCTGCGTGCGCCGCCGTGCTCCTCCCCCGATTGATGTAATATTTATCTTGGATTAAGAACTAGATAAGGAGCCGAGGCGAGACACGCTCCCGAAACGCTCGACGCTGCCATATTGTTTCTTCGGTGCCCAATGTATTTGGATGAATGTATGAATAGGAAATAAATATTGACGTTATTTGGAGTGTTAGGATATGTTTTGCACAATCGGCGATTGGTTTATTTGATTAGCGGCTCACGGAGGCTTGCTCGGATCAATCCGCTGCGGTCCGCGGGTCGGTGGCGCTCGGAGCTCCCTGGTGGCGGTCGGGCGGACTCGGCGCGGCGTGACGTCATCGCGGGACGCACGCGCGGCGACAGGTGGGCGCAATGCGCCGCACCTATCATATGATTATGACATTTCCTATTGGATTTGGTGCTGGAACGTTTGGTTGGAAATTGGTTGCGGTAAGTTTGCACACTACGATCTCCGTATACGGGTTGGATGTGCAATAGATTCCGCGCCATTTTTCAATTATGTGACTATTTTCATGGCAGGTGTTGGAAGCGTTTAATGGGACGTTTAACAGTTTTAAGGAGTCACTATTGTATACACTCGTAGAGTTGCTACGACGAATTTGTCGTAGAAGCTCTACGAGAGTACGAGGTATTAGGTAAAGAGTTTTAGATTTTTCTGGGTTTGAAGAACTTTCTTAGGATATAGTATTTATGTACTTATACACAGGTTGATTTTGAAGTCTTTGGCATCATTTTTAGTAGTGGAAATACTCGACCATATAAGCAATTTTCAAAAAAACTAAATGTTTATAAAAGTTCAATACTTACTGGACGAAAATGTTGCTAACATTTTCGTTTTGTTTGTGTTTTCACAGTTGTACCCATCGTGATAAATCATATTGATGAGTATTTCGACCCTTGCAAGTAATGCTACGACTTCAAATACAGCCTGTATCGGATTACATTATGGTAATTCTACTAAGATTATAAATGAGAAAGTTTGTATGTCTGAATGTTTGTTACGTCTCAGTTCCGTAACGGCTGAACGGATTGGGATGAAATTTGGCACACAGATAGAAAACATAAGATACCCTGAGAACGTGGGTGAAACTAGTCTAATACAATGATAAACTGACTGACTGGGAGATATATCAACGCACAGCCCACACCGCTGAACCTAGAGACTTGAAATTTTGCGCATAGATACCTTTTATACAGTGTAGGCATCCACTGAGGAAGGATTTTTGGAAATTCCACCCTTAAAAAATACGCGTTTCGCGGGTGAAACCGTGGGGCGGAAGACCACATTATCCACCATTGTCATTCGCATACAAACAAAGCTGCCACAATTCTGTCGAAAAGTTAAACTGGCGACAGTACAGTACTCGTCTAAATATACATTTTATGTCAACTGCTTGGGAACACGCGAACAAATCGTTTCTGTTCTTCCGAAACAGAAACTTGTCGAGTGAACAATGTGTGGATGGCCATGTTTAACTTTTCATAATCTATGTAACATATGAACTTAATCTGTATCTAATATATAAAATTCTCGTGTCACTGTGTTTGTCTGCAAATTCCTCCGAAACGGCTCGACCGATTCATATGAAATTTAATATGTGTATTCGTTAGGTCTGAGAATAGGTCGTAGTTCGTTGTTCCTACCGCTACGCGGGTGAAACAGCGGGGGACTTAGAAATATTATTTATGCGTTTGATAGTTAAATTTTTGAGGAAGGTTATAGACTATTTTTTATCCCGGTAATGCGGGTGAAACCGCGGGGAACAGCTAGTAATAATTATATATTATATTTAAAAAAAAAAGTGCACCAACAAACCATCAACACGAAAGCTCGGTTACGAAAATACTTGTTTTTGCCATAGATTAAATTAACAACGTCACTCGTTCAAAGTGCCGTTGTGTTGACAACCGCACTTCATCACGCCGTAAAAAAGTTGCGATAGCCACTGATAATACCGATGTGGAGCATAGACAACATCCGGGCTGAGATGGATTATAAAGTTTAAATTTTAAATTAACACGGGTCGGGTGTACCCGTGTCAGCGGCGGCGGCGGGTTACTATCGAGAGAGTTGTAACAACTATTTTAGAGAAGCTTATTATAAAAATATAATTTTGGTTTAGTTTGAGTTATATTTTTAATAACGTTACATAATTTAAATTTAATTTGTTTATGTATTTTGAAGTATTTTTATAGGTACATTCAAAGCATATGTACCTAACTTATGAATGCTATGGACAGTCAAGAGCATAAATATATAAATATTTAGTCACATTTAAAAAAAAAACTTGTGAAAAAACTATTACAACTTTGAGATAACACTTTATATTATCCTAATCCTAACTTAATATTATAAATGCGAAAGTGAGTTTATTGTTTGTTTGTTTGTTCGTCACCTTTTCACAATCAAACCGCTGAACCGGTCGCGATGAATTTTGGTATTCAGATAGCCTATGGCATGGAGAAGAACATAGACTACTTTTTATCCCGGGAAAACATAAGATCCCTGGGGAACGCGGGTGAAACCGCGGGGCGGAATCTAGTAAAGTAATGGTTTGAAAATACTATGTTCGTAAATACGTAACACAAAAAAAAAAAAAACTTTTAGAGAAAAACCCTTTTCAATCTTGCTAAATGTTTATTATATTATATCATACCAAGGGGATACCTTGAAGAGCTCTTTGTACGTCCCTTTTGAAGAACCCTATATCGTAGCGCTGCGAGAAAACAGTAATAGGGAGCTCGTTCCACATCCTAATGATCTGCAAAAGGAACGTCCGTCTGAATCTTTGTATGGACAACTGGAGGATGTGAGAATGAGCTCCACGAAGCATGGCAGAAAGATGATGGGTCCTCATTAAAAAGTTCTTGTGAACACTCGCCACTATAAAAATAACATTTCAATAACTGTGATCCAGTTTACAATACACTGTTAAAATATCAAGTTTGTTTATCTTGAATAAAAAACTGACGTGATAATCACCACAGAAGCTCGCGTGATATACTTAAGGAAATTCCCTTCATTGTAAGCGCAGGGTTTTTCCCGTAATGGGGACATAAATAAAATGTAATTACCGGGAATACCGGCTGTCGGGTCACATAATTTTTATCACTATCATGCTCATTACAACGTCGTTAAACCACTTACAAAAGAGCATAAGCAACCGTTATATCTTCGTTATATTACCTTCTTGAGTATTATCGCTTTTGAATTTAAAGCAAACTTTAATAAAGCTATTTAGCGGCTTTAAGTCATTGCTAGTTTAATTAAACAAAGTAAACAAAAATTGACAGTTGAAGCGGTTTCTTTAATGCTTAAGTGATGCCTTTTGATTGTATTTTTTATTTGTTTCGCTGTTTCCACTGAGTGGCGCTACGGCCATGATTAAACACAGCCTGTTGCACGCAATTTAAATATACAGGATGTTGGTTTAAGGGAATGTAAGACAATTAGTGTTTGATTTTTGAAGCAGTAAATTTAACGAATCTTTTGATGTTTTAAGATTGCAACGTTTTAACATGAGGTCTATTTTATAAAACCTTAATTGTTATTTTGATAAATGGCAACACAAAACATTTAATTAGGTACATAAATACACAAATTCATAATAACGTAGATTTTTATAAAAATTAAATATTAACATTTATTTGTAGAAACGATCATATACTACAATTTTTACCCGCGACGGAACGGAGACCGTATATGCGTTTGGGGTGAGAGGATGTTTGTGCAAATCAATGTTGCCATTTTTCTCCAAAACTACTTGTCCTATAGATGTTACGGTGACAACTCACATGCGCTGCAGCAAACATTATTTGCCCAAATCAAACTTTTCTCCAAAACTACTAGTCCGATTTTGATGCAATTTTCAGTTATGGATTTGAGTTTGATAGGTGTATAATTTTAGATAGGTTTTATGGTATTAATTCGCCAGGGGGCGCTGTAATCAATATTTTTCTTCTTGATTTTTTGTTGTAACTATATAAACTGCTGAGGGCCTGTGAAAGGTTTGTAATACATTGGTGATGGGTCTTAGATTCCCTGCCCGAAAATGAACTAACATTTTGCTATTTTATGAGTTAGTGACTAATTGAAATTGCGTTGGGTATGTAAATAAACGACACACAATAACTTTTCTATACTGCTATATATTAATTGAAATCGGAAACAGATATGGTAATGGCAGCACCCCACGGATTGGCTTAAATTTATCATTGTTAATATGTAGGTGAAAATGTGCAGTAGCACCTCTATATTTGATAATTGCTGTCAGGGGTCTGCTGAAAATTTGATATAATACTTTTTCGATTACAACTTTTATTCGATTACAATTTTTAAAGCCGTCGTGGGGTTTTTCAAAATTCTTAACTTTGTTTTTATTTTATAAATAAATAAGTTTTGCTTAAAACGCTTTAAAGTATAAATAAACATTAAACGAACACTGTTTCTAGTGAATACTGTAACGATTGGCCTTTCCAAGCGTTCGTAGACGTGCTACGAATACTACGCGCGATGTTTACTTCTACGACCGTAGCCGTGCTACGAACTATAAATACAAGATCATATTCGAGTTACGGAAAATAGAGCTTACATAAAAAGTTAATGGTTTAAGGAGGGTTTAAAATAAAATCAAACAAACTGCCATATTTATTTGGTTATAGAGTTAGGGATTGTGAAATAGGTCTTAACAGTTTAATTGGTTTTTATTAGTGGAATTTTCCAATTTTCCAATATTCTCTCAAACAACGTTTTACAAGTACGTAAAACACGTGCTTGCTTACCCAATTTTCAATTACCGTACTTGGTGATTCCTTTTATATTATAATAATCTTTTACATGAAAACGTAAAAGGCTAACATCAAAGGTTTCTCTCTCTTTGAGCGTGAAACGTGAATTTATTTTTTTATCTTCTCTTCACTTAAACGCAAAATTAAAATTTATCGACCTCGAAGCGCGGTTTGATTCCCGTCGATTTAAGATCAAAGGGAACCTAATTTCGGCAGTTATTAGTATTTCATATATTTTATTAGACACTGGCATATAAATTAGCAACTCTACCGATCACTGTACAATGATATTTTACCCAGACTCAAAATAATAATAAAAAAAAAACGAAAAATTAAGTCACCGTTATAGTTTCCTTAATAATCGAGCTAAAAACTCCTGTGACCACGTTCCTATATTTCCCACAATTAGTATTGGGATAGTCAAATTTATTATAACTATAAGCTATATAAAAACATACTGCATAACCCTTGTTACTGTGTAATTTAACAAAACATGTGCGGTCATGCGCCGCTCCACAAACGTTTGGATGCAATATGTTGTTTCAAAGAACCACTTTAACGCTCCGATTGTAAAGCTGTTTGCCTCTATTCGCCTATCGTGATGAGATACGAACATACCGTTATGTGATATTGTGGCTCTTATTTATCTGTGATCGCATCAAAGCTCAAACGATGTGAATACAAAGTTAAATTTTGAATTTCTTAATCGTTAAGTTTTGAATATAATTGTGCTTGTTGGCTTAATTTTCACAATTAAACTACTGAGTCTCATCATCATCATCATCAACTTACATCAGTCCACTGTTGGACATAGGTCTCTTCGAAAATACGCCACTGAGTTCGATCCTCGGCTCTCATACTCCAGTTGCTGCCAGCTACCCTGCGTATATCGTCGCTCCATTGCACCTAGTCGCAGGGCGTCCTACACTACGTTTGCCGATTCGCGGTCTCCACTATCGAGTCTATATGAGTGGAAAATGGCAGAGATGCAGCCTAGAGCACTAAGATGGATTTATGATAGTTTATATCCCGGGAGTATGGGTTGAAATTCATAGGAATACCACAGCGTAAAAAACATACAGTGGTCCATTGAGTGCATGGCAGCTTGGGCTCACTACCGCCCCTCTCTCACCCCGCAAACCCTGCAATCGCTCTGTTTAGACGTGTCCGTTGGCTGACTGTAAGAGTTACATAGACTGTGGGAATACGCAATAAATGATACTTAACATAAATAGCAGAATGTTAAAATTCCTATAACAATATGTATCTTTCAAATCACCCAGTTATTTCGTCATATATAGACTAAAAAACGAACCTATAAAGTAACAAAAAAAAATACCTACAATTTTTAAACCATATTATTATTATTATTATTTTCTTTTGAGCACAACCCAAGTCAAGATTATATAAATTAAGAACCGCCTACTAATATACATAAAGAAATATTACCCCGCGCTATGCAGCAGAGGCGTTAATGAACAAGCTGTAATGAAAGCAGTACGGGAGCTGCATAATTATAAGATGAGCTTTATCACCTGACGCTCGAATGGTAACAAAATACTGAAGATATGGCAATATAGTTAACTATAGTTTGTAAAACTGAGGAGATAAGTACGTATTATTTTGTATTTCATTATCCTAATCCTAACTAATATTATAAATGCGAATGTGAGTTTGTTTGTTTGTTACCTTTTCACGCCTAAACCGCTGAACCGATCGGGAACTCGCTAAACCGTGGGGAACAGCTAGTAGCTCATAAATACACGAACAAAAAGTACAGATTCCCAGTCCAGTACCGTTTAATTACTAGTGAGTACTAGTAGCGAGTATATACTGGGTTGGTATTTAGAGATGGCATATCAAAACCTATATTACTCGTAGATTAGTGAAGCGGAACAAATTTTACTATGGGACCAACTCTGATTTACCAACATTTTTATCGAGCATTTTGAGCGATAAAATATGAAATTTTAAATTATTTCACATTTCGAAATATACACCTGGTTTATGAATAATTAAAACATATTTATTGAAGTAACACATTTCTCGTGTTACATCTTGACAAAGAAACTTACGACACGATGTTTTAGGCAAAATTTTAACAAGGAAATTTAGGTTTAGGAACTAATTTTAGGTGACAATCAAACACTTACTTGGTTAACTGACCCGTTTAATTGATAACATAAAATTCCCATCGTGTTATTGCTGTTCGGTGCATTGATCAAGTTGCTCACTGTCTAAATTATAATTGCTTCCCAATACTAAAACTTTCAAATTACCTACTTTTAAAATTTCCAAGTAATCCATCCGCCAAATTATAAACTTCAAAACATCTAACAAAATTACTCGAAACCTCTAATTATAACTTATAACGTCGAAACAATGGATCACTGCATTGATTTACGGGACCCAATATGTACCCAAGTAGGTACCTACAGCTAGGATCGTTTCAATATAAACACCCTGTATTATCCTTGGGGCAAGTTAAATGAACTGCAACTGACCACCCCAGGAGATTGTAGCCACAACAGTTCGCAACTTTGTCCGTCTACTGTACTGTAGCGCTGTTTAGCTTAGAATGGGAATTGCTAACTTTAATGACTTGACTGTGGAATTGTAAAATAACAGATTTAATTGAGTCTATAACAAGGGACATGGTTTTGGCAGTAAATTTACAATGTTGAGCAAAGGTCGTGTGTTTTGTTTTACATATAAGTTGAGTTAATATAAACTATTTAATGTTTTAGGTGAAATGAATCCTGAGACTTTTAAGATATTGTATAGCTTTTATCGCGGGCTTTGAGCGCGGCGACCGAATCAAGAAATTCCGTAGCGAAAATAAAACCTAAAACGAGCTGCTCCGAAATCGGACGAATACGTAAGCAACTATTTGTGAGAAAGTATATAGGTGTATAGGTACAATCGACAAAGTTCAAGCATGACCACCATAAGGCTACTTTTTGTGTGCAGCAACCAGCGACTACCTGGTTGTCGACAATACAAGTGGACAATGCGCTTATCATAAAACTAGTCAAAACAAATGAAATTACACAATAGCGGCTTTTGTCTTGATAGTGGGCGGGGCGAGCTATGATGACTGCTTGCAAGCGAAAAGGTTAAAAAATTGATCATGCTTGAAGTTTGTCGATGGTATCTATTAATATCAAAGAAAAAAAAAAAAGAGAAAAAAAAATACTGCATAAATAAAAAATAAATAATTATAATTGCATAAGTTGATAAAAAATGCTATACAATAGCTTCACCGCGGCAGTCCCAGAGTGCCACACGTATTTTTAACGATCTTTATATATATGTAATGTTTGTCTATCTGTTTGTTTGTACCTAACGAGTGCACTCTTATACCATTCATACGATTGCAATGGTTTCTGATAAAACAAAAACCCACGGGAATTAGCTAGTACATAATAGAATACCTACTTCAAGAGAGTAGGTACCTACGTTGTAAAAAGGTTTGATTACCAAGTAACAAAAAAAAAATACGATTCTAAATCTTACTAATAATATTATCCGCGATACTCAGCTTCGTAACGGCTGAACGGATTTGGATGAAATTTGGTACACAGATATAATGTTTTGGATTAACACATATAATACTTTTTATCCCGAGAACGCGGGTGAAATCCCGCCCCGATAATAGTTAAAATAGATAAGATCCGGATAGCTTATGTTACAGATATCATACAATGCAGTCACTTTTTTTTAAATGAGACAACTTGTAAAGTTATCTGCCACTTAAGCTATCAAGTACTTATCAGTATAAGATAGGCCCTAAGTGTTTAAAAAAATAATCTAATAGTCCATATTTGCCACCCAGTTGGTAAAATATGTATATCTCATCTCATAACCAAACGACATCAATAAAATACCAACATTATCAATTAGAATCATATATCATGGACAAGAAACCGTTTGAGTTAGTCACTTACCGCGTTACAGTCAAAAGTGCAGTAAAAAAGTTATGAAATACAAGTTCCAGTTGCAATTAACGGAGGGGGGAGTACCGGCGCGGTGAGCCTGCTCGTTAAAACTTCTCCATTACCACAGATACGTAATTATATTTGCTACTCTAGTGTCTTGATACCACTAGGCGGTGTACCGAAGAGGGTTTTGGTATACAATATTATTTAATGTTATACAAGAAATTAGTTTGCTCAGTATCATCTTATTTTGTGGCAAAACTGATCAAACACAATATTCAGAGCACTTTTTGTGTAGGTTTAATTATTAAATATCCACGTATTTAAAAGTTATTGATTTCGGCCCGCGGATTCACCCGCGTTCCCGGCATAAAACGTATGTGTCATTTTTCGTTGCTTCGTGAAAAAAAGGACAAACAAACACTATCGCATTTATGATAGTTGGGATTTTGTAAGTAAATTTATTATATATCATTTTAACCATAAAATCTTGTTAGGGTTATATTGGTTCATTGGTATGTACTAATAAAGTTGTATATTATCTTATTTTTTAATGTTGTATTTAATAAGATCGTGAGAAAACCATAGCACAACCACTGTACTTTGACCAGCAAGCACTTATCAGAAATGTACATAAAAGCCAGTACAGTGTGCTAAAAATCTGCATTGTCATCATTAGTTATCACGGAAACATTGTGGTCAATTCAAACAATAACTAGTCATTGTAAAATATTCCATCTCGTCCCAAACATATGGAAGCCACCCTCAAACTACAGTTTTTTTAATTAAAAACGACTTCACTATTTCATAAGGTTGAAAGTCAAATAAACGATATAATATTTTTTATAGAAAACAAATATAAAATTAAAACGGTAAGCGCCGCGGATAAGCTCGTTACCTCGTCAGTGAGAAATGAAAAATGGAATTAAAGGAAAGAAAATAAAATAAAGCGGCCCATCTCTAAAGTCTACAAACTTCACGAAGTACAAGTTTGCTTTCCGAATGGATTTAGCAGTCTCAGGGGAGCTCTAAAATGTCAACTGGAAAAGATAACTCATTCCAATGGAAAAAAATACTAGTATAATTTCATAATTTAAAATGCAGAGGTGAGTGTTTGAATGTATAGCAACATTCAAGCACTCACTGCAGTAAAGCAATGCAGCAATGCAGTGAAAGGATGAGATCTCAATTCGAATAACTGAATACTTTCTTGAATTTACACCATTTTATGATTTACAAAGCTTTTTCCATGCTACATACCTACATCTGTATAAGGTAAAGAAAGGAATTCTACTACATTAATATGCTGTTGAGAAAAATTTACTAGGTATAACTTTATTTTTATTTTCGTGTAGGTACACTGAGACGATTACTGCTAGGTAAAATTTTACCCACGTCGGATAACACTTATCTACAATAATATTGTGTCCGTGCAACAGAATTTGTTTAGATAATCTGTCAAATTGTGGTATTTATAATATAAAAGTTATCCGACAATCATACAATCAATGATTAAATTATACGTTCATCATTACTTACCCGTAAAGCTCGGTTATTATCAAGACAGTGTAACGAGCTCGCTTGACAAATCACCCGCCGAATCAATCATTGGATATAAGGGCACTTACCTGTAAATAAAAGAAAACTGTTATGTCAAGTGGTATACGTATTAGAAAGTACTATTATAATGATTAAATCAGTCAGGGTTGACAAATCACACTTATATTATATAAGTGTTATACTTTGTCTATGTTCACCATAAATCTTACTTAATGTTGTTGAAATTAAAAGAAACCTAATTTTACGTCACGTCCGAGACAAATAAGAACGAAATCAACTGGAAACATTCGTACCTTTTTTAAGTTTTAATAATTCTTGAAACAAAATAACTTTTAACGAACAAATGTAAAAAGCTGCTCATAAAAATATGAGTCCAAGATATTCTGTTTCACAGTTAAATAATAGTTTTTCTCGCGCTACCGTGTTGACAACAGATGTCACTGAGTTAGTTTTACAACGTGCCATTGTTTGCCGGCGAGTTACGGAAACTGAGAGATTTTCTTTACGGATGTTTGGACATGACTATTTCTCACTATTATGGTCAGCTAGGTATGGTGGTGTAAACAAGGTGCTCCATAAAGTGTTTAAAAACATGGTCACATAAACCGAACAGCTATTGTTCTACGATATTTTTTTTCTTTCAGACTTTATAAAGGTCGGTAACACATTGGCCATCCCCTTGGTATTCATAATGTCCATAGATGGACCATCATCAGGTAGACCGCCTGCCTACTCGTCAGCCAGCTGACATAAAAAAAAGTACAAACTTTTCGAAAGGAAGCAATAACTAAATTAAATTGAAAGCCAAAATAATTAAATAGTCATAAATAAAACTTTATCCATTATGTCAATTCAGCCTTGACACACGCAAAATATCTATCACGTTTTCGAAACTTGCAAGTGGAGCTATAAAAGCCGGTGGCACGCAAGCCTCACGCCTTCGATTCAAACTGTTGGACAGCCCTGACAGGAGCTGTCGATGCGGCAATTAAAGTGATTTTGAATGGAGCACCTTATACTAGGCAACATGAATAGAGCTGGTGCAGTCACGCTAGGCCCTGATGTCATGGGCGAAGAGGCTGGCCATCCTACGCTGTAGAACGAAAATCTATAGTGTCCAGCGTAGGCTGTAGAACGAAAATCTATAGTGTCCAGCGTAGGATGGCCCTACGGATCGTATGAGGATACCATACCGTATTTTTTGAGGCAGCAACTATCCTGGCTCGCTTCCCACCGCTGGATATTCTGGCGGACATGGATGCGAGAGTCTATGACCGGATACACATCGTCCGCCGGAACGGTGGAGGTGACCCAGAAGAGGCGATCAAACGGCAGGAGCGACTTATCGCATTCGCGACGTGGCGCGCAAGGCTCCGCGAGGAGCGGTTTGTGCGCAAACGCGTGGATGGAGCGACGAGGTGAACGACTCACCTACAGACTCACGCAGATACTCACCGGGCACGGGTGCTTCGTTGATTATCTGTGTAAGATCGGACGCGAGGTGACGGCGGCCTGCTTCCACTGCGGTGGAAACGGCCAGGATTCAGCATCGCACACCCTCGCGGTGTGCCCCGCTTGGGAAGCCGAGCGACGGATCCTGGTCGGACAGATCGGACGGAATCTCTCCCTGCCAGCAGTCGTGTCGGCAATGCTGAGCGGGGATACGGCGTGGAGGGCCGTAGCCTCCTTCTGCGAGACCGTAATGGTCCAGAAGGAGGCTGCTGAGCGGGATCAGGAGTGGGCCGACGCCGCCGGGGCGCGGTCGTGCCACGTCACGGCCCTCCTGCCCTGTAGCTGGGGCTTAGAATAGCAGCTACGGTGTTCCCCTACCTGTCGTAAAAGGCGACTAAATGGGGACCTTCGGGGTCGTGGGCAATCGGGGCGGGGGCCCCGAGCGCCCAGAAACGACAACGAGGAGGACGATGGGTCGTCGCGGTCACGACTCATCGTGCGATAGCACCGCGAGGGTGCTGGGGGGAGGTATCACACTTCCTCCGGGACGGGCTATCCCAGCGCCGCGCTTGGAGGGGCTCGCGTATGCGTTCTGTACGAGAACCCGAGCCCCTCTTCAGCGCAGATGGGGTGGACCACCGTGGGGTTTTAGCCGGTACAAGTCCGGCATAACCCGACTACTCCCCCCAGGTATCCGATGAGGATTTCCCCACGAAAAAAAAAAGGCCCTGATGTCATAGACAGACACTTTGAAGATTTTTAGTTTGATGTTTGGCAATACTAATTGAACTTTCTTTGACTAAATTCCAAAGAGCGCTATAATAATTATTGTGACCTATATGCATACATTTTATATTCAGAAACTAAAATTAGGCCACATTGTAGACTAGAGAGAGATAGGTGTTAGGTAGAAACGAACTGTAATAACATATACAGTATATATATATAAATGTATATTGGCCGGTCTCCCCGGCTGGACCTTAGACCTATGGTTAAATTTTCGACACCTAATTCCTTAGAATTGTAGCTGAACTGACGATGTTACAGTGTTAAACAAAGCTGTCTGCTGTTGTAACGAAGTAAATTGGTAGAGAATACAACTAGGTAAAGATATATTTGCCTTGAAACTTTATTAGATGTAAATTTAAGATGAAATAAGATGGGACTATATTGATCTTTCGACCTCAGTTCACTAAATCTTCATTTATAAATCACAATTTTCCAACAAAGAATCAATAAGGCGGAAAAATAACAAGAGAACCTTAAAAAAAGCGACCGAACAAATTGAACTGAGTCAAATACCCGGAAAATAATTATTCCAGTTAACGTTGGGTTGCCATGCGAAAATATATAATAGTGTTATTTGAAACATGAAAAAGCGAAGAAGTAACAACGGTAATTTAGTTGATGTAATTTTAATGTTACGTTTTTTGCCGTGATCAATAAAGTAGCTAGAATATTATTTATTATACGTCTAGCTATTGTCGCCAAGTGTTATTTACTTTACTTCGTACTTATGCAGGACGAATTTAAATGAACTTATTTCAGATTTCAGCTAACACATCCAAAATTAATATTTAAATATTTAGTTTTGAATTCCTTAATTTTATTCAGCGCAATAATTCTTGGCACTGTGATATAGAACAAATCTCACGTATTGACGTTTCAATAC